>CM038676.1:165078053-166452905 GCA_021605205.1 Aegilops longissima | reverse complement strand
CCAAGTGATTCTATGGCCTTAGGCCGACCAAGAGGCGTGGATGGTTCAGGCGTGACCATGTCCCCAAGTGATCACAGTGGCTTTAGCCCATCAAAAGGTGTTGGGTTGGTTCGGACCACTGACCAAGCCCCCAAGTGACAAAAACTTCTGAAAAGCAAGACCAAGGGTTAAACCGGAGGCCGCTTTGCGACAACATCTCCATGTGCCCAAACCGGACTTTTTACAGAACGGATACCCCGCTTTAGCCGAGGATCCGGTTTATTGCTTTATTCATAATATATACATTGTCTTAATATGTACATAAGTGGAGCCGATGGCTCAGGTATAATAAGGCCGAAGATGAGCTATGTTCCACGGCCTGTTGGTCTCCTCTTCTGACGTGCGTGAGTCTTTTCGCTCTCGAACATCAATCGGATAGTATGACCCGTTGTGCAAATTCTTGCTGACCACAAAGGCCCTTCCCAAGGTGGGGATAGCTTGTGCATATCATGCGGTCTTGAATGAGCGAAGCACCAAGTCTCCTTCTGAAAGGTTCTTGTTCTAACCACGATGTGATACCGGCGAAGATCCTGCTGGTAAATCGCCGAGCGAGCAGCCGCCATATCTCGCTCTTCATCGGTCGATCCAAAGCGTCCTGCCGCGTCTGCCTCGCTATCGGCCTCAACATAGAGCTGCCACTGCAGGCGAAGTCATGAGCGGATATCGCGGGAAGGACCGCCTCGCTCCATAGACCATAAAGAATGGTGTGTATCCGGTGGATCTGTTGGGGTAGTATTGATACTCCATATCACGGATGGTAGCTCTTCTACCCAACAACCCGGCGTCCTCTCTAAAGGGACCATAAGCGGGGTTTAATACCTCTCAAGATCTCTGATTAGCTCGTTCCGCTTGACCATTGGACTGCGGGTGGGCCCTTGAAGAAACATCAAGCGGATGTGCTCGTTCACAAAACTCCTTCATGGCTCCCTTGGACAAATTAGTGCCATTGTCCGTGATGATCTGTGTGGAAACCAAACCGGAAAATCACCTTTTGATGGGCTGAACCGCCCGTGGCGCATCACACTTGCTAACAGCTCGCCTCTACCCACTTTGTAAATTTATCAACCGCCACCAGCGGTGGGTCTTCTTATCCTTGGACCTTTTGAAAGGTCCAACCATATCCAACCCCAAGTGCAAGCGGCCAAGTAATTGGAATCATCCTCAATTCTTGGGCGGTACATGAACTGCGTCTGAAAACTTTTGGCAACCATCACATCGTCGACCAGATCTTCCGCATCGGCATGGCGGTCAACCAATAGAAACCGTGGCGGGCGCTTTGGCCTGAAGGACTTTGAACGGCGTGGTGACCACGGTCCCCTTCATGGATCTCCGCAATATCTCACGGCCTTCGTCGGGGACACTGGCGCTGAAACGCCCGACACGCGCAACGATGCAACTTCGCCCTTATATATGGTCATAGACTTGAGACCGCCGAACTATCTGCCGGGCCAGCGTCTCATCTTCGGTAACTTCGCCCGGTTCATGTATGCCAAATAAGGGGCGTCAATCCGGAATGACATGCAAGGCCGCCACCAACCGAGCCTCCGGATCAGGAATAGCCAAATCAACTTCATCGGGAAGCTTAGCGGCGGATTGTGCGATACATCAAGGAAGACATTAGGCGGGACGGTTTACGTTGAGAGCCCAGCCGGCTTAGAGCATCCGCCGCCGTTCTTCCGACGATCCACATGGTCCACGATATCCTTTAAAGTGTCACTGCAACAATATCCACCTCCCGACGATGCGCAACCATGAGTGGATCTTTGGAATCCCAAGTACGATACTTGCTTGGGCCACCAAGTCCGAGTCACCAAAACACTTAACCCGGCTTAGATTCATCTCCTTAGCCATCCGGGAGACCATGGAGCAAAGCCTCATACTCAGCTGCATTGTTAGTACGAGAACATTAAGCGAAGAGCGTAAGAACTTGTCACCTCGTAGGGAAGTTAATCGACTCAGCCCCAGCCCTCCAATTGCTGGACCCATCAAAGTGGATGGTCCAATAGGTATGATCCGGCTTTTCTTGGTACTTGCAACTCATCCAATCGTTAATGAAATCCACAAGTGCACGAGACTTTCTTGCCGTCAAAGGCACATACCTTAAACCGTGTGGCCCAAGTTCTATAGCCCACTTAGCAATCCGGCCAGTCGCTTCCCGGTTCTGTATGATATCTCCCAAAGGAGCTGAACTGACCACCGTGATGGGGTGCCCTTGAAAATATTGCTTCCGGCTTGCCATAAAAACTCCATATACCAGCTTATGCCAATGCGGATATCTTTGTTTAGACTCAATGAGGACCTCGCTAATGTAATAAACCGGCGTTGAACGGATACTCCTTCCGTGCCTCCTTCGTTCCACCACAATGGCTAAGCTGACTGCTTATTGGCATTAGCGACAACATATAACAGGCGGCTCCTTGTCAATGGGAGCGGCGAAACAGACGGAGTTAGGCCAGCTGCGCTTTAAGTCCTCCAATGCCTCATCAGCGGCTGAACTCCAGACGAACTGATCCGTTTTCTTCAGCATCTGGTACAAAGGAATGGCCTTCTCTCCTAGGCGGCTGATAAACCGGCTTAGCGCAGCAATCCGACCTGCCAAACGTTGGACATCATTGATACACTTTGGCTTAGCCAGGGAGGTGATAGCTGTAATCTTCTCCGGATTAGCTTCAATCCCCTGTTGGACACAAAAACCCAATAACTTGCTGCGGAACACCAAAACACACTTGGCGGGTTAAGCATCATCTTGTACACCCATGAAGTTGTTAAAGGTCTCTCTCAAATCCTCAATCAGTGTTTCCTTCTTCCTTGACTTAACCACAATATCATCCACATAAGCATGCACATTACGGCCGATCTGTTCATGCAAGCAATTACATCTTATAGCGTTGATAAGTTGCTTGGCTTTTGAGCCCAAAAGGCATAGATACATAGCGAAGGCTCCAAAGGGGTGATAAGCGCCGTCTTCTCCTGGTCCTTAACCGCCATCTTAATCTGATGATATCCGGAATATGCATCCAAAAAACTCAAACGCTCACAACCTGCCGTAGCATCAATAATCTGATCAATACGGGGGAGGGCGAAAGGATCTGCTGGACAAGCCTTGTTAAGATCTGTATAATCCGCATCGCCGCCAAGTTCCATTCTTCTTAAGGACCAACCTTTGGATTAGCAAGCCACTGGATGGAAAACTTCAACAATAAACCACGCCGCTAAGAGCACAGCAACCTCCTCTCCAATGGCCTTGCGCCTTTCCTCGTTAAACGGCGAAGAAACTGCTTTACCGGTCTGTACTTGGGATCAACATTAAGAGTGTGCTCGGCGAGTTCCTTGGTACACCTGGCATGTCGAGAAGGTTTCCATGCAAAATGTCGATTCTCACGGATGAACTTCGATGGCGCTTTCCTATTTAGGATCCAAGTTAGCGATGGTGAACTGCTTGGACGAATCGCGGGCACAAAATCACCAAGTTTAGTCTCAGCCGCCGACTTAAACTTCAAATCCGGATCGTGCTCTGTAGTTGGCTTCTTCAACGGGGTCATATCAGCCGGATCAACATTGTCTTTATAATACTTTAACTCTTCGGTGGCACAAACCGACTCTGCATAAGCCGCATCACCTTCCTCGCATTCCAACGCAATCCGGCGGCTCCCGTGAACCGTTATCGTCCCTTTGTGACCCGGCATTTTCAGCTGCAAATAAACATAACAAGGCCGTGCCATAAACTTAGCATAAGCCGGCCGCCCAAGCGAGGCGTGGTAGGGGCTTTGGTTTTCACCACCTCAAGCGTCAACGTTTCGATCTGGAGTCATGTTCATCTCCAAAGGCTACCTCGAGCTATCTTACCGACCGGGTATCTGACTTGCCGGGCACCACGCCGTGAAACTTTATCTTGGGCCTGAGATGCTTATCCGTCAACCCCATACGTCGGAAGGTCTCGTAATACGAGGATGTTGATGCTGCTCCCTCCATCCATGAGTACTTTGGTAAACTTGTATCCTCCCACGAGGTGCCACCACTAGGGCTAGCTGACCCGGATTGTAAACCGGGAGGATGATCCTCTGCTCCATACAATAGCCTTCTCGACCAGCGTAGGGTAATGCGGTGCGGCGGTTCAACAACACCGACCGCCCGCTTCGAAGTTTCTGGTCTCGTCTGTCCAAGCTGGTGGTAAAGACATGGTACGTCCACCGTTCAACTGCTGGATTACTTTGGTAACCCGGCTTCTTTGCTGTTGTTGATTGTAACCCCTTGGTTACGATTGTTACGATTGTTTTGATTGTTACGATTGCCTTGCCTCCGGATTACCACGAACCACGGGCGAATTTCCTCCACCGTAACCGGGCGGACCACGAACGCCGCCGGGCCCTTGATCATACTGGAAAGCATTAGAATTTTTGAACTCACATAATATAACAATCCTTCCGGAGGTGGTTGGCTGGTGCCTCCTTCGTCCCATGCTTTGGACAAGGTTGATTCAATAGGTAATTCAAGCGATCCGGATTGTGACCTTGTGCACCGCCTCGGTTTGATTGCTTACCTTTGCGGCCGGACCCTTGTCCTGCGCGTTGGTGTTGGCTCTGAAGCCCATGTTACCGTTAGCCTTACGCTTGTTTCCCCCATTGCCCGCCGAATGATGCTGCTGGACTCTAGAGTTGCTATTCTGTTTCCCTTCCCTACTTCGTCATTCTCAGACTCGGGATCCTTGGTACTATCGGAATCAGCATACTTTACCAGCGCCCATGGCGTGCCCATGTCATTGCAAAAGCGCTTCATGCGACCCAGCTTCAACTTCAGCGGTTCGAACCGGCGGTTGGCTTCTAGGGTTAAGATAAGCGGAATCAGGGTTGATCGATCGGCGAATGTAAAACCTCCGAAACGCAGGCGCACCCAATGTGTTGTAGATTCTCCCTACTGCTGGACACAAGCCGCCAAATCCACCACCAGACATGGGCTGTTTACGGTGTCTTTGAAATTTTGAATGAACCGGGTCCGTGGCGGGTCCACGAACTAACTGAGTTGGGTGGAAAAATTTTCAACCAAATGCGGGCGTACCTTCCAACATCATGGTGAAATACTTACGCTGCGCAGCCGTCCCACATCCAGCATCTCCATGGCCATCTCATAGCTTTCTATCCACGCTTACGAGCCAAATCGGCGGTATAATTGGGCACCTTGCGTGGCCCTTTGAAATCCTTGGGCAAGCGCACATTGCGTAAAGCGGGGGCGAGGCAAAGGCACCCCAATGAGCGAGACGTGACCCCGGTTCGAAGACGGTCAGACGAACCGGCGCGGCTGATGGTCCTCATGTTGTCTTCTTGACTCGGCCTCCCCACGTGCCTGGCCGGTCCACCACCACTTGGCGTCTTAGTAGCCACGGCGGGTTGTTGCCACGGGCGGACCGCTGCTGCGTTGCTTGTCGGCCGGTTCATCTGGCGCCCGGCTATAACTCCGGTTTGGGCGGGGTGGAGTGGATCCGATCCCGGTAGATGAATATGCTTCTGGCGAGCCATGGCCGTCCTGAGGAGCTCCTTGACCCGGCGTGTTTCTACCGCCTGTGGTGAATCGCCCTCGATCGGAATCGCCTCCAATCGTGCCGCAGCCACAACAAGGTTATCCATTGGGTTGGAGTAGTGACCCGGAGGTGTCTGCACAGTCTGGGGCGCGCCGGTATGATGGCGAGGCAGATCTATCACACGGGGCTGAACCGGCGCGGCCGTCCCAGGTACTTCCGGCCGGTTTACCACCGGCGGCGGATTACTGGTCCCTGCCCCTGGGGTATTGAAGAGCTCTCTTCCCTCGAAAACCGAAGGCAAACGGGATCTGTACTTCCTTTTCATGACCTCATGTGATGCACTCTAATCCAGCATGAGCCTATAAGCACAATGCATCCAGCGGCCCGTTCGCGCCATCCTCACGTCCGCGGCTGCGGATCCGCTTTAGCTTTAGCGATATGTTCCTTCACCTTGCAATCTGCGTTGTGCGAGTCCTGATCCGCCGGGTTAGCCTCCGCCATGGCGCGGCCAATCGTCAAATAACTCGATAGAACTTGAGCGGCGGCGCAGGGGCCTCCTTCGGCTGCCACCACTCTTCTGCTGAACCGGTGACGATGGGCGCCAGGGTCGAAGAGTGAAGCGTCGCAATGTACCGCCATGAAAATTCCAACCCGGCTGGGTAGATCAAAGGTCCGGAATACTCTCTCGGCGGAACAGCCCCGATCGGCCATCTTGCAGGTGGTACAAAGACTCGGTTTCTCCGTGGATGACTTCGTCGCGGAGTAGACAACGGTTTAGCCGCGGATGCTGATCCGCCCTCATAGTCTCCGTGGGCGACTCCCACGAAAGCAGCTTGACCGGTTTAGCGAGGCGGGACTCTTCTTCGCCCGCTGAGCCGTCTCGGCGAGGTCGGTGCGGATGTCGGCCAGAGGCCACGCCCGATCTTGCCGATGAACACGTGTATGCCACCAAAGGGACCCGGTACCGTACTCAATCGAGCCGGCCTCGGGGCCCGATCCGCATCGTCGATGTAGAGTTTGCCGACGACTCTTAGTCATCCGGCCCCTCATTGGAAAAGGCGGTGCCTAGGGCGCTTAAACGCGCCTAGGCGCTAAGCGATGGCCAAACGCCTTGCCTAGGGCATAAATGGTGCTCTAGGCGGTGCAAGCAAGGTTGCCTACCCAAGCAAGAAATCATGCCACATCTTGCCCGATATGCCAAACAGGTTATATTCAATGGTTGTAGACAGTAATGAACTTATTTATATGCCTAAACTAATATCAACACCCATATAATAATCACAAATACACTCTGAGTAAAACTATATTACCGCCTAGGCGCGCCTAGAGGCACTAAACACCGCCTAGGCACTAAGCGAAGGCCAACCGCCTCGCTTCGCCTACCGCTTTTTCCAACCTTGGCCCACAGCATAGCCTTGAGTCCTTGAACTTGCCCTCTAAGATCATCAAACCATCGTGCGATAGCCCACGGTGGCGCCAAGCTGTCGTGGAATTGTCACGGCGATGTCCTCGTGAAAGGACTTAGTCGCGGGGCCATCGAGCGGGTTAACTTAGAGGGTTAAGCGGACACAAAGACCACGGTAGTTATACTAGTACGGCCCCTTGATGAAGGTAAAGCCTACGTCTGGTTGTGATGGGATTGATGTGATTTGGCGACTAGGGAGCAATAACCGCCTAAGCCTCGAATTGTGCATCTTTAACCCGCCGCGGGTCATCCCCTTATACACGGGTTGGCCTTGGCGGTCTCTGAGTCCCGATCCGGCTCATACAAGTGTCCGGCTCGAGTCTCTTCTCTCTTATCTTACAGCTCAAGTTACAAGACTAAGGCGGTTTACATGAATGGACCCTAATCCGCCTCTGGGCTTTGGGCCTCCTCCGTGAGCCTCGATCATGGGCGAGGTAACCCGGCCCCTTGAGGCGGTTTACACTGGTAGTTATATCCCCAACACCACATGTACGCCACACCGGAGAACATCCGCGCCCGCCAGGCGGCGAACGAAGCTGAATAACCGAGGGCAAGGCGTCGCTGATGGCGGGCGAGTCCAGCAGCTCCTCGACGCGGCTGCCGCGCAAAACGAAGCCGACTGCCGCATGGAGGCGCCGCGACGACAACACGGCGACTTGCCTCCCCGCCGAGATCAAGGCGCGACGTCTCGGACACCGACTAGCGGTTTCCGTGGAAGAAAAAACAAGGATCCGACTGTCAGCCATAGTCGGACTCACATCTCCATCGAGAGCGACGAAGACGGCCGCCCAAGAGCGGTGGAGCGGCGGGACGACTATCTGCCTCCTCCTCCCCGCAGAGAAAGGCAAGTCTCCCTGCCACCTGTCGAGCATCCGACTCTCGGCAACCGCCTTGGCCGCCGAGAGGGAGTCGGAGAAAACGACGCCCGCCACCGGATCGACCGAATCCACCGATCCCTGGCGCTGGAAGAGGAAGACGAGTTGGGCCCGCCCTATTTCGGACGTCGCATCCGGGACGAGCCCTTCCCCAGAGGGTTCACTCTCCCCCGAGATACACCCAAACACACTGGCTCCGTGAAGCCGGAAGACTGGCTAGTTGACTACTCCACGGCCGTCGGCATGTAAGCAAACAACAAAGCGTTGCCGTAAGTATGTTCCCCTCATGCTCGGGACACGGCCGGACATGGTTGAATAGCTTAAGCCTGCAGCATCAATAGCTGGGTCGACTTCACGAGGCCTTCATCCGCAACTTCACGAGCACATACAAGCGACCTCCCAAGCCTCGCCCGGCTTTCCTTGTGCGTGCAAGGCCCCAACGAGTCAACTTCGCGACTACCTCACGCCTTGGGCGAGCTCGGGAACTCCTGCGAGGAGTGCACGAGTGCAGGCTATCGAGTACTTCACCGCGGGGGTATAGAAGGCACCCTCCTCAAGCACAAGCTCCTGTCACGACGGCGGAAACCCTCGACGAGCTGCTGATCATAGCGGAACAAATGCGCCCTGACCGACTTCGTCCATGAAGCGGAGATCAAAAGTCGGTCTGTTGGCAAGGTGGCTCTGAGGCTCCCGAACTCCGGTGGCGACCCGGTCGGCGGCGACAACAGAATGACCACAAGCGCAAGGCCCCGCAGCCGGCTTCCAACAGCCGGCAGGTGGCGACAGTCGAAGACCAACAGCCAGAGGGGCGACAAGTACAACTGGTTGCCGTCCTTCTCTTACGAGCTGACTCTAGATGGTCCCTGCAAGTTCCATAGCGGCGCGAAGCCGTCAAACCACACCACCCGGAAGTGCCAGCGGGTCACCAGGGATCGCCAAGGAGCGGCCTCCTGCCTCCCCTTTGTTGGGCGTCGCCTCCACCGCCGCCCGGCAGCGGTGTCGAGCCGGTCGGTGCGATACAAGGCAGTACCGAGAAGAGCATGGAGCTTATGTAGTGTTCACCGGTGTGGTGACGATCGGCAGCGGCCGCAGCAAGCAGAAGTGAGCGCGATGGCGTCGGATACTCGAAATTCATGCCTTTGTCAGAAACCTATCAATTGGGCCGAGCTGATCACCCGAGGTGATGCGAATCCGGGCTCCCTACGCCTTTGGTCTTGGGAGCCACCCTTGCCGCGGATAGGCGGGCGCTCGCTTCTCGCGAGTCTTGATGAACGGAGGCAGCAGCATCAACATCTGTACAAGGACACAATGGAGAGTTAGGAATCAAGCAAAGACAGCTTGGAGCGGTCGGACTATGTTCCACGGCATTGTACACGCCTTTCACGCTCACCGATCGGCAAGATCTGATAGGCGTCCTCTTTGGAGACAAAGATCATTTTCGCCCGAGAGCGGTCTGGTTGAAGTGGTGGACCTCGAAATCCCGTACCATGCTCCTTGGCCGACCTGCTCTGGCCAAGTTCATGGCGATCCCCACTCGCTTACCTCAAGATGAATATGCGAGTTCAAAGGGATTCGACCGTGGCGGCGACTCTGAAAGTCGTCTACTTGCGGCGGCGGCGGTCGGTGGCTGAGTCCACTGGTGATTGCGGTGAAAGCGGCTTCTTGATCGGGTTGTGGCAATGGCGGCAAGCGGCGAGATGTCGCCCAACCCCAAGGAGTCGGAAGCGAGGCTCGTTCAAGCGGCCAAAAGCGAAGAAGATACCCTTGGACCGGAGCACCGGAGAATGCCTTCTCGTAGGTGCAAACCTTGACGATAAATAGGAAGGCGAGCTCGTCGATTTCCTCCGTGAGAATCGGGACATTTCGCATGGTCCCCAAAGACATGCAGTGTACAAGCGGAATTCGCCGAGCACAAGTTACATGTCGATCGATGTGAAGCCGGTCGGGCAGCCCTTGTGCCGCTGTCGAGAAGAAGAAGAAGAGTTGTTGGAGAAGAGATAGCCCGGCTCCTAGCAGCGGTTTCATCATGGAAGTGTTCTTTCGAATGGCTAGCAAACCCGGTCTTGGTACTGAAGAAGAACAAGCAGTGGCGGATGTGTATTGACTACACAAGCCTCAACAAAGCTTGCCCCAAGGACCCGTTCGCTCTGCCAAGGATTGATTAGGTGATAGACTCCACGGCCGGATCACGAGCTGTTGAGCTTCTTAGATGCATACTCGGGATATCACGGATCAAGCTGAACCCGGCCGACAGATTGAAGACCGCCTTCATCACGCCGTTTGGAGCCTTCTGCTACCTGACCATGACGTTCGGCTTGAGGAATGCATGCAGAAGTGCCTCCTCAAGCAGCTTGGTAAAGCATGCGTCTCGTGGGCGATGTGGTGGTGAAGGCGAAGCGAGGAACACATTGGAAGACCTCAAGGAGACCTTTGAGAATCTGCCCGATTCGAGATCAAGCTCAACCACGAAAGTGCGTCTTGAATTACCAACGGCCAACTCCTTGGTTTCCTGGTCTCGAGCAGCGGCATAAGTGCAACCACAGCGAAGATCAAGGCAATCGAGAGGATGGAAGTACCCGCCGATTGCTAGATGTGCAAAAGTTCACCGGCTGTTTGGCGTCCATCGGCCGATTCATCGGCCGGCTGGGAGAAAGCTCTTCCTTTGTACCAGCTCATGAAGAAGACCACCTTCTTGAATGGAACCACAAAGCGAATGACTTTTCTCGATTGAAGAAAATCTGACTTCTCCACCCGTCTTTGGCGGCCCGACTCCCAAGGCCCATGCTCCTGTACATTACCGCCACCAGCAGGGTAGTCGGCATAGTCATTGTAGTTGGCGCAAGGAGGAAGGCAAGGCGCTACCTGTCCGAGAGACCAATATATTACAGGCGAGTACCGTCGACACAAGCAGAACTACCCCCACTACCAGAAGATGTGTTACGGCATGCACTTCGCCGCCAAGAAGTTGAAGCCTTACTTTCAAGAGCATCCATTCACTGGGGTTTGCACAGCCCCACTAGCCGAGATCATCGGAAGCCGAGATGCTTCTAGCCGAGTGGCCAAATGGGCCATAGAGCTGGCCCCTACACCATCTATTACCAGCCCCGCACCACCATCAAATGCAAGCCTTGGCGACTTCCTCGTCGTGGGCGAGACCCAATACCTGCCGCCAGCCCCGACTCCACCATTGGCGGATGCATTTCGATGGCTCCAAGATGCGCACCGGCTTGGGAGCGGCGTTATCTCGCTTCCCCAAAGCGACAAGCTCAAGTACGCTGCAGATCCATTTATACCTCCAACAACATCGCCCGAATCTGGCGCTCATTCCGAGCTCCGGCTTGCCAAAGAACTTGGCATTCGCGGATCTGTGTTATGGCGACTCCGACTTCTGGTCCAACAGTCATCTGGCGTGGGGCGCCAAAGATGCAAACATGGCGAGCTACCGTTTCTGGTACAACAATTGAGTGGATATTTTGAGAGGTGCGAGTTCCTCCACGTGCCAAGCGACAACGACCAGCGAGATACCACAGCAGAATCGGCTCCACCCGCGAGCAATACCATCGGCGTCGCCCTTGGTGCCTCCTCAAGCCATCATCAAGCCGTCATCGAGTCAGACTCCATTTTTGTGCCGGCTCCCCCTGAAGAAGTCGGATCCGACTCCAAAGCCTCAGCAGACGGCACGAGAATTCTTGCAGACGGCCCCAAGAATGCTGCAGTCGAAGCCGGCCCGGGGACTTCAGAACCCGGCCCGGGGACTGCGGTGACCATTGCGAAGACTCCAGAACTCGGCCCGGGGACTGCGCCAGTCGGCCCGGGGACTTCTTCAACCCAGCAAGCTGCTGCGGACTCCAACCCGCCGCCTCCCAGCCCAGCCGCCCTCGTCCAAGTGGCAGTACTGGCAGTCGAAGAAATAGCAGCACCCTCATGGGCCCAGCCCATCTTGAAGCTCCTAGTAAGCGGAGAGCTACCAACCGATGAGACCTTAGCTCGGCAAGTACAACGCCGAGCAGCAACCTACACTATAGTCAACAGAGAGCTGGTCAGGCGCAGCGTCACTGGTGTCTACCAGTGTTGCGTCGAGCCAGAGCAAGGCCAAGCGATTCTCGGAGACATTCATCAAAGCGAGTCACGGCCATCATGCGGCCTCGGGGCACTTTCGTCGCCAAAGCCTTCCGACCACGGTTTCTTGGCCAACTGCCTAGAAGAGGCCAAGGAATTAGTTCAAAAATGCAAGGGGTGCGGTGTTCGCTCGAAGCCGTTTCAGCCGGCTTCACGCACTCAAGACTATCCCCATCGCTGGCCCTTTGCTGTTTGGGGCACTGGACATGGTGGGACCATTCAAAGCGGCGCGGGCGGCCTAACTCACTTACTTGTCGCGGTGGACAAGTTCACCAAGTGGATAGAAGCAAAACCCATCAAGAAGTTGAATGGTCCTACTACGGTGACTTTCGCCGCCAACATCATGACTCGATGCGGCGTACCACACAACATCATCACCGACAATGGCACAAATTTTGCCAAAGCGCCTGCCCGTTCTGCGCTGACGCAAGGCATCCGGCCGGACTTAGCGTCCGTTGCCCATCCGCGATCAAGCGGCTAGGTAGAAGCGGCGAACGGCCTCATCTGTCGGCATCAAGCCTTGTTGGGCGAACCACTAGGCGTTCGGCGGCTGCTGGCTTGAGGAGTTGCCGGCCGTCCTCTGGAGTTCGCGCGACTCCAAACAAGTCAGCGGCTTCACACCCTTCTTCCTCGTCTCACGGTGCGGCCGTCATCCCAGCGGATATGAGTTTTACTCCCGCGAGTCACCATGTACACGAAGAGGAAGCGGAAGAAGCACGTCAAGGCGGCGTCGATCTGCTGGAAGAGGGCGGCTGTTGGCACTCAGCCGGTCCAGCATCTACCGGCGAGCTGCGCCGCTACTACAACAAGAAGGTCAAGCCAAGATCATTCCAAGAGGCGACCTTGTGCTCGGCTGATCCAGCGAACAGCCCGGCCAGACAAGCTGTCGGCGCCGTGGGAAGGCCCATTCATTATCGGCAAAGTCTTTGACAGCGACTCCTACTACGGATCGGCCTTTCGAAGCCCGAAACGCATAAGAGGAAGACTCCGGCAAGCGACGGAACAGCCATGGAATGCGAATCTTCTCGAAGATTTTACGATTGATCAGATATGCACCACGCTACCTTTTGTGTTTAAAGTACCAAGACTTGGGGCCCCGAGGCGAGCTCGGGACTGCCCTCTTTGTTATCTGTCGATAAAATTATGCCTTTGAGTATGTTACTCTTCATTATGTTGTTTGGCACGGGCTCGACTAGTCGGCCGGGGACTCACCATATGGGCTATGAAATGCTTCCTGCGGTCGGACAAGTAACGTGCGGTGCCTAAGCCATCTCTGTCGAAGCCGCAGCTCATGAGCTTGGCTGTTTGGTGGGCAGGAGTAAGGAAGAACGGGCGCCCACACGAAAAATGGCAAAGGACCCAAAGCATAAACATAGTTTAAGTCGGCTTCTAGCCCCTCTTTGCAAAAGCCGACTCTTAAGTAGTCGGCTTGCTGCTTTCTACCAAACTTGTTTAAAAGACTCTAAAAAATGGCCAAGTACTTGCCTTCTCAAAGGTAGCCAAGCACTTGACCCTAACGGCAGTCCGCAGAGCGGTTGTCCGATGGGCAAGGCGGTGACTAAGGGAAGGCGGCAAAGGAAAAAGCCATAAGAGCAATGAGCAAGGAAAGATAAAATTAGGATAATATTTACACAGCTTAGGCCCTTGGCCGGATCTTCGGACAGAGGTTCAAAATACACCCCGCGGGTGGAATTGTGTGAATTAACAAGTTTTTTCAAAGACTATCAAAGCAGATAAAATAAAGGCGAGACAACAGCCTAGGAAGCGGCAAACGGGTTCGGGGGTGTAACGCCCCGAGACCGACGCTCCAGAAGACTTCCAGCTATTCCGAGTTTCGCCGTGTGTTTCTTTTGTGCTTGCTTTTTTATTTTTGCATTGCATCATGTCATCATGCCATCATGTCATTAACCTTTGCATCTCAACCTCAACTAAATAAATTGCATAGATCTTTTGATCTATTTAAATCGAGGGAAGGGTGACTTCTCTTTATAACATAACGTCCCAATATGAGGGAGCTAGCAATATTAAATATTTTTTTAATTTGGAAATCACCATAACACACTTGCAAATTATCCCAATGCCTTTGTTATCTTAATTCTTGGTTTCCAACCTTGCCATATATTATTTCGTCATTTTCCGGAGCCCCACCGAAATCCTCACCATTTTTGGACCTTCCTTTTACCAAGTCCTAGTTCAAACCCATTTGAGTGAAATTCAAATGAGTTTGAATTTACATGTTTCAACCATGGCCTTTTCTATTTTCTCAGAACAAGCACATTCTTGTGGGTCCGGGAAAATTATCCGTGTGTCCAATTTCTTCCCCAACACCTCCTTTCTTCCCCTTTTCTTCTTTGTTATTTTCTGTTTCTAGAGAATAAGAGAGAGGGAGAGAGAGAGCCTGCACCCGCCGGCCTCTTGGGCCTAACCAACCAGACCGACCCGTTCCCTCAGCCCACCTAAACCCTTCCTAAACCCTAGGCCCCGACCCTCTCCATCGATCTCCCCCTCTCGTTCCCGTGCCGCCACCACATGCACACACGCATCACACCAGAGAGAGGAGATCCCTACGCTCCTCCCTCCTCTCGCTCGCTCCCTCATCCCGCACCTCCACCTCGTCCTCGTTGACCCGCGCCACCGGAGCCTAGCAGGTCGACGACCGCTCCTTCCTCTCCTTCGTGTCCGCCCCTGCTCAAGCATCTCCGCCGGATCACGCCCGCTGAGCTCCGTCGCGCCCCAGCCGGCCCTCCTCTGCGCGTTGCCTCGCCAGGGCGCTGCACCTGGTCTATCGTGCCGCCCTTGGAGGCCAACTCCGCGCCCCCTCCTCGCGTCGCCCCTGCTCCGTCGCAGCCTCTGCTGCCGGCGACCTCGCTGAATCCGTCAAGCTCCACCGCCCTCTGCTCCTGCTTCCTCTCCGATTACCGCCTCCTCAAGCTACTTTGCCGCCCGCCGCTATAGAGCTCCGCGCCAGCCACAAATTCACCCTCGAGCTCCGGACTCCATCCATGGCGCCAGTCTCCCTGCAAGCCGATGCAGTTGCAAGCCTCCAGCGTAGGCCAGCGAGTCCCTGCTCCTTCCCTCGCTTCCCACCAAGACCCTGCTGCCCGTTTGGTTCATTCCAAGCCTCGGTAGACCGGGGTCTCACTGCACTTGATCGCCGTCGTTTATTTGCATCTCCGTGAAGGCGAGACGCCAAATACATGGATCGCCAAGTTCGGCTCGAGCGTGGGCGACTACACCGGTGATGCGACCAAGTACCCGACAGCGTGTACATCTACACCGCCAAGTACCACGACCCTCGAAGACCCATGGGCGTCAAGTCCCTCGCCGTGACCACGAACATCTGAAACATGAACCACTACTTCCACTACCATCGCCGTGTACCACTACTTCCCTCGACCATTCCGAGCGTCTACTTCCCCTACACCGCGCCGAACCCAATCCGCTCCGGAATACACGCTTCAAAGGTATAATGGCGAGATGGCGCCGTGAATGAATGCATGAGTGATGTATGAGATGCCCGTGTTTGCACCGTGTCGGTTGTCACTCGTTTCCATGCCACTAACCCGTGGGAACCCGGTAGTCGGGAGCATCCCACCATCTCAAGCATGTTCCGCATATCCGCACGCTCCCTTTTGCACCGGTATCTCCATGAGCTACCGGAACCGATATGTTGCCGTGGCATCATTTTCGGATTCGTCGTCGTGACACCCTTTCTTTCCGCCACGATGACAAATGCTTCATAATATGCTCATGTCAACATTTTCATATAATTGCTTAAAACTTGCATATGTCATCCGCATCATGATAACAACAATTAAAATATTTAAAATTGTTGTTTGCGTTAAATTGCTAAATAACATATGGGGATTTCCGGAATTGTCGTTTGTTGTTTCCGGCCTCATTTAAACTTGCCTAAATTATGCTTCACCCCTTGCCATGTTTAATAACATTTAATATTGTTGGGTCCATAACCGAGAGAGAACTAAATAATTGATGTGGTGTTTCGTCAATATGCAACTCGTTGCATATTGAGCTCCACTTAACTTGTAGTTTTGTTTGTGCATATTGCCATGCCATGTTATTTAAACCGGGCATGCATCATACTTGTTTGCGCATCATGCCATGTTTATGTGATGGTTGTTTACTATGTTGTTTGCTTCTTTCCGGTTTGCTTCTCGCTTAGCTTCGATTTCGTTCCGGAGTTGTGAGGATTCGTTCGTCTACATCCTGTTGTCTTCTTCATGGCCTCGTTCTTCTTCCTTGCGGGATTTCAGGCAAGATGACATACCCTCGAAATGACTTCTATCTTTGCTTGCTAGTTGCTCGCTCTTTTGCTATGCCTATGCTACGACGCCTACCACTTGCTATATCATGCCTCCTATGTTGCCATGTCAAGCCTCTAACCCACCTTTCCTAGCAAACCGTTGTTTGGCTATGTTGCCGCTTTGCTCAGCCCCTCTTATAGCGTTGCTAGTTGCAGGTGAAGTTGAAGATTGCTCCATGTTGGAACATGTTTATGTTGGGATATCACAATATCTCTTATTTAATTAATGCATCTATATACTTGGTAAAGGGTGGAAGGCTCGGCCTTATGCACAGTGTTTTGTTCCTCTTGCCACCCTAGTTACCGTCATACGGTGTTATGTTCCTTGATTTTGCGTTCCTTAAACGGTTGGGTGATTTATGGGACCCCCTTGATAGTTCGCTTTGAATAAAACTCCTCCAGCAAGGCCCAACATTGGTTTTAACATTTGCCACCTAAGCCTTTTTCCCTTGGGTTCTGCAGACTCAAGGTTCATCTTTATTTACCCCGGGCGGTGCTCCTCCGAGTGTTGGTCCAAACTAGAACACCGTCTTGGGACCATTCCTTGCCAACTTGGATTACGTCGGTACCATGTACGCTTAGCTTATCCGGTGTGCCACGAGAACGAGATATGTGCAGCTCCTATCGGGATTTGTTGGCACAGCGGGTGGTCTTCTGGTCTTGTTTTACCATTGTCAAAATGTCTTGTAAACCGGGATTCGAGATTGATCGGGTCTTCCCAGAGAAGGAATATCCTTCATTGACCGTGAGAGCTTATAATGGGCTAAGTTGGGACACCCTGCAGGTATTATCTTTCAAAGCCGTTCCTTGGTTATGAGGCAGATGGGAATTTGTTAATGTCGGTTGTAGAAAACCGAAGTTGACCTTAATTAAAATACATCAACCGCGTGTGTAACCGTGATGGTCTCTTCTCGGCGTCCGGGAAGTGAACACGATGTTGGAGTTACGCAGCGTGGGTTGTTCTAGGATCACTTCTTGATCATAGTTGTTTGACCGTGCTTTTTCCTTCTCTTCTCGCTCTCATTTGCGTATGTTAGACACCAGATATGCTAGTCGCTTGTTGCAGCTCCACCTCATACCTTTACCCTTCCCATAAGCTTAAATAGTCCTGATCTCGCGGGTGTGAGATTCTTTGAGTCCCGTGACTCACGGATACTTACAAAACCAGTTTGCGGTGCCGATGAAACCGTGCAGGTGGCGCATTCGAGCTCAAGGAGGAGCTCGATGAAGATCCTGTTCATTGTGTTGTTTCGTTTGAGTTGATCGAGAGTGGAGCCAGTTGGGGCGATTGGGGATCATGTAGCATTTGGGGTAGTCTTCTTTTATTTTGGTTCCGTAGTCGGACCTTGATTGTATCTGTATGATGTAATGCTTTACTCATGTATTGTGTGAAGTGGCGATTGTAAGCCAACTATGTATCTCTTTCCTTATGTATTACATGGGTTGTGTGAAGATTACCTCACTTGCGACATTTCTTTCAATGCGGTAATGCCTCTAAGTCGTGCTTCGACCGTGGGAGATATAGCTGCATCGAGGCGTTATAAGTTGGTAATCGAGCCATCCCGACTTAGGAGCCCCACAGCGATTGTTCGCTGGCGTTGTTGAGTCTAGAACAAAAAGGTTTTGAGTCTTAGGATTGTATATCGGAGTAGGATTCTTTTTACTCCTCGATTAAACCGTCGCTCTGGTGAGGTCTCTGACGTAGAAGTTTTGACTCTTCTCTCCTCAAATTTCACTAAATTTTTTAGGATCACGCTGGTATCTTGGAATCGTTCCGATGGTTTTGTGGCGAGAACATTGTTCTTGGTGCCTCGACATTTAGGGGTTGTGGCGGTGTCCGGGAGTTGAGCTCCGAGGTGTTGTCGTAACAATTTTATCGTTCGATTCGGAATACGATCTTTGCCGACATTGAAAATCTCTTTTATGCAGTTTTGGTGAGATAACCTCGATAACCCGATCTTGGGCGAGCTCGAGAGTATTGCCATAACTTCGTATAACGGATGCTTTTCAAGGTTGAGGTAAACGATTTCGGAGTTTTCTTGGTTATGTGTTGTGGATGGATACAATTTGGATCTAGGTATTGTTAGTTTGGGTGAGATATATTGTGTCCCCTGTATCCCCAACACCTGATTGCATAACCAGAAAGTTTCGGGAGTTTATAAGTGGGAATTCAAGTAGCTCCTAGATTATCTTTCCAACAGACACATGATACGATATGGGATCTATCGTATGTTTGTTTCTGGCTTATTCCGCAAGCCAAATCCTTTGTTTTTGTTTTGTTTTCTGGTATTCGAGTTGCTTTAATTGCCAAGTGTTGATTCCATACCTTATTCTAAGCGGTGTTCCCATATTTCTATGTGAATACTAATCCTTCTTGATCACTGAGCTTGTCATGTCAATTCTCTTCCAACCGACGTGCTTCTCTTCAAGTGGATCCGATCATTTCAACATTCGTGAGATCAATTTTAAGCTTTCTCAACGGTGTCTGTTTCATTCCATCCCCAAGTTGCCTTTGTTTTCCCACCCTCCCACCCTTTTCTCAAGGACCCAGATTTCTTAATCAAGTATCCTTTTTATTGATGTGAAGTCTCTTCATTCTTTTCCTCCATGTTCTTACCTGGTGATTCTCATGAAGATACTAATGGAGCTTCAAGTTCATCATTCTTCGTTCTTTTTCTTCTCCGGTGGATTCAATTCAAGCTTTGTCGATCATATCCTTTTCCCCGTATCAAATGTTTTCAAATACCGGTGCACCTCATAATCTTTCACCTCTTGCTATTCATGTTATCTGGAGTGCTGAAGATATCTCAGAAGATTCGTGTTTTCATTCCTAATCCGTGCAAGTTTTCTCGAAGTTGTTATCCCTTTTGAGCCATTTAATTCAACCGGTGCAATCTCTCTTTTCAAACAATTGTCCTACTGGTGGTTCTTTTGAGTGGGCCCTAACCCATAGGTCTTTTCCCAGGATCTTACCTGACTCTTCTAATTTCCCCGGAGCTTTTCCCAAATTCTTTTTGAAGTTTGACGTAAGAATGAATTATCTTTAGTCATATTCCTTCTCCAAGATCGCTTTCAAATTCTTTTCATCGTTGGTTCAACCTTTCTAATTTTCATTCTGGGGTGCCTCAACAATTCATGGTGGTGTTTCTCATCGTCATTCTCGAATTTTGAAGACCAAAGAAGAGTTTCTCTTAAATCTTGCTCCATTCTCTTCAAGATTCATGGTTCTAGTTTGATGCCATCCTCTCATAATTGTTTTAGATTGTGAGAATTCGTTTCACCCATCCGGAGCTTTTCAGGAGTCTTTTCAGTTTGATTCTCCGGAGCCCATCATCTCAGAATTATTCATTCCAGCTTTCAGCTCTCGTTCTCCAAATCTTACCGGTGCATCATTCAAGTATTCTCTAATCAGTTCATGATCTCTTCGTTCTCATGTATCTAAATCCTGTCAAGTATCTTTATTCGTTTTCTAATAATTCTCGGTGAATTGCGCCTTTGCTACGTTCATTCTCAATTCTTACGGTGGTTCGTGCAAGATTTCACTTCCTTCATTATCATATTAATTTATTCGTTGTTTCAGTCCTACCGGTGGTTCGATGAAGACCTTCTCAAGTTTGCGCCATATCTATCTTAATCCTTTCTACGAGAATAAGTAGTGTGCCAAATCCGTTGCTTGTCATCAATTTAATTGGTGAAGGATGAGCATAATGTAGTTCTTATTCTTGTTCATTGAGTAAATTCAATTTCTTATTCCGGAGTTGTTCATGATATCATTCTCGGTTTGAGATGCTTCATCTTTTCTTTTCCGGAGTTCCAAGTTTTCTCGGTTATATCATTTCAAAGCTTCATCTTATCACTGCAAGGTTTCACCTTGTGTTGTCAACTTCTCTTTCTTATTATCATCCTTTTATTTACCGGAGTTCTTCATGGAGGCTCTACATGGTGGTTCATCAAGGATTCTTTTCATTCTTCAATTGTTCTTCAAGATTTCTCTCGAAGTTATGATCCGCCAAGCTATACTCAAAATTGAACATGATGCCCAACACATGTTTTTTTTGCGTGAGGAGTTCAAATATTCTTCATCTTGCATTCCAAAGTGCAATTCTTTCTACCTTATCTTTTGAGATGGTGTTATGTCATTTTGACAGTTTCCTTCATGTTTCATGATACACAAGTTCCGGAATGATATATTTGAACCCATCATCTTCTTCCTTGGAGTTATTTTGGTATAGATTTCACCTAAAGACTTCCATTGGGAATGTTGCTCTTTCCGATGATTACCTATGATCCAAGTTATCTCTCCATCATCTTGGTGGAAGAAATTTTTCATCTCGTTGGTGTTATCAATTATATTATTTGTTTCCATAGTGGCAGTATTTCGCCTCAATTTTGAGAAGTTTTCCATAAGCCCACTACAAGCTTGTTCTTTTCGTTGTTGGTTTTCCAACAACTCCGTTCTATCCTTCTTTTTAAGGGTGCTTTCCAAACTCATTTGTGGTAGAAGTTGTCATTTTCTTCTCCATTCCTTTATTCCAATGATCTATCTTCAATTTTTCTTTCGGAGGCATTGTGATGTTGCTCTCTTCGACCCATCATCTTGTTTTGTCAAGACCATGTCCTTTTCCTTGCTTATCGATTTAACCGGAGTGTTGTGTCTATCGTTCCTCTTTTGACCGAAGTCTCATCCAGGTGCTTTCATTTTGCCAAGTCCATGATTCTAATTCCTTCCATTTTCAGTCGGAGTGCTGCCCAAATTATATCATTCTTATACCTTATCTATCTTGTTTTAACGGAGTGGTGTCAATATCTATCTTGTCGCTTAACCTCATGGTTCTCATTGTATCCCATGTTCTTCTTATCTTCTGGTGTTTGCAATCTCGTCATCTTCATTGTATTTTTTCTTTCAATTTTGTCAACCTCTCAAGGTTCGTTGGTTTCACTCTTTTGACAAAGAAGCAACTTAGTTTTACCTCTTTCTTTTTCCGTTTTTCTATCCGGTGCCATCCTAGATCACGGGACGAGATCCTCTTGTAGTGGTGGAGTGTTGTAGCGCCCGAGACCGGCGCTCGAAGACTTCCAGCTATTCGAGTTTAGCGTGTGTTTCTTTTGTGCTTGCTTTTTATTTTGCATTGCATCATGTCATCATGCCATCATGTCATTAACCTTTGCATCTCAACCTCAACTAAATAAATTGCATAGATCTTTTGATCTATTTAAATCAAGGGAAGGGTGACTTCTCTTTATAACATAACGTCCCAATATTAGGGAGCTATATTAAATATTTCTTTAATTTGGAAATCACCATAACACACTTGCAAATTATCCCAATGCCTTTGTTATCTTAATTCTTGGTTTCCAACCTTGCCATATATTATTTCGTCATTTTCCAGAGCCCCGCCGAAATCCTCAACATTTTTGGACCTTCCTTTTACCAAGTCCTAGTTCAAACCCATTTGAGTGAAATTCAAATGAGTTTGAATTTACATCTTTCAACCATGGCCTTTTCTATTTTCTCGGAACAAGCACATTCTTGTGGGTCCGGGAAAATTATCCGTGTGTCCAATTTCTTCCCCAACACCTCCTTTCTTCTCCTTTTCTTCTTTGTTATTTTCTGTTTCTAGAGAATAAGAGAGCAGGAGAGAGAGAGCCTGCACCCGCCGGCCTCTTGGGCCTAACCAACCAGACCGACCCGTTCCCTCAGCCCACCTAAACCCTTCCTAAACCCTAGGGCCCGACCCTCTCCATCGATCTCCCCCTCTCGTTCCCGTGCCGCCACCACACGCACACACGCATCACACCAGGGAGAGGAGATCCCTACGCTCCTCCCTCCTCTCGCTCGATCCCTCATCCCGCACCTCCACCTCGTCCTCGTTGACCCGCGCCACCGGAGCCTAGTAGGTCGACGACCGCTCTTTCCTCTCCTTCGCGTCCGCCCCTGCTCAAGCATCTCCGCCGGATCACGCCCGCTGAGCTCCGTCGCGCCCCCTGTCGGCCCTCCTCCGCGTCGTTGCCTCGCCAGGACGCTGCACCTGGTCTCTTGTGCCGCCACTGGAGGCCAACTCCGGCGCCCCCTGCCTCGCGTCGCCCCTGCTCCGTCGCAGCCTCTGCTGCCGGCGACCTTGCCTGGATCCGTCAAGCTCCGCCGCCCTCTGCTCCTGCTTCCTCTCCAGCGCACCGCCTCCTCAAGCTCGCCTGCCGCCCGCTGCTGTAGAGCTCCGCACCAGCCACAAATTCGCCCTCGAGCTCCGGACTCCATCCATGGCGCCAGTCTTCCTGCAAGCCGATGCAGTTGCAAGCCTCCAGCATAGGCCAGCGAGTCCCTGCTCCTTCCCTCGCTTCCCACCAAGACCCTGCTGCTTCGTTTGGTTCATTCCAAGCCTCGGTAGACCCGGGGTCTCACTGCACTTGATCGCCGTCGTTTACTTTGCATCTCCGTGAAGACGAGAGACTGCCAAGTACATGGATCGCCAAGTTCGGCTCGAGCGTGGGCGACTACACCCGTGATGCGACCAAGTACCCGACAGCGTGTACATCTACACCGCCAAGTACCACGACCCTCGAAGACCCATGGGCGTCAAGTCCCTCGCCGTGACCCTGAACATCTCTGAACGTGAACCACTACTTCCACTACCATCGCCGTGTACCACTACTTCCACTCGACCATTCCGAGAACGTCTACTTCCCCTACACCGCATCGAACCAAATCCGCTCCGGAGATACATGCTTCAAAGGTATAATGACGAGACGACGCCCGTGAATGAATGCATGAGTGATGTATGAGATGCCCGTGTTTGCACCGTGTCCAAATTGTCACTCGTTTCCATGCCACTAACCCGTGGGAACCCGGTAGTCGAGAGCATCCCATCATCTCTAGCATGTTCCGCATATCCGCACGCTCCCTTTTGCACCGGTATCTCCATGAGCTACCGGAACCGATATGTTGCCGTGGCATCATTTTCGGATTCGTCGCTGTGACACCCTTTCTTTCCGCCACGATGACAAATGCTTCATAATATGCTCATGTCAACATTTTCATATAATTGCTTAAAACTTGCATATGTCATCCGCATCATGATAACAACAATTAAAATGTTTAAAATTGTTGTTTGCGTTAAATTGCTAAATAACATATGGGGATTTCCGGAATTGTCGTTTGTTGTTTCCGGCCTCATTTAAACTTGCCTAAATAGGTAGTTTAATTATTCTTCACCCCTTGCCATGTTTAATAACATTTAATATTTTTGGGTCCATAACCGAGAGAGAACTAAATAATTGATGTGGTGTTTCGTCAATATGCAACTCGTTGCATATTGAGCTCCACTTAACTTGTAGTTTTGTTTGTGCATATTGCCATGCCATGCTATTTAAACCGGGCATGCATCATACTTGTTTGCACATCATGCCATGTTTATGTGATGGTTGTTTACTATGTTGTTTGCTTCTTTCCGGTTTGCTTCTCGCTTAGCTTCGGTTTCGTTCCGGAGTTGTGAGGATTCGTTCGTCTACATCCTTTTGTCTTCTTCATGGACTCGTTCTTCTTCCTTGCGGGATTTCAGGCAAGATGACATACCCTCGAAATCACTTCTATCTTTGCTTGCTAGTTGCTTGCTCTTTTTCTATGCCTATGCTATGACGCCTACCACTTGCTATATCATGCCTCCTATGTTGCCATGTCAAGCCTCTAACCCACCTTTCCTAGCAAACCGTTGTTTGGCTATGTTGCCGCTTTGCTCAGCCCCTCTTATAGCGTTGCTAGTTGCAGGTGAAGTTGAAGATTGCTCCATGTTGGAACATGTTTATGTTAGGATATCACAATATCTCTTATTTAATTAATGCATCTATATACTTGGTAAAGGGTGGAAGGCTCGGCCTTATGCCTGGTGTTTTGTTCCACTCTAGCCGCCCTAGTTACCGTCATACCGGTGTTATGTTCCTTGATTTTGCGTTCCTTACACGGTTGGGTGATTTATGGGACCCCCTTGACAGTTCGCTTTGAATAAAACTCCTCCAGCAAGGCCCAACATTGGTTTTAAGATTTGCCACCTAAGCCTTTTTCCCTTGGGTTCTGCAGACTCAAGGGTCATCTTTATTTTACCCCCCCGGGCCAGTGCTCCTCCGAGTGTTGGTCTAAACTAGAGCACCGTGCAGGACCATTCCTTGCCAACTTGGATTACGTTGGTACCTGTTTGCTTAGCTTATCCGGTGTGCCCTGAGAACGAGATATGTGCAGCTCCTATCGGGATTTGTCGGCACATCGGGTGGTCTTGCTGGTCTTGTTTTACCATTGTCGAAATGTCTTGTAAACCGGGATTCCGAGACTGATCGGGTCTTCCCGGTAGAAGGAATATCCTTCGTTGACCATGAGAGCTTATAATGGGCTAAGTTGGGACACCCTGCGGGTATTATCTTTCAAAGCCGTGCCCGGTTATGAGGCAGATGGGAATTTGTTAATGTCGGTTGTAGAAAACCGAAGTTGACCTTAATTAAAATACATCAACCGCGTGTGTAACGTGATGGTCTCTTCTCGGAGTCCGGAAGTGAACACGATGTTGGAGTTACGCTTGCGTGGGTTGTTCTAGGATCACTTCTTGATCATAGTTGTTCGACCGTGCTTTTGCCTTCTCTTCTCGCTCTCATTTGCGTATGTTAGACACCAGATATGCTAGTAAACTTGCTGCAGCTCCACCTCATACCTTTACCCTTCCCATAAGCTTAAATAGTCTTGATCTCGCGAGTGTGAGATTGCTGAGTCCCGTGACTCACGATACTTCAAAACCAGTTTGCGGTGCCGATGAAACCGTGCGGTGGCGCATCCGAGCTCAAGGAGGAGCTCGATGAAGATCCTGTTCATTGTGTTGTTTCGTTTGAGTTGATCGATAGTGGAGCCAGTTGGGACGATCGGGGATCATGTAGCATTTGGGGTAGTCTTCTTTTATTTTGTTTCCGTAGTCGGACCTTGATTGTATCTGTATGATGTAATGCTTTACTCATGTATTGTGTGAAGTGGTGATTGTAAGCCAACTATGTATCTCTTTCCCTTATGTATTACATGGGTTGTGTGAAGATTACCTCACTTGCGACATTGCTTTCAATGCGGTTATGCCTCTAAGTCGTGCTTCGACACGTGGGAGATATAGCCGCATCGAGGGCGTTATAGGGGGGCCGAAGGAGACGGCGGCGTCAGGCGCCGGGGCGGCCGGCTGAGCAGCCTCGGCTTGATCATCTCCGGCGGCAGCCGGCCCAGACGGGCGCGGCTCGTTGCTGGAGGCGCGGTCGAGCTGAGGCTCGTCGCCCGCTCCGTCTTCTGACGCCTCCATCTCATCTTCGTCCTCCGCCTCGCCTTCATCCTGGGCGCTGGAGACGATCACCTCCGCCGAGTCCTCGTCGTAATCCGGGTTCATCCCGTACCACTCCGGCGGCGCCTCCCCGCCGTCCTCAGCCCGCTCAGGGGCAAAGACGCTGGTGTCCGTGTAGTCGGCGATCGCCACCGCACGCTCGACGAGGGCATCTTCCGCAGCCAGCAGCTCCGCCTGGGCCTCTGACCGGAACGCGGCCAGCCGATCCAGATCCAGCCCTGGATACCACGCCTTGACGAATTCCAAGGCCCGGCGCGCTCCAGCCCGAGCCGCGGAACCCTTCCAGGCCTCAAGACGGCCAGCCGCGACCTCCAGCCAGTCTGCAGTCCGGCTGGGAGTGCGCAGAACCGGCATGTCCGGCCACAGGGCAGCGATCGCCTGGGCACCGACACGCTGAAGCCGGCACAGCATCCGGTGGGCCGGCCGCAGACGAGCCTCAATGCTCAGGACCTGCTCGTCAAGGGTCCGGGGGGCGTTGGCAGCAATCTCAGCTCCACTCGCCCTTCGCGCCTCGCGATCAGCCTCGATAGCTTGATTGGCCGCCTGCGTGTGGCCGGGGAAGAAGTCTGCCAAGACGAAAATGAAGCAAATCAAAAACCAGGAGTCGGCCTGACCTATAGTCGGCGGCCCAAAGGAGGAAAGTAAAGAAACTCACCGTCGACGATGTCCTCAATTTCATGGAAGTCGGAGGTTAGCTGTGCTTCCTTGTCGGTCCAGGAGGAGCGCTCGCTCTCGAACTCGGCCAGAAGAGTAGCCTCTCTCTTCTCCGCCTCGTCATGCGCCGCCTTAAGCAGCTCCCTCTGCTCCGCCAGCTGCGTAGTCAGCAGGTCGCGCTCTGCGGCGAGCTTGCTGCATTCCTCCTCCTTGGCACGCAAGGCGGTGTCGGCCGCGCCTAGCTGCCGTCGAAGAGTGGCGTTGGCCTCTGAAGAATAAAAAGAAGAAGGACGTGAAGTCGTCAGCTAAGAAGGTCACCAGGAAGATCCGGCCCGACTGCTCAGCAGTCGGCCCGAATCTCGGGGACTACAGCCCACGGGTGCGCCAGCGCGCCCCCGCGAAGAAGAAAGAAAACTCACCTCGGCTCCTCGACAAGTCAGCAGTCCGCTTGCCCAGGTCCTCAACGTTGCGGTTGAAGGCAGTGGCGCGGAGGTTGTGATACTCCTGCAACAAGAATTTCAGACAAAGGTAAAAATTTGGAAGTCAACAGGTAGAGTTCCGAGCCACCTGCTCAGCAGCCGGCCCGAAACTCGGGGACTACACCCAGTGGGTGCGCTGGCGCGCCCCCATAGAGAAGAACAAGAAAAAACTCAAAGAAGAAACATACCCGCACGGCGGCCCGCGACGCCAGGTGCGCCTTGGTGCAGTTCTGGATGGCGTCGCCCTCAGCTCGCAGCTTCGCTTGGATGTCCAGAAGCGCCGTGTTCAGCGGGCCTGTGCCGCCTCCTCGCACCCACCAAACGGGCGCGGCGCTTGTCGCTTCGGCGTATGGAATCGCCGAGCTAGCGGTGCCGGTCTCCAAAGGGCGCGGCGCCGAAGTCGCCTTCTCAAGACGGCGGCGCGCTGGCGAGGCGACTTGAAGGAGCAGCCTCGCCACAGCTTCATCATCAGTCGGCGGCACAGGCGAGTCCGCCGGCTGTTTGCCTCGCGCGCTCTCAGACGGCGGTGGAGGCGGCGGGGGCGGCACGGCCGTGCTCGACAGGGAGGCCTCGCCGCCTTCCCTCTCCGCGACGGGGAACTCACTGCAGGCTCCTTCCGTCTGCCCCGTGAACTCCGGCGGCGGCGGCGCAGAGCTCAGCGGGGTGACGAGCAGCACCAACTGGAGGCACGCGGCCTCCTCGGCTCGCCTCTTGGCTGCAACGGCGGCTTCGGCCTCCTCCAGCCTCTTCTGGGCGGAAGCCGCCGCCTTCTCGGCCTGCGCCTTCTCCAGGCGGTAGGCCTCCTCCTCGTTGCGCTGCTCCTGCACGTTCCGCTCCGTCGCCTCCCGGAGGTCGGCGGCAGGGTCAATCCGCCGAGTATTGGCGGACGTCTCTGCCGACCCCATGACTGAGGCGGCGGCGACCCTCTCCAAGGTGAGAGGAGCCCTGATGTGAAGGAGACATATAAAATATTTGGACAAGGCGAACCAAAAGAAAACAAGACAAAATAAGAAGCACTTACGCAGAGACCAGCGGCGGCTTCTTCACTTCCTTGCGGAAGCGATTAGCCTTTGCGACCGCCTCTTCTCGCTGGGTCGCGACGGCCGTCCCCCTGAACTTCTTCGCCCGGCGGCCTGGCAAGCTTGGCCCGGCCCGGCGCTTCTTCGCGCCGCCTCGACCACCCAAGCCGGCGGAGGAACTTGCACCTGGATGGCCGACCTTCGGTTGGCGGCGGGGGACGACTTCCCTCTCACCGTCGTCTTCAGGCCAGTCGGTGAAGGTCGCCGAGGGCCTGAAGTCGTCGGCCCCTCCTCCTCCCCCACCTTCGGTGTCGACCTCCATCGCCGCCACCCCCAAGTCGGGGTCGTTGACGTCGCTCTCCGCCCGGTCGGGGACGAACTCGCGGGCCGGCCCCGTAGTGCCGGCTGAGGGCTGCATGAGGGGGTTCTGACTCGGAAAAACCAAAGAAAATCAGAGCCGGATTCGGCTGAAAAAGAAAACAGAAGAGCAAGAGGAATGACTTACCACAGGAGGGGGGTTGGCGCGTGAGTACGGCTCCTTGCCGAACTGCCATTCTTCCATGAGACTACAGTTCGCCAGGAAGTTCACCATGTCCGCCACCTCCGCGTGGGGGATGTCCTTGGAGCACAGCCAACTGGGGTCCCGGTGGCCGCTCATCTGATAGATCAGATGAGGTCGGCCTTGGAGCGGAAGGACTCGGCGTACCACGAAGGCGGCCAGCAAGTCGGCCCCGGTCAGGCCCTCCGACTGCGTCAGCACTCAGAGTCGCGCGACGGCGGCGGCGCCTGCAGGAGTCAGCGTCCTGGCCCGATGGGACCAGCTGGGGAGCCGCCCCGCCAAATCGCCGACTCCGTAAGGCGGTTGGTTGACCCAGTCGCCTTCTGGAGCGACGTTCTTCACGTAAAAATAGGAGCGCTGCCACATCTTCACCGAGTTGATCAGCGGGATGGCAGGGAAGGGGTTGTCGGCCAACGGCCTCCGCATCGCGATGAAGGTGCCGCACAGAGCCGGCACGCCGGCGACGTGTGTGCCGAGCTTGGCCTGGAAGAATTCGCCCCACAGCTCGATGGTGGGGAGAACGCCAAGAAAGCCTTCGCAAGGAGGCGAAGGAGGCCAGCAGCACCACCGTGTTTGGAGTGAGGTGGTGCGGCTGGAGCCCGTGGAACTCTGGAAAGGCGCGAAGAAGCCGCCGCCGGCAGCCCGAGCGCGCATGAGTGCGAGCGGAATATGACCCGCTCGCCCTCCTCCGGCGCCGGCGTATTTTGCCCGCCGGCGCGGCGCGGGTCCGCACTAGGTTTGTGCCGGGGATGCGGCGCGTCTGGCGGAGGAAGTCGATAATGTCGTCATCCACTTCGGAGCCGTCCCACACGCCGGAGCGCGCGGCGGGAGGCGCAACGGTGGAGGAGGAGCTCTTCTCCACGGCGCGGCGTGGTTCGGCGCGGCGGAGGCAAGAGGAAGACGAAGCAACGAGGAGAAGGAGCAAGAGGGAGCGGGGAGATGGGTGCGCATGCGTCGCCGCCCCCCTCCTCCCGCCTACTTATAGGCGCCTAGGCTGAGAAGCCGATGGGGCGGGCGTGGGATTAACTGCGACCACCCCCCGCCCCACGATTTAACCCACGAAATTCTGCGTGCGATAACGGCGTGGGAATCAACCGCCGCGCAGCCGCCAATCGATCCGCTTTGTGCGCCAAGGCGCGGTAGTGGCGGGCCCCGCCGGACGGGCATGTCTCATCACGCGCGTGGGTGGGCACACTGACCCTGCCGCGTGGCGTCGCGCGGCGGGCCCGCGATGGGCAGCTGCCTGGAAGCTTATCAGGCACGCTGCGCGGATCCTGCCACGACCTTCAAACCATTTGAGGAGCAAGACGGTCTCCTGCAAGGCCGACTCCAGCTAGTCGGCCCAAGAGAAAGACGGCGAGCCAAGCCCAGATTCTTCCACCGGAGGGATGAAACTGTTGAGGCTCCTCGACGTGTTGCCCTCGGCGCCTCATCAGCTTCGGGGACTACTGTCGGAGTAATGGGCCACGGGTAGGCAAACCCGAGGCCCTGGGCCTTTCAAAACATCGGGGTAGACTGCGCCCCTCAAGACCCCAAAACGAAGAGCCGCCTTTTGAGAGTCGACGGCAGAGCCGCCGACTGCCCCTCCCAGCCGAGTCCCAGAGACGGCCGCGAGATGAGCCGACTTCCAGCTAGCGACTTCCGGAGAAGCCGGCTATGGGGAGTCGGCCCGCGACTCCAACCACCTCCTGCTTATGCGACTACGGATGGGATGGGATGAGGCCGCCTCGCAGGCCATCGCTGCCCCATATACAAAGGACAGGCATGGCCTCAGAGCGCCGTACTGACGGAGATCTCCGTCAGGCGCGGCACTGTAGCCACGCCAGCCCTGACATCAGCCTCGTGGGCAGATCTCTGTACCCACGACGGCCTGTCTGTGCGACCCGAAGATGGAGGGACCCGCCTGTCGGCGGGAGCGCAGAAGACGGCGAGAGTGCCCCAAGACGGACCCGCTGGGAGTCGGCCTCCAAGAGTCGGCCGGCCCCTCCCACGGGCTCCGCGTGCCATTAACCGATTAAGGCGGGAATGGCAGCGGTGATCGCCCGTCGGTAGCCTTGTTGCCATGACTGCATGACCAAGCCCGTGTCATTAGAAGCACGGCTACAGTAATCCGCAGCCGGCAAGACCCGCCCGCGGCGGACAAGGGCTGTCGGCCCCATGCTGGACCATCGGCGGGGCCCGCTAGTCGGCGGGCCCCAGGAGTCGGCGGGGAAGACGGCGACCTAAGAGACTGACGGCTGGGACCCGCACCCAGCCGGATTACCGTTGTACCCCCAGGGGGTAGGCCTATATAAACCCCCCGGGGCACCCATGCAAGAGGTTGGACCCTAGTAATTTTAGACACACACACAGAGGCAAGAGAAGAGCTAACCGGGCCCTTCTCCTTCCTCACCCCGAACAGCTCAAGGAGCAACCTTGTAGCCACTTTGCCATAGTGATCATGCGGAGACCCCGTAGAGCAGCAGTAGGGGTGTTATCTCCACGGAGAGCCACGAAGCTGGGTAAGATTCGCGGCGTGCATGCCTTCGCCTCATCCCGTTTCCAGGCACCGGCGACGTTCTACTCGCCCCCACCATGATAAGCCATCCTTTGGCATATGTCGCACCCAACCCCCGATAGACGGGGCGCAGGTTGTGGCCGCCATGCCCACCTTTGACGGGCGCGCCCTGTTGCCGCCGGTGCCCCCTGGGGTCCCAGAGGCGACGGCGCCGGTGGACGTGTCTTCTGGCGCCCGCAAGGAGGGGGAAGAGGAGGAGGGTGAGGAGCGCGACTCGGAGGCGACCCCCAAGGGGATGGGGGAGATCTCCCCCCTTGCGCAAGGCCGACATCCTCCGCACCCTGCCTGACGACGACGAGGCCGATGTCCTCTCGGAGAGGAAGGGGCCATCCGTGGTTCCGACGAGGGGTAGGTCGGTATTGATCTCCCGAGATGACGCTCCTGCTCTGACTCCGCCTGGAGCTGCTATTGGCCCGTCTGCTGCCCCCTCTTCCACTCTTGGGGCCCGCGTGCCTGTGCCTCAGGCTGCGAGGCTCTCAGGCTTCAAGCTTACAAAGCGGAGGGACTATGCCACGGTGGACCAGTAAGTGTTCTCGCCCTGTTTTGTTCCTGCTTCTGCTGCTTGCCCTTGATGCTTCTCCGTTGTGAAATTAGGCCGACACACGCCGTGAAGAGGACGAGGCGGCGTTGCTCGAGACAAGATCGCCTACGATGGCCGCACCCCTCTCCATGGGCAAGGGCAGCGATGGCGCGCGCGCTTCTCTGGCCCGATCATCCTCGCGAGGCTTGGGGGAGCATCCTCAGGAGGAGTCAGCCACCGTGGCCCCTGTCAGGACCCCGATCATATGCCACACCGATCTAGCATGTAACACCTCATATCACTTTGCGGCCTCACCCACGGGTGTCTCCTTACCAGGCCCGGGACCGTTTGCGCCTTTTGGCTCATGTATATGATAGTGTCGCTAGCATCCATATGACAAAGAACCCGGGCTGACATGGCTAGTCGTAAATCCAAAGTGGCACTAACTTACAGGGACAGGCATACATGACCCAGCAACGAAAATGTCGGTCATCAGCGAGCGAATCCAGGCTGTAGCAGCTGGGCTAACAGGACTCCGGTAGACACCGCGTGAAATTTCCCCGAAGGGACAGACACACGAACGAACAAGGACACATGCCGGCCAGCCTAAGTGTTCCGGAGCAGTAGCACGCTACCATGGCTCAGTGGAAGCACTAGGAGACATTTCCCGGTAAGAGAGGCTACCAAGGATAAACAACTAGATAGTCAGATCCCACACATACCAAGCATTTCAATAACATACAAACAATATGCTCGATATGTGCAAATACAACATGGCATCACAACAAGACTCTACAACTCAAGTATTCTATTCAATAGGCTCCAAGGAGCGAGATATTACAAATATAGGTCTCGTGACCCAACATTCAGAGCATACAAGTCAAAGCACATGGGGAAGCTCAACATGTCTGAGTACAGACATCTATAAATGAAAAAGGCTGAGAAGCCTGACTATCTACCAGATCCTGTCGAGGGCACAAGATCATAGCTGAGGTAACAAGCTAAACGTCAAAGTCCACGCAGAACACTAGTGAGACGGAAGTCTCTCTGCAAAAACATAAAATAGGCAAACATGAGTACAAATGTACCCAGCAAGAATTACATCAGAACTAACTACAAATGCATCATTGTCAACAAAGGGGATGGTGGGGTTTAACCGCAGCAAGCCAGCTTTGACTCGGTGTCTATCCTGAACTACGACCGCAAGTAACTCTTTTGAGGTGGCGCAGACGAGTCCACATATTCACCATATCAATACACCACTATGGATCCGCTCCCGTCTCCCTACGAGATCGCCATCCATAGCACTCACGCTTATCTTGCGCATTTTAGAGTATCCACTTTCACTTGTCTATGAACTGTACAGGCAACCCAGAACTCCTTTTCCCGGACATGGCTATTCAAATAGATGATGTTAACCCTGCAGGGGTGTACTTATTCACACACGCTCTCGCCACTTACCACCATGTACACGTCATGTATCTCGGCAACCTTCAAGCGGAAGCCTGGCGAGGGAGTCGGCCACGACCTGACTAACCACACAAGTCTCTAGTCCAGGTTTATAGCCTATTCGGGTTCCATCCGCAAGGAGATCCGGCCGGGGTGTCGCTCACGGCCCCAAACGATGTGAGCAGGGTTCCCAAGCCCACCATCTGGGTGCCACTTGGTACACCGTGCCACTATGCCTAGTCTGTCCCAAGCCCACCTGTACCGGGTGCCACTTGGTAGACTACTAACACTACCTACAAACAACAGAAACTAGTTGCAACTACTGGACAGAGATCAGGTTGGTTAATAAGTCGAGAGAGCTTGGAGCACCCGGAGCCCAATGTGTGGTAGTAACTGTTTCATGGATCACAAACACATAATTCATTTCCTGAGGACGACTGCAATGAGACAACCCACCATGTACTCCTATATGGCCTCTCGCCGCTACCTTTACCAAATCGTGTTCACACTCTTAGACCACACACAGTAGGACATGTTCACCACATTCCAATTCTTCCCTGATGAATCAGACCTGACACAACTCTAAGCAATAGCAGGCATGACAAACAAGCATGAATGAGTAGGCACATCAGGGCTCAAACAACTCCTACTCATGCTAGTGGGTTTCATCTATTTACTGTGGCAATGACAGGTCATGCAGAGGAAAGGGGTTCAGCTACCGCAGCAAGTAACAGATAAATCGTTGTTGTCCTAATGCAATAAAAGAGAGCAAGAGCGAGAGAGTGGGATTGTATCGAAATGAACAAGGGGGTTTTGCTTGCATGGAACTTCTGAAGATAATATAGTTCTTCACCGGTGTCATTGATCACGTCGTCGGTACGTCGTCTACCGAGAGGGGACAAACACCGGCAACATAGAAGGAAACACCATAAATGCAATGCACAATATGATGCATGATCATGACATGGCAATATGCTGTGGTTTGAGCTAGTGCAACTAGCAGCAGGTTAAATGAAGTTGGTTTGAACCCTAGGTTCAAATTCAAACTCCATATGTGAGGGTTTAAATGCCATTATAAGGTTTGGCCTAAACAGCAGCCCTAAGTTGTTCTATCATGCTTGAAAATTGTAAAGATGGATAGATTGGATTTTTCTGATCATTTTTCATATATAAATTATTTCATTCTGAGCTATGGTTGAATTTATATGAATTTTTGAAGTTTTAACTAATTTCTGGAATTTCTGAATTATTTAAAATACAAAAATTATTTACTGCATCAGCATGACATAACCATGAGGTCAGCAGGTCAACGCCGCTAGTCCAGGTCAAACCTAACGCGTGGGGTCCACACGTCAGTGACACACGGCTGGTTAGTGTCGCTGGCAGGTGGGCCTGGTCAACGGCCACGTCAGCAGGGTCAATGCTGACGCGTGGGTCCAGTCGAATTAGACTAATCCTAACTAATTTCGTTAGCTGGTTAATTAAACCAGTGGGGCCCGACTGTCATTGACCCTTGGGGTTAAGCTAATTGGTGATTAGCGCTAATTAATCCTGCGCCACGTCAGCTAATCGGGCGGCTAACCGCCGGCGGTAAGCAAACGCAGCGGCGCTTGTCGTTCCGGCGATACCGGTGACGGGAGCAAGCGGGGTTGGTCCCGTTGGAATGGCCATGACGCGGCTCGTCCAATGGTGGCTGTGTCTGCAGCTAGGGTGGCCGGTAGCGACGACGAGGAGCTCGGCCGCGGTGGTCGGAGCTCGGGCATGAGCGCGGGCAGTGCTGCGGTGCGCGCGCTAGGGAGCTGAGGTGCTAGCGGGGGCCTACGCGACGCGTTGAGTGGGTTGGAGGCATCGGGCTTACCATTTCGTCACCGGAGTCGCGTCGGCGGCGAGCGCAGGCGACGGCAGGTTCGGGCGTAGGCGGTCCGGTGACTACGGTGGCCTATGAGGAAGAAGAGAGGGATGAACAGGGTCAGAGGCTCGCGGCGAGTCGGACGAGGAGGTCGGCGAGCTCGGAGATGGTCCGGAGCAGTCGGGGCGGCAAGGGGGATCTCCAGTGACCGAGGTTGAAGAAGACGGCGGGGACGGCGATTCGGGGCTTCTAGCGTTGCTTGGGACGGTGCAGAATGCGTAGGAGATGGTGGCGGGGCTCGTGGACAGGTCAGCGAGGCGGGGGGAGACGGTGGTCGCGGTGGTGCGAACGGTGGCTGTGGTGGCGTTCGGTGGTGAGAGGGAGAGAGAGCAGAGGAGGGGAATGAGCTCGAGAGAGTGAGAGGGTCAGCGGGATCGGGAGGACACGAGGAAAATCGTCCACGCCTCTAGGGGCTCGTCGGCAAGCAGGAGGTGGCGGCGAGGAGCGTGGGGCAAGACGGCAGCCACCACACCCTCCCGCCCACCGGGCAGAGGTTGAAGACGATGGAGGGCACAGTGGGCTGGGCCAGCAGTCCTGTGCCGTGGACTGCTTTCGTAAGCTGGGCCGACCATCAGAGCAGGCCGCAGTGCGTTCTGTTACATTTTATTTCTTTTTGCTTCTTTGTTTATTTCTTTTGCCACTGTTTTCAAACAGAACAAATCCAAACCAGTGACAAAATTCCTCTGAATATTTTTATGTTGCTGAATGGACTTTTCCAAAAGCACATAAAAAGCACATAAAATGTTTCAGGGTATTTGGAAATATATTCTATACAAGTTATGAATATAATTCCAAATGCAAATAAAATAATGATTTAAATTCAGTGCCCAAAATATTCCTCAAAAATGCTCATTATTTTTGGTTTGGTGCAAAAACCTTTGCCAAATATAACCAACATTATTTAAGGCCATTTTGGAAACACTGAATGCAATTTCTAGGGTTTTTTGCCCTGCTTTTAATTAAAGTTTTGAGGCTTCAACATTCCTCAATTCAAGTTTCAGAAATTTAAATATGATGCCTGGATGAAGATGCAACTATCTACAAACAATATTCTAGGGCTGTGACAACTCACCCCCACTAAACAAGAATCTCGTCCCGAGATTCAAGCGTAGGGTAAGATTAAAGGGGGATGCAAACTAACACAATCTTCATGATCCAAGTTGCACTACATAAGGACGTTGATTCGATCACCAACTTTGTTCAGTGTCTTGCTCTGAGAACTCCAACCAACATGACAATGGGAGGAAAGGAAAAACTCTAGAGGGATCGATCTTCTCGAAGATCGAATAACTCAGGATTAAGTCACAGAGTGAGACATAGCAACATCTCTCGAGCAGAGACACGAAGCATACATCTAGAGAGATGGAGTTGAACAGATGATGGAGGTTCACCAGGTAGGCTACAATTCCACACTTAAGAAGGTGGTGAACGGTTGTCAAAGTGGCGAGGAGTTGAATTGCCATGATACCATAACGAGACATATTAGAGGAGGTGACTCATGGAATCATCCCTTAAGTGGCAAAAAGAATTACTTTTGATACATAGATCATTGGAACTCTTTTCACCAGCCTGAGGCAATTTACAAACGATCGTTTGACGGAGTTCGGAGAAATGGCATACTCAGATCAGGAAGGAAACTATGGTTATAGAACAACTCGGCAAACGGGAGGCACATCCCAATTGATACCGAGGATATAACCTAGTGACTGAGTGTGCTCTCAGAGACTTGAGCATTTCCATACTCATCAAGGTTTTACCAGCATCCATGGCAAGGATCCTGGCAACACGACATACTACCATGATGACTAGTGATGGATGATGCAGATACAAAAGAAGATAACACCTTCTCAGACTTCCCCTTAGCGAGGCTAAGGAAACAAAATCTGGATAATCGAACGAGAGACATTTAGCACTCCGCTTCTAATGTTCTCCTTAATGTGCTAGCGTAATCCATTCATAGATATGGTTTGATATCTAGAACATCAAGTAAAAGGTCAGACTTCGGGAACACAATAATCCATAAGGAACAACTATTGGAATAAATTCTACGGGATCCTTATGGGGAGGTGGCCAACTTTCTCAATCAAGATACTACAATAATAAGTCTTCCGGTTGGGTGTGTTGGCCACAACATCCACTTTACCGGATTACAGAGAGACCAATATTATAGTTCTTGGGAAATGTTCCAACCATCATAACTGCCCGAGATTCAGATCCGATTGGTGATAGGATACTTCAGACTCAGCATGTCTAAAAAGAAAGTTTTCAACACAATCGACGAGATGACGTTGCAAGATTCTCGGGAAATGAACTACGGTAGTAAGCTCCAAAACGTGAGCTGGTTCTGCTACACACATGTGAACAAGCTGTCCCAGACAAGCAGGATCACATGGTAGTCTTGCAATAAAACACTACTGAGTTCTAATTGGGAACCATCATTGAGATAACGAAGTCTTGTGCATATCCGTCCGGGCCCTTCAGGATTAGCGCATGAACTTCTTTTCTTTGAACAAATCAATCAGTGGCTTGGTGTGCTAGGAAATACCGATGGGATGGAGGTAGCTAATCTCTCAAGCCATAGTATACTTCGCACGTGCATGACTGACTTGGGATGATTCTAGAGGAAGCAAAACGAACTTTCTCGAATTCACGACGGCAACTTGCACCTAATGCACGTGAACTTGGAGAAAGCCACTTCTTGCACCAAACATATACCTCATGAACGCAACATGAAGGCAATGGTTACAAAGTTCCCAATACTAGCTGGATGTTCAACACAAATCATGGAAAAGATAAAAAAATTGCTGATGGGCTCAACAACAATTCATTTAGGTATCCATATAAGTGGAGTTCCACAATTATGTGAACAAGGTGATAGCATTGTCAGACCCAAAAGATATAATGGTGTATGCTCGAGGGAACAACCACGAGTAAGACAACATTACGAATGTCGTTGGTTCTGATTTGATTTGATGATAGCCCATACTCAAATCAAAGATTGGATAAGACAATAGCACCGACAATTGATCACGAGGATCAATCGATGAAGATATCAACTTTCTTCAACACACACAAACAAGGATATCCCTTTGGAATGAACTGAGTCAGATAAAGATTTTATCTTCTAACTCTCCAAGTTGTTGTTTAGCTTAACCAGCTAGTTCAGGGGTATCCAATGCAGATTTTTGGAGAAGGGGTGGTTCAGAGGAAACCAACTGGATCACGAACTCAACCATAACGGTCAGGGAACAACCTGGTGATACTTCCGAGAAGATATTTGGAAAATCACGAACCACCGATATGTTGCTAAGCTCGAGAACAATCTTGCTTTTCAGGGCAAGACGATGTGATCAAGAGAGTGATGGATTGACACAATCCTATCTCAATGATCAAGGAGTGCACCAGGGAAAGATGGACTAGGTAGCACGATCAATCTTAGGATGATGATTTAATAACCAACACACTAAGAATGAGAGTTGTCCATTAACTTCCAAGCAATGGGATTGCTAGGGGTATTGATTTCACACATCACAATTCACTTGTCGGTATTCCGGTTACAATAACACGGAGACCAAAGAATGAACGATGATGGCGAGAAGTATCACTGCACCAAGAATTCATAGGATGGTGTGCAATTCCTATGACTTTCTTGACATAAAGAGGGTAATACTCCAGGGTAGAACAGGACAAAAGATGGATTGGCATTTTGATCTGCGGAATACAACTACTTTGACCCAATCCTAGAAATGGACAAGGTACTGGAGTTTGTTTCTCCTAGTCATTCCGGAATAGAATGGCTTGACGGACCACAAGAGTAATAGGCGTCGATAACATGAATGCACAACTATTCTTGACCAACAATTGATAGACAAAGGTCAGAATACAACTAAAGAGAGACAACTCAAAGGAATATATGTTTTTCTGAGTTGTGGATGCATAGATTAGTATGTCGAGCGAAGCTCAACATTTCTTCCGTGTAACCCATGCGGAAGGGTAGGATTGGCAGAGTCACAACATGAATGGAGTACTCCTCAAGAGCACCCTGTTTGTAATCTTTTGGTTCAAAGGAACTTCTGCCATGATGGTTCATGGTATTGGGAGAATGAGATACCACGAACCTCGAAGACTATCACAAAGCTTACTAATATCATAAAGGTACGAGCAACACTATCAACACGAGGTAAGTAGAGTGAATCTTGGGTCAAGAACCTAGGAGTAGAGTACCTACTACTAAGTGGCATCACGGGATGCTTTCGAGAATGATGGCCAAAATCATCACACTGGGAACACAAATGCATGGCTGGATTACTAGGTGATACTCTAAGACATCTAGGGTCATAATAATAATTCCAACATATATGTCGAGGCAATAGAATACCTCAACTCACAATTAATTTGATTAACCTGGCCTAGAGGAACATCGAAACCAGAGGGAAAGGATTTTGCAAATGCATCAGATTGTTTGGAAACCGGACAGCATAACGGCTGTAAACGCTCGAAAAAGATTTGAGACATCCTGTAAAATGGTGGCATAACCACTCGATCACCTCAATAACAAGATTCTGAGGCCAGCTATGAATACACGGAAGTAGTAGGAACTGAAATGAGGCTTAAATCCAACAATCTATAAGTCTACAGATTAGTAACACGTGATCCTGATAGAAAGAACAGATAGCCTAGTTTCTTAACCCCGTAGGAAGGATAAGATAACTCGGATCAGAAGGGCATGAGGTAAAGGAGTAAAAAGATCCTTACGTTCCATCCCACAATCAATTACCCTACATAACTAAAGCATTTATAGACACAACTTCGACCAGTTTGGCTTGGTAATCCTACAGGCAGTCAGGCTCTGATACCAAAACTATCAGGACCTCGATCCTATGCCACACCGATCTAGCATGTAACACCTCATATCACTTTGCGGCCTCACGCACGGTATTCCCACGGGTGTCACCTTACCAGGCCCGGGACCATTTGCGCCTTTTGGCTCACGTATATGATAGTGTCGCTAGCATCCATATGAAAAAGAACCCAGGCTGACATGGCTAGTCGTAAATCCAAAGTGGCACTAACTTACAGGGACATGCATACATGACCCAGCAACGAACGTCTCGGTCATCAGCGAGTGAATCCGGGCTGTAGCAGCTGGGCTAACAGGACTCCGGTAGACACCTCGTGACATTTCCCCGAAGGGACAGACAAGGAATGAAGAAGGACACATGCTGGCCAGCCTAAGTGTTCCGGAGCAGTAGCAAGCTACCATGCCTCAGTGGAAGCACTAGGAGACATTTCCCGGTAAGAGAGGCTACCAAGGATAAACAACTAGATAGTGAGATCCCACACATACCAAGCATTTCAATAACATACACACAATATGCTCGATATGTGCAAATACAACATGGCATCACAACATGACTCTACAACTCAAGTATTCTATTCAATAGGCTCCGAGGAGCGACATACTACAAATATGGGTCTCGTGACCCAACATTCAGAGCATACAAGTCAAAGCACATGCGGAAGCTCAACATGTCTGAGTATAGACATCTATAAATGAAAAAGGCTGAGAAGCCTCACTATCTACCAGATCCTGCTGAGGGCACAAGATCATAGCTGAGGTAACAAGCTAAACGTCGAAGTCCACGCGGAACTACTAGTGTGACGGAAGTCTCTCTGCAAAAACATAAAATAGGCAAACGTGAGTACAAATGTACCCAGCAAGACTTACATCAGAACTAACTACAAATGCATCATTGTCACAAAGGGGATGGTGGGGTTTAACCGCAGCAAGCCAGCTTTGACTCGGTGGTATCCTGAACTACGACTACAAGTAACTCTTTTGAGGTGGCGCACACGAGTCCACATATTCACCATATCAATACACCACTATGGATCCGCTCCCGTCTCCCTACGAGATCGCCATCCATAACACTCACACTTATCTTGCACATTTTACAGTATCCACTTTCACTTGTCTATGAACTGTACAGGCAACCCAGAACTCCTTTTCCACGGACACGGCTATTCGAATAGATGATGTTAACCCTGCAGGGGTGTACTTCTTCACACATGCTCTCGCCACTAACACCATGTACACGTCATGTATCTCGGCAACCTTCAAGCGGAAGCCTGGCGAGGGAGTCGGCCACGACCTGACTAACCACACAAGTCTCTAGTCCAGGTTTATAGCCTATTCGGGTTCCATCCGCAAGGAGATCCGCCGGGTGTCGCCACGCCCCAAACGATGTGAGCAGGGTTCCCAAGCCCACCATCCGGTGCCACTTGGTACACCGTACATCAGTGCCTAGTCTGTCCCAAGCCCACTGCACGGATGCCACTTGGTAGACCACTAACACTACCTACAAACACCAGAAACTAGTTGCAACTACTGGACAGAGATCAGGTTGGTTAATAAGTCGAGAGAGCTTGGAGTGCCCGGAGCCCAATGTGTGGTAGTAACTGTTTCATGGATCACAAACACAGAACTCAGTTCCTGAGGACGGCTGCAATGAGACAACCCACCATGTACTCCTACATGGCCTCACACCGCTACCTTTACCAAATCGTGTTCACACTCTTAGACCACACACAGTAGGACATGTTTACCACATTCCAATTCATCCCTGATGAATCAGACCTGACACAACTCTAAGCAATAGCAGGCATGACAAACAAGCATGAATGAGTAGGCACATCAGGGCTCAAACAACTCCTACTCATGCTAGTGGGTTTCATCTATTTACTGTGGCAATGACAGGTCATGCAGAGGAAAGGGGTTCAGCTACCGCAGCAAGTAACAGATGAATCGTTGTTGTCCTAATGCAATAAAAGAGAGCAAGAGCAAGAGAGTGGGATTGTATCGGAATGAACAAGGGGGTTCTGCTTGCATGGCACTTCTGAAGATAATATAGTTCTTCATCGGTGTCATTGATCACGTCGTCGGTACGTCATCTACCGAGAGGGGACAAACACCAGCAACACAGAAGGAAACACCATCAATGCAATGCACAATATGATGCATGATCATGACATGGCAATATGTTGTGGTTTGAGCTAATGCAACTAGCAGCAAGTTAAATGAAGTTGGTTTGAACCCTAGGTTCAAATTCAAACTCCATATGTGAAGGTTTAAATGCCATTATAAGATTTGGCCTAAAAAACAGCCCTAAGTTGTTCTATCATGCATGAAAATGGTACAAATGGATAGATTGGATTTTTCTGATCATTTTTTATATATAAATTTTTCATTCTTAGCTACGGTTGAATTTATATGAATTTCTGAAATTTTAGCTAATTTCTGGAATTTCTGAATTATTTAAAATATAGAAATTATTTACCGCTTCAGCATGACATAACCACGAGGTCAGCAGGTCAACGGCGCTAGTCCAGGTCAAACCTGACGCGTGGGGTCCACACGTCAGTGACACACGGCTGGTTAGTGTTGCTGGCAGGTGGGCCTGGTCAACGGCCACATCAGCAGGGTCAATGCTAACGCGTGGGTCCAGTCGAATTAGACTAATCCTAACTAATTTCGTTAGCTGGTTAATTAAACCGCTGGGGCCCGACTGTTATTGACCCTTGGGGTTAAGCTAATTGGTGATTAGCGCTAATTAATCATGCGCCACATCAGCTAATCGGGCGGCTAACCGCCGGCGGTAAGCAAACGCAGTGGCGCTCGTCGTTCCGGCGATTCCGGCAACGGGAGCAAGTGGGGCTGGTCCCGTTGGAACGGCCATGACGCGGCGCGTCCAATGGTGGCTGTGTCTGCAACTAGGGTGGCCGGTAGCGACGGCGAGGAGCTCGGCCGCGGTGGCCGGAGCTCGGGCAGTGCTGCGGTGCGCGAGCTAGCGAGCTGAGGCGCTAGCGGGGGCCTATGCGACGCGGTGAGTGGGTTGGAGGCGTCGGGCGGACCATTTGGTCGCCGGAGTCGCGTCGGTGGTGAGCGCAGGTGGCGGCAGGTTCGGGCGTAGGCGGTCCGGTGACTACGGCGGCCTACGGGGAAGAAGAGAGGGATGGACAGGGTCAGAGGCTCACGGTGAGTCTAACGAAGAGGTTGGCAAGCTCGGAGATGGTCCGGATCAGTCGGGGCGGAAAGGGGGATTTCCGGCGACCGAGGTTGAAGAAGATGGCGGGGACGGCGATTCGGGGCTTCCGGCGTTGCTTGGGACGGTGCAGAAGGTGTAGGAGACGGTGGCGGGGCTCGTGGGCAGGTCAGCGAGGCGAGGGAGAGACGGTGGCCGCGGTGGTGCGAACGGCGGTGGCGGTGGCGTTCGGTGGTGAGAGGGAGAGAGAGCAGAGGAGGGGAGTGAGCTCGAGAGAGAGTGAGAGGGGGTCAGCGGGATCGGGACGACACGAGGAAAATCGTCCACGCATCCAGGGGCTCGTCGGCAAGCAGGAGGCGGCGCGGAGTGCGTGGGCGCGCATGGCGGCCACACGCCCTCCTGCCCACTGGCAGGAGGTTGAAGACGGTGGAGGGCCTGGTGGGCTGGGCCAGCAGTGCCAGGCCAGGTGGGTTGCTCAGAAGCTGGGCCGACTACAGTAGCAGGCCGCCAGGTACGTTTCTGTTCTGTTTTATTTTTGTTTGCTTTCTTTGCTTATTTCTTTTGCCACTATTTTCAAATAGAACAAATCCAAACCAGTGACAAAATTCCTCTGAATATTTTTATGTTGCTGAATGGACTTTTCCGAAAGCACATAAAAAGCACATAAAATGTTTCAGGGTATTTGGAAATATATTCTATACAAGTTATGAATATTGTTCCAAATGCAAATAAAATAATGATTTAAATTCAGTGCCCAAAATATTCCTCAAAAATGCTCATTATTTTTGGTTTGGTGCAAAAACCTTTGCCAAATATAACCAACATTATTTAAGGCCATTTTGGAAACACTGAATGCAATTTCCAGGGTTCTTTGCCTTGCTTTTAATTAAAGTTTTGAGGCTTCAACAATCCTCAATTCAAGTTTCAGAAATTTAAATATGATGCCTGGATGAAGATGCAACTATCTACAAACAATATTCTAGGCCCGTGACAGCCCCGCTGGCTCTGGATGTGCCAACGCCTGGCTCGGTCGCTGAGATCGTGAAAGCTCAGGAGCCTCCATCCTCCCAGGCCATGGTGACGATGTCGCCTCCTCCCCCTTCAGTCGTGCTGCTACCTCCGGATCCTTCGGCCTCCCATGACGCTCTGGAGCGCGCTCTCTCTGCGATGACCCTGCTGCGAGAAGATTTTCAAGGCGCCGACCGTCGCCTGGTGGCCGGGCGCCTGGAGCTGGTCTCTGGCTGGCTTCATTCCAATGTGTCCGTCTGGGCGACGCTGAGCCAGGCTACTGCAGACTCCGAGAAGGACAAGGAGGCCGCTGCCTAAGCTGTGGCCACCCGCGAGGTGGCGCTGAAGGATGCCGAGGCCGCCAAGGACCGCTGCCGATCCCTGGAAGCCGAGCTAGAGACCGCACGGAGGGAGCGCGTGAAAGAAGCCCGAGGCCGCAAGGTAGAGGAGGAGAATATGAAGGCTCGAGAGGACGCCGTCAGGGATCGTGATACTGAGCTGGAGCAGTTGGCGAAGGTGCAGGCCACGGAGCACGGCCAGCTACAGGAGCTGGAGCAGAAACTGAAGGCGGAGAAGGCCGAGCTTGAAGCCAAGGCGAAGGTCCTGGCTAAGGACCATGAGGCCTTCAAGCTCCTTGAGGAGAGGTCTCGAACGATGCTACGGTCACTCTACGAGAAGGGCTTGGAGGAGCCGCTGGCTGCCAGCAACGAGGGCCCCGCCCAGCTGCTTCCTTATCTGGTTGATGCGCTTGAGGACATCGTGAGCGGTATCGGCCCCATGGCAGACGAAGAAGCCCGCGTCCTTTCCTCAGTCGCGTTGACGCGCGTCTTCAGCCACCTTCATCTTCGCGACCTTGCCACCCACCTTGACGAGCTGCTGGAGCCTATGGACGACGATCATTGCGCGGCTACTGCCGCAGCCGTGAAGGGTGAGGTGGAGGCCCTGCTGAAGAAGTTCTGTTCCTTCGCCCCTGCGCCCTCGACTGGTGGTGCTGCTGATCCTGCAACTCCGGCTAGTGGTACAGGTGAAGGTGACGCCGTCGAAGAAGAAGCATCCCTTGCAGGCGACGGCGGTGTCCAGGGATGACGGAATGACTTGTTGGCGGCTCTTTTCATGCTTAACTTCTGCAACATGTACCATGCCTCGTGGAGGCGTTTAAACTTGCGTTTGGTATTGGAGAACAATATGTCTTGTAATATTTGCTTGAGATTTTGCGATTTTCTTCCTATTTGCTTTACGTTCTATGTCGGCAGGGCCCGACCCCACGCATACCTTAGCCGCTGTTGGGTCGTCCGGATCACCAGGATGAGAACAAGGAGTGAGGGGCTACGTGGCCAGTTAGGCTTGTGAGTCGCGATGCTCAGGAGTCCCCCTTGACGCGCAAACAGCTTACAGAAAGGAAATGCAGGAATAGGTCTAGTGTTCTACGTCGGCGGGGCTCGAGCCCGCGCATACCTCAACAGCCGTTGGGTCGTCTGGATCACCAGGACGAGACCAAGGAGTGAGGGGCTACGTGGCCAGTTAGGCTCCTGAGACGCGATGCTCAGGAGTCCCCCATGACGCTCAAACAACCTTCATACCTTTGCCCTTGCCGAGGCTCGGTTCGGGAGGGGCGCACGAAGACTAGGTCCGGGGGACCTGGCAGGGTGGTGTACGCCTGGGCGTGACCCGAGCGCAGCCCCCGTGCCCAGCCCCCTCGCACGACTCTCCCAAGGGGAGGTGTTGCAATGAGGCCAGACAATGAGCTCCAGGGCTCCCTGTGATTGATACGGCCGTGAGGCCACCCTCAGTTGTTTATCACCAGCGCGAAGCATAGCGCTTCCGCACTTGCACAGGCATAGCCGCTCCTCGGCAGTGTCGACGGCCAGCGCTGAGCATGGTGCTTCCACTGGTACATGGGAGGGGACTCCCTACTGCGGAGAGCCCCCGGGCGTGTACAGCCCCGCCCTGACATGTGGCTTGCACGGCAGGGCTAGACGAGGTGTGTATGGGCACTCGTGAGCCAGCGCGGGACTCACGAGGCCCTACCTCAAGGAGGGTTGCGCCTGGTCTTGGTTCTTAATGGCCGTGGTGGTCCTGCGAGATGGTTAGACAACCTGCGCCGAACGCATCTCCTGAGGTTATCGCATGAGAAGGCCAAGCACCAACGACCCCAGGAGGTGACGTGAACGGGGCCGGCCCGCTAGACAGAGCTCAGCCGTTGGATTTATCATCGCTGCAGGGACGGGCCAGAGCATAGACGCCGTGCCTAGCCTCCTTATGTGAAGGATCCTGAAGAAAGACGATCGGCGCACGGCTCCCATGGTGGGTGACAATCAAACGGTGATAACCATAGACAGATTATGCATGAAAAGCAGACTACCTCAGGTAAATGCAAGAACGATACATGCCACTGGGCCGGACCCGAGCGGCCTGGGGATGATGCAGCCTGAGGGGCACCCCCAGCAAAGTAAGCTAAAGACGTAAAAGGACACATGCCGCAGGGACAAACCCACGCGGCCTGGGAATGATGCATCCCAGGGGGTGCTCCCAGCTAAATAAACTTGGAAAATGTCACCTGGTTCCATTGTCGAAGGGATGTTGGGGCAGCTGATGATACGTGGCGAAGGGGTAGTTCCTCACGGGCCACCGGGGTCGTGAGCCTCGGGAGGCTCTGGGGGCCCGGGCGGTTCCTCGAGGACCATCTCCATCTCTGTCAGGACCGCGTGATGCCTAGTCTCCTGAGCCGCCAGGACGCTCCGCAGGTTGCGCTGGAAGACGGCTGCCATGCTCGGCAGGCCGAATGGCATGCGAACATAGTTGTAAGGTGGGCCCTCGCAACGTCCCACGCGCGAAGGACAAAAGAGCTCCTGAAATGTGGCCCTGTTGAGCCCTGGGATGTCGACGCAGACACGCAGCCCGCCATCCTCGCCTGGATGGGGAGTTGCGCCAGGTGGGCGGCGGTCGCCGCGCATGGCCCTTGCATCCTGTAGCTCCTGAGTGACCTTGGTGATGAACTCCTGAGCGCCGGGCGCTCCTCGCCCGGTATCCTCCTAAGGGAAATGCGCCGCAAAGCACACCTCCATGTGGTGCCCGAGCGCCTCCCTCGTGATGTTGGCTAGGTCTGAGGCCCTCTAGGAGAGAGCCCCTGAGCCCTGCCCGAGGAGGGCGCCGGGCACGTCTTCCTATGCGAGGGAGGGAGGCACCCCAGGCGCGGGCGCCGATCCTGATGTTGCGCCGCCAGAGGAGCCGCTCCCCTGAGGCCCTGTGTGGAGTAGCTGCTTCTTCTTCTTGGGGACGGCCTTCGGATGGTACTGCGCTGCAATGTTGTCGGGGTCTTAGATTGATGCAGCTTGGAAGGCACAGTCGAGGGAGCACACTGCATCTCTTTCTTCGCAGGGGACGGTGATGATCCTGCCGCTTCCTAGCATCTTGAGGACGTTATAGCCGTGGTGGGTCACCGCCATGAACTTGGCTAGGGCCGGATACCCGAGGATGGCATTGTACAACAGACAAATGTGGGCGACGTAGAAGTCGATGAGCTCAGTGTGGTAGTTGTCGCGCTGTCCGAAGGTGACAGGGAGGCGGGCCTGCCCTATCGGGGTGGTGGAGCCGTCGGTCATTCCTGAGAAAGGCTTGGTAGGCTGAAGCTGATCGTATGGCACTCGGAGGCTATCGAACGTCCTGACGGACAGGACGTTAAGCCATGTGCCGCCGTCGATGAGGGTCTTGGTGACTTGCACGTTGCTGATGACGGGTGAGCAGAGCATCGGGAGGGCGCCAGCGGTGGCCGCGCACTTGAGCTGGTCCGCCGAGCTGAAGGTGATGGCACACCTGGACCACCTGAGTGGTCGCGTGGCCTCGAGCCTGGGAAGGGCTGCGTTCACCTCGCAAGCAAACTACTTGAAGATGCGCTGAGAGGCTGGGGCTTAAGCTCCGTCCAAGATGCAGGCGATGGCACGCGGTTCCTTGAAGCCGCCAGCCCCCTCGTCTTGATGGTGGTCGTCATTCCTTCTTGGTGGTGGCGGCAGCGGAGGAAAGCCAACGTTGCCCTGAGGGCGGTCCTCGCGAGGGCCGCGGTCGTCCCAGCGTCCTCCGCCACGTCCTCCTCCTCGGCCGTAGCCCCGTTCATTGCGCTCAGGGCGTCGACCGAGGCGTCCATCTCGAATGGCCCTGAGCTCTTGACAGTCGTTGGTGTTGTGGTTGTGTACGTTGTGGAAGGCGCAGAACGGCCGGCTGCTCTTGGACGACTCGTGATGGTCCCGGCCGCGCTTCATGTCTAGCTCCGCCGCGAGCACGGCCACTCCCTTGTGCTTCACGTCCTTGGCCTTGGCTTTCTTCTCCTCTGGGTCGGTAGCTGGGAGCTCAAGGAGGGAAAGGCGCCCCTCCTCACCTCTTGCGCACTTGGTCGCCAGGTTGAACAACTCCAAAGCCGTGCATAGCTCCTCGTGGATGGCGAGCTCCTCCTTCATCTTGACGTCGCGGACGCCATCAGAAAACGCGGAGATGATGGCCTCGTCCCTCGCATTGGGGATCTGGAGACGAATGTTGTTGAAGCGCTGGATGTACTTCTGCAGGGTCTCTCGTGGCTGCTGCTTGATGCGGCGCAGGTCACTCGCGGCCAAAGGATGGTCGCGAGTGCCCTGGAAGTTGACGATGAAGCGGTCGCGCATCTCGTTCCAGGAGGAGATCAAGCCCGGGGGCAGGTTCAGGAGCCACGAGCGAGCCCCATCCTTGAGAGCCATGGGGAACCAGTTCGCCATGACTTTATCGTCGCCGTTGGCCGCCTCGATGCTCAGCTCGTAGAGCTGCAAGAACTCTGCGGGGTCGGGGGTGCCGTCGTAGCGAGGAGGTAGGTCTGGCTTGAACTTGCCCGGCCAGGCGACGCTACGCAGCTCGGGAGTGAAGGCGCGACAGCCTGCTGTGGCCATCGGGGCCCTTTGCTGATGTGGAGCCTGCCCTTGGTGCCCGCGAGCCGCCACTGCAGGAGGCACACGGTCTTGTTGCAGTGGCGCTGGGAGCGCGGGCGCATTCTGTCGGGGATATACCCCGTGGCGTAAACCGGCCGGAAGTATAACCCGGCCGGACTGGACGACTCATTGGTAACCCGCCCGGAGCTTGGCGGTTCACGGGCTACCCGCCCAGTCTTGGCGGTTCATTAATAACCCGGCGGGCGGGTTAGAGGAGCGACAAGACCCGGTTGCCCAACTGGTGGTTCATGAAGGCCGGTTCATATTATGGTGGGCCGGTTTAAGAGGAAAGGCATGACGAATATTTACCTTACAAGGAATTAAGACCAGGACTTGTATCCGGTTTGTATTAGAGATAGACTAGTCCTAATTCTAATAGGACTCCACATGTAACCCGCCCCTTCAACATATATAAGGAGGGACAGGGCTCCCCAAAGGGGACAAGCTACAAGCAAGAAGAAACAATCTCTAGGGCTAGACACAAAGAGCCGGTTTACGCTCTCCTCGTGATGATAATGAGACCTAGCCTCAAACAGCATGTAGGGTTGTTACCGGATGATGTTTCCGGGGCCCAGTTGTCTAAACCCTTGTCTTGTGTTGCGTCTCTCGATTCAGCTCAACCCCTCTCAAGCTACCACATAGATGCGTTGGCCTCGCGACTAAGTCCTGACACTAAGGACATCTGCCGTGACAAATCCACGACAATTGGCGCCCACCATGGGGCCTGTGCATGGTGGTGTTGAGTTCTTGGAGGGCGCTATCCTAGGGATCAAGAAGCTCCGTCCGGCTCAATGAAAAATTTCCAGCCGGTTCATCGGAGAGTTTCAGCCGGCTTGCCAAAAAAGTTCCGTCAGGCTCATCGAAAGGTTCCGCCGGTTCGTCGGAAAGTTCCGGCCGGATCATTGAAAAGTTCCGACCGTCTCGACGAAAGGTTTTGTTTGAATCATCAAAGAGTTCCCATCGCCTCGACGAAAAGTTCAGTCTGAATCACCGAAGGGTTCCAACCGCATCGCCGAAAGGTTCTGTCCGAGTCGTCAGAGAGTTCCAATTTAGGCTACAGAAAAGTTCCGAATTATCAAATACTTCCGGATTAGCAAAAAGTTCCGGCCGGATTATCAAGAGCTTTCGATTCAAAGGTTCCGGATTATCAAGAGGTTCCGATTCAAAGGTTCCGGATTATCAAGAGGTTCCGATTAAAAGGTTCCGGATTATCAAGAGGTTCCGGTTCAAAGGTTCCAGATTATCAAAAGTTTCGACCGGATTATCAAGAGGTTTCGGTTCAAAAGTTCTGGATTATCAAAAGTTCCGGCCGGATTATCAAGAAGTTCTGGTTCCAGAAATTCCGGCTCAAAAAGTACCGGCCGGGTTATATGGATATCTCAGGCACTAGAAGACACAGAACCAATCAACTCTTTTGTCAAAAACAAAAGCAGCACTATGCATTATCCAGCACCAGCATTCGGCAAAATATACCAGGTGCTATCCTTTCTATGTATTTTACCAGTACATGTTAATTCATCCGACAACAATTACTCTGTCCTGTAATATTTTTACGCAGGGCAACTATTAAAAGAAAAAAAAGGGTGGTGTTATACCACGGATGCACGTTCGGCTGTATCGCGCGGCTTCACGGACAGGGTGTCGTGGTCCAGTTTGCGTCACCGTACCGGCTGACTCGCCCGTCCGCACCACCTTACAACGCCATAGATGACTCGCCCGTCCGCCCCCGCAGTCGGTTCAAGCGCCGGCTGACAACGTCGAGGACAAATTGCTCGGCCGCACCGGCTTACAACGCCGGGCCGACTCATCTGTCTGTGCCGCCTCTGATACGGCGGACGTCTTTACCATCCATCTCTCGCGATCCGGTCTACATCAACACACCGGGCCGCACCTGTCCGCATGAGCTGTTTATTGAGTATGAGCAAGTCACAGCTTGGGTAGCCTGGTTTTCTTTCAACAAAATGGAGGGAAATTATCATATACTATCAACCGCCGCCCGCACTGGATGGCTCAATGGGCAGGCGCACAAGTCGCCGCCACTACAGTTTGGTTAACTTCAAATCACCAGTTGGAAGGAACCATTGGCCGAGTTGCTGACACGGCTCATACGGGATCATTTATAACCCGCCGCAGTCACCTCAATCTTCTGTGGATTCACATCGGGCTATCAACACCGATGATATACAACTTATGCCGGTTTACATCACGGTCACATATGGAGAGTCTCAAGCCAACTCCTCGAGTCACCTTTGAGACTCGGAGCTCTGATGACATGACTCAAAGAAATCTTGCCGCCAGCAAAATTAAGAACCCTAGGATGATGGAGGGAAAGATAACCCGGTCCCGGAGGCTCCTGTTATATTGATGAAAACTTAAAGGCCGTTAGAAAATTTCCGGCTTAGAAAGTATATGACAGTTACAAAATCCGGGCTCAATGAAGAAGTCCCGGGTCATCAGAAAGGATTCCGGTTTAAAATCCGGCTCAAGGAAAACCCCGGGGAAATCTTGGGGCTTGTCCTTGGTGAGGCCTCGACCTAACCAGGCTCGCCTTCCCAGTAAGGGAGGTCTTTTCTTGGTGGCATCTTGTTCCCTTGGATTGCCTTGGTCTTCTTGATCTGCTCTTTGATCCCTCAAAGAGCTATCTCTCTGGCTTGGAAGCTTGGTGCTGTTGTATCCTTGCCATTGTGCCTATGTACAGTCCGGGCAACATATACGAGGGTTTATTGCACCGACACCGTAGGTCGGTGGCAAGATATAGTCTGAAGAGTTTAATTAGTGAAACTTTTGCTTGTCTTTAGTAAGTACTATTGTTCAGTACTTGATTTGTGTGTGTGAACCCTGTATTGTTTAGTACTGCCGCTTTTGTTGTGTGGTGAGTCCCGAGAACAATCTATGTTAATGTTTGTCCACGTAATTCAGTCTGTATATTTTGAAGTATCCAGATCATCTTTTTTGTGAGGACGGCTTACCAATTATGGTTACACTCCAACATCTGTATGCATTGCAGGGTTTATCGCACCCACCAGGATTTCCAGTCCCATGGATGTTCGGTCCATACGATTTGTCATGACCTTTGGATTGTCCTGCTTGTGGGAGTAAGCGGGGGCCCTGCATGCCACCCGTAAATGGACGATCAACCTTCAATTTAGATCTTGAACATAGTGCTTTCCTGTTAAGGACTCACTCATGTCACATCAAGTAAATCTTATTGATTTACTGTCATGTTTTCTTACTTTTGCTACAATTTTACGATGTAGGTTTTGCCATGTCACACTCATTATAGAATAAACCGTTTGGTTTGCTCTATGACGCTTATTTTTGCAGGTTTCACTTCTTATGTCGTGTCAGTAACGAAGGCACTGTCCATCACTTATATTACCCGACACAACTGGATCAGTCTGTTGTCTGAGTGCAATCTGAATCCCTATGATAAACTGCATTTTGGTTTAACAAACACGCCACAATTAGTCCTTCTCGTGTTTAAAAGAAGTGAAGAAAAATACTGGATCAAGGTCATGGAGCCTAGTGAAGTTAGAAAGCTGAAGTATGAAATCATAGCAGACCAGAGACGATCGCTGCTGTCTCCCACATCTGTACCACCTTCAGCATCGGATCGAGCACTAGCACCTTCTCCGACGGCACTGGCTCTAGAACTGACAGCGGCGGCAGCTCAGTCTAATCCACCAAAGGATTGGGCACCGACCGTGTCAGCAGATCAGGCTGATCTACCGGAGGATCGTGCACCAACACGGGCACCTGCTCCAACACCGGCACCAGCTCCACAAGGAGCACCGACTCTGGCAACAGCAGTGGCACTACCAGTCGCACCGGCACGGGCACCAGCAACGGCTCCGGCACCTGCGCCAACACTTGAAGTTGCACTTGCATCTGCTTCGGCCCGTGCAGCGGCAACTGAACCAGCACCTGCATCGGCAACAGACTGGGCTGCAGTTCACACTGCATATACCAAAGTCCTTACAAAAACCGACATATCCACCTTCTTGGTAAGCATTGGCAGCCCAAGTGCTTCGTTCTTTTTTCTTTCCATGTTGTTTCTCATGATTCACCGTGTTGATCTAACTATTTGTGTATGCCTTCTTGTTTACAAACAGAGAATTCCTAGAGCAACGAGGGAGTCGTTCAATAATCCGGGTGACCGTGGCCAAGTTTCTCTTACCATGCATAGCCTTGGTGTGAATGAACCTGCTCAATATACCGTAAGTACAAAGGATGGTCACATGATGATTGATGCTAAAGGATGGTCAAGGTTAAAAACTCTATCAAATCTTGCATAGGGGATGATGTCAAAATCAAACATTCTCGGCAAGGAGAGCTGGTCCAAATCAACTTTGAAATTTTTCAGTAGCAGCACGCAACTGCCGAACTGATCTATCCTCCGAGAGCTTTTGACGTAATAATATGACATGGTGAAACAAGTTTCATGTGTGTATAAGTAGTATGACAGTATTATTTATCATGTAGGATATCGTGAAATAATTGCAACTCTGATTGCTGGTTAGGAACTATCGTTCAATTTCATTCTAACAGCTACCGTGATTTATTTAATTTTCTGTATTCGCCTTGTGACAGCATCTAAACTAGCGACGTACCGATCACTTGCAATATTCAAATGCGCTAAGTTAGAACACATGGGACCCCGAAGATGCAGGCCCACCGGCCTTTGGCCCAAATTCCCGAACCGTCAGCCTATCTGAGTATTATATTCTCATATGAACCCCCATCTTATGTTAGATATATCCCCCTTGATTTTTCTTATGTATAAAGTTGTGATATAAAATATTTTTATATTTCTTTATAGAGGGAGTACCTCTCTATCAAAAATATATTTATGTTTAACTAGTTACTCTTGCCTTTTACTTCCTTTCGCTGATATGTGGGGCATCCGGCAACGGGGTCCATGTGCCATGCACCAAATTAAAGTGCCCAACTGCACGGTAGACTCACCCCGGTCGTAGCACCACAGTAATGCCCAATGAGCTGTCAAATCATAAAAACCCCACCTTTCTAGCAGTAGCAGTAAGTTGGACGAACGAAGCATCAATATTTCACTAGGCTTGGTCGCGGCGATTGCATAGGGTTTTCTCATGGAGAACCAGGTACGAATTCTTCATCCATCCTCGATAAATCCTAGGCCCTTGGTCGCGGGTAATCCTAGGATGGCAGCCGCCGCCATTGATATTTTTTTCTTCCTACTGAATCTAGTGTGTTTCATTTGCAGTGCCCAAAGTGTGAGGACCCTACAGGTCTCTGCGCACTCAGCGAGACGCCACACTTTCTCCTTCTCATCCTAACATGGGATTTTGAAACGCGCATAGTATGTTCCTAGAATCCTCTTTTCTAGCCGGGAGGGTGGGGATTGCTATATTTGGATAAAAGGTACTGGTACCATGGTCAACACTAACATGAAAGAGGAAATTATTTCTAGATTTGGATAGAGAATACATTGTGTTCTCATATTATTTTTCCTACAGTGCATTCCTTACTCTGCCAGAGCACATGTACTCAAGATGGTCGGCCTTGCCATAACTAAATACACTAGTTTAATGGTCACACTGAAGACGAGCCATGGATATAAGTTTCGAGTTGGGTTCATGAACCAAGAAGATCGCTGCATTTTTATGGCCAAACTTGGATAAACTTTCTCAAGTGTTACAGACTGAAAGTTGGCGCACAAATGTTAATGGAAATAGCAGAACCTGGTCTCATCTTCACTATGATCTTCCACCGCAGAAGTCGTTGTAGTAGTTCATCCATGCTAGTTTTGTATTTGGTTCTTGCATGTTGCCTCGATTACTCCTTAATCCACCTATTATGTCTAACTAATCACAATTTGACTTTAGAAGTAGCAACGATTTGTGATTCCCTTCTCACGAAGATGCTACTTCTAACGAATATTTACTATAATTGGTGGAACGTGTAGGTTATTTCAAAATTAAGCACACTACTCATTTGTTATTCTATCAGAACTCGACTATTACTGATGGCACTGGAGTTGGCTGGGACGACATCCACCAGTTCCTACACTTTATTGATCGTCTTGAGGTCCTTGTGGGGTGTTTCAATGGTGAAAGGCCACGTGGGATGTGTGCCATGGGTGCACTCGTTGAACAGGTCCAACTGTGTCAAGAAACTTATGGTATGAGCTGTTTCCTGTTATATATGTTGTTCATGAAATCTTGCTTATACATAGTTTTACATTTGTGATCTTCTTGAAACAGAAACTGCCCAGTTCTATTGTTCCTATATAGATGCCTGACCATGGTCGGGTCAGACTTGCGCTTGGTCACAACATGATGTTTATGTCGACCTACTCCATTTCCCTTGGAGGTGAAAAGATACTTATTCATGGGTGGTCTCAAATAATGAAGGCCCGTCCATCTTGGAGAATAGGATAGAAGGTCATGCTCATGCTTTTCCATGGCTCTAAAGAGAATATCCTATTTATTGACTACATTGCGAGATGCAGCCACTTTTAAAAGGTTGTAGATGCGCGGGGTAGCGCCTGGGCCTTGTCCTGGGGCTTGGTGGCCTCATCCTTGATTAATTGTAGGCAAAGTAGCACTGTTCGGAGCGTGCTTTGTATGGTTGAACCTGTATAAGTACTCATACTACTTTCAGGTATGGTTGATAAGTGCCCCTGCTGGTTTTAGTTAAGGTTGTTAAGTACTCCTGCTGCTTTTATAGTCTGTCGTGTATCTTCAGTCTTGTCTTCCTCCAGCCGCCAAAACCAAACCAGCACCAGCGGGGCTGCCTGGCTGCGCCTCAGCGCATGCATCGCCACGCCACTGTCTCCTAAATCGTTAACGCTGACTTCCGAGGCCTCGCCGTCATCCTCCGTGCGCTTTGGTGCACTCGCCGTGGCGCCGCCTCTCGTGTTGTCAACATGGTCAACAAACAAGAGGAATTAGGAGAGGACTGTATATGGAGAGGATGACAGTAGGGACCCACCATGTCCATGGTCGTACGCAAGCAAGTTCCTCATTTTTTTGTTATATATACTCCATTGTTAGTGTATAGAAAAATAAAATGCTTCCTCCTAGTGGTCTGCTGACATCTGGGACCCATGACATTGTCAGCGTATAGTCAATAGACAAGAGAACAACACAAGATTGGCTGACACCTGGGACATAGCTGCTCGAGTAGTATTTTTTGTTATTATTGAGACAGAGCAGGGTTTCAACTGGGCTGTGGCCCGTCTAGCCCAGGCTTCTATTTTACGTTCACCACATGACCATCCCAGCTATTTTTTCTTTATGAAAATAGCTAGCCCAGTTTATTTTTTTTTTGAAGAATACCCAATCCAGGCCTACTTATTTTTCTCCGCCCTACTAGGCTGCAACTCTTTCAAGACGGCTGCAAATCTTAAAAGTAATATGAGATGGGCTGTAAATATAAAAAACACACGACAAATTGGCAATTACTTTCAAATTTCTGAATTTTTTCACATTTCCAGATTCCATTTTCACTGGGCTTTAACCTAGTTTAAATATATCTTCAAAGTACTTTAAATCTGCCTCGACATTTCGGTATTAAAAATAGGTTGGACCCCATCGAAATATGCGAAATTTCGTTTAAATTTTTAACCCTGGCCCTGGCCAACAAAAAAACGGACTGCAATAAATTGCATAAGAAGTTGCAATGAGCTGTAAATTATTAAAAATAGGGAATGGTCTGACTTGTGGGCCTATTAAGTTGATGCGTATGCAAGATTTTTTACTTATTATATACGTCAACAAACGATTCTAGCAGACGTGGACGTTGGATGTCAATCCAATGGCCGTGGTGCTTCTTCAATCTCTGATCTTCTTGCTCCAAATTACAAATCCAGCGCTTTGTCTTGCCGCCTCCGTGGTCGGTGGTCGCCGCCAGAGGCCTCACCGCCCCTACTACTCTCATCATTGGCCAGGCCATCTCTCTACTCACCCACATCCCTCCATTGTTGTGGCTTCACCGCCTCTGGGTCATTTCCTTCCGGGGTCTCGACGTCGTCCATCGCGTTCGTGTTCTTGGCACGGCGTGGTCAAAGTTGTCAACAAACGACAACATCGGAAGAGGGATGTACATGGAGAGGCTGACAGTTGGGACCCACATGGTCCATGGCCGCATGCAAGCAAGTACCTCCTTATTACGCCAAAAAAATGGATCTTCCCCATGACAGCTGGGACCCACCATCTATATGTTGGCACGGAACGAAGTGCCTCCTTATTAAGCAAAAAATAAGGAGTGCTCCCCATGACAGCTGGGGCCCACCAGATTCGCAGGCTGACTTGTGGCCCTACTAAGTTGATGCGTACGCAGGGCTTTGTCAACTTAGTCAACAAACGATTCTATCACCAGTGATCGTTGGATCATTAACATTGAACGGTCGTCCTCCTTCTTCAACCTCTGATTTCTTGCTCCAGCCGTCCAAACTACCGCGTGCTCCTGCCTCCAATTGTCGGCTGTGCTGCTGCGCAGGCCTCACCACACCTACTACTACCACCGCTGGCCAGGCCATTGATACGCCTCCGTCGTATCTACTTTTCCAAACACTTTTGCCCTTGTTTTGGACTCTAACTTGTATGATTTGAATGGAACTAACCCGGACTGACGCTGTTTTCGGCAGAATTGCCATGATGTTGTTTTATGTGTAGAAAACAAAAGTTCTCGGAATGACCTGAAACTCCACGGGATGTCTTAAAAAAAATAATAAAAAATCCTCGCCAAAGATGAAGACTAGGGGGCCCACACCCTGTCCACGAGGGTGGGGGCGTGCCCCCCCTGGGCGCGCCCCCCTACCTCGTGGGCCCCCTGGAGACCCTCCGACGCCAACTCAAACTCCATATATTGGCTTTCGGGGAGAAACAAAATCAGGGAGAAAGTTTCATCACGTTTTACGATACGGAGCCGCCGCCAAGCCCTAATCTCTCTCGGGAGGGCTGATTTGGAGTCCGTTCGGGGCTCCGGAGAGGGGATTCGTTCTGTCGTCATCATCAACCATCCTCCATCACCAATTTCATGATGCTCACCGCCGTCGTGAGTAATTCCATCGTAGGCTTGCTGGACGGTGATGGGTTGGATGAGATTTATCATGTAATCGAGTTAGTTTTGTTAGGGTTTGATCCCTAGTATCCACAATGTTCTGAGATTGATGTTGCTATGACTTTGCTATGCTTAATGCTTGTCACTAGGGCCCGAGTGCCAAGATTTCAGATCTGAACCTATTATGTTTTCATGAATATATGTGTGTTCTTGATCCTATCTTGCAAGTCTATAGTCACCTACTATGTGTTATGATCCGGCAACCCTGAAGTGACAATAATCGGGACCACTCCCGGTGATGACCGTAGTTTGAGGAGTTCATGTATTCACTATGTGCTAATGCTTTGTTCCGGTTCTCTATTAAAAGGAGGCCTTAATATCCCTTAGTTTCCAATAGGACCCCACTGCCACAGGAGGGTAGGACAAAAGATGTCATGCAAGTTCTTTTCCATAAGCACGTATGACTATATTCGGAATACATGCCTACATTACATTGATGAACTGGAGCTAGTTCTGTGTCACCCTATGTTATGACTGTTACATGACAAACCACATCCGGCATAATTATCCATCACTGATCCGGTGCCTACGAGCTTTCCATATAATGGTTTACGCTTATTTACTTTTCCGTTACTCTTGTTACAATCACTACAAAATACCAAAACATTACTTTTGTTGTCTTTACTTTTGTTACCGTTATCACCACTATCATATTACTTTGCTACTAAACACTTTGCTGCAGATACTAAGTTTCGGTGTGGTTGAATTGACAACTCAGCTGCTAATACTTGAGAATATTCTTTGGCTCCCCTTGTGTCGAATCAATAAATTTGGGTTGAATACTCTACCCTCGAAAACTGTTGCGATCCCCTACACTTGTGGGTTATCAAGACCTTTTTCTCGGCGCCGTTGTTGGGAGCATAGCTCTATTCTTTGAGTCACTTGGGATTTATATCTGCTGGACACTATGAAGAACTTGAAAGACGCTAAGACAACAATTTATCCCTCAACTACGAGGGGAGGTAAGGAACTGTCATCTAGCTCTGCACTTGATTCATCTTCTGTTATGAGTTAGCTAGCGACACCTAAACCTTCTTCTGCTATTCGTTCCGATATGTCGCATGTTATTGATGATGCCACTTCTGCTATGCATGATACTTATGATGAAACTACTTCTATGCTTGATACTACTGTGCCCCTTGGTGAATTTCTAGATGAACAAATTTCTAGGTCTAGAGAAAGAGAAATTATTGAAACTGAATACAATGATGAAAGTGATGATGAAAATATGCCTGCTATTCCTGAGGGTTATCTTTTTTATACGGAATCTTCTGCAGCTATTTTTGCTTGCCAGGATAGATACGAACTTAAGAGGCTGCTAGTTAAGTGGAGTAAAGAATCTCTTAGAGATAGGATGAGACTTGACCCTGCTTTTGCTACTTCACCTATCTGTGTTCCTGATAAGTATTATGAATTATCTGTTGATCCTGATATAATTACTTTGGTTGAATCTGATCCTTTTTATGGCTATGAATCTGAAACTGTTGTGGCACATCTTACTAAGCTAAATGATATAGCTCCCTTGTTTACTAATGATGAGAGATCGCGCTACTTTTATATACTCAAACTATTTCCGTTCTCATTAAAGGGTGATGCTAAGATATGGTTTAATTCTCTTGATCCTGGTTGTGTGCGTAGTCCCCAGGATATGATTTATTACTTCTCTGTTAAATATTTCCCTGCTCATAAGAAACAAGCTGCTTTGAGGGATATATATAATTTTGTGCAAATTGAAGAAGAGAGTCTCCCACAAGCTTGGGGGAGGCTTCTCAAGTTACTTAATGCTTTGCCTGATCATCCTCTTAAGAAACCTGAAATACTTGATATCTTCTATAATGGACTAACCGATGCTTCCAGAGATTACCTGGATAGTTGTGCTGGTTCTATTTTCAGGGAAAGAACACCGGATGAAGCTGAAATTCTATTGAATAATATGTTGACAAATGAAAATAATTGGGCACCTCATGAGCCAACTCCCGAGCCAGCTCCTGAGCCAATTGCTGAGCCTATTCCTAAACCAACTCCGAAGAAGAGAGGTGTTCTATTTCTCAGTCCTGAAGATATGCAAGCGGCAAAGAAATCTATGAAAGAAAAAGGTATTAAAGCTGAAGATGTTAAGAATTTACCTCCTATTGAAGAAATACATGGTCTTAATTTACCGCCTGTTGAAGAAGTGTATGATCTCAATTCTTTATTCACTAAAGAACCTCCTGATCCCGATATCTCGACACAGGTAGTAAAGGTAAATTCTCTCTATAGATATGATAAAGCTGAAGTACCTCCTACTAAAATTGCTAGTCATTGCTTGGATGAGTTTGATAACTTTGTGTTTAAGCAAGATGACTTTAATGCTTATTTTGGTAGACAATTAAAACAGAATACCTTTATGATTAAACGCTTGAGTGATTATATGGCTAATATTAGAGGTGAACTTAAAGTTGTTAGCAGACATGCTTCTATAGTTACCACTCAAGTAGAACAAGTACTTAAGGCTCAAAAAGAAGCGCTTGATGAAATGAATAGTAAGAAAAATGATTATGCTATTAGAGTGGCTACTAGAACTGGTAGAATGACTCAGGAACCTTTGTATCCTGAAGGCCACCCTAAGAGAATCGAGCAAGATTCTCAGAGAAATAATATTGATGTACCTAGTTCTTCTGAAAGGAAGAAAAAGAAAAATGATAGGACTGTGCAAACTTCCAGTGAACCTATTGCTAAACCACCTGATAATCCAAATGATATCTCTATGTCTGATGCTGAAACACAATCTGGTAATGAACATGAACCTAGTGAAAATGTTAATGATAATGTTCATGTTGATGCTCAACCTAGTAATGATAATGATGTAGAAGTTGAACCTGCTGTTGATCTTGATAACCCACAATCAAAGAATCAACGTTATGATAAAAGAGACTTCGTTGCTAGGAAACATGGTAAAGAAAGAGAACCATGGGTTCAGAAACCCATGCCTTTTCCTCCCAAACCATCCAAGAAAAAGGATGATGAGGATTTTGAGCGCTTTGCTGAAATGATTAGGCCCATCTTTTTGCGTATGCGATTGACTGATATGCTCAAAATGAATCCTTATGCTAAATATATGAAAGATATTGCTACAAATAAAAGAAAGATACCGGAAGCTAAAATTTCCACCATGCTTGCTAATTATACTTTTAAGGGTGGAATACCAAAGAAACTTGGAGATCCAGGAGTACCTACTATACCATGCTCCATTAAGAGAAATTATGTTAAAACTGCTTTATGTGATCTTGGAGCCGGTGATAGTGTTATGCCTCTCTCTTTATATCGTAGACTTGACTTGAATAAGTTGACACCTACTGAAATATCTTTGCAAATGGCTGATAAATCGACTGTTATACCTGTTGGTATTTGTGAGGATGTGCCTGTTGTAGTTGCAAACGTTACTATCTTAACGGACTTTGTTATTCTTGATATTCCCGAGGACGATAGTATGTCTATTATTCTTGGAAGACCTTTCATTAATACTGCAGGGACTGTTATTAATTGCAACAAAGGCAATGTCACTTTTCATGTTAATGGTAATGAGCATACGGTACACTTTCCGAGGAAACAACCTCAAGTTCATAGTATCAACTCTATTGGAAAAATTCCATCGATTATATTTGGAGATTTTGAATTTCCTCTCCCTACTGACAAGAAGAAATATGATATACTTATTATTGGGGATGTCCATATCCCCGTTGAGGTAACATAGTGTTATTCTAAATTTCTCCGGTTCCATGATTATCGGAATGAGTTTGTTAACAAGACTTGATCAACCTTGTTAGTGGATTCTTTTTTATGAGCATGAGACGGATGAAACTAGAAGCACAACCTTCTGTACCCTCTTTATATTTTCCGTTCCTTAGTAGAAATAAAGTAAAATAGTATTTTTCATCTGCTTCTGACTTATCATGCAATATAAAAATATCCCGAAAATAAAAGTCCTCGAATGCCATGCCAATTTAATATGATTTTTTCGAATATTTGAGGATTTTAGTGCAAAATTACATGGGGAGCTGCCACTGCCACGAGGGTGGAGGGCACGCCTACCCCCGGGTGCGCCCTCGCCTCGTGGGCCCATGGTGGCCCTCCTCCACTTATCCCTGCACCCATCTTCTTCCTCTGCCTCAAACAAACCCGAAAAACCAACTCAAGCTCGTGTTCCAAATGCACTTTTGCTGTATTTTTGATCTCCTTGCTCAAAGCACCTCTCAAAACTGCTTGGGGAGATTGTTCCTTGGTATGTGACTCCTCCATTGGTCCAATTAGTTTTTGTTCTAGTGCTTTATTCTTTGCAAATTTGTGCTGCATAGGTGACCATGTTCTTGAGCTTGCATGTCAAATTTATATGGTTCCAAGTAGTTCTAATGCTTGATATATGCTCTAGGCACTTTTAGGAGTAGTTGCTATCAGTTTTATTGAAGTTGGTTCACCTTTGTTTGAAGTTACTAAAAATTTCAGATTATTTCAGAAATAATGAAGAGACTTTTGAGGGGCTCGTGAAATAAGCTCAAAGGAAAAACAAAAGGAAGAAGAGCGAAGCCCAAATTTAATTTGCCTCGCACCATGGAGGTCCCAGCGCAGAATGGCCTTCCGATGACTTCTTGAGGAGAGCCGGTTTATGAGGATTTCTATCTATTGATTGAGAGCGCTGGCCTCACCGACTTCTTCCGCGACCAACGCTCATCAAGATTCTTACTCACAAATACTTTTGTGCAGAACTTCTACTTTTTCCCTAAGAAATCACCTCCAACAGTAGAGTTTCATTTATATGACATTGTTAAGGAGATGACATTAGCTGAATTATGCGAGGTCTGCAAAATACCCTTTGAGGGCACCTTAGATGAACCACACCGTAATGAAGTGGAAGCTTTTATTAACACTATCACTGTGGGAGAAACCAGGAAGGTTTCTGATGCAAGAATTACTAGCATACATTTTCCTGTTTTGCGCTACTTTGCCTTATTTGCTAGTCGTTGCTTGATTGGTCGCGGGAACTATGGAAACCTTAGTGTTCCTGATATTATTAGTTTGTTCCATGGTTTATACCGTAATAACTCTGTTAGTATGGGTGGAATTGTTGCTAGACGGTTAAGTCTGAACCGTACTAAGGGCCCCATCTTTGGAGGCATTTATGCTTCACGCCTAGCTGAATATTTTGAAATACCTATTAGGCATGAGGAGAAAGAAGAAACAACATTGCCCCGTGCTTATTTAGACTATAAGAGTATGCTAGCGCATGATTTTCTTGTTAAGAGTCGCGAAGGGGAGCTCAAATATAAATTGTACGTTGATAAACATCACCCTGAGACTATTACTTTGCCTGCTCCCTCTTTGTTTAACTTTTCTATAGGTCCTTACATTGTTTCGTGGGCAGCTGTTCAAGCCTATCGGAATCCTGCACCAGCCCCGGAACCGGAGCCACAAGATGAGCCTCCTCGACAGTCTGTTTATTCTTGGGATCCTGGGGCGGTTGCCAGCCAATGGCAGTCAGAGTCCTCTTCATCACATTATGATCCCAACTATTCTTCATCGCAGTACGACCCCAGCTACACCTACGGGTATCCGCCAGGCTATCCCTGGCAATAGACCAACTTAGGCCAAAAGCCTAAGCTTGGGGGAGTACGTATTTCTCACCGACATTACATTTATGTTCACACACACTCATTGCTAGATGTCGGTGCTCATATTCTTTCACTGTAATATCCATGCTAGTTTATTTTCTTTTTCCTGCTTTCTTCTTGTGTGTTTAATAAACCTTAAGAAAAAACCAAAAAATTAGTAGTAGTTTATCTTTCTTGCTGTAGTAGTAATAATTAAAAAGAAAACCCAAAAATATTTCCCGTTCTTCTTTTGCTTGTTGGGAGCTTTCCCGTGTAAATAGTTTTTATTTCCTTTCTTTTCTTTGGGGGTCAGTAGGAGAAGACCATGTTTTAATTGTTGAAGTGGCTCTTATATGCATTATTGTTGATTTAACCAAGAGCCCATATTGCCTTGTCTTCTCCTTTTTATTGAATGCTCGCAGATTCCAGCTTAGTCCAATGCACGTGCACTCTTATTATTATTCACATCGTTCGGTCGTGCAAGTGAAAGGCGATTATGATGACATATATGATGGACTGACTGAGATGGGAAAAGCTGGTATGAACTCGACCTCTTTTCTTTTTGTAAATATGATGAGTTCATCGTTCTTGATTCAGCTGATTATGAATAAACATGTTTGCAATGACAATTAGAGATCATAGTTGCTCGTGCCATGCTTGATTAGCTATGAGTTATAATGGTTTACCTTGCGTGCCAACATGCTATTGAGATGATTATGATGTGGTATGATAGGGTGGTATCCTCCTTTGAATCATTTAAGTGACTTGACTTGGCACATGTTCACGCATGTAGTTGAAACAAATCAACATAGCCTTCACGATATTTATGTTCATGGTGGATTATATCCTACTCATGCTTGTATTCAATGTTTATTAATTTTAATGCATGTTCATGACTGTTGTCGCCTCTCTAGTTGGTCGCTTCCCGTCTTTTGCTAGCCTTCACTTGTACTAAGCGGAATACTGCTTGTGCATCCAATCCCTTAAACCCCAAAGTTATTCCATATGAGTCCACCATACCTTCCTATATGCGGTATCTACCTACCGTTCTAAGTAAATTTGTATGTGCCAAACTCTAAACCTTCAAATAATCATTTTGTTTTGCATGCTCGAATAGCTCATGTATCAACTAATGCTGCCCTTATCTTCCGTGTTAGGCGGGTTATTCTCAAGAGGAGTGGACTCCGCTCCTCACTCACGAGAAAATGGCTGGTCACCGAGATGCTTAGTCCCATGCCTTATGCAAACTAAATCAAAATAATTGCAAACAAAACTCCCCCGGGACCCGTTGAATGTTGGAGGCACTCGTTGTTTCGAGTGAGCCATGGATTGATGCTTGTGGAGGAGGGGGAGTATAAACTTTACCACTCTGTTTGGGAACCGCCTATAATTTGTTTAGCATGGAAGATATCGTCATCTCTTAGTTGTTATGTTGACAATGAAAGTATGCCGCTCAAAATATAAGTTGTCTCTATTTCAAAACCGAGCTCTGGCACCTCTACAAATCCCTGCTTCCCTCTGTGAAGGGCCTATCTATTTACTTTTATGTTGAGTCATCACCCTCTTATTAAAAGCACTAGCTGGAGAGCACAGCTGTCATTTGCATTCATTATTGTTAATTTATATCGGGTATGACTATGATTGGATCTCTTTTACCATGAATTACAATGTCTAGTCAGTCCTTGATCTTTGAAGGTGCTCTGCATTTATGTTTTGCGGTCTCAGAAAGGGCTAGCGAGATACCAATTTGTTATATCATGTTATGATTGTTTTGAGAAAGTGTTGTCATCCGAGATTTATTATTATGGCTTGCTAGCTGATTATGTTATTGATATGAGTAAACATGAGACCTAGGAGTTATTGCAAATGTGGTTAGTTATGATCTTTGCTGAAAACCTGAATGCTGGCTTGACATAGGTACAACAACAAGAGCAAACAGAGTTTGTAAAGTTTTTTTTTCTCTTCAGTTTGTCAACTGAATTGCTTGAGGACAAGCAATGGTTTAAGCTTGGGGAGTTGATACGTCTCCGTCAGATCTAATTTTCCAAACACTTTTGCCCTTGTTTTGGACTCTAACTTGTATGATTTGAATGGAACTAACCCGGATGGACGTTGTTTTCAGCAGAATTGCCATGATGTTGTTTTATGTGCGTAAAGCAAAAGTTCTCGGAATGACCTGAAACTCCACGGATGTCTTATAAAAATAATAAAAATCCTCGCTAAAGATGAAGACCAGGGGCCCACACCACATCCACGAGGGTGGGGCCCCCTCCTCTGGCGCGCCTCTACCTCGTGGGCCCCACGAGACCCTCCGACGCCAACTCAAACTCCATATATTGGCTTTTGGGAGAAAAAACAGGAGAGAAAGTTTCATCGCGTTTTACGATCAGAGCCGCCAAGCCCTAATCTCTCTCGGGAGGCTGATCTGAGTCCGCTCGGGCCCGGAGAGGGGATTCGTCGCCGTCGTCATCATCAACCATCCTCCATCACCAATTTCATGATGCTCACCGCCGTGCGTGAGTAATTCCATCGTAGGCTTGCTGTGCGGTGATGGGTTGGATGAGATTTATCATGTAATCGAGTTAGTTTTGTTAGGTTTAATCCTAGTATCCACAATGTTCTCGAGATTGATGTTGCTATGACTTTGCTATGCTTAATGCTTGTCACTAGGGCCCGAGTGCCATGATTTCAGATCTGAACCTATTATGTTTTCATGAATATATGTGTGTTCTTGATCCTATCTTGCAAGTCTATAGTCACCTACTATGTGTTATGATCCGGCAACCCCGAAGTGACAATAATCGGGACCACTCCCGGTGATGACCGTAGTTTGAGGAGTTCATGTATTCACTATGTGCTAATGCTTTCTTCCAGTTCTTGATTAAAAGGAGGCCTTAATATCCCTTAGTTTCCAATAGGACCCCGCTACCACGGGAGGGTAGGACAAAAGATGTCATGCAAGTTCTTTTCCATAAGCACGTATGACTATATTCGGAATACATGCCTACATTACATTGATGAACTGGAGCTAGTTACGTGTCACCCTATGTTATGATCGTTACATGACAAACCACATCCGCATAATTATCCATCATCGATCCGGTGCCTCTGAGCTTTCCATATCTGGTTTACGCTTATTTACTTTTCCGTTGCTACTATTACAATCACTACAAAATACCAAAACATTACTTTTGCGGTCTTTACTTTTATTATCATACCGCCACTATCATATTACTTTGCTACTAAACACTTTGCTGCAGATACTAAGTTTCCAGGTGTGGTTGAATTGACAACTCAGCTGCTAATACTTGAGAATATTCTTTGGCTCCCCTTGTGTCGAATCAATAAATTTGGGTTGAATACTCTACCCTCGAAAACTGTTGCGATCCCCTACACTTGTGGGTTATCAGCCATCTCTACTCACCCACACCCCCTGTTATTCTGCGGCGACGGCAGCCTCACACCGCAGCCGAGCCAGTCAACCCTCATACTACCCTCTGCATGTTCCTCAGCTCCGGGTCGTTCCCTTCCTAGGTCGCGCCGTCGTCCACCACCTTGGTGCTCTCAGACGGTACGACATTGTGAACACGGTCAATGAACGACAACCATCAGAAGAGGACTATACGTGGAGAGGATGACGGCTGGGTCCATGGCCGCACGCAAGGAGGTGCCTCCTTATTACGCGCAAAATAATGATTCCTCCACCTGACAGCTCGGACCTACCGGAAGGGCCTCTGTATTTCACAAAAAAAACGTTCCCCCTGACAGCTGGGACCTACCGGCTTTATCTTCGCACGGAAGGAAGTGCCTTTTACCCCCTGACAGATGGGACCCAAAAGGTTGAAGCGAAGGTAGCGTTATCTGTGTGCCCGCGAACGTGTACATACATAGCGGTCGATCTGTCTCTCTACAGTGACGTACCATGGTCGAGTAAGGAGCGACACATGTTGAAGTAGAGACGCCGACGTAGCATGTCATGCAGTCCAGTCTATATCGTGTACACGTACGTACAACCACGCTGCAAGATAGTAAATACGGCTACGTACGTACATATGGGTGGGGTCTCTAATGCGCATAGCGACGTCGTCCTGTTCATCGGCAGCCAACCGGCTGGGTCGGAACGGATTAAACAGCATCACATGTTCATCGGGAGCCAACCGGCTTGGACGGAACATCCGAAACGAGGTCTGGCGTACCGCAGAACAGAGGAAACGGCCTTCTGTTCGACCACGTACGGTCAAAACGGGGTCATGTTCATCTGGAAGGGTTTGGCGTACCGCAAAAGGAGGAAACGCCTTGTGTTCGAGTGCCTACAGTTGAAACGGGGTGTTATTGATCGGGAGGGGTGTGACGTACCGCAAAATGGAGGAAACGAACTTGTGTTGGAGTGCCTACGGTCGAAACAGGGTCTTGTTCATCGGGAGGGGTGTGGCGTACCGCAAAATGGGACGCCACTGGCTACTGTTCATCCACCGTCTACTGCATCGCTCCAGCCTCCACGGTCTACTGTTCATCCACCGTCGACTTCCTCCAGCCTCCACCTGCTACTGTTCATCCACTATCGACTTCCTCCAGCCTCCACCAGCTACTGTTCACCATGGGGTCCTGTTCATCCAGCCTCCACTGGCTACTATTCAACCAGCCCTCCATGGGGTCCTGTTCAACCAGTCCTCCATGGGGTCTGTTCAACTAGCCCTCCACGGGGTCCTGTTCATCCAGCCTCCACCGGCTACTATTTAACCAGCCCTCCACGGGGTCCTGTTCATCCACCCCCAACCGGCTTGGGTGTGTGTGGCGGCCTCCTCGATTGGGGTCCTGTTCATCCAGCAGCAATGGCCTCTACTACCACGGGGTATTGTTCATCCAACCCCCACCGGGAACTGTTCACCCAACCCCCAACAATTGGCAATGTTCATCAAGAGGCAGGTTCGATTTGCTTCAGTTAGCAGCAGTCGTGAAGGAATCGCTTGAGTTAAGTTAATAGCCAGGGATCGATCGCTCGAGTTCAGTAACGTAGCTAGTGCAATCGCTCGGGTTCAGTAACGTAGCTAGTGCAATCGCTCGGGTTCAATAAGCTAATGCCTCGCTCGGGTTCAGTTAGAGCCCAATGCCTCGCACACACGTGTGTACGTGTACGAGAGAAACGCGCAAACTTCCGTGCATCGCTCGGCCCCGACCACCCACCGTAACCAGGAACTCCCCGATATTTTCCTCGCCCTCGCTTCTAGCATGAGTTTATCCGTCATGGACGGCCCAAAGAATGTCATGTAGGTGTGTCCCCGGCCCGGCCAGGATGAAAAGCCCATTTTCTGTCATGATTTTTTGTCATAGAAGTAGGAGCCCACCACATCTATGATGATACGTGCTTTTGTCACAATTATCGTCATAGCAGTGTCATAAGCATGACAGGAAAAAAATCATGGTCTCGATTGTGACAATGCAAGGTATATGGCCCGAGACTGGTTTACCTAGTGGTTTAACTAGGGTTTTAGGGTACACATTTGTCCAATGAAGCGATGTGAAGAACCAATCCAGCTGCTCTAGGAGAGGGTCCTGCTGCATATTACTCCAAGTGTAGGTTCTTCCCTTTACAAGCAGCTCAATAAGGTTTATTTTGCAGATGATATCATTGAACGTGAGCATATCCTGTCTACTGCCGCCAGGTTTATTACGATTGTCAGGCGCCCGGATGTAGTTGAAATCGCCTAGCAGTAACCAGTCATGCATACTCGGGATATCTAGATCGTATAACTAGTTTGTGTATGTAGTGTGTTCGTCACCAGTGCACGGGCCGTAGATGTTAGCTAGTGTCCAAGTTTGAGGGGACTACTGCTACCTCTTGAGCACTGTGTTGGATTTCCTTGAAGAGGAAAGGGTGATGCAGCAGAGTAGAGTAAGTATTTCCCTCAGTTTTTGAGAACCAAGGTATCAATCCAGTAGGAGGCTACACGCAAGTCCCTCGTACCTACACAAAATAAATAGCTCCACACAACCAACGCGATTAGGGGTTGTCAATCCCTTCACGGTCACTTACGAGAGTGAGATCTGATAGAGATGATAGATAATATTTTTGGTATAAAGATGCAAAGTAAAATAAAAGGGCAAAGTAAAAAAGCAAAGCAATAATAAAGTGATGGAAGATTGATATGATGAGAATAGACCCGGGGGCCATAGATTTCACTAGTGGCTTCTCTCAAGAGCATAAGTATTCTACAGTGGGTGAACAACATACTGTTGAGCAATTGACAGAATTGAGCATAGTTATGAGAAAATCTAGGTATGATCATGTATATAGGCATCACGTCCGAGACAAGTAGACCGACTCCTACCTTTGCATCTACTACTATTACTCCACTCATCGACCGCTATCCAGCATGCATCTAGAGTATTAAGTTCAAGAAAACAGAGTAACGCCTTAAGCAAGATGACATGATGTAGAGGGATAAATTCATGCAATATGATAAAAAACCATCTTGTTATCCTCAATGGCAACAATACAATACGTGCCTTGCTACCCCTACTGTCACTGGGAAAGGACACCGCAAGATTGAACCCAAAGCTAAGCACTTCTCCCACTGCAAGAAAAACCAATTTAGTAGGCCAACCAAACTGCTAATTCGAAGAGACTTGCAAAGATAACCAATCATACATAAAAGAATTCAGAGAAGATTCAAATATTGTTCATAGATAAACTTGATCATAAACCCACAATTCATCGATCTCAACAAACACACCGCAAAAAGAAGATTACATTGAATAGATCTCCACGAGAGAGGGGGAGAACATTATATTGAGATCCAAAAAGAGAGAAGAAGCCATCTAGCTACTAACTATGGACCCGAAGGTCTGAGGTAAACTACTCACACTTCATTGGAGGGGCTATGGTGATGATGTAGAAGCCCTCCGTGGTGGATTCCCCTTCCGGCGGAGCTCCGGAACAGGCCCCAAGATGGGATCTCATGGATACATAAGGTTGCGGCGGTGGAAGTAGGTTTTTGGCTCCGTATCTGATCATTTGGGGGTACGTAGGTATATATAGGAGGAAGGAGTACGTCGGTGGAGCAAAGGGGGGCCCACGAGGCAGGGGGGCCCCCTAGGGGGGGCGCGCCCTCCACCCTCGTGGCCACCTCCTTTCTTTCTTTGACGGGGGGTCCAAGTCTCCTGGATCATATTTGGTGAGAAAATCACGTTCCCGAAGGTTTCATTCCGTTTGGACTCCGTTTGATATTCTGTTTCTTCGAAACACTGAAATAGGCAAAAAAAACAGCAATTCTGGGCTAGGCCTCCGGTTAATTGGTTAGTCCCAAAAATAATATAAAAGTGGAAAATAAAGCCCAATATGGTCCAAAACAGTAGATAATATAGCATGGAGCAATCAAAAATTATAGATACGTTGGAGACGTATCAACTACATGCTGACAAAGCTGACGACTAGTGCAAAAAATTTAGATATAAAGATAGTGCCAGTAAACATCGAGCATTTCCATATGGTAATAAGGCCTCCAGAGGAACCCCACGATGGAATATAAGCAAATTGATCGAATTGGCAAGGACAACAAGTCTTAATAAAAGCAAGATCAAAAGAGGTCTTTTTGGTCTCCTGAAGGCAAATAATAGACCAGCCACTTGATAGTATAACATTATTAAGAGCTAATTGTTTTGCTTCGGAATTTAAACCTCTGATGTTCCAGGAGAGGAAGTTCAAACTACGCAAAAGTGTCATTGCCAAACGAAGTTAAGCAGAGTTGGGAGCGACGCCCTCAACTTGATCTTCTGAAGGAGGTGTACCTAAGTAGAGGGGGCAACGACAATAGGTGCAGCCAGCAATGCTTCTTCAGACAGCTCCGCCGCAGGGACAACGCATCTATTGACACCAATCGCCTGAAGGACTGGGATGGGAGTTGGGGGAGGGATCTCATCAGGCACCCTATCTTCAGTGTTGGAGGAAGAACCGGCAGAAGGGGTAATTCTTAGCTTGACTTGGAGCTTGCAGTGCGAGTGTCAGAGGTCTGGGTCACTCGAAAACCATTGTATTTTTTGGTCATGTTGCTGCGTCGAACTTCAGTCATAGAAATGGGCGGCATGGCTTTGGGGCGGTGGCCACGAGTCACTAGAGACCTAGTGGGAGTGATGGCCATGCCCATAGATGCAAGGCCCAAACCATCATGTGGCAGTCTAGGAGTAGGTTCTTCAGTGAGATCGACAACTGTTGCAGTTGTCAGCTATGCCATAGCTTCAGTTAGGACTTCTTCAGCAGATTGAGATGGCACCATGGTTGCATTCGCCAAATCAACAGGAGAAGGGGCAGTATTTAGAGTAGCGGTCTCCACGACCTCTTCCTGGACAGCTTGATTTGTTTGAGGAGCAGCAACATTATTTTTCTGAAGTTCTTCAATGACCACTGAAGATGTGGCAGTGGAGTAGGTGTTGGAAGCGGGTTGCTGGGTGAAGTGAATGCCTGCAGAATCAGATGAAAGCAAGACAGAGACCTTAGCACTGAAATTTCTCATTCCAAAACCCCCACTCTAAGGGCCAATTGTGGAAATCATTGGCCGAAGAGCGTCGTAGACGGAAGTGTTGCGTTGTTGCCGAGGAACTGGGTCTAGGATCATCATGGACATCATGTTAGTGCCTTCAGTAGAGAGGCCAGACTAGATGCCTTGGTTATGAACTGCAACTGTGACAGTGAAAGAATATGTAGGCATTGGGTGATCCATCTTCTTAGAAGAAGAAAGAGGTACCATGATCAATGCAGAATGTTTTGAGCTACTGTCATCAGAGATGGTAATTGAGTCATTCCAGGCCTTGGTTGCACTGTCAGTAATGTTGACTCCAGGAACTAGTCCATCTTGCACAGTCAAATCTTGAGCAGCCAGCCAGGCTTGGTAATTGACAACGTGAGGCGGGAGAGTGGTCAGAGGAGGAGCTTGTGGATCCAGCCACGCAAGCCAGCATTAACATGTCCATTGTCGGCTGCTCTGGCATTGTCTCCATTGTTCCCCGCAGGTGGAGCTGCATTCTGGATCAACCAGTTGTGAACTTGTTGCTGGTATAGTTGCTCGTCAGTAAGTTCAGGCCCAAACTATGGATGAGGATTGCCATCCGGGGGGTGGTTCTTCTCAAGTAGGGAGCACTTCTGGCAGCAAACCATTCCAATCGTTTCAAGGGAGAATGGTCACCTGTACAGTCCAGCAATCTCTGGCACCACCAAGTTGCTAAACCATAAATCTTTTAGGGATCAAGCGCAAACGAATGACGCATGCTTTGAGCAGTATACAATGCATATCCTAACTCAAATTGTACCAGGAAAGTAGAGATCCAAACCCACCCAGAGAATTATTGATGTAGTAATAAGTCTGGTAATCGTAAGGGAATCCAAAGTACATCAACCAAATTCCCAGACCAAAAGAAGTGGTGCGTCTGTTCAGAGCCTCATTGTGGGGGACAAAGGTGATTAGCAAGTCTTCATCCTCAAGCTCAATCGGGGTGGCAACCGCGGTGTCCCTCGTAAAAGAATCCACAAAGCCGAAAAGCCCAATGACAAATGGATGGTCACTAACTTCAATGGTAAAAAGGTGGGATTCATGGAGCAGACCTACGATCATGTTGCGGATGGCCACCCGGCGATGCAGCGGGACGTAGTGGATGGTCTCGGCGATGGCCAAGAAGTCGTGGTTGAGAGGCAGTATTGGACCGACGACCATGCCGCTGTGCACCAAACGATTGGCCGCCCCTGGCTCGACAGCAAACCCTGGTGGGAGGAACGCGACCGGATTCAGCGGGTAGTTCGCAATGAGCGAGGTGTTCGAAGGGGTGGTGGCTGCTTGGGGAGCTTCTGTGGAGATGGGACGGGGCAGAGCAGAGTCTTTTGGTAAATTGAGGTGGAAAGCGGAGCGTGAGGGGTAAGAATGGAAGACTAGGTTGCCTTAGAAATACATTTCCATCTTTGGGCAAAAACATTTCTGTGGCAGGATCGATCCATGTGTCCATAGAAACCACAAACCTTGCATCGGACGGCGAGTTTGGTGTCCCTCCGAGTGTGGTTTTTCAAGTGGGAAGGTGCATAAGATCGGGCCCTGAATACATGATTTTTCTTTACTAATTCTTGCCCAACAATTGATTGATGCTTACTAAGAACTGGGCAATTAATTGCCTTGTGCTCAGGCGTCGAGCAGTTAATACAAATTAAATGAGCTTGGCAAGAGATATTTCCATGACCCAACTGAAGGCAATGAGAGCACACTACTGCCCAATTAGAGGATAAACCAATAATTTTGGCTTGGGTCAAATCCACCTTTGTGGCGGGCCTTGAGCATAGGGGGCAGATATCATGAGGTGGAGTGTACTTGAGCATGGATTTCAAAAACCATTGCGGTAGCGGGGGTAAGGAACATTTAAAGGACATTTAAAATCCCCCAACAAAATGAAATTAGCCAATTGTTTCTCCTCCTCCAACTCTGCCTGGGACACAAAATGCTCCATTAAAGAAATATGATCAATGCTATCAGAGGAATTTGGGCCAGATTCCAGTGAAGGAAAGTCCTTTGTAATTGGGGAAAAGACCCAAAATTAATTGGAAAAACCAGCTGTGAGGTTTGTAGAGAATTCTTCAAGAATGGGGCTGAAGATGATGAGGCCTCCTTGGCGTTTTTATTAGAGAAATCCATATAATCAATAGGTACTAACCCAAACTTGCTCAATTCCCTATCCGAAGAAGGTTCCAATTGTGTGCTAGAACGGAAGAATCCTAGCAGGGACTTGAGAGCCATTGGCTGGTGAGCCGAGATGTCTGTCAGTTCTGTGTCCGCATGCCAACCAGATTCAAGGATTGGAGCCTTGGGAAATCTACCATTAAACATTTGGAAATGGCATACAAAAATCAGGCCAAATACGATCTTTGAGTCTGTAGATAAAATGCCCCACTTTGTTGTTTTCCACAGAGAAACAAAAAGACCAATAATTGATCTAAACCACATTGAAACATGAGCAAATGCCACCAATGCACCATTCTAGTGCAATACCAACAGAATCAACCGAAAGTGGAAAGGAGGCCGAACATGAAGAAACCACCAAAAAGAATTCCTTGGTCTCTCGAGATGGTGAAAAATGGACCATAGAACCAAACCTTCGTCTCACCTGATCTGCAAGGGCAATGCCTGGTGTAAAATCCTAGTGCAAGAGGACCTCCATAGGGATCTAGGCTAGAAATTGCTATGGGAGTTGTTGTGGAAGTGAGAGGTGGTAGAGGTGGAGGAGGAGAGGAGAGGGGGGAGGAGGAGGGGAGCCATCTCTATCATGGCCCTTTCTGTTGACTTGGCAAAAAGATTCAGTTACCTTATACTACTAGCGAGTCTTTGTGGTTCTCATTTGTCATCTTTAGTTCGTCGAGGTCTTCTCGGGTCTGTCTCAGGAGACATCTCTTTAGAGTTTCAGGGTTGTAAACTTGGCAAACAGATTCGGTTACCTTATCCTACTAGTGAGTCAGTGTCTCGACATCCTTTTGATTTAGTCCATTACAATGTATGGGGTCTAGCTCCCTTCGCTTCTAAAGGGGGCCATCGATACTATACTATTTTCATAGACGATTTCTCTCGTTACACTTGGATTTGTTTTATGACTTTTTGCAGTGAGGTTATGTCCATATATAAGTGTTTTGCTGCCATGGTTCACACTCAATTCTCTTCGCCTATTCGTGTGTTTCATGCTGACTCAGCTGGTAAGTATATTTCCAGATGTTGTGTGGTGTTCTTGCTGAGGAGGGGAATCTTCCTCAGTTCTCTTGTCCTAGTGCTCATGCTCAGAACGGTGTGGCTGAGCAAAAGCATCGCCACCTTCTTGAGATGGCTCGTGCGTTGATGATCACTGCCTCTCTTCCTCCTAATTTTTGCACTGAGCCTGTTTCCACCTCCACCTATCTGATCAACTTTCATCCATCCACTGATCTACAGGGTGGTGTTCCTTTCGAGCGTCTCTTTGATCGTTCTCCTAGTTATCCAACGTTTCTTTTGTTTGGTTGCGTTTGCTATGTTCTTCTTTCCCCTCGTGAATGCACCAAACTGACCGCTCAGTCTGTAGTGATGAGCATAAGGGCTATCATTGTTGGGATCCTATTGGTCGTCGGATGCATATTTCTCGGGATGTGACTTTTGATGAGTCTCGTCCCTTCTACCCGCATCCATCTTCATCGACCTTTTTAGTGGAGGATATCTCATTCCTCACTTTTCGTGACACGCCTATCACTCCCGTTGAGCCCTTGTCTCTCTGTCCTCCTACCCTTGCTTCGCGGCCTATTGCAGATCCTCCATCACCATCTCCCATGGTTTCATCACCTCACATGTCACTAGATTCTACACCTTCATCCTCGGTGACTTCTTTGTCTCCATCCCCTGAGTCTACCTCGGTGATTCCTCCTTGTGTTCTTCCATCTTTTCCTCAGTATTATACTCGTCGTCCGCGTCATGTGGATGCATCTACTTATGTGACGTCCTCCTTGTCTTAGCCTACTTACAGTTTGCATCCTCGTCCGCTTACGCCTATTGATCGCCTTGGTTATCCAACCACTAGTGCTGTTGTTCTTGAGTCGACCTATTATCGTGAAGCTATTGTTCATCCCGAATGGCAGTTTGCGATGGTAGAGGAGCTTGCTGCTCTTGAGCGCACCAGCACATGGGATCTTGTTTCTCTTCCTCCACGTGTCCGTCCCATTACTTGTAAGTGGTCTACAAGGTTAATACTCACTCCGGTGGTTCTCTTGAGCGTTACAAAGCTCGTCTTGTGGCTCGTGGCTTTCACCAGGAGCATGGTCGTGATTATGATGAGACTTTTGCTCCTGTGACCCATATGACCACTATTCGTGCACTTCTTGTTGTGGCCTCTGTTCGCCACTAGTTCGTATCTCAGCTTGATGTTAAGAATGCCTTTCTAAATGGTGAGTTGCGTGAGGAGGTGTACATGCAACCACCACCCTGGTATTCTGTTCTTAATTGCATGGTTTGTCGTCTTTGTTGCTCTCTCTATGGCCTTAAGCAAGCCCCTCGAGCCTAGTTTGAGCATTTTGCCTCTGTGGTGAGTGCCACTGGTTTTTCAGCGAGTGCTTATGATCCAGCGTTATTTGTTCACCTTTCAGCTCGTGGTCGGACTCTTCTTCTCTATGTCGATGATATGATCATCACTAGCGATGACCCTGAGAATATTGCCTTTGTAAAGGCCCATCTTAGTGAGCAGATTCTTATGTCTGATCTTGGCCCTCTTTGCTACTTTCTTGGGATTGAAGTCTCTTCTACCTCTAATGGCTTTTTTATTTGCCAGGAAAAGTATACCAACGATCTTCTTGTCCGTGCTGCTCTTACTGATGAGCGCATTGTTGAGACTCCCATGGAGCTCAATGTTCACCTCCATGATACTGATGGTGACCCTTTGTCTGATCCGATGTGTTATCATCATCTTTTTGGGAGTAGTCTCGTCTATCTTGCTGTCACTCATCCGGATATCTCTTATCCAATCCATATTCTGAGTCAGTTTGTCTTTGCTTCCACTTTGGTTCACTATAGTCACCTCCTTCGTGTTCTCCGATATCTTCGGGGCATGATCTCTCATCATGTGTTCTTTCCTTGCTCTGGTTCCTTACAACTTCATGCCTATTCGGATGCTACATGGGCTAATGATCCCTCGGATTGTCGTTTCACTTTCTACTTATTGCGTTTTTTCGGGTGATTTTCTCACTTCCTGGAAGACAAAGAAACAGAATGCAGTTTCCCAGTTGAGTAGTTGGGAGCTATGGCTCTTTTGATGGCAGAGGTGACTTGGTTACAGTGGTTACTTCAGGACTTCGACGTTTCTGTCACTACACCTACGCTGCTATTGTCTGACAGTACAGGTGCTATTAGCATTGCGCGTGATCTTGTGAAGCATGTCTCACCAAGCATATTGGTGTTGATGCTTTCTATGTGTGCGCTGGTGTGAATGATCAGGTTATTGCTCTTCAGTATGTTCCTTCCGAAGTATAGTTGGCGGATTTCTTTACGAAGGCCCAGACTAGAGCGCAACATGGTTTCTATCTCTCCAAACTCAGTGTTGTTTATCCACCATGAGTTTGAGGGGGGTATTAGAGTTATGTTATGGCTTATATATTTTCCCTATTGTATGAGGGGTTTCTTGCATACTTACCACCTGTACATGTATATGTATATTGGCCATTGGCGCTCAGGATGTACAAGTTGCATATTTCCTAACAATGGTGATTATAATCTTATGGCAAACATATAGTTTACTTTGCCATATTATGTAGATCGAATTTCATGAAATAATAAAGAGTAAAATTTTCGTGTCCTAGAGAAAATGAAAATCTATACAAATTACCATGTGATTAGTTAATTAGTTTTCACGACAAGTGCCATATTATGTAGATCAAAATTCATGAAATTGACATGGCAAACAAAAAGTAAAATTTCCAAGGCTCCGTAGTGTAAATTTGCCATGGTAAATGAAAAGTAAATTGCCATTAGTAATATAAGTAAATTTTCCATGTATGTAAAAGTAGGTTTGCCATGGCAATTAACTTAAATTTTCCATGGCAAAATTGAAAGGTAAATTTGCGATGGCAAAATAAAAGGTAAAATTGTGATTGTTGAAAATTTATTTTTTTCATATGTAAAAGTAAATTTGCCATGGTAATTAAGTTAAATTTTGCGTGGCAAATAGAAGGTAAAATTTTCCATTGCTATAAAAGTAAATTTACAATGCTACAAGTTAAGTTTGCCATGTTCTTACAAGGGTAAAGTGTTAGGAAGATCAAAGTTTCCATGGCAAAAAAAATAGCATAAGTAACCTTTGAAACATTCTTGGAATAGATATGGCGAAGACCCTACAAAAAGTCGCCATCACGGCTACGTATAGTTTTAGTCTGCCATGGCAAAAAATATCTATATAGAATTTGAGAGAGACATTGCAATGGAAAATGCATCTTAAGTTGCAATGATATCATATGAAAAAATAGCCATGGAAAAAACTAAATTGCAAGATGCCATGGCCAAAAAATAATGCAAGTAACCATGGCAACATTCTTGAAATAGATATGGCGAGACACTATGAAAAGTTGCCATCATGGCAACAATAGTTTAGTTTGCCATGGCAAAATCATACATATAAATTTTGAGAGAGACATTGCCATGGAATATGCATCTTAAGATTCGCTGATTCATAAAGTAAATGGTGATTCACAAGAAAAATGATATGGCACAATTGCTTTCCCTGTCACGTCAAAGTAAAGTTAACTTCTCTTGATCTAGCTTGACATGGCAACAAAAACATGGTTTAATTTAACAATATGGCGCGGAAGTTGAGTTACCATGACAATATGTTTTATGTTTCTAAAGGAACATATTATGTGACCCAGGTTTTTTTTGCCATGGCAACAAATTTTGAGGTGCCATGGCGACGAATCATTGCCATGCTATGTACAAAAACATTTGCCATGCCGCATACGAAGGATTTGTCGTCGCCGTACAGGAAAAATTGTGGTCCCCCCATACGCCCTTATCAAAAAATGCCTTGTTATGTCCATCACATTTTTCCATGGCAAAAACCTTAAAGTTTCTTATAAGAACAATTTCTGAACTTCAAATTCTAGTCAATACAAAAACATATCTAAAATTTCCATGAGCTATAGAATATTTTCCTGACATTTTTGCCATGAATTATAGTAATTCATCTATAGGAAGTTTTTTTTGCCATGGTAGCTATGCATACATCATGTGAACTTGATGGGAATAAAAGTTGGATACGTTTCTCTACCATGGCAAATAAACATGACATTTTTGCCATGGCAAACTTTAAAAATCGGTTATAGGAACAATCTCTGAACTTACCATGTGATCAAATACACAAATTGTCATGCTATGTACAAAGCATTGGCCATGCTACATACAAAGGATTTGCCATCCCTCTATAGGAAAAAGTGTGTTTTTTCCCATCCCGCCCCATTCCTTATCAATTTTTTTGCCATGTTATGTTCATGACAATTTCATACTGTACGCACAGAATTTGCCATGACCAACTACCATGTACCGGTGATTTGAAAAAGCATGAAAAAGCATATATATATACATATACATATATATATATATAGTTAAAATGCAAAAAAGAAAAGAAGTGCCAGGTTGTAGATAATGAGTTTGCCATGGCTATTGAACTAAAAGTTACAATGGCTCTGAAAAAATAGTTTGCCATGGATATAAATCTAGCCATGGCCGAGCCGTGAAAATTGCCATGGTGTGTACGTGGAATAATAGTTCTCTAACTCAAAGTACAAAATTATACAGCCTCATGGCAAAAATTGATCCCCACGTCTCATAGCCTAATATCCTACTGCTTGATATTGTTGATACTGAATTCAGCACACCAACTATGGCCGAACTAATCTTGCAATCACCTCATTTAAGTAAAATATCAAGGATGGGGAGGTCGCGGCTAGATTCAACGAGCATGACGCCTCTGGGCACCGATCCGAAAGGGGAGGAAGGAGGGAAAGACGCAGCTCACCTTGGGGGAGACGATGTCGAGCTCGGAGGGGACCAAAGAAGCAGGACGACGACGGAGTGAGGTGGAAGCATCGATCACAAGCCCGCTTTTGTCGGCCAGCCCGCTTTTGTCGCGCGACACCCGGATTTGTTCCGATGGAGCTCCTCTCCACAGCGGCACACCTCAGCTCCCCGCCGCCAGCCACTAGAACAATGCAGCCCGCCAAATCACCCTGCGCATGGCCTCCGCTGCATGAAACCTTGCTTTGGTCCCGTAGAGCTCTTCTCTGTAGTGACCCGCTTGGGCTCCGCTGCTACCAGCCACGGGAACGGCGCAACCAGCCTTATCTCCACATATGGGCTCCTTGTCGCCGGTGCATGGCCTCCCCCTTCATGGCAGAGAGCTCCCATGTAGATAAGAGAGTGCGGGGAGGAGGAAGGTGAGGCGAGAGCTGGGGGAGGGAGGTGATGCGAGAATTGGGCGAGGGAGGCAATATGCGGTGCGTGGCGAGCGACTGAAAAAACCTTCGCGTGACTTTGGCCTTGGCGCAAATGAGTGCCTCATGATGACATGGCAACATGAGATTGCCAAGATTCGTGCAACGGCTACGAAGGCATTCAGGAGGAGAAGCTAGATTTCCGACGTTCGAGCATTACGTTATTTTTCTAAAGGCAGGTCATGTGTAGAATCATGCGAACATAGAGATGGCCGGACTTTGCTTCACATGACGGCAGAGAGAAGGAAGAGGAGTTGTGGCTCTCGGGTGACATACACCCCTATATGAATATAGCATTAAAAACATATTAGGAATTTTCCAATCTGAAGTTTTTGGATATGAAACATGGGTGCCTGTTATACACCCGTGTTCAGTTTCGTTGGGAATGGGCGTCCATGATAATGTCAGTAAAAAATACAAAAAATTCGTAAGTATGATCTTATTTTATGTTTCGTATGTCGGGCCGTAATTCCAGCACCGCAGATACCATGGGCTCCATTTCCCGTGAAAATGAACATGGGTGTATAACAAGGCACCCAGGTTTGATACTCAAAATTTCAATTTTTTTTCTTCAAAAATTATGATCTTTTCTTTAATGCTACTTTGGCGCTGATGAACCGTCACATCCTGCTGCAGGCCCGCTGCTTTATATCATCTTCCCTCCTCATTCCTCAACGACTGCTTCACCGCTGGCAACAGTGACAAGAACTCTACATCAACAGTCATATCGTTCTTCAGCAGTATTGTAACTGGAATATTGGGTCGTCGACAAAGGGAAAAATACGAGAGTGCAGACATCCTCGATATACAATAGGAAAATGTTGTCGATAGCGGGCGAGATTTCTGGGCTATTGATCGTCTATAATTCTACCGACTGACTAATTATCTCTTCTTCTTTTCTAAAAAATTTGGACGATGATAACTGCCACACGTGTGGGTGTTAAGAGTCTATCCACATATTTTGTGTGGTGTGTAAGAGGATCAGCCCACACGCCTATGTGTGGGCAAAACAATTAGCGCGTGCACGTCTCTTTTTTCTCTTGCGGTCCCTCTCACACGCCTACGTGTAGGCAAAATGCATAACGCCCACACAACCTTTCTCAGCCACCTACCTCACGGTCCGGCACGCCCAGCGTGACAGTCACCACGCGTCCCTGTAGTTGCCATGGTCCGGACCCTCTTCAATGTCCTGCCATGTCGCTAAACTACAGTTGCCATGTCGGACAACTACAGTTGCCATGGTTGCTCAACTGCAGTTGTCATCTCAGGTCAAGTGCCAGATGCCATTTTGGACAACTGCAGTTGTTGCCATGTATTGTCTGGTTTACTATAGTTGCCATGATTTGAAAACTTTAGAGGTTGCCACCTACTAACACTAAGCAGTTGCCATGTATGGTCTGGTTTACTATAGTTGCCATGATTTAAAAACCTTAAGAGTTGCCACCTACTAACACTAGGCAGTTGCCGTGTAGCGCTACAAAGAGACATGGCAAAACAGCATGTTCGGGTAAAAGAGAGAGTTGCCATCTGCTTACAAGCACACTAGGGCAGTTGCCGTGTACCACTGCAATACATATGGCAACTTACATGCTCGGATAAAAAAAAAGAGTTACCATCTGCTTACAAGCACACTAGGGCAGTTGCCATGTACACTGCAAAACGCATGGCAACTGGCAGCTTGGGTGTGGAGAGAGAGCAGGCGTGTGGGCGAGATGGCAAATGCCCACACACCAGCCTTTGTGCGTGCGTGAAAACTGACGTGTGGGCGAACTGCTAAACGCCCACACACCGGCCCCTTCATGTGGTGAAACGAACGTGTGGGTGACCGGGTAAATGCCCACACATCAGCTCAGTCCTACGTGACACCACAAACATGCCAAAATTCGTACATCTACAAACGGACGCGGATTCACGCGTGTGGGCGAGATGCGAACGCCCGTGGACATTAGTGTTTCCATAAAATTTATCTCCACTTCTATCTCCTTCACGTAAAAATCAAATATCCCGGTTGGCACCTCTTATAGACGGCTGATTGTACACCTTGTACATGCCATTATATGGAACACATATTTGTTCGCCAACGCTTTACTTGAGATCTATTCTGCCTGCCTATATGGGGTTCATGTGCGCGCTCCCTCCCGTTCTCTCTTTCTCTCTCTCCGCCCCATGTACACATACATCTTTTGCCAATCTCTTTTCCGGCTTTGCGACAAAGATCAAGTGGAATGTACCCATTTCTGATCTAGATCAGCTCGCTCTCAACGTGCCAAAAAGTTGGTGGATTCAATTTCATTTGGACCATGCTGCACAGTGGTAACACCAAAAGTACATTGCATCGTGAACCAAAATGCGGTTTGTATTATGCTCATTTTGCGACATCTCAATACATCGATACCCTGGTAGATAAATACATAGATACATTATGCATACGTAACTAGTAACATACCTGTCTAAAAAATAAAAACTAATAACATACCCACATACATTCCTGTCCATCCAGCTGCCGGCCGGCGACCATGCCGCCGCCTGGAATATCTGCCATGGCCTAGAACAGCAACGTGGTGTCTCCATCATCACGTCTGTCGCGCGGGGCGCGAGAGGTATACTCGGGATTGCATCACTGACCGCCCGACTATGAACCCCGGCACAACGGTGAACCCGACGACGCGGTTCCCGGCCAGAGCCAATGCCATGCCGGCACCGTCTTCCCCGTCCATGTCACTTACGCTCTCCATATAGACCTCCGAGAACCGGTCACCAGCCCGTGCCTGGAAGATGGACGCGCCGTCGTCGCCGCCATCGAACGCGAAGAACAGGCAATGCAGTAGCCAGACGCGGCGCGCCATCTCGGCGAACTCGGCAAACCACGCCGTCTCCGGAAACGCCGCCCCGGCGCTCACCAGGGCGCGCTGCACTGGCCTTCCGAAGAACGCCGTTTCCATCCGCTCGTGAACTACAGACAAGTACCTGTCCCGCAAGAACTTGCCGAGCGCGCTCCACCGTGAGCTCCACGCGTCAAGGAGCGTGGAAGCCGGCACTGTCTTGAGCTCGGCGAACTCTTCGAAGAAGCGGCGCCGGTCGTACGAGCCCCGTTCCTGCAAATGGCTCAGGCCGAAGTCTCTCCGGTGGAAGTTTGGGAACATCTTCAGCGTGATGTAGGACTCGAGCGCGAACTTGGCGTCGCCGGCATGGCGCAACGGGATGCTCGGGTGCACCGCACCAGCGGCCGCAGCGGGATCCCAGCCGGCTAGCCGCATTTCGTCGAGCATTGACCTGGCGAAGGAGCGGACAGACTTGACGGCGAGGCGCAACGCGGTGAGGAAGTGAGTGGCGTTGAGGCCGGAGAAGTGGAGGTCGTCGAGCGTGGCGAGCGTGCGACCGGGGTGAACACCCTCCTCCAGTCCGCGCGCGGCGTGGAGCTCGTCGGCGAGCTCGCCCCTGGCGCGCTGCGCTACGGCGTCCCGCACGCGCAGCTCCGTCTCCAGCTTGCGCGCCGTGATCTCATAGGTCCGAATGAGGTGGCGCTGCTCGTTGGCGATTGCGGCGGGGCCCGCCTCCGCGTTCTTGGCGGCGCCGACCGGGTCCCTGACGTACTGCCTCCTGTGGTCCAAGAGCTTGCCGAGCTCCACGACCAACGCGGCGTCCGCCGACTGTATCGCCTCGGCGTCGTAGGGGTGCTGGGCGAGCTGCAGCTGAGCGTACGACGCCTTCACCGCGGAAACCCCGACGAAAAGGCTCGCGACAAACGCATGCGCGTCCGCCGCCGGCACCGGAGACTGGCGCGGCGCGCCCTTCTTCTTGGCGGCAGTCTTGAAGAACGCGTCGAGGGAGTAGGCGGCAGCCATGTTCCCAGAGAGCTTGAGCTGGCTGAGCGAGTTGATGGAGCTGTCGACGGACTCGTCGTACACATCGCTGGCCACAGAATACGCCACGCCCGACCCCGCCGGCGAGCGCTTGCGGCGGAGGAGCCTCGCAAGCCTCCGCGCGAGGCCCCCCGCCTTCTGCTGCGGCAGCTCGGACGCCATTAGCGTCTCCATTGCCGCTGCTGGTACTGCCTTGCTCTCACACTCTCACGCCTCACTAGCTAGCTTCCTCCCGCTGTGTGGAGACCGGAGAGAAGAGAAGAGAACAGAGGGAAAGGGAAATGAATGGGATTAGTTAGTACTCTGTTACTTGGATGCTGTCATGGGAGTGGTATGATGTATTCAGGGGCCTGGTACTGTGACAGAGTAGAATAATTAGTAAAGAAATTAGGGATGCTGTCATGCACCGTGCCCTGATTATTTAACTGGTCTGTCGGACTGTGGTACAGATGGGGACGTGTTTTCGGTGCACCCTAGCGTTTTGCTCGGAGTAGTTTACTACTCCCCTCTATTCACAAATACTTTTTTTTTCTAGAATATGCACGAGTGTGCATATCATATATTAAAGAAGAAAAGACAAAGAGTGCCTCCACCATAGTTTACATTGTTACCGGTACAATCTAGTCTTCACCACTTAGCTAATTTTTTTTAAATAATACTTTTTTTTATTAATTTGCACAAATATTACGCGTAAAAAATTATTTTCAAAAATAATACCCCGTCGGCCCATAGCAGGCCTGTCGTGGAATTGTCACGGCAGATGTCCTCGTGAAAGGACTTAGTCGCAGGGCCATCGAACGGGTTAACTTAGAGGGGTTAAAGCGGACACAAAGACACGGGAGTTATACTAGTTCGGCCCCTTCGATGAAGGTAAAGCCTACGTCTAGTTGTGATGGGATTGATGTGATTTCGGCGACTAGGGAGCAATAGCTTCGCCTAAGCCTCGAAATGTCTGTCTTTAACCCGCCGCCGGGTCGTCCCCTTATATACACGGGTTGACGCCCGGCCGGTCTACAGAGTCCCGATCCGGCTCATACAAGTGTCCGGCTCGGTCTCTTCTCTCTTATCTTCTGACTCAAGTTACAAGACTAAGGCGGTTTACATGAATGGACCCTAATCCGCCTCGGGCTTTGGGCCTCCTCCGTGGGCCTGATCATGGGCGAGGTAACCCGGCCCCTTGAGGCGGTTTACACTCGGTAGTTATATCCCCAACATTAGGCCCAGATTGACTTGAACGGTTCATGTTAATCTTCAACATCTTCGAAACTCGAATCTCCTTCATATTTAGTAAACCGCCATCCGCTTGAACCGCCGTGGCGTCATCCTCCGACCACCGCAGCAGGCGCCTTGACGTCATCTTTAATAAAGAAATCCAAGCAGAAGATTCCCTTTCATTTAATGCTATCCGGAAATCGAGATGACCATTGCGCCGTCGCCGCTTTGACTCCTCGATTCTCGTGCTTGTTAATTGCCCGGTTCCTTATAAATAGACCGGCGGGCCCCTTTCTCTTCTTCTTCCGCTCTTCTCCTTCCTCGCGGCGCTCCGCTCTTGAAGCTCGCCGTCGCCGCCGACCTTCGACCGCCGGCGTCGGCCTCAGACCCTTGCATCAACTTTGACCGGACCAGAAGCTCTTTAGCGCTCCTCCGTCGCTCGGCACATCAGGTAAGGCTCCTCTTCGAGCCCTAGATCCACATCTGAAGGTCCCTGTTCCTCTTGTAGTTCACGGGTGTTCATCGTAGTGTCCTCATACCTGCCCTGCCATGGCCGTATGATTCGGCCGTAGTACACATCCTGTGCGGCAACCGCTCCGCCATCAGTTTTGCTCCTTGTAAATCTTTTGTTTTGTTCAGATCTTCTTGTTTAGGACGCACGAACCTTCCTGCCCTCTATGAAGCTTGCATAGGTCGCAAAAAATTTCCTCACTGAACCTTCGATAGATCTAAATTACTTCCATTCGCATGTGAAATCTGTTTCTATTCACACTTAGTAGATTTTTCGATTCTGTCTCTTTTGGCGGTTTGACTTTTGATAGCTAATCCGTCCTCCATTAGTCTCGCTTAACCGAATTGGAAGCTAGCTGCAATTGCGGTTTAACATTATATAATGCTGAACCTTTTAACGGTGAACCGTTTTTCCTTTTCTTTCGCAGCTTAGTCTTCCGGAATGGCCCTCAATTCTCAGCTTGCAATTGGGTCGGTCCAAGATCATCAAACGCAACTCAGCGGATCGTCCACCGGGCGCTTTGGCTTCAAAAAATGTCCTCCACTGGCGTGTTCCGGATGCCGAATTTCCTCCCGAGCCGCAAGAAGGAGAAGTAATTGTATTTATGCAGCACCTAGACCGGGGATTCTGCCCGCCCGGTTCAAAATTCTTCCGGGACGTCCTTGCAAGTTTTCAACTCCATCCGCAGGATATTGGTCCAAACTCCGTGTCAAACATATGCAATTTTCAAGTGTTCTGTGAAGTCTATCTTCAAGAAGAACCATCTGTGGAGCTGTTTCGGGATTTTTTCCACTTGAACCGTCGTACAGAATTTTCTCGATGGTCCCAACACGAGCTGGGCGGCGTTTCAATCGTAAGAGGAAGGAAGTGGACTTTCCTCACGCCAAACACCACAGCCATCCAAAAGATTGGAACCAAACCTGGTTCTCTCGCGAACACTTGCCCGCCAAGCGAGAATCCCTTGCCGGGTTACCGTCCTCACCGCTCAAGCAACCATCATCCGCTGCCTTTACGCTTAACCGCCGCGGAACGGAAGAACTTCGCACCTCAAATTATCAAGCTCCGGGCTCTAATGGCCAATGGCTTAACTGGCGTGGACCTTGTGCGGTGTTGGGTTTCTTGGGGCGTCTTGCCACTAAGCCGCCGGCCTGGATTGATGCTGCGAATATCTTGGCAGCCTCCAAGACCCTCAAAGGCGTCACGAGCTACCAATAATGAACTTGAAGTCACAGAGACGGTGAAGCGGATCTTTGGATGAACCGATCTCATCGTAGCCAAACCGGCTGGCTCCATACGTGTTGCCAACAAACCGCTGCGTAGGCTCTACTCACCACTTTTCCGACATTAATGCCTTGTTGACATATATTAATTCTTTGCTACTTCTCGGGCTAACAGCTCATTCAGAGCGTACCAAACCGGCTCGGGCGCCACGTAAAGTCCAAGGCCACCAAGAAGGCCGGCAAGAAGAAAACCGCCGAGTCTTCCGATCCGCGGAGGACGAAGAATCGAAGCTAAGGTAAAACTTGATATCTTTACGAGGAGTCGCCGTAAACGCTCTCCTCTTTGTGTTTCTTCTTGCTTGTGATTTGTCCCTTTGTATTCCTTTTCTTCGACAATTTTACCCCCGTGATGATCTTTGAAGCCGACCATGCCGACCTGTTGAGGTAATCTTTCTCTCTTCGAATCCGACCTCGTGCGGTTAAAAGAATTAAATCGCGCCGTCCGGAAAGTGAAAAAATATCATTCACATGCTTATTTGAATCAAAACCTTTCCTTGAAGACACAAAGAATTTGAAGAGCGCCAGTCGACCCGGCACGATGGTCAACGGGTTACCTCATCCGGTTTACAGATACACCAACCCGAAGCGTCGTCCGTGAGGTGACTTGTTCTCTGGCGTTATCCCTTAAAAGGTTTCTTCCGATGTCCTCTCAATCCGTCGACCAATTATCGGGCCTCTTCCAACTCTTACGGCGGCTCATCAACCACGCAAGCGCCTCCGCTTAAAGTTGCTGCGAAGTGTACGCTCGCTGTCCCGCCAATTCGGTTTACATTTGCCTTGGTCGATTTGTCTTAATCCAATTCCAAATATTGCAGCACCAAGGCTCGCTTGAGTAAGAAAGCGAAAACCACGGATCCTCTGCGGATGTTGATCCGGAGAAGACCCCGAGCAAACCCACAAAAATCTGAAGTCGCCAAAAATAGCTCGGTGAGTTGTACAAAGACGACACTGCTGATCCGCGGAAACTGAACCAAGGTCCAAGTGGAAACCTCGCATCCTGCTCCACCGAGTCCGCCACAGGCGGGTCGTGGCTGTTGAACCGCCGAGCGAGCATGAAGGCACCAAGCCCAAAGAAGACCGCCAATCCGCCAGCCCGGTCAAAATGATGATGTTATTGTGGCGGCATCGCTACACCACTCGTAGCCAACCGTCGCTTTAGCAAAACACAGCGCCAAGGAAGATTCTGCCACTATGAGTAAAGATAAGGGAAAACTGATCTGTCGACTTATGACAACTTCTCGCCCCAGAACTTCACTCGGGTTTCAATCGGCTCTACACAAGCCGTGACTTTGAAGCTGGTCTGGTAAACCGTATGAAGGACCGCTATGAGGTAAAGGAGTTATGTCTTTCTTGTATTTTTCCTGCATAGTAGCCCCCAAGGGTCGGTTTAACTGTGCATAGCCAAACCGGCACTTAACTTTGCATAAAAAACATACGCTTTAAACTGCAGTATTGTAGCCCCCAAGGGTCGGTTCAACTTAGCATAGTTAAACCGGGACTTAATTTCTGTATCCTCATAGCAAACTGAGATCAACTAGCCATTAGCCCCCAAGTGCCAAGTTGAATGTTTATATTGAGCTTGGGACTTTATAATGAAACAACTAACGTGCTCCCTTTGTTATCGTAATGAAATATACCAGAAACCGTGCAACTCAAGGACCTTCGAGCCAATCTGGAAACTCAACAAGCGAAAACCACCAAGGTCAAGGACGAATTGAAAACTGCCTTGGCCACTATGGAACAATCAAGGAGTGGTATAAATCCGAACGGGCCAATCGGGACACCGAGAAGGCGGTTTGAAAAACGGGCGGAAGATCTCAAGCAGCTCTTAAACCGGTGATCAAGAGCTTACGGACTCAAGTGCCAAGTGCATGCCATGACCTCGCCATCTTTGGTAAGAAAATTTGCACCGATTATCTCTATTTTGATATTTCCGCGGTTTAACCTGAGCTGTGCAAACCGTGCAGTAAGCGTATTACTCATCCGGCTCGATGTGCGGAAGAAACTCAAGGCCGCTTATACGCTGATTGAGCAGCTGTATACGGCGCCAGCGAGTCATATGTGCCACATCATACGACAACACGGCTCGTCCCTAATCAAAGATACACCGACCGATCGTCCATGGTTCCGGCAGCTTGAAGAGTTGAAGCGATCCGCGGCCGGGCTGGCACCCTATCGTTTCTAACTCGCGCCAAGGCGTGGATAGCGGATCTTGATCCGGCTGACATAGCCAAGGGTTTCCCCAGCGCTCAAGAAAACGGTGAAGCCTTTGACAATGATGCCCTGAAACGAATAACAAAGGAGATGCGTCCGCTGGCGAGTCAACTGGCAGCCGAAGCCAACCTGGCGGTTCACCGCTCTTTTTATGACGCAAACAACAAACGGGTGGAGTTTGTCATTCACGAAGTCGCGAGCCTTGTTCCTCCAATCCGTAAGCACACTTATGCCCCGACATTGATCCGGTGAGCTTATAAGTGAAGAGGCTGTCTTCGGGCCTTAACCCGGATTGATTGGTCTACCAATGACTTAGGGCTTTGGGTGATGAAGAGGAAGAAGTTGAACCGACGCCAGCGCCCCTCTACCTCACGCCAACTCGGGCGAAGAAGCGTAATCCGTCAAGCCGGGTGACGCCCGAATCAAGTAGCCATAACGCCATGCGAAACACCGGGCCTTGGAAGGCTTTGTAATAGGATAGTTAGCACTTTGTTTTGAACAATGCCTTTATGACCTCAGTCTATCCTTTGCATGGTGGTACTGATACTTTGGATTGATGAACCGTCAACTTAGTTCGCCTGCAATCACAAATTCTTTAAACCGCCAGGGCGGCTTGTGTCGCCAGCCGGCTTGTGACGCTTATATATTTATATAAGAAAATATTAAGGTATATGACCAAATGTTATGATACAAAAATACCTGCCAGCGTCGGGCATGCAGTTGGCCTAGCCAATCTTGAGGCGGAGGTTGTATAAACCATTACCGTCAAAGGAGAAAACAACTCCTGTGCTTAGAATGCCGGTTTACCGTGTAAACCGTGTCAGGCATGACAAGCCCCCTGTTACTCCATAATGGGAAGGTAATGAAAAAATCAAACCGAACAAAATCGCCGGATTAAAAATGGACCGACTTCCGTTAATCGACAACTTGAATCCGGTTTAAGAAGGTTGTCGGTTTAAGAAGGCAAACAAAATCAAATAACTGGTATGAAAACCACATGGAAGCAAAGGCAATGATAAAACCGCTTGCAAGAAGAGGCTTTCTTGAGCTTTGATCGATGGTGTTACCATGGTCGGACAGACCAAGCTCCCCATAAGGTGTAGCGATGGTTCAAGTCAGCCAGCCCCAAGCTCGAAATCGTGGCATTATGCCGATCAAGTGGCATGGCAATGGTTCGGGTTCGACCAAGCCCCAAGTGATTCTATGGCCTTAGGCCGACCAAGAGGCGTGGATGGTTCAGACGTGACCATGTCCCCAAGTGATCTGGTGGCTTTACCATCAAAAGGTGTTGCGTTGGTTCGGACACGACCAAGCCCCAAGTGACAAAAACTTCAAAAGCAAGACCAAGGGTTAAACCGAGGCCGCTTATGCGACAACATCTCCATGTACCCAAACCGGACTTTTTACGAATCGGATACCCGCTTTAGCCGAGGATCCGGTTTATTGCTTTTGTTCATAATATATACATTGTCTTAATATGTACATAAGTGGAGCCGATGGCTCGTATAATAAGGTCAAGATGAGCTATGTTCCACGGCTGTTGGTCTCCTCTTCGGCGTCGTGAGTCTTTTCGCTCTCGAACATCAATCGATAGTATGACCCGTTGTGCAAATTCTTGCTGACCACAAAGGGCCCTTCCCAAGGTGGGGATAGCTTGTGCATATCTTTACGGTCTTGAATGAGCGAAGCACCAAGTCTCCTTCCCGAAGGTTCTTGTTCTAACCGGCCGATCGTGATACCGACGAAGATCCTGCTGGTAAATCGCCGAACGAGCAGCCGCCATATCTCGCTCTTCATCCAGTCGATCCAAAGCGTCCTGCCGTGCTGCCTCGCTATCGGCCTCAACATAGGCTGCCACGCGGGGCGAGTCATGACGGATATCGCAGGGAAGGACCGCCTCTGCTCCATAGACCATAAAGAATGGTGTGTATCAGTGGATCTGGGTAGTATTGATACTCCATATCACGGATGGTAGCTCTTCTACCCAACAACCCGCCGTCCTCTCTAAAGGGACCATAAGCCGGGGTTTAATACCTCTCAAGATCTCCTGATTAGCTCGTTCCGCTTGACCATTGGACTGCGGGTGGGCCACTGAAGAAACATCAAGCCGGATGTGCTCTCGTTCACAAAACTCCTTCATGGCTCCCTTGGACAAATTAGTGCCATTGTCCGTGATGATGCTGTGTGAAACCCAAACCGAAAATCACCTTTTGATGAACTGAACCGCCGTGGCGCATCACACTTGCTAACGGCTCTGCCTCTACCCACTTTGTAAATTTATCAACCGCCACCAACAGTGGGTCTTCTTATCCTTGGACCTTTTAAAGGTCCAACCATATCCAACCCCAAGTCGCAAACGGCCAAGTAATTGGAATCATCCTCAATTCTTGGGCGGTACATGAGCACGTCTGAAAACTTTTGGCAACCATCACATCGTCGACCAGATCTTCCGTGACGGCATGGGCAACAACCAATAGAAACCGTGGCGGAACGCTTTGGCCTGGGACTTTGAACCGGCGTGGTGACCACGATCCCCTTCATGGATCTCACGCAATATCTCACGGCCTTCGTCGGGGACACACAATGCTGAAACGCATCGACACGCTGCAAAGATGCAACTTCGCCCTTATATATGGTCATAGACTTAGACCGCGAACTATCTGCCGGGCCAACGTCTCATCTTCTCGTAACTCGCCCGGTTCATGTATGCCAAATAAGGGAGCGTCAATCCGAATGACATGCAAGGCCGCCACCAACTGAGCCTCCGGATTAGGAATAGCCAAATCAACTTCATCAGAAGCTTAAGCGACGGATTGTGCGAGACATCAAGGAAGACATTAGGCGGGACGGTTTACGTTGAGAGCCCAGCCAGCTTAGAGCATCCGCCGCCGTTCTTCCGACGATCCACATGGTCCACCTGATATCCTTTAAAGTGTCCCGCAACAATATCCACCTCCGACGATGCGCAGCCATGAGTGGATCTTTGGAATCCCAAGTACTGATACTTGCTTTGGGCCACCAAGTCCGAGTCACCAAAACACTTAACCCGGCTTAGATTCATCTCCTTAGCCATCCGGAGACCATGGAGCAAAGCCTCATACTCAGCTGCATTGTTAGTACAGGGAACATTGCGAAGAACGTATGAACTTGTCACCTCGTGGGGAAGTTAATGCGACTCCACCCCGAGCCCTCCAATTGCTGGACCCATCAAAGTGGATGGTCCAATAGGTATGATCCGCTTTTCTTGGTAGCGCTTGCAACTCTGTCCAATCGTTAATGAAATCCACAAGTGCTCGAGACTTTCTTTGCCGTCCGAGGCACATACCTTAAACCGTGTGGCCCATGTTCTATAGCCCACTTAGCAATCCGCCGATCGCTTCCGGTTACGTATGATATCTCCCAAAGGAGCTGAATCGACCACCGTGATGGGGTGCCCTTGAAAATATTGCTTCAGCTTCCGACTTGCCATAAAAACTCCATATACCAGCTTACGCCAATGCGGATATCTTTGTTTAGACTCAATGAGGACCTCGCTAATGTAATAAACCGCCGTTGAACCGGATACTCCTTCCCCGCCTCCTTCGTTCCACCACAATGGCTACGCTGACTGCCACGCATTAGCAAAGAACATATAACAGAGCGGCTCCTTGTCAATGGGAGCAGCGAGAACAAAGCGGTTGGCCAACCGCCTCTTTAAGTCCTCCAATGCCTCATCGGTGGCTGAACTCGCATTTAACCGATCCGTTTTCTTCAGCATCTGGTACAAAGGAATGGCCTTCTCTCCTAGGCGGCTGATAAACCGGCTTAGCGCAGCAATCCGACCTGCCAAACGTTGGACATCATTGATACACTTTGGCTTAGCCAGGGAGGTGATAGCTGTAATCTTCTCCGGATTAGCTTCAATCCCCCTGTTGGACACAAGGAAACCCAATAACTTGCTCGCCGAACACCAAAACGCACTTGGCGGGTTAAGCATCATCTTGTACACCCGCAAGTTGTCAAAGGTCTCTCTCAAATCCTCAATCAGTGTTTCCTTCTTCCTTGACTTAACCACAATATCATCCACATAAGCATGCACATTACGGCCGATCTGTTCATGCAAGCAATTCTGTACGCAACGTTGATAAGTTGCTTGGGCGCTTTTGAGCCCAAAAGGCATAGATACATAGCAGAAGGCTCCAAAAGGGGTGATAAACGCCGTCTTCTCCTGGTCCTTAACCGCCATCTTAATCTGATGATATCCGGAATATGCATCCAAAAAACTCAAGCGCTCACAACCCGCCGTAGCATCAATAATCTGATCAATACGGGGGAGGGCGAAAGGATCTGCTGGACAAGCCTTGTTAAGATCTGTATAATCCACGCACCTGCGCCAAGTTCCATTCTTCTTAAGGACCAACACCGGATTAGCAAGCCACTCTGGATGGAAAACTTCAACAATAAACCCTGCCGCTAAGAGCCTGGCAACCTCCTCTCCAATGGCCTTGCGCCTTTCCTCGTTAAACCGGCGAAGAAACTGCTTTACCGGTCTGTACTTGGGATCAACATTAAGAGTGTGCTCAGCGAGTTCCCTCGGTACACCTGGCATGTCAGAAGGTTTCCATGCGAAAATGTCCCGATTCTCACGGATGAACTCGATGAGCGCGCTTTCCTATTTAGGATCCAAGTTAGCACTGATGGTGAACTGCTTGGACGAATCGTCGGGCACAAAATCACCAAGTTTAGTCTCAGCCGCCGACTTAAACTTCAAATCCGGATCGTGCTCTGTAGTTGGCTTCTTCAACGGGGTCATATCAGCCGGATCAACATTGTCTTTATAATACTTTAACTCTTCGGTGGCACAAACCGACTCTGCATAAGCCGCATCACCTTCCTCGCATTCCAACGCAATCCGGCGGCTCCCGTGAACCGTTATCGTCCCTTTGTGACCCGGCATTTTCAGCTGCAAATAAACATAACAAGGCCGTGCCATAAACTTAGCATAAGCCGGCCGCCCAAACAGGGCGTGGTAGGGGCTTTGGATTTTCACCACCTCAAACGTCAACGTTTCCGATCTGGAGTCATGTTCATCTCCAAAGGCTACCTCTAGAGCTATCTTACCGACCGGGTATGCTAACTTGCCAGGCACCACGCCGTGAAACACTGTACTGGACGGCCTGAGATGCTTATCCGTCAACCCCATACGTCGGAAGGTCTCGTAGTACGTGATGTTGATGCTGCTCCTCCATCCATGAGTACTTTGGTAAACTTGTATCCTCCCACCGAGGTGCCACCACTAGGGCTAGCTGACCGGATTGTAAACCCGGGAGGATGATCCTCTCGCTCCATACAATAGGCTGCTCGACCAGCGCGGTAATGCGGTGCGGCGGTTCAACAACACCGACCGCCCGCTTCAAGTTTGCGGTCTCGTCTGTCCAAGCTGGTGGTAAAGACATGGTATGTCCACCATTCAACCGCTGGATTACTTTGGTAACCCGATTGCTGCTGTTGTTGATTGTAACCCCTTGGTTCTCGATTGTTCGATTGTTTTGATTGTTACGATTGCCTTGCCCGCCTCGGATTACCACCGAACCCCGGGCGAATTTCCTCCACCGTAACCCGGGGCGGACCCTGAACCGCCGCCGGGCCCTTGATCATACCAGAAAGCATTAGAATTTTTGAACTCCTGCATAATATAACAATCCTTCCAGAGGTGGTTCGCTGGTGCCTCCTTCGTCCCATGCTTTGGACAAGGTTGATTCAATAGGTAATTCAAACGATCCGGATTGTGACCTTGTGCACCGCCTCGGTTTGATTGCTTACCTTTGCGCCGCTGACCCTTGTCCTGCACGTTGGTGTTGGCTACGAAGCCCATGTTACCGTTAGCCTTACGCTTGTTTCCCCCATTGCCCGCCGAATGATGCTGCTGGACTCTGGAGTTGCTATTCTGTTTTCCCTTCCCTACTTCGTCATTCTCAGACTCGGGATCCTTGGTACTATCAGAATCAGCATACTTTACCAAAACGCCCATGAGCATTCCCATGTCATTGCAAAAACGCTTCATGCGACCCAGCTTCAACTTCAACGGTTCGAACCGGCAGTTGGCTTCTAGGGTTAAGATAGCGGAATCGTGGTTGATCCGTCCGATTAATGTAAAACCTCCAAACGCAACGCACTCCAATGTGTTGTAGATTCTCCCTCTGCTCGGACACAAGCCGCCAAATCCACCACGTACATGGGCTGTTTACAGTGTCTTTGAAATTTTGAATGAACCGGTCCGTGGCGGGTCCACGAACTAACCGAGTTGGGTGGCAAATTTTTCAACCAAGCACGGGCCGTACCTTCCAACATCATGGTGAAATACTTCGCACACGCAGCTTCGTCCACATCCAGCATCTCCATGGCCATCTCATAGCTTTCTATCCACGCTTCTGGAGCCAAATCGGCGGTATAATTGGGCACCTTGCGTGGCCCTTTGAAGTCCTTGGGCAAAGCACATTGCGTAAAGCGGGGACGAGGCAAGGCACCCCCAATGAGCCAGACGTGACCCCCGTTTCGAAGACGGTCGGACGAACCGGCGCGAGCTGATGGTCCTCATGTTGTGATGTTGACTCGCCTCCCTCGTGCCTGGCCCGGTCCACCACCACTTGAGCGCCTTCGGCCACCGCCGGGTTGTTGCCACGAGGCGGACCGCTGCGCGTTGCTTGATACGGCCGGTTCATCTACGCTACCGCTATAACTCCGGTTTGGGGGGGTGGAGCGGATCCGATCCCGATCAGATGAATATGCTTCTCGCCGAGCGGGGCCGTCTGAGGAGCTCCTTGACCCGGCGTGTTTCTACCGTGGTGAATCGCCCTCGATCGGAATCGCCTCAATCGTGCCGCAGCCGCAACTAGGGTTATCCATTGGGTTGGAGTAGTGACCGGAGGTGTTCGCACGCAGTCTGCAGCGCGCGCGGTATGATGGCGAGGCAGATCTATCACACGGGCTGAACCGGGCGCGGCCGTTCCAGTGCTTCCGCCGGTTTACCACCGCGCGGATTCTCGGTCCCTGCCCTCGGGTATTGAAGAGCTCTCTTCCCTCGAAAACCGAAGGCAAACGGGATCTGACTTCCTTTTCATGACCTCATGTGATGCACTCGATCCAAAGATGAGCCTATAAGCTCGTGCATCCAAAGCGCCTGCTCCGCCATCCTCACGTCCGCGGCTGCCAGATCCGCTTTAGCTTTAGCGATCTGTTCCTTCACCCTTGCAATCTCTGCGTTGTGCAGGTCCTGATCCGCCGGGTTAGCCTCCGCCATGAGCGCAGCCAATGCGTCAAATAACTCTGATAGAACTTGAGCGGCGGCGGGCGCACAGGGCCTCCTTCCCCGGCTGCCACCACCGCTGCTGAACCGGTGACGATGGGCGCCGCGGTCGAAGAGTGAAGCGCCGCCAGTGTACCGCCATGAAAATTCCAACCCGCTGGGTAGATCAAAGGAGTCCGGAATACTCTCTCCGTCGGAACAGCCCCGATCTGGCCATCTTGCAGCCGGTACAAAGACTTCGGTTTCTCCGGCGGATGACTCGTCGCCAGAGTAGACAACGGTTTCGCCGCCAGATGCTGATCCGCCCTCATAGTCTCCATGGACGACTCCCACGAAGCACGCTTGACGGCCGGTTTAGCGTGGCAGGACTCTTCTTCGCCCGGCTGAGCCGTCTCGACGAGGTCGGTGCAGATGTCCGCCCAGGCCACTCGCTCACCGATCTTGCCGATGAACACGTGTATGCCACCAAAGGGGACCCGGTACCAGACTCAATCGAGCCGACCTCGGGCCCCAATCCGCATCGTCGATGTAGAGTTTGCCGCAACGACTCTTAGTCATCCGCCCACAAAGATAGCCTTCGAGTCCTTCGAACTTGCCTCTAAGATCATCAAACCATCGTGCGATAGCCCCACGGTGGGTGCCAACCTGTCGTGGAATTGTCACGGCGGATGTCCTCGTGAAAGGACTTAGTCGCGAGGCCATCGAACGGGTTAACTTAGAGGGTTAAAGCGGACACAAAGACACGGAGTTATACTAGTTCGGACCCTTCGATGAAGGTAAAGCCTACGCCTAGTTGTGATGGGATTGATGTGATTTCGGCGACTAGGGAGCAATAGCTTCGCCTAAGCCTCGAATTGTTCATTTTAACCCGCCACTTGGTCGTCCCCTTATATACACGGGTTGACGCCTCGGCGGTTTCTGAGTCCCGATCCGCTCATACAAGTGTCCGCTCGGTCTCTTCTCTCTTATCTTACAGCTCAAGTTACAAGACTAAGGCGGTTTACATGAATGGACCCTAATCCGCCTCGGGCTTTGGGCCTCCTCCGTGGGCCTCGATCATGGATTTAGGTAACCCGGCCCCTTCGTAGCGGTTTACACTCGTAGTTATATCCCCAACAAGGCCGATCGGTCCTAGTCGGCCCACAAACGGTCGACTGGTTCCTATCGGCTTGTCAGCAGGCGATTGGGCTGTCGGCCACCATTTCAAGTGCCGATTGGGCTGTCGGCCACCATTAGTTCCAATCGGCCTGCTTTGTGGGCCGACAGGACTAATTGGCTCTTGTCAGAGGCCGACTGGTGCATGTGATTTTTTTTTGCCCGCACGATTTTTTTCTTTCAAAACTATGACATATTTTCCCGCCAACTCGCTCCCGCCACCCGTTCTCATCCACCCGCTTTCCGCCATATGTTCCCGCCAACTCTTTCCCGCCACTGCTTTCCGCCATATGTTCCCGCCAACTCTTTCCCCGCCACTCGCTTCCGCCACTCGTTTCCGCCATATGTTGTCGTTATTTCCGCCATTTTCTCCTCTCTACCTATAAAACCCCTTCGAGACGGAGGTGGATAAGCATTCCAATCAAGTTTAGTTGAGATGTCCCATTATCCTTTCGATCGTAGTTTTCACCACGGGATGAGCAGGACTCTTCCGAGCCTAGCTACCGATTTCGGGATGGACAATAGGGTAGTTCCATGGGACGGACTCACCGGTAGTGACACCATAATGAATGAGTTGGCTCACCAATTACTTAGGTCCAGGTGGCCTGAAAGGACCTATGAAGAGGTACGTAAAGAACTTCTTAGGTTGTATGAAAGGTGGGAGAAGGTAGTAGTGCCAAGAGTGAAACTTTCGTAAGGATTGCAGCAAATAATCCATGTTTATGGATGAGGAGAGCGAGGACGAAGATGATATCTTCATGTCCGCCGCTTAGGGTTCTCGTGATACTCGAAGGGCAAGAGTTCTTCATCATCGAAGGGCAAGGTTTCGCATCGTCGAGGGCAAGGTTTCGCATCGTCGAAGGGCAAGAGTTCTTCATCGTTGAAGGGCAAGAGTTCTTCATCGTCAAGGGCAAGAGTTCTGCATCCATTGAGGATGATGATGATGACTTCATGTAATTTTTATGCTGTATTTTGTGAGTTCAACAGACGCGTACTGCTTAATTTAGATTTAGTTCTATCTAGTTGTTTGTAATGTCTTGTTGTATGAGCATTATGTTCTATCAAAATATGATCTTGTAGTTCAAATAACATAGTACTAAAATAGAGTAGGCATATGTCTCACACATAAGTACATAGTCATTTGTCTCATATATAGAATAGACATAAGTCTCACACACAAATAGATGGTAATGTCTCTATTGATAGATGGAAGGCCGGTGATTTACGTGTCTGCCTGGCGGGAGGCGGATCTCGAAGCGGTGATCATCCCCACCGCCGGGTGCCCTAATGTGACGAGGAGGAATCTCGGACTCTTCCCGGTCATGCTGTGTATCCCGTGTGGGGCCCGGTGGAGGAGTCGAAAACATGTTCATCCACCGGGTGTGCTCGCGACATCTGAGCTCAGTATGTTCTCCTCGGGATGTTGATCACTCCCCCACGTATCATTTGATGCCGACATAGACGCTGATATCCGTAGGCTCCTGCGTGATGAAATGTTTCATCATGAAGAATGAGGTCGCGTCAATTAATATAAAAACAATAAATATGAAGACGCATACCGCTGGCTGTGATGGCTGCTCGACTCAAACACGAAGCTGGACGAGGGACCGTGCTCGCTGTGGCTGTGGAGAAAACATGAAGCTCGACGAGGGACCGTGCTGCTTTGTGGCTGTGGAGCAAACACGGCTCGACGGGACCATCTTGTTGTGGTTGCTGCCACGTTGAACTGCCAGTTGGTCGGGGGGGTGGCCTGGTTGATGTCGGTGCTAGACGTGCACGTGGTTGATGTCGGTGCGTGGAGTGACGGCTGCTGCTGCTGATGATGAACAACGCCGGTTCTCCGGTGCACGTGATAGCCTCAGACACAGTCCGTATCTTGTTCTCAATTCATTCCAAGAAGGGTTGTAGCACCGGACGGTGTTGAAGGAGAGGTCCAGATGATGTTGATCGCCCAAAGGTGGTCACGCTCGTTGTAGAGGTCGTGTGTCAAGGTAGCCTCGCAAATTTCCATGACAATGAATAATGTCTGCTCTTGCACGCCAAAGTATATGACAACATTACTTAAAGAAAATATATCTTACCGCAGATTGCCTAGAGCCCAAGTGTCATAGCTCGGTACATATCCCACGGAGTAGGATCCGGTATCTCCTCCGGGTGGGAGTGCTCAACGATGCGTAACTGTTCCGTCATGTAGCGCCGCAAATAGAGATTGAATGCATTGAGATCAAAATTTTCATTCACGTGCCATAGATGCGTGTTTGCTGTCTCCCATTCTATAACATACGGCTCTAGTCTAACTAGCTACCGCCAGCTTGTCCTGGTCATGCCCTTCCTTGTCGCCCTAAAATTGTGGTGTGTGTTCAACAATTACCTAAAGTTTCAATGGAGTACTATGAAAGATAATGCAACATTGAAAAACTTGTTAATACACGTGGATGTGTCTTGGCAGCGGGTTCTCTATAGGGGAGGCACCTCCAACCTGCAGAAGACCAAATTGCCTCATAACCCTCTCACAGCCATCTCCTCGACGAAGACATCAAGATGATCTTTGATTTTGTCATCCAAGAATCTTGGTCCCTTGTGCATAGCATGACATACCACCAGTGGTATCTCGCTTGTATGGCTGCTTCCATGTAGGGCTGCCAGATGACCCCTGTATGAATCAAACTGCTCGCTCAATGCTGTGTATGCTTTCCTGGTCTGATTACTAGCAAAGCGCCTCTGCAAAAACAAAAGTTAATAGCCGCTAGCATCGAACTATCTCTTGTGTAGAAAAAGTTGCATTAAACTATAACACGATGCATACCTCGCGACGTGTCCAACACAGACCGAAAGTAGGCATGTCGATGCCGTCAACATCAAACATGGCGTCTATAGGCTCACGAACACGGACATCTGGTCGCCCTATAGAGAACCTCTCCCACGACCACAGCTGTAGGAATAGAGGGCATCCAAGAAGGGCTGGCTTTCTCGATGTAAGCAGGCAACCGTTGCACATACCTCGGTATGTAGCCGCTAAGACCGCCGAACCCCAACTCCTCTGTCTGAACATAGTGCCACACTTAATACAAATTCAGAACATAGTGCCACACTTAATACAAATTCAGAATATAGTGCCACACTTAATACAAATTCAGAACATAGTGCCACACCACACTTAATACAAATTCAGAACATACTACTCGCTAGCTTAGCTTCTTCCTCTCACCCTTACTCCTCTATCGCCTCTACCTCCTCTTCTTCCCGGTTGCCTCGTCCACGACCCGTGATTTAAAGTGGGACAATTAGTGTCCCTATGGCCAAATTCATTGCATAGAATGCATTGCCTAGTCGGACCCCCCGCTTCAGATTCGTCCATATCATTCGGATCTTGACACCGCCGCTCTACCTCTACTTGTACGCATATGCTCTGGGTTTGAAATGTAGCGCTTTCAAGCGGGGTTGACGCTGTTGAAATTACCCATTGATCGAAAACCCATCAGCTCACTGTCCATGTATTGAGAATGACTCTTTCAAAAAAATGGAGACACAAACGATATTGCGTCCATTCCAAGCTGCCCGCAAGCAGCAAGTACATGTGAGCAAGGTAGGTGAAGCAATTTGGGTTTGTTGCATGTGCACTCACACGCTGGCCAGGCTTCATTGCCAATTGTCACCTCATGCGTCCTCAACTCGTTTGCACATCCGAATTTTTTGTTGGCTAAGCGGACCTCAAACCTTCTTTCTTGATTACCGATGGCGACTACGATTGTGTGACCTAGCTTTTGCATCTTGTTGTCCATATACTTCGTGAGTCTTTCACAGTACCGTGTATTTGGGTTGTTGAAGATATGCTGCTCGCTTTTTGACGTCTATCTCTGAAATACTTGACGGTGCCATAGAAAATACCCTCAACAATGGCTGTAAGTGGCAATGCCCGCTTCCTCTTAGGACAAAGTTGTATGTTTCCATGAGGTTCGTTGTCATGACACCGTACCTTGCTCCATGTGTGTCATGTAGCAAAGACCACCTCTCCGAGGCTCATGCTCTATCCACTGCTCAAGGTTTTAATCGACCTCCCGAGCCTTCTCCTAGTACCAGTGGATCAAAGCCCAGGCAGGTCACATAGCCCAACAGGCTCCTCCTCCACCGCCGCTGTTCCTGTTGCCAACTGTGCAGCTACTGCTTCAATATGTGCCCTCACCGCTGCATCTCTTGCAGCTTTCCTGTCCCTCACGTGTCTCTGCATGCACACATTAAGTCTGCGTGATCAATTGTACTTCCATAACTGATTCTGCTTGCGAGTTTTTGAACAGATTCATCGTGTTCTTATTTCTAAATTATGAGAAGAAATTAGCCCCAGATGTCGCATGCACCAACGGCTCTGCAAGTCCTGCCATGGAACTTGTTCCTCGTGGCTGGGTTTGTCGGTGTCCTTATCGCACCGAGTATACCTGCATGTCTGTCATGAAGGATGCACACATTGGGCTTCTCCTTCACACAAGATATTTTCAATCCTCAAGAACCATGTCCAACTTTCAATGTTCTCACTCTCCACAAAAGCAAATGCGAGTGGGACGACTTGATTTTGGCCGTCTTGACCTATGGCTGTCGGGATCTGGCCCTTGTACTTGCCTGTGAGAAAAGTACCGTCAACACATATCACCGGTCGGCAATGCCCGAAAGCTTCAATGCATACACCGAAGAGAAGAAGAGACGATGCAGCACCCTCACAGGTTGGGAACTCGGCATGAACATGTCTTGGATATTGATATAGGTGCTCGGATTCCGCTGCTGCGGGGTGTGGAGGAGCTGGACAACAGAGTCATATGCATCAAAATAAGAACCAAATCTCCTCTCAAGCGCCGCATGCTTAGCCCTCAAGCCTTGCCATAAGAAATTCAGTACTTGAACACAGCGAAGACTTTTGTGCGGACTGCCTTCACTTCCATAGCTTTGCCCTGCACTATCTCATCGTAAAACAACCGAGCAATAAGCGTGGATGAAAGGTTGGCATGATCTTGAGGGATGCAGGAATAAGACAAGTGTGATTAACTAAGTCACTTATCACCCAACTTGTGCCATACTTAGGGAGAAAGCCGTGCACCCTCGCGGGACAATCTGCGTTCTTGCATACCATTGTCGGAATTTCTTCTTTGGACACCGAGCTGTGAAAACCCTTTTCGTGGACATTGCCCAATTAATTATTGCATCCTTCGGGCTTGTTTGGTCGGATACATAGCACCCGTCGCAATATTGTTCTCGGTGATATTGCCAGGCTGAATCATGTCCATCATTCACGGTCATTGCAGATGAGAAGTCATGATTCCACGATGCAGGATTCGGGACCTCCACTTCATTTTCTTCTTCATCGACTCGTCGTAATCATCGGCATGACCCCTTTCAACATCGGTGTCTTCTTCTTCCATCATGTCCTGCATGTGCCCATCTACCTCGTCAGCGTCCACCTCGCCATTGTAATCACCATCGGCATTTCCTCCTTCTACCTGACTGCTCTGTCCTTGTTCGTAACCATAAACATTTCCTCCTTCAACCTGACTGCTCGTCCTTGTTCGTAACCATCATCTCCAAAGATTTGACATAGATAACTGCCTCCCTACACTGCTATGACCAGGATCGTAGCCACCCTCGCCTTCATGTGCACCGACCTCCTTCACAACAGGAAGCACTAAAGCAATAGGATTGCATCCCCTTCGTTCACAACCTTGTAACCACCGCACCCAATCGGAGTCTTGCTCTATCGGCCTCAAATAAAAGTAAATTATTGTACTTGACCGTGTCCATAATGCATGAACACCGACGGTGTGTGTTTCATATCAAGACCTAAACTTGCCGCAATCCATTCTTTCAACTGACTAATGACCATGTTTGAGGTGCGCTCATTGGCACCTCTATGTGAGTAAATTCACTCAGATCTGCTCCCATCTCAGCTTGTTTGGACAGTACCGGGACCGTAGTAAAATCTGAACTTCACTACATCGACATCTCGGCTCACCTATTTTTTTCAACAACGAAATACAATTCACTAACAAATATTAGACATGTTTATATATATATATTACAGAATATTTACTGGCAGCAGCTAATACAATTCACACACCTATAAGTATATTACAAATATTTGCGGAGCAACTACAAATATTTACAGATTTTAATATTTGACTTCCTACAACTACAACTATATTACGGATTTTACCGAGCTACTCCAAATATATTATGGATTTTACCGAGCTACTCCAAATCTGACACTAATAAATACGGATTTTACCAGAGCTACTCCAAATCTTGACAGTCCTAAATACTTCACATGCACATATAGTACGGAATATCACCGAGCAACTACACATTTTACACAAATAATTAGTTGACATCTAAATATATTTAAGTATACTACGGGCAAATAACAATAATCGCACACCTAATTTATTTCACATCAAACATATTAACAAATACTACCGAGCACCTACAAAAATAAAATGTTTGCTGAAATATACCCTTGAAGCGTGCGAATGAAGAATCGATTTAACGGCGGCCAACGAACTGCGGTGCTCCGCCTCCAACGACGAGCAACCCATTTAACGAGCTTCACCTCCACCACAATGCCCCAACTTCACCACCACCACCTCCACCAAAATGCTCACCACAACCACCACGAGCTACCCCATCAAGAGATCGACACCTTTTGGCTGCCCTAACTAAGTTGAATCCATTCACGGTGCCAAAACCGCAAAATACTGGCTCATTTGGGTGTAGAAATTGGTGCCTTTTTTTACAGAGAGAGAGAAAGTAAGAAAGAAGAAGAACAGAAGAAGAGCAGCAGCAGCGAGAGGATAAGGCGAAGGCGCGCGGTCGGGTCGGCCAGCGAGTGTGGGGCCGCACCACTGCCGGCCAGCCAGCAAGCCGATCGGCCAGCGGCAGGCGACAGGGTGTGCCCGCGCCGACAGCTCCCTCTCCCCCTCGCGACGTGGCCTGCCCAATGCGAGGCCGACACGTGCCAAGCAGGCCAGCTGTCGGCTTGCTGGTGGCCGATTGCAGCCACTCGGCTTGTCAAGGGTCGACTAGAGCTGTCGGCCACCTGCGGGCCGACGGTGTATTAGTTTTGAAAATAATTTTTTCCGCGTAATATTTGTGCAAATTAATAAAAAAATGTATTATTTAAAAAAAATTAGCCACCACTTACCCACCTCTCTATCCTACGGAAGAAGGGAGTTACATGCCCTTTTAGTAACCCAGTCGATGCCCAAACTAAGCCCTTGTTACGAATCTTGTTTAGCAACTAGAAGACCGACGGTCGCGCGCCGTCGAAGACTATTGCATCCGATGCTTCCACAACTCCCACCACACAAGAGCAAAGGTGGTTCGTAGATCCTTCGTACTCACCTCATTCGGTCCGCGCTTGCCAATGGCCCATTGTACCAGCGAGTCCTGTGTAGTTGGGATCCAAGCCGGAGAGCCCAGCGCCGCACAAATGGCCGCCCAGATTGTTCTAGTGAACACACATGTGAGCAAGAGATGATTGATCGTTTCGTCCTCTTGATCACAGAAAGGGCATGCGGCTTGATGTGGTAGGCCTCGTTGTGCAAGACGATCCGAGGTCCAGCATCTATCTTTCATGGCCAACCAAGTAAAGAACCTACATTGCAAGGAAGCGCGCGACTTCCATGTCAAGTCTGCCGTTGTGATGACCTCTCTTCCCCAGAACGCAGCCGCATACGCTGATTTCACCGAGAACCGGCCGTTTTCCTCCCACGACCACTTGATCACGTCGGGCACATCCTCCTCGGCTGGTTCCCAAGTGCTAAACATCTGCCAAAGCGTGAGGAATTCATGCAAAGTATCCATGCCCAATTTTGGGGTGAAATCCATCGCCCAAGATCCGCTCTCCATGGCCGAGCAAACCAACCTCGTCTTTCGTACTCTCGGTGGGACCAAGTTGTACACACGCGGTGCCACCTCCTGCACTCTCCTGCCATCCAACCATCGATCTTCCCAAAAGAGCGTTGTGCGGCCCGACCGCGCGGTACTCCTCATAGCTGCCTGGCATAGAAGCCTTGCCTCCTCTGCGACCGATATTCGAAATTCGCTCCACGGTCTCGTCTCATCCGTTCTCTGGAGCCATGGCCAACGAGCCTGCATGGCCACGTTCATCCACCATAGATTCAGCAGTCCCAATCCACCAGCCCACTTGGGCGAGCAAACCATGTCCCAAGCAACCGCACAGTTGCCCCCATTTGCTTCCGCTCACCTACACCACAAGAACCCTCTGCAGATCCTATTCATAGTAGCTATAGTCTTCATCGGGAGGTCTAGCGCCATCATAGCGTGTATGGGCATGGAGCATAGCACAGATTGAACCAAAGTTAGCCGGGCACTCTTTGGCATTAAAGCTGCCTTCCATTTTGGCAGTCTGTTTGCCATATGATCCACCAAGTATTGCAGCTGCGCTGCAGATTGCTTTCTTAGCGATAGCGGTAGCCCAAGGTATTTGATAGGGAACGATCCCAACGGACACTCAAGCTCGGTGCATGCTATGGATACCTCCTCCTCGGTGCATCTGGTAGGTAAGGCCGCAGACTTGTGCAAGTTAATCCCGAGCCCAGCTGCCTCGCCAAACAGCTCAAACAAACATTTGTAAACACGGAGATCCCGGGGATTGGGCTTGACAAACAGAACCACGTCGTCCGCGAAGATGGACAAGCGCTTCCTCATCCCTACTCGCGCAAGAGGTGAAAGGACACCTCGGCTCATAGCGACCTCAAACATCTTTTGCAGGGGCTCCATAGTTAGGATGAAAAGCATTGGTGAGATGGGGTCACCCTGCCGCAATCCTTTGCAATTGTAGATCGTGTATAAGGAACCGAGGGAGTACAAGAGGTACATTTGTGAACGGAGTATATTTTTTGGGTGGAGCGAGGACAGATGCTTTATTATCTCATTTTACGAGCATCGGATTCGGATTACCAGTTTGATCTATATTAGAAAAAGGAACGATTGGAACTCAGCCGTCATTAGCGTGTTTTTTACCTAGGCTACTTTTTGCACTAAGACCTCCTCCAATGCCTAATTAGATTAAATGCCTTAACAACTCAAGTCAAAGATGCTAAGCTTTTTGGTGCTAATAAGCTTCATACATTTAATTAGTTGTAGACTCGTAATTATGCTTCCACCTAGGTACACGTGCTTAGCACCGTTTCTTCCTAGGTCACCATACTACTCTCTCCCTTCTTAACTAGCATGCCACATCAAACTTTGTGCTTAGTTGGCAACCTTAGCACATGTATAAGGTGGAGCATTGGGAGGAGCCTAAGGTTCCACCAACGCCACCCTCGAAATCATTATCAAGAGTTATCAGTTATTACTTTCACCTTCTCTAGTGGTGACAAACAACAAATTGTACGTGTGATATTTGTTGCACCTATGAGTTTTGATGGAATGGGAGGCATGGGTGGATTTTCTTACGAAATCTATAACTCCTAGCGTGCCGCATTTTCACATCTCGTCCTGAACGCGCTTTTGGCCATTGGATGACGACCTCGGATATTAACGTCATGGTCAATGCCACGACAGATGTACCAGGGTTCGTTCTAATGATCATGTCGTCCGAACGTTTTCACCACGCACCACTCCACCCACATCACATCTCACGCCTCCCTCTCACTCCCCTCTGCATCTCACTGTCCGTCTCCTCCAAGACTATATGGATCGAGCGGCGCCCGGAGACGAGGCCAGGAGGTGCTGGATCCCGGCGACGAGGCGGGAGGCCGCCGGATCCAGGAATAGGGCGGCGCCCTGCGCTGCTGGTCCGGGACGAGTGGGGCGGCTCGAGGATGAACACCGACGACCATCTGCTTTAATTCGTTGCAGCATCATGGATGAGGCCGTCTAGGATCCACCATGGGAGGCGGAGGTCGACGAGGGAGCCGCCGACACTGGTGCTGCTGCTGGTAGAGGAAGCCCCAACGCATGGGCCAAAAGCTTGCACACATCTCAACGAGGAGGGCTGGATGTTTGGCAGCCATGGTGTCGGTGTTGGGGAACATAGCAGAAATTCAAAATTTTCTACGCATCACCAAGATCAATCTATGGAGATTCTAGCAACAAAAGAGAGAGGGGGTGCATCTTCATACCCTTAAAGATCGCTAAGCGGAAGCGTTACAAGAACGCGGTTGATGGAGTCGTACTCGCGGCGATTCAAATCGCGGAAGATCCGATCTAGCGCCGAACGGACGGCACCTCCGCGTTCAACACACGTACAGCCCGGGGACGTCTCCTCCTTCTTGATCCCGCAAGGGGAGAGGAGAAGTTGAGGGAGAACTCTGACAGCACGACGGCATGGTGGTGGTGGAGCTCGTGGTATTCCTGTAGGGCTTCGCCAAGCACTACGGAGGAGGAGGAGGTGTTGGAGGAGGGAGAGGGCTGCGCCAGGGGAAGGGTGCGGCTGCCCTCTCTCTCTCCCTCACTATATATAGGGAGAAGGGAGGAGGGGGAGGCGCCCTAGGGTTCCCTAGGGGAGGGGCGGCGGCCACAGGGGAAACCCTAGATGGGTTTGGGCGCCCCCACCCCCTAGGAAACTTACCCCCCAAGCCGGGAGGGGCGGCTGCCCTAGGGGTGGCGCCCCCACCTCTCCTGGTTACGTGAGATGGGGTGGGAGGGGCGCTCAGCCCCTTAGTGGGCTGATGTGCCCTCTCCCCTTGGCCCATAAGGCCCCCCAACGCTTGTCGGGGCCTCCGAAACCCCTTTCGGACACGCTGGTCATCACCTGGTACCCCCGGAACAATTCCGGACTCCAATACCCTTCGTCCAATATACCAATCTTCACCTCCGGACCATTCCGGAGCTCCTCTTCATGTCTGGAATCTCATCCGGGACTCCGAACAACCTTCGGTAACCACATACTATTTCCCATAACAACTCTAGCGTCACCGAACCTTAAGTGTGTAGACCCTACGGGTTCGGAAACCATGCAGACATGACCGAGACGTTCTCCGGTCAATAACCAACAGCGGGATCTGCATACCCATGTTGGCTCCCACATGTTCCACGATGATCTCATCGGATGAACCACAATGTCAAGGATTCAAGCAATCCCGTATACAATTCCCTTTGTCAATCGGTACGTTACTTGCCCGAGATTCGATCGTCGGTATCCCAATAACTCGTTCAATCTCGTTACCGGCAAGTCACTTTACTCGTTCTGTAATGCATGATCCCGTGACTAACTACTTAGTCACATTGAGCTCATTATGATGATGCATTACCGAGTGGGCCCAGAGATACCTCTATACGGAGTGACAAATCCCAGTCTCGATTCGTGCCAACCCAACAGACACTTTCGGAGATACCCGTAGTGCACCTTTATAGCCAAAGCACTCCTACTGTATCAGGGAGTTACACAATCTCATGGTCTAAGGAAATGATACTTGACATTAGAAAAGCTTTAGCAAACGAACTACACGATCTTGTGCTATGCTTATGATTGGGTCTTGTCCATCACATCATTCTCCTAATGATGTGATCCCGTTATCAATGACATCCAATGTCCATGGTCAGGAAACCATAACCATCTATTGATCAACGAGCTAGTCAACTAGAGGCTTACTAGGGACATGTTGTGGTCTATGTATTCACACATGTATTACGGTTTCCAGTTAATACAATTATAGCATGAACAATAGACAATTATCATGAACAAGGAAATATAATAATAACCATTTTATTATTGCCTCTAGGGCATATTTCCAACAGTCTCCCACTTGCACTAGAGTCAATAATCTAGTTCACATCACTATGTGATTGTAATGAATCCAACACCCACTGGGTTTGATCATATCTCGCTTGTGAGAGAGGTTATTAGTCAACGGGTATGAATCTTTCAGATCCGTGTGTGCTTTACAAATCTCTATGTCATCTCCTATATGCAGCAACCACGCACTATTTGGAACTATTCCAAATAACAGCTCTACTATACGAATCCGTTCTACTACTCAGAGTCATCCAGATTAGTGTCAAAGTTTGCATCGGCGTAACCCTTTACGACGAACTCTTTTACCACCTCCATAATCGAGAAAATTCCTTAGTCAACTAGTTACTAAGGATAAGTTTAACCACTGTCATGTGATCCATTCCTGGATCACACTTGTACCCCTTGACTGACTCATGGCAAGACACACTTCAGGTGCGGTACATAACATAGCATACTGTAGAGCCTACGTCTAAAGCATAGGGGACGACCTTCGTCCTTTCTCTCTATTCTGTCGTGGTCAGGTATTGAGTCTTACTCAATACTTACACCTTATAACACAGCCAAGAACTCCTTCTTTGCCGATCTATTTTTTTAAAACTCCTTCAAAATCTTGTCACGGTATGTGTTCGTTTGAAAGTACTATTAAGCAATTTTGATCTATCCTTATAGATCTTGATGCTCAATGTTCAAGTAGCTTAATCCAGGTTTTCATTGAAAAACACTTTTTCAAATAACCCTATATGCTTTCCAGAAACTCTACATCATTTCTGATCAACAACATATACTCATCAGAAATTCTATAGTGCTCCCACTCACTTCTTTGGAAATACAAGTTTCTCATAAACTTTGTATAAACCCAAAATCTTTGATCATCACATCAAAGCGTATATTCCAACTCTGAGATGCTTACTCCAGTCCTTAGAAGGATTGCTGGAGCTTTGCATACTTGTTAGCATCTTTTAGGATTGTCAAAACCTTCTGGTTGTATCAGATACAACCTTTCCTCAAGAAAATCATCGAGGAAACTATATTTTTGACATCCTATCTGCAAGATTTCATAAATAATGCAGTAGCTGCTAATATAATTCTAACAGACTCTTAGCATCGATACGAGTGAGAAAGTATCATCATAGTCAACTCCTTGAACTTGTCGGAAAACATCTCAGCGACAAGTCAAGCTTTGTTAATGGTGACACTTACCATCATTGTCTGTCTTCCCTTTTAAAATCCGTCTATACCCAACAGGCTTATGACCATCAAGTAGTTCTTCCAAAGTCTACACTTTGTTTTATACATGGATCTTCTCTCGGATTTTATGGCCTCAAGCCATTTGTCGGAATCCGGGCCCACCATCGCTTCTCCATAGCTCGTAGGTTCATTGTTGTCTAGCAACATGACCTCTAAGACAGGATTACGTACCACTCTGAAGTAGTACGCATCCTTGTCGACCTACGAGGTTTGGTAGTGACTTGATCTGAAGTTTCATGATCACTATCATCAACTTCCACTTCAATTGGTGTAGGCGCCATAGGAATAACTTCCTGTGCCTGCTACACACTAGTTGAAGTGATGGTTCAATAACCTCATCAAGTCTCCACCATCCTCCCACTCAATTCTTTCAAGAGAAACTTTTCCTTGAGAAAGGACCTGATTCTAGAAACAATCCCTTTTGCTTCCGGATCTGAGATAGGAGGTATACCAACCTTTTTTGGGTGTCCTATGAAGATGCATTTATCCGCTTTGGGTTCGAGCTTATCAGCCTGAAACTTTTTCACATAAGCGTCGCATCCCCAAACTTTTAAGAAACGACAGCTTAGGTTTCTCTAAACCATAGTTCATACGGTGTCGTCTCAACGGAATTGCGTGGTACCCTATTTAAAGTGAATGCGGTTGTCTCTAATGCCTAACCTATAAATGATAGTGGTAATTCGATAAGAGACATCATGGTATGCACCATATCCAATAGGGTGCAGTTATGATGTTCGGACACACCATCACACTATGGTGTTCCAGGCGGTATTAATTTTGAAACAATTTCCACAATGTCTTAATTGTGTGCCAAACTTGTAACTCAGATATTCATCTCTATGATCATATCATAGACATTTTATCCTCTTGTCACGACGATCTTCAACTTCACTCTGAAATTACTTGAACCTTTCAATAATTCAGATTTGTGTTTCATCAAGTCAATATACTCAGAATCTACTCAAATCATCTATGAAGTAAGAACATAACGATATTCACTGCATGCCTCAGCACTCATTGGGCTGCACACATCAAAATGTATTACTTCCAACAAGTTGCTTTCTTGTTCCATTTTACTGAAAACGAGGCTTTCAGTCATCTTGCCCATGTGGTATGATTTGCATGTCTCAAGTGATTCAAAATCAAGTGAGTCCAAACGGTCCATTTGCATGGAGTTTCTTCATGCGTATATACCAATAGACATGGTTCACATGTCTCAATCTTTTCAAAAACGAGTGAGTCCAAAGATCCATCAACATGGAGCTTCTTCATGCGTTTTATACCAATATGACTCAAATGGCAGTGCCACAAGTAGGTGGCACTATATCATTACTATCTTATATCTTTTGGCATGAACATGTGTATCACTGCAATCGAGATTCAATAAATCATTCATTTTAGGTGCAAGACCATTGAAGGTATTATTCAAATAAACAGAGTAACCATTATTCTCCTTAAATGAATAACCATATTGCAATAAACATAATCCAATCATGTCTATGCTCAACGCGAACACCAAATAACAATTATTTAGGTTTAACACCAATCTCGATGGTAGAGGGAGTATGCGATGCTTGATCACATCAACCTTGGAAACACTTCCAAACCATATCATCATCTCACCTTTATCTAGTCTCCGTTTATTTTGTAGCCTTTTATTTCGAGTTACTAACACTTAGCAACTGAACCGGTATCTATTACCATGGTGCTACTAGGAGTACTAGTAAAGTACATATCAATATAATGTATATCCAATATACTACATCGACCTTGCCAGCCTTCTCATCTACCAAGTATCTAGGGTAGTTCTGCTTCAAAGGATCTTCCCCTCATTACGAAGCACTTAGTCTCGGTTTGGGTTCAACCTTGGGTTTCTTCACTAGAGCAAGAACTGATTTGCCATTTCATGAAGTATCCCTTCTTGCCCTTGCCCTTCTTGAAACTAGTGGTTTCACTAACCATCAACAATTGATGCTCCTTCATGATTTCTACTTTCATGTGTCAAACATTGCGAATATTTCAAGGATCATCATATCTATCCCTGGTAGGTTATAGTTCATCACGAAGCTCTAGTAGCTTGGTGGCAATGACTTTGGAGAAACATCACTATCTCATCTGGAAGATTAACTCCCACTCGATTCAAGTGATTTTTGTACCTGACAATCTGAGTACAAGCTCAACGATTGAGCTTTTCTCAATTAGTTTGTAGGCTAAGAAATTTGCGGAGGTCTCATACCTCTTGGCGTGGCACGAGCCTGAAATCCCAATTTCAGCCCTTGGAACATCTCATATGTTCATGACGTTTCAAAAACGTCTTGGCGCCACAATTCTAAACCGCTTTAACATTCTTGAACTATCATGTAGTCATCAAGACGTGTATGTCGATGTCCACAACATCCAGAGCATTTACGTTCGAGGTTCAGCACACCGAGCGGTGCATTAAGGACATAAGCCTTCTACGCAGCAATGAGGACAATCCTCAGTTTACGGACCCAGTCCGCATAATTGCTACTATCAAATTTAAACTAAATGTTCTCTAGGAACATATCTAAAACAGTAGAACTAAAGCGCGAGCTACGACATAATTTGCAAAAACCTTTTGACTATGTTCAGGATAATTAAGTTCATCTTATGAACTCCCACTCAGATAGACATCCCTCTAGTCATGTAAGTGATACATGATCCGAGTCAACTAGGCCGTGTCCGATCATCACGTGAGACAGACTAGTCATCATCGGTGAACATCTTCATGTTGATCGTATCCACTATACGACTCATGTTCGACCTTTTGGTCTCTTGTGTTCCGAGGCCATGTCTGTACATGCTAGGCTCGTCAAGTCAACCTAAGTGTTTCACGTGTGTAAATCTGGCTTACACCCGTTGTATGTGAACGTTAGAATCTATCACACCCGATCATCACGTGGTGCTTCGAAACAACGAACTTTCGCAACGGTGCACAGTTAGGGGGAACACTTTCTTGAAATTATTATGAGGGATCATCTTATTTACTACCGTCGTTCTAAGCAAATAAGATGCATAAACATGATAAACATCACATGCAATCAAATAGTGACATGATATGGCCAATATCATTTTGCTCCTTTTGATCTCCATCTTCGGGGCTCCATGATCATCATCGTCACCGGCATGACACCATGATCTCCATCATCATGATCTCCATCATCGTGTCTCCATGAAGTTGTCTCGCCAACTGATTACTTCTACTACTATAGCTAACGGTTTAGCAATGAAGTAAAGTAATTACATGGCGTTATTCAGTGACACGCAGGTCATACAATAATTAAAGACAACTCCTATGGCTCCTGCCGGTTGTCATACTCATCGACATGCAAGTCGTGATTCCTATTACAAGAATATGATCAATCTCATACATCACATATATTTCATTCATCACGTCCTTCTTGGCCATATCACATCACACGGCATATGCTGCAAAAACAAGTTAGACGTCCTCTAATTGTTGTTGCAAGTTTTTTACGTGGCTGCTATAGGTTTCTAGCAAGAACATTTCTTACCTACGCCAAAACCACAACGTGATATGCCCATTGCTATTTACCCTTCATAAGGACCCTTTTTCATCGAATCCGATCCGACTAAAGTGGGAGAGACTGGCACCCGCTAGCCACCTTATGCAACAAGTGCATGTCAGTCGGTGGAATCTGTCTCACGTAAGTGTACGTGTAAGATCGGTCCGGGCCGCTTCATCCCACAATACCGTCAAAACAAGATAGGACTAGTAACGGTAAGCATATTGAACAAAATCAACGCCCACAACAACTTGTGTTCCACTCGTGCATAGAATCTACGCAATAGACCTAGCTCATGATGCCACTGTAGGGGAACGTACCAGAAATTCAAAATTTTCTACGCATCACCAAGATCAATCTATGGAGATTCTAGCAACAAGAGAGAGAGGGAGTGCATCTTCATACCCTTGAAGATCGCTAAGCAGAAGTTTTACAAGAACGCGGTTGATGGAGTCGTACTCGCGGCGATTCAAATCGCGGAAGATCCGATCTAGCGCCGAACGGACGGCACCTCCGTGCTCAACACACGTACAGCCCGGGGACGTATCCTCCTTCTTGATCCAGCAAGGGGAGAGGAGAAGTTGAGGGAGAACTCCGACAGCACGACGGCATGGTGGTGGTGGAGCTCGTGGTATTCCTGCAGGGCTTCGCCAAGCACTACAGAGGAGGAGGAGGTGTTGGAGGAGGGAGAGGGCTGCGCCAGGGGAAGGGTGCGTGTAACATCCCAAAATTCTTAATTTTGGAATGTTATAAATAAATAGATAGTTTTGATTGATTGTTTGATTGATTGACTGAAAGTGATTCGAAACTTTTGAAAGTTAAATGAGAGGGAATAAAAGGACTTTCCCAAACTTCCATTTTTTGCTTTTATGATCTTCGAGAATTCAAATTCTTTTCATCACAAAACCCTTGAGAGAAGATGACATGACTTCTTCCATTTATTTAAATGACAAGGGGTGTTGAAAATATATGAATTTCATTTGAGAATATTTCCAATTCTGAAACTTTAAGCAACTCAATGATTTTTACGAGCGAAGATAAAATAACTTCTTCAAAACATATGAAATATGAGTTGGGAGTTTCAAAGAATTAAATTCAAAGTTCTTTTGAATTCATTTTCAATTTGGAGTTATTTGAGTTTTATTCAAATTATTTTCCTCCAAAAATAATATACATGGAAAATAGGGTAACATGATTCCCTACAATAGAAAACTGGAGAGAAATAAATTTGAAACCATATTGGGTTTTAAATAGGTCAGTAGCACTGTTTGGCTTATTTGAATTTTTGTATATTTTATTTGAAGCTAGAATAATGTTCTTCATGTAGGAAATCTTTTTTTGAGAATTTTGATATATTATATGCCTATATAATATATTTGTTTTATTCTGTTTTTTTTATTTTGTCTGAGAAAATGTTAAAAAACTCTTGGACCGACCGGGCGAAGCCCACCGCCCAACGCCACGCGCTGCCCACCTCGGTCGTCCCGATCTCCTGCAGGAGACCGACTCCCTTGACGGGGCGCCGCCGCCAGTCCGGCGGACTCCGCCTCCTCCGTGCCCCTTCCCCACGCCTCCCGAGGCCACCCTCCCTATAAATGCGCCCCCCGCCTCTCTCTCTCCTCGCCTCGCGCCGCCCTCGACCGCGTCTCGTCGTCGCCGCCGTCGACGAGATCCGCCGCCGCCGCGTCCCGTTCCGCCCCCTCGCCAAGCGCCGACACCGCCAATGTCTTCCCCTCGTCGCGCCGCACCTCCCCAGCCACTTCGCCGACGCCGCCGACCACCAGGGCCGCTTCCCCGTTCAACACCCAAGCCGCCGCCCCCGTCTTCCTCATCGCCGGCGCCGTCAACCGCCGTGGTAAGCCGCCGCTCCGTCCCGTCCGTCCGATCCTAGATCTAGGGCTGAGATTAAGTTTAGTTGTTTTTTTTACCGTTTTTCTTTAAGTAATGGACGTTCGCTGGTTAGGTCTTCTCAGCGAACGGTTCATTCGTTAGCGTTCGTTAACGAACGTTCGCTTTTTAGCCTTTTTCTTTTTCTGTTATTTTCGGTCAGGGACCCATCCGTGAATATTTCTTTTATAGATTAGTCCCTAATCTTCAAATGACCATAACTTTTTACTCGTATATCCAAATTCATCGAAACCAATGCTCACGTCTTCGTTATGATCCCCTCTATCCAGTAAAACAACTTAAACATGTTTTTGAAAAGTTTAAAATTTGAATTAGATCAGATTTGAATTCAAACTTCGTTTGATCATAACTTGAGTTTCGTAGCTCCGATTTAGTTGATTCTTTTTGCAAATCGAAGCTCTTGACCTAAACTTTCTGATAAGGCCAAATTCACATAATTTTGGTGCTGTTAGAAATTGTTTTACGTTGCAAGAGTTATTTGCTTGGTTTTGATGTTTTCCGAATCGTTTTCTTCGTTCGGTCCGATCTTTTGAGTGATTGCTTATGTGTGGTTACTGTTGATTGCTTACGATAGATTGACCGGAGTGTGATGAGTAGACCTATCAAGAGTTTTGAGTGCGAATCATCTTCATCAACATTGCAGGCAAGTAACAATTTGATCATACTTTTCTCATACCCAGTTTTTATGCATTAGATCTATCCTCAAACACTTGCATGATTAGGATCTAATTAAATTGTGCGTTATGGGAAGTAGTTGAGGTAGTACCTATCACCTGTTTTATTATCAAACCCTTGGGAGTTACTTCTACATTTTTTTATTATGCCATGCTATGCTAGTAGACGTGGATTGGGTGAGTGTATTCCATGATAGATGTGAGATTGTTATTTAATGGTTTATTTAAGGTGGCAACTTAAACACACATCTGGGTGGATTGAGGCACCTGGTTTCTATCAGGACTTGCCTGTATTTCTTCGGACCGCCACCCAGGCTCAAAGGGATCATGAGATTATTCAAACTAGAAACTTCCGTGTGCAGCCACAAGCCATTATGGGCTCTGCATAGTTGACTAAGTTGTGCGAACTCTTATGGGTAGACTAGCGGATGTAGGGGAAAGTAGGTGTGCGGTCTACCCACAAGTAAGGTGCTAGTGCTTCGAAGACTATGTCTCGGTCATCCGCTTCTCAAACATCATGTAGTCACGAGAAATCCAACGGAGGCGATCGAGTCTTGTGGGGAAAAGTGCGCAAACCTCTGCAGAGTGTATAAACTAATCATGGTTAGTCGTGTCCCCGGTTATGGACAATCTTGAGTATCTAGTTCTTGGATTATCCTGTTGATCTCATCATGTTACTCTAATTAATATTGTTGGGTTTTTAATGAGTACTTTTAATTGGGATTGAGGATGCTGTCAACCATTCTCAATGTTCAACAACCACCATGATAGTTAAATAAATTTATTCCTTTGTAGTAGGGAAAAATTGGCTTTTCGCAAAACCTTATAACCATAGAGCTTTTCCTCCAGCCATATCTGCATGTAGTATAGGTTTATTCCTTCATTACTCTCTATGTGTTACATTGCCAGCATATTCCATGTGCTGACCCGTTTTCGGGCAGCAACTTTTTATGTTGCAGACTTTTCAGACGACGAGTAAGTGATACGTTAGGGTTACGATTCCTACACTCAACTTTGCCGTTGGTGATGATGGGAATCCACAACCTTGTTGCTTCCGCTATATTTTGGATTGAGGTAATAGTATTTACATTGTTTATACATGTGATTTACCTCTGTTATAAATCCTCGAGTACTGTGTGTGTCAGCATACCGATCTAGGGATGACACTTAAGTACAGAGACTCGATCCATTCGGGTCGGGTCGCTACAGTGCGGCTGCCCTCTCTCTCCCTCAGTATATATAGGGGGAAGGGAGGAGGGGGAGGCGCCCTAGGGTTCCCTAGGGGAGGGGTGGCGGCCACAGGGGAAACCCTAGATGGGTTTGGGCGCCCCACCCCTAGGAAACTTGCCCCCAAGCCGGGAGGCGGCTGCCCTAGGGGTGGCGCCCCACCTCTCCCGATTACGTAAGATGGGGTGGGAGGCGCTCAGGCCCTTAGTGGGCTGATGTTCCCTCTCCCCTTGGCCCATAAGGCCCCCCAACGCTTGTCGGGGCCTCCGAAACCCCTTTGGGACACGCTGGTCATCACTGGTACCCCGGAACAATTCCGGACCCCAATACCCTTCGTCCAATATACCGATCTTCACCTCCGGACCATTCCGGAGCTCCTCGTCATGTCCGGATCTCATCCGGACTCAACAACCTTCGTAACCACATACTATTTCTCATAACAACTCTAGCGTCACCAAACCTTAAGTGTGTAGACCCTACGGGTTCGGAAACCATGCAGACATGACCGAGACGTTCTCTGGTCAATAACCAACAGCGGGATCTGGATACCCATGTTGGCTCCCACATGTTCCACGATGATCTCATCGGATGAACCACAATGTCGAGGATTCAAGAAATCCCGTATACAATTCCCTTTGTCAATCGGTACATTACTTGCCCGAGATTCGATCGTCGATATCCCAATACCTCGTTCAATCTCGTTACCGGCAAGTCACTTTACTCGTTCCGTAATGCATGATCCCGTGACTAACTACTTAGTCACATTGAGCTCATTATGATGATGCATTACCGAGTGGGCCCAGAGATACCTCTCCGTCATACGGAGTGACAAATCCCATCTCGATTCGTGCAACCCAATGACACTTTCGGAGATACCCGTAGTGCACCTTTATAGCCACCCGCCACGTTATGACGTTTTGTACACCCAAAGCACTCCTACGGTATCAGGGAGTTACACAATCTCATGGTCTAAGGAAATGATACTTGACATTAGAAAAGCTTTAGCAAACGAACTACACGATCTTGTGCTATGCTTAGGATTGGGTCTTGTCCATCACATCATTCTCCTAATGATGTGATCCTGTTATCAATGACATCCAATGTCCATGGTCAGGAAACCATAACCATCTATTGATCAACAAGCTAGTCAACTAGAGGCTTACTAGGGACATGTTGTGGTCTATGTATTCACACATGTATTACGGTTTCCAGTTAATACAATTATAGCATGAACGATAGACAATTATCATGAACAAGGAAATATAATAATAACCATTTTATTATTGCCTCTAGGGCATATTTCCAACAGTCGGTGTGAAAACCGGCAGACCTCGGGGTAGGGGGTCCCGAGCTGTGGATCTCGGATAGATGGTAACAGGAACAAGGTAAAACCGTACGTCTTGCTCTTGTTTATATTGATATAGATGTATCGAGTACAGAGTTGATCTACCTCGAGATCGTAAGATGTGGTCTAACTCTAGGGCTAGGTGAATGATATTGTTTTTTACTTCGCAGAATATTAGTACCAAACGGAGTCCAAAGGCAGCAAAACTTTTTGGAGATTTTTTATGGACCAGAATGAACAATTTGGGCCAAAGAAGTACCCGAGGGGTGCCCCGAGGGGGGCATAACCCACCTGGGCGCGCCTGGGGGGCCCAGGTGCGCCCTGGTGGGTTGTGCCCACCTCGGTGGCCTCCTGCGCCGCCTCTTCGCCCTACAAATACCCTATTCCAAAAACCTTAGGGGAGTCGACGAAACACAATTCCAGCCGCCGCAAGTCCCAGAACCACGAGATCCAATCTAGACACCATCACGGAGGGGTTCATCATCCTCATTGGTGCCTCTCCGATGATGTGTGAGTAGTTCATTGTAGACCTACGGGTCCGTAGGTAGTAGCTAGATGTCTTCTTCTCTCTTTATGATTCCCAATACAATGGTCTATTGGAGATCTATTTGATGTAACTCTTTTTGCGGTGTGTTTGTTGGCATCCGATGAACTTTGAGTTTATGATCAGATCTATATCCATGAAAGTTATTTGAGTTCTTTGATCTCTCTTTTGCATGATTCCTTATAGCCTCGTATTTCTTCTTTGAATATTTGGTTTAGTTAGGCCGACTAGATCGATTTTTCTTGCCATGGGAAGAGGTGCTTTGTGATGGGTTCGATCGTGCGGTGTTCTTTACAAGTGACAGAAGGGGCAGCAACACACGTATGTATCGTTGCTATTAAGGATAACAAGATGGGGTCTATTCCTACATGAATATATCTTGTCTACATCATGTCATCGTTCTTATTGCATTACTCCGTTTCTCCATGAACTTAACACACTAGATGCATGCTGGATAGCGGTCGATGTGTGGAGTAATAGTAGTAGATGCTGGTAGGAGTCGGTCTACTAATCTTGGACGTGATGCCTATATAATGAACATTGCCTGGATATCGTCATAATTATTTGAGGTTTTATCAATTGCCCAACAGTAATTTGTTTACCCACACCATGTGATATTTCTTGAGAGAAGCCAGTAGTGAAATATACGGCCCTCGGGTCTATTCTTCATCTTATTTGCTTTCTGATCTATTATTTGGCACTTTTATTTTCAGATCTATTATTCCAAAAATCCAAAAATACCTTGCTGCACTTTTTATTTGCATCTTTATTTCTTATTTTATCGAGATCTATTTATCCAATCTACACAATTTTTATCCCGTCAACTTGACAATTTCCTACGCGGTTACTCGTAAGAGGGATTGACAACCCCTCATAAGCGTCGGGTTGCAAGTATTTGCTCTTTGTGTGCAGGTACCGTTTACATAGTGTTGCTTGGTTCTCCTACTGGATTGATGCCTTGGTTTCATAACTAAGGGAAATACCTACCGTAGTTGTGCTGCCTCATCCCTCCCTCTTTGGAGAAATACCGACGTAGTTCAAGCGACATCAAGAGGAATTTATGGCACCGTTGCTGGGGAGGATCAAGTCAAGATAGTCTCCCGTTACCGTGCGAATTTCTGGCACAGTTGCTGGGGAGACATCGTCAACATTTATCAGTTTCCTAATCACAAATCTCATCTCCTTGCAATTTACATTATTTGCCATTTGACTCTCCTTTTCATCTCCCCCACTTCACAACAAATTGCCATTTTATTTGCCCTCTTTTTCATTCGCCATTTTCTTGTCAGATCTATCCTTTGCTTGAACTTGTCACCATGAGTGATTTTGGTATGGCAGAACAGATGATGGCCTAACTCCTAAAATTGGACGATTGGGCAATCTGGATGCTAAAACTTTTGTTTTGGGGCAAGGGAATGTTATGGGAAAAGAACATATCCAAGATTTTTTCAATTGTGTTAGAAATTTGACTCTTGAAGATGCTCCTATACTTACAGAACTAAATCTTATGCGGAAGCTATTTCAGCACTAGTTTTGAAACTTGAAAATAGATTTATCCGTACCCATCCTACCTTGCAAAGATAGTTCTATGAGCTACCCGTTATAAAGAACCCCAAAGCTAAAAAGTTGGCTACCCTTGTTCTTATGAATGAATTTGATTACATAATACGGGAAGCTAGGGAAATTTTTGATCTTTATGGTATGAACCACGAAAAACCTGTGATAGATGAGATCCTTTATAATAGTGATTATATGTTGAGACACTTGGTTGGAAATAATCAAATTTCCGATGAGAATCCTAAAAAGTAAATCCCCGTTTTATATATAATCCAACAAGTTTCCAATGATGTTAATCAAAACTATTCTTGGTTTGTTGTCGGAAATCAAAGGGGATATGTTGATATGCAACTTGATCAAGCTAAAATTTCTATGCTTAATGTGTTTCAAGTTATTTTTGCAAAACCTCCTGTTAAAAACACATCTACGAAAAATAAGAAGAAAGATGACAATACTTAGATCTAGGCATTATGCCTAGCTAGGGGCATAAAACGATAGCGCTTGTTGGGAGGCAACCCAATGAATAAAATTTATTTTTGCCTTTTTCTGTTCTTGAGTGTTTGCACAATTATGCTACTATTATGATTGTTTTTTTATGTTTTAATTAGTTTTTATGCCAAGTAAAGCCTTCGGGATTATGTTTGGTGATAGTTGATTTGATCTTGTAGAAAAACAGAAACTTTTGCATCCAGTAACATAATTGTTTAGATTTACAGAAGCGACAACAAATTCTGAATTTTTTACACAAGATTAATATACAAATTTCCTACATTGTCCTGATTTTTTTCACAATTTTTTGTGTTACAGAAGTATTCGAAGTTTTCAGATTGCTACAAACTGTTCTGTTTTTGACAGATTCTGTTTTCGTTGCATTGTGTGCCTATTTTGATGAATCTATGGGTTGTATCGGGGGGTATGAGCCATAGAAAAGTTGGAATAGAGTAGATATAATTCTATAATAAAATATTAATGTGTTTTCAATAGTACTTAGAGTGGTGATTTGCTTTGTTATACTAACGGACCTCATGAAGGTTTTGTTAAGTTTTGTGTGATTGAAGGTTTCAAGTTTTGGGTGACATCATGATGGATGAAGGAATAAGGAGTAAGAAGAGCCTATGCTTGGGGATGCCCATGGCACTCCAAGATAATATTCAAGGAGAAACAAGCAGCTAAGCTTGGGGATGCCCCGAGTGGCATTCCCTCTTTCTTCTAACGACCATCGGTATTTTACTTGGAGCTATATTTTTATTCGTCACATATCATGAATTTTGCTTGGAGCGTCTTGTATTATATGAATCTTTGCTTATTTTGCTTTTTCTTTTGTGTCAAACATCCTTGTTGAACACACCTATTTGATAGATCCAAAATTATGCTATGATTTGTTAGAATTACTCTATGTGCTTCACTTAAATTTTTTGAGTTATCGAATTGCTCTAGTGCTTCACTTATGTTTTTGAGCATGGTGTGCTTTAATATTTTTGAAGAAATGCTCTCATGCTTCACTTAGATTTGTTTGAGAATTAGTAAAATTTGTAGAAATTCTCTCATACTTCCTTTTATTATTTTGAGAGACGAAAAAAATTATGCTCATGTTCTTCACTTAGATTTGTTTGAGCTATCAAAAGAAACATACGTAATTAGTCCCAAAGTGATTGATATTCAGGAGGGATATATTAAAAACTTTCATGAAGATCATTGGACAAAATAAACTTGATTCTTTGTAATGGTTTTGAGATATGATGATAGTGATATGTGAGTCATGTTGGTGAGTAATCATGCTTTAGTAAGGATATTGGTGTTAAGGTTTGTGATTCCCTATGCAAGTACGAAAGTCAATAGTTATGCAATGAAATTATATCCTACTTGTGGTGCATTATTCGGTGTTAGTTATGCTTAATACTCGCTTACGTGATTTTTCCTTTCTTGGTTGGATGCTTCTCAATCTATTTGCTAGCCTTCACTTGTACTAAGTAGAGATACTACTTGTTCATCCAAAATCCTTAAACCCATTTTTGCCATGTGAGTCCACCATACCTACCTATATGCGGTATTCCCGTGCCGTTCTTAGAAATTTTAATGTGCCATCTCTAATTTTCAAAATAAAATTTCTTTTTGCATGCTCGTACCGCTCATGAAGCAGCAGGGGGTGGACAATATTTTCCATGCTAGATGTGTTATTCTCAAGATGAGTGTTTATTCACTTGTCATTGCACGAGAGTGCGGCGGTAATACAGATTCCCAGACCCGAAATGAATAATAAATTTACTTTATGTTGTCAAATAATAAATTCCTTGGAAAGTGTTGGTATGGAGGGCACCGGTGGATACGGCTAGCTATGGATTGTGAAAGAATGGTGGAAAAATGAATAAACTTTATTTTCTGTTTGGGAACCGCCTATGATATATCTAGCATGGAAAGTGTCAGGAATTACTCGGGCGTTCTCGTTGACGGGAAACATATGCCTCTCAAAAAATTTATCTCTCAATTTTAGCTTTGAGCTCTGGCACCTCTACAAATCCCTACTCCCCTCTGCAAAGGGCCTATCTATTTACTTTATGCAATTTTTATTTTTATTTGAGTTTCCATCTTCTCTTACAAAGCACCAACTAAGGCGCACTATGATCGTACTTGAGCATTGGGTATAGCTAATACACGAGTGTGTTTCATGAATGTATCAATGATTGAGCATGATGGGCTAGGGATAACTTGCTTTAGTGTTGATATTTTGAAAGACGTGGTTGCTTGTTGATATGCTTGAGTATTGAAATCTTCATGCCAAAACTAGACTATTGCTTTGAATCATATAAAAGTCCATATGTCCATGCTACAAAATAAAATAATATGTGATGAACATGTTAGGCAGCATTCCACATCAAAAATTCTTTTTTTATCATTTACCTACTCGAGGACGAGTAGGAATTAAGTTTGGGGATGCTGATACGTCTCCAACATATCTATAATCTTTGCTTGGTCCATGTTGTTATATAATCATTCTTGGATGTTTTACAATCATTTTGTAGCAACTTTATATCATTTTTTGGGACTAACCTATTGACATAGTGCCCGGTGCCAGTTGCTGTTTTTGCTTGTTTTTTACTTCGCAGAATATCATTACCAAACGGAGTCCAAACGCAACGAAACTTTTTGGAGAAATTTTATGGACCAGAAGGAACAACTTGGGCCTAAGAAGTACCAGAGGGGTGCCCCGAGGGGGGTACAACCCACCTGGGCGCGCCTGGGGGGCCAGGCGCGCCCTGGTGGATTGTGCCCACCTCAGTGGCCTCCCGCACCGCCTCTTTACCCTATAAATACCTCAATATTCCAAAAACCCTAGGAGGGTCGATGAAACACAATTCCAGCCGCCGCAAGTTCCAGAACCACGAGATCCAATCTAGACACCATCACAGAGGGGTTCATCATCCTCATTGATGCCTCTCCGATGATGTGTGAGTAGTTCACTGTAGACCTATGGGTCCGTAGGCTGTAGCTAGATGGCTTCTTCTCTCTTTTTGATTCCCAATACAATGGTCTCTTGGAGATCTATTTGATGTAACCCTTTTTGTGGTGTGTTTGTTGGGATCTGATGAAGTTTGAGTTTATGATCAGATCTATATCCATGAAAGTTATTTGAGTTCTTTGATCTCTTTTATGCATGATTGCTTATAGCCTCGTATTTCTTCTTTGAATCTTTCATTTAGTTAGGCTGACTAGATTGATTTTTCTTGCCATGATAAGAGGTGCTTTATGATGGGTTCGATCATGTGATGTTCTTTCCCAGTGACAAAAGGGGCAGCAAGACACGTATGTATCGTTGCTATTAAGGATAACAAGATGGGGTCTATTCCTACATGAATAGATCTTGTCTACGTCATGTCATCATTCTTGTTGCATTACTCCATTTCTCCATGAACTTAATACACTAGATGCATGCTGGATAGCGGTCGATGTGTGGAATAATAGTAGTAGATGCAGGCAGGAGTCGGTCTACGAATCTTGGACGTGATGCCTATATAATCATCATTGCCTGGATATCGTCATAATTATTTGAGGTTTTATCAATTGACCAACAGTAATTTGTTTACCCACCATGTGTTATTTCTTGAGAGAAGCCACTAGTGAAATCTACGACCCTCAAGTCTATACTTCATCATATTTGCTTTCCGATCTATTATTTGCCACTTTTATTTTCAGATCTATTATTCTAAAAATCCAAAAATACCTTGCTGCACTTTTTATTTGCATCTTTTATTTCGTGTTTTATCGAGATCTATTTATCTAATCTACACAATTTTTATCCCGTCAACTTGACAATTTCCTACGCCGTTACCCGTAAGAGGGATTGACAACCCCTCATAAGCGTCGGGTTGCAAGTATTTGTTCTTTGTGTGCAGGTACCGTTCACATAGTGTTGCTTGGTTCTCCTACTGGATTGATACCTTGGTTAAATAACTGAGGGAAATACCTATCGTAGCTATGCTGCATCATCCCTTCCTCTTTGGGGGAATACCGACATAGTTCAAGCAACATCACACCTTCATCGAAATGGTGAAGGTGTGATAGAAGGAGTGGTTTTACATCACTGAGCCACTCACTCCTGGCCAGGTCGAGGTCCCGGCCTTTTCGGCCGGGCCTCCAAAGAAGCTCAAGTCCTGGAGGGAGAAGAGTGTCGTCTGGAGTAACCCAGATGAGGTGGAGGCCATGATCAAGAGGATCAAGTGGTGGTCCACCTCAAAGAACCTCCAGCTCATCGACGTCGTTAATGTCATGCTCAACCTCCGCATCCTCCCACTCCAACTTTGGGATACCCTAATGTGGGAGCAGAAGCTAGATGATGCGGGCCCATCGCCGCCTTCTTCCGCACCACCTTGGCCTGTATGTGGACTCAGCTCCTTATGCTGGCCAAGGACAATATCCCCAAATAGGTGGAGGACCTTGGCTTTGAGGATGGCTACGAAGCCCCCTGGTAAGTTCTCTAACACAAGTCTATGCTTTTATCCCCCGCACCGAGGGGCGGATTCTAATCGAATCATCTTGCTTGATTCTTGCAGAAGTGGTTGGACTGGGTGCGGAAACTGCGGTGCCCGCCCCACTACCAGAGGATCCAAGAACTTCCCTGCTCACGGCGCTCCTAGTCGAGGAGCTGCACGTGGTGGGTCCCAAGGGGACAAAGTCCCAGAAGGGCAAGGCGAGTGCTCGGACCGGGTGACCTCGGTCACTCAGTCCGAGGAGACCCATGCCTCCCCCGTCCATGAAGATGACATGGCGGAGGATGAGGACTAAGAGAACCCTCCCCCTAAAGGGAAGAGGGAGGCGTCGGAGGATGCCGAAGCCGGTATGCGGCCCAAGGGCTCGAAGAGGCCAAGGAGGACCTTGGCCAGGGCCGCCGGCAAGTCGTCGAAGAGAGTCGAGCTCTCTGACGAGTCAGAGGACGACCCTCTTTCCATGGGGAGGAAGAAACTGGCACCCCAAGGGTACGTCACCGCTTTTGCTTTGGACCTTTAACAAGTCCTGTAGCATCAGCGATCTTATAAGGGTGCTTTTTACGTTGTCCGCCAAAGGTGCGCCCCAGTGACTCCATGAATGGGCTGCCATTTGCTAGTGAGACCCCGGATCCCCCACTCCCATGCACACTCATGATGGGCTAGGGGAGGCAACATCCACTCGGCCCTCCCAAGTCAACTTGGTGGGGGCCGAAGAGCCGGGCGTCATGGCCGAGGTCGAAGCCTCGGCCCAACAGGGCCTAGGGGAGAAGATCCCCAAGGCTTCCAAGGAGGCGTTGGGCCAGTCTTAGGCCCAGCCAACATCCACTCCAGCCCCATTGCCGCAGCTGGAGACCCCTCAGCCCAGCACCCAGGTGCTCGGGTCCGAGGTCTCGATGCCACCTCCGCCTCCTACGCAAGAGCGGGTTAGCGTGAGGTGGACCAAAGAGTTGGAGGAGACCTTGAAGGGCTCCTCCCTTAAAGAAGATCACCGTGTCTTGATAGGCGCAAGATTGTGGGGCTTCCGGTCCGCGGGGGTCGGACTGCACGAGGTCTTCAAGAACCTTGTTACGAGATTCGAGGTAATCTTTTATCCTTGTACAGGAATAATTGTTGTGTTTAAATTTTCTTTGTAAATCCATGCAACTGTCCGAGGAAATATCCTTCTGGCTTTCTAAATGGCCCGATCAGTGAGTAGCCCCCGAGCCCAAGGTTGGTTTTGAGAAACTGGCATTGGGTTGTAGAAAAGTAGGAGCATAACATGCAGCCCCCAGGATGCTGCCTAATGAAATGAGGCGATCGTCTTGGAGTTCCAATAAATTGATTGCGGGCTTATGTAAAAAATTCTTGTTGGCAGGTTTGGACCTTGGTTCCGAGCTCCATCTCCGAGGAGATTGCGGAGTTAAACCAGAAGCTCGAGAGGTCCCAGGAGGACCTCAACCTGCTGAACCAGCCGTTCAAATAGTCTCAAGGTAAGTGACTCAGGCTTACGTTCCTTAAACTGTTATATTGAACATAGGAAATGTAATATTTTTTGGTTTTAAATGGAGAGCTAATGCCGAACTATTTGATTGACAGCAGCATTGGTCGAGCTCATGAAATCTCGGCAAGAGGTAGAGCAACATAAGGCTGTGGCCGCGAAGGCGGAGAAGGCCTGAGCTGCCGAGAAGGTGGCTAGGGAGAAGGACCAGACACGGGTCCAGGAGGTCGAGGAGACCCTGAAGGGCGTGTTAGAGGCACACGACAAACTTCGGGCAGAGGGGAAGCAAGCAAAGGAGGGTCTCGAGAAGCTCCAGCTTGCACACTCCAAGCTCCAGACCGCGGCCTGAAGTGCTTCCGGGGTGCTTCAACAAGTGGAGAAAATCGCCACGGGTAAGCCATTTTATTGCAGTGTGTGTTTGGCAGCAAAGGATGCGTCGAGCTCACCCAGCTGTGGCATTCCGTAGAAATCTTCACGGATCTTCCGAATAGTGTCGCAGACGTCGTCCAACACTTTGACCAGTTGGAGGGTCATGAGGAGGAGAAGGCATTCTGGCAGTAGTTCACAGGGTCCATCACAGCCGCTGAATCATCGAGTGAAGCAGCTGGCGGAGTTATTCCGCATGGCAAGACCGGCGCTCCAAGACCTTTGCATCATGCTGTGGCCCGCCGAAGCCCTGCCGACCAGCTTCTTCGGCCTCTGGGCTCGTTTGCAAGACACTATCCCGCGCGTTAATAGTTGGAGGAGGTCCACGTGCTTCGAAGGAGCGTGGATGGCATACGCCTGTGTGAAGACGCACTTCCGGAAGGTTGATGCGGTGACCGTTGTTGCGGGGCCACCAAAGGGAAACCGCGCACCACGAAGCAGTTCTTCACCGAGGTGGAAGAGGGAGCCCGGGTTACCGAGGCCATGTGTCCAAAGGACACTTTGTACTTTTAGGTGGCACTTCAGGATGTCGAAGTTTTGGGATGCTTATTGTTTACTTGAATGAGTATGGCTTTAAATTCCCTCATATAATTGTATTTTTAATTAATTTTCCTCCCTTGTGACCGTGTTAAACAAAAAGTGGCCAGTCGTCAGCTTCTGCCCCAATGTAGAATATACTAAGGGTGTTCCTTGATACTTATTTGACCCTTAGCCAATGTCTCGGTACCCGGAGGCAGTCTGTGCTCGTAGGAACTAGGAAATCAGACTATAACGGCTTTATAGCTTTCACTTACTCATAGGAGTTTGACTGTGGGGGCTGATGAAGAGCCCCCGGTATGGGAAGTGGTCGGCTTAGCACGCCCTGGTCTACGCCATGACGCACTTCGGCTAAAAAGGAAGCCCTTCATTTGACACGGGTGATCTCTATTGTCACGTCGCTTAACGCGGATGGCCGACCAGTTTGCGCTTACCTAGATAGTCAGTTTTTGGTTTTCTCTAGTGAGGTGCTCTGCCAACCAAACTGGCGGCACTATCGCAGTAGTTCTCCCGTTACCTCCTTAGCCGAATTCATCAGGAACGTAAGGGGTACACATAGGAGCCGAGCAACCCAACTATTAACCAAAATCTAGGTTCAAAACTGATGCATATAGTGCAACATCTATGACGCCGAATACTTCGGGCTTGCTTTATAAGACAGGGAAACAAAGCCCTTTGGCAATTGAATCTTATAGACATTTTTGTAGCTCAAAGGCAATGCGCACAAAGAAATATAACATGGACCTTTAAAGGGCATGATTTCTTTATTTGACAAATTCAAGCTTTACATACCAAGCTGTAACGAGAGAAACTAGAAAGATACAATGCGGGTTGATTGTAAGGAAATGAGTAGAGAACATGGCTGAGTTTACCATTGAGTCTATGGGCCCGGACCACTTCCTGTCGCATGTCTATGTCTCCGTGCTATTTATCAGCCTGTCCTCGCTAGAGACGAGGACTAAGACGGACTATATATATACCATGCCGGCCCTATGCCTGCTTGAGGCGTTTGCTGGCCGAGTCCTTCAGAGAGGTCTGCGGATGTCCATTGTGTGGTTTAGGCCACGTTCATATGGTTTTGCCGGCTGGTTCTTTAATAGAAACCTGCTGATGTGGGAGCTTGAAGCTGTGTCGTTATTTGGTCGTGCCGTTCCGACGTTTTCATAAATTTTGGCTCCTTGACGGCCCAAGGAACTTTGTGTGCAAATTTATGCATCCTGGGGACGTAATATCCCATCCGATGTGAGCCCCCGAGGAGCCCGTACCCCTATTTAGGATGTGGGTGTGTGTGTCCGAGGTCTACTAGCATGGCCCGCGTGCGCTTTGAAGAGCTGGTGGTGCGTTTACCATTGCGGGCTGCTTCCTCCGACGCCTGTACCTCGGCTGCGAAAGCCGCGGTCTGCTCCTCCGTCCCGAGTGATTGTTCGATGTTACCATTAACTGTGATAATGTCGTTTGGTCCAGGCATTTTAGGCTTGAGATAAGCGTAATGCGGGACTGCAATGAAGCGTGCCAACGCTGTCCACCCTAGGAGCGCGTGATATCTAGTTCGAAAGGGGACGATGTCGAAGATTAACTCCTCGCTTCTGAAGTTTTCGGTTGAGCTGAAGACTACCTCCAGAGTGACCATTCCGGTACAGCGGGCTTCAACGCTTGGGATGACACCTTTAAAGATGGTGGTGCTCGGCTTGATTCCGGATGAGTCGATGCCCATCTTCCTGACCATGTCCTCATAGATCAAACTGAGGCTGCTTCCTCCGTCCATAAGGACGTGCGTCGGATGGAAGTCGTCGACAGTTGGGTCCAGGACAAGTGCCGCTGATCACCATGCCTGATGCTAGTCGGATTGTCATGCTTGTCGAATGTGATCGGGTAAGTCGACCACGGGTTAAACTTTAGGGCAACTGGCTCTAGCGCGTAGATGTCTCGTAGTACACGCTTCCTCTCCCTTTTGGAGATATGGGTAACATAGATCATATTGACTTCCATTACCTCATTAGGAAACTTCTTTTGGCCTCCATTATTAGGCCGCCGAGGTTCATCCTCGTCATCGCTGCGATTTTGGGTTTTACTTTGACCCTTCGTCGCTACCTTGCCAGCCTGCTTAAAGACCCAGCAATTCCTATTGGTATGGGTTGTTAGTTTGTCCTGATTGCCGTGGATATGGCACGACCGATCTAGGATCCTATCTAGCTGGCTAGGTCCATCCTTGTTCCCTTTAAAGGGCTTCCTTTTCTATCCGGATCTAGGTCCAGTGAATCCTGCATTGACTGTGGCGTCCTCTATGCCGCTTCTGCCTTTTTACGCATGCTCTTGTTATTATTGCAGTTAGGCTTTCCACTGGCGTCGCGTGTTTCCTAGGTGCCTACCTTGGAATTATGGGTACTTCGAGCGAGCCAGCTATCTTCTCCCGCACAAAAGCGAGTCATTAGTGGCGTGAGGGCTGCCATGGTCCTCGGCTTGTCTTTGCCGAGCTGGTGGCCAAGCCATTCACCTTGGATGTTATTCCTTAATGCTGCGATGGCTTTGACGTTAGAGCAATCTATGATCTGGTTCTTTTTAGTAAGGAACCTATTCCAGAACTTTCGAACTGATTCGCCTGGCTACTGGGTGACACGGCTGAGGTCATCAGTGTCCAGAGGTCAAACGTAAGTGCCTTGGAAATTTGCCCCAAAATCGTCTTCAAGGGCCTCCTAGGTACCGATAGAATGAGGAGGCAGGCTGTTAAGCCAATGCCTAGCCAGTCCCTTTAGCTTGTGTGGCAAGTATTTGATGGCATGGTGTAAGTGCATCTAGTGCCCCTTAGTGATGTTGGTGTATTGAAGACTTATAGGTTAAGGGACTGATGCATTTGTGAGTGTACACAGGTCTATAAGTCTATGAGGAGTTTGATATTCTGAGAGAAAGTCGACCCTAAAATGAAGTTCTTTGGTGAAGACTTTGGATTTCAAGACTTTGAAAGTGATGAAATTGGTGTGACCTTGAAGACTTGGTATTCATTCGAGGAACATGAAGCGTGAATACTTTTGTTTTCGTAGTTTCATTTTCTCTTTCTTGAGTCATAAAACAAACACGTCTTCGTTAAAGGGGGTCGAGGAAATACTAAGGAAAAATTTCAAGTGATGCTCAACTCAAAATCCTACACCTACCAATCCCTTGAGTGAAGCCATTGGAAATCCCATATAGTTTAGTCAATTTCTTGATGTGAGACGAAGCTCTTACGGTCTCGAGGAATTTCTTCGGCGAGGAGTTAGGAATTCGCCAAAGTGGATTACCTACAAGTGAGGAACATGATAACCACGAGGAATTTGATAGTCAAATTTCCGACCGTTCTTTGTGCTATCGCCACCTGTCCCAAAATATCTACCCACCTAACGGTCATATCACTGAAGGGCATTTATGTCTTATCATGTCGGGCTGCTCCCTAGACTATAAATAGCCGCCCCCTACAACCACTAGCTGGTTGGCTGCTCCGAGAGAAACTGACACTTATCATTTGAGAGCATCCCATCCTCCGAGGAGTTTGAGCAAAAATTATCAAGTGAGGAAACCCAAACCCAAACACCTACAAACCCAAAGTGATTGAGCATCACTGAAGAGATTGATCCTGCGTGGATCCGACGCTTGTTACCTTTGAAGACTGTGAATCTTCCAGATGGTTAGGCGTCATGGTCTAGAGCATCCAAGAGGAAATTGTGGATCACCGAGTGACCGAGTTTGTGAAGGTTTGGGAGTCACCTGAAGACTTACCACGAGTGTTTGGGCGAGGTCTGTGTGACCTTAGCTCAAGGAGAATACGGTGAGGACTGTGTGCCCTCAGGTTTAAATACCTAGCCGCTTCAACCAGGCGTACAACTGTCACAGCAGTTGGAACTGGTCTACCAAATCATTGTCTTCACCAAGCCTACTGGTTCCATTTCCTCAACTCTTTCATTTCCTCATTACAGTGTTGTGTGCTTGTTCATATCTGTTCGAAGACTTTGACTGAAGACATTCTCAATTTCCTCAGTTCAATTTCTTCAGTTTGTTTGTCTTCATCCTGTTTTATCCTGTGCTTACGCTTCCTGTACTATGTGTCTGTTTTCATTTGATCATGATGTCCATGTTTATGTTATGTCATGCATGCATCTGAGTACTTATTCCGCTGCAAGTAGTTCTTCACTTAGGAATTTCCTCACCCTGAAATTCCTCAGTGAATAATTCATAAAAATCGCCTATTCACCCCACCTATAGTCGACTTAACGCACTTTCACATTGAGGTCATCTCCATTGGCCATATTTATGTGGAGAAGGAAATCTTCAATCCACACTGTCGGTTTCGTGGTGCCATCATATGGTTCTATGTTAATGCGTTTAAACCTTTATGGAAACTGGTGTTCCATGACCCTATCTGCGAAACAGTTGGGGTGAGTTGGACCTCGGAATCAGGTGGTATCCCATTGAAGGTCAGGGGAAAGCCATGTATAGGCTTGATCTCGGGTGCGGCCGTTCCTATCCATCCAGGCATCGTAACCATCTGCCTGTGCGGGCGCGCGTCCTCTTTATCCATAGAAGGAACAAGGAGGTTCCCTGTTTGCCTCAATGCGATGTCGAACGCCATGAGGATCTATGTAGTCCATGGGGTCCTTGCCGTACCGACGTGGAGCCAGTCGAGAGTTGATATTTTCCCTCTTTGGTCTGTCCCGACCTCTAGGGGGCTGGTTAGGCTCATCGGCGGCTATCTCTTCATCAAAATCCGGCAGCAGACGCCTATGTGGGTATGATTTCGGCGCACTATAGCGCCGGTCTTCTAGATCTTGCTTGGCCGAGGGCACTTTGACCCACCTTTGATTCAGTGCGTCGGTGTTAACTTGCTGCTGCTCCTGCTTGCGCTTCATACTCTGAGCCATGGCAACGAGGCACCATCGAAGGCACTCTTGTTCGAAAGGGTCTTCGATGACTGATGTCTACTACACAGTTTGTTCTTATAGACTCGTGTTGGGCCTCCAAGCGCAGAGTTCTGTAGGACAGTAGAAAATTTCCCTCAAGTGGATGACCTAAGGTTTATCAATCTGTGGGAGGCGTAGGATGAGGATGGTCTCTCTTAAACAACCCTACAACCTAATAATAAAAAGTCTCCTGTGTCCCTAACACACCAAATACAATGGTAAATTGTATAGGTGCACTAGTCCGACGAATAGATGGTGATACAAGTGTAATGCAGATAGTAGATATTGATTTTTGTAATAGGAACAATAAAAAATAGCATGGTAGCAAGTAACAAAAGTGAGCACAAACGGTATTGCAATGCTTGAAAATGAGGCCTAGGGTCCGTACTTTTGCTAGTGCAATCTCTCAACAATGCTAATATAATTGGATCATATAACCATCCCTCAAGGTGCAATGAAGAATCAGTCCAAAGTTCTTATCTAGCGGAGAACATAAGACGAAATTGTTTGTAGGGTACGAAACCACCTCAAAGTTATTCTTTCTGATCAATCTATCTAAGAGTTCGTACTAAAATAACCACAAGTTATCCTTTCTGATCGATCTACCTAAGAGTTCGTACTAAAATAACACCATATGGTACACATCAACCAACTCTAATGTCACCTAGATACTCCAATGTCACCGCAAGTATCCGTGAGTTGATTATACGATATGCATCAAACAATTTGAGATTCATAATACTCAATCCAACACAAAGAACCTAAAAGAGTGCCCCAAGATTTCTATCGGAGAAACAAGGACGAGAACGTGCATCAACCCCTATGCATATATTACACCAATGCCAGCTCGGGAATCCGCGATTTGAGTGCCAAAACATATATCAAGTGAATCAATATGATACCCCATTGTCACCACTGGTATTCATAGCAAGACATACATCAAGTGATCTCAAATCCTTAAATGTATTCAATCTGATAATAACGAAATCTCAAAGGGAAAACTCAATTCATCACAACAAGATAGAGAGGGAGAAACACCATATGATCCAACTATATTAACAAAGCTCGCGATACATCAAGATCGTGCCAAATCAATAACACGAGAGAGAGATATTGAACACATAGCTACTGGTACAATCCCTCGGCCCCAAGGGTAAACTACTCCCTCCTCATCATGGTGGCCGCTGGGATGATGAAGGTCGCCACCGGTGATGATTTCCCCCTCCGGCAAGGTGCCGAAACAGGGTCCAGATTGGTTTTTCGTGTCTATAGAGGCTTGCGACGGCGGAACTTCTGATATAGGGTTATTTCTGGGTGTTTCTGTATTCATAGGATTTGTTGGCGTTGGAATCATGCGAAGATGGGCCTTACGGGGCCCACTACCCACCAGGGCGCGCCAGGGGGGTGGCGTGCCCTGGTGCCTTGTGGGCTGCAGTGGGGCCCTCTGGTGGTTCTTTGCTCCATTATTTCTCTTTTCTTTAAAAAAAATCATAAAAAAGTTTCTTCCAGTTCTGAGAACTTTTATTTATGCACAAAATACAACATCACGGTAGTTCTTTTGAAAACAGCGTCAGTATGGGTTAGTTCCATTCAGATCCTACCAAAACCATATAAAATTGTTGTAAACATGGCATGAATACTTCATAAATTATAGATACATTGGAGACGTATCAGCATCCCAAAGCTTCATTCCTGCTCGTCCTCGTGTAGGTAAATGATAAAAGAAATAATTTCTGAAGTGTGAATTAGCATAGTGCATAAGTTTGATCAATGATAATTTTAATCACTTTTCCTAGCATCATAACAACAACTCTTTCTCATAAAACTCATCATGATAAAGTTGCAATCAATTCACATGTTATGGTTCAAACAATGCCTTCTCTTGAAACTTAACACCTATATTCTTAGTCACCAAACAATTGCGATTCAACTTATTCAACAAAGTCTAAGTAAGAGCTCCACATACTCAATAATCATATAGTCTTATATGATTGCTAGTACTCAAAGCATATTTTTAATAATCCACCACACTATTCCTACTCTCCTCTCCTCTACTAGGCTCTCCTAGGCGAGAGTAGCACCGGTGGCCACTCCGGCCCTAGCGGCCACCTCCTCCCAGTGCCGGAGGCCACTTTGGCCCGGGCAACCACCTCACCTACCCTCTTGGGTAGTAGACCCAAGTAGCCATGGCACATTTTTCACTCAACTTCGAGCGTGGAAAGAATTTTCAAGAAAGCATGAGAAGCAAGTTTTCTAGTGGTCTTCTCTCCGGGCTTTCGGCAAAAGGAATTCACTATGGTGGTCTCCTTCTGTCGTGCCACATTCAAGCTGGATATACACATGGTGAGTGTTGCCCTCCAAGCCACCTTTGGGGGCTACCCTCAAGGTTTTAGAGTCTCATATCTCAAGGATCGTTCGTTTGAGTTTTCGGTTGCTTCTAAATCAGTGGGTTTTCATATTTACAATGCTGGTAAAGTGGTTGAGAGAGACTACAAGATGGTTTTTAGTCTTTGGGGGAATGGGGGTCCTAATTGGCGTCTAGAGGAAACCCTATTTTACAAAGAATTGGATGTTGAATGGACTATTGTTGGCCGTAATGTTAAGGCCATAGTACCCAGCTCCGGCGATCGCCGGAACCACTCACCGGCTAGGGAAAACAGATCAGTTTTCCAGCAGTTATCGCGTGGAGTTGATTGTGTGCGTGATTCGGGTCAACAAGTTAATGGGAATATTCATAATGCAGTTAATGTGCCTGTAATGGAGTGGCAGGAGCACTTTTCGGAATTTAATAGCAGCCTCCGCAGTTTTGAACGTGCATGCTTTGCATGTGGTGACGTAGGCACCTGGCTCATTTCTATCCTAAGCCCAAGCTAACCAAACTTTGGTTGTTCATTCCGTTTGCAACGTTCACTAGCACACCAGCCAATGCTTGGGCTGATGGAGTGGTAGAAGACTGGTTTAGGCATATTGGGCCGGTCCAAGAGACGAGATATGTTGCCTCTTTTAAGGAGCTGGTTTCGGGTTATTTCTAAAACTTCCAACCAAGACCGCAGACAGACTCCTCGCATTCCACTCCTACTTCCTCTTCTGTGCTCGCTCTGTGGAGCTTTCCGCCATTGCAGTCAGACTCCGAGCTCCCACCCACATCAGAGCCGATAATGGCCAATATACCCAACGACCCGCAACCTTTTGTCCCACTTGGGTTTCAGATTCAGCACGTGGAAGGGAGAATAGGGGTGGCCAGGGTCGTTCTTCCAACTCAACCGTGTCGACACGAGGACTGGGCCATCGCCACCATCCAGCCACTTCCGGATGAGGTACACTTCCCCAATGTTCATGAAGTTCTAGAAGATTTTCAGCACAACGATCCATACGCACAAGTGGGTTTTAGGGAGATTCAGCCTTGCTCGTTCGGAGAGGCATATGTTCAGTTCAGACATATCAGGGACAGAGACAGGATGATTAGGATAGTCCTCATGCATTTGGTGATGTTTTAATTAGTTTTACCAAAACAATGAAGGTAGAAATTGGAGGAGAATGTAGTTCAATAGGGTTTGTTGGCTCCTCATTGTGGGGGTCCCATTTGATCACTGTAATACTGAAGATATTTCCTCTGCAATTGAAAAATTTGGTAGAATCATCAACTGGGAGAAGGAAGCTGCCTTAAAGGGCAAGATTCTAGTTAAAGCCAAAGTCACATATTTGATTGAGGTCCCCAAGAGCATTAGATGGTCTGAAGGAGAGAATTTTTAGGAGGGTTCTCTGACTAGCTCAGTTGAGGTACTCTTAGAAGAAATGAAAGGGGTGGGCCAGCTGATGAAGATCCTTTCCCCTAGAGTGGATTGATATGTCTCCAACGTATCTTCTTTTTATCACGCTTTTCCTCTTGTTTTGGACTCTAATTTGCATGATTTGGATGAAACTGACCCCGGACTGACGCTGTTTTCAGCAGAACTACCATGGTATCGTTTTTGTGCAGAAATGAAAGTTCTTGGAATGGAACGAAACTTTACAAGGATTTTTTATATCAATAATAAGAATTTCTGGAGCCAAGACCCACCAGAGAGGGGCCCCTGGTTGGGCACAACCCACCAGTCCGCCCCCTCTCTGGCGCGCCTGTGGGTTGTACCCACAGGTGGCCCATTGATGACCCCCGTGATACTATAAAATCACATATTTTCCAGAAAAAAATCAGGGAGAAAGAATTATCGCGATCCACGAGACAGAGCCGCCACCAAGCCCTGTTCTTCCTCGGGAGGGGAGATCTGGAGTCCGTTTTGGGCTCCGGAGAGGGGGATCTTCATTCTTCGTCATGACCAACCCATCTCCATCGCCAATTACATGATGCTCCCCATCGGGAGTGAGTAATTCCTTCATAGGCTGGCTGGTCGGTGAGGAGTTGGATGAGATTCATCATGTAATCGAGTTAGTTTTGTTAGGGTCTGATCCCTAGTATACTACTAGGAAAACCCTTACCAATAGCGCTGGTTTTTTGGCTATTAGTAGCGCGGGCAGGCGCGCTACTGCTATGGCACTAAGCAGTAGCGCTTGTTTTAACCAGCGCTACTGCTACCTATGTCTAGTAGTAGCGCGCCTCTGCCCATCACTACTGCTAATACTAGTAGCGTGGCTCTACAACCAACACTACTGGTAAGGCAGCGCTGCTACTACTCCAAAACCCCACGCTACTGCTAGTTTTTTTATTTTGCTGTATTCATATTTTTACAGGTTTTATACAATTACAACATACCCATACACTGAAACTATATGGAAAAGGAATGTCTCATCATCATCATCGAAGTGGTACAACATAGTCTCATCATATCATCATTATCAAGCACAAATGATGTCGATCTCATCATCATCTCGAAATAGCGATACAAGTTAATGATCACATGTCTCTTACATTGTCACAGTAGACACATGTTTCATCATCTACCTAAACTATGGCATACGAGATAAGAGCGATCATGATGATCAAAAGTGGTATTATGTAGTAGTTTTTGCAGCGATGCTGGTTCTGAATCCCCTGTTGTGCTATGATCTCAAGTAACTAGCTTCGGCTTCCGCTCTGCTATCAAACCTTTTCTGGCTTCCGGCGGAGAAGCCAGAGACTTGGGCCTGACACTCTAGCAACTCATCATACATTCCCGGAACATGCCCTACATACACGACATACCACTTCCTCGCCATCGTTGATCTATATACCATCGAGATGCACACACACACACATATATATATATATATATATATATATATATATATATATATATATATATATATATATATATATATATATATATATATATATATATATATATATCATGAAGCGAATTCAACGAAATAGTTATGAATAGAAGCAACATATATAGTAAACATAGTTAACAAATTTAATCATACCGAAAGTAATTAACTAACCCGCGGCACCATACATCTAATAGTTTCGTCGTACTGAGAGATTTGAAGTTTCATCGTACAGAAAGTAACAAGTAACTAAACAGACACATTGTTTTTAAGAGTGCACTCTTCCCATCTGTCCATATCCGGAAGGTGGACCCAAGCTTAGTGGAAGCGTCATGTCACGTATTTGTAGGGCAATCTTGAGTTCGGATGTCATTTCGCGATATTGGGCCGCCGTAGAACATCCCATTCTCTTCGAGGACATCTTTCATGATGATGGACGCAATTTCCTGCTAGATCCGGTAGAAATCATTTCGAAGTTGATTATCCGGCACGACTCCAAAGGATTCGGCCCATCTCCGGATATGGGTAGCGGATGAAGATTTCATGCAATGTGATTGCACATCCCTTCTGTACTCCATCATTAGATGGATGTCGTAGAATCCATCATTCTCACTTCTTGCCGGTTGCTGGATGCAACAGAAGTCAGTATTGTGGCCAAAACAAAGCCCGGCCTTATTTTGTTTTTGCATTGGATGTAGCCACCCCGCATGCTGAAGCCCAGTAGAGCTCTGTCCAGAACATACTTTATGTGTGTGTAATCTTTCTTCTATATGTTCTTTGACGGGTCCAAATATAGAGCGCGGGAGTAACGCGGGTAAAGAACGATGATAACGGCACGACTACACCCCCTGCTGCGCAAAATACACGATCAAGTTAGCCTCCATGCGTGCAAAGTAACTATTGAAATGCACGAAAGGATGTATGTGTTATAGTGCTATCCGCGGATGAGTTACCCAGGATGATAAGGTAGGAGAATCATTTCTTTGCCCTTATTGCTGACCAAGAATTCTTTGATGTACTGATTCACATATTGACGGTTGGCGTCGTTGATTGACAAGAGGCCCTCATGCATGTAGTATGGTGATACGTCCCCAACGTATCTATAATTTTTGATTGTTCCATGCTATTATATTATCTGTTTTGGATGTTTAATGGGCTTTATTATACACTTTTATATTATTTTTGGGACTAACCTATTAACTGAAGGCCCGGTGCAAATTGCTGTTTTTTCGCCTATTTCAGTGTTTCGCAGAAAAGGAATATCAAACGGAATCCAAATGGAATGAAACCTTCGCGAGGATAGTTTTTGGAACAAATGTAGTCCAGGAGACTTGGAGTGGACGTCAAGGAAGAAACGAGGCGGCCACGAGGTAGGAGGGCGCGCCTCCACCCTCGTGGGCCCCTCGTAGCTCCACTGACCTACTTCTTTCGCCTATATATACTCATATACCCTGAAAACATCCAGGAGCACCACGAAACCCTATTTCCACCGCTGCAACCTTCTGTACCCGTGAGATCCCATCTTGGGGCCTTTTCCGGCGCTCTGCCATAGGGAGAATCGATCACGGAGGTCTTCTACATCAACACCATAGCCTCAGCGATGATGCGTGCGTAGTTTACCACAGACCTCTGGGTCCATAGTTATTAGCTAGATGGCTTCTTCTCTCTCTTTGGATCTCAATACAAAGTTCTCCTCGATTCTCTTGGAGATCTATTCGATGTAATTCTTTTTGCGGTGTGTTTGTCGAGATCCGATGAATTGTGGGTTTATGATCAAGATTATCTATGAACAATATTTGATTCTTCTCTGAATTCTTATATGCATGATTTAATATCACTGCAAGTCTCTTCGAATTATCAGTTTGGTTTGGCCTACTAGATTGATCTTTCTTGCAATGGGAGAAGTTCTTAGCTTTGGGTTCACTCTTGCGGTGTCCTTTCCCGGTGATAGCAGGGGAAGCAAGGCACGTATTGTATTCTTGCCATCGAGGATAAAAAGATGGGGTTATATCATATTGCTTGAGTTTATCCCTCTACATCATGGCATCTTGCCTAATGCGTTACTCTGTTCTTATGTACTTAATACTCTAGATGCATGCTGGATAGCGGTCGACATGTGGATTAATAGTAGTAGATGCAGAATCGTTTCGGTCCCTTGTCACGAACGTGATGCCTATGTTCATGATCATGCCCAGATATTCTCATTACTATGCGCTTTTCTATCAATTGCTCGACAGTAGTTTGTTCACCCACCGTACAATATGCTATCTTGAGAGAAGCCACTAGAGAAACCTATGGCCCCGGGGTCCATTTTCCATCATATTATTTTCCTATCAACTAGCTATTTCTATCATTGTTTATTTTGCAATCTTTACTTTCCAATCTATACGACAAAAATACCAAAAATATTTATCTTATTATCTTTATCAGATCTCAGTTTTGCAAGTGGCCGTGAAGGGATTGACAACCCCTTTATCGCGTTGGTTGCAAGTTTCTTGATTGTTTGTGCAGGTACTAGGGACTTGCGTGTAGTCTCCTACTGGATTGATACCTTGGTTCTAAAAAAATGAGGGAAATACTTACGCTACTTTGCTGCATCACCCTTTCCTCTTCAAGGGAAAACCAACGCATGCTCAAGTTCTATCATTGTTAGTACTCCTGATCATGAAGTTCTTAATTTTAAACAAAGGGAGGGAGAGAATCTAAAAGATGCTTGGCATAGAATTTGCAATGCTCAGAATAGATCTACTAGGAAGTAATCTACTTCCGTTCTTCCTCGCAATTTTTATGTAGGCACCACTCCTTGGAACAAATATATTCTTGATACCATTGCCGGAGGGAATTTCTTGGGTAGCCATACTTTTGATTCTTATAATGCTATGTTAGATTTGTTTGGCCCACCACCTCTTTTGGTTAATGGAACTATTTTAACTTTGGAACATGTGATGAAAATGCTTGAAATTATTGAAAATAAAGTTGCCACCGTAGAGTTGATTGAGAATTTGGATAAAAAGATCGACAACCAAATTACCCAATATGGATCTAAGGTAGGAGTTACTCTGAATTTTTTTAAAGAAAAGGAACCCATAGTTAACGAAAAGATAGATCAAGATACCACAAGAATCGATAAACTTGAGGATATTATTACCAACTTAGGGTCTGCCTTTTCTTCCGTGATAAATACTCGAAATCCTCCTACTACCAAAGTTGCCAAATTAGTGTATGTTCCTAAAAATAAGGGTGAATCTTCTAGTAAGGAAAATGTGGATTTCAAGTCAATAAGTCTTCACCCCAACTTTTTTGCTATCATTAAGGAACCTTTTGCTACAAATGAATTTCTTGATTTCTTGCCTAGGAGTTTGATCATTAATAAGAAGAAGGAAACTCCTAAGGGTTATAAGTGTTCCATTGAAGAGTTGCATACCAAAGATGATGATACCTAGATTTATTCTTGTTTTATGCCTAGCTAGGGGCGTTAAACGATAGCGCTTGCTGGGAGGCAACCCAATTTTATTTTTGTTCCTTGCTTTTTGTTTCTGTTTAGTAATAAATAATTCATAGAGCCTTTGTTTGGATGTGTTTTTATGTTTTAATTAGTGTGTGTGCCAAGTAGAACCAATAGGATCTTCTTGGGTGATAGTTGTTTGATCTTGCTGAAAAAGACAGAAACTTTGCGCTCACGAAAATAATTGTTAAAATTCACCAGAACGTGATAAAATATCAATTCTTTTTGCAGTAGATCAATATGCAAATTATACAGGTTTTCCTAGTTTTTCAGAAGTTTTGGAGTTCCAGAAGTATTCGAACAAACCAGATTGCTACAGACTGTTTTGTTTTTGACAGATTCTATTTTTCGTGTGCTGTTTACTTATTTTAATGAATATATGGCTAGTATCGGGGGGTATGAACCATAGAGTAGTTGGAATACAGTAGGGTTAACACCAATATAAATAAATAATGAGTTTAATACAGTACCCTAAGGGCGTGGTCTGTTTTCTTATACTAACGGAGCTCATGAGATTTTCTATTAAGTTTTGTGTTGTGAAGTTTTCAAGTTTTTGGGTAAGATTTGAAGGATTTTGGAATAAGGAGTGGCAAGAGCCTAAGCTTGGGGATGCCCAAGGCACCCAAAGGTAAAATTCAAGGACAACCAAAAGCCTAAGCTTGGGGATGCCCCAGAAGGTATCCCCTCCCTCGTCTTCGCCCATCGGTAACTTTACTTGAGGCTATATTTTTATTCACCACATGATATGTGTTTTGCTTGGAGCGTCTTGTATGATTTGAGTCTTTGCTTTTCAGTTTACCACAATCATCCTTGCTGTACACACCTTTTGGAGAGACACACATGAATCGGAATTTATTAGAATACTCTATGTGCTTCACTTATATCTTTTGAGCTAGATAATTTTGCTCTAGTGCTTCACTTATATCTTTTAGAGCACGGTGGTGGTTTTATTTTATAGAAATTATTGATCTCTCATGCTTCACTTATATTATTTTGAGAGTCCTTTAGAACAGCATGCTGATTTGCTTTGGCTATAAAATTAGTCCTAATATGATAGGCATCCAAGATGGATATAATAAAAACTTTCATATAGAGTGCATTGAATACTATGAGAAGTTTGATACTTGATGATTGTTTTGAGATATGAAGATGGTAATATTAAAGTTGTGCTAGTTAAGTAATTGTGAATTTGAGAAATACATGTGTTGAAGTTTGCAACTCCCGTAGCATGCACGTATGGTAACCGTTGTGTGACAAATTTGAAACATGAGGTGTTCGTTGATTGTCATCCTTATGAGTGGCGGTCGGGGACGAGTGATGGTCTTTTCCTACCAATCTATCCCGCTAGGAGCATGCGTGTAATGCTTGGTTTTTGATGACTTGTATATTTTTGCAATAAATATGTGAGTTCTTTATGACTAATTTTGAGTCCATGGATTATACGCACTCTCACCTTTCCATCATTGCTAGCCTCTTCGGTACCGTGCATTGCCCTTTCTCACCTTGAGAGTTGGTGCAAACTTCGCAGGTGCATCCAAACCCCATGATATGATATGCTCTATCACACAAAAACCTCCCTATATTTTCCTCAAAACAGCCACCATACCGACCTATAATGGCATTTCCATAGCCATTCCGAGATATATTGCCATGCAACTTTCCACCGTTTCATTTATTATGACATGCTTCATCATTGTCATATTGCCTTGCATGATCATGTAGTTGACATTGTATTTGTGGAAAAGCCACCATGCATAATTTATCGTACATGTCACTCTTGATTCATTGCCCATCCTGGTACACCACCGGAGGCACTCATATAGAGTCATATTTTGTTCTAGTATCGAGTTGTAATCTTCGAGTTGTAAATAAATAGAAGTGTGATGATCATCATTAATAGAGCATTGTCCCGAAAAAATAAGAAAGGCCAAAAAAAAGGCCAAATAAAAAAAGAGAAAAAAATAAAAAAAAGGGACAATGCTACTATCCCTTTTTCCACACTTGTGCTTCAAATTAGCACCATGGTCTTTATGATAGAGAGTCTCTTATTTTTTCACTTTCATATACTAGTGGGAATTTTTCATTATAGAACTTGGCTTGTATATTCCAACAATGGGCTTCCCCAAATGCCCTAGGTCTTCGTGAGAAAGCAAGTTGGATGCACACCCACTTAGTTTCTTTTGTTGAGCTTTCATACATTTATAGCTCTAGTGCATCCGTTGCATGGCAATCCTTACTCCTTGCATTGACATCAATTGATGGGCATCTCCCTAGCCCATTGATTAGCCGCATCAATGTGAGACTTTCTCCTTTTTTGTCTTCTCCACACAACCCCCATCATTATATTCTATTCCACCCAAAGTGCTATGTCCATGGCTCACGCTCATGTATTGCGTGAAAGTTGAAAAAAGTTTGAGATTACTAAAGTATGAAACAATTTCTTGGCTTGTCATCGGGGTTGTGCATGATGAGAGCATTTTTGTGTGACGAAGATGAAGCACAGCCAAACTATATGATTTTGTAGGGATAAGCTTTCTTTGGCCATGTTATTTTGAGAAGACATAATTGCTTAGTTAGTATGCTTGAAGTATTATTATTTTTATGTCAATATTAAACTTTTATCTTGAATCTTTCGGATCTGAACATTCATGCCACAATAAAGAGAATTACATAGAAAATTATGTTAGGTAGCATTCCACATCAAAAATTATGTTTTAATCATTTACCTACTCGAGGACCAGCAAGAATTAAGCTTGGGGATGCTTGATACGTCTCGAACGTATCTATAATTTTTGATTGTTCCATGCTATTATATTATCTGTTTTGGATGTTTACTGGGCTTTATTATGCACTTTTATATTATTTTTGGGACTAACCTATTAACCGAAGGCCCGGTGCAAATTGTTTTTGCCTATTTCAGTGTTTATGAGAAAAGGAATATCAAACGAAATCCAAGCGGAATGAAACCTTCGCGAGGATCGTTTTGGAACAAACATAATCCAGGTGACTTGGAGTGGGCGTCAAGGAAGCAACGAGGCGGCCACGAGGTAGGAGAGCGCCCCAGGGGTAGGCCGCGCCCCGAGGAGTCCGGACTAGGGGTGTCGGATAGCGGACTATCGTCATGGCGGACTCCAAGACTATGAAGATACAAGATTGAAGACTTCGTCCCGTGTCCGGATGGGACTTTCCTTGGCATGGAAGGCAAGCTTGGTGATACGGATATGTAGATCTCCTACCATTGTAACCGACTCTGTGTAACCCTAACCTATCCGGTCTCTATATAAACCGGAGGTTTTTAGTCCGTGGGGCGAACAACAATCATACCATAGGCTAGCTTCTAGGGTTTAGCCTCCTTGATCTCATGGTAGATCTACTCTTGTACTACCCATATCATCAATATTAATCAAGCAGGGTAGGGTATTACCTCCATCGAGAGGGCCGAACCTGGTAAAAACATCGTGTCCCTTGTCTCCTGTTACCATCCGCCTAGGCGCACATTCGGAACCCCCTACCGAGATCCGCGGTTTGACACCGACATTGGTGCTTTCATTGAGAGTTCCTCGTATCGTCACCGATAGGCCCGATGCTCCTTCGATCATCAACAACGACGCGGTCCGGTGAGACTTTTCTCCCGGACAGATCTTCGTGTTCGGCGGCTTTGCTGCTGCGGGCCAATTAAGCAGCCATCTGGAGCAGATCGGCTACACCCCAGGCCATCGGGTCAGATTTGGAAGTTTGAACTATCGGCCGATATCCGTGGAGACTTGATCTTGACAGATTCAAGCCGCAGCCAAGCGCCCGCCTTGTCTCGATGGGCATGATCTAGCTCTGCAGCGAATCTGTGCCACGAGGCCGCACCAAGCATCCGCTCCGACCCTTAATCCGGGCGGATTCCCCGATCGAGGGCGAGTGGTTGGACACCGCCTCGGGGCTACAACCTCTATGGCGATTGAGCGAACTCCATCCACGTCGCTGCGAAGACCTCGACTCCGGTGCGGACTCCTCTCCGGACTCCGAACCCTCCGCGCCCCCAATCGAATCCGATTGGGCGCCCGTTATGGAGTTCACTGCGCGGACATCTTTCGGCACTCGCCCTTTGGCGACATCTTGAATTCCTAAAGTCTCTCTCTTTATCCGGAGAGCCTGGCGGACTGCGGACGGGAAGGTTGGGATCTGACGGCGAAATTCAACGCCCACCACCACCCACTTTGTAGCCATCGCCGATGATTTAACCGACATGCTCGACTTCGACTCGAAGGCGTCGGCGGTATGGATAGCGGCGCGGAGGCGACCAAGACCCAGCGCTTACGAGAGCGCTGGAAGGCCACCTCGTCATATGACATATACATGGTGGACATCCCAAAAGATGGGAGCAGCGATGGAACAACGGAGGATGACCCCTCAAGAAACAGCCGAGAAGCACCGGCGTCGTGGCGCGCTCTAAATCCCGCCACAATAAAGCGGTGATTCCGGCATGGGAGATAATAACACCCAGACGGTGCGAAGAGAACCCCCTCGGCGGGACTCAGCGCGGGAGGAGGGAGAAGCAAGTCCGCCGACGACGTTCGGCGAGAGAGATAGGTTGAGGATGATAATTATCGCCTCCCTCCGAAGATGAGGCAAGCCTCGGCGACAACGAATTTGTCGTGCACGAGGATCCCGCCGAACAGGGCGTTTCAAGCGCAGGCTTATAGCCACGACAAGCAGCCTCGAAAAAGCAGCAACAGACTTAGAGCTGACCAGGACCTGCTAGGCGGCGGATGGTGAAGTCCTTGCAGCGAAGAGTATGAACTCGAGCGCCCTCAAAAGCTACCCCAAGCGCGGGCCGTTGCCTCGATCGGAGGAGGAAGCACCCAAGTCACCAGCGCCGCGACATGGCAGACCAGCCACCCGTGGCGCGACGGAGAAGCCTCTCGGCCCTCCGCTCAAGCCACACCCGGCCGCTCAAAAAGTATCAAGGCGCGGAAAACGCGCGGACTTACGACATATATTGGAGGATAAGGCAAAACATACAAGATCGATCTACGGATCGGCGTGGGCGTAACGGCGGGATGATTACCGTCGCGCGGATACAGCAAACCCAGCCGGGCGAACACGATGAACAAAGCTCATATGAGCTACGTCGTGATATATTATCTGAGGTGCCGCACACCCACTATGCTTCACAGATGAAGTAATGGATCATCAAATCCGAGGGCTTCAAACCCGTAAACATCGAATCATACGATGGTACCACAGATCCTGCGGTGCGGATCGAGGACTATCTCCTCCATATCCACATGGCCCGGTGATGATCTACATGCCATCAAATACCTCCCACTCAAGCTTAAAGGACCAGCTCGGCATTGGCTCAACAGCTTGCCGGCAGAATCAATTGGTTGTTGGGAGGACACGGAAGCTGCATTCCTTGATAACTTCGGGGGAACATATGTGCGACCACCGGCGCCGATGACCTTAGCCACATCATCCAGCAGCGGAAGAATCGGCGGACAATTACGGACACGGTTCCTAACAAAGAAAACTCAAATCGTTGACTGTCCGGATCAGAGGCCCTTGGAGCCTTCAAACATAACATCATGACGAGTGGCTTGCCCGGCTCCTAGGACAGGAAAAGCCGAAATCTATGGAAGCCCTCACAACCCTCATGACTCGCTTTTGTGCAGGAGAGGACAGCTGGCTAGCTCGAAGCAACAACTTGGCCAAACACCCTGATAGTTCGGATACCAAGGACAGCAATGGCAGGTCGCGTCGCAACAAGAACAAGCGCGCGTGCGGGTGATAATGCTGAAGATCGGCCGTCAATGCGGATTCGAGGCTCTAAACCCGGTCGTGGAAGAAGCCATTCAAAAAAATACCGGGGCCCGTCCAACTTGGACCGAGTACTCGATCGCTTGTGCGGATACATGGCACCCCGAAAAACCAGCCAATCACACCAGCAGGGATTGTTGGGTGTTCAAACAAGCGAGCAAGTTAAGTGCGAACTCAATGACAAAGGGCTGCATAGCGATGGCGAGGAAGAGTCCGGCCGCCGAACAATAGAGGATAGAAGGGTTTTCCCACACAAGTGCGGACGGTGAACATGATATCGCAACCCACATACCCAAAAGGGGCGGAGGCGTGCACTAAGGGGCGTATATGCGATGGAGCGATCGCCCCAAAGTTCAACCCATGGTCTTCTGCCCGATCACCTTCGATCGAAGGACCACCCACTAGCATTCGTCACGGCGGTTTCGCCACATTGGTTCTTGACCCGATTATTGTGGATTTCACCTAACGAGTCACGATGGGCGGCGGCAGCAACTGAACCTGCTTTATCGGGATACGGTCGCAAAATGGGCATAGACCCTCAAGTTAAACCTACAAAACGACCTTTAAAGGCGTCATACCGTGTAGAGGCCAGTTATGCGGGCTCGATTACACTCAAGTGGTCTTGGATCCCGGATAACTTCCAAAGCAAAGAGTTAATCTTGACATCGTCCCATTCCGCATGGCGGCTATCATGCCTTGCTGGACGAACCGCATTGCAAAGTTCAATGCGGTGCCGCTCGCATACCTCAAGCTCAAGATGCGGGCCCTCGAGGTAATCACGGTCAATGGAAACACCGAAGCTCTCTCGAGCGGAGGAGCACATGGCGGCCCTCGCGGCGGAGGTACAAAGCAGCCTCTCACAACAACTCTCGAGTCCGTCCATTAAGCGTCCGGACACTGTCAAGCGCGCCCGAAGTAACCTACAGCAAGACCGCCTGGCACGATTCAAGCAAGCGTAGCAATCCGGCCCCAACCCCCGCCCTCGCGAAATCGCGAAGCTAGTATTACGCGTACATAATTACGCTCTGGAGATACCATGGGCATATGGGGAGGGGCAAGACCACGGCACGTCAAGAATGCGGCTCGACCGCACCAGGGGCTCCCGATTGTGTCATTCTTTTTCTTTTTTCCTTTTTTTCCTCTTTCTTACTTTCAGGACTCCGTCTTTCGAAGTCTGTCCGGCACTAGAATCGCCCGAACTCACGATGCAACAGCCAGGAAGCGGTAAGCCACGTCGAAGTGTTCAGTGGTCTCTATTACGAGCATTATACCCGTTTACATACCATCCATAGCTTACCCCGGAGAACATATTAGATAGTCCCATCCCTTGCTTATCGCACTATTTGTATCGTTCGCTTTCATTGCAGTACCTTCTTTGAATAAACAATACATAGCTTTTGCTTATTATTGCTCTACTTCCTTTATATATACATATGTTCATTTCACGAGATGTTGCAACCGTACACTTTAGTGCAGCGAATACACCGAGGGCTTAAGTATCCCAAAATTATGGTGTGATAAGTCCGAACACTTTCACAAGTCGGCACCCGAACTTATAGCATTATATGAATTGGCTCGAATCATGTCTTGGGTCAATAGTTGGGTTTGCCGGCTCCGTGTTTTGGTACCTTACGTTCCGCTATATCGGCTAAGGTAGCACGGGAGAACCACTGCGATTGTGCCCAGTTGAGCTGGGTCGAGCACCTCGATGGAAAAGCTAAAACTGACCGTCATGATAGAGGCGAGAGCGATCGCTGTTCGAGAGGTTTTTTCGAGTCCCTAAAGACTTATGCCGCTTAGGCGAGGAACGAATTGTCCGGCCAAAGGCGTGGATAGCGCCCGAACTCGGTCTTCGAATACTAGGGGCTTCACGAAATTTAAAATTATAGAATTCTATGGCTAAGTGAGAGTGTTCAAGCATTATAAGTCCGGTTGCCTTGTTACGTTGTGTTGGCGCCTCCCTAGATGGACCCAAGAATGGGAACAAGAGTGCTCAAGTTTATCCCGAACACCCCAGCACTCGTGGCATGGGGGCTGAAGCCAACGACTTGCCATCTCTCAAATTTGATAAACGGCCGCACAGAAGGTAATATTTTAAATTAACAAGCGTTGCTTAGCGCATATGAACAAGTTTTCAGCGTACATGATAACAAATGCGAGCCTATTCAAAAATTACATCGTTGGAGCACTCATCCGCCATTCGGCGGGCACACTTCAGGAGGCCCTCATAGTACATTTCGGGCGTGCGATGCTCATGGCCCTTCGGTGGCCCGTCCGTCACAAGCTTCTCCGCATCCAGCTTGCCCCAGTGCACTTTAGCACGGGCAAGGGCCCGACGAACACCTTCAATGCAGGCGGGCGCTTGATGACTTCAATCCGTGAGCGAGCATCCACCAGCCGCTGCACCAAGCCGAAGTAGCTCCCGTGCATGGCCTCCAATGGCCACAGCCGTGCTATAAGGCCCTTCATGGCCTGTTCGGCGACCTTGTGGAGCTCGACCAGCTGCTTCAACTGGTCGCTCAGGGGCACCGGACGTTCGGCCTCAGCATACTAAGACCAGAACACCTTTTCTGTCGAGCTCCCCTCCTTGGCGCGATAGAATGCGGCAGCATCAGACACACTATGGGGCAAATCTATGAATGCTCCTGGAGAGCTCCGAATCCGGGTAAGTAATAGGTAATTCAATTTCACATGCTTGCTTTGCATAAAGAATGCCTTACCGCGCTATCTTCTTCAACGACTCAATTTCTTGGAGGGCTTTACGGGCCTCGGCCTTAGCAACTTTGGCACTCTGAAGAGCCGAGGCGAGCTCGGACTCTCGAGTCTTGAGTCACGCTCAAACCCTCGTGTTTTTCACGAGCTTGGAGCTCTTGCCGTCTTAGCCAGCTCGCCTCCCCTTCTCTCGCTCGGTGCGTTCACTTCAGCCGCTTTGTTTCGACCACGGACACGCTTCCTTGAAGTCGCCACCTCGTTCGTGGCCTGTAATACCAAGTTATTCCTGTTATTTTTGCAACAAAACCTTTTCTATAAGGTATTTCTTTAATAAGGTATTACTTACCTTCCTTGTCCTCGAGCAGCTTCTTGGCTTGTCCGAGCTCGTTCTCGGACCGCTCGAGGTTCTGCTTCAATGCATTGACCTCTGCGGTCGGTCTGGCGGAGGTCGGCAGCGCAGCCTGCATTCCCATATTGACATACTTATGTTAGACTCCTGCGAATATCTTTTAGATCCTTAGTCCGGCTTTTCTTTACGAACACCGAACTAAGCATCAGAGACTCTGTCTATCTGGTAATATATTTACATATTCTGAACTTACCTCAAAGCACATTAGAAGGCTGAGTGCAGGCTTCAGTCAGCCCGCTCTTGGCGGACTGAACTGTCGGATCACCGCACTCATAAGAGTGCGGTGCTCCTCGATGGGCGCTGTTGGCGCCTCGATGCTATCTGGTGCCTCCGGTTGGGCGGAGGACACCGGTGTCTTACCTTTCTTGAAAGGAACCGCTGGCGGACTTGAACCGTGATGGTTACGGCATGGAGTCGGGACGAGGTGAACTTAGAGCCCCAGGGGTCTTGCCCCCATGCGCTGAGTCCGGAGGTTGCCTTGGCACCTCCTGCGCTACCTCCTCTTGACCAAGCCCCTCTTGGGGCCCCACCATGGCGTCGTCCGCAGCGTGAAAGCGAGGCGGTCGAGGCGAAGTACTCTCCATTTCCGACGAGCCCGAGGACCCGCTTCGATGAATCGGCGAACTTCGCCCTTGGGCGGGCTGCACGGTTGTTCGACATTAGAGAACACTCTGCAATAATAAAAAGCCATGGGTATCCGGACACTTACGATCTCGCCAGGGGCTTGGCCCTTGTAGGACAATCCTCCTCATCATCGTCGGCGTTGGTGGAGAAGTCCGGAGGAAGGTTCTTCCTTCTTGGACCCTCCGGCCTCCCGGTTAGGCGGCCTTCCTTTTCTTCTCCTCCCCGCGGGGAGGAGCTTCTTCTTCTTCCTCCTCGTCCTCGGGAGAAGATTCACATCGAATCGGCGGCACTGGCGTCGGGAGCTCCTTGAGTTCCGTGGCCTCCTTCTTGGCCTTCTTCTCCGGCACCACATGCGGTGCCAGAGCCAACAGCCCCGTCAATCAGGCGTCCTCTGGGTCTTCCGGCAAAGGCAGACAGTTAATCTGTCCGGACGTCTTGACCAGATCTGTCAAAGATTAGGGAGTTTTAGATCCACCTAGAGTCAATCTATGAAAAAGAGTCCGTAAAGGTAAAATAACTTACCTCGCCGGCTTGACGCCGCGAGCTGTATCCGCGATCATTGTTAGCGGATGTTGGGGGTTCGGCGCCCTTGAACAGCACCTTCCAGGCGTCTTCGTACATAGTGTTGAAGAGCCGGCTCAAGGTTCGGTGCTGTGCCGGATCGAACTCCCACAAATTGAAGTCCCGTTGTTGGCAGGGGAGAATTCGGCGGATGAGCATCACCTGGATTACGTCGAAAAGCCTGAGATTCTTGTCCATCAGGTTTCGGACGCATGTTTGGAGTCCAGATAGCTCTTCCGAATTCCCCCACGTCAGGCCCGTCTCTTTCCATGGCGAGAGCCGTGTGGGAAGCCAGATCTAAATTGGGGCCGCCACCCATTCGAGTCACGGGGCTCGGTGATGCAGAACCACCCGATTGCCACCTTTATTATGCGCACGAAGGCGCCCTTGAGCCATGGGACTTTCGCCATCTTACCAACCATGGCGCCTCCGCACTCCGCAGCGGCCGCCCACTAACCCGGCGGGGCGTTGAAGATCTTCAGCCATAAGCGAAGTGGGGCTGGATGCGAGAGGAAGGCCTCGCGCACCGACGATAAACGCCGAGATGTTGAGGATGAAATTGGGGCCAGGTCGTGGAAGTCCGGGCGTGGTGGAACATGAGCCCCGGACAAATGGGTGAAGTGGAAAACCTAGTCCAGCGGAGGAAGTGGGGAGAAACACCACCCTCTCATGGGGCCGAGGGTTGGAATGAGCAGCCCGCGTCGGGCAGCTTTGTGCGCGCGATGTCGCGGACAAGTATCCGGCCTCCCGCAGTCTTGTGATGTGCCCCTCCATGACGGAGGAGGCCATCCACCTGCCTCCCGCTCCTGACATGGTTGGAGAAGGTTAAGGTGGGATGTGCGGACTTGGGCGCTGGAGCTCGAGCGCGCGGAAATGGATAAGCAAAGGAGGAAGAAGGCATAGGTGAAAGGGTGGATCCTTATCCCCTTATATGGACGACGAAGCTATGCATCCCCACCAGCTGGTAAAACTCGCTTATTTCCTAAGCGCCATAATCAATAAGCGCGGATGGGTTCCCACGTCCGTATTGATGAGAATCCCGGAATAAGGGGCACGATCTAAGCTTTGATAAGGCGTGCCAAGAAACCGCCTCGCTAAACACGCTGAGGTGGAGCAGTAAAAACGATTCATATAAAGGCCTGGCGGTGGTGTGATGTCACGCCGCGTGTCGCCAACACGAGATCTGTGCAAAATTATTCTCTCTACGGTGTTATGTGGAACTTGTTACTATCCTTGTGTTCAAAACCTTCTATGAAGTATTCGGAGGAGGAACCCGCTTCGCAATGCGAAGACAATCAACGCTGGCCTCATCGTCATTGAAGCCTGGTTCGAGGCTCTTGAGGAGTCCGGACTAGGGGTTGTCCGGATAGCGGACTATCGTCCTGACCGGACTCCAAGACTATGAAGATACAAGATTGAAGACTTCGTCCGTGTCGGATGGGACTTTCCTTGGCGTGGAAGGCAAGCTTGGCGATACGGATATGTAGATCTCCTACCATTGTAACCGACTCTATGTAACCCTAACCTATCCGGTGTCTATATAAACGGAGGGTTTTAGTCCGTGGGGCGAACAACAATCATACCATAGGCTAGCTTCTAGGGTTTAGCCTCCTTGATCTCGTGGTAGATCTACTCTTGTACTACCCATATCATCAATATTAATCAAGCAGGAGTAGGGTATTACCTCCATCGAGAGGGCCCGAACCTGGGTAAAAACATCGTGTCCCTTGTCTCCTGTTACCATCCGCCTAGACGCACAGTTCGGAACCCCCTACCCGAGATCCGCTGGTTTTGACACCGACACCCCCCACCCTCATGGGCCCCTCGTGGCTCCACCGACCTACTTCTTTCGCCTATATATACTCATATACCCTGAAAACATCCAGGAGCACCACGAAACCCTATTTCCACCGCCGCAACCTTCTGTACCCGTGAGATCCCATATTGGGGCCTTTTCTAGCGCTCTGCCGGAGGGGGAATCGATCATGGAGGGCTTCCACATCAACACCATAGCCTCAGCGATGATGTGTGAGTAGTTTACCAATACCTTCGGGTCCATAGTTATTAACTAGATGGCTTCTTCTCTCTCTTTGGATCTCAATACAAAGTTCGCCTCGATTCTCTTGGAGATCTATTCGATGTAATTCTTTTTGCGGTGTGTTTGTCGAGATCCGATGAATTGTGGGTTTATGATCAAGATTATCTATGAACAATATTTGATTCTTCTCTAGATTCCTATATGCATGATTTAATATCTTTGCAAGTCTCTTCGAAATCAGTTTGGTTTGGCCTACTGGATTGATCTTTCTTGCAATGGGAGAAGTGCTTAGCTTTGGGTTCAATCTTGCGGTGTCCTTTCCCGGTGACAGCAGGGGCAGCAAGGCATGCATTGTATTGTTGCCATCGAGGATAAAAAGATGGGGTTTATATCATATTGCTCGAGTTTATTCCTCTACATCATGTCATCTTGCCTAATGCGTTACTCTGTTCTTATGAACTTAATACTCTAGATGCATGCTGGATAGCGGTCGATGTGTGGATTAATAGTAGTAGATGCAGAATCGTTTTGGTCTACTTGTCACGGACGTGATGCCTATGTTCATGATCATGCCTAGATATTCTCATAACTATGCGCTTTTCTATCAATTGCTCGACAGTAATTTGTTCACCCGCCGTAGAATATGCTATCTTGAGAGAAGCCACTAGTCAAACCTATGGCCCCGGGTCTATTTTCCATCATATTATTTTCCTATCCACTAGCTATTTCTATCATTGTTTATTTTGCAATCTTTACTTTCCAATCTATACAACAAAAATACCAAAAATATTTATCTTATTATCTTTATCAGATCTCACTTTTGCAAGTGGCCGTGAATGGATTGACAACCCCTTTATCGCGTTGGTTGCAAGGTTCTTGATTGTTTGTGCAGGTACTAGGGACTTGCGTGTAGTCTCCTACTGGATTGATACCTTGGTTCTCAAAAACTGAGGGAAATACTTACGCTACTTTGCTGCATCACCCTTTCCTCTTCAAGGGAAAACCAACGCATGCTCAAGAGGTAGCATATGGGTCCACGATTGCTAGACCGGTGACTTGCTCTCTCCTGAGGATGTAGTTCATGTGCAGCGCATACAGGCGGACGGACGTAAAATCGAGTGTCCTCATTTGAAACATCTGGAAGATGTAATCAAACCTCAGGAGGAAGAGGTATGCGGGGCATGTGTGGACATACATCTTGCAACTGCTCGACACATGAACCGTATAAAGTGCGCATCTTGGATCATCCGAGGCGAGGAGGCTTCTCTCTATTGAAAGCACATGGTCATGGAGTCTCCTGAGATCCCCTGTTATGGCAGCTAGTGCATTCGCCGGTACCATTGGCACTCCCATGACATGGATTAATGGCGATGTTTCATCGGTACATTGTCAACCTTGGTCGAAGGCGGCTGGCTGCTAGAACCAACATTGCCAGCTTTATTGGACTTTCTCGCAGTCGGTCTCTTCCTCTGCTTCTTCTTGGTGGGCTCAGGTGCTGGTGGGTCTGTCAGACCCTCCCTGAGCACCACCCCTAGTGTTGTCAGGCTTAGCATTGGACGACTCTGGCTAATTAGTTGAGCTTGGGTGGAACCGGCATCTGGAGGCGTGTCCTGCGAGGATTGGATGAACAAACACTTCTTGCACTCCCGAGGACGTTTCGGCTCTGGTACATGCATCTCATATTCATATAGTTGACTCATTGTTACTTCATTGTCATAGCCGGTATTGAATACTAGAGAGGGTCATCGGCAGCTCCATGTCATGATCCATATCCTCTTCCATGGGGCAGATGGCATCATCTGCCGGAACGGTTGGCCCTCCTTCCTCGTGTCTCTCGATCTCAGCAATCAGCACAGACGATGGTTGTACTTGAGTAGGTGGGGTTGTGGTCATACCTTCCTGAGGTCCCGTTGGTTTGCTCCCGGCCACCTCGACGCGAAGAAGATTTTTCGGCCATAGGATCGGGCAATTTTTGCATTGGCCAAGCTGCGCGGGGGTCTCGTCATCCTCTCCATCGGTTTGTATCGGACGAGGAAACCCTTGTAGCCCGCTTTCACACTCGCCACGGAGACCCTTAAGGTGTTATTAGGCATCTGCCGGCGGTGGAACAATCGATCCTTGGGCTTCACTATAGTACCCTTCCCCACATCCACCAACCCGCCCTTCATGTGGTAAAGGAGGGTACATGGAGTGGAGTCGGCCTACAAAGACATACACGTGCGGCGTCAGAGATCCAAAAAGAACACCAACTGAAGATTAATTAATTAGTTGAGTTGATGAAGGTGCAACGCGTATTTACCATGAGGGCTTCGAGCTCAGCCAATGTCGACGGCCCGACATTCAAGCCAGAGACAGAGCTAGGGCTGCTGTGAGAGTTGGGTGCAGGAGCAGGTGCTGGAGGAGGTGCGGGTGCAGTTGCCATACTAGGTACGGGTATGGGTGCAGTGTTCATTGAGTTGCTCCCGGTGAAGCTGGGCATGGGAAAATGACTTGGTGGCGCGTTTGGATTTGGTTGCACCCATGTGACCACAGTTGGAATCAAGCTTGTAAAGGCAGCCACCATATCATGTCTACAGGCAGCGATTATCTCAGCTTTGGTCTCATCTTTTGCTTTCTCCATCGCCCGCGCCACCTTCTCGTCGATAGTCACTTGACTGAACTTCTTTCTCTATCTTTTGGCCTCGGGGTCCTTGTCGGTGTCAAAACCGGCAGATCTCGGGTAGGGGGTCCCGAACTGTGCGTCTAGGCGGATGGTAACAGGAGACAAGGGACACGATGTTTTTACCCAGGTTCGGGCCCTCTCGATGGAGGTAAAACCCTACTCCTGCTTGATTAATATTGATGATATGGGTAGTACAAGAGTAGACCTACCACGAGATCAGAGAGACTAAACCCTAGAAGCTATCCTATGGTATGATTGTTGTTAGTCCTCGGACTAAAACCCTCCGGTTTATATAGGCACCGAAGAGGTTAGGGTTACCAGTCGGTTACAATGGTAGGAAATCTACATATCCGTATCGCCAAGCTTGCCTTCCACGCCAAGAAAGTCCCATCCGGACACGGGCGAAGTCTTCAATCTTGTATCTTCAAAGTCCGAGTCGGCCAAAGGCTATAGTCCGACTATCCGGACACCCCTAATCGAGGACTCCTTAGTAGCCCCTGAACCAGGCTTCAATGACAGCAGTCCGGCGCGCATATTGTCTTGACATTGCAAAGCGGGTTCCTCCTCAAATACTTCATAGAAGATTTTGAACACAAGGATAGTGTCAGCTCTGCAAAATAAGTTCCACATACCACCGTAGAGAATAATATTTACACAAGTTCAATCTGCGGCGTATTCATGACGTGACATCACTACAGCCAAGCCTTTATTGAATCGTTTTCTTGTCCCACCTCAAAGACGTTTAGCGGCGGTTTCCTGTACGTCTTGTCAAAGCAGATATCATGTCCCTTATTCCGGGATTCTCATCAATACTGGCGTGGGTAACCCAACGCGCCATTGATTCTGGCGCTTGGGAGATAGCGAGTTTTATCAGGCGGTGGGGGCGCATAGCTTTGTCCGTCCATATAAGGGATAAGGATCCACTTTTCACGACGCCTTCTTCCTCCTTTGCTTATCCATTTCCGGCGAGAGCTTCAGGCGCCCAAGTCCGCACATCCCACCTCAACCTTCTCCAACTATGTCCGGAGCGGGAGGCAAGTGGATGGCCTCCTCCGTCACAGAGGGGCACATCAAAAAGCTGCGAAAGGCCGGATACTTGTCCGACGACATCGTGCATCGGCTCCCCGACAAGGGGCAGCTCATCCCCACCCCCAGGCCCCATGAGAGGATGGTGTTCCTCCCCCACTTCCACCGTGGACTAGGGTTTCCACTTCACCAATTTGTCTGGGGGCTCATGTTCTACTACGACCTAGATTTCCATGATCTGGCCCCGAATTTCATCCTCAACATCTCGGCGTTCATCGTTGTGTGCGAGGCCTTCCTCTGCATCCAGCCCCACCCGACTTATGGTGAAGACCTTCAATGTCAAGCCGAAGGTAATGGCGGCCGCTAAGCGGAGTCGGAGGTGCCATGGTGAGCAAGATGGCCAACGTCCTATGGCTCGAGGCTCCTTCGTGGAGACCATAAAGGGTGGCAATCGGGTGGTTCTACATCACCGAGCAGTGTGACTCCAAATGGGCGGCTGCCCCGAATTCGATCTGGCTTCCCTACGGCTCATCTCATGGAGAGAGCGGGCTTGGCGTGGGGTAATTGGAAGAGCTGACCGGACTCAAACCTGCGTCGAAACCTGGTGGACAAGAAGCTCAAGCTTGTCAGCGTAGTCCATGTTATGCTCATCCGCGGATCCTCCCATGCCAACAGCGGGCTTTCAACTTGTGGAGTTTGATCCGGCTGGCACACGAACAACAGAGCCGACTCTTGACCTGCGTGCGAAGATGCAGGAAGGTGCTATTCAAGGGCGCCGAGGCTCCCGCATCCGCTACCGAAGATCGCGGATTCAGCTCGCGACATCAAGCCAGCGAGGTAAGCTATTTTACCCTTTACGGGGCTCTTTTTTCATAGTTTGACTCTATGCAGGATCTAAAACTCCCTCACCTCTGACAGGACTGGCGGAAGACGTCTGGACAGGTTGACTGTCCGACTCCCTTGCCAGAAGACCCAGCGGACGCCCGATTGACGGGCTGCTGGTTCCGGCACCTACGTGGTGCGGAGAAAAAGGCCAAGAAGAAGGCCACGGGGACTCGAAGGAGTTCCGGCGCCCGAGTGTTGTCGGACTCATCGTCCAATGACTCGGGCGGACTCCTCCCGTGAAGACGAGGAGGAGGAAAAGAGCCTCTCCCAGTGAGAGAGAAGAAAGGAAGGCCGCCCCAACTAGGGAGCCGGAGGGTCAAGAAGGAAGGACTCTCCTCCGGACTACACATGCCAACGCCGGCGGGCGGAGAGGAGTGGCCACCAAGGACCAAGCCCTGGCGAGATCGTAAGTGTCGAACACCGAATAACTCATGGCGTTCCATTTGTCGCACAACATCTTTTAACACGAATATAACCATGCAGCCCGTAGCAGCGGGCTCGGCGGTCGTCGGCGGCTCCACTGGATTCGTCGGATGTGAATAGCACCTCACTTCCGACCGCCTCGTCTCCTCCCGTCGCGGACGGCGCGGGTGGAGTCCCAAAGGGCCCAGCCAGAGGAGGTGGCCAGGAGGCGCCGCAAGGCAACCTCCGGACTCCGGCGCAAAGGGATAAAACCGAAGGGCTTCAAGTCGGCCCTGCGCTGGACTCGTCATCGAACCGGTGGTTCCGGTCCGGCAGAGCAACCCCTTAGTAAGAAGGGCAAGACTGCGACGCCGGTGACCTCCGTCCAGCGGAGGCACGGATGATTTGATGGGCGCTTAACGGCGCTTCCATCGACGAGGAGCACCGCCTTGTTATGAGTGTGGTGATCCGAGAAGTTCGATCCGCCAAGCGGGCTGGTGAAGCTTATGCCAGCCTTCTAACAGGCTTTGAGGTATGTATTTAAGATATGTAAAAATATTACCGCATAGACGGTAGCCCGATGCTCGGTTTGGTGTTGGAAAGAAAAAGCCGAACGAGGATCTAAAAAGATATCTGTGAGAGTCTAACATAAGTATGTCAATATGGGAATGCAGGCTGTCTTTGCTGACCTCTGTCGCCTTGTTGTGGAGGTTGATGCATTGAAGCGAGCCTCGAGCAGTCAAGAACAAGCTCGGACTTGCCAAAAAGCAGCTCGAGGATAAGGAAGGTAAGTAATACCTTATGGGAGTATTTAAAGATGTGGTTGCAAAGATGACAGGAATAACGTGAATATTGCAGGGGCCCTGAGCGAGGTGGCGACCACGAAGGAAGAGGTGTCAAGGCGAAAGCAATGCGGCCTTGGGCGCACCGAGCGAGAGAAGCGAGGCGGCGGGTGGCGGAGGTGCGGCAAGAGATCCGTGCTCGTGGAAAAACACGAGAGTTTAGAGCGTGATTCAAAGACTCGAGAGTCCGAGCTCGCCTCGGCCCTTTAGAGCGCCAAAGCCGCTAAGGCCGAAGCCCAAAAGCCCTCCAGGAAATTGAGGCGATGAAGAAGATAGCGGCGGGTAAGGCATTCTATATGCAAAGAAAGCATGTGAAAGTGAATTATCTGTTACTTACCCGAATCCGGAGCTCTCCAGGAGCATTCGCAGATCTTCCCTGCAGTGTGTATGATGCTGCCACATTCTACCAAGCCGAGGAGGGAAGCTCGACGGAGAAGGTGTTTTGGTCTCGATATCTTGAGGCGGACACCAGTGCCCATATGGCGACCAGTTGAAGCAGCTGGTCGAGCTCCATAAGGTGGTCGAACAGGCCATGAAAGGCATCATAGTTCGACTGTGGCCTAAGAAAGCCATGCCTGGGAGCTACTTCGTCTGGTGAGGCGGCTGGTGGACGCCTGTCCATGGGTTGAAGTCGTCAAGCACTCCGTCTGCATCGAAGGTGCCCGTGCTAAGGTGCACTGGGGCAAGATGGATGCTAATAAGCTTGTGACGGACGGACCACCACCGAAAAAGGAGCATCGCAAGCCTGAAATGTATTATGAGGGCGTCCTGAAGGGTGCCCGCCTTATAGCGGATGAATGCTCCAAAGATGTAATTTTTTAATAGACTCGCATTTGTTATCCTGTACGCTGAAAACTTGTTCATATGCACTAAGCAACACTTTTGAATTTAAAATATTACCTTCTGAGCGGCCGTGTATTAAATTTGAAAGATGTCGAGTCGTCGGCTTCAGCCCCCATGCCACGAGTCTTTGGGTGTTGGGATAAACTTGGCGCTCTTGTTCCCATTCTTGGGCCCTTGAGGCGCTCAATATAACAAACAAGGCAACGGACTATAATGCTTGAACACTCTCCTTAGCCATAGAATTCTATAATTTTAAATTTCGTGAAGCCCCCAGTATTCGAAGACCGAGTTCGGGCGCTATCACGCCTAGGCGGACAATGCCGACTCCTCGCTCTAAGCGGCATAAGCCTTTAGGGACTCGAAAACCTCTCGAACAGCGACCGGCTCTCACCCTATCATGACGGTCAGTTTTAGCTTTCTCCACTGAAGTGCTTAACCCAGCTCAACCGGGGCACAATTGCAGTGGTTCTCCCAGCGCTACCTTAGCCGATATAACGAAACATAAGGTACCAAAACATGGGAGCCGGGCAAACCCAACTATTGACCCAAGACATGATTCGGAGCCGATGCATATAATGCTATAAGTTTGGGGTGCCGCACTTGTGAAAGTGTTCGGACTTTTCACACCATATTGTGGAGTACTTAAGCCCCTGGTGTATTGCCCGTACCAAAGTGTACGGTTGCACAATGTCATAAATGAACATATATATATATATATATATATATATATATATATATATATATATATATATATATATATAAAAAAAGGGAATTCAATAATAAGCGCAAGCTATATATTGTTTATTCAAAAGGGCTGCTGATAGAGCAGAATGATACAAATAGTCACGATAAGCAAGGGCGGGACTTTTAACATGTCCCCTCGAGGGTAAGCAGCGGGATGGTGTGTAAAACAGATATATTGCTCGTAATAGAGACCACTGGACACTCGGCGTAGCTTTACGCCTCCTGGCTGTTGCATCGTGTGTTCGCGATTCTCTTGCGGACGAGGGCTTCGTGAGCGGAGTCACGAAAGTAAAAAAGAAAAGAAGAAGAAAAGAAAAGAATGACACAATCGGGGCCCACAGTGCGGTTGAGCTGCATTACGGGCATGCCGTGGTCGTGCCCTTCCCTATGCCCATGGTATTTCGGGCGTAATTATGCAGCGTAGTATTGGTTTCGCGGTTTCGCGAGGGCTTGGGCTTTGGGCGCATTGTTATGCGTGCTCGGGCGTGCGAGCGGTCTTGTTGTAGGTTACTCGGCCGCTTGACGGTGTCCGGACGTTTAATAGCGGACTCAAGAATTGCCTTAAGAGACTGCTTTGTACTTGCGCGCGAGGGTCGCCAGATGCTCCTCCGTCCGGAGAGAGCGTTCGGTGTTTCCATTGACCGTAATGACTCCTCGAGGACTGGCATCTTGAGCTTGAGATATGCGTGAGGCGGCACCGCATTGAACTTTGCAATGCGGTTCGTCCAAGCGATCGCGTGATAGCCGCTGCATGAGCGGGACTATGTCAAGATTAACTCCTCGTTTGGAAGTTATCCGGGATCCGAAGACCACTTCAAGTGTAACTAAGCTCGTCTGATTGGCCTCTACGCTGGTATGACGCCTTTAAAGGTCGTCTTCATGGGTTTAATCCTTGATGGGTCTATGCCCATTTTGCACACTGTGTCCTGATAAAGCAGGTTCAGGCTGCTGTCACCGTCCATTAGGACTCTAGTGAGATGAAATCCGTCAATGATTGGGTCTAGAACCAATGCGGCGAATCCGCCATGGCGGATGCTAGTGGGGTGGTCCCTTCGATCAAAAGTGATCGGGCAGGAAGACCACGGGTTGAACTTGGGGCGACTGGCTCCATCGCATATACGTCCCTTAGTGCACGCTTCTGCTCCCTTTTGGGTATGTGGGTTGCGTATATCATGTTCAACGTCCGCACTTGCGGGGGGAAGCCCTTCTGTCCTCTATTGTTCGGCGGCCGGGGCTCCTCCTCGTCATCGCTATGCAGCCCCTTGTCATTGTTTTCGGCATTTAACTTGCCTGCCTGCTTGAACACCCAACAATCCCTGTTGGTGTGATTGGCTGGTTTTTCGGTGGTGCCGTGTATCTGGCACGAGCGATCGAGTATTCGGTCCAAATTGGACGGGCCCGGAGTCTTTCTTTTAAATGGCTTTTCCCGCTGACCGGGTTTAGAGCCTCTGAATCCGGCATTGACTGCCGTATCCTCAGCATTATCGCCGTTAATGCGGCGCTTGTGCTTGTTGCGACGCGGCCTGCCATTGCTGTCCTTGGTATCCGAATTACCAGGGCTCTTGGTCATGTTGTTACTACAAGCTAGCCAGCTGTCCTCTCCCACGCAAAAGCGGGTCATGAGTGTTGTGAGGGCTGCCATGGATTTCGGCTTTTCCTGTCCTAGGTGCCGGGCAAGCCACTCGTCGCGGATGTTGTGTTTGAAGGCTGCAAGGGCCTCTGCATCCGGACAATCGACGATTTGATTTTTCTTGGTTAGGAACCGTGTCCAGAATTGTCTGGCCGATTCCTCTGGCTGCTGAATTATGTGGCTTAGGTCATCGGCGTCGGTGGTCGCACATATGTGCCCGGAAATTGTCGAGGAATGCGGCTTCGGTCTTCCCAACAACCAATTGACTCTGGGCAAGCTGTTAAGCCAATGCCGGGCTGGTCCTTTAAGCTTGAGTGGGAGGTATTTGATGGCGTGTAGATCATCACCGCGGGCCATGTGGATGTGAAGGAGATAGTCCTCGATCCAGACCGCAGGATCTGTTGTGCCATCGTATGATTCAATGTTTACAGGTTTGAAACCTTCAGGGATTTGATTATCCATCACTTCATCTGTGAAGCATAGTGGGTGCGCGGCGCCTCTGTATTGGGCTATATCACGACGCAGCTCAAATGAGCTTTGTCTACTGTGTTCGGCCCGGCCGGAGTTGCCATATCCGGCGTGATGGTTATGGTCACGTGTCGTGGGGCGCCCACGCGATCCGTAGATAGATCTTGTTTTCCTTGCCTTGTCCTCCAATATATCTCGCAGGTCTGGCGCATTTCCCCGCGCCTTGGTATTTTTTGAGCGGCGCCGGGGTGCGGCTTGAGTTGAGGGCCGAGAGGCCTCTCTATCGTGGCCACGAGGTGGCCGGTCAGCCATATCATGCGCTGGTGATGTAGGTTTGGGTGCTTCCTCCTCTAATCGGGGTAGCAGCCTGCGTTTTGGGTAGCTCTTGGAGGGGCGCTCGAGTTCATACTCTTCGGCCGCAAGGACTTCAGTCCATCTGTCAGCTAGCAAGTCTTGGTCAGCTCTAAGCTGTTGCTGCTTTTTCTTGAGGCTGCTTGCCGTGGCCATGAGCCTGCGATCGAAACGCTCTTGTTCCACGGGATCCTCGGGCACGACGAATTCGTCATCATCGAGGCTTGCCTCATCTTCGGAGGGAAGCTTGTAATTATCGTCCTCTACCTCTCTTTCTGCCGCTCTCTCATGAGGGCTGGCTTCTCCATCCTCCTGCGCTGAATCCTGCTGGAGGGGGTTATCTTCGACACTGTCCGGGGGTGTTATTGTCTCCCGTGCCGGAATCACCGTTTTTGCTGTGGCAGGATTTAGAGCGGCGCCGCTGACGCCGGCGCTTAGGCTGTTTCTTGGAGGGGTCATCCTCCGCTGTTCCATTGCCATTCCCATCTTTTGGGATGTCCACCATGTATATGTCGTATGACGAGGTGGCCTTCCAGTGCCCTTCCAGTGCCCTGTGGGCTCTGGTTCTTGATCGTCTCCTGCATCGTCGTCCATACCGTCGATGTCTTCGGAGTCGAAGTCGAGCATGTCGGTTAAATCATCGATAGTGGCTACGAAGTGGGTGATGGGTGGGCTTTGAATTTATTCGTCGTCCGCATCCCAACCTTCTTGACCATAATCCGGCCAGGGCTCTCCTGATAAAGAGAGAGACTTTAGTGAATTCAGGATGTCGCCAAAGGGCCAGTGCTGAAAGATGTCTGCCACGGTGAATTCCATGATCGGCGCCCAATCGGATTCGATTGGCGGGGGCGCGGAAGGCTCGGAGTCCGGAGAGGAGTCCGTCACCTTGGATTCACGAGCTTCGCAAAGGACGGGGTAGGTGTATGGCTCAATCGCCGTAGAGATCGCAGCCCCTGAGGCGGTGTCCAGCCACCCGTCCTCGATCGGCACAGTCGGCTCCGAGCTAAAGGTCGGAGCGGACACTGTGCAACCTCCGGACACCTTCGGGCGGCGAGCTACATCATGCCCTCGTGATAAAGGTCGCGGCGCTTGGCTGTGGCTCGAACCCGTCAAAGATCAAGTCTCCGCAGACGTCAGCCGTGTAGTTCAAACTTCCAAATCTGACCTGGTGGCCAGGGGCGTATCTTTCAATCTGCTCCAGATGGCCAAGCGAATTGGCCCGCAGTGCAAAGCCGCCGAATATGAAGATCTATCCGGGGAGAAAAGTCTCACCCTGGAGCGCATCGTTGTTGATGATTGGAGGAGCCATCGTGCCTAAAGATGACGACACAGAGGAACTCTCAATGAAAGCACCAATGTCGGTGTCAAAACCGGCAGATCTCGGGTAGGGGGTCCCGAACTGTGCGTTTAGGCGGATGGTAACAGGAGACAAGGGACACGAAGTTTTTACCCAGGTTCGGGCCCTCTCGATGGAGGTAAAACCATACTCCTGCTTGATTAATATTGATGATATGGGTAGTACAAGAGTAGATCTGCCACGAGATCAAAGAGGCTAAACCCTAGAAGCTAGCCTATGGTATGATTGTTGTTCGTCCTACGGACTAAAACCCTCCGGTTTATATAGGCACCGAAGAGGGTTAGGGTTACACAGAGTCGGTTACAATGGTAGGAAATCTACATATCCGTATCGCCAAGCTTGCCTTCCACACCAAGGAAAGTCCCATCCGGACACGGGACGAAGTCTTCAATCTTGTATCTTCAAAGTCCAGGAGTCCGGCCAAAGGCTATAGTCCGGCTATCCGGACACCCCCTAATCCAGGACTCCCTCAGTCCTCATTATAATAGTACTTCCACATGGCGCCATCCCCAGTGCCGTGCACACGTCCAAATTGCGGCTGCTGGCCGGGTGGGTGTCCCATCATTATGTTCATGGCCCTGTTGAAAGGAGTGTCCCACTTGTACTTCGCCGACGACTGAGTCGACGAGTCGCTTTCGGCCGCAAGCTTGTGTTGCTCTCTCTGCAAAATGGACAGTGAATCATTTACGCATGCGACTAGAATGTAGTAGACTTCATTGATTAGAAGCTAATATGTAAGGTGGTAAAAGGATAATTACCAGTAGTCTCATGAATTTCCTAGTCGGCTTGTCGGTGAAAAAAAAAATCTTTTTTTGGGGTCCCATGAGAATCGGGCCCTGATGAAGTCGTGCTCCTACTGGTCGGTGAACTCAGCCAATGGGTCTGGGATCCCCTGACGTTCATGTTCTGCGTCCTCCTTAGCCCACACGGGCCTCTTTCCCGTGTAACCACAACTTCCAAGGCGGTGGTTCCCCATGTTCTTTTCCTGCAGCTGCTTGCCTCTCTCCGACCTGGCCTTGGCAGCTTCTTCATTGCAAGTCTCCTTGAACTTTTCAAAGTCCTCTATCATAATTTTTGGATTGTCTACAACAATCTCAACGTAGGTTTCATGGTCTACTTCAATCGCCTTTTCACCCTAGTTTTCCAAGCGCTCAATGCGTAGTTGAACTTCCCTAGGGCTTTGTTGTTGATTTTTTTCATGGCATCATCATCCCATGGGTCGACAGCGTCATTCCGACCGGGGAACAGGAATCTTGCGTGCAACCTAGTTAGGAGCAGCTTCTTCAAATTTTCATTCTTCCATATTTTTGTGGTGTTGATGTTAGCTGTATCCCGTAGGATGCATGCTAGTTGGTTGCTGTAACACGCTGCCACTTCCCGCGGCTCTATTGGCTCGAACTTGCCAGGGTGCACCGCCGTGACCACCAGTCTTCCGGTGCCGAGCTCATTTGGGCGTCGTGTCCTCTTTTCCTTCTTTCCCTCACTGGCTTGGGAGGTCCCACCTTTCGTGCTGTAGTTAGGAACATCATCAGCGCCAGTCCCAGTGCGGGTGTCGTTGGTGGCATCAGTGTCGGCGCCGGCGCCACCACCGTCATATCCTTCATGACAAGGGGGTCCTGACACCCAGCTTCCTGTCTCTCTTGATCCCCCAGAAAGTTGAGGTAGGCGTATGATCAACCTAATTGGGACTGAAAACCTCCGGCCTCATCAGTGTCGGTCATGTTTCCTAGGGTTCAATGTCGTAGTCGTTTAATTATCGACCTTTATATAATAAAGTGAATAATGAAAAAAAGTGACCTTTGGTTTGCCGGAAATGTCGTTTCATTCCCGTCGTGAAAAATCTCGAGCACTCGATATGTCCAACTTTCTAGCACAAGTCGTGACGAAATTCACGGAAAATTTCGGCATGACCTTTGCTAGAAAGTGCACATATAGAGCGCCTGAAATTTGCCGGAATGGAAATGAATCAACGTTTCCGGCAAAACATAGGTCACTCACAATCGGTTTCCCTGCAAATGAAAATAAGCACTGTGTGCTGAAGTAGCATTTCACTAACAATCACGGAGATGCAGCCCAAAGTGAAGCTTACTGCCCAAAGTGAAGCTTACTGCCCAAAGTGAAGCTTACTACCCAAAGTTAAAAATCTTCTTTTTTAACTTCAAAAGTGAAGCTTACTGCCCAAGGTGAAGCTTCACTGGCTAATATTGCCGGAATGAAGCATTGCTGCCAATACAACAACTACTTGTGGCAAATACGAAAAAGGGAAATGCAAAATTCATCACCGCATATTTTCACTAACAATAATTTCTGCCAACTACTTGCTGCCAATACAACAACTACTTGATTTCAAAATATTGTGACATGTTCAGACTATGTAAAAATTCAGAATGTTTTACAAAAAATCTGTCTCCTAGTGAGTAACGACAGTAACTTCAAGTGAGTAACTACAGTAACTTCAAGTGGGTAACTCCATTTTCTAAATTTCTTTTACATTACACTAACCATGATATTTGTTCCTCTGTTCTGGTCATAATTATAGTCTGATTGTTGAACCCATGAGCATTTTATTTTAATTTTTTGAGCATTGTTTTTGGCAATGATGCTAGCTAGCTAGAGTGGCATCTACTGCCTTAGCAATCAACAATGAGCATTGATTTTTGCAAGCGAAAGAAAGAAACAGAGCATGTATGCATGAGTGAGCAGTTTGCATAGAGATAAAGGAGAGGAAGGGGGTGGTTCACCGCGTGTCAAGGTCAGGGTCGCCGGGTCTGAGGGGGTGGCGTCGGGGTTGAGGACGTCGGCGTTGTGGTCGGGGTCGCCGGGGCTGAGGGGGTTGAGGGCGTCCTTCTCCTCCTCGCTGAGCATTGTCGATCTGCAGAGACCAAATTTGGTCAGAGAGAGATAGAGAGGGGGGAGAGAGAGATAGACCTACCGGCAGAGAGGATGACGCCGGTGGTGGGGACTTCACGGGGGGAGGGGATGGGGGCGCCATAGGCGGAGGGGGTGACGGGCGGCTGGTGGCACGGGGGAGGGGTCGGGTGCAGCGTGCGTCGACGGCGGCGAGGGGCACCTGTGGTCTGGCGTCAGTGATGGTGAGGCGGAAAGGGATCGGATCGAGTGGGAGTGAGAGAGAGAGGAAAGAGATGTGTGGCCAGTGCTGTAGGCAACTTAGCTATGGCGCATGTTGGCAAAACGCGCTATAGCTAAGTTAGCGGTAGCGCTGCCCAGGCCAAAACGCGCTACTGCTAACCCTTTTTTCTTTTTTTTTTCTTTTTTTCTTTTTCTTTTTTTTCATATTCCACAAACTTCCTTCCCTTTTATTTTATTTTTATTAATCTTTTTATTTTTCATATTCCACAAACTTCCTTCCTTTTTCTTTTTCTTTTTCTTTCATTACATTTTCCACAACTTATTAGTTCCTTTTTCTTTTCTTTCATTTCATTTTGCAAAACTTCCTTTCTTTTCCTTTTTCTTTTTCTTTCATTTGCACTTTTCTTTTTCTTATCTTTCTTTTGAACTTTCCTTCCTTTAATTTGGTCTGTCGTTGGAGCAATACCACTGTTACCCTCTGGATAATAATTAGTATATTAAATCATTTGACCGCTAACGGCGGTATACAAAATAGACGCACACAAAATTTGTGGATTAGTTTGTCAGCTTGCGCAACGACGACGCTTTAGACTGGTCTTCTTCCCTTTTTTGTTCGTTGTCGAATAATTGAGCCCATGGTCATGCCTTTTCCTTCTCCAGGGATTACGATCTTTCATAGGTAATGTAGTCTTCATTCTTCTTTTGACGTATGTTTCATCGTCATCAGCATCATCTTCCCTCATCGGATCACCGTATTGGTCGTAGTCTTCCTCGTTGGCGACTCCATCCATTCCGGCGATGCTCCTTTTGCTTCTCCTCACGACAACACGGCTAGGATTGATCGGATCAGTTATGAAGAAACATTGTGTCACGTTTTTAGCATGTACCGATGGCTCATTTTTGGCGATGGCGTTGACGGTACCGCTATCGGAGTCGGGTATACAAATGGTACTGAAATGTCGGTTTTCTCTCTGTACATTCTTAGCCCATCTGACACGGAACATCGTCACGCTATGCAATCTAGAGTAGTTAAGCTCCCATATCTCTTTGACCCTTCCATAATATCTTTCAATTACATTCTCGGTCATGGCTTCCATCGTCAACCCTGAGTTTTGGTCATCACTGTTTATATCTTTCTCCTCCGTGTAGAACGTGTATCCGTTGATATCGTATGCTTGATAAGTCGCGAGCTTGGTCGAGGGGCCATGTGCTAAGGAATATATGAGCGTTCCGTTCGGACAACCCTCTTCCGTGGGATTAGCCAGAACTCGCTCTTTGAACCAACGCAAGAAAGTGGAGTTGTGCTCTCTAATAACTTCAGCGTCGTCTGTGCACCCACCATCCGATGATTCTTTGCGATGGTCTGTTTGTGGAGTGTCACAAAATCTTCTAGCACATCTGGGTGTTGTAGCACTATTAAGTTTGCCCTGTCATGGTCGTTTTGTCGTCCCGAGCGTAACACATTCACATCCCTATGACCGTTGGTGTGACCTTCGCCTTCGAGCCTTCCACAGTGCTTGTTGATGGGCAAACCAACAACAGGGTCCCCGGTGCCTACTAGATAACTCTCACAGAAAGAGATGCACTCTTGGGTCACATATCCCTGGGCTATGCTTCCATCTGGACGGGACATGTTACGAATGAATCCTTTGATGACCCCATTCATCCTCTCAAACGACATCATGCTATGCAGGAATGTCGGCCCTAGGTCGATGATGTCGTCCACGATGTGGACACATAGATGCACCATGACATCAACGAACGTGGGCGGGAAGTACATCTCTAGCTCATTCAGTATGACAACGATCTCTTCCTGTAGCCTATGGAGTTGCTTCACACTGGTCGACTTTCGAGAGATAGCATAAAAAAAGTGGCATAGGCCAGTAAGCGTCTCACGCACATGTGTGTCCATAATCCCTCTAAGTGCAACCGGGAGTAACCGCGTCATCATCACATGACAGTCGTGAGACTTCATCCCACTGAACCTTTTTTTCTTAGTGTCCAGATATCTGCTTATCTTCCCACAGTATCCGGAACTAACTTTGATTCCGGCAGGGCACTTGAACAAGTTATTGACCTCCTTCAGATCTAAGGTGAAGCAAGAGGGCGGGCAATATTGTTCTTCCTTCTTGTTTACTTTTTCCCCCTATCATCCATCTCCATCTCGGTCTCCTCTGACGACCTTTTACCGGGCATTTGGAGATCTTTCCCGATATTAAAAAATTCCAAGTCTTTTCTTGCCTTCGGCCCATCCTTGGTCCTCTCCGGCATGTTCATCAATGTTCCAAGCAAACTCTCAAGGATATTTTTTGTGATATGCATTTAATCAAGGCTATGAGGTGTGTCAAGTATGGGCCAGTATTCCAAGTCCCATAAAACAGATCTCGTCTTCCATACCTTCAGCAGGGGCTCCGACGCCTTTTTCTTCGTCTTTCCCAGCGAGGGGCACTCTTCCCAGTTCTTCAATAACTCATATATTTCTACACCGCTACGCTTACGTGGAGGACCTCGATGCTCAGCCTTACCATTGAATAGATCTCCACGCTTTCTCCACGGGTCATCCTTCTCGAGCCATCTTCGATGCCCCATGTACACGATTTTTGAAGACCCGCCATCTTTTGATAGCTGCAGAGAAATTGTATCATCCATGCACCTCGTGCATCCGCAATATCCATGGCACACCTGGCCGGAGAGATAGCCGTAACCGAGATAGTCCTGCACCGTCGTGATCAGTGTGGCTCTTGTGTAGAAATACTCTCCTTTGCTTGCATCCCATGTCTTGGCCGGCGTTATCCATAAGGTCTGTAGCTCCTCTTTCAGTAACCTAAGATATAGATTTATATCATTTCCCGGTTGTCTCGGCCCTTGAATAAGCATAGCCATGTGTATGTATTTTTCCTTCATGCACAACCAGGGGAGGTTGTACATCCATACAAACACGGGCCATGTGCTATGATTGGTGTTCTGGTTGCCAAATGGATTCATGCCATCACTACTAGCGCCAAGCACAATGTTCCTTGGATCATTTGTGAAAAAAAAATCAAATTCAGCATTTAATGCTCTCCACTGGCTAGCATCGGCGAGGTGTCTTAGCTTTGGCTCATCTCCATCATCTGGCTTCACCCTCTTCGCGTGCCAGCGCATAAGCTTTGCTTCCTTAGGATCTACGAAATACCGTTGTAGACGCGGAGTGATCGGAAAGTACCATACAACTTTCTATGGAGCTTTCTTTCCGGCCTTTTTATATCGTGAAGCATTGCACTTTGGACAGATGGTTTTTTCCGCGTGCTCATTCCGATATATGATGCAATCATTGATGCATGTGTGATATCTAATGTGTGGCAGATCAAGAGGGCACACGATTTTCTTTGCCTCCTTGACACTTGTAGGACACAGGCTTCCCGTGGGAAGAACCTTCTTTAGATACTTCAGAAGCTCATCCAGGCTTGCATCTGTCCATTTTTTTTTGCCTTCGTCTTTAGAAGTTCTAGTGTGAAACTCAAGCGAGTCACCTCGGGATTGCAACCATGATACAAAGGAGTCATCGAGTCTACCTCCAGTAGCGCCAGTTTGGCCTCCTCTCTAGAAGCAACTCTGTCGCTAATCGTCTTCTTGTGAACCAGGTCTCGAACATGCGGGTCCCGCATGGCTAAACTTAGTACCGACGAAGATGGCGGTGTGTCTGCGTCTTCTCCGCCTTGGACTGCCTCTTTGCCATCGACATTTCCGAGGCCGTCTTCCTCTTCGGGCACATAATCGGTCATCTATTCGTCTGGTGGCCCCATGTCGTTATTTCCTACCCCGTTGACGTCCTCATCATCATCATCATCATCATCATCATCATCTTCTTCTTCACTTATCCACCGAGTATGGCCATGCATGAAACCATGCATGAGCAGGTGCGCCTTGAATGTACCACCCTCAGAGGGGTCGAGCCTGACTATTCCTTTGCATTTTCGACACGGACATAAAACATCCTTCAGTCTTTTTCATACATGTCGTCCACAGTGGATTGCTATTATCTTTCCACCATCCTTCCATTGACCTTCATGATCACCTGCGCGCGGAGCAAATATTATAACCACGTATATATGCATGCATGGATCAAATTCATACAAAAATTCAGCATGACCTTCCCTAAACATAGGCCATATTGAGTTTGCCCGAAATTCGCCAAAACGGAATTGAATCGACATTTCAGGAAAACATAGGCAACTCATGCCACCCGCATTATTTCATCAAATACACAAAGTAGGCAACTCAAATTATGCCACACACAATTCGGTATATATATTCTCATATCGCCCATATATATAGTTTCGGTCCTATCCACGCAAACACCTTTTTTTGCTCAGCTATGTGTCGAGAGGGATATCGAGCACCTTTATTCTTAATTACCTAGTAGCTCTAGATATATAGCTCTAACTAGCTAGCTAGCTAGGGAGAGAGAGAGAGAGAGCTAGGGAGATAGTGTGAGAGGAGAGGGAGAGAAGAGGGAAGGCATTAATGGAAGGGGGTGGAGGGCAAAGAAGAGGGGAGGGAGGGCATTAATGGAGGGGCGGTGGTGGAGGGCACAAAGAAGAGGGGAGGGAGGGTTCTAATGGAGGGGGTGGTGGAGGGGCAAAGAAGAGGGGGGGTGGAGGGCAAAGAAGAGTGGGAGGGAGGGCTCTAATGGAGGGGTGGTGCAGGGGGAGCATTGAAAGGAACAAGCAAGGTGCAAGGAAAGGGGGAGAAAGGAAGGGGGAAGAAGAGAGGGGAGGAAGAAGGGGAAAGGTGGTAGGTGGCTGGCGGGCATAGCAGTAGCGCGGGTCACCTATACGTGCTACTGCTATGGCAGCTTGCAAAATATCTATGGCTAGTGTTGCACTACCTATAGCGCGGGCCAGAAACACACGCTACTGGTAAAAAGTTATACGTAGAAAAATTAGCAGTAGCGCGTTTAGATAAACAGGCGCTATAGATCCTAAACTAGCAGTAGCCCGGTTGGACAACAAGCGCTGCTGCTATTTTTTGATCAGGGGGTGTGGTGAGTTACACTTAGCAGTAGCGTGGGGGCTAGGTAACAAGCGCTGCTCCTAACAGATACCAATAGCTCTCTTTATAGCCAGCGCTACTACTAACTACTAGTAGCGTGGGGTCATGAACAAACGCTACTGGTAAACTTCTATCTATAAGCATTTTCCTAGTAGTGTATCCACTATGTTCTTAGATTGATCTTGCTATAACTTTGCCATGCTTAATGCTTTTCACTTCGGGCCCAGGTGCCATGAACTCAAATCTGAACCGTTTATGAATTCATCATTATATCCATGTGATGTCTACTACGCAACCTTCTTCTTGTAGACGTTGTTGGGCCTCCAAGTGCAGAGGTTTGTAGGGCAGTAGCAAATTTCCCTCAAGTGGATGACCTAAGGTTTATCAATCCGTGGGAGGCGTAGGATGAAGATGGTCTCTCTCAAACAACCCTGCAACCAAATAACAAAGAGTCTCTTGTGTCCCTAACACACCCAATACAATGGTAAATTGTATAGGTGCACTAGTTCGACAAAGAGATGGTGATACAAGTGCAATACAGATGGTAGATATAGGTTTTTGTAATCTGAAAATATAAAAACAGCAAGGTAGCAAGCGATAAAAGTGAGCGTAAACGGTATTGCAATGCTAGGAAACAAGGCCTAGGGTTCATACTTTCACTAGTGCAAGTTCTCTCAACAATAATAACATAATTGGATCATATAACTATACCTCAACATGCAACAAAGAGTCACTCCAAAGTCACTAATAGCGGAGAACAAACGAAGAGATTATGGTAGGGTACGAAACCACCTCAAAGTTATTCTTTCCAATCAATCCGTTGGGCTATTCCTATAAGTGTCACAAACAGCCCTAGAGTTCGTACTAGAATAACACCTTAAGACACAACTCAACCAAAACCCTAATGTCACTGGATACTCAATGTCACCTCAAGTATCCATGGGTATGATTATCGATATGCATCACACAATCTCAGATTCATCTATTCAACCAACACATAGAACCTCAAAGAGTGCCCCAAAGTTTCTACGGAGAGTCAAGGCGAAAATGTGTGCCAACCCCTATGCATAGGTTCATGGGCGGAACCATAAGTTGATCACCAAAACATACATCAAGTGAATCACGTGATATCCCATTGTCACCATAGATACACACGGCAAGACATACATCAAGTGTTCTCAAATCATTAAAGACTCAATCCAATAAGATTACTTCAAAGGGAAAACTCAATCCATTACAAGAGAGTAGAGGGGGAGAAGAAACATAGGATCCAACTATAATAGCAAAGCTCGCGATACATCAAGATCGTGCCAAATCAAGAACACGAGAAAGAGAGATCAAACACATAGCTACTGGTACATACCCTCAGCCCCGAGGGTGAACTACTCCCTCCTCATCATGGAAAGCGTCGGGATGATGAAGATGGCCACCGGTGAGGGTTCCCCCCTCCGGCAGGTGCTTGAACAGGTCCCGATTGACTTTTGGTGGCTCAGAGGCTTGCGGCGGCGGAACTCCCGATCTATTCTGTTCCCTGATCGTTTTAGGATATATGGATATATATATAGGCAGAAGAAATACGTTAGGGGAGCCACGAGGGGCCCACGAGGGTGGAGGGCGCGCCCTAGGGGGGTGGGCGCGCCCCCTACCTCGTGCCTTCCTTGTTGCTTTTTTTGACGTGGACTCCAAGTCTCCCGGGTTGCTTTCCTTCTAAAAATAACTTCTCTAGAAGGTTTCTTTCCGTTTCGACTCCGTTTGATATTCCTTTTCTTCGAAACACTAAAACAAGGGAAAAACCAGGAACTGACACTGGGCTCTGGGTCAATAGGTTAGTCCCAAAAATAATATAAAAGTGTTTAATAAAGCTTATAAACATGCAAAATGGATAATATAATAGCATGGAACAATAAAAAATTATAGATACGTTGGAGACGTATCACCATGTTTTAGATCCGATCTTGTAAGTTATAGTCACCTACTAGGATTAGATCCAACAACTCCGGAGTGACAACAACCAGGCCCACTCTCAGTGATGACCGTAGTTTGAGGAGTTCATGTATTCACTATGTGTTAATGCTTTGTTCCGTTTCTCTATTAAAAGGAGGCCTTAATATCCCTTTGTTTCCAATATGGACCCCGCTGCCACGGGAGGGTAGGACAAAAGATGTCATGCAAGTTCTTTTAATAAAGCACGTATGACTATTTACGGAATACATGCCTACATTATATCGATGAACTGGAGCAAGTGTCGTATCGCCCTAAGTTATAACTGTCACATGATGAATATCATCCAACAAGTCACTGATCCAATGCCTACGTATTTATTCTTATTGATCTTGCTGCGTTACTATTGCTATCATCACTGTTACACTTGCTACAAATTACTGCTATCACTGTTACTGTTACCGTTGCTGCTGTCACTACTATCAAAACTATCATATTACCGCGCTACTGATTACTTTCCTGCAGATAATTAATCTCCACGTGTGGTAGAATTGCCAACTCAGCTGCTAATACCTTCAAATATTCTTTGGCTCCCCTTATGTCGAATCTATAAATTTGGGTTAAATACTTTACCCTCGAAAATTGTTGCGACCCCCTATACTTGTGGGTTATCAAGACCTTTTTCTGGCGCCGTTGCCGGGGAGCATAGCTATGTTTGTTGAGTCACTTGGGATTATTATCATATTATCACTATGAAGAATCTGAAGGATCCTAAGCCTATGATATTTCCCTCAATTACGAGGGGAGGTAAGAAACTGCCATCCAGTTCTGCATTAGATTCACCTTCTGTTATGAGTAAACTTGCAACACCACCACATGCTATTAATCCTGATATGTCACAAGTTATTGATGATGCTACTTCTACTATGAATAATGCTTATGATGATGCTAGTACCTTGCTTGATAATGATGATGTGCCACTTGGTGATTTTCTTGATGAACAAATTGCTAGAGTTATACAACATGATGTTGTTGAATCTGATGATGATCTTGAAACTGAAACTCTTGAAACACCTGCTAGAACTAGCCTTCCTAGATATGAATTGCCTAAGGTACCGGAAGGTTATGTTATGAGTGAAGAAGCAACTAGAGATATTCTTGCTTGCAATGATAGAGATGATCTAGAGAAATTACTATGCAAGTATAAAGAAAAATCTCTGAATGCTAGAATGAAATGTGATCCTAAGTTTGCTACTTCGCCTATCTGTATTGCTGATAAGGATTATGAATTCTTTGTCGACCCAGAGTTAGTTACTTTGGTTGAATCTGATCCTTTCCATGGTTATGAAACTAAAAATGTTGTGGCACATCTTACTAAGTTGAATGATATAGCCACCCTTTTTTACTCATGATGAAAAAACTCACTATTTCTTTATTCTCAAATTATTTCCTTTCTCATTAAAGGGTGATGCTAAAGCTTGGTACAATACTCTTGCTCCTGATTGTGTGCGTAGTCCCCAGGATATGATTTATTACTTCTCTGAAAAATATTTTCCTGATGATAGGAAACAAGCTGCCTTACAGGAAATATTTAACTTTGTGCAAACAAAAGAAGAGAGTCTCCCACAAGCTTGGGGGAGGCTTTGCCAATTACTTAATGCTTTGCCTGATCATCCTCTTAAGAAAAATGAAATACTTGAGATCGTCTATAGAACTAACCGATGCTTCTAGGGACTTCCTAGATAGTTATGTTGGTTGTGTTTTCAGGGAACGAACTACCGCTCAAGCTGAAGAATTATTGAATAACATACTGAAAAATTATGATGATTGGACTCTTCCTGAACCACTGCCTAAACCCACTCCAAAGAAGAGGGGTATATTATATCTCAGTCCTGAAGATATGCAAGAGGCAAAGAAATCAATGAAGGAAAAAGGTATTAAAGCTGGCGATGTTAAAAATTTATCTCCTATTGAAGAGATACATGGGCTTAATACAGCACCACTGCCTAAGGTGGTAGAGGTAAATTCTCTTATGAAGTTTAATGATAGTGATAATCCTCGCAATATACATCATAGTCAATGCCTTTATGATTTTGAAAGCTATATTAGAAAACAAGATCACTTCAATGCAAATGTTATGAAACAATTGAAATATAATTCTGATATGATTGCTCGCTTGGGTGACTTGTTATTTAGAATTTCAAATGATGTTAGAGGTGTTGGAAAACATGCTTCTATGGTACAAACCCAACTAGAACAAGTTGCTAAATCACAAAGAGAATTGCTTGATGAAATGAATCATAATATGCATGACTTTTTTATTAGAGTTGCAACTAGAGGAGGTAAAATGATTCAGGAACCACTTTATCCTGAGGGACACCCTAAAAGAATTGAACAAGATTCACAAAGAGCTAACACTAGTGCACCTAGTCCTTCTAAAAAGAAAAATAAAAAGAAAAATGATAGGACTTTGCACACTTCTAGTGAACCTGAAATAGAAAAACCTCCTGATAATGAAAATGAAACTTCTATCTATGATGCTGAAACTCAATCTGGTAATGAACACTCACCTAGTGATAATGAAAAAGGTAATGATGAGGTTCATGATGAATCTCAACCAAATAATAAAGAACCAGATAATGATGTTGAGATAGAACCACCTGTTGATCTTGATAACCCACAACCTAAGAATAAAAGGTATGATAAAAGAGACTTTGTTGCTAGAAAACATGGTAAAGAGAGAGAACCGTGGGTTCAAAAACCTATGCATTTTCCACCCAAGTCAACTAAAAAGAATGATGATGAAGAACTTGAACGCTTTGCTGAAATGCCGATGCCAGTCTTTTTGCGTACTCGCTTGACTGATATCTTGAAAATGCCGCCTTATGCAAAGTATATGAAAGACATCATCACAATTAAGAGAAAAATACCGGAAGCTGAAATCTTCACTCTGCTTGCTAATTATACTTTCAAAGATGGACTACCTAAAAAACTTGGAGATCCGGGAATACCAACTATACCTTGCTCTATCAAAAAGAATTATGTGAAAACTGCTTTGTGTGACTTAGGAGCTGGTGTTAGTGTTATGCCTTTTTCTTTATATAAAAGAATTGACTTGAATAAACTCACACCTAATGAAATATCTTTCAAATGGCTGACAAGTCAACTGCCATACCTATGGGTATCTGTGAGGATGTGCTCGTTGTTGTTGCTAATGTTACTATTTTGACTGAATTTGTTATACTTGAGATGCCCGAGGACGACAACATGTCGATTATCCTTGGTAGACCCTTCTTGAATACTTCAGGGGTTGTTATTGATTGCAATAAAAGCAAGGTCACTTTTCATATTAATGGCAATGAGCATATAGTGCACTTTCCGAAGAAACAATTCCAAGTGAATGGTATTAATGTTATTGAAAAATCTCCGACAATAACTATTGGAAGTTTTCAAATACCTCTACCTGCTATCAAAAAGAAATATGAAATGCTTATTGTTGGGGAAATGCATATGCCCATTGAGGTAACTTAGTGATTTACGAAAGTTCTTCGGTTTCATGCTAATCGAAAGTGATTGTTAATAAGACCTGATCAACCTTATTAATGAATCATTTTTGAGCGGTATGAAGTTGATGAATTTAGTAAGCACTACCTTCTGTCCCTACCTTTTGTTTGCTGTTTTTATTAGTTAAATAAAATAAAATGCCATGTTTTGTCTGTTTTATGAATTTCCCGTGAAATAAAAAATGACCCAAAAATAAAAGTTCTCAGAATGCCCTAAAAAAATTATATGATTTTTTCCTAAATATTTAAGAATTTTTGGTGCAAAAATTACCAGAGGGAGGTGCACCAGGTGGGCACAACCAACCTGGGTGCGCCAGGACCCCCAGGCGCGCCCTGGTGGGTTGTGGTCCCCACGTGGGCCCCCTCACTTATATCTTCGTCCCACATTGTCAGCTACCTCCAGAAAAAAAATCACTCTTGCTCTCTCTCCCGTGTTCTTGAGCTCAAACCCACGGATGTTGATCTCTTTGCTCGAAGCTCCGTTTCCGAAACTGTTTCGGGGATTGTTACTTGGTATGTGACTCCATCATTTGTCCAATTAGTTTTTGTTTTAGTATTTTATACTTTAAATAAATAGCTACTCTTGGTGCTGCTGTAGATGTGCTTGCGTGTTCAGTTCTTAGTGTTCTAAGTAGTTTGAATGCTTACTATGGCCTCTATGTATCCCTATGAGTAGTTGCTATCAATTTTGTGAAGTTTTGTTGAAAAAAATTTGTGAACTAAAAATTCAGATTTTTGTTCATAGCAAAAATTGTACGCGGACATGATGAACCTATTTGGAAGGAGTTCCTCGAGGAGACGATACTCGAGGGCATCTTCTAGTGATAGTTCTGCTCGTCAGTCCTATGTTGAACCAAGTGAAAGTTCCACACGAGATGTCGTGAAAGTGCGTTATATCGACTAGAGGGGGTGAATAGGCCATTTTTATGAATTCTTCACTGAGGAATTTGCAGGTGAGGAAATTCCTTAGCGAAGAACTACTTGCAGCGGAATAAGTACTCAAAAGTAAGCGTAACAGAATACAAGCATGGTCATCATGATGAAATGAAAACAAGCACAGAGTACTGAAAGCGTAAACACATGATAACTCAGGATGAAGACAAATAGACTGAAGAAATTGAACTGAGGAAATTGAGAAAGTCTTCAGTCAAAGTCTTCAAAACATAGATATGAACAAAAGCACAACACAGTTATGAGGAAATGAAAGAGTTGAGGAAATAGAACCAGTTGGCTTGGTGAAGACAATGATTTCGTAGACCAGTTCCAACTGCTGTCTCAGTTGTACATCTGGTTGGAGCGGCTAGGTATTTAAACCTGAGGACACACAGTCCCGGACACACAGTCCCGGACACACAGTCCCGGACACACAGTCCTCACCGTATTCTCCTTGAGCTAAGGTCACACAGACCTCATCCAATCACTCGTGGTAAGTCTTCAGGTGACTTCCGAACCTTCACAAACTCGGTCACTCGGCGATCCACAGTTCCTCTTGGATGCTCTAGACCATGACGCCTAACCGTCTGGAAGAAGCACAGTCTTCAAAGGTAACAAGCGTCGGATCCACGCATGATCAATCTCTTAAGTGATGCTCAATCACTTTGGGTTTGTAGGTGTTTGGGTTTGGGTTTTGGGTTTTTCCTCACTTGATGATTTTCGCTCAAAGTCCTCGGAGGATGGGATGCTCTCAAATGACAAGTGTTAGTTTCTCTCTGAGCAGCCAACCAGCTAGTGGTTGTAGGGGGCGGCTATTTATAGCCTAGGGAGCAGCCCGACATGATATGACATAAATGCCCTTCAATGATATGACCGTTAGATGGATAAGATATTTTGGGACAGCTGGCGCATAGCACAGCAACGGTCGGAAATTTGAGGTTCAAATTCCTCAGGGCTATCATGTTCCTCACTGTGTAGGCAATTCGCACTTGCGAATTCCTAACTCCTCAGTCAGAACAAATTTCTCAGCGACCAGAAGAACTTCGTCTCTGTCACTGAAGAAATTCACTGAACTGTATGAGATTTCCAATGGCTTCACTCGAAGGGATTGGTAGGTGTAGGTTTTTGAGTTGAGCATCACATGGAAATTTTTCCTAAGTATTTCCTCGACCCCCTTTAACAGTACGGTGTTTCCTATGACTCAAGAAAGAGAAAATGAAACTATGAAAACAAAAGTCTTCACGCTTCATGTTCCTCAAATGAATACCAAGTCTTCAAGGTCACACCAAATTCTTCACTTTCAAAGTCTTCAGAAATCCAAAGGCTTCAGTCGAAACACTTCATTTTTAGGGGTCAACTTTCTCTGTAAATATCAAACTCCTCATAGACTTATAGACCTATGTACACTCATAAACACATTAGTCCCTTAACCTATAAGTCTTCAATACACCAAAATCACTAAGGGGCACTAGATGCACTTACAATCTCCCCCTTTTTCGTGATTGATGACAATATAGGTTAAGTTTTCAACGGGGATAAACATGTGAAGTGTAAATACTGATATTGAGGAATTTGATTGCAAGATATAGAAGAACTCCCCCTGAAGATATGCATAGTGAGGATTTTGCTTTTGAAGCAATGCACACTTGAAGAGTAGAATCATGGAGATCTCCCCCTATATCTTGTAATTCATACACGCATTTAACATATAATATGAAGAATTTGAAATGCATGATGAAATATGGTGAATGATGTAATTCAGCATGCGTGCAATAACATTAACGAGGAATAAGCATGCAGAAGAACACAGCAAAAGTATCAGGTCACCATAGAGTTTAAGTTTACAACTCGATCCAGCAAAGTCATCAGAAGAACGAGAGTTGTAACTTAAGAAAAAAATGCCCATATAATAGACCCGCTTGAAGACCAACTCAAATTTCTCCACCTTTGTCATCGAATGACCAAAAGGATCGAAAATGAGTACTAACGCCCCTGAAGAATATCAAGTTGTTGAAGGAGCGCCAGCTTTGTTGGGGTCATTTGTTGATGTTGGGCCTGCCGCAGTGTCGTCCAAGTCTTGATGTTCATCGGTGTCGCGCGATGAAGAATAGGAGCTGGCCACCAAGGAAGGAACCTTGACCTTCTTGTATTTCTTCGGTGGAGGTGCAGACCAGTCAAAGTCTTCCTTGAGACCCATTTTCTTCAGATCTTCTTTGCTATAGACATGAGACAGAACAGCCCAGGTACGGTTGAAGGTTTCATGGAGGTAGTAGTGGTTTTTCTTCACTGCATTGTCAGTCGCAGTCATGTTCTGAATAATTGAACCAAACTGACGCTTGACCCATTTATGATTGCGATCAACCTTCTAATGAAGACGAGGAGAAGCTCATGATCACCATCACCACAGGTCTTTGTGCCTTGAGGATTTTGCTTGGCTGTGTTGGCGGCGAGTCATGAGTGGCGAGTCGTCATTGGTTGAGTAGGATGCAGCCTTGCGAAATTGACCATCAATGGACGAATGCCTTCATCTATAATGAAGCGGCCTTGCCCTTGTCATCACCGAGGAAAATGTCCGTTTGAGGACTTCAATCGGAGGCAAGTAGCTGCAATAGTTCAGTGTATCAGCTTTGTAGTTGAGTGAAGACCTTGTTCTGTTGAATCTCATAATCCAAGGTGCATAAGGCTTCAGCTCAAATGCTGACATAGCGATATTGGCCAGAGTCCTCATGAAGAAATCATGGAAGTTTACGGGAATGCCATGAATGATATTGAAAAGCAGATTCTTAATGATGCCAACGACTTCTTCTTCATTCGAGTCATGGCCCTTGATTGGACTCAATGTCTTCTAAAAATGCGATAGACAGTCCGAGGCACATACAACAATTCCTTCACGAGGAATTTGGTTCGAGGGGCCTGTCCTAGCTTCAATGGCTTCATCAGCACTTGCATGTAATGATGTGTAAGCTCAGTTTCACCGTGACGCATAGCGAGCTGCTTCAAGGGAGGATCGAGTGGTAAGGCACTGAAGCAATTCATAGCTGGTGCCTTGTAGTGAGTGTTTTCAGACATCCAGTCCAGGACCCATGAATTCACATCTTCAGAATCTCCTGTGATGTGCAGCGTCGCATAAAATTGAAGAATGAGTTCTTCATTCCAATCACATATGTCAGTGCAGAAATTTAACAATCCAGCGTCATGAAGAACACTGAGGACTGGCTCGAAGCACGGCAGTGATTCCATATCCACGTGAGGAATGTGCGCATGATCGAAGACTTTGTCTTTGTTGAACAGCACTGAGGAATAGAAATTAGCCTGGCTGGCCGTCCAGAAATGCCTCTTCCTTATGCGAGAAGAGTCATAGGGGTTGTAGTCAGTGAAGAATACGTGTTCGCCGAAGAAATCTTCAGCCTTGAATTTTTCTTTCCTTGAGAATGGATCCTTTGGCTTGGGCAGAGGAGTGTCAGTGAGTTACATCACAACCTCAGGAATCGCAATCTCAGGTTCTTCAGGCTGAGGAATTTCTGGTTCCTCTTCTATGCTAGTCTGCGTCCATAGATGTTCAGCAGCAGTTTCCTCAGCGCTAGTGGCTAGAATTTCTTCACGAACGGACGAAGTGGGGTGAGTTTCTTCAGAGCCCATTTGAACGGTTGGTGCAGGGGACTGAGGAATTTGCTGTAAAGGTGTGAACAGTGGAGAGGTGTGAACAGTGAACAGTGGAGTGGTGCAGCCAATGTCCACATCTTCATCTTCCATTTCTTGAACGCCGGCCTCTTCAGCTGTGAACTGAGGCATAGGCGAGGAAACAACGGGTGTTGAAGGGATTTGATCTGCTTCAATTTCTTCATCCATTTGCTCTGACGAAGTAGCAGAAGGATTTTCTTCATCAGATCCGCTAGGGATCACATATTCTTCATCAAAAGAGACGATTTCCTTTGATGGCATGGTAGAGATCGGAACAACATCAATGTGATTTGCAAATGAACTGGTCAAAGGCTTCATCTTCTTCAGAGCTGAAGAATCTGAAGTAGCTGATGCTTTCTTTTTCTTCACAGCTGGACGCTCTGCAGCCTTGGTATTCTTCACATCTGATGCAGATGGAAGGATCGGAGTTGGGGTAGGCGCGGGAGGAGCAGAGGAATCTGGTTGATTTTCTTGAGCTGGCCGATGCAGCGATTGCCGACCTCTTCATTTTCTTGAGCGCACCACTAGTGGATGCCACAGCAATTTCTTCGGTGGTGGAATGCGGTCATCAGCCCGGAACTCGCATTTTCTTCACCTGAAAGTCATCAGCGGTGCTGGCATGTTCTTCAGTTGGCTGAGCAGATGCTTCAGCCTGAGGAATTTCTTGTTGTGATGGGGCTGCAACATTTGTGGTGAACTTGTTAGTCAGTTTAACAAGCCTGACTTTGGCTCCTTGCCAATCAGCATAGTAAGCATTGAAATCATCGCTGAGGACTTTGATTTCAGACTGGATTTTCACAAGATCATCAGTTGTCATAGAGACAACGTTGTTCTTCAGGAATTTTCCCTTCCTGTAGTACGCTTTCTTGATCTGCCTAGCCTTCTCATATTTCCATATTTCTTCTTGGATGAAGGCAGCCAGCATATGATTTTGGCCAGGAGTCAGCTTGAAGTCAGACATAGGAGTATTTGGGTCCTTGTGCCAGAGATCAATGTAGTCGAGGATCAACTTTTGATCCAAAAGTAGAGGCACATTTGTGCCCATGGCTCTAGCGGCCCTGACTTGCCTATCTCTGATGATTTCAACAAGTTCATCATCATCAGCTTCGTCTTCTTCAGACGGCACTTGGAAGGCGACCTGCTTCTTGTGAGGACTTGGGCGAGAGCCTCGTCCAGCAGTGGCCTTTGTCTTCAGCAGAGAGGGTCCTGTTGAAGAATTTGGTGCAGCTGAGGAACTAGCAGAAGCTCCTGAGGCAATAGAGATGCCTGTCATCCTTTGGCACGTGGCAAGATGCACAGGTGCTGAGGACTTTGTCGGAACAGCTGAGGACTTTGGAGGAGGAACTGCATGAGGAATTGGCTGTGAGGGCTTTGAGGATTCAGGCGTGAGGGCATTGCTGAGGAACTTGGCCTTGAGGGCATTGAAGGAGAAGCACTTGACTTGTGCACAGGCTTCTTTGCCATGGATTTCTTCGGCTTGACAGAGGCATCAGCGGCAGCACCAGCAGCAGCAGCAGAGTCTTCATTGAATTTCCTCACTGCTTCTCTGGCTTGTCTAGCCAACTTGGCCTGGCGCTTGGCCCATTCATCAGGATAGTCCTCATCGCGCTTGAGGCTGGTGGGATCCGCTTCTTGGCTAGGTGCCAATGGAGGTCTTGGGCATGGAGGATTGAGTGTGAATTTCTTCATGTACTTTGGAGTTACATACCTGTACTCCCTCCACTCTCTTGCCCATCTCCTTTCTATCCTCTGAATGCGCACCTTGCACTGATTTTTGTTCTCCTTACCAAACTTGGCCTCATCAGGAGTACAATATTCTTTGCATATATCATCAGGGATCTCAAAGGCAGTGTCGATTTCAGGCCTCTTTCCTCCTTTCTGTGGCTTCTTTCCGTCTGCCATTTTCTTCAGTTGAGGAATTTGAACAATCAAATTCTCTGAAGAAGTATGCAACTTTTCTTCGAGGAATGCTACAAATGAGTTAAGTTGATGAGAACCTAGTGATTCAGCAGCGGACATGAGTACCTGTGAACAGAGTATAGTTGCGAGGAATTTGAAGTGGTCATATGCGTTCTCAGAAGGTTTTTCAAAAAGAACAAGTTTGAGGAATTTGACCAGATGAGTCTTGAAGAATTTCACTAAGTGTTCTTTGTCTTAGGTTCTAGAGTTGTATAGATCGAAGATCCACACAAGTGAGGAATCTTGAAGAAAAATGATGCTTAGAGAAACGAATCAAGAACAGATGACTTGTGAGGTGTTTAGTGTGTGAGGATTTGAAGAAAAAACACCTTTGAAGATTTTGTAGTGAACATTTGAATCAAAGAGGGCAGTAAAAGTAACTTTTAATTACCCTGAATGAAGAACACGACGAACTGTGAGGTTGAGAAGTGAATTTCGTCAGTGCAGATCTTCCACGCCCTAACTCGGCAGAGGAAGACGGCTACGGCGGCGGCGGCGGAGTGAAGATTTCCGCGGCCGGCGCGAGTACGATGGCGACGAGGTCGAGGCAGTGAAGGTCTTCCTCACCGGCGACGATGGAGTAGCGGCGGCACTAGGGTTTGAGAAGCTCGAGCTGGAGAAGGAGGTCGAGTGGAGTAAAGGAAGTGAGGAAGGGGAGAGGGGGTATTTATAGCCACGGTGAAAAACTGTTTGCCCAAAGATTTTGGACGAACGTGCCCCTGACCCTTCTCATTCGCATGACATGTGTCACCCACGTACTGAGAAGTGGATATCATGTTAGATCGTGGGTGAATAGATAAGTCTATCGTGGGATCCGGAACGGTTTGAGCGGCAAAACCGAAAATTTGGATAAGATAAGTTTTAACGTTCTGTTCGCAAATTCTTCAGCTGACAAGGACACAGTGAAGATTTTGAACGAGTTTCAAATATAACGCACATGAAGAATTTGTGAATAGATTGGGTTGAGTTTAGCATAGAGGGGAAAGGGTCCGACCACATTCACTTAGCAGAAAAAAAAAACCAACTTGAAGAATTAGCCATAAGTGAATGATGTAGAGGACATAAACTCACACACAAACACACACACACACACACACACACACACACACACACACACACACACACACACACACACACACACACACACACACACACACACACACACACACACACACACACACACACACATATATATATATATATATATATATATATATATAGTCAATGAGGAAAAACGACGAAAACAGTGAAGATTTTGCAAGGTTGAAGAATATGAACAACTGAGGAATTTCAAAACTGAGGAAAAACTCAAATTGAAGAATTTCAACTTTGGTGGTGGCGTGACCCACCATATAAGAATGATGATTTCAGACACCGCGTACAATTGTCGTAGGGTTCTGAGAATCAAATTCTTTGTTAATTTCTTCACACTTAGAGTGTTATTCTTCATTGTTTCAAGCAAAACGTTTCTTCATGTGTTGCACATCTAAGTTATCAATTTTGCATTAGTGTTAGGATGAGTGTCCTTTTCAGAGAACATTTGAAGATTCTAGGATATTTAGCTCACACCGCAACTTGCTAAATCTCTTCTCATCGAAGGGCTTTGTGAAGATATCAGCTAGCTGTTCTTCAGTCTTCACATGCTCAATAGAAATGTCGCCCTTCAACACATGATCACGAAGAAAATGATGACGAATCTGAATGTGCTTTGTCTTCGAGTGCTGAATTGGGTTGTGAGCAATCTTGATGGCACTCTCATTGTCACAGAAGAGAGGCACATTCTTCACATTGACGCCGTAGTCCTTGAGAGTTTGCTTCATCTACAGCAATTGAGCACAGCAAGAACCAACAGCAATGTACTCAGCTTCAGCAGTAGACAGTGATATGCAGTTCTGTTTCTTCAAGGACCAACAGACCAAAGATCGTCCGAGGAAATGACATGTACCAGATGTTGACTTGCAGTCCACACGATCACCAGCATAGTCAGAGTCATAATATCCAATGAGATCAAAAGCCGAGCCCTTTGGGTACCATAATCCAAGTGTTGGTGTGTGAGCTAGATATCGAAGAATATGCTTCACAGCCTTATGGTGTGATTCCCTCGGTGTAGCTTGAAATCGGGCACACATGCAAACACTAAGCATTATATCTGGCCTAGATGCACATAAGCACAATAAAGAACCAATCATGGAGCGGTATACCTTATAATCAAAGTCAATACCATTTTCATCAGTGCACAGATGGCCATTTGTGGGCATAGGAATTTTGACGCCTTTGCAATCTTGCATGCCGAATTTCCTCAGTACATCCTTGAGGTATTTCTCCTGAGATATGAATATGACATTGCTTTGTTGACGAATTTGAAGACCTAAATAGAATTTCAATTCTCCCATCATAGACATTTGATATTCTTCACTCATCATATAGGAAAATTCATCACTATAACGTTGGTCAGTACAGCCAAAGATAATATCATCAACATATATTTGGCACACAAATAATTCACCATCATAAGATTTAGTGAAAAGAGTAGGGTCGAGTGAACCGGGTTTGAAGCCTTTCTTCATGAGGAATTCCTTCAAAGTATCATACCATGCCCGAGGGGCCTGCTTGAGGCCATAGAGGGCCTTATTGAGTCTGAAGACTTTGCCAGGATGCTTTGGATCTTCAAAACCTGGGGGTTGAGCAACATATGCTTCTTCCTCAAGCTTACCATTGAGGAATGCACTTTTCACATCCATTTGATATAGAGTGATATCATGATGGTTAGCATAAGCAAGTAATATGCGAATAGCCTCAAGTCTAGCAACAGGAGCAAAAGTTTCATCGAAATCAATTCCTTCAACCTGTGTGTAGCCTTGAGCTACAAGCCGTGCCTTATTCCTCACCACAACGCCATTTTCATCTTGCTTGTTGCGGTAGATCCACTTTGTGCCAATGATGTTGTGCTTGCGAGGATCTGGACGTTTGACCAGTTCCTAGACATTGTTGAGCTCGAACTGATGTAATTCTTCTTGAATGGCCTGAATCCATTCAGGCTCCAAAAATGCTTCATCTACCTTAGTGGGCTCTGTGATAGAGACAAAAGCATAGTGCCCACAAAAGTTAGATAAATGTGAAGCTTTTGAGCGTGTGAGAGGACCTGTGCTTCAATGTCATCGATGATCTTTTCAACTTGCACTTCTTTTTGCAGCGAGGATGTCTGGTTGTCGTCGAGGAATTTGATCAGCATTTTCTTGACACCATTTTCTTGACATTATTTTCTTGGTGCATTGGCTTGGCGTTCTTCACGTTCTAGAATGAATTCTCCAGTGATTCTTGGTAGGGATGACATCCTCGGTAGCCTTGAACTTGATAGAATCCTCGGTGCTGGTTCATCTATCACGAAGGTAGGTGCTCTCTTTGCGAGCCATTAGTTTCATCAAACCGCATCTACGTTTCAACAACCTTGTGAAGAACGTTGTTGAAGACTACAGTAGGTGTGTGAGTCCTTCCGTAACCAAGCATAAAACCTTCATGTGCTTTCGGTGCAAATTTAGCATTGTGATGAGGATCTCTAATCCAACATTTAGCACCGAAGACTTTGAAATAACTCACATTGGGTTTCTTGTCAGTGAGGAGTTCATAGGCAGTCTTCTTGAAGAATTTGTGAAGATATACTCTGTTGATGATGTGACACGCAGTATCAATTGCATCAATCCAAAAACGACGAGGCGTTTCGTATTCATCGAGCATAGTGCGAGCCATCTCAGCAAGAGTCATGTTCTTGCGCTCCACGAGGCCATTTTGCTGAGGAGTATAAGGAGCAGATAACTCATGAGTAATACCAAGTTCATCAAGATAGTCATCGAGACCAGAATTCTTGAACTCAGTTCCATTGTCACTTTTGATGTGCTTGATCTTCACACCAAAGTTGGTTGAAGCCCTCGAGGAAATTGTTTGAAGACTTCCTGCACTTCATGTTTGTAAGTAACAAGGTGTACCCATGTGTAACGAGAGTAATCATCAACAATAACAAAGCCATATTGAGAAGCTTCGTTTGAAACAGCAGAATAATGGTTAGGACCGAAGAGATCCATGTGTAGCAATTCAAATGGTCGAGTAGTGGTCATGATAGTCTTCGTTGGATGCTTGGCCTTTGTCATCTTCCCAGCTTCACAGGCTCCGCATAGGTGATCCTTGAGGAATTTGACATTCTCAATGCCAATGGCATGCTTCTTTTTCGAAAGCGTGTGCAAATTCCTCATGCCTGCATGACCAAGTCGTCGATGCCAGAGCCAGCCTTCTGAAGCTTTTGCAAGTAGGCACACGGCTGGTTGCGGTCCTGTAGACAAATCAACAATATACAAGTCTCCTCTCCTAAAGCCTTCGAAGACTTTGGAATTGTCAGCTTCCATAACCACAACAGAACGATACTTGCCAAAGACAACAACCATTTCAAGATCGCAAAGCATTGAGAAAGACATGAGGTTGTATCCTAAATACTCGACAAGCATGACTTTGTCCATGTGTCGATCCTTTGTGATCGCAACCTTACCTAGACCCAATACCTGACTTTTGCCTTTGTTAGCGAAGATGATATGCTTCAGATGTGATGGTGATAAAGGAGCATCCATCAATAGATTCTTGTCACCAGTCATGTGATTTGTACATCCACTATCGAGGACCCACTCAGTGGCTTTGGGTTGATCATCATGCAGATGAATTAGTGCAGCTTACGAACTTCATTTACTTCATCAGTGAAGAATATGACATCAATTCATCAGGTCAATTTCATCAACCAATAAAACAGATAAAACAGTATGAGGACGTGAGAAATGAAAGTTCATTTCTTCATGATTAGCCTGCGTCCTTTCAGGCACTTTTCAGGTCTCCAGCAAATTCTTCGGACGTTTAAGCACGTGTGGAGACCTGACCCTGCATAAGAGATTAGTTCTTTTTCTTCACCACCCACATCTGAAGGGGTGGCAAAGAGTTCATCATTCTGCGAGCTCCATATGAGAAAGGTGGCATAGAAGCCAATCCATTTCGTTTCACATAAGAGTTAGGTTAAGCATATGAATAAGCAGAGAAATTCTTCGAGGACTTATGAAAATAATGTTTAGAAGAATAATGCTCATATTCATAGCCCTTAGCTCTTCTCTGCGAAACAGAGTTGTTAGCACGATGATATTCATGTGAGGACTTTGATCCTTTTGAGGAATATGATCCACGTGAGGAATTTGGTCCGTATGAGGACCTGGAGACATATGAAGAATTTGGTCCATATGAAGAATTTGATCTGGGGTTCCTATTCTTCATAGGTGGTGTCATGAGGACATTCACCTGAAGACTTTCAAGGCACCTTTTGGAAACCCAGATTTTCTTCAAAGGGGAACCGTTCCTGCAGTTAGTACCAACATATCTAGCAAATACTTCACCATTCTGATTTTTGAACAGTTTATAGTTGGAGTCAAATGACTCATCAGAAGAATGAGAAGATTCACATGTAAAGCCGATAGATTAGATGGATCAACTGGAGGTCCCTTTGCAGAACCCATGAGATTTTGGGTCTTGCTCGGGCTTCAATATGTACAATATGCATTATGTTTCCTCTCAAAGGCAATACCCTCTTTCCTAGGGTTCTGTTGAGGATCTGCTTTTTAAGCACATCACAAAGAGTCTGATGCCCTTTGAGGCTTTTGTACATGCCTGTCATGTACAATTCCCTCAGCCCTGCATCGTCAGTGATACTAGCAATGTCCTCAGATGAGGAATTAGTGATAGCAGAGGCAGGTGAAGAATTTGTAACATTAGAAGCATTAGAACATTCAGGTGAAGAATTAGCAGATTCACGTTCAATGCATTTCAAACATGGAGGAACAAATTCTTCCTGAGAAGCACTGATTTTTTGAGCTAGCAATGAATCGCGCTCCTTCTGAAAATCTTCATAACTCACTCTTAGCTTCTCAAGATCTTGCTTTCTCTGAAGAAATTGATAAGAAAGCTTCTCATGATCAGATAAGAGAGTGTTATGATGACCTTGAAGGTTGTCAAACCTGGTCTGAAGTCTCTGAAGATTTTCAGTCAGGGTTTTAGTGCGATCCATTTCTTCACCCAACATATCATCACTTTTATCTAGCATGTTCTGAACCTTTTCAAAAGCCCTTTGTTGTTTTACAGCAATCTTAGCAAGTTTAGAGTAGCTGGGCTTAAGATTTTCATCAGATTCATTCTCACTTGATTCAGAGGAGGTATATTTGAGTACCTTGGCACCCTTTGCCATGAAGCAATAGGTGGGAGCGTAGTCATCATTGCCATCGTCAGCCTTGTTGGTGAGGTCATTTTCTTCAGAGTTGAAGATAGACTTGTCGATTTAATGCAAAGGCGAGGCTAGGCTCGCCACACGGCACTTCGGACTCCTCGGATGCCTCCTCTTCCTCATTTTCTTGATTCAGCCTCAGAGTCCATTTCCTTGTCAATGAATGCCCGAGCCTTCTTGGAGCTGCTCTTCTTGTGAGATGAAGACTTTGAGGATTTTGATGACGAAGATTTTGAGGATTTCTTCTTTTTCTTCGCATCATCAGAACAGTAATCCTTGTATTTCTTCTTCTTTGATTCCTTTTCCCACTGAGGACAATCTTGAATGTAGTGTCCAGGTTTCTTGCATTTGTGACAAAGCCTCTTCTTGTAGTCACTGGATGAGGAATCATTGCTCCTTGAGGGTCTTCCAAAGCGACCACGTCTTGAGAACTTATGGAATTTCTTCACGGCGGTGCTAGCTCATGGCTCGGTTCTTGAGGTCACCAAGGCTGCTACGAGTCTTCATCTTGGACTCAGATCTGCCTTGGCCTTGATCTGCGTGATCTGCCATAGCTCGAACCATAGAGATCTCTCTTTTGAGCAAGCTGGAACTCATGAGTATTTAGCCTCTCGAGGATATCGGTGATCAAGTGACTTGTAATCAGCTCGTTCTTGTATCATCAATGCGGAGTATCAAATGAGGAATCAAGCGATCTCAACAATTTCTTCACCACCTCATGGTTGGTGATGTCAGTGGCACCAAGCGCTTGAAGCTCATTTGAGATGTCAGTGAGGCGATCGAAGGTTTGTTGAACATTTTCATTGTCGAGTCTTTTGACGCGGTTGAAGAGATTGCGAAGAACATCAACTCGAGAGTCATGCTGAGTTGAAACTCCTTCATTTACTTTGGACAGCCTATCCCGGATAAGCTTAGCAGTTTCCAAAGCACTCACTCTTCCATCTTGTCCTTTGCTCGGATGGCCACATATGATATTCTTCGCTTGAGAGTCGAGTTGCTTGAATCTCTTCACATCAATGACATTCGGAGAAGGTGTGGTGAGGAACACCATTTTCCACAACATACCGTAGATCGTTATCAATTGCCTCAAGATGCATTCGCATCTTGTTCTTCCAATAGGGGTAGTCCGTCCCATCGAAGGTAGGACACCCAGCGAGACCTTGATCATACTGCGGTCGACATAACTAAAACTTCAAAGGTTAAACCAAAATCACACGAACAAGGAGTACCCAGCTCGATACCAATTGAAAGTGCGTTATATCGACTAGAGGGGGTGAATAAGCGATTTTTATGAATTCTTCACTGAGGAATTTGCCAGTGAGGAAATTCCTTAGCGAAGAACTACTTGCAGCGAAGTAAGTAATCAAAAGTAAGCATAACAGAATACAAGCATGGTCATCATGATGAAATGAAAACAAGCACAGAGTACTGAAAGCGTAAACACAGGATAACTCGGGATGAAGACAAACAGACTGAAGAAATTGAATTGAGGAAATTGAGAAAGTCTTTAGTCAAAGTCTTCAAACACAGATATGAACAAAAGCACAACACAGTTATGAGGAAATGAAAGAGTTGAGGAAATAGAACCAGTTGGCTTGGTGAAGATAATAATTTCGTAGACCAGTTCCAACTGATGTCTCAGTTGTACATCTGGTTGGAGCAGCTAGGTATTTAAACCTGAGGACACACAGTACCGGACACACAGTCCTCACCGTATTCTCTTTGAGCTAAGGTCACATAGACCTCGCCCAATCACTCGTGATAAGTCTTCAAGTGACTTTCGAACCTTCACAAACTCGGTCACTCGGCGATCCACAATTCCTCTTGGATGCTCTAGACCATGACGCCTAACCGTCTGGAAGAAGCACAGTCTTCAAAGGTAACAAGCGTCGGATCCACGCAGGATCAATCTCTTCAGTGATGCTCAATCACTTTGGGTTTGTAGGTGTTTGGGTTTGGGTTTTGGGTTTTTCCTCACTTGATGATTTTCGCTCAAAGTCCTCGGAGGATGGGATGCTCTCAAATGACAAGTGTCAGTTTCTCTCAGAGTAGCCAACCAGCTAGTGGTTGTAGGGGGCGGCTGTTTATAGCCTAGGGAGCAGCCCGACATGATATGACATAAATGCCCTTCAATGATATGACCATTAGATGGATAAGATATTTTGGGACAGCTGGCGCATAGCACAGCAACGGTCGGAAATTTGAGGTTCAAATTCCTCAGGGCTATCATGTTCCTCACTGTATAGGCAATTCGTACTGGCGAATTACTAACTCCTCAGTCAGAAAAAATTTCTCGGCGACCAGAAGAACTTCGTCTCTGTCATTGAAGAAATTCACCGAACTGTATGAGATTTCCAATGGCTTCACTCGAAGGGATTGGTAGGTGTAGATTTTTGAGTTGAGCATCACATGGAAATTTTTCCTTAGTATTTCCTCGACCCCCTTTAACAGTACGGTGTTTCCTATGACTCAAGAAAGAGAAAATCAAACTACGAAAACAAAAGTCTTCACGCTTCATGTTCCTCAAATGAATACCAAGTCTTCAAGGTCACACCAAATTCTTCACTTTCAAAGTCTTCAGAAAGTCTTCAGAAATCCAAAGGCTTCAGTCGAAGAACTTCATTTTTAGGGGTCAACTTTCTCTGTAAATATCAAACTCCTCATAGACTTATAGACCTGTGTACACTCATAAACACATTAGTCCCTTAACCTATAAGTCTTCAATACACCAAAATCACTAAGGGGCACTAGATGCACTTACAATCTCCCCCTTTTTGGTGATTGATGACAATATAGATTAAGTTTTCAACGGGGATAAACATGTGAAGTGTAAATACTGATATTGAGGAATTTGATTGCAAGATATAGAAGAACTCCCCCTGAAGATGTGCATAGTGAGGATTTTGCTTTTGAAGCAATGCACACTTGAAGAGTAGAATCATGGAGATCTCCCCCTATATCTTGTAATTCATACACGCATTTAACATATAATATGAAGAATTTGAAATGCATGATGAAATATGGTGACTGATGTAATTCAACATGCGTGCAATAACATTAACGAGGAATAAGCATGCAGAAGAACACATCAAAAGTATCAGGTCACCATAGAGTTTAAGTTTACAACTCGATCCAGCAAAGTCATCAGAAGAACGAGAGTTGTAACTTAAGAAAAAAACGCCCATATAATAGACCCGCTTGAAGACTAACTCAAATTTCTACCCCTTTGTCATCGAATGACCAAAAGGATCGAAAATGAGTACTAACGCCCCTGAAGAATATCAAGTTGATGAAGGAGCGCCAGCGCTGTTGGGGTCATTTGTTGATGTTGGGCCTGCCGCAGTGTCGTTCAAGTCTTCATGTTCATCGGTGTTGCATGATGAAGAATAGGAGCTGGCCACCAAGGAAGGAACCTTGACCTTCTTGTATTACTTCTGTAGAGGTGCAGACCAGTCAAAGTCTTCCTTGAGACCCATTTTCTTCAGATCTTCTTCGCTATAGACATGAGATGTAACAGCCTGTGCACGGTTGAAGGTTTCATGGAGGTAGTAGTGGTTTTTCTTCACTGCATTGTCAGTCGCAGTCATGTTGTGAAGAATTGAACCAAACTGACGCTTGACCCATTTATGATTGCGATCAACCTTCTGATGAATACTGAGGAGAAGCTCACGATCAGTCATCACCCTGGGTGCTGTGCCTTGAGGATTTTGCTTGGCTGTGTTGGCGGCAGAGTCACGAGTGGCAGAGTCGTCATTGGTTGAGTAGGATGCTGCCTTGCGAAATTGACCATCCAATGGACAAATGCCTTCATCTATAACAGAAGCGGCCTTGCCCTTGTCATCAGCTGAGGAAAATGTCCGTTTGAGGACTTCAATGGGAGGCAAGTAGCTGCAATGGTTCAGTGTATCAGCTTTGTAGTTGAGTGAAGACCTTGTTCTGATGAATCTCATAATCCAAGGTGCATAAGGCTTCAGCTCAAACGGTGACATAGCGATATTGGCTAGAGTCCTCATGAAGAAATCATAGAAGTTTACGGGAACGCCATGAATGATATTGAAAAGCAGATTCTTCATGATGCCAACGACTTCTTCTTCATTCGAGTTGTGGCCCTTGATTGGACTCAATGTCTTCGTAAAAATGCGGTAGACAGTCCGAGGCACATACAATAATTCCTTCACGAGGAATTTGGTTCGAGGGGCCTGTCCTGGCTTCAATGGCTTCATCAGCACTTGCATGTAATGATTTGTAAGCTCAGGTTCACTTTAGACGCAACGAGTAGCTTCAAGGGGTGGACTGAGCGGTAAGGTACGAAGCAATTCAGTAGCTGGTGCCTTGTAGTGAGTGTTTTCAGACATCCAGTCCAGGACCCATGAATTCACATCTTCAGAATCTCCTGTGATGTGCTGCGTCGCATAAAATTGAAGAATGAGTTCTTCATTCCAATCACATATGTCAGTGTAGAAATTTAACAATCCAGCATTGTGAAGAACACTGAGGACTGGCTCGAAGCACGGCAGTGATTCCATATCCATGTGAGGAATGTGCGCATGATCGACGACTTTGTATTTGCTGAACAACACTGAGGAATAGAAATTAGCCTGGCTGGCCGTCCAGAAACGCCTCTTCCTTATGCGAGCAGAGTCATAGGGGTTGTAGTCAGTGAAGAATACGTGCTCGCCGAAGAAATCTTCAGCCCTGAATTTTTATTTCCTTCAGAATGGATCCTTTGGCTTGGGCATAGGAGTGTCAGTGAGTTGCATCACAACCTCAGGAATCGCAATCTCAGGTTCTTCAGGCTGAGGAATTTCGGGTTCCTCTTCTATGCCAGTCTGTGTCTTCAGATGTTCAACAGCAGTTTCTTCAGCGCTAGTGGCTGGAATTTCTTCACGAACAGACGAAGTGGGGTGAGTTTCTTCAGAGGCCATTTGAACGGTTCGTGCAGGGGACTGAGGAATTTGATGTAAAGGTGTGAACAGTGGAGAGTTGGGATGCTGACTTTCCCAAAAATCATCATTCATCACTGGAGTGCTGCAGCCAATGTCCACATCTTCATCTTCCATTTCTTCAACGGAAATGTTAACGCCCACACGTGTGGGCATTTGCACATCGCCCACACGCCTCCATCACCACTTATTTTGCCACGTATGAATAGATGACATCAGTAGAAATTTTTTTGGTTTTCGGCTTAAAAATGTTGTATCTCCTAAATAAAAAAGTGAACTAAAAATCCGTTTTCACCAATAAATCCGTCTCGACGAGATCTTCAAAACTAGACCCCATGTTGATATGTTTCGACGATTTTTTTTTTGCCAAAAGTCGCCACGATGTTTACACTGCAGTTGCCATAGGGCTTAAACTAAAGTTGTCATGTGGCAATTTTAGTTTGTAGATCATGGCAATTTTAGTATTTTGATGATAGCAACTCCAGTACTTTGACCATGAAAATTATTTTTTGTATGAACCATGGCAATTTTACGTGCATGTATCATGGCAATTTTAGTTTATGGTTCATGGCAAGTCTAGTTTCTTAATTCCCCGTTTTATAAATGTCAAAAATTACTTTTAAATGTAGAAGAAAATAGCTGAAACATATCATGGCAACTTCAGTGTAAACATCATGGCAATTCATATGCAATAGACATGGCAACTTTTAATCCAAAAAAAATTTCATCAAAACATATCAACATGTGATCTAGTTTCGAAGATCTCATCGCGAGGGATTTAATGGTGAAAACGGATTTTCAATCGGATTTTTCATTTAAGAGATAAAACATTTTAAAAACTGAAAATCCAAAAATATTCCTGCATGCATGCATGCGATGACGTGGCAATCTGTTTACATTAGAGACGTGTGGTGCGTCTCCCTTCCTGCCTCACGTGTGGCAGTTAGCGCGACCCTTCTTCAATGCCAGCCTCTTCAGCTGTGAACTGAGGCATAGGCGAGGAAACAACTGGTATTGAAGGGATTTGATCCGCTTCAATTTCTTCATCCATCTACTCTGACGAAGCAGCAGAAGGATTTTCTTCATCAGATCCGCTAGGGATCACATATTCTTCATCAAAAGGGACGATTTCCTTTGATGGCATGGTAGAGATCGGAACAACATCAATGTGATTTGCAAATGAACTGGTCAAAGGCTTCATCTTCTTCGGAGCTGAAGAATCTAAAGTAGCTGATGCTTTCCTTTTCTTCACAGTTGCACGCTCTGCAGCCTTGGTCTTCTTCGCGTCTGATGCAGATGGAAGGATCGGAGTTGGGGTAGGCGCAGGAGGAGCAGAGGAATCTAGTTGATTTTGGGACAGCTTGCGCATAGCACAGCAACGGTCGGAAATTTGAGGTTCAAATTCCTCAGGGCTATCATGTTCCTCACGGTGTAGGCAATTCGCACTGGCGAATTCCTAACTCCTCAGTTAGAACAAATTTCTCAGCGACCAGAAGAACTTCATCTCTGTCACTGAAGAAATTTACTGAACTGTATGAGATTTCCATTGGCTTCACTCGAAGGGATTGGTAGGTGTAGGTTTTTGAGTTGAGCATCACATGGAAATTTTTCCTTAGTATTTCCTCGACCCCCTTTAACAGTACGGTGTTTCCTATGACTCAAGAAAGAGAAAATGAAACAACGAAAACAAAAGTCTTCACGCTACATGCCGCCACCAAAACATGCTTATGGCCTTGCGATGAATATATGGTGCAGGTGGGCATCAAGGAGGAATTTGAGCAATATGTTTGCAATGCCGGGCTCACCGACTTCATCGCATATGAGTGTGACCAGCACCCAATCCTCACAACTATCTTTGTTCAAAGCTTTACTTTCTTGCCTAGAAATAATCCTCCTTAAAGTGAGCTTTAATTTATATGCTGAAAACCACCAAATACCACTTACTGATTTTTGTGACATATGCATGATCCCGTCTGATGGGAGTTTGACTGAGCCTAGGCTGGCCGAGTTTGAGTATTTTTGTCGCACTTTGACAGTGGGTGATGAGAGGAGAGTGTCAGCCATCATTGCTGGTGGCTTACATTTTCCTGCTGTTCGTTATTTTTCACTCTTCATTACCATATGCTTGCTTGCTAGGGAGAAGGTGGGTGCACTTAGTTCACCAGACCTTGCTATTTTACGACGTGCAATAGAGGGCGACAACACTTATTGCTTGGGAGCTATTGTGGCTCGTTGCCTCCATCTTAACGAATCTCAAGGGAAAATACATGGTGGGATTTTTTCTACTCGTTTGGCGGCTCACTTAGAGGTTGCGATACGCCCCCATGATGTCCCTCTTACCACAGTTTACTTAGACCGTGCAACCATGGATCACCATCACTTTCTTGCACATGATCGTCCTAATATTGCCATTCCTTATAACTTGGTCTATAGAGTTGACACTCGTGATGTTATCCCCTTGCCTGCACCTGCTCTATCTGATTTTGTTGCCAGGGCGGATACCGGATTATGCCTGCAGACATCCTCGCCTACTAGAATGCTTAGGCTGCTGCCGAGGCTGCACATGCACCTCCGCAATGGGATGAGTGGATGCCCGCTCCTCAGGGTCCCTACTACCCTCCAGACTACTGATCGATTACCAACTTAGGCTAAAAGCCTAAGCTTGGGGGAGTACGTGTTTCCACCGACTTTACATTCATGTTCACTTATTCTATCTGTCAGTGCTCACCCATTTTCATTGTATCATCCATGCTTAGATTTATTTTCTTGCTTTCTTCTTGTGTGTTTGAAAAACTTTAGAAAAACAAAAAAAAATTAGTTGTAGTAATTTACTTTCTATGCATGCTTAGTAGTAGTAATAAAAAGAAAATCCAAAAAGATTTCCTTGTTCTTCTTTTGCTTTTTGGGAGCTTTCCCGTGTAAATAGTTTTTCTCGTTTTTGCTTTCTATTTGCTTGTTGAACAAAACAAAAAACTCCAAAAATATTTCAATGTGTTTCTCTGAATTTATTTTCTTTTTTATTTGAGTTGTACCGAGGGGAAGACCACGATGAAAATGTTGAGTGGCTCTCATATGAATAACTGTTGAACAAATAAAGAGCACATTTTACCTTGTCTTCTCCTGTTGAATAAAATGTTTTACAGATTCTAGCTTAGTCCACGGCACTCTTGCACTATTATTATTTTCATACCATTCGGTCCTGCAAGTGAAAGGCAATAATGACGACATTCGATGAATTGGCCGTGGCAAAGAGAAACTGGTATGAACTTGACTTGTTCTGTTTGTGTAAATATGTTTAACCTAGTATCCAGGCTTCAGCCCATTATGATTAAACATGTTTGCAATGTCAATTAGAGATTATAGTTTCTCATACCATGCATAAGTAGCTGAGAGTTGATAATGATTTATCTTGGATATCAACATAGCTTTAAAATGATTGTGATGTAGTATGATGATATGGTATCCTCCTACGAATGTTCGAGTGGCTTGACTTGGTACATGTTCATACATGTAGTTGAATCAAACCAACATAGACTCCATAATGTTTATGTTCATGGTGTTCATATCCTACTCATGCTAGTGTCCAATGTTACTTATGCATAATGCCTGGTCATGATTGTTGTTGCTCTCTAGCTGGCCGCTTCCCAATCTTAATTGCTAGCCTTCGCCTGTACTAAGTGGGAATTCTGCTTGTACATCAAAAACCTTGAACCCAAAGTTATTCCAGATGAGTCCACCATACCTACTAAGGGAGTCCTGGATTAGGGGGTCTCCGGACAGCCGGACTATATCCTTTGGCCGGACTGTTGGACTATGAAGATACAAGATTGAAGACTTCGTCCCGTGTCCGGATGGGACTCTCCTTGGCATGGAAGGCAAGCTTGGCAATACGGATATGTAGATCTCCTCCCTTGTAACCGACTCTGTGTAACCCTAGCCCCCTCCGGTGTCTATATAAACCGAAGGGTTTAGTCCGTAGGAGAACAACAATCATACCATAGGCTAGCTTCTAGGGTTTAGCCTCTACGATCTCGTGGTAGATCAACTCTTGTAATACTCATATCATCAAGATCAATCAAGCAATAAGTAGGGTATTACCTCCATCAAGAGGGCCCGAACCTGGGTAAACATCATGTGCCCCGCCTCCTGTTACCATCCGCCTTAGACGCACAGTTCGGGACCCCCTACCCAAGATCCGCCGGTTTTGACACCGACATTGGTGCTTTCATTGAGAGCTCCACTGTGTCGTCACCATTAGGCCTGATGGCTCCTTCGATCGTTGGTAACGATGCGGTCCAGGGTGAGGTTTTCCTCCCCGACAGATCTTCATATTCGGCGACTTCGCTCTGCGGGCTAACTCGCTTGGCCATCTGGAGCAGATCGAGAGCTACGCCCCTGGCCACCAGGTCAGGTTCGGGAACTTGAATTACACTACCGACATCCGCGGAGACTTGATCTTCGACGGATTCGAGCCCTTGCCAGGTGCGCCACACGATCATGATGAGCATGATATAGCTCTGCCATGGGATAGTGTTCTGGAGATCACACCGGCAACTACTCCGGCCTTCAATCCGGAGCAAATTGCACGATCCAAGGACGGGTGGATAGACCCCGCCATGGAGGCCGTACTCTCGGCGGTGATAGAGACGGATACTGACCTTACCCCTCACGATAGCCGTGATGCCGAACCACTAGATTCATCCCCGGCCACGGACTCCGAGCCGCCTGCCCCCGTGCCTATCGAACCCAATTGGGCGCCGATCATGGAGTTTACCTCCGCGGATATCTTTCAGCACTCGCCCTTCGGCAACGTGCTAATTTCGTTAAGGTCTCTCTCCTTGTCAGGAGAACCTTGGCTGAACTATGTCCGGCTAGAATGGGATACGGACAACGAAGAAATTTGTTGCCCACCCACCACCCACTTAGTAGCCACTGTCGACGATCTAACTGACATGCTCGACTTCGACTCCGAAGACATCGACGGTATGGACGACGATGCAGGAGAAGAACAGGAACCACCGCCTACAGGGTGCTGGACTGCCACCTCATCATACGATATATATATATGGTGGATAGCCCCAAAGAAGGCAATGTCGACAAGACAGCGCGGGATGATCTCTCCAAGAAGCAACCCAGGCACCGACGTCAGCGGTGCCGCTCTAAGTCCTGCCATAGCAAAAGCAATGATACCGGCACAAGAGACAATAACACTCCGGATAGTGCCGAAGACGATGACAATCCCCTCCAGCAAGATTTAGAGCAGGAGGATGAACAAGCTAGCCCTCCAGAACAGGCAGCAAATGGAGAAAAATGGAAGATGAGAATTACATGCCCCTCTCCGAAGACGAGGTAAGCCTCGGCGACAAAGAATTTATCGTGCCTGAGGATCCCATCGAGTAGGAGCGCTTCAAGCGCCGGCTTATTGCCACGGCAAATAGCCTGAAGAAAAAGCAACAACAACTTCGAGCTGATCAATATTTGCTAGCAGACAGATGGACCGAAGTCCTTGCGGCCGAGGAATACGACCTCGAACGCCCCTCCAAGAGTTACCCAAGACGCAGGTCGCTACTCGAGGAGGAAGCAGTGAAACCTACTTCACCAGCGTACGATGCGGCCGACCGGCCACCGCGTGGCCGAGATAGAGAGGCGTTTCAGCCTGAAGTTCAGCCTGCACCCCGCCGCCACTCAAACAAAAATACCAAGGCCCGGGCAACACGCGGGACCTGCGAGATGAATTAGAAAGTAGGGCAAAACATGCAAGATCGATATACGGGTCACAGGGGTGCGCACCAACGCGGGACGATGACCGTCATGCCGGATACACTAAAAGTAAATCCGGCCGGGCCGGATACAGCAGACAAGACTCACATGAACTGCGTCGTGATATAGCCCGACACAGAGGCGCCGCACACCCCCTATGCTTCACTGATGAAGTTATGGATCACGAATTCCCGGAGGGTTTTAAGCCCGTAAATATCGAATCGTACGACGGTACAAGAGATCCCGCAGTATGGATTGAGGATTTCCTCCTCCATATCCACATGGCTCGCGGTGATGATCTACATGCCATCAAGTACCTCCCACTAAAACTCAAAGAACCAGCTCGGCATTGGCTGAATAGCTTGCCAGCAGACTCCGTCGGAAGTTGGGAGGATTTGGAAGATGCATTCCTTGACAACTTCCAGGGCACGTATGTGCGACCACCGGATGCGGACGACTTGAGTCATATAACTCAGCAACCGGGGGAATCGGCCAGGAAGTTCTGGATGCGGTTCCTTACCAAGAAGAACCAAATAGTCGACTGTGTGGATGCAGAGGCCTTAGCGGCATTTAAGCATAATATCCGTGACGAATGGCTCGCCCGGAACCTTGGCCAAGAGAAGCCAAAATCCATGGCAACCCTCACGACACTTATGACCTGCTTTTGTGCGGGTGAAGATAGCTGGTTGGCTCGTAGTACCAATACAGCAAGCAAACCTGTCATATCCGACACTGGGGATGGCAGCGACAAACCACGACGGAACAAACACAAGCGCCGCAAATACGGAGAAAACACCGAAAATATGGTAGTTAACACCGGGTTCAGGGGCTCGAAGCCCGGTCAGCGGCAAGGGCCACTCAAAAATAAAAATCCGGGTCCATCCAGTATGGACCGCATACTCGACCGCCAATGCCAAATTCATGGCACCCCAGAAACGCCAGCTACCCATACCAACAGAGAATGCTGGGTCTTCAAACAAGCCGGCAGGGCATGCGCCAAAAACGGAGAAGGGGGGTCGCAAGGCGATGATGGCGACGAGGAACCCAAATCACCGAACACGAGAGGGTAAAAGAAATTTCCCCCGCATATTCAATCGATGAATGTGGTAAATACCACCCAAATTACCAACTCGGACCGAATATGTATCCTTAGGGATGGCGTCTCAATGGAACTAGCCGTCCCACAATATAAACTGGGACCGGTCACCTTCAACCGCACAGACCGTCCGGTTATCGTCAATTAGGGCAATCCAGCCGCACTAGTCCTCGACCCAATAATAGATGGGTTCCACCTCACTCGAGTCCTTATGGACGGAGGCAGCAGTCTAAATCTGCTTTACCAGGACACAGTGCACAAGATGGGCATCGATCATTCGGTGATCAAACCCACTAAAGCCATTTTCAAAAGCATTATACCAGGTGCGGAAGCCAGCTGTACAGGCTCCGTTGCCTTGGAGGAAGTCTTCGGATCTCCGGAAAATTACCGCACCGAAGAGTTAATCTCCGGAAAATTGCTCGGAGGGACAGCGTTCGCTAGATTCAATGCGGTGTCGCATTACGCCTACCGAAAGCTCAAAATGCCCGGTCCATGCGGCGTCATCACGGTTAATGGCAAGGCCGAACCTTCCCTCGGCACCAACAAATATACAACTGCCCTAGCAGCAGAAGAAACGAGCGGCACCTTGCAGCCGAACCTCGAGTTGCCGTCCAGGCTTCAGACACCATCAAGGGACTCCGAACTGCTCCGTGGAAGGATAGCCCAGCTCATCCGGGACTCAACTGAACACTCCGGCGCAGGCCAGGACAGGCCGAGCTCAGCGGCTCAACCGCCCCACGGCACATAAATATTCCTTACATTTCTTTCGCAGGTTCGTCTTTGCACCGACCGGGACAGGCTACTCGGAGGCAGTTTGAACGCGTAAGGGAATCCTTAGACATTCCCCGCAATGACCGTGCGGCCATATTGTAGCTCCGCACTCAGCCCCTTCCTCCTGGTCTCAGCAGGTTCCGTAATCATATTCCTTTTTTATCACATTACTTGTACCCATACGCATAGACGTACTATTCAAATACAACATGTGGATTTATATGACGTTTACCTGCTGTTATTTTTTGTTGAAATCATTTTGTCAAGTGGCATCCGTACACAACGATATGCCTTAAAATATGCCAGGGGCTTCGTCTTACCCGTAACACGACATTAAATTCCAAACACCTTCATGGAAGCTTGGCACCCCGAACCTATAGCATTATATGCATCAGCTCCGAATCATGTCTTGGGTCAATAATTGGGTTTGCCCGGCTCCCATGTTTTGGTACCTTACGTTCCGCTATATAGGCTAAGGTAGCACTAGGAGAACTACTGCGATTGTGTCCTGGTTCTTCCGGACGAGGACCTCAGTAGAGAAAGCCGAAAACTGACTGTCATGATACGGCGAGAGCTTGTCAGCTGTTCGAGAGGTCACAAAATCTTTAAGGATTTCTCCCGCATAATGCCATAACCAATGCAGCGTGCGACGGGTCGGTTATTTCTCCGATCAGGTGCTTATAGAGCCCCTAGTACGGTCTTCCGAACACCAGGGGCTGCGCCGACCATACTAAAGCTCCTATGGCTAAGTGAGAGTGATAAAGCCCTAAGTCCGATTGCCTGGTTCGTTGTGCTGAGCACCTCCTTCGAAGGACCCAAAACTGGGATAAAGAGTGCTCAGGTTTATCCCGAACACCCCCGTACTTCTTACATGGGGGCAGAAGCCGACGACTGGCCAACTCTAAGGTTTAACATATAAAATGGCCGCACAGGAGGGTGAACTTTTACATAACAGGCGACAAATAAACGACCTTGTTCAAACATACAAAGGACAACATGATTGGCACTCACGGAAATATAATGTCCTTGCTGCATAGCCCCGCTGCAAGGTAAGATCCTTTTCGGACACTCTCATAATATAATTATGGCTTGCGGTGCTCCTTCCCCTCTGGTGGTCCTTTAGTCATCAGCTTTTCGGCATCCATCTTCCCCCAGTGCACCTTTGCACAGGCGAAGGCCATTCATGCACCTTCTATGCAGACCGACCGCTTGATGACGTCAAGTCGAGGGCAAGCGCTCACGAGCCGCCTCACGAGCCCGAAGTAGCTGCTTGGAATTGGCTCGGCAGGCCATAGCCGGATAACCAAATCTTTCATGGCTAGTCCCGCCGCCCCATGCAGTTCAACCAGCTGTTTCAGCTGATCGGTAAAAGGCACTGGATAGTTTGGTCCCAAATACTGTGCCCAAAAGAGCTTATCTGATATGCTGCGAGGTAGCTCAGCAAATACCCCTGAGAAATCCGGATTCAAAATTAGAACAATAAGCCCCCCCCCCCAAATACTTACTCCACAGGGGAAAAGCCTTACCGGCTGCGATCTTTCTCGCTTCCTGGATCTCCTGTAGGGTGCTTTGGGTTTCGTCCCGGGCATCGCGGATGGCCTGATGCGCCTTGGAGAGTTCGGCTTCCTTTCCCGTTAAACTCTGCTCCAAGGACTCGCATTTGCCCACGGCCTCTTGTAGCTCCTGCTCAACTTTGATAACCCTGGCCTCGTGCTTCTCGCGAAGAGCCTGCTCAGTAGCTGCCCTTTTCTCGGCCTCGGCCACAGCCTTCTTAAGAGCTTCGACTTCGGTCACAATCCCTAGCACAAGTCATAGAACCCAGTTCATACTAAAATTTGATTCGCAATAAACGCGAACAAAGACTTGTGCATACCTTGTTTATCCCTCAACTACATTTTCAATTGGCCAAGTTCTTCTGTGGCCCGCTCCAGACTTTGATTCAGCCCGGAGATCTCCGCAGTATGAGAAGAAGCTGCCGTTACAGACACCTTCTTATAACAGAAGAGAAATAGATGCCATTCAATGAGTCTTCCTGCGAACATACAATTCGATCCTCCATCCGGTTGTTTCTTTCACCGAACAGAGTATCAGGGGCTACTATCTATACTATGATACTCTTCGATAACTCATAAAACGTACCTCAAAACCTTTTATAAGGCTAATACAGGCTTCATTCAGTCCATTCTCAGTTGACTGAATCTTCTCAATCACCGCACCCATAAGGGCACGGTGTTCATCAACGATGGAGGCATCTTTCAATGCCACCAACAAAGCATCCGACACTTCTGGATTGACAGAGGTCGTCGATGGACCAGGCATGCCCCCTCTCGAAGGAGACTGCCCGCTTGATCCTAGAGCTATATAGGTCTCTGGGACCGCATCCAGCTAGGAGCCAATCTTAGGTTCACTCTTGCCGTCAGCCTCTACAGGAATCTTTCCCTCCATGTGTCCGGCCCCTGAGGTTTGACCTCCAGGTGCCGCCTTCATGGTTTTTTCCCTTCTTCCTGGGCCGGGGCCCTTCTGGGACGAAGCCTTGGTATTATGCACCTATTTGGAGGAAGGGGCCTTTGGGGGCGTCCCGCTCTCCATAGCATATGAGCTCAGCAAGTCCTCTGATAAGGATTGTTTGGTAAGGGACCTCGCCGGATTGCAAAAAATATGGCTTAGGTTAAAATATTAAGTCGTTAGGAGTCCGGACGCTTAAAACATGCTCGGATTTCATACACTCACGAGTTCACCAGGGGCTGGGCCCTGGGATCCCACGCCGGGCCGCTATCGGCGACGGAAGTGGACTCCTCCGGAAGAGGGGCCTTTCTCCTTTTGGGTAGCTCGGCCTCCAAGTGTACGGAGGCCGTCCTATTCTTTCTTCCCCCCGCAGGGGATTTATCTTCCTCCTCCTCATCGTCCTTTTCGGAGGCAGAATGGACATAGGAGCCTTCGTATATTGTTTCGAAGGGCCGCGACAGCGAAGGCTGCCCTGGGTCTTTTTGGCCTCCTTCTCGGCCGTATTCTTCGGCACCTTGTAGTGTGCCGGGACCAACATCTTCGTCAAAAGTGGGATGGCTGGCTCTTCGGGCAGCGGGGCCGGACAATGGATCCGCTTCTCCTTCTTCGTCCAGCCCTGGAAGAATGGCATTAAACACGTTAAGCGCTTCCTTTGGGTTACGCGGATAGAAAAATATGATAACTTACCGAACTTGCCGGGCGGGACAGTTGGAACCCACGGTCTTCGGCGGAGTCCGGCCACGATTTGCTGGACTTGAAAAGCACCTTCCAGATGTCCTTGTGCGAGGAGACGAAAAGCTCTCGCAAGGTTTGGTGCCTGGCCGGATCAAATTCCCATAAATTGCAAGTCCGGTGCTGACAAGGCAAGATCCGGCAGACTAACATCACCTGGACCACATTGACAAGTTCAACATTCTTGTCTCCCATATTTTCAACACACGTCTGGAGCACCGACAGTTCATCAGACGAGGACCAGTCCAGGCCCTTCTTGACGCAGGATGTGAGCCGCATGGGGGCGCCGGATCGGAACTCAGGAGAGGCGGTCCACTCTGTGCCGTGCGGCTCGGTGATATAAAACCACTGCTGTTGCCACTCCTTTACAGAATCGTTGAAGGTTCCCTTTGGCCATATGACGTTGGGCATCTTGCTCACCATGGCGCCCCCACACTCGGCGTGCTCGCCGCCCACCACCTTGGGCTTCACATTAAAAATCTTCAGCCATAAACCAAAGTGCGGTGAAACATGGAGGAAAGCCTCGCACACGACAATGAATGTCGAGATGTTGAGGAAGGAATTAGGGGACAGATCGTGAAGATTGGTCCCGTAATAATACATGATGCCGTAAACGAATGGGTGGAGGGGAAACCCCAGCCCACGGATAAAGTGAGGAAGCAACACAACCCTTTCGTGGGGCTCCGGAGTAGGGACGGTATGTCCTGCCGTCGGGATACGGTGGCTGACTTTCTTGGCCAGGTACCCGGCCTTCCAGAGCCTTTTGATATCCTTCTCTTGGATGGTAGAGGCCATCCATTTGCCTCCTGCTCCAGATCTGGACATTTTCGGAGGATCTCTTGTGGTCGGGGAAGAGGAGAGCTTGGGCGCTGGAGCTTGAGCAGAAGGGAAATGAATCGGGAAGAAGGCGTGGGCGGAAAGAGTAAATTCTTGTCCCTTTATAAGGGCGGAAGAGGCGATGTGCCTCCCCACTCCCCTGGTAAAACCTCTTATTTCCCAAGCGCCATAATTGACGGCGCGGCTGGGTTACCCACATTCGTATTGATGAGAATCCCGTAATAAGGGAATATGATCTCTACTTCGACAAGACGTGCCAAGGAAACTGCCTCGCCATATGCGCCGAGGCTGGTTGAGAAAAACGGTTCGAATAATGACCGGGCCATGGTGTGATGTCATGCTACCAAATGTGTCAGAAGATTAGAATGTTGGAAATATTATTCTCTCTACGGTGGCATGTGGAAACCGTTTTGCAGAGCCGGACACTATCCTTGTGTTCAAAATTTTCTATGGAGTATTCGGAGGAGGAACCCGCCTTGCACTGCCGAAGACAATCTGCGCGCCGGGCTTGTCATCATTGAAGCCTGGTTCAGGGGCTACTGAGGGAGTCTTGGATTAGGGGGTCTCCGGATAGCCGGACTATATCCTTTGGCCGGACTGTTGGACTATGAAGATACAAGATTGAAGACTTCGTCCCGTGTCCGGATGGGCCTCTCCTTGGCGTGGAAGGCAAGCTTGGCAATACGGATATGTAGATCTCCTCCTTGTAACCGACTCTGTGTAACCCTAGCCCCTCCGGTGTCTATATAAACCGGAGGGTTTAGTCCGTGGAGAACAACAATCATACCATAGGCTAGCTTCTAGGGTTTAGCCTCTCGATCTCGTGGTAGATCAACTCTTGTAATACTCGTATCATCAAGATCAATCAAGCAGGAAGTAGGGTATTACCTCCATCGAGAGGGCCCGAACCTGGGTAAACATCGTGTCCCCCGTCTCCTGTTACCATCCGCCTTAGACGCACAGTTCGGGACCCCCTACCCGAGATTCGCCGGTTTTGACACCGACACCTACCTATATGCGGTATTACCCTGCCGTCCTAAGTTTGCATGTGCCACCTCTAAAGACTTCTAAAAATTATCATTTTTGTGTGCCTGGATCGTTCATGGAACGACAGGAGGTGGTCGATATCTTCCGTGCTAAGCGGGTTATCCTTAGGTCGAGTGTTTATTCACTCGCCATCGCACGAGGAAATGGGCGGTAATAGGGATTCCCAGTCCCGAACTCAAAAATGCAAATAATTAAACAAAACTCCCCTGGGACTGTTGTTGGTTTGGACAGCACACGTTGTTTCGAACAAGCCGTGGAGTGTGATTGATGGTGGAAGGGGAGTAAACCTTTACTTTTATCGCTTGGGAACCGCCACTAGCGTGCTTAGAATGGAAGATGTTGATAACTGATGGTAGTGAAGTGAATGAGAAGGGTGCATGTCTCAAAATATCATTTATCTTCGTTTTAAAAATTGAGTTTTGGCACCTCTGCAAATCACTGCTTCCCTCTATGAAGGGACTATCTATTTACTTTTATGTTGTGTCACCACCTTCTAAAAACAAGCGCCAGAAACTGAGTAGAGCACAACTGTCATGATTTATGCATTGTGTGTAGCTAATGTTGGGTGCATCATGACTTGATCTTTTCTACCATGAATTACAATGTTTAGTCGCTGCTTGAACTTTGGAGGTGCTCTGCATTTATGTTTTGCGGTCTCAGAAAGGGCTAGCAAGATACCACTATTGTCATATTATATCATGGTTCTTTTGACAACATGTTGCCGTTTGAGATATCTTATTATTGCTCGCTAGCTGATTATGTTATTGATATGAGTCATTATAATCTTTAAGAGTTATTGTTGACATGGTTAGTTATAATTTTGGCTGAAAACCTGGGTGTTGTTTAAGCTTATTTATGCAAACAAGAGCAAAATAGTTCATAAAAGTTTTTCTTTCTCACTTTCAGTTTATCAACTGAATTGCTTGAGGACAAGCAAAGGTTTAAGCTTGGGGGAGTTGATACGTCTCCAATGTATCTACTTTTTCTCACGCTTTTCCTCTTGTTTTGGACTCTAATTTGCATGATTTGGATCAAACTAACCCCGGACTGACGTTGTTTTCAGCAGAACTACCATGGTGTTGTTTTTGTGCAGAAATGAAAGTTCTCGGAATGGAAAGAAACTATGCGAGGATTTTATATATCAATAACAAGAATTTCTTGAGCCAAAACCCACCAGAGAGGGCCCCTGGTTGGGCACAACCCACTACGGAGCACCCCCTCTCCTCGCGCGCCCAGGTGGTGTACCCACCTAGTGGCCCTGCTGATTACCCCCCTGATACTATAAAATCACATATTTTCCAGAAAAAAATCAGGGAGAAAGAATTATCATGATCCACGAGACGTAGCCACTGCCAAGCCCTGTTCTTCCTCGGGAGGGAAGATCCGGAGTCCGTTTGGGGCACCAGAGAGGGGGATCTCCGTTCTTCATCATCACCAACCCATCTCCATCGCCAATTCCATGATGCTCCCCACAGGGAGTGAGTAATTCCTTCGTAGGCTCGCTGGTCGGTGAGGAGTTGGATGAGATTCATCATGTAATTGAGTTAGTTTTGTTAGGGCCTGATCCCTAGTATCCACTATGTTCTTAGATTGATGTTGCTATGACTTTGCCATGCTTAATGCTTGTCACTTTGGGCCCGGGTGCCATGAACTCAGATCTGAACCGTTTATGAATTCATCATTATATCCATGTTTTAGATCTGATCTTGTAAGTTATAGTCACCTACTACGATTATGATCCGACAACCCCGGAGTGACAACAACCGTGCCCACTCTTGGTGATGATCGTAGTTTGAGGAGTTCATGTATTCACTATGTGTTAATGCTTTGTTCCGGTTCTCTATTAAAAGGAGGCCTTAATATCCCTTAGTTTCCAATATGGACCCCGCTGCCACGGGAGGGTAGGACAAAAGATGTCATGCAAGTTCTTTTAATAAAGCACGTATGACTATCTACAGAATACATGCTACATTATATCGATGAACTGGAGCTAGCGCCGTATCGCCCTAAGTTATAACTGTCAGATGATGAATATCATCTAACAAGTCACCGATCCAATTCATACAAATTTATTCTTATTGATCTTGCTGCATTACTATTGCTATCATCACTGTTACACTTGCTAGAAATTACTACTATCACTGTTACTGTTACCGTTGCTGCTGTCACTACTATCAAAACTATCATATTAGTGTGCTACCGATTACTTTGCTGCAGATAATTAATCTCCAGGAGTGGTTGAATTGACAACTCAGCTGCTAATACCTTCAAATATTCTTTGGCTCCCCTTGTGTCGAATCTATAAATTTGGGTTAAATACTTTACCCTCGAATACTATTGCGATCCACTATACTTGTGGGTTATCATGGATCCACATCCAGTGCCTCAGAATGCTATTGATTTCCTAGGTTTCAAACATGCAGATCAACAATGCACATGTAGATAATGTTGATTTGGAGGATTGGGATGAGCAAGGTCACTGGGCTTTCCCTCAGCTAGCAGTTCAACCTATGGACATGGTACAACAGGAGGGGGTACAGTTAGATGGTAATGAAGCTTTGCCTAATAGTAGCATCACCACAACTGTGTCTTTATCTGAAGGCTTATCCTCTCATAACAATGTTGGGGTCAACATCCAGAACCAAGAAGTTAATCGGATTGCTATGGGTGAGATTGGGGCACCTCTAGGTATTGGTTTACATAACTTAGTACAAGCATATCCTTCTGATGATCATGACAATGATGTGGAAGAGGGAGAATATATTGCACCTGTTGATCAGCAGTTGGTAGTTGCAGAGCAGATTGTACCACCTGAAGTGGTAGCTCCAGAGCAGCACTTGGTAGAGGGGAATGAGCATGATCTAAACCATAACCTGCAAGGGAATACTCATGTTGTTGAAGTCACAACAACAGAGAAAATTCTGTTGCAATTACAGATGTGGTTGTTGCAGCAGACATGCTTGTTGTTGCACCTCTAGAATTGGTCAAGGAGGGGCTCACAATTAAGCAGGCACAAGTGGGATGCCTAACTGGTCACACAAGTGAGAATGCTGGTACTTCTACAGATATTGACACACTTGATCTAGATAATGCTAGTAAAGATTATATCAGTTCACAAGATATCTTTAATTTGGCTACACAACATGCTTCCTCTAATATTGATTGCTCTCATCTTATGTTTGAGGAAGGTCTAGAGCTTTGGGGGAAGCACTTTGCCCCTTCTCCTACTCAGGTGGCAAGATCTTTATCAACTGAAATACCAGTAAGTTGGTTTAATTTCATCCTCCACTTAGTTTTAACACCTGACAAGTTTGAATGGACACTTCACTTGCTAAAGTCATCACTATGGAAGATTTTAACTAAAAATTGTAAAGCAGAGGAGACAATGACTTTCTGCATTCCTGATTAATGCTCTGTTTCTTAGGCTCATGTTTGTAGGCTCCAGTCTCCAGTTGGATTTAACAAAGATAATGCAGGTTATAGCCCAGCAGCACACTCTTCATCTGAAGCAGCTAGCCCTCTCAAAATGGTCTTCCTAGGGAATGTTATTCTGCTACCTACTAGTGAGGCAATCTCAAGGAAAAGGAGGGGAAAGGGTCCCTTAGTGGAGACTCAGGTAAGCAAAAGTGGAAGGATTAAAGATGAAAATAAGGGGTTTAAAAGAAACTCATGCTCTGGAAATATTTGCCTACCATGCAATGCTGCTCCTCCAGTTTTACATAGTAAAGTAGTTTAAAAACCTCACAACATCCTTTTGCAAGGTGGCTGAGGAGGAGCTGCAAGAGAAGCTGGCTAAGAGGGCAAAAAGCAAGGAGCCAGAGGTGGAGGCCATGAATTCCAAGGCCAAAGACAGCAACAACTCAACACTAGTGCTTAATGATTAGTATCAAACTATTATGTATTAGCTGGGAAGCTAGGAACCAGAGGAGAAATTTTACTAGGTTATTATTTGAGATTGTTTGCTTTGATCAACACCAACTACCTTATGTTATGTATTTGAGGTGCACTTATGTATGCATACAATGTTGGTTTTGTTGTTATGAATCTTATAACTGGATGACATGTGTGGAGGGGAGCTTGCAAGTTGATTATTTACATGTTCTATGATGCAATCTGTGTAACTATGGGCACTCAGCCTGGTATGACCTGGAAATTCAAGGGATGGACCTTGATAGAAAAATCAATAATAAGGTTTCCCAACATGAATAGTAATAGAACTTGGAACATTCTAAACTGGAATATCGTGGGCATTAATGCAGAAGCAAAATGGTTAGCTCTGAAACAGAAAATAGAGGAAAGTGTAGTTGGCATAGTTTGTTTACAGGAGACAAAAAGAGAGGTGTTTGATCTGGCTTATGTACATAACTTTTGCCCACAAAGATTTAGCAAATTTGAGTTCTTGCCCTCTGTGGGGGCTTCTCGAGGAGTGATTACTTCCTGTATTGGTTCTCTAGGAGAAGTCTTGTTTCAAAACAGATTTTCCTTATTAGTGAAATTTACTTGCAACACCTCTAATCAATCATGGATACTGACTAACATTTATGGTCCTAGTAACCAGGAAGATAAAGCAGAATTTATCCAATGGTTTAGTAACATTGAAATGCCTTCTGAAGTGGATTGGATAGTTATGGGTGATTTCAATTTCATTAGATCTCCAAGTGACAGAAATAAACCAGGGGGAGATGTGAATCAAATGTTACTTTTCAATGAAGCTATTAGCAACCTGGGTTTGATAGAATTACCACTAAAAGTGAGACAATTTAGTTGGACCAATATGCAGGAAAATCCACTGTTAGAAAAGCTAGACTGGTTTTTTACTTTTGCTTCCTGGATGACTTCATATCCAGACACTACTGCTCTTCCACTTGCAAGGCCAATTTCTGATCATCTACCCTATTTGATTAAAGTGGGAACTTCAATACCTAAATCTATAAAATTTAGGTTTGAGAACTTCTGGCTGAAGCGTAACTCTTTTAAGGATGTGGTCAAAGCAGCTTGGGACATTCCTGTTGGTTACACAGATCCTACTAAAAAGATCAATGCAAAATTCAAAAATCTAAGGAGAAGTTTAAAATTATGGGCAAAAGGTATGACATGTCTTAAAAAACAGGTTGCTGACATAAATGAATGCATCTTCTTACTGGACTTCTTTGAAGAATTTAGAAGGCTGGACACATTGGAGTTGATCTGTAGAAATTTGCTCAAGAATAGTTGTTGATTATCTTAAAGAATCAAAAAATTTACTGGAAGCAGAGAGGGAAGATCAAAGGAGTAAAATTTGGAGATGAAAATACAAAGTTTTTCCACACCAAAGCATCCATTAACTATAGGCATAATAAAATTGCCATGCTTCTCAATGATGATCACATTTAAATAACGGACCATGCTAGCAAAGTTGGCATCCTTTGGGAAGCATTTAAAAAGAGATTAGGGCACTCTGAGGGGCACTCTATGCATTTTGATATACAAAGATCTTCTTGGACAACAGACTGACCCAGATATTTTCAATGACACTGAAATACCTTTTCAGATGAAGGCATCAATAATATTGTCAAGGAACTCCCTAGTGAAAAATCCCTTGGGCTAGATGGATTTAATAATGAATTTATAAAAGCTTGTTGGGACATTATAGGAGCTGGTGTGTAACATCCCAAATTTTCAATTTGGATGTTATACATAGGACATCATAACCATATCATATTTTATTTGCATTTTGTGTGTGATCCTAGAAATCCTAAGCAACTCAAGGACCCACGGAGAGAGTTGAGGATTTTATTTATTTTCATATTTGAATTTTCTCAAATTTGAAAAGGGGATCATTTTGATTTTAATATTTTTTCTCTCTGAAATATTTCCAATATTAAAATAAATTACTGGAGCTAAAATGACTTCTCCAAAATAAGAGGGGAATATTGGAGGAAAAACGCTAAAATCAAATAAATATTTTATTTGAAATTTAATTTGAATTACAAAAATATGCATTTTTTCTAAATTGCATTTTTAGACCAGAAAAATATTCACTTTGTTCTAAATATTTTATTTACACGGCGAAAATTGTTTTTGGCATTTTTATATTTTTTATATTTTATAAGGATTTTTGTTTTTTCGATGGAATTTATTTTATATATATATATAAAAGTTCCTGCCCGACTGGGCCGAAAGCCCAGCCGAGTAGGCCGGCCCGCCCGCGCCACCGCCTTCCCCAATGTTGTGCCGTGCACGGAAGCCGAGGGGGAATCCGAGCCGGACTCCGCCCGGGCAGGCCCCCTCACCAAGCCAAGCGTTGCCCCGCCCCCTTTATAAGCATGTCGCCCCGCCGCCTCACCCCCCCACCCGAGCCACAATCACCGCCGCCGAGCAGCGCCGCCGTTCTGCTGCTTCCGCCGCCACCAGCGCCGCCCGTCGCCGCCCGCCGCCCCACCGCCTCGCCGTTGCCAGCGCCGCCGCGGATGTCGTCACCGCGCCGCCGCCGGTCTTGTTTGAAGAACCGGTAAAAACCACCGCTATCGCCAGTTTTTTTTTTGTTTTCATTTGGATCGGTTAGATCGGTTTTTTTCGGTTCCGCTAATTAGCGAACGTTCGCCCGAATGCATCTGTTCGCGAACGCGTTCATTCGTTTGTCTCTGATAATGAACGTTCGTTCTTTAGTATTTTTCTTTTTATTTTATTTTCGGCCAGGGACCTATCCGTGATTATTTCTATCGCAGATTAGCCCCTGATCTTCTAACCCTCGCAACTTTTTAACCGTTTGTCCAAATCCAGTGAAACCAACGCCAAAATCTTCGTCTCGAACCCCTCTTTCTAGTTAACCAACTTGAACATGATGTTGACAATTTAAAATTTGGTTTCAAGCAGATTTGAATTCGAACTTCTTTTCATCGTAGTTTGAGTTTCGTAGCTCCGATTTGATTGGTTCTTTTTTGCAAATCGAAGCACTTCAGTTGAACTTTCAGTTTGGACTTTCTTATCTGAGCTTTACCCCTGCATCTATGCTTGAGTACTTATGTATGCTATTGTTTGCTTGCGATAGAATTTCCGGAGTGTGAAGCGTTCTACTACGAGTCTCTAGGGGTTGCAGATCATCAGCAAGGCAAGTAACACTTTCATCATACTTCTTCATTACCCAGTTTTTATGAATTAGTTTCAACCTTCAAACATTGCATGGTTAGGATTTAATAACATGTGGGTATTGGGAAAATTGTCCTTTATTTAAACCCTGGGAGTTACTACGTTATGCTTATACTGCTATGTTATGCTCGTAGACGTGGTTTGGTTTGAGAGATTCATGACAGTTTTGAGTATTATTATGAACTAAGGGTTTATTTAAGGTGGCTACTTTAACAAACATCTGGGTGGATTGTTTGTGGGCACCTGGGGAATCCAGTGTTGTCCAAGGAGATCCCGGGGTACCCGTGTGATCATCCTATGGTTCGCCACCCACGCTCAAAGGGATCATAAGATCATTCATGCTAGAAACTTCCGTGTGCAGCCACAAGCCATTATGGTCTCTGGCATAGTTCAGTAAGTTGTGGGAATCCTTTCCATGATGGGCTAGCAGATGTAGGGGATTGTAGGTGTACCGGCCTATCTATCGGTTAAGGGGACCTCTACGGAAAGACTGTGTCTCGGTCATCCATTTCTCAAAAACCATGTGGTGCGAGAAATACAATGGAGGAGATCGAGTCTTGTGGGGAAAAGTGCGCAAACCTCTGCAGAGTGTATAAACTAATCATGATTAGCCGTGTCCCCGGTTATGGACATCTTGAGTATCTGGTTCTTGAATTATTGATGTGATCTCAACACTCTTAATTAATTTTGTTGGGTTGTTAATTACTATTTAATTGGGATTGAGACGGGGTTTTGATTCTCAATGTTTATCAACCAACTTTATAGTCAAATAAATTGTATTCCTTTGCAGTAGGGAAAACTGGCTTTTTGCAACAACATGATAACCATAGAGCCTCCTCCAGCCATATATGCATGTATTGTTAGCATTTACCTTGTTCATTGCTCTACAATGTTATTTTGCCAGCATATTACATGTGTTGACCCGTTTCGGGCTGCAACGTATTATGTTGCTGACTTTTCAGATGAAGAGTAAGGTGCGCTAGGTCGTTGTCGTGCACTTAGCTATGCCGATGGAGTTGATGGACTCATTAACCTTCAATGCTTCTGCGGTTATCTTATTTAGATGGCCTTAAGCCATATCATTGTAATAAGTTCTCTTTTGAGACATTCGATGTAATAAGTGTGTGATTGCACTATGTTATAAATCATTCAAGTACTGTGTGTGTCAGCATTACCGATCCAGGGATGACACTTATGCACAGAGATTTGACTGTTTGAGGTCGGATCGCTACAAGATGGTATCAAAGCACACGCTGACTATAGGACGCGACCACTAAGATAATCTATAGGTCACTATTCTCTACTCATTTCTGACTCCTCTCCATTTTCCACTCTATAGATGGCAGACCCAAGGAACAAGTTTTCTCAACTGGATGAAGAAACGCCCTTTGGACGACACTTGAAGGAAGTCACGAGGTACCTGAACATCGGAATACCAAGCTTCACCAGGATCTACACCGCCACTTTACCAGAAGAGGACCGTTGGATGATTCGAGTTCATGTTCCAGGAAGTACATTCGTGCCAGTTACCAAGCCCATAGAGTTTTCCTTTGATGCACCAACCTGAAGCCTAGGAAAGAGCATGGCAGGCCACATCGCCATGGGACGCATCGGCGAAGTCTACAACAAGGATCTTAAGGACACCATCTACCAGATACGTGGGTGCCGAGATGAGCAATGGGAGATGATCAGCACCAGGAGGGACAAGTCCATTGCAGCCTTTATCCAGGAGTTAAACCAGCACATTCGCCGCTAGGAGAACCAAATGTGCGCCAACATGATAGATCTGAAGAAGGTGATGACTAGGAACATGGAGCTTGAAGAGGAACTCAAGTCTACACGCGATGGACATGAGGAGGAAATCGTAGTACTACTGGAGAAGAATGAAGACCTAAAGAAGAAGCTAGGAGTATTCATGGGAGACCCTGCGCCAGGAGGAGATGACGACCATCCCGAGGACTACATCATCATCGACGACACCGACTCCGACCCCGACAGTAGTGATGATGATTACAAAGTCAAAGCAGGAGCGGATATCATGGAGTCTTCCACCGATCAAAATTTCTAGTCGACCACCATATTATCAGTAGTATTCCCCCATGTATATAGCAGTAGTCCGAGTATTTCGTAACGGTAGTTAGAATCGTTTGTATGCCCTTGTTTGAATTGAGTGTTGTGATATGAATGTGTTTTTCTCATGTGCATATGGGTAGTGCTTTCCCTTTTAGACCTCATTCTATTCTAATATCTCCCCTATAAAGCCATAAGATGCCTCCGAGACGTGACCCCGGATTTGTCTTCCCACCGGGGCTCACTCAGTTGATCCAACAGTAGAATGTCTTGATGCAGCTGCTAGTTCAGAACCAAGGCACCACCTCCAGTTGACAACTTAGCCCGTTTTCTGAGGTTGAATCCACCGGTGTTCTCCAGTAGCACCGAGCTGATTGTTGCTGATGACTGGCTACGCAGGATTGGAAGGGAGTTGACCACCGCAGGTTGCATAGATGCTGAGATGGTGCGCTTTGCCGCACACCAACTAGATGGACCCTCAACCTCATGGTGGGAGAATTACACAACCACGTTCCCTATAGCAAATGTCATTTCAGATCAGTTTCACCAAGCATTCCGCACTGCACATGTCTCAACTGGAGCTATGAGCATGAAGAAGCGTGAGTTTCGCAACTTACGCCATGGAAATCGTACTGTGGGGAAGTACGTGGATGAGTTCAGTAAGTTAGCTCGCTATGCCCCTGATGATGTGGCCACAGATGCCGCGAAGCAGGAGAAGTTTATGGAAGGGCTGAATGATGAGCTGAGTATGCAGTTGATGGTGGCAGCATTTGCTAACTACCAGGAGTTGGTAGACAGGGCTCTTATGATTGAAGGGAAGCAACAGCAGATAGAGAGCCGTAAAAGGAAGTATGGACAAGGGAAGTATAATTCTGGAGCATCGTAGAAGCATCATTTTACCCTGAACTCGGGAGGATATACCCATAACCATGGAGGCCACACTCACAATGGAGGAAGTTCGCATAACCACAATGGCCCCAAGAATGGAAATGGGAATGGAGCAAGCAGCAACCAGAACCGTTCCAACCCAGCAACACCCGCTAATAAGGATCTGAGTCATGTCACCTATTACAAGTGCGGGAAGACTGGGCACTATGCCAATGATTGTTCTGAGTTGAAGAATGGCAACGAAAATGGAAGCCCTGGGAAGAAGCCCAACCCTTTCAACAGGGGACAGATGAACCACGTTAGCGTGGAGGAGGTTGAAGAGCAGCCAGATGAGTTATAGGTAAGTTTTTGGTTAATTCATTTACTACAATCGTTCTTTTTGATAGTGGTGCATCACATTCATACATTTCGAGGGGGTTTGTGGATAAGTATAAGTTGCCCACCAAAGTTCTTAAGACATCTATGTTAGTAAGCTCACCTGGAGCGGAGTATATGGCAAGCAGTGGATGTTTTCAGATGCCATTGACCATAGGTAGCCACTCAAACCTGATAATTATGGAGTCACAAGGATTGGATGTGATACTAGGCATGGATTGGCTATCGATGTATGGAGGGAACATTGATTGCGCCAGTAAGTTAATTCTGCTCACCACCCCAGAGGATAAACGGATTAAGTATGTGTCACGGCATGCGCCGAAGAGGACCCAAGTGAATTCCCTCTCAGGAGACGTTTAGGAGGAAGTGCCTGTAGTGAGGGATTACCCGGATGTATTTCCACAGGAACTACCAGGCATGCCGCTGGATCGAGACATTGAGTTTTTGATAGAGTTGTTGCCAGGCACCGAACCGGTATCAAAGAGACCATACCGGATGCTCGCAAATGACCTGGAGGAAATTAAGAAGCAGATTAAGGAGTTATTGGAGAAAGGTTACATTCGACGAAGTTCATCACCGTAGGGAGCCCCGGTGCTCTTGGTTGAGAAGAAGGATGGATCTTTGAGAATGGTTGTTGATTATCGTGCATTGAATGAAGTGACGATCAAGAACAAGTACCCACTACCAATGATCAACGATCTGTTTGACCAGCTGCAAGGAGCTAAAGTATTTTCCAAGATTGATCTGCGATCAGGATACCACCAGCTGAAGATCCGAGAACAGGATATACCTAAGACAGCTTTCACCACAAGGTACGGGCTATATGAGTACACGGTCATGTCATTTGGATTGACAAATGCCCCCGCCTATTTCATGAGTATGATGAATAAAGTGTTCATGGAGTTTTTGGACAAGTTTGTCGTGGTGTTCATTGATGATATGTTGGTATACTCGAAGAATGAAGAGGAACACAAGGAGCATTTGCATTTAGTTCTTGAGAAGCTCAGGGAACATCAGCTATATGCGAAGTTCAGCAAATGTGAGTTTTGGTTGAAGGAAGTTGGATTTCTTGGACATGTTATATCTGGAGAAGGTATAGCAGTAGACCCTACCAAGGTTAAATCCGTCACTGATTGGTTGTCACCCACCTCAGTAGGAGAGATCCGCAGTTTTCTTGGACCTGCGGGATATTATCGGAGATTCATTGAGAATTTTTCCAAGATTGCGAAGCCTATGACGGAGTTATTGAAGAAGGACACTAAATTTAAAATGACGGATGAATGTGAGGCCAGTTTTCAGGAGTTTAAGAAACGTTTGGTTACAGCCCCAGTGCTGATTCTTCCGGATATACGGAAGGATTTCCAAGTATATTGCGATGCTTCTCGCCAAGGACTTGGAGGAGTGCTTATGCAGGACGGAAGAGTTGTTTCATATACCTCACGATAGCTTCGACCGCATGAATTGAATTATGCCACGCATGATCTGGAGTTAGCAGCCGTAGTGCATGCGCTCAACACCTAGAGACATTTTTCTTATTGGAAACCGCTGCGATGTGTACACGGATCATAAGAGTTTGAAGTACATTTTCACTCAGAAGGAGCTGAATCTCAGACAGAGGAGATGGTTGGAGCTTATAAAGGATTATGATATGAAGCTGCATTATCATCCAGGAAAGGCCAATGTCATAACAGACGCTTTGAGCCTGAAGAGTTATGTCAATACCCTCGTAAGCGGAGGATTATCGCGGGAGTTAGTTGACGATCTCAAGGAACTTCGTTTGGAGATAGTTCCAAGAGGTTTTGTCGCAGCTATGGAGGTTCAGTCAACATTATTGGGAAGGATTCGAGAAGCTCAGAAGGATGACAAAGAAATTGATGAGATAAAGGAGAAAATGAGTGAAGGAAAAGCCAAGGGTTTTCATGAGGATGAGCACAAAACCTTATGGTTTGAGGATCGTGTATACGTACCCAATAATGTAGAGATCAGAAAGTTAATACTTCAGGAAGCTCATGATGTGCCATACTTGATACACCCCGGAAACACCAAGATGTATTTGCATTTGAAGGAGCGTTTCTGGCAGACTGGTATGAAGAAGGATATTGCCGAGTATGTAGCCGTGTGTGATGTATGTCCGAGAGTGAAGGCAGAACATCAGAAGCCAGCAGGATTACTGCAACCCATGCCGATACCCGAATGGAAGTGGGACAAGCTTGGCATGGATTTTATCACCGGATTACCCAGGACCCGATCAGGATATAATTCCATCTGGGTAGTAGTGGATCGTTTGACCAAAGTGGCTCACTTTATCCCAGTGAAAACCACCTATACGAGTGCGAAGTTAGCCAAGATATATATGACCAGGATCGTATGTCTGCATGGAGTTCTGAGGACCATCATATCAGATAGAGGAACACAGTTCACCTCAAAGTTTTGGAATCAGTTGCACCAAACATTGGGTATCAGGCTAGAGTTCAATACAGCCTTTCATCAGCAGACAGATGGACAGACAGAGAGAGTCAATCAGATTCTGGAGGACATGTTCAGAGCCTGTGCACTAGATTATGGATCTAGTTGGGATGATAATTTGCCCTACGTAGAGTTCTCATACAACAACAGTTATCAAGCTAGTTTGAAGATGGCACCTTTCAAAGCCTTGTATGGGAGAAGGTGCAGGACACCATTGATGTGGCATGAAGTTGGAGACCGTCAGTTGTTTGGACCGGATCTGATCAAGGAGTCCGAAGAGAAGGTTAGGTTGATTCGCAACAGACTAAAGGTAGCTCAGTCTAGGCAGAAGAGTTATGCGGATACAAAACGCAAGGAGGTAATCTATGAAATCGGAGATAGAGCATATCTTCGTGTGTCACCTCTACGAGGAGTTAAAAGATTTGGAGTTAAGGGAAAGTTAGCCCCGAGATTTGTAGGACCATACCGAGTTTTGGAACGTATGGGAGAAGTGGCCTACAAATTGGAGTTACCCGAAGGTTTGTCAGGAGTTCATGATGTGTTTCATGTTTCCCAATTGAAGAAGTTCCATGCAGAGATGGCCGATATTCCTATAAGAGATATAGTGCCCCTGGAAGCAATTCAGTTGGATAGTGATCTGACCTACGACGATAAACCCGTCAAGATTCTCGAGTTTGCCAGCCGAGTTCCACACAGTAAGGTTATCAAGTTTTGCAAAGTTCAGTGGAGCCACCATACCGAGGATGAAGCCACTTGGGAACGAGAGGAAGACCTACGGAAAGACCACCATCACCTATTTTATAGCCAACCCGAATCTCGAGGGCGAGATTCATCTAAGGCGGGTAGGTTTGTAACATCCCAAATTTTCAATTTGGATGTTATACATGGGACATCATAAGCATATCATATTTTATTTGCATTTTTTGTGTGATCCTAGAAATACTAAGCAACTCAAGGACCCACAGAGAGAGTTGGGGATTTCATTTATTTCCATATTTGAATTTTCTCAAATTTGAAAAGGGGATCATTTTGATTTTAATATTTTTTCTCTCCGAAATATTTCCGATATAAAAATAAATGAGTGGAGATAAAATGACTTCTCCAAAATAAGAGGGGAATATTGGAGGAAAAACGTTAAAATCAAATAAATATTTTATTTGGAGTTTTATTGCTATTTTATTTGAATTAGAAAAATATGCATTTCTCTAAATTGCATTTTTAGGCTAGAAAAATGTTCACTTTGTTCTAAATATTTTATTTATACGGTGAAAATTGTTTTTGACTTTTTTAGAATTTTTTTATATTTTCTTAGGATTTTTTTTGACGGAATTTATTTTATAAAAAAAAGTTCCCGCCTGACTGGGCTGAAGGCCTAGCCGAGCAGGCCAGCCCGCCCGCGCCACCGGCTTCCCAGCCGCCATGCCAGGCACGGACGCCGAGGGGGAGTCTGAGCCGGACTCCGCCCCGGGCCGGCCCCCTCCCCAAGCCAAGCGCCGCCCTCCTCTTTATAAGCCCACCGCCTCCACCACCCCCCACCCGAGCCGTAGCCACCGCCACCGAGCCGTGCCGCCGCCGCTTGTCGCCATTGCCCATTGCTTGCCACGCTGCTGCTTTTGCTTGCCGCCCGCACCGCCCGCCGCCAGAGCCTCGCCGCCCCACCGCCTCGCCGTTGCCCGCGCCGTTGCCGGTCTTGTTCAAAGAACCGGTAAAAACCGCCGCCGTCGCCCGGTTTTTTTTTTTGGTTTTTCGTTTGGAATAGTTTGATCGGTTTTTTTTCGGTTCCGCTAATTAGTGAATGTTCGCCCGAACCCATCTGTTCACGAACGCGTTCGTTCATTTGTCTCTGATAATGAACGTTCGTTCTTTGGTCTTTTTATTTTTATTTTATTTTCATCCAGGAACCTATCCGCGATTATTTTTATCGTATATTAGCCCCTGATCTTCAAACCCTCGCAACTTTTTAACCGTTCGTCCAAATCCAGTGAAACCAACGCCAAAATCTTCGTCTCGAACCCGTCTTTCCAGTTAACCAACTTGAACATGATTTTGACAATTTAAAATTTGGTTTCAAGCAGATTTAAATTCGAACCTCTTTTGATCGTAGTTTGAGTATCTTAGCTCCGATTTTGATTGGTTCTTTTTGCAAATCGAAGCACTTCAGTTGAACTTTCAGTTTGGACTTTCTCATCTGAGTTTTACCCTTGCATCTATGCTTGAGTGCTTATGTATGCTATTGTTTGTTTGCGATAGAATTTCCAGAGTGCGAAGCGTGCTACTACGAGTCTCTAGGGTTTGCAGACCGTCAGTAAGGCAAGTAACACTTTGATCATACTTCTTCATTACCCAATTTTTATGCATTAGTTTCAACGCTGAAACATTGCACGATTAGGATTTAATAACATGTGGGTATTGGGAAGTAGTTGATGAGGTAGAACCGGTTGTCCTTTATTTAAACCCTAGGAGTTACTACGTTATGCTTATACTGCTATGCTATGCTCGTAGACGTGGTTTGGTTTGAGAGATTCATGAAAGTTGTGAGTATTATTATGAACTAAGGGTTTATTTAAGGTGGCTACTTTAATACACATCTGGGTGGATTGTTTGTGGGCACCTGGGGAATCCAGTGTTGTCCAAGGAGATCCGAGGGTACCCGTGTGATCATCCTATGGTTCGCCACCCAGGCTCAAAGGGATCATAAGATCATTCATGCTAGAAACTTTCGTGTGCAGCCACAAGCCATTGTGGGCTCTGGCATAGTTGCTTAAGTTGTGGGAATCCTTTCCATGATGGGCTAGCAGATGTAGGGGATTGTAGGTGTACCGGCCTATCTATCGGTTAAGGGGACCTCTTCAGAAAGACTGTGTCTCAGTCATCCGTTTCTCAAACACCATGCAGTGCGAGAAATACAACGGAGGAGATCGAGTCTTGTGGGGAAAAGTGCACAAACCTCTGCAGAGTGTATAAACTAATCATGATTAGCCGTGTCCCCGGTTATGGACATCTTGAGTATCTGGTTCTTGAATTATTGATGTGATCTCAACACTCTTAATTAATTTTGTTGGGTTGTTAATTACTATTTAATTAGGGTTGAGATGGGGTTTCCATTCTCAATGTTTATCAACCAACTTTGTAGTTAAATAAATTGTATTCCTTTGCTGTAGGGAAAAACTGGCTTTTCACAAAAACATGATAACCATAGAGCCTCCACCAGCCATATATGCATGTAGTGTTAGCATTTACCTTGTTCATTGCTCTACAGTGTTATTTTGCCTGCATATTCCATGTGATGACCCGTTTCGTGCTGCAACGTGTTATGTTGTAGACTTTTCAGACGAAGAGTAAGGTGCACTAGGTCGTTGTCGTGCACTCAGCTATGCCGATGGAGTTGATGTACTCATTTACCTTCGATGCTTCCGCAGTTATCTTATTTAGATGGCCTTAAGCCATATCATTGTAATAAGTTCTCTTTTGAGACATTCGATGTAATAAGTGTGTGATTGCACTCTGTTATAAATCCTTCAAGTATTGTGTGTGTTAGCATTACCGATCCAGGGATGACACTTATGCACAGAGATTTGACCGTTTGAGGTCGGATCGCTACATGGTGTCAGACAATTGATACAGACTTTTCATAAGTAGCAAATGATTCACAAAAAGAAGCTACTATATCAAAGCCAAGTCCATATTTAGTGCTAAAATTATGAAAAGCATCGGTATCCATAAAAGATTTAACACAATCAAACTCAAGCTTTATACCTAACTCCTTACCTTCGTCGAGCTCCTAATCTTCAGAGTTGCGTTTAATTCTTTCCAACAGATCCCATATGAATTCAATAGTCTTGTTTTTGTGGAAGTATCGAGCATGAATATAACATTGAATTAAGCCTCCCCCAAGCTTGAGCGATACCTTATCCTTCACGAGGCTGAAAATTATTTATATATATATATATATATATATATATATATATATATATATATATATATATATATATATATATATATATATATATATATATTTCGATCACGATGAACCGGATGCATAGGATAAAACTTTTGATGAAATTCCAATTTCAATCGGTTGTAATTCCAAGCTCCAATATCATCACATAGCCTATACCATGTCAATGCCTTTCCCTTCAAAGATAAAGGGAATACTTTCTTCTTGACTTCATCTCGGGGTAAACCTGCAAGCTTAAATAATTCACAAATGTCATCCACATAGATTAGATGCGTATCAGGATGTAGTGTTCCATCTCCTGCATAAGGATTAGCTAGCAGTTTCTCTATCATACCTGAAGGAATTTCATAATACATATTTTTAGTAGGTGCAGTAGGTTGAGGAGCAACTCTTTGTTCTTCCGGTCGAGGTGAAGATACCCCGAACAAACCCCTCAAAGGATGGTTTTCCATAGTGACAAGTGAAAATAAATTTCAACATGTAATATAAAATTTTCCTTACCAAATTTCACTCACCAAAGGCACTTCAATCCCCGGCAACAACGCTAGAAAAGAGTCTAGATGACCCAGTCCTTTCAATAAGTAAGAGTGTCGAACCCAACGAGGAGCAGAAGGAAATGACAAGCAGTTTATGAGTGTACAAAGGTCTATAAGTCTATGAGGAGTTTGATATTCACAGAGAAAGTCGACCCCTAAAAATGAAGTTTTTCAACTGAAGACTTTGATATTCTGAAGACTTTCTGAAGACTTTGAAAGTGAAGAAATTGGTGTGACCTTGAAGACTTGGTATTCATTTGAGGAACATGAAGCGTGAAGACTTTTGTTTTCGTAGTTTCGCTTTCTCTTTCTTGAGTCATAGGAAACACCGTCTTTGTTAAAGGGGTCGAGGAAATACAAAGGAAAAATTTCCATGTGATGCTCAACTCAAAATCCTACACCTACCAATCCCTTGAGTGAAGCCTTTGAAATCTCATACAGCCAGTCAATTTCTTGATGGATGAGACGAAGTTCTTCCGTCATTGAGAATTTATCTTGTGAGAGAGTTAGGAATTCGCCAGTCTGGATTGCCTACACAATGAGGAACATGATAGCCCCGAGGAATTTGAGAGTCAAATTTCCGACCGTTCTTTATCTTCTTGCGCTAGCTGTCCCAAAATATCTTATCCACCTAACGGTCATATCATTGAAGGCGTTTATGTCTTATCATGTCGGGCTGCTCCCTAGGCTATATATAGCCGCCCCTACAACCACTAGCTGGTTGGCTGCTCGAGAGAACTTGACACTTGTCATTTGAGAGCAACCCATCCTCCGAGGACTTTGAGCGAAAATCATCGAGTGAGGAAAAACCCAAAACCAAACCCCTACAAACCCAAAGTGATTGAGCATCACTGAAGAGATTGATCCTGCGTGGATCCGACGCTTGTTACCTTTGAAGACTGTGCTTCTTCCAGATGGTTAGGCGTCATGGTCTAGAGCATCCAAGAGGAATTGTGGATCGCCGAGTGACCAAGTCTGTGAAGGTATGGAAGTCGCCTGAAGGCTTACCACGAGTGACTGGACGAGGTCTGTGTGACCTTAGTTCAAGGAGAATACGGTGAGGACTTGGTGTCTGAGCTGTGTGCTCGATGATCGGGTGTCCGGACTGTGTCCTCGAGTTTAAATACTCAGCCGCTCCAACCAGACGTACAACTGAGACAGCAGTTGGAACTGGTCTACCAAATCATTGTCTTCACCAACCTAACTGGTTCTATTTCCTCAACCCTTTCATTTCCTCATTATTGTGTTGAGTGTTCATTCATATCTGTGTTTCAAGACTTTGACTGAAGACTTTCTCAATTTCCTCAGTTCAATTTCTTCAGTCTGTTTGTCTTCATCTTGTGCTATCCTGTGTTTACGCTTTCTGTACTCTTTGATTGTCTTCATTTCATCATGATGACCATGTCCGCTTTCTCTTATGCTTACTTCTGAGTACTTATTCCGCTGCAAGTAGTTCTTCACTTACGAATTTCCTCACCGGCAAATTCCTCATTGAAGAATTCATAAAAATCGCCTATTCACCCCCCTCTAGTCGATATAACGCACTTTCATTTATTGCTAGTCAAACCGGGCAGAATGGAAACTTCAAAAATATTTTGAAGAATCATGTTAACTTGCTTGGTCAGTTGACCAGTAAGATTTTTGGACTAACAAATGTATATACTTGAGGGAAGATCCAAGAATATGGAATCACAAGTAGCTAAAATTGAAGAGAGCCAAACATTGATGCTAGTTACGTTTGTAGGTAAACTAGAACTTAACCCGGTTGAAGATGTCAAGATGGTAAGAAGCAATGAATAGGAGACCGAGCAATTGGACACAAGCCATGTGCCAGAATATAATTACACCATTGCAGACTTTGTATAGATGATATCAATGAAGTACCCACTACATGCTGTATCTAATAATGATGCGTATAATGTCTTTGTTGATCAAGTTGATGCTAAGGTATGTGAGCTAGATGATGAAAGGAAGAAGCTTTATAGTAAATTACTAGCTAGGCAAGAAGGTGCTTTTGGACCCACTATAGAGAATGAGATTGGTTTGAATAAGTTTAGTGCTTTATGTGATCTAGAAGCTAGTGTCTCCACTATTCCTAAATCTGTTTATGATAGTCTCAATCTAGGTCCTTGCTACCACTAAGATTATATTAAATATGGCTAATTCTACTTTTACTCAGGCAGTAGGCATTAAGCATGAGTTATAGTTCAAATAAATGATTGCCTTGTCATGATTGGTCTTGTGATAGTAGACATGCGTGAAGATACTATTGCTCCAATAATTCTCGGTAGACCTTTTCTAAGAACTATAAAAGCTGTGATAAATGTGTTTGAGGGGAATGTGAGATTTGACTTACCCGCTAAAGATCCTTTTGTAAGACATTTCCCCAGGAAAAGGAAAATGAATACCTACAAAGGAGAAGGCATCATTCTGAATGCCAGAAGATACAGTCTCAATGTGTTTGCACCACCTTGACCACCACTACGGTCGAGCTAACCAGCCGAAAAAAGCGCGTCATGGGAGGCAACCCACGCAAATAAAGTAGACAATTAAGTTTTTATTTCTGATTTTGTTTGAATGAATAGAGTGATTGAAGTTATAGATAAGGAAGTTGAGTTTGGAAGAGTCATTCTAATGAAGGCTTTGCTATGTGCAAAATTAAATTATATTATGTATTGACATTCGGATGCGTGGAAATATTTCTATGTGTTTTGTTAGAACTAACCCCATAGGAAAACAAAGAAAAAGGAAAGCTTCGAAAGAAACATATCAAAATACGGCCTTTCAGGTGACCACCGTGGTCATTTGGGTGGTCGCATGACTTCCTGGCGGTTCCAGCACAAAACAACTATAGGTAACAGGGCAAACGGCGGCGTTCCGTATGGACGCATGCACTCGTATGGGCAGTCGTTGGAAACCTACGTAGAAGCAAGAAGAAGTTCAACGCGTTTGACAATGTTTCAAATGGATGCACGCGCCAGTAAGGGCAGTCGTTTGAAGTATGAAAAAATGCAGGTATTGTATCAGGGTGAATGACGGCTTTTCATACCAGCGCTTGCGATCGTATGGTCGTACATAAGGAACCGTGGCGGCCACAGAGAGCCCGAGGAAGGAGGTAAATCGCCCCCATCTCTTTGTTTTCTTCTTCTTCTTCTTCTTCTTCTTCTTCCGCCAAACCTCTCCAAGCCCTATCAAAACTTTGCCTGGTCTCTCTACTCGTTCATTTTCAGTTCAAATCCTTCATTGTGATCAATCTATGGTATGTTTCTCCTCCAACCCCCAACTTATTTTCTGCGAATCCATGTTCTACATGCCTAGCATTGCGATGCATATTTTAATCCAAATTTGAGTTTGGCTTGGATTCGCTGACATCTTTAGAGGAGTATGATGTTGTAACTACCGTAGGATCAATATTTTCTAATTATATTGGACTGATAAAATGTTTTGTAGATGTCCACAAGGTGGTCCACTCGCGTACACAGTGCTTTGAGTTCGTCCACCACACAACCACAACAAGTTTTCACCCAGGTGACCGCCTTCATCGATCGTGAAGCAAGAAGAAATTTCAGAAACATAGTACAAGGAAGATCAAAGCAACCAAGTGGGCTTGTGAGTCGACACTCGCTAAGCTAGTGATAACATTTCGATAAATAAGAGTGTCGAACCCAATGAGGAGCTAAAGGTAGAATTTATATTCTTTTCAAGTGCTATCGACCACCGATACAACTCTATGCTGACTTAACATTTGCTTTACCTAGAAAATTATGAAACTAGAAGTACTTTGTAGGTTTAATGCTAGAACTACTTTTCAAGAATAAAACTAGGAGTACTTTGTGATACAATAAAAGTAAGTTGATTAGTAGTAAGCTTTTGTAACACAAGAGAAAGATTTTCCCCTAGGCAATCGATAACTAGACCGGTAATCATTATTGCAATTTTATATGAGGGAGAGGCATGAGCTAACATACTTTTCGTACTTGGATCATATGCACTTATGATTGGAACTCTAGCAAGCATACAAAACTATTAAAGATCATTAAGGTAAAACCCGGCCATAGCATTAAGTAACTCTCTTTACTCCCATACGCAATAACCCCCTTACTCGGGTATAAGCTTCTGTCACTCTCGCCCCCACTATAAGCGAATCATGAACGTATTGCAACACCCTACAACGGTAATCCCACATGCTTGCGCAACATGGAGGGCACCATAGGACAACACTAAAATAAAAAATACAACTCAAACCAATCACGATCATCAATCAACCCATAGGACAAAACGAATCTACTCAAACATCATAGGATGGCAACACATCATTGGATAATAATATGTGGCATAAAGCACCATGTTTAAGTAGAGATTATAGCGGGTAGAAGAGGTGTTACACTACTGCATAGAGGGGGAGAGAGTTGTGATGATGGCGGCGAAGTTGTTGGTGTAGATTGCTGTCACGATGGTAGCCTCGGCGGCATTCCGACGCTACAGGGAGGGAGGGGGAGAGAGCCTCCCTCCTTCTTCTTCCTCTTGCTTGGCCTCCCCCTAGATGGAAGGAGAGTTTCCCCTCTGGTCCATGGTAGCCATGGCTCCCGGAGGGCAGGAGACCCGCCGAGATTGGATCTCTCTCTCTCTCTCTCTCTCTCTCTCTCTCTCGCTTCTGTTTTGCATTCCAATTTTCTGGCCCTTCATCGTTTCTTAAATTCCCGGAGATCCGTAACCCCGATTGGGCTGAAATTTTGAGGGGATTTTAACTGGGTATTAGCTTCCTCGTGGCCAAAGGATACCTCCAAAAGATCTAGACGTGACCCACAAGCCTGTCAAGCGTGCCATGGGTAGGGGGCGCGCCCTCTAGGCTTGTGCCCCCCTCGGGCATCTTCTTGAGTTGATTCTTCTTCCCAAAAGTCACATATATTCCAAAATAAATCTCCATAAAAAATTTATCGTGTTTGGACTTTGTTTGATATGGATATTCTGTGGAACAAAAAACATGCAACAAACAGGAGCTGGCACTGGGCACTCGATCAATATGTTAGTCCCAAAAATAATAAAAAATGTTGACAAAAGTATGCGAAAGTTGTAGAATATTGGCATGAAACGATAAAAAATTATAGATATGACAGAGGTGTATCAGCTAGGTATTACTATTGATTTTAATTTGCTTTGTGATAATGGAGATTTGCATCATTTTGTTTATCAGGGATGTGAGACATATGAACGCGTGAAGCTTGAGTTTCTTAATACTCTCTTGCATAATGTTGGTTTGATGCCCATATGAGCACCTATATGGCATGGATTATGAGGCTCCTCGTCCACCTGAACAACTTTAATAAAGAGTCCATGCCAAAATGTCAACAGAACATCCTCAAGCGAAGCCGAAACAAAACAGTCGCCATCCCCTCTCATCAACCCTAGCCGCCGCCATTTCCATCTCCATAGCCGCCATCACCACCATAGTCCATCTCCCTCTAGTTCATACTTGTAATGTTGAATTGCACAAGTCATCCATTGTAAGACATATTTTAAATCAATCAATCTTCAGGATGTGTTCTTCAATGTGTTCTTGTTGCGATCTGATCTCCATGTGTGAGTACTTCAGTAAGGTATGGGTTGAGGCATAGGCCTGGCAACCCACTTTATCTGTTGTGGGGGTCAATGGAAGTACTTTGAATTAACATCCCGTACGTGTGAAATAAAATTGTTCCATAGATGTCTCTTGTCTTGTCCATGATCTTCATCCCTGTAGGTACCCGGGATCATGGAGATCGAGTGACGGTGAGGCTAAGTGCAGGGAGAACATGAAGTGTTACTCCGAACACCAGTGAGAGAAAGGTTTAGTACGATAACACAGATCCAATCCATGGGGATTAATGCGGTGTAGTTATTAAATGCCCAAAGCTCTTGTCAGATTATTATAATCTTAATTATCAAGGCAAACCCGCATGACGGATAGGGCGTTCGGTTAGAAAATTGATTCTTGATGTAGGACTCGTGCCGGTCAAGATGTTATTTGGACACATCCCCCACTTCAGTTTGTAACAAGCACATCTCGATGGGTGACTTTGAGCGCACAAATTAAAATTATATTTGGTCCAAACACAAATACATGGTTGTAAGCAATATGACCTCATACCCGTACCTCTTTTTATTATAAGTGTTGAATCACAATTTGCTTGACTGATCTGGTCAAAAGCTGGAATTAATCCTTTAAATAAAGCTTGCTAGATACCATCGCTTCAAGGGGAGCTTCCTCTTGTGGGTTCGATAACCCAGGGTCACCTCCGGGAAAACCGGTGTTGAGTACTTTCTGTTCCTTTACCGGATCACTAAAAGGAGGTATCTGTTGGCATCATCTTCCTATATGTTGATCGTGGTAGCGGTCGAGGCTGCCCTTGCTGTGTGCGTTGTGGCCCCTAACAACAGCAACATCGGCATCACCCAAGAGCAAGCAGAGGAAACGGGTAATCCTCACCTTCTAAGAAATTCTCTATCTCTATTGATGTGTTCAAGGATCAAATTTTACCTAGTGCAGTTACTGTTCCAATATGATTATGCACATGATGCTCGGCCTGCCTACCATGTTATTGACACTGGCTGCATGATGTTTGTTACTCATAAGGAGAATGACTTTGAACAAGAGTGTAAAACAGTTGCTAGATATTTCCCCACTATTCCAAATGTTGCCTAGGTGGATAGACTTTCATTCCTATTACTTAAGTCTATTATCAAGTTAGAAAATCTCATTGAGCAGTTGCAAAAGTATTTCATTTTCCAGGTAAAACTGAAGCCATTGCCTACTGGTGAACTACCTTTGTTTATTTTGACATGTGCAAGTGTGGATTCTAATACTAATCACAACCTTGTCCCGCTTCAAAGAAAAAAGGAGAAGGAGCAGCCCATATGCAATATAATAGACCAATGTACGAGGTACATGTATACTGGTTATTATCTTCTTCCTCTGCATATCACAGGGTGAAATCTTGGTTCCTTCAGTACAGTAGCTGCAACCTGTTCCAGTGTGAAAGTTATACACATCATAATCTGGACTATTTTCTCTAGGCAATTGCATGGTCATTAGTGGACTCGTTTTGCGCTAGCGCATATTTTGAAGGAAGTGGAATTGTCACTAGGAGGGAGCTGAGCTAGAATTATGAGTATTGTTCTGATCCTATACAATGGGAGGTTGCATAGTTTTATCCCTTGGAGTATTTTGCTAGTGACACATAATTTGTTCATCAATTATTTGCCAATTCAGTGCATCCTTGCATTTTTGGAGAGGTTTCCTTTCGTGAGTTAGAACAAGTACAGTGGATAACTGCTCGTGTGACTTTGAAAGAATTGTAGTTTTCCCATAGGGTGAAGAGATCCTTCGTGCCAACTCCGTTGTCACCAGTTATGGTCCTGTTGTTGTTCCTTCTTGGTACATATTAGCTACAGAATTTGTAGGTGCAGTATATTTTGTGGAGCTCCACAAGGTACAATGCATAGATTGTTGGAAATATGCGCTAGAGGCAATAATAAAGTTGTTATTCTCATATTTCATTGTTCTTGATAAATTTTTATTCTCCATGCTATAATTGTACTAACCGGAAACCCAAATACATGTGTGCATACATAAACAAACACTGTGTCCTTAGTGAGCCTCTACTATAATAGATCATTGATTAAATATGGTTAAGGCTTCCTAACCATAGACATGAATTGTCATTTAATAACGGGATCACATCATTAGGAGAATGATGTGATGGACAGACCCAATCATAATGTTGGCATATGATCGTGTCACTTAATTTAATTGCTACAACTTTTGGAATGTCATGTATCTATTCCCTGGACCATGAGATCATATTCCACTCCCTAATACCAGAATATTTCTATGTGGCTATCAAACGTCACTTTGTCACTAGGTGATCATATAGGTGCTCTTCAGGTATCTCGGAAGGTATTTGTTGGGTTGCATGGATCGAGACTGGGATTTGTCACTCCATGCGATGGAGAGATATCTCTGGGCCCACTCGGTAATACAAAATCCAAAGTAGCTTGCAAGCATGTGACTAATGTGTTTTGTCATGGGGATATTGTAATATGGAATAAGTAAAGAGAACTTGCCGGTAATGAGATTGAACTAGGTATGGCGAAACCAACGATCGAATCTCGAGCAAGTAAAATATCACGAGACAAAGGGAATTGTATACGAGATTATCTGATTCCTTAACATCATGGTTCAAATTGATAAAGAACTTAATTGAATATGTGTGATTCATTATGGGCATCCAGGTCCTTATTGATCGGAGAGGTGTCTCGGTCATGTCTGCATGTTCTCGAACCCATATGGTCACACACTTAACATTCGGTAACGCTAGGGTAGTATTGGGATATTCATAATGGTGAGTCTGAAAGTAGTTCAAAGTCAGGAATGGGATCTGGGACATCATGAGGAGCTTTGGAATAGTTCAGAGGTGAAGTTTCATATATGGGAAGTGTTTTTCAGGGTTCCAAAAAAGCTCAAGAATTTACCGACATTGTATCAGGGCATTCTAGAAGGTTCTGCGGGTCCACCAGTAAATCCCACCTGTCTCAGAGGCCTACATGGGCTGAGGGGTGGTGCCTTGTCCTACAGGGGCCTACCACACTAGCCCCCAAGGGACCATGAGGCTAGGGGGCAAACCCTGAAAAGAAGGGGGCTGACGCCCCCTTGGCTTGGAGGGGGGATCACCCCCTTGGCTTCGAGGAGGAGGGGGCAAGGTGGAAGCACCCCCTCACCCCCTATATAAAGAGAGGGGAGGTGTTGGGCGCCTCCACCGAAAGTCCTGGCCGCCGCCCTCTCTGTCTCTCCCTCCACTTCCTCCACCGTAGCTGCTTGGCAAAGCCATGCAAAAAATCCTCCACCACCACCACGCCGTCATGATGGCCTAGATCCTATCTACCTCTCCTCCTCGCTTGGTAAATCAGGAAGGAGGAGACATCACTGAGCCATACGTGTGCTTAACTCAGAGGCGTCGTTCGTGTAGTGCTCGATCGGATTGGATCATAAAGAGTACGACTACATCAACCACGTTCGTTGAATGTTTACGCTCTCGGTCTACAAGGGTATGTAGACACAGTCCCTCTCATTGCTAGCATCCCCTATATTAGATCTTGGGTGAATCCATAGGATTTTTTTTTGTTTTGTATGCAATGATTCCCAACTATGGCATCATGAGCTAGGTCTATGCATAGATCTTATGCACGAGTACAACACAGTTTTGTTGTGGGCGTTGATGTTTAGATTGCTACCCTTCTTTGTTATTTTGGATTTGGCGGTATTGTGGGATGAAGAAACCCATACCAACTTTACTTGTCCTCGCATAAGAGGTCGGTTCTGCGACTAACATGCAACTTGTATTGCATAAAGCGGTGGCAGGTGTTTATCTCTCCCACTTTAGTTGAATCTGATTTGACAATGGCGGTCCTTAAAAAAGGTTAAAAGGTAACTTGTATATCATCGTTGTGGCTTTGCGTAGGTAAGAACTATTATTATATGTTTCCCTTAGAAGCCACATAAAATTTGCAATAACAAAGTAGAGGACGTCTAACTTATTTTTGTAGGGCATGATGTGATGTGGTATGGCCAAGATGTGATCTGATATATGTGATGTATGGCAAGATCATGTTTTGTAGTAGTTCACGACTTGCATGTCGATGAGTACAGCAACCGGCAGGAGCCATAGGGTTGTCTTAGTATTACTGTATGAACTATGTGTCAATCATTAAATGCCATGTAATTGTTTTACTTTATCACTTTGAGTTAGCAATAGTTGGCAGAGACAACCATATGACGACACCGAGGACCTAGGTGCTATGCCGGCGATGATGGAGATCATACCAGTGCTTTGAATATGGAGATCAAAAGCAAAAGAAGACAAAGGCCATATCATGTCACATATTACTTGCATGTGACGTTTGTCTTTTTATACATCTTATGTAGCTTAGATCGCAACAGTCGCATTATAAGATGATCCCTCACACTTGAGATCAATATAAAAATCTTCTCCCTTAGTATGAACCTGATGAGACCCGACTAGATGGCGAGTCGATTGATGGCCCGGTCTTTCATGGTACTCGGCGAGGTAGAAAATTCCACGATGAACCGAAGTCGCAATAGTAGACGTGTGACTACAAAGGGCAGTAACTGTAGGGACACTGCATCATATCAAAAATGACAGGCATTGTTAATGTAAGATCAACATTGTTCAGAGTATGAGTAGGATATTGCAAGAAACCTCATTGATATGTCCCTATTGGAACTGGGAGGAAAATACATGGAAATGTATACTGGGTTCGAAAATATAGAAGTGCCATGCATGGTTATACTCATGTTATCTCACAATCGATTCTTCACGAAACTACCATGTCATGCATGTTATGTAATCATGTTCATCCTCACAAACAAATTCTTCAAGGAAACTAACAGACCATGCATTGTTATATACTCGTGTTCTGTGGGCAAATTTTTTGTGAGGATATAATTCTAGCCATTGATTGCTGAAGGGCTAATATAGGTATGTACACATGGTAAGCATTACAGGATTTCTCTACTTCCAAATATAGAGTTCTCCATATGCACATTTACTTCCCTAATGTATGGTTAGATGAAACCAACAGTGTGATGCATGTGTTCTACATCATGAAAATGAGGAAACTAACATGGCCATTGATACACACTCATATTTAGTAGTATATAGATTACTATAAAATAAGGAGAATATCCATATCTTCCTAACCGTTTGATTATTCAGGGGTACAAATTGGTTGTAATGACATGGTCACAATCGCATGAATTAACTCATTCCAAATATAGTTGATTTACGGCGTCTCTAATACATTGCCATAGTTCTACTCAAATTCTGCTCAAACAGGGATATGCCAATCATCACAAAAAGTTCAAACAGTGTCATGGCGTCATCATTAACATTAGACGGAAACAACTTACACACGCCGTCCCAGCAATACATGGTGCCATCTTCTTTGTCGATCGTGTAGATGATGCCATTGTGTTCAATAGCATCACAGAAGTGTGTATCAGCTTTGACGATCCACTGCGAGGTGAGCTGTCTCCAGCTAAAGAAGGCACCAGCGGAAAGATAGGAGAGTCCGCGGTCGAACAAGGCAATTAGCTTGAAGTCTGCGTAATTCGCATCTCGTGTGGGCACTTGGAAGATTAGAATCTTCTGCAAAACAAGGTGCGTCCAATTGAATTCGTAATCTAGATGACTTGGACCACGACAGTAAAACGCTATATAATCCAACATAGGAAGGATAATCTCATGGGAGGTATGGAAGTTCACGAGCACCAACTTTTTCCGGTCTTGTCTGACGGGAGCCATCCAGTGGGAGCTCATGCCGACCCAGTACATACCTGCCAAGAAGTTTCTGGTGATGGTGATTGGATCAAAGTCGAGAGAAATGATGTATGGCGACCCACTACATACCTGCAAAGAAGTTTCAGCTAATGGAGGTCGGATTGAAGTCAAGGGGCATCATGTACGCCTCTGTATCATGGTGAGCAAATCTTGCAAGACCAGATAGCAGCAAGCAGGGTGTCTTGAAAACCTTAGGCCTCGCTTCAATGATGGTCGTGTGCATGTCCCTCGAGCATGCAGCCAGCCGCAGGGCGCTCAACATATCCATACACGAACAATAGAGGTCGAGGATGTCACTGGGGAGATTGCTCCAATCGCGGCTCATATGGATGCTGCGCAGTTATGTGTTCGGCCATGGTGGAGTTTGGAAGGTGGGGTTTTGGGGGGCTTGATTTACAGGGGAGAAGGCTCTTAGTGCTGGAGCGGCTAGCGAGGGAATAGTGGTACTGGGGGAAGCAAGCGAGGCAAGGGTACGCGGGGCATAGTGAGATGATGAAGAGTGACCTCGGGATCTCCGGCGAGACGGAGATGGAGATGGAGTGGTGCTAGGGGAGAGGGAGACGAGGCGAGGCATGCTATACAGCGACGGTGATGTGGATCTGACAAAGGCACAAGGTGAGGCTGACTTTGGTAACCCGGACACGCCGCCTGGACTGATGTCACCTCGGGCGTAGGGTCTTGTCACTTCACTGTGAGGACCGGATGAATAATATTTTGACCATCAAGTGTACCATAGTTGTACTACTACTACCGGTAGGAGTAGTAGGAACATGAGTAGTACTCCCGTGCTAGCATGCCTTTGGGTTCACTTCATCCTCCAGGTATCATCTGTATTGCGAGCAGAAACAAATTCTCGTGCATGCGGAAGCGCGAAGAAGGACTTTTTTCTTTTTTGAGGATAACCGCATACTTATTCCTTAACTAGAGAATGTTGTGTCTCCCACGCACGCGCCAATATCCATCCGAACCAGCTTCGACACATTTTTTTATCCGTTTGCATAGGTCCCACCTATCATGAAGGGTGCAGAAATAAAAAGGAATCATAAAATGTCTCGCCACGGTGATTCGAAAGAGTGACCTCAACTAGCCATTGGCACATGTAGCACTAGAAGGATGGGCACGTACACGGACAGGTACCACTCCTCAGTCTACCCGCATAGCCTTTTCGTTTAGTCTACCTAGCCGTCTAATCAACTACCTGCAGGCCACTTCTCCCATTTACTTCTCCATTGGGAACCAATTTTCCTCAGCTTCTTCACCTCTCCTTCATCTTCATTTGCATCCAGACCACACTGCATTCACATTGTTTTAACCTCTTCACATCCTCCTAGAGTAATTCCGAAGACCCTTTAAATAATCATCTTCTTCAGTTAGAATAGCCATCTAATCCTAATTCTCCAAACCATAGCCCTCCGGACTAGCGGTTCCAAATGGGGAAAGAGATCCAGATGCAGGTTTTTAGCGTCCAACATGTCCTCGTCGAAGGCTCGTTGAGCATAGTTGCCACAGTCACCGACCACCCAAGGGTTGTTCAGAAGTGGATCAACAATGTATCCAACTCCCTCCAAAAGGTGGAGATGAAGGTCATCGATCTCGACGTAGAGTACACAGGCGCGCCACAGGAAGATCCAACGCGCCGTCCTTCACCGTGCCTCAAGATGATGTTTTGGTGTACCACATCATACACGCCCTCCATACCGGTGAGCTTCATGATTTCTTGTCTCGGGAGGACATATACTTACGTGGGGCAGCCATCGCAGGGGACAAACAGAAGTTGGAGCCGTACAACCTTGATTTGAAAAGCATCGCTAATGTACAAACAAGAACAAAAATTCCTGTAGAAGATTGTGATAAACCGAAACCATCCCTATTCGACGTAGCAAATTTTGTGCTCGGAACAAATCTTTAGAAGGGTGACGAGACGCTGGCATTAAGGTCATCTGGATGGGAGAATTATCCCTTGACGTACGAGCGGATAAAATATGCTTCCCTCGATGCCTGTGTGAGTTTCGAGATAGCTGCAAGGTCCAGAGAGCTTGTTGCGAAGCCGTCTCCCACAGAAAATGAGAAGAGAAGAAGAAGAAGAAGAAGAAGAAGAAGAAGAAGAAGAAGAAGAAGAAGAAGAAGAAGAAGAAGAAGAAGAAGAAGAAGAAGAAGAAGAAGAAGAAGAAGAAGAAGAAGAAGAAGCAGAAGAAGAAGAACCAACAGCAGGGCATTATGGATGGATGAACTATTTCCTCTCTTGTAAAAAAAAATTCCCTCTTTGTGTATATTGATATAGATGGACTATTTCGATGGTGTGCATGTCTTTGGAACAAGTAGTAGCGTGGGTCCGCTTGACTATAAGGAACTATTTATCTGCCTAGCTTTCTCTACTACTCCTTCCAGTGATCGATATGCAATGCATGTGTCCGTAGACATGACATCTTGTCCATGAAAGTTGAACTACATCGATCATCACGTTTCATCCACTACCACTTGCGATTGCCACGACGCCGCTCCAACCCACGGCACCACGTCCCCCGACGTGCCCTCACCCCTCTCGGCCGCACCGCCCCTCTGCCTTTGTGTGCATGACATGTGGGCCACCTGAAATGCGGCGAGCATCAAGTTTCTACCGCAGCCACTCGCGATTCCCACGACACCGCTCGAACCGATGACACCACACGTCCCCCGACCTGCAGCTCACCCCTCTCGGCCCCACTGACCCTCTTCCTTCAGGAGCATTACATGTGGACCAGCCACCTATCGGGTCCACATGTTATTGACTCAAAGGCAGGTGTAGTAAGGCGCTAAAGCTCAGTCCCGAGGGCCCCGAGAGGGAAATGTAACTCCCGCGCCAGGCCTTGTGGTGCTACCACTGCATGAACTCGTGCCAAACTCGAGATTTGTTTCTTTACTATATATGCACGCAACAATTTAATGGACATTGTAATCTCAACATGTGATGGGGAGCTCTAAATTTGAATATGAAACTTATAAAACGAAAAAATTCAAAACAAATAAACTGGGAGAGAGGGAGTATATGTGTCCCATACAAAACAAGTCCCCTGGTTTGTCACCGCGAAGATACGGTTAGAAAGGAGCACATCGTCTTCGTACTCGTACAGCAACAAATCGGCCGCAGACAGCATGGTCCACCTTTGATCGCCATGTGCAAGGTTCGTGCTATCTTCTTCAATCTCACCGTGGTTCCATCGTACCAACTCAGGCAGTGGCCCGTTGCATGGCTGATCCCAATGTTGGACAAAGGTTCTACGGGAACGGTGTCACCGTTGTAAATGTTGTGCAAATTGATGTTGGTACCCTCCCATACATATGCAAGCCAATCTCCACTACTTTTGAGCCTAACCTGTGAAACAGTGGGCAGGGGGAGAATTAGGAAATGGACACGGAAGTAGTCTTTAGAATGCATTTACTACGTGATCAAACTCATCTTACCTGCTCATCGGACAAAATCCGAGTGCCCGTCAACGTCGGCATCTCAAGGGGCGTCAACTTTCAACTACGACCACGCCGAGCTGGAGAGACCCCCAAGGAAACATCCTCGTGCATTGCACGGAACATCAAGATGCATTTGTATGAGTAGTTTATCTTGTTAGGGAAAAGGATGAACGAGGGAAGGCCTTATTTGCAAATGTAGAGAGGGGTGTAGGTATCTTTTTGCATGTCACCCCTCTCGTCCACATGTCATTGACTCATAGGCCTGTGCACTAAGCCACTGAAGCTCGGTCCCATGGGCCCCGAGAGGGAAATGTAACTCCTGCAGCAGGCCTTGTGGTGCTGCCGCAGTACGAGCTCGTGCGAAACCCGGAATTTGTTTCTTACTACTACCAATGTGCCGGCCCGTGCGTTGCAATGGATACAAAGTATATCTATTTAGTGGAGTGCACTCTAAACACATTATCTATTTATTTTTGTCTAACCTTTCGTAGCCATGCAACCAAGCCACATAAGCTTCATGGGTGCCCCCCACATCATATTATTCATACTACGTTGACTGAAAAAAAGATAAGGCCCCTCCCGATGCTCCACCTTGTACAGGTGCTAAGCCTTCCACGTAGGCAAAAAATCTGTTGTGGCAAGTTATTTAAGAGGAGAGAGATGGGTGTGGTGACCCCTGGAAGAAACAATGCTAAGCGCATGAACCTAGGCAAAACATTTAAATGAAGAAAGCCCACCAATACATGAAGAGATTTAGTTGCTAAATCATTAAATGAAGCAAGCTTAGCTACCATAAGCTAAGCACCTATGCATTGGGGAGTATAGTTACTAAGCTATTTAATGTGCTTAGCACCTCATCTAAGCACCGATGCATCAGCAGCAGCCTAAATCACCCAAAACAAGATCTTCCCATTTTTTCTTCCTACGATGTTGTGCCGTGCATGTACCTAGTTGTATAGTGGTAGTACTAGTTGTAGTACAAACTTCGTACTAGTAGGAGTAGTAGTACAGAATGCTCCTACTCTATCAACGAGGCCCATCTCGTGCCAAATTTCTTGGCTTCCGTGCTACATCTAGATCTTCCCCTCGTTTATGTTTTCCAACCCGGCGGCGGGCGGGGTGCGGTTTGCCAATAGTCGGTTTGCTCAACGACGGTCCCACATGAAAGTGAAAATGCTAGGCAACACGCCTTCCCTAGCTATGTGGCGTGCCGGATGGGCCATGGAGTACTCTCGATTCCCGGGCATGTGGGGGTGCGATGCGAACGCTGCAGGACTTTTCCATTTACTAGCAATGTGCCCGTGTGTTGCGATGGATCCAAAGTAGTAGAATAGTAGTACTTGTTCACAAACTTGAAAGAAATCACTCTTGTTTTGATATACATATATACCACTAAAAATATATTACTTTTCACTCAAAATATATTTCTTAGGCTATTTTGATGAGGTGAGGGAGGGATGTGGTTGCTTTCAAGATAATAAGGGGTTTTCAGCAAATTGGAGCAGAGAAGTGGGCTATTGTTGCAAAAATGCCACAACTTACCTCACAGCCATTAGATGCAGATCTAATGGTCAGAAACGATGGATGGCAGACACACCACCATCACCAACTGAGTCTTTTATAGGAGTAGGAGTAGAGAAACATGTATAAATTGTAACATTTCGTTTTAATCCTTGGCATGATCGATAGATAGAAATAACGATTGGTAACGCTAGGGCGGGGCTATTTCCGCCAGATAAGCAGGGTACGTAGTATCTAGGTTGGCGCATCGTCGTTTTGGTCACATGCGGTCCGATATGTTCTAGTGTTTCTAGCAAGATGCTCGTGCATTGCACGAAGTTGATGGAAAAGGCAAGCACAACTTATAAATTGACGGATGGAGTACTAGTTACAGTGATGCATATAATTAAGCAAAGGGATCGCACATGTCGGTATTGACTGGAACGAGAATGCAATAGCACAATAAGAATTAAGGCCACGATGATGCAATCGCAGTGGTGGTCACATGAGGCAAGAAGAAAGATGCATCCATCAATGTACGACCTCCTCCTCCTCAACTTAGTGCGCCGGGCCATCAACCGGCGGCTAAGGAACGGCGGCTTTTGTGGCGAGGTCAAGGTGCTTCTCAGTAAAGGCATCCAAGGCTTCCAGCCGGTTGAGGAAGGCCAACGTCGTAGCGTCCTCACTGGCCTTGTAGATACCTATGCACACGATTTGCTCGTACACGTGGATGTGTAGGTCGACGAATTCTTGCAGGGCGAGGCGCCTCGCGGCGAGTGCGACCTCCAGGTGGACATTCTTCATGGCGTCGACGGGCAGTCGTAGGGCCACCAGTGCTTGAAAGAGGTTCCGGCCATGGAGGCCGATTAGGGTGGCAGGCAATGAGGACCCGGGCGCATGGGCTGGAGGAGTACGGCGATGTCGTCCGCGAGCTTCTTGAGGATAGTGAACTTGTTGGTGGTGGCAACGATCATCTGGTCCAACTGAGAGTCGTAGTTGGGGTCGACGGCAGCCATCCACCAGCCGGTCGCCAACACCGTCCGGAGATGATCCTCGGCGCCATGCCGCAGGCCGGGGTCGTGGACCATCTGGCACAGCCGTTGGCCGCTCGCGCGCATCGCTGCCATGGGTCTGGAGTGAGCACGTTTGCACTTAGTGTAGGTGCTTAGGCAAATGCTTAGGTGTGTATGGTGTGGTAGATGCATTGGAATGGAGGGGCACCTTTATATGAGTGCAAACTGCGTTGCATTCACATCATGCAGCCTCTTTTCCCGGTCCTCCTCTCATTACTTCCCTCATGCACTCACGATGCTAATTGAAGGAGGATGCATCATTGGCCGTTCAACATTTCGGGAACCACTACCCCCTCCGTCGTCTGCATTAAAGCCGTATCAGGAACTGCATCGCTTGCTGACAAATCAAATAGTACTACGCCGCCCGCTGCACGCCGGCTGAACATGCCTCCTTGCCTCCATCAAACCCCTCCGTTAAACCCGCATGCAAACCGAGAAACCTACTTCGGCCACACGTCCGTTAATGAGCGGTTCGGAGTTAACGCCGCCGAGCTCCTCCCATCCGCCCTCAGTTTAAACGAGGCCAGACACCGGCCAAGCTCCTACCATCTGCCCTCTATTTAAACAAGGCCAGACAGACAGCGGGCAAGAATCGCACCCCTCACCGCTCCCCCATCTCCTCCTTCACCATTTTATCCACTCTTCCGATGGCTTCTGAGGAGCCGTTCGCTGGCATACTACCCGGCTGGGTGGCCCGCCGAGGCCTCCGGCCAAGCTCCTACCGCCTGCCCTCTATTTAAACTAGGCCAGACAGACAGCGGGCAAGAATCGCACCCCTCCACCGCTCCCCCATCTCCTCCTTCACCATTTTCTCCACTCTTCCGATGGCTTCTGAGGAGCCATTCTCCGGCATACTACCCGGCTGGGTGGCCCGACGAGCCCTCCGAATACGGGCAAGGCCGCTTGGTGCTTCACCAACCTCGCTTGGCCTTATGGAGCCAGTTGCCGCCCAAGACGGCATGCGGTTCAGCAAGTCGCCGCTCTAGTTCAGCTCGATGAGGAGTGGCGAGTTGCTCCACGCCGGCACAGCGGCGAGCATGCTGGTACGGCCATCGTCGTTGTCGCGTCGTACCGCGCCACCAGTGTCTACGATGGCCGCGCCTCCAATGCCTGTGGGCGCGCCTCCCGTGGCTGTGGCGGCGCCATGCAGGCAGAGACAGAAGCTGGGTGCATGGAGAGCGATGAGTCGGTGGCCAGCTTCTCCGTGTCTGCTGCTATCATCGAGGAGAAGTAGAACACGGGAGGCCGCCGCCACTTGGGTCCCATGAAGGCCACCGGCGAGGCGATGACTGCGTATTTAGGTGGTTTCTTTGCTGTTTCATCTCGTCTGAGGACCTTCATCGACCCCGCAACTGTCTGCCGGACATGAGGAAGACAAAGGGATCTGCGGGTGGAAATTTAGATTAGGTACTCCCTCTCCGGCTGGCGGGAAATATTTGTTCTAAGAATGGATAAATTGGATGTATCTATAACTAAAATAAGTCTAGATACATCCATTTCTAGGACAAGTGTTTCCGGATGGAGGGAGTATTAATTATACCAAGAGAGTCGGATTAGCACCGCTTAGTTCATGTAAATGTAATGAAATCCATCATGTTTATATGAAGATCTGGCTTTTTATACGAAATCCTTCATGCTTATATGAAATCAGTCCGTGTTTGCATGAATTTCATCTGGTTGGTTAGAGTTGTGAAAATGTATGCCGTTGGCGTTTGATGTCGTCCTCCGCGGAAGGAAACGGGAGGAAATTTGCCGGCTGCCGTTGGAGATGCTCTTATGTTGGAAATAATAGAGTCACATCCAATCGAGTTAATTGCATGTATGATTCTCCCTCTATAAAAAGTTAATTGTATGTACAGTGTACACGTGACTTGCAGGGTGGCTACAACTTCATACAGAAAGTTAAAAAGAAACAAGTCCATCCTTAATCTTGTATTCTAAGTACTCTATGGGTTCCACTGTCAGTACAGTAGCGAAATAAGTATATATTAAATAAGTAATATATAATATAAAAATATAAAGTTAAACACAGAATTCGAACTCAGGTCATCGCATTGCGAGCATCCGGTGCTAACCAGTCCAGCACATTTTTGTTGTGGACCATGTTGGAGATATATCTCCATGTCTACTCTTATGCTACCTCCGTTCCTAAATATTTGTCTTTTTCAGATTTCAAATGGACTACCCCATACAGATGTGTATATAGACATAATTTAGAGTGTAGATTCACCCATTTTGCTCCGTATGTAGTCACTTGCTGAAATCTCTAAAAATAAAAATCTTTAGGAATGGAGGGAGTAGAAAACAGGGTTGGTGATGATGGTGTCCATGCTGATACGTCTCCAACGTATCTATAATTTTTGATTGCTCCATGCTATATTATCTACAGTTTTGGGCAATATTGGGCTTTATTATCCACTTTTATATTATTTTTGGGACTAACCTATTAACCGGAGGCCCAGCCCAGATTTGATGTTTTTTGCGTATTTCAGTGTTTCGAAGAAAAGGAATATCAACCAGAGTCGAAACAGAACGAAATCAACTGGAGAAGTTATTTTCGGAAGGAAAACTACCGGATGGACTTGGACCCCACGTCAGGAGATAAGGGAGGTGCTCACGAGGGTGGGGGGCGCGCCCCCCTGCCTCGTGGGGCCCTCGAAGCTCCACCGACGTACTTCTTTCACCCATATATACCTACGTACCCAAAAAACTTCCAGAACAGAGAATAGATCGGGAGTTCCGCCGCCGCAAGCCTCTGTAGCACCAAAAGTCAATTGGGACCCTGTTCCAAGACTCACGGGAGGGGGAACCTCACCGTGGCCATCTTCATCATCCGGCGCTCTCCATGACGAGGAGGGAGTAGTTCACCCTCGGGGCTGAGGGTATGTACCAGTAGCTATGTGTTTGATCTCTCTCTCTCATGTTCTTGATTTGGCACGATCATGATGTATCGCGAGCTTTGCTATTATAGTTGGATCTTATGTTTCTTCTCCCCCTCTCCTCTCTTGTAATGGATTGAGTTTTCCCCTTGAAGTAATCTTATCGAATTGAGTCTTTAAAGATTTGAGAACACTTGATGTATGTCTTGTCGTGCGTATCTGTGGTGACAATGGGATATCACGTGATTCACTTGATGTATGTTTTGGTGATCAACTTGCGGGTTCCGCCCATGAACCTATGCATAGGGGTTGGCACACGTTTTCGTCGTGATTCTCCGGTAGAAACTTTGGGGCACTCTTTGAGGTTATATGTGTTGGTTGAATAGATGAATTGAGATTGTGTGATGCATATCGTATAATCATACCCACAGATACTTGAGGTGACATTGGAGTATCTAGGTGACATTAGGGTTTTGGTTGATTTGTGTCTTAAGGTGTTATTCTAGTACGAACTCTAGGGCTATTTGTGACACTTATATGAATAGCCCAACGGATTGATTGGAAAGAATAACTTTGAGGTGGTTTCGTACCCTACCATAATCTCTTCATTCGTTCTCCGCTATTAGTGACTTTGGATTGACTCTTTGTTGCATGTTGAGGGATAGTTATATGATCCAATTATGTTATTATTGTTGAGAGAACTTGCACTAGTGAAAGTATGAACCCTAGGCCTTGTTTCCTAGCATTGCAATACCGTTTACGCTCACTTTTACCACTTGTTACCTTGCTGTTTTTATATTTTCAGATTACAAAAATCCATATCTCCCATCCATATTGCACTTGTATCACCATCTCTTCGCAGAACTAGTGCACCTATACAATTTACCATTGTATTGGGTGTGTTGGGGACACAAGAGACTCTTTGTTATTTGGTTGCAGGGTTGCTTGAGAGAGACCATCTTCATCCTACGCCTCCCACGGATTGATAAACCTTAGGTCATCCACTTGAGGGAAATTTGCTACTGTCCTACAAACCTCTGCACTAGGAGGCCCAACAACGTCTACAAGAAGAAGGTTGCGTAGTAGACATCAAACTCTTTTCTGGCGCCGTTGCCGGGGAGGCTAGGTAAGAGGCACTCACACCCCGTCAACTAAGCTCTTTTCTGGCGCCGTTGCCGGGGAGGTGAGTGCTTGAAGGTATATCTGTAGATCTTGCAATCGAATCTTTTTGTTTCTTGTTTTAGCACTAGTTAGTTTATAAAAGAAAATTACAAAAAAATGGAATTGAGTTTGTCTCATACGCTTCATCTTTTTAATATCTTTCGTGAAAATGATGGGAAGGAAAATTGTGCCAAAGTGTTAGAAGAAGAATGCATTAAAATGTTTGGCACTAAATCTTTGAATGATGAGCATGATTGCAATGTTGTTAGTATGAACTCCTTGAATATCCATGATACTAATGATGATTTCACTAGCTATGATGAAAATGTCTCCTATAAACATGTCAATTTTTGTGGAGTACATTGGGTTTGCAAGTACACACCAAATAGGGAAGATAGATATTGCAAGAGGCATAAGTACTTAGAAACTAAATTGTTGCAAGAAAGTCTTGATGATTGCGCTGAAAGATTCAATATTTTTCGCGCCCCTTGTGAACTTTGCAATGAACATGGTCATTTAAAGCTCCAATGCTATTTGTTTCATGATCAAGTAGTGTCCAAATATTGTGATAATTTGATTACCCTTGAGCATCATAAAGAGCTTAGCCTTGTTTTGGGGTATGTAGAAATGAAACGTATAACTGAGGGTATTCCAAAATTTAATCTTGATAGAGTTCTTCATTTTGATCTAGAGGAAATTTATATGTATTGCGCGGTGAATTGCATTGAAAATCCTTATATTGCCAATTATATAAAGAGAACAAAACAAATAGAAGATGAAGAGAATACTAACGAAAGGGAAGAGACTTCCCAATATCCTCCTATTATTTCTTACGATGAATCAGGTAACGAGGAGCCTTCTATTCAACCAATCTCATTAATAAGGAGCTCCAAAAATAGGATTGAACCCACACATGATGTGGTGAAGAAGAAGAAAATAAAAAGGAAGAGAGGTAAAAAGGTATCTCTCCCAAATAATGTTGCTCCTATTATTGTTGTTCCTCATGAAAATGAATCAAAAATAATTGTGGAAGATGATGCACTTGATGATGATCTCGTTATGCCTATTGCTTGTTGTGATGATTATGATTGGAAAGATAATGATACTTCCTATGATCTTGAAAATCTTTTTTGCACTTGCTTGGAAGAATATGATAATAATTTTTGCTATAATATTGGTGCTATCTATACTATTAATGATGAGAGTGATTATGCTTATGATATGAAAAGGCCCAAGCTTGGGGAAGCTATGTTTGATGAGGATGACATATTTGAGAATATATTTGCTGAAATTAATGTTTGTCCCAAGATTGTTGATGCTATGTTTAATGAAGATGATATTTTTAGCCTCTCAAGTATTGATATGGAAAGTTGTTATGATGATAGATTGCCTTCTACTTATGATGATTATATTGATGAAAGTGGGTTTGGAAGAGTGTCAACTTTAGGAAGTAATGATCCCACTAGTTTGGAGGATGTTGAATCTTATAATATTTATGGAAGTGGATTTGGAGAGGTCATGACTTTATTTAGTGATGTATCCACTATCTTGGAAGAGGTTTCAATTGATTATGATGAGAACAGAGTTGCTACTTATGATGATTATTGTGATGAAACTTATGCTATAAAAAGTACTGATGATTATATTTGTAAAACTTGTCAGGATTATGAGTACCCTTTCTCTGAACATTACTCTTTTAATGTGGAAGCAATTTATAGTATTCAAGTCTCTTATGATACTCCCACTATTCCGAATGAGAAGAATTTTGCTTATGTGGAGAGTAGTAAAATTTCTATGCTTGTAGAGCATGAAAAGAATGATTTAGGTGCTGGTTATATTGTTGAATTCACTCATGATGCTACTGAAAATTATTATGAGAGAGGATCATATGCTTCTACATATTGCAATAATATCAAGTTTCCTCTCTATGTGCTTAAAGTTTTGAAGTTATGCTTGTTTTACCTTCCTATGCAAGTTGATTATTGTTCCCATAAATTGTTTGCTCACAAAATCCCTATGCATAGGAAGTGGGTTAAACTTAAATGTTCTAGTCATATTCTTCATGATACTCTCTTTATGTTCCAATTCCTATCTTTTATGTGAGCGTCATTGAAATCATCATGCCTAGCTAGGGGCGTTAAACGACGGCGCTTGTTGGGAGGCAACCCAATTTTATTTTAGAGTTATTGCTTTTTGGTTCTGTTTAGTAATAAATAATCCATATAGCTACTGTTTAGATGTGGTTTTATGTTTTAATTAGTGTTTGTGCCAAGTAGAACCTTTGGGAAGACTTGGGTGAAGTCTTTATGATCATGCTGTAAAAAACAGAAACTTTAGCGCTCACGAGATTAGCTTCAACTATTTACTGGAGAGTGATATTTAGTTGATTATTTTTGAAGATGATTACTAGACAGATTCCTCAGGTCCACCAATTTATTTTAGAATTTTTGGAGTTCCAGAAGTATACGTTTGATACAGATTACTACAGACTGTTCTGTTTTTGACAGATTCTGTTTTTCATGTGTTGTTTGCTTATTTTGATGACTCTATGGCTAGTAAAATAGTTAATAAACCATAGAGAAGTTGGAATACAGTAGGTTTAACACCAATATAAATGAATAATGATTTAATTACAGTACCTTGAAGTGGTGTTTTGTTTTGTTTCGCTAACGGAGCTTACGACTTTTCTGTTAAGTTTTGTGTTGTCAAGTTTTCAAGTTTAGGGTAAAGATACGATGGACTATGGAATAAGGAGTGGCAAGAGCCTAAGCTTGGGGATGCACAAGGCACCTAAAGGTAATATTCAAGGAAAACCAAGCGTCTAAGCTTGGGGATGCCTCGGAAGGCATCCCCTCTTTCGTCTTCGTTCATCGGTAACTTTACTTGGAGCTATATTTTTATTCACCACATGATATGTGTTTTGCTTGGAGCGTCATGTCATTTTCTTTTGTTTTGTTTGCTGTTTTAATAAAATACCAAGATCTGAAATTATTAAATGTGAGATTCTTCACATAAGTTGCATAATTATCCGACTACTCGTTGATCTTCACTTATATCTTTCGGAGTAGTTTGTCATTGCTCTAGTGCTTCACTTATATCTTTTAGAGCACGGCGGTGGATCTATTTTGAAGAAACTATTGATATCTCATGCTTCACTTAGATTATTTTGAGAGTCTTAAATAGCATGGTACTTTGCTTAATAATAATAATATGCTTGGTATTCAAGATTTGTAAAACTTTCTTTTGAGTGCGTTGAATACTAAGAAAAGTTTGATGCTTGATAATTGTTTTGAGATATGAAGATGGTAATATTAGAGTTATGCTAGTTGAGTAGTTGTGAATTTGAGAAATACTTGTGTTAAAGTTTGTGATTCCCGTAGCGTGCACGCATGGTGAACCGTTATGTGTTGAAGTCGGAGCATGATTTATTTATTGATTGTCTTCCGTATGAGTGGCGGTCGGGGACGAGCGATGGTCTTTTCCTACCAATCTATCCCCCTAGGAGCATGCGCGTAATACTTTGCTTTGATAACTTGTAGGTTTTTGCAATAAGTATATGAGTTCTTTCCGACTAATGTTTAGTCCATGGATTATACGCACTCTCACCCTTCCACCATTGCTAGCCTCTCTAATACCGCGCACCTTTCGCTGGTATCATACACCCACCATATACCTTCCTCAAAACAGCCACCATACCTACCTATCATGGCATTTCCATAGCCATTCCGAGATATATTGCCATGCAACTTACCACCGTTCCGTTTATCATGACATATCCATCATTGTCATATTGCTTAGCATGATCATGTAGTTGACATAGTATTTGTGGCAAAGCCACCGTTCATAATTCTTTCATACATGTCACTCATGAGTCATTGCATATACCGGTACACCGCTGGAGGCATCCACATAGAGTCATATTTTGTTATAAGTATTGAGTTGTAATTGTTGAGTTGTAAGAAAAATAAAAGTGTGATGATCATCATTTTTAGAGCATTGTCCCAAGTGAGGAAAGGATGATGGAGACTATGATTCCCCCACAAGTCAGTATGAGACTCCGGACGAAAAATAAAATTAAAAAAAAATAAAAGAAAAGAGGCCATAAAAAAAAGAAAAGGCCCAAATAAGAAAATGAGAGAAAAAGAGAGAAGGGACAATGTTACTATCCTTATACCACACTTGTGCTTCAAAGTAGCACCATGATCTTCATGATAGAGAGTCCCTCATTTCGTCACTTTCATATACTAGTGGGAATTTTCATTATAGAACTTGGCTTGTATATTCCAATGATGGGCTTCCTCAAAATGCCCTAGGTCTTCGTGAGCAAGCGAGTTGGATGCACACCCACTTAGTTTCTTTTGTTGAGCTTTCTTATACTTATAGCTCTAGTGCATCCGTTGCATGACAATCTCTACTCACTCACATTGATATCTATTGATGGGCATCTCCACAGCCCGTTGATACGCCTAGTTGATGTGAGACTGTGTTCTCCCTTTTTGTCTTCTCCACAACCACCATTCTATTCCACATATAGTGCTATGTCCATGGCTCACGCTCATGTATTGCGTGAAGACTGAAAAAGTTTGAGAATGTCAAAAGTATGGAACAATTGCTTGGCTTGTCATCGGGGTTGTGCATGATTTAAATACTTTGTGTGGTGAAGATAGAGCATAGCGAGACTATATAATTTTGTAGGGATAACTTTCTTTGGCCATGTTATTTTGAGAAGACATAATTGCTTAGTTAGTATGCTTGAAGTATTATTACTTTTATGTCAATATGAACTTTTATCTTGAATCTTTCGGATCTGAATATTCATACCACAATTAACAATAATTACAATGAAATTATTCCAACTAGCATTCCACATCAAAAATTATCTTTTTTATCATTTACCTACTCGAGGACGAGCAGGAATTAAGCTTGGGGATGCGTGATACGTCTCCAACGTATCTATAATTTTTTATTACTCCATGCTATATTATCTACTGTTTTGGGCAATATTGGGCTTTATTATCCACTTTTATATTATTTTTGGGACTAACCTATTAACCAGAGGCCCAACCCAGATTTTTTGTTTTTTTTGCCTATTTCAGTGTTTCGAAGAAAAGGAATATCAAACGGAGTCGAAACGGAACGAAATCAACTGGAGAAGTTATTTTTGGAAGGAAAGCTACCGGATGGACTTGGACCCCATGTCAGGAGATAAGGGAGGTGCTCACAAGGGTGGGGGCGCCCCTGTATGCCGCCCGTGCCTCGTGGGGCCCCCGAAGCTCCACCGACGTACTTCTTTCACCCATATATACCTACGTACCCTAAAAACTTCCAGAACAGAGAATAGATCGGGAGTTCCGCCGCCGCAAGCCTTTATAGCCACCAAAAGTCCATCGGGACCTGTTCAAGCACTCACGGAGGGGGGAACCTCACCGTGGCCATCTTCATCATCCCAGCTCTCCATGACGAGGAGGAGTAGTTCACCCTCGGGCTGAGGGTATGTACCAGTAGCTATGTGTTTGATCTCTCTCTCATGTTCTTGATTTGGCACGATCTTGATGTATCGCGAGCTTTGCTATTATAGTTGGATCTTATGTTTCTTCTCCCCCTCTCCTATCTTGTAATGGACTGAGTTTTCCCCTTGAAGTAATCTTATCGGATTGAGTCTTTAAAGATTTGAGAACACTTGAGGTATGTCTTGCCGTGCGTATCTGTGGTGACAATGGGATATCACGTGATTCACTTGATGTATGTTTTGGTGATCAACTTGCGGGTTCCGCCCATGAACCTATGCATAGGGGTTGGCACACGTTTTCGTCGTGATTCTCCGGTAGAAACTTTGGGGCACTCTTTGAGGTTCTATGTGTTGGTTGAATAGATGAATTGAGATTGTGTGATGCATATCGTATAATCATACCCACGGATACTAGAGGTGACATTGGAGTATCTAGGTGACATTAGGGTTTTGGTTGATTTGTGTCTTAAGGTGTTATTCTAGTATGAACTCTAGGGCTGTTTGTGACACTTATAGGAATAGCCCAACGGATTGATTGGAAAGAATAACTTTGAGGTGGTTTTGTACCGTACCATAATCTCTTCGTTCGTTCTCTGCTATTAGTGACTTTGGAGTGACTCTTTGTTGCATGTTGAGGGATATTTATATGATCCAATTATGTTATTATTGTTGAGAGAACTTGCACTAGTGAAAGTATGAACCCTGGGCCTTGTTTCCTAGCATTGCAATACCGTTTACGCTCACTTTTACCACTTGTTACCTTGCTGTTTTTATATTTTCAGATTACAAAAATCCATATCTACCATCCATATTGCACTTGTATCACCATCTCTTCGCCGAACTAGTGCACCTATACAATTTACCATTGTATTGGGTGTGTTGGGGACACACGAGACTCTTTGTTATTTGGTTGCAGGGTTGCTTGAGAGAGACCATCTTCATCCTACGCCTCCCATGGATTGATAAACCTTAGGTCATCCACTTGAGGGAAATTTTCTACTGTCCTACAAACCTCTGCACTTGGAGGCCCAACAACGTCTACAAGAAGAAGGTTGCGTAGTAGACATCACGTGCCATCCTGCAATATAGGCCGTCGGATTTATATCTAACGGATTGGAAGGAAACTATGGAAATTTTGCAAAAAGATACCCCCACCCCTCTCCATGTTTGCAAATAAGGCCTTCCCTCGTTCATCCTTTTCTCTCACAAGATGAACTACAAATACAAATGCATCTTGATGTTCCGTGCAACGCACGGGCATCTAGCTAGTTTCTTTTAAAATAGTTACTACGATAACTGGGTTCAAGTGGTATATTTTGTGTCTGCCCCGAATGATTTCAGATTCACTAGTAGTAACAAAGAAAAGGTTGCCTTGTTAATTAACAGAAAATAGGGTGAAAACAATCACATGGGGCCGGTAAAAACAAGGAACACTGGGTTCAGCGTGATCGTCACTACACCTGCGCGCGCGAGAAGTCTACATAGCAAGGGGGATATGGAGAGAAAGACGTATCGACCGTGACTGAGCGAGGCACAGAGACACAATGTTTGAGAGAGAAACCAATTGACAGATTAAGATCAGATCGAGTTGTCATTGTTCTGTTGTCATTGTTGGGGTGGGGGGTTGATACATCTCCAACGTATCTATAATTTATGAGGTATTCATGCCATGTTTACAATAGTTTTATATGATTTTGGTATGATTTGATTAGAATTAACCCGGACTGATGTTGTTTTCAGCAGAACTACCGTGATGTTGTTTTTGTGCAGAAATAAAAGTTCTCGGAATGCGATGAAAAATCAACGGAGATTTTTTTTTGGAAAATATAAAAAATAATTGAACGAAGAGTTACCGGAGGGGAGGCCCACAGGCCCCACGAGGGTGGAGAGCGCGCCCACTCCCCTAGGGAGCGCCCCTATGCCTCGTGGACTTCCCATGGGGCCCCCTGACTTGTTCTCGACGCCAACCTCTCCTATAAATACGCAAACCTCCAGAAAATAACCTAGATCGGAAGTTCCGCCGCCGCAAGCCTCTATAGCCACGAGAAATCAATCTTGGCCCTCTCTGGCACCCTGCCAGAGGGGGCCATCATCACCGGAGGCCATGGAGGAGGATCCCGGAGGGGCCATCATCGCCATGAAGGCCAAGATCCAGAGTGAGAACCTCTCCCAATCCAGGAGGGAGGACGTGGAGGAGGAAGCACAAGGGGGAGAACCTCTCCTCCTCTCTCTCGGTGGCGCCAAAGTGCCATCAGGAGGGGAATCATCGCCGCGGTGATCGTCTTCATCAAAATCACCATCATCATCACCATCCTCATCTCTTTTACGCGGTCCACTCTCCCGCACCCCGCTGTAATCCCTACTTGAACATGGTGCTTTATGCCACATATTACGATCCAATGATGTGTTTCCATCCTATCATGTTTTGAGTATATATCCTTTGTCGTTGGGTTGATTGATGATCCAGATTGGTATGAGTTGTATGTTTTATTTTGGTGCTGTCCTATTGTGCCCTCCGTGTCGCGCAAGCATTAGGGATTCCCGCTGTAGGGTGTTGCAATACGTTCATGATTGCTTATAGTGGGTTGCTTGAGTGACAGAAGCATAAACCCGAGTAAGGGGGTTGTTGCGTATGGGATAAAGGGGACTTGATATGTTAATGCTATGGTTGGGTTTTACATTAATGATCTTTAGTAGTTGCGGATGCTTGCTAGAGTTCCAATCATAAGTGCATATGATCCAAGGAGAAAGTGTGTTAGCTTATGCCTCTCCCTCATATGAAATTGCAATGACGACTACTGGTCTTGTTAACAATTACCTAGGACAATTCCGCACACCGATCCACCATTATTCCACACTCGCTATTTATAATACTTAAGTAATATATTCTAACTTTATGATAACAACACCTACTTTTATATTTTAGCTCTCCGATACCATGCAAAGTTATCCTCTTCATACCCACAACGTAGTTTTATTTCTCATTTCTTGTTGGAAGCAAACGTTCGGTGTATGTAGAGTCGTATCAGTGGCAGATAGGACTTCAGAGAATATTGATCTTGCCTTTAGCTCCTTGTGGGTTCGACACTCATTTCCACCTTTGGGAATTTCTACGATGATTCCCTGCACTTGGGGATTATCAAGCTCTTTTCTGGCACCGTTGCCGGGGAGCAATAGCGTGGGGTTGATATTCTCGTGTATGCTTGTTTGCTTTCTTCACTAAGTAGATTTTGCTTTTCCTTTTTGTTTCTGTTTAGTTGTGGGTGAAACATACAAAAAAATAAAAGAATGAAAATACAAAAAAAAATTACTTGCCTCTCATGCCTAAAAAGTTTTTCAATAAGAGAAGTGATTGGAAGGTTATGCATTGGAGAAGTGAGGGTCGACCTTGAACACTTGTGTTCATGCTCATGGAAACAATGTAAAAATTTTCATGGAAGTTTCTCTGAAAATAATTATCCCCTTGTATATATCCTTTGTATTATAAAAATAATGTGCCAAGCTTTGGTTTTAGGATGATTAGATTGCTTATTTACTTTGTGCACTACAAAAACAGAAACTTTGGCTGTAGCGCGTGAATTTACATTTTTTACTGAAAAGTGAAATGGGTCTGAAACCTTTTGCAAATTACTTCCGTACAATTTTTTCAAAATTATATATTTTTTAGAATTTTTGGAGTTCCAGAAGTATTAGTTTGATACAGATTACTACAGACTGTCCTGTTTTTGATAGATTCTGTTTTCTATGTGTTGTTCGCTTATTTTGATGAATCTATGGGTACTATCAGGGGGTATGAACCATGGTGATGTTGGAATACAGTAGATGTAGTTCTAATATGAAATTGGAATGAGTTTTCAACAGTACCTAAAGGTAGTGATTTGCTTTATTATACTACCGGATCTCACAAAGTTTTTGTTAAAGTTTTGTGTGGATGAAGTGTTCGAAGATCGAGGAGCTATCAATATGAGAAGAATAAAGAGAGGCAAGAGTTCAAGCTTGGGGATGCCCAAGGAACCCCAAGTAAATATTTCAAGGATACTCAAGCATCTAAGCTTGGGGATGCCCCGGTTGTCATCCCATCTTTCTTCTTCAACAATTATCGGTATACCTCGGTTTTTGTTTTGTTCACATGATTTGTGTCCTTTGTGTTTTTGTTTTTCCTTTAAGAACCATGCTAGTATGAGATAGCCCTTCATTGATTTATAGAATGCTTCATGTGCTTCACTTATATCTTTTAAGTATGATCTTATAGAATTGCTCTTTGTGCTTCACTTAAATCTTTTGAGTATGGTTTTATAGAATGCTTCGTGTGCTTCACTTATATATTTTGATCTTGGATATTGGTTAGCCTATTTTAATTGTAGAATTCTCCATGAACTTCACTTATATCTTTTGGAGTATGAATAATACTATAATCTAAAGTGGCGTTGGAAGAGTGTCAACTTTAGGAATTAGTGATCCCACTATTCTGGAGGGTGTTGAATCTTAGTGTGATATTTATGAAAGTGGATTTGGAAGAGTGTCAACTTTAGTTAGTAATGATTCCACTACTTCGGAAGAGGTTCCAATTGATTATGAGAACAAAGCTGCTATCTATGATGGTTATTGTGATGACATGTATGCTATAAAGAATAATGTTAACCATGAAACTTGTCATCATGATTTTAATTTTCAATTTGATTATGCCTCACATGACCGTTATTCTGTTGAGTTTGATCCCATTATTACAAATGAGAAGAATTTTCCTTATGTGGAGAGTAGAAAATTTTCTATGCTTGTAGATCATGAAAATAATGCTTTATGTGATGGTTATATTGTTGAATTCATTCATTATGCTACTGAAAATTATTATGAGGGAGGAATATATGCTTGTAAGAGTTGCAATAATATCAAGTTTCCTCTCTATGTGCTTAAAGTTTTGAAGTTATACTTGTTTTGCATTCCTATGCTAGTTGATCCTTGTTCCCATAAATACTTAGGTATAGGAAGTGTGTTAGTTTTAAATGTGCTTGTCATGTTCTTCATGATGCTCTCTTTATGTTTCAATTCTGATCTTTTAAGTGAGCATCAATGAAATCATCATGCCTAGCTAAAAGGCATTAAAGAAAAGCGCTTGTTGGGAGACAACCCAATATTTACCTTTACTGTTTTTGTGTGTTCACATGACTAAGCTACTGTAGTAATCATGTATTATAGCTTTTGTTTCAATAAAGTTCCAAGTAAGACCTTTGGGAAGACTTGGGTGAAAGTTAATGTGATCTTGCCGTAAAAAACAGAAACTTTGCGCTCATGATATTATCTGTCATTTTCTACAGAAGAGTGATTTTGAGTTGATTCTTTTTTCAGAATATTAATAGACAAATTCCTCACGTCCACAAATTTATTTCATAATTTTTGGAGTAGCATAAGTATGGTTTCTGTTCAGATCATTACAGACTGTTCTGTTTTTGAGAAATTCTGTTTTCATTGTACAGTTTGCTTGTTTTCTGTTTTCTATGGCTTATATTTCTAAATATAAATTGTAGAAATGATATGGTACAGTATGCATTGTGTGAGAACAATTATGAATCTTGTCTTTGACAGTACTAAAGTGAATGGTTTACTCTTTATCATACTAACCTATCTCACGAAGTTCCATTAAGTTTTGTGTGATTGAAGTTTTCAAGTTTTGGGTGAGATATCGATATGATGAGAATAAGGAGTGGAAAGACCCTAAGCTTGGGGATGCCCAAGGCACCCCAAGGTAATATTCAAGGAAGACTCAAGCGCCTAAGCTTGGGGATGCCCCGGAAGGCATCCCCTCTTTTGTCTTCAAAACTATCGGTATACCTTACTCGGAGCTATATTTTTATTCGTCACATGATATGTGTTTTGCTTGGAGCGTATTTTTAATTTTACTTGATGTTTGAATAAAATCTTTGGATATGAAATCTTGAATGAAAGAATCCTCCCATGGCTAGTTAATTATTTGACTACTTAGTGTTCTTCACTTATATCTTTTGGAGTAGTTTGTCATTTACTCACGCGCTTCACGTATATCCTATGAGTAAATGGTTGAATGAATTGAATATCATAAATCTGAATTTATATTATATGTTTCATATGCTTATAACATGGGGAGTAATGACTTCACACATAATAATTATAGGTAGTAAACTTATTGAAAGTTAATAAACGCATAATTGGTCACTTGAACAATTCATGAAAGAATATTGAAGGAAGAGAGATTTCACATATAAATATACTATCTTGGACATCTTTTGTAATTGTGAGCACTCATTAAAATATGACATGCTAAAAAGTTGATGTTGGACAAGGAAGACAACTTAATGGGTTATGTTTTTCCTATACCCAGAACGTTGTATTGTCTTGGATCATCCAGCATGTTGAGCTTGCCTTTGCCTCTCATGCTAGCCAAATTCTTTGCACCAAGTAGAGATACTACTTGTGCTTCCAAACATTCCTTAACCCAGTTTTGCCATGAGAGTCCACCATACCTACCTATGGATTGAGTAAGATCCTTCAAGTAAGTTTTCATCGGTGGATGCAATAAAAATTTGCTCCTTAAATATGTATGATCTATTAGTGCGAAGAAAATAAGCTTTATACGAACTTTTGATAGGGAAGAAATAAAAGCGATGGACTGCATAATAAAGGTCTTTATCACAAGCGGCAATATAAAGTGACGTTCTTTTGCATTAAGATTTTGTGCATCCAACCATAAAAGCGCATGACAACCTCTGCTTCCCTCTACGAAGGGCCTATTTTCTACTTTTATCTTCTACCCTTATACAAGAGTCAAGGTGATCATCACCTTTCCTCTTTACACTTTTCCTTTGGCAAGCACTTTGTGTTGGAGCGATCCGGATATATATATATATATATATATATATATATATATATATATATATATATATATATATATATATATATATATATATATATATATATATATATATATATATATATATATATATATATCCACTTGGATGTAGGTTTTAATAAATTATTATTGTTGACATTACCCTTGAGGTAAAAGGTTGGAGGCTAAACTATAAGCCCTATCTTTCTCTCGTGTCGATTAAAATTTGAACCCATAAATATCACATGAGTGTTAGCAATCGTGAAAGATTAAATGATAGTTGAGTATGTGGAGTTTGCTGAATCAAAGCTCTTACATAGACCCTTCCCGAAAATAAGATGAATTGCAATAGTTTGATGATTAAGAGCACGGTTTGTTAGTTTTCAAGAAAGTTTATGATCTATAGTTTTCAAGAAGTTTCATGAGTTGAGTTACTGTTATGATATATAATGATGCTAGAAAAAGTGATTGGAACTAACATTGATCAAACTTATGCACTTGCTAGCATTCACACTTCATAAATTATTTCTTTTATCATTTACCTACTCGAGGACGAGCAGAAATTAAGCTTGGGGATGCTGATACATCTCCAACGTATCTATAATTTATGAAGTATTCATGCCATGTTTACATTATATGATTTTGGTATGATTTGATTAGAACTAACCCGGACTGACGCTGTTTTCAGCAGAACTACCATGGTGTTGTTTTTGCGCAGAAATAAAAGTTCTCGGAATGCAATGAAAATCAACGGAGAATTTTTCTATAAAATATAAAAAATACTGGAACAAAGAGTTACCGGAGGGGAGGCCCGTGGGCCCCATGAGAGTGGAGGGCGCGCCCACACCCCTAGGGTGCGCCCCTGTGCCTCGTGGACTTCCCGTGAGGCCCCCTGACTTGTTCTCGATGCCAACCTCTCCTATAAATACCCAAACCTCCAGGAAATAACCTAGACCGGAAGTTCTGCCGCCGCAAGCCTTTGTAGCCACGAGAAATCAATCTAGGCCCTCTCTGGCACCCTGCCGGAGGGGCCATCATCACCGGAGGCCATGGAGGAGGATCCCGGAGGGGCCATCATTGCCATGAAGGCCAAGATCCATGGGGAGAACCTCTCCCCATCCAGGAGGGAGGCCATGGAGGAGGAATCACAAGGGGGAGAACCTCTCCTCCTCTCCCTCGGTGGCGCCGGTGTGCCATCGGGAGGGGAATCATCGCCGCGGTGATCATCTTCACCAACATCACCATCATCATCACCATCCTCATCTCTTTTACGCGGTCCACTCTCCCGCACCCCGTTGTAATCCCTACTTGAACATGGTGCTTTATGCCACATATTATGATCCAATGATGTGTTTCTATCCTATGATGTTTTGAGTAGATATCCTTTTTCTTTGGGTTGATTGATGATCTAAATTGGTATGAGTTGTATGTTTTATTTTGGTGATGTCCTATTGTGCCCTCCGTGTCGCGCAAGCGTGAGGGATTCCCGTTGTAGGGTGTTGAAATACGTTCATGATTCGCTTATAGTGGATTGCTTGAGTGACAGAAGCATAAACCCTAGTAAGGGTGTTGTTGCGTAATGGATAAAGGGGACTTGATATGTTAATGCTATGGTTGGTTTTTACCTTAATGATCCTTAGTAGTTGTGGATGCTTGCTAGAGTTCCAATCATAAGTGCATATGATCCAAGAAGAGAAAGTATGTTAGCTTATGCCTCTCCCTCATATGAAATTGCAATGATGACTACCGGTCTTGTTAACAATTGCCTAGGACAATTCCGCGCATCGATCCATCATTATTTCACACTCGCTATTTATAATACTTAAGTAATATATTCTAACTTTATGATAACAACACCTACTTTTACATTTTAGCTCTCCGATACCATGCAAAGTTATCCTCTTCATACCCACAACGTAGTTTTATTTCTCGTTTCTAGTTGGAAGCAAACATTCGGTGTACGTAGAGTCGTATCAGTGGCAGATAGGACTTGAGAGAATATTGATATTGCCTTTAGCTCCTTGTGGGTTCGGCAGTCCATACTTATCACTTCCACCTTTGGGAATGGCTACGATGATTCCCTGCACTTGGGGATTATCAAGGGTGGGGAGGGGGAGGGGGAGGGATGGAAAGACGTATCGAGAGTGTGCATAGTAGGCACAGAGGCACAAATAGCGAGTGTGTGTGTACGCGTGTGTGTGTTTGCGAGAGAAGCAGTAGATAGATTACTATCAAGATTGAGGTGCCACCCTACTCCTTCGGTGCCGGGTAGTGTATGTGTGTGTGTGTGTGTGTGTTTGAGAGAGAAGCCGGTCGATAGATTAGTATCAAGATCGAGGTGTCGCCCTACTCCTTCGGTGTGGGAAGTGTGTGTGTGTGTGTGTGTGTGGGTGTGGGGGGGGGGGCTATGACACTTACATATCTCTACTCTTATAAAAAACAGAGTTGGTGATGATGGTGTGCCTACCATCCTGCGATATAGGCCATCCGATTTATATCCGACGGATAGGAAGGAAACTATGGCAATTTTGGAAAAAGATACCCACACCCCTCTCCATGTTTGCAAATAAGGCCTTCCCTCGTTCATCCTTTTCTCTCACAAGATAAACTACTCATACAAATGCATCTTGATGTTCCATGCAATGCACGGGCATCTAGCTAGTTTCTTTTAAAATAGTTACTGCGATAATTTGGTTCAAGTGATATATTTTATGTCTGCCCCGAATGATTTCAGATTCACTAGTAGTAACAAAGAAAAATTTGCCTTGTTAATTAACATAAAACAGGGTGAAAACTATCACATGGGGCCGGTAAAAACAAGGAACACTGGGTTCAGCGTCATCGTCACTACACCTACGCGCGCGCGAGAAGTCTACATATCGAGGGGCTATGGAGAGAAAGACGTATCGAGTGTGTCTGAGCGAGGCACAGAGACACAATGTTTGAGAGAGAAACCAATTGACAGACTAAGATCAGATCGAGTTGTCACCCTTCAGCTGTCATTGTTGGGGTGGGGTGGGGAGGGGAGACAGAGAGAAAGACGTATCGAGAGTGTGCGTGGTAGGAACAGAGGCACAACTAGCGAGTGTGTGTATGTGTGTGTGTTTGAGAGAGAAGCAGTAGATAGATTACTATCAAGATCGAGGTGCCACCCTACTCCTTTGGTGTCGGGTAGTGTGTGTGTGTGTGTTTGTGTGTTTGAGAGAGAAGCCAGTCGATAGATTAGTATCAAGATCGAGGTGTCACCTTACTCCTTCGGTGTCGGGAAGTGTGTGTGTGCGGGTGTGGGGGGGTGGGGGCAGTGACACTTACATATCTCCTCAAAATAGAGTTGGTGATGATGGTGTGCCTGCATCCTGCAATATAGGCCATCCGATTTATATCCGACGGATAGGAAGGAAACTATTTTTGCAAAAATATACCCACACCCCTCTCCACATTTGCAAATAAGGCCTTTGCAAATGCATCTTGATGTTCTGTGCAATGCATGGGCATCTTGCTAGTAGGGAGAAGGAGTTTGTGTGACACATATCTCTATTAAGGGATAGGTAGATAGCATGTGTGCGAGGCATACTTAAAGCATCACAGAGATAAACAAACGGTGTGCATGCAAGTGCCAGAAAAATGAAGCGAGAAATAATGTCTACGTGCGCACACGCGCGCGCGCGTGTATGTGTGTGTGTGTGTGTGTGTGTGGGAGAGAGAGAGAGAGAGAGAGAGAGAGAGAGAGAGAGAAAGATCTCAAAACAAAAGGTGTTCTGCTGGAATCCCATTGTATGAATTCATGTGGTTCCAGAACTCGAGTTAACCTTAGGCATATGCGCGAGAGACATAATTATACTTTGAGACATTAGTGGCTGTGGGTGGGCGCAATTAAAGGGGTGGGTGTATTCGACAGAGAGAGCGTGTGTGTTTTTGTGTGAGAGACTTGTAGGACGGGGTAGAAAGACGAATTCTAACCTTGACGGAGGGAGAGAAATACACGAAGTGCGAGTGTGTGATTCCATTGCCCACGGGGAAATGAGATATGTATGCGTGTGAGAGAGATTGCACAATTCATTCACGTATCACTATCTAGCGATCGTGGACGTGCATCGCTTGAACATAAATCAATATCTACTTTGTATCGTGGCCAAAGGTACAATATCGATTCAACGCTATAAAGATCGGACACTCACATATCACATTTTTTCTATCTAAATAAACCTTTTCAATTGTGCATGCCAAAGTTACAGTGATGTTTCTTCAAACAACCAATGTAGCTATCTTGTATATGCACCATTGTTAGTCTTGCATTCAAATTCATTAGTCTTGGATGATTTAAGGTTCTATTATGAAGTAATATATGTAATATTCATATATGAATTCAACGGGCACGCAATTTATGAAATGGAGGCTATGTAATCATATGAGGTAACACTTTTAAGTAGCGGACTACAATATCCATTTCTTTTGTGGGACTACAATATCCATTTCTTTTTGTGCGCCTCTACACTAACACGTCAATGCATTATGTTTAAAGTAAATAACCAATGGCACTAAATTATCTATTTACACGAGAAATACATGGGCTAAGCATTTGATCCCTTTTTTGTGAACGCGCCTCTACACCCGTACGATTGGCCGCACCCGTATGAACGTCCAAGTTATCGGTGCATCATCCCGAGTTATTGTCTTTTTTTCTGGGGTGGACTTCACACCAGTTATTAACTACTGACGCGTGCCCCGTGTACACAGTCCCGCATGACCTTCCCGCTAGCACGGTCCAAGATTAGTTGAAACTAGATACGAACGATCCCGCGGGCGGCAAAATCTCCCTCCTCCTTCTAAAATTTCCGCCACCTAGTCTTTAGCATGTGAAATTCCCTTTTTGTCCTTGGTGCACGGAGAACAACAGTTACAATACCGCCCTCATCTACATAATAGGTCGGGGCTGCTTTGGTAACTTCCGGTTCCCCCCACCACACGGCACCGCCATTTCTTCTCCCCCTCCTGCAAAAACGACTAACTCCACAGCACCAGAGCATCTTACATCATGTCGTCCGTACTTCATCGGCCTTTCTACCCCTCCCCTCTCGAAACCCTAGAATGCTCATCCACTGGCGTACCAGAGTCCATTCACTTCCAGTGGCGTCCACCTCACCGGATCTGCTTCTGTGGCCGCATCTACCCCTCCCACCTCCCCTAGAAACAAGTAGACTTCTCATCCACCACTATACCACAGCCCATTCAGTGTTCGCCTTGTCCACGACGTCGGATCTGCTTGGCCGGTACTCTCGTCAACCGCAGTGCATCTGCAGCGGCTCCTTCGTACTCCCCACCGGAGACGCTTCGTCCACACCCCTCGGAGCCGCCCCACCGACACCCCCGTCGATGGCCTCTAATCCTCTTCGCCGACACATTCCTCAACCTTGCCGGAGCCGCTTCACCGACACCATCGTCAACCCTACCGGAATAGCTTCGCCTATACCATTCTCAACCCTACCAGGGCTGCTTTGCCAACTCACAAGTCCACGGCCTCAGATCTGCTTCGTCGCACCCTCATCCAACCTACCGGAGCTGCTTCTGATGCCCCGTCCACGGCTGCAGATCCGCATCGTCGACACCATCCTAAACCCAACCATCGGAGCAACTTCACCGACACCCTCATCGACAGCCAAAGATCTGCTTCGCCCACACCATAATCCACCCTACCTGAGCCGCTCCACAAACACCCTACTCGACGGTTCTAGATCTCCTTACCGGACCCCAACAGCCAGTGCAGCATCATCACCCTTAACGTTTCTAACCTGATTCCCACTGTTTGGCAAGATGCCAAGCACCCGCCACAGCCTAGGTACTTGTCACCTTTAAACCCGTCCAGCGTCACCTGCCCGATGTACTTCAAATATACTAACAGGTTGCTGTTACATGTTATGCAGCTGGCAAAAACTACAAGGACGATGTTTCATCTGGATCTAATAGCTTGGCCAACCAAGATGCTGGACTGAGGCATTGCTATGATCTTGTAAGTGCGTCTCTCTCTCTTGTGTTGTTATGTGCCTGCCAGCGTGCTTTGCTAGGATTTTCACCAAGAATCCCTTTGCAGCACAATGATTTCTACTATCGGCTGCTAAATTAGATATGTAGATGTCATACATGATACTACCTCGTACCTCCGTTCCTAAATATAAGTCTTTCTAGAGATTCCACTATAGGCTACATAAAGAGAAAAAGTAGTGAATCTACACTCGAAAATGCATGTATATACATATGTATATGGTCCATACTGGAATCTCTACAAAGACATATATTTAGTAACAAAGGTAGTACATTACACAAAATCGTAGGTGGCATGTAGGAATTCCAGTGCACTACATTAGGCTCCCTTAGAGTGCCTGCTAGTCCAGCACACAGAGTCATGCACTACTAGGGAAGACATTATACACAGAACTTTAGCAATAGCGCTTGTTTAAAACGCCCGCTACTGCTAGATAGCAGTAGCGAGTGCAAAATAAGCATGCTGCAGATGCATATATATATCAGTAGCGCGTGTCGTCGAAAACTCGCTACTACTAAAATTCCAACCACTAAGCCGATGGGCTACACATAGTAGTAGGGATCTTTGGAGATCAGCGCTACCGCTAATATTCTTATAGCAGCGCGTTTATGTGTAAAGCGCTACTGCTAACTAAAATAAAATAAAATGAAAAACAAATAGAATAGTAAATGAAAATGAAAGAAATAGAAAAAGGAGAGGAAAAATATATAATGTAAAGAAAAATAAACGAAAAAGGGAAAAAAAGATGATGGAATAGCAGTAGCGCGTTTGCTAAAACGCGTTATAGCTAACTTAGCTATAGCATGTTTCCCTAACGCGCTACCATTATTTTTGACTTAACGCAAAAACGGTTTCCCCCCGGCCACCACTTATCCCCCAAATCCCTCACCCCGCCACTTCGCCGCCGTCTCCCCCACTTCGCCGTCGCCCCCACTTCTGCGCCGTCTCCTGCCGGCGTCGACGCCGCGCTCATCCTCACCGCCACCGCCCGAGGCCGCCCAGCCTCACCGCCGTCGCCGCCTCTCGGGCCGCCCTTGACCTCACCGTCGCCGCCCTCGACCTCACCTCCGCCGCCCTCGACCTCACCGCCCCCGAGCCCGACTAGGACCGCCGCCTCCTGATCCCGAGCCCGCCCTCGCCGCCCCTACCTCCGCCATCGAGCACCTCCCGCCACCGCCTCCCCTCTCAGAAGGCCCCACCCCTCGCCCACCCCTTCTACTCTCTCTGCTTTTTCTTCCTCTGCCATGTTAATTAGCAGTAGTAGTAGATGTTAATTAGTACTAGGGTTCATACCTCTGTTGCAAAAGGCAGTGCCTAGGAGGCGCTTAGGCACGCCTAGGCGCTAGGCGATGGCCAAACGCCTCGCCTGGGGCATAAATGGTAGTCTAGGCAGTGCATGCAACATATTGTTTACCCAAGCGAGAAATCATGCCACATTGCACTGAAATGCCAAACATCACATGTTCAAATGGTAGTAGCTGGTGGTTAACTTATCTATCTGCCCTAAATTAACATCAGTACACATATAATAACCACAAATACACCCTGATAGTAGAATCTATATTACCGCCTAGGCTGCGCCTAGGGCGCTTAAGCACCGCCTAGGCACTAGGCGAAGGCCAACCGCCTCGCTTACGCCTACCGCTTTTTCCAACCTTGGTTCATACATAATGATTTTTAGTAGTAGTGATGGTACTAGTTAACTAGGGCAGTAGGGTTAATAGTAGATGTTTTTTAGTTAGGGTAATAATAGATGTTAAGTAGTAGATAATGTAGATGTTAATTAGTTCAGTAGGGTTTATTTTTTGAATTGAGTTTGTTTAACTAGATGTTAATTAGGGCAGTAGGGTTTAGTTTAGAGTAAAGTTTAGTTCAGTAGTTATCTAAATATAATCTATAATTGGTTTTTGAATTGAGTTTGAGAGAGCATGAGATTTGTGTAGATTTTCTTGAAGTGTCAAATGCTAGGACATGCAAATTTGAAGTGGTCAGGATATATGCAAACACTACAAGAAATATGTTATCTTGTGACCTCCACTATTGGTCACTGAAAGGTCATAGTTTTTCATTTGTGACCTTTTTGTGACCAAAAACAGAAGGTCAAAAGCTGAGGGTCGTAAACTGACTATAGCGACCTTCTCTGTGAGAAGGTCGTGGACGCCACGACCAAAATATTCCTACTGTATGCTTTTGGTCACTAGCAGCCTCCCCATCACGTAGGCATCCAGCGTGGCAGTGTCGATGTGGCACAAGATTCAGCCCGGTCCAATTCGGTTTTCTACATGGGCCTAGCCCAACAATTCGGCCTTTTTACTGTATATTTTCTCTATCTACATGGGCCTGGCCCAACAATTTGGCCTTTTTTTATATTTTGGGCCATGGCCTTTTTAGTTTTTCAGTATATATTTTTCAATCTGGTCCCACAAGTCAGATGGGTCCCACTTGTCATAATCTCCTATATTGGTCCCACATGTCAAAAATGTGAGCATTGTTTAGATTATTTTCACAAATGGGCCCACTAATCAGGTTTCCATTTCACACGTCTTCAAATCACGCAAATAATCAATATTTTAAATGTAATGTAAAAATGTAGAATTTCTTAGGCATGGAGCTCCTGTACATAGTCTATTATAATCTGTGCATAGTCTGTTACAACCCAGATATGCCTACTATTACAATACTATAATATTTACAGTTTATTACAGTCAAACAGAACAAATCTTTGCTGCTAGGGCTACACGCTGCTTCGAACTTGAAATTTCCTAGGCCTGGAGCTCCTGTAAAAGGGTGAACACAAAGGCATTAGAGTACCATCTTCATTCCTGGAGTAGATATTCAAACCTCCAGGTTTAGTGTATAGACAATCTAGAAAATATATATTTAACAAAATTTCACAGAAACGCAGATTTATGGATCGAATGTATGATAAAGCAACAGATTCAAACAACTTCAAATTAATGACTAGATGTTTTAGAGACCAATTATAGCAGAACACTAGATGTTTCCAATGCATATTCGCAGAACCTTGGCATACTCACAAAATCTTAAATCAATCCTAAATCAATGTTGCCTACAAGAAACACTCATCAATCTCATGTTCTGAAAAGCAACGTGGGTGAAACCAAGTCAAAATAAGGAGCATAACAAATTCATGTCAACAAAAATTAGCTTGTGATCCATAACACATTATTTATTCTTGACAAAGTAGAATTTCCGTAGACATCATTACCAGATACCAAATAGAAAGTAACATGTACAGAATGTGACATCATTTAGTTCACTTTATTGTACATGTTGGGTCCAGTTTACTCGGTTGGACAAGATGCATTTGTTAACTATGAAGAGAATGACACTATTATGCGATATAATTGTTGTGTCGCTAACAATCACCATGTAAGAATGTTTTGCTGTAGTAATACATGAACATCAAGTGAGAGTGGTGTTTTGTTCTTACCGCAGTGGAACAATTGAGACAATGCCCGATTCGCCTTGCTTCTCCACAAGACTCGACCAGCAGCACGCATCCTTGAAGGAACCAGTGGCGCTGTTTGCTCCCTTGGCCCAGCTCCTTGCTGCGGAGGACGGACAGGACTTGGATGCGAAGCCCGCTGCACACGGGATATTGTGCCACTACTTGCAGCAACACAAGGAACTCACATATCATAGAACTTGCAGCAACAGAAGAACATGCATTCAAATAGAGATCATGAGCATGTTCACTATGATATTGAACTCCTGTTACAATCTTATGAGCATGCATTCAAATAGAGATCATGCAATCAAATGGAGTAGTTACAGTCTTAACTAAGAAGATCATGAGCATGTGCATGAATAAAATGAGCATCATCATGTGTTAACAGTCTTACAATTAATGCTTTGTAACTACAGATAACTGAAAAATGAGTACAATAGATGTACAGAATTTGTAGGCTCCATTTGTAACTACAGTACTCATTTCATTTGTTTGAAATTTTCAGTAGATGTCACTGTAGCATGATAAATTTTTTAGTTGAAACTATAGATGCAGTACACTAAATTACTCAAGCCTTTCTAAACATCAAGTCTTACAGTAAACAACAGGACTTAATTACTTACTCTACTACTAACAGCAAGCCTATCTTTAATTACTTACTCTACACTCATTACAGATCAAGAAGAGATTCTGGAAATTTTAATTGAATTCAATTAAATTTGTGCTACTGCTGTTGTTATAAAACTACTGAAACTACTCATGCAACAATTAGCATGAGATACAAGCAGCACTAAGCACCAAGATTACTACACCAAGTCAGAACCCCGGCGCCGCGGCTGCTCCGGCCGGCCGCCACTCCGTCTGGCCGGCGACGGCGAGGCCCAGGAATAGGAAGAAGCCCCCCAGATGGCTGCAACAACAACATGAACAACAACGAGAGTCAGATCGCAATCAGGGGAACATGAACTAGAAACCAGAACTAGAGAAGAAGCACATGACCTTGGAAGATGGACCACCAGGCGGATCTAGAAGCCGACGCCATGGAGGAGATGAGCTCCAGGTCCAGCCACCTCTGGCCTCGCCGTCGTCGCATGTGGTAGATCCCAACGAAGTTAAAGAGGCGGCTGAAACCCTAGCCAAGGGTGAGGTTGCGGGCTTGCACTAGAGGGTGCGAGAGACGGATCTGACGGGAGGGGGGAAGAGCTGCATGAGGGGAGCCTGGGGTGTGCTGCGCGCCGGCGAGAGCCGCCTCAACTCGCCGGAATCGAGTGGATCAGAGGAGTTGCGGGAGGGAAAGAGAAAGGGCTCGCGGGGGAGAAGGGCGTGGGGGAGGCCATGGATGGCGGGGAGGTGGAGGTGGCGATCTAGAAAGGAGGGGGTGGCGGCTGCGATCTGGAAGGGAGGAGGTGGTGTGCGGGGGAGAGAGGGGCTAGGGTTCGCTGCACGGGGGAGAGGGGAGAGGATCTGAGGGGGGAGGGAGAGAAAGTAAGAAAGAATGGAGGCGGGGGGGTGGGTGGAAAATGTCCATGAGGACAGACCTAGGGTTTCGGCTCGGGTGGGTTTGGGCTGTTGGATTCGGAAGCATCCGACGGTGGTTGATGCGTGATCCGCGTGATATGCCTATAGACCAATCAGAACGCAACAAACAATTTGAAGACTTTATGGCCTTTTAAATAGGTCACGAAAAAATCATTTTCCATTTTTTAGTGCTCAAAATGAGTTCTTTTTTGTAAAAGACCTACCAAATATTTGTTCAAATAATATTCTTTATATTCTTTATATTTGTTAAAAATGAGTTCTTTATACTCTGCAAAAGTTTACATCTTGGAATAGTAGACAGTATCGACAAAGGGATTTTTTATATTCTTTGCACAAAAAATCATTTTCCATTTTCCGAGTGCCCAAAAGGAGGTTTTTTTGTGTGAAGGAACTACCAAATAATTGTTGCAAAAATGGACCAAATCAATTTTATAAAATACTAGGCCAAGTTTAATGCACAATTGACAAAATGGTTGGGTGTCAAAAGTTTTGATCCACCTCTGGTGAAAAAGACAAATTCCCGTCGATTCAGCTGGAAACGGGTCAAATTTGAACTGCAGCTGCCTCATAGTTTGCTATTTATTTTTTCCAAAAATCATTTATAGGTACATAAGTATCTATTTTATCATAGGAACAACAAAATTTTTCCAAGATTCAACAACTAGCTAGGAACGGTTAAGCCCGCCGTTTTGACCGCATTTTGAAACGGGCATAAAAAATTCAAAAAAATAAAAAAAATTGGAAAACCTTCGCATTGTGTCATTATATGTGACCAAGTTTCCAGGAAAAATAATAAACTTGTAATACGGTAATTATTTTAAAAAAAGTGCTCTCAGAAATGAGCTATCATGCGTGAAGATTCATGGCTTTCAAGCCAAATGATCAATCTTATGGCCACATTCATGGCATAGTTTGTTCAAATGATCACATATTGTGCACAATGGTGCATCTTGGAATTCCAAACAATGTTGCCTAAGGAAGTCTTCATTTTCTTTGCACGGAAAATTCATTTTCCATTTTCCGAGTGCCCAAAAGGAGGTTTTTTTGTGAAGGAACTACCAAATAATTGTTGCAAAAATGGACCAAATAAATTTTATAAAATACTAGGCCATGTTTAATGCACAATTGACAAAATGGTTGGGTCTCAAAAGTTTTGATCCACCTCTGCTGGAAAAGACAAATTCACGTCGATTCAGCTGGAAACGGGTCAAATTTGAACTACAGCTGCCTCATAGTTTGCTATTTATTTTTTCCAAAAATCATTTATAGGTACATAAGTATCTATTTTATCATAGAAACACCAAAAGTTTTCCAAGATTCAACAACTAGCTAGGAACGGTCAAGCCCGCCGTTTTGACCGCATTTTGAAACGGGCATAAAAAATTCAAAGAAAATCAAAAAATTGGAAAACCTCCGCATTGTGTCATTATATGTGGCCAAGTTTACAGGAAAAATAATAAACTTGTAATACGGTAATTATTTTAAAAAAGTGTTCTCAGAAATGAGCTATCATGCGTGAAGATTCATGGCTTTCAAGCCAAATGTTAAATCTTATGGCCACATTCATGGCATAGTTTGTTCAAATGATCTCATATTGTGCAAAAGGGTGCATCTTGGAATTCCAAACAATGTTGCCTAAGGAAGTTTTCATTTTCTTTGCACAGAAAATTCATTTTCCATTTTCCGAGTGCCCAAAAGGAGGTTTTTTTGTGAAGGAACTACCAAATAATTGTTGCAAAAATGGACCAAATCAATTTTATAAAATACTAGGCCATGTTTAATGCACAATTGACAAAATGGTTGGGTGTCAAAAGTTTTGATCCACCTCTGGTGAAAAAGACAAATTCCCGTCGATTTAGTTGGAAACGGGTCAAATTTGAACTGCAGCTGCCTCATAGTTTGCTCTTTATTTTTTCCAAAAATCATTTATAGGTACATAAGTATATATTTTATCATAGAAACACCAAAAGTTTTCCAAGATTCAACAACTAGCTAGGAACGGTCAAGCCCGCCGTTTTGACCGCATTTTGAAACAGGCATAAAAAATTCAAAAAAAATCAAAAACTTGGAAAACCTTCGCGTTGTGTCATTACATGTGGCCAAGTTCCCAGGAAAAATAACAAACTTGTAATACGGCAATTATTTTAAAAAAGTGTTCTCAGAAATGAGTTATCATCTGTGAAGATTCATGGCTTTCAAGCCAAATGATCAATCTTATGGCAACATTCGTGGCATAGTTTGTTCAAATAATCTCATATTGTGCACAAGGGTGCATATTGGAATGGCAAACAATGTTGCCTAAAGAAGTTTTCATTTTCTTTGGACGAAAAAACCATTTTCCATTTTCCGAGGAGGTGCCCAAATAATTGGAGGTTTTTTGTGAAGGACCTCCCAAATAATTGTTGCAAAATTGAACCAAATCAATTTTATAAAATACTAGGACATATTTAATGCACAATTGATAAAATGGTTGGGTGCAAAAGTTTTGATCCACCTCTCGTGAAAAAGACAAATTTCCATGGATTCAATTTAGAAGCGGGTCAAATTTGAACTGCAATGCCTCATAGTTTGCTATTTATTTTTCCAAAAATCATTTCTAGTTACATAAGTACCTATTTAATCATAAATACATGGTTTGGTGGCGATACGCCGAGGTTTGGGCGGTGGTAGAGGGCCCCAACTCTAGAGCTGCCAGAACTCAAGATGCTCGGCCAAGTGGTCACTGTGGTGACCGTGGCGCTGCCATGTGTTCTGGGCAGCCTAGGCATGTCTAGTGGGTTGGGCACTCCCGGTAGGTGCTAGGAAGAAAATTACAACATAAGATTCTCACGAGGAGACCGATCGATGCTCAAACATGAATTAGGAGCCAAGTGTTTGATTAGCGGTACGGGAAATGTACATGGCTAATGGGCGTGAGTTTTGGCTGAGGATGATCAGTTACTAAGAAGACCGTCTTCACAAATTTTTAAATCAAAAGGAGGAGCCTAGGTGGTACTTGCTTTGCAAACTTCCACACTGGACATAAATACGAATGTTGAAGCTCGGCTCAAAATAATGAATGGATTGAGCTGGCATTTGGTGGAGGATGGTTATTTGGGCATAGGAAAGCATCAGAAAATGGATACTATTTGGACATGCCAAAGTAGTACTTCCTTCACAAACCGTTGTTCTGAATGAATAGGAAAATGAATATTTTGAATTATTTTTGAACTAGGCAAGCAAGGTTTTTACATATTTGACGAATATATGACCCAAAGAATTTATGAGATTTTTTGGGAATTTTGGGAATGATAGAAATATAGGTTGCTTCACAACCTAGGGCAAAACTCGCCACATGGACATGACACATAGGCAAAACTGATGAGGTGGCGCCTAGTCATCACAACCCACCACAATCTATAAGGTTATGACCATCTATATTTGTCATTAACAACTAGAAATAAGGCAGCGGACTAGCACTGTTTGCTTTGTGACCTTTTCGTAAGGAAATTACGACCTTCGACCAAAATGGTCGCAATGGTTTAGGGTTTGGAGCCCCTCGAACAGCTTTTGACCAATTGGTCTGAAATGGTCATAGATCTATGACCAATTCTTCCAGGGTCACTGACAAAAGGTCACTAGTTGACATATTTCTTGTAGTGAAATTCCTCAATTGTGTTTGCCCATGTTTCGATTGTGCCCAAGTGGCCTTTTGTCGCTTCTGTGAATGAAGCTGAGTGGCCTATGTTTTGCCTAATGTTGATTCATTTCCGTCCTAAGCAATTTCAGGTTCTCGATTTGCCCACTTTTTAGTAAAGGTCATGCCGAAATTTTCGTGAATTTCGGCATGACTTGTGCTACAAACTAGGACATATCGAGTGCCCGGATTTGCCGCACCGGAAGGAGTCAACGCTCTCGCAAAACATAGGCCTTTTTATGTCATTATTCATTTTATTAGGTCTAGAATTAATGAACTAGATTTAATCGTAGGAAACATGGCTAGCAACAATGAAGGACATGGTTCTGGTTATTGTGACGACGTCTACCTGGCGGCAGACGAATTTTTGAGCCTTGCCGATGATCAACCAATGTTGTTGCTGGGCCCACCGGTCGATCGGGATCGAGACCGACACGCAGACCGGTGCTTGAGATCGAGACCGGCGCCGAGACTCGACCGCACTGCATCGAGATCGAGACCGGCGCTGCCTCGGGGAGCAGAGCCGGTGTAGAACCGAAAGCAAAGAGGCAACGGCTTCCTAATAAACTCAGAACTACTAGACTGGTGGTCACGGAGGTGGGCGACGGCAATTTTGAGCCAACCGCGCCCGATGAAGCGCGATCGTGCTACGGCAATCAAATAGGCTGCATCATACAGACAACCGCCACCATCAACGATGAGAAACTACAGAAGATAGATAATATGAGGCCCTCCCTCCTAAAGAAGCTGCACCAAATATTCTTGTTCCCGGGCCGGAATGAAAAGGATTATAAAGATCCAGATAAGGACCCGGAAATGAAGAAGATAAACAAACATGCCATGTCCTAGTTTAGCGACGCGTTGGCCGCCTGGAAAGCAAGGGTGAAAGCAAAGATCGACAAAAAGGAACCCTACTCCGAGATTGTAAAGGATAATCCGACAATCACGACAGAGCACTTTGAAATATTCAAGGCGGCTTGCGAGGCCGAAGATGCCAAAAAAAGTCGAAGTACATGAAGGGGCTTCAACAGAGGAACATTGGGTCCCACCACCTCGGAAGCCGTGGTTACGGCGGGAAGAGGTCCATATGGGCTAAGGAGGACGCGGAAGCCGCGAGTTTGGGCATCCCAGACCCCTTGGCGGAGTTCACCGCCCCGCGGAAGCGTTACGTCCTCAGGGCCCGGCACCGTTGGGACCCATTGAAGAAGGTTTTCGAGACGGACGCACTCACGATGGAGTTCATGAGACTGCTGGTAATTTTAGTTTCTGATCAATTCGACTACACGTTAGTCATATTTGTAAATGATCCTTGTTCCGTTTGCAGAGAGAGCACCACAGGATTGCAGCCAAAAGCGATTCGCCGTCTGAGGCATAGGCGAGGCCCAAGTGGGACACTCCATTCAACCAGGTGTTGAACATATTGAAACGACTCCCGGTGGAGACTCGACCGTCGTATGGATGCGTGCACGGTGTCGGAGACGGCGCCACATGGAAGAAGTACTACCGTGAGACCACATGGGAGAGAAAGGAAAGACGGAGGTTAACTGAAGAAAACATCGACAAGAAGGTTGAGATTGCGGTTGAGAAGAAATAATCTCAGACAGTCGCAACAACGGTAGCTGCTGCAAAACAGGCGGCTGTACATATGTCTACTTCCTTGGTTCCAGCCATTTTCAATTGGACCAGGCAAAATCCAGAAAAAAAATGCAGCGGACTTTCCCCTTGCTGACTTCTTGGGGAGCAGCTCGACTAGCGTTGCACCAACACCTGCAGCTGCACCTGCTCCTGCACCGACTCCCGCACCTGCTCCCGCACCAGCTCTCGCACCGGCTCCCGCACCTGCTCCGATACCGGACGTGCTCGGCGGTGCTTCGTCTTTGGCTGAGCTCGATGCCCTCACGGTATCTGTCACACCGACCCCCTTCAATAAATGTATAATCTCTTGTTTTTGTTGCCTTTCAGATGTCTCACGTCGCAGACTTTTCTTTGCAGGCCGACGAAACCCCGTGCACCATATTGTACACCATCGGCGACTGTAAGGTGGACGGGGAAGGCGACGATAATGAAGCCAAGGAACCATTGTTCCACACCGGCGACCCCGAACGCCTTCAAGGTTTCCGTGGCGATGTCAAACCGGGCCACGAGAATTTGCCTCTAGTACTAGTGGGGATGACGACGAGACCCGTGGCGGCTTGGTAATTGTTGCAATGGGTGGGTCCTGTTGGCCAAAGAGTCTGCTTCATCCGAGGCGCCAAGAGCACACCCACGAGCATGCAGCCTCAGAAGGTATGAACTTCAACACCGACCTACCCAATTAGCGTCGGGTGTCGGGTTGCGTGATAGTGGACGGGGTAAGGAAGAGGCTCCATTAGTCGCTGATGACGTCGCCGTGGATGAGGATGAGGATGATGATGGCACTCAACAGTATGTCTATACTCGCGCCTACTCAGGGTTTGAGCGTCATGAGTCGGTGCCTGAATTGCCATCTCCGAAGGCTCAACGTATTATGGACGACCTTCCGGTAGTAAAGAAGTCTAGGAAGAGATCGAGGAAAGGCAAAAGAGCTGATTCTATGATCCAGCCGCCTCAGCAGCCTCGGGTTCAAGACCGTATAGATATCCCCGATGCGGATAAATGGCATATACGCGGTCAACCAATCCTACCTACAGCAGCGCTAGGGGCCAGATTCAGCGATCTAAGGAGACTTCATGATGATGTGTTGCGGATAAAGAAAGGCCTCATCGCCTCAAAAGATCCAGGATACCCACTCTACGTGGTTAACGTTCCGCAGCAATTGTTGTACGCCGACTTCTTCCCCGCGGATAAGTTCTTCATTCGATTCGATTACATGTTCGACATGTTTCATGTGAAGAAGCTGGATTTTATGTTTGTCCGCCTTTATGCCTTGCACATGAACTACATTATCGGGGTTGAGCAGATACCTCATATCTGTGTCGCTGACCCGTACTTCATGCACAAGGGCTTCTTGGGAGTCTGTGCAAAGCACCGTGAATACACGAGGGAATACATCATCAATTTCATGCTCGCCAATGAGGACAAGGAGGCGATTCTCGTGCCTTATCATCCCCTGTAAGTCATCCGCGCGGATATCCTTCCTTACATTTCAACCATTCATTTGCACGGTGGAGGCTAATTAATTTGAGGTGTACTTATTTTGCGCAGCGGCGGGCGCGCCATCCTCATCATCCTCTACCCCTGATACTCCCACGCTATTTAATTGGACTCGTCGAAGAACATTAACAAAAAGGATTACACCCACATCAAGGATGTTCTCGACAGTGCTATGTTTTACTACGAAGCACGGGGTGGAGAGGTCAAGGAGAAGAAGAGAAGGGGCGGCAGGCTCTCCTTTGGCCATAAGACTGACTTCTGCTGAATCCAGCAACCGAGTGATTCTCTTAATGATGGATTCTATGTCCTACACCACATGCTAGAGTACAAACGGGATCACCAGAACCTTCGCATGTCACCTACATCCAGCGATGCCCATATTATGCAATGGGCAAAGAACGTAGGAGATATCGAGAATCATCGACTTCGAGCTGAGTTCTATCACATCCAGCGCGAACTTGACCAAATCATCATGAGGGAGGTCGTCGGAAAAACAGGGATGTTCTACGAAGAAGGACAAATGTCGCGGGAAGACGTCTGAACACGGGTAGCCTCTTAGCGTCTCGACCTGAAGCCTTTCACTAGGCTAGGGGACTATCTCCCTGACTTGGATGGATGGTACGACATGTTGGAGTGATTGTGGATATAGGACAATGTGTCCGTTTAGTCCATACTTTCTGTATGACGAAACTTTGAGTTATGCACAACGAATCTTTATTTGTGATGTAATTAAACCGTCCTCCTCGACTAGCGACGATCACTCTAGTTAGGGCATTTTGGGTACGATCAACTTTGTTATTTATTCTTATGATATGTTGCTTCTATTTTCGCCAAGTCTGTCTCTTTCTGTTGCTCAACTATATATGTTGCATATCATCGACTCATGTGATGATGCAGGTGCATAGATCATCGAGGGCGAAGAAGTGCTACGCCAGAGTATATATCGACGAATGGCCCGAGTGTCGTGCCCGTGTACCGGTTTCGGTTTCCGAGCGACAGCAAGTAGTCGGTTTAGGTTCACGCTAATGCGAGAGAGGGATACTGAACTCATGTATCGTGATAGTTCCGCCTCACCGAAAGTGATAGCTCTTCTCGCGTATATCATTGTTTAGATGGATGACGATGTAGTTGCAAGTAATCGAGACTTGTATTGCTATTTTCGAGATGATGACGAGAGACCACTTTGTGTTGGATGATGATTATGATGATGACATGATTTGATGAGACTAGTTGTATGTATATGCTATGATTACATTTGTATGTTATGATATGCTAAAGATTATTGTACAAAGCCTATTCAAATACAATATGCAGAAAAAAACTAATAAAACTAGTAGTAGCGAGGGGAACAAAGTAGCAGATGGCGTTGTTTTACCAAAGAGCGCTTCGTAAAAAGCGCTGCGATATTATCAGCAGCGCTCTTCCTTAAAGCCGCCATCGCTATCCATGTATAGCAGAAGCGTGGGTCGACAGCGCCATCGCTACACGTTAGATGTAGCGCTTATCATCGAGCGCCGACGTCCCGCCATCGATAGGAAAAATACCCACACTACTGCTAGGGTTTTCCCTAGTAGTGATGGCTAGTTTATGCTACGCACACAATCGTCAATTGGTGGTTTAAATATGTGCAAGGGATATGCAATGTATTATCATGTAGAGATGTCTGAAATTAGCCGTATCAACTTGCAGATAGGGTTACACAATGAAAAAGTACAAGATGTATGTGGCCATTTCATGGAACATCGCAAAAAAAGGAGAGGCAGCGGTGAGCCTATACAGTGTGCTATGGTAGGTCACTCCTCCATTGCAATCATCGTGACATGTTATTTGTATGTCAGTTATATTGGCCAAGTTTCTTAGGGACAGTTATTACGAGTTATCCTAAGAAAATAAGCACATGTGAATATAAGCTCCAGGTAATAAGCCAACCAGTTCTTTTCATTGCCTTCCTTTTCAGCTTATCTTTGGTATGATCAGTGAAAAGTCTAGATTGCATTATATTTTGTCATTTTGCTGCCAATATGAAAATTAATTTGACTTGCAAACATCACAAATTCAACCCAGTGCAGTAATTAATATGATAGGGAAAAAAACCATCACTATTTGTTCAAAATGCAAATACAAAGATACCATCTACTTGGCACAATCTACTTTGGTCAATGTCTTACATAGAGATCCCATTGCCTAATTTAAACGAAGAACGCATGACCCACATTTAAATGAAGAACAATTATTTATTGAAATTCGATGGTCCAAGTGGCTGGTTATTATTATCATATAGCAGCACCACCTAAAAGCATCATATAGCAGCAGCAGCTCATAGCAACTCATCATACAGCAGCAACAATGTGCAATTCATCATATACTAGTAGCAGCTCATAGCAATTCATCATATAGCAGCAGCAGGAGCAGCTCAAAGCAATTCATCATATAGCAGCAGCAGGAGCAGCTCATAGCAATTCATCATATAACAGCAGTAGGAGCAGCTTATAGCAACTCATCATATAGCAGTAGCAGCAGCTCATAGCAATTCATCATATAGCAGTAGCAGCTCATAGCAATTCATCATATAGCGGCAGTAGGAGCAGCTCATAGCAATACATCATATAGCAGCAGTAGAAGCAGCTCATAGCAATTCATCGTATAATGGATCAGAATGAAAATTTGGCAAAAATCAGAGGCGATCCTCACCTTGTTGGATAAGCTCATCTGTCACATCCCTAGTTCTGGTCTGCTCTGGGTTAGCTAGTCTTGTGTTGCATCATGTCTAAATTTCTTTGAAAGTTGAAATGGGGATTGTTGAAACCCTAACACCAAATGAATTCAACTAGGTTCAATAAAAATATCTTCAATGAACCCAAATGCCTTTAGAAAAGTTCATGATTTTTGTTAAAGGTGAAAACCTCTGCCAAAAATGATGCACATATTTCTAGGCCATTCTGGATTTTTGAATTAAATCTTATTGTATTTGACTTTGGGCATTTAAATACTATAAATAATTTAAATGTTCAAATAATGTTGGAACTATTTTTGGGCCACTGAAATAATTCAGCAAGTGTCCATGAATATTTTCAGGATTTTAGGAAATGCCTTGGTATTTTTCCTAAGCTCAAAACAGAGGAAAATAATTAGAAAACAAAAACAAATTAGAAAACAGAAGAGAGGCAGAGCTTACCTGGCCTTACCTGTAGTCGGCCCAGCTGCACTGCCCAACCCACCTAGTGGCCCAGCCCACTGTGGGCAGAGTTGCCTCAACCTCTCGCCATCGGGCAGAGGCGTGTCCGCGCGCGCCATAGCTCGCCACCTCCCGCTTGTCATTGCTCACCGGAGCTGGCTACGAACGACACGCGACCCCCTCGATCCCCTCTCACTCTTCCCGCACCCATCCCCCTCCTCTGCCTCTCCCTCGCTTCTCCCTGATGCATCCGAGAACACCGACGAGCTCCACCATGGCCACAGCCACTCCCTCGCTCTCTCTCCGATACCGAGCTCCGCCACGACCCGTGGAGCCACACACCGACGATGCGACGAGGATGCCCAGTTGACCGAGATCGACGCCTTCATCTCCGGTGCCGGAGATCGACTCACGATCTGCCTCGTCCCAGAGCGCCTCCGAGGTCACCGACCTACCCTGCCGCATCCCTATGAGCTCCTGCTCCTCCCCCCATTGCTCATCTCCTTCTTTTCCGTACTCTAGCTACCACTCCCACCGTGCCCGCGAACTCCACGCCGCCAGCGATGTCGCCGCCGTCGCTGCAACCTCTGAGGCTCGAAAACAAGTGCGGCACGTGTTCGTGATCCTCCCAGAGCCCGCCAGCCTCTCTCGCTTCGCCGCCAAGCGTAGCCTCACAGACGTGCTAGCCCGAGCTCCGGCGCCGCCACAGCTTGTTCCGCGAGCTTGGCCCACCCCACACCCTCCCGCGTGCCTCCGCTGGATGCGCGCGAGCAAGGGAAACCCTCTGGTGCCCTTGGCTTGACCCAACACCGCCCGTAGCGCCGCTCCGGCAACCCTCCGCCGCAGTTACAGGTCACCGGTGTTGAACTCCAGCGACGCTGACGTGGAGCCATCATTAGGCACTAATCACCACTAACCCCCCCTAACAGACACTGACGAGCGGGCCCCGCATTGGGTCAAATCCCAGTCAACACGGCATTGACCCCTAACTAACTATGAGCTTATGACATGTGGGACCGGGTCGTCAGGTTTGACCATGGTCAACCCTATTGACTTGCTGACGTCACAGTGACGTCATGCTGACGCAGTTAACCCTTTTCTGGTTTAACTTTATATAGGAAATTCCAGAAAATGCCCAAAACTTCTAAAAATCATAGTAAATCAACCGTAGCTCCAAATCAAACAAGTTATATATGAAAAATGATCAGAAAATCCAATCTATCCATCTGTACCATTTTCATGCATGTTAGAACAACTTTTGTTCACTGTTTAGGTCAAATCAACTAAATGGCATTTGAATAATCACATATGGAGTTTGAATTTGAATCTTGTATTCAAACCAACTTCATTTAATCTGTTGCTAGTTGCATTAGCTCAAACCACAGCATATTGCCATGTCACATTCATGCATCATATTGTTGCATTGCATTGATTGTGTTCTTTCTTGTTTGCGGGTGTTATCCCTCCCGGTGAGCGATGTTCCGACGACGTGTTCGATGACACCGATGAAGAACTATATTATCTTCGTGCTGTGCAAGCAAAACCCCTTGTTCATTCCCATACAATCCCACTCTCTCGCCTCCTGCTCTCTTTTACTGCATTAGGACAACAACGCTTCAACTGTTACATGCTGCAGAGTTGAACCCCTTTCCTCTGCATGACCTGTCATTGCCACAAGAATAGATGAAACCCACTAGCATGAGTAGGAGTTGTTTGAGCCCTGATGTGCCTACTCATTCATGCTTGTTTGTCATGCCTGCTATTGCTTAGAGTTGAGTCGGTCTGATTCATCGTGGATGAATTAGAATGTGGTGAACATGTCCTCTCGTTGAGAGCTAAGTGTGTGAACACGATTTGGTAAAGGTAGCGGTGAGAGGCCATGTAGGAGTACATGGTGGGTTGTCTCATTGCAGCCGCCCTCGAGAACTGAGTTTTGTGTTTGTGATCCATGAACAGTTACTACCACACATTGGGCTCCGGCGCCCAAGCTCTCTTGACTTATTAATCAACCTGATCTCTGTCCGTGAGTTGCAACTAGTTTCGGTGTTTGTAGGTAGTGTTAGTAGTCTACCAAGTGGCACCCGATGCAGTGTGGGCTTGGGACAGACTAGGCACCGTGGCCGGTATGCCAAGCGTCGCCTGCTTGGTGGGCTTGGAACCTGTACACATCGCTTGGGGCCGTGAGCGACACCCGGCCGGATCTCCTGCGGATGGAACCCGAATAGGCGATAAACCCGACTAGAGACTTGTGTGGTTAGTCGGTCGTGGCCGACTCCTCGCCAAAGCTTCCGCTTGAAGGTCGCCGAGATACACGACGGTACATGGTGGTAAGTGGCGAGAGTGTGTGAAGAAGTACACCCTGCAGGGTTATAAATGATCTATTCGAATAGCCGTGTCCGCGGTAAAGGACTTCTGGGTTGCCTGTACAGTTCATAGACAAGTGAAAGTGGATACTCTAAAATGCGCAAGATAAGCGTGAGTGCTATGGATGGCGTTCTCGTGGGGAGACGGAGCGATCCATAGTGGTGTATTGATATGGTGAATATGTGGACTCGTAGCGCCACCTCAAAAGAGTTACTTGCGCTTGTAGTTCAGGATAGCCACCGAGTCAAAGCTGGCTTGCGCAATCAAACTCCACCACCCCTTTGTTGATAATGATGCATATGTAGTTAGTTCGATGTAAGTCTTGCTGAGTACATTTGTACTCACGCTTGCTTATTTTATGTTTTGCGAGAGACGCCGGTCTCGCTAGTAGTTCCGCATGGACTTCGACGTTTAGCTTGTTACCTCAGCTACGATCTTGTGCCCTCGGCAGGATCTGGTAGTTAGTCAGGCTTATCAGCCTTTCATTTGTAGATGTCTCGTACTCGACATGTTAAGCTTCCGCTTGTGCCTTGACTTGTATGTTTCAGTATGTTGGGTCATGAGACCCATGTTTGTAATATCTCGCTCCTCGAGCCTAATGAATAAATACTTGAGTCGTAGAGTTATGTTGTGATGCCATGTTGTATTTACACAGATCGAGCAAATTGTGTGTATGATTGAAATGCTTGCTATGTGTGGGATCTGACAATCTAGTTGTTTATCCTTGGTAGCCTCTCTTATGGGGAAATGTAGTCTTGTGCTTCCATGAGCCATAGTAGTCCACTACAGCCCGTTCACCGGAGTCCTGCTAGCCCAAAGACTACCGCTCGGAACACTTGACTGGCGGCATGTGTTTCACTTCGTTCATGTGTCTGTCCTTCGGGAAATGTCACGCGTGACATCCGAGTCTGCTTAGCCTGCTACAGCCCGGGTTCCCAGAGTCCTGTTAGCCCAGTGCTATAGCCCGGATTCACACGCTCAATCGACATGCTCGAGTTGATTCATGTATGCCTGTCCCCATGGGTTAGTGCCGCTTTGGGTTCACGACTAGCCATGTCAGCCGGGTTCTCATCATATGGATGCTAGCGACACTATCATATACGTGAGCCAAAAGGCATAAACGGTCCCGGGCCATGGTAAGGCGACACCCGTGGGAATACCGTGCGTGAGGCCGCAAAGTGATATGAGGTGTTACCGGCTAGATTGATGTGACTTGGAATCGGGGTCCTGGCATCATCCTTCAACAGCACCTCAAGGCTACAGCCTGGGAGGAGGGGGAGGGGGAATAAAGTGCCTTCTGCCGCAGTGTGGAATCAACCGTAGTTGTGCGGCGCCCGTCGGAGTAGTGCGTTGGACGGACCACAGTGGAGCAGCTGCTGGAGACCGTGAGAATGAGGGGCGGCGCCAGAGGGAGGAGCAGCCGGGGATATTTGGCCCTACCCGCCGGCCATGTAGCCTAGCTGGACAGAGCATCATTGAGGACCAGGCCAGATGGGACCCATGGCGATGGCTCGCTGGAGGAACCCTAGCGCTGCAAGCAGGGGATCGAGGTAGAGAGAAAGGGGAGAGGAGATGCAAGCGGGCAGGGCAATGAACGCTTGCGTGTTTGTTTTACTTGAGGGTCACATGCGACGCAGGCGTGAGCAGTTGCATTTTGAATGTAATATAGGCAGAGAACAGAGTCATTTCACTATTCCCCTTCCCTTCAAGTTTTAATGAGCTTCTACCCGAAACACTCCCCTCCAAAGGGAAATAATTTAAGCCCAAGCCCATAACTCAAAAATGACTTCTTTACATCTTTTATGGCTTATTTTGACAATAAGCTCTGAAAAGGCAGAATAGAACTGGCCCTTAACCTGCAATTCAATTGTGCGTGCAATGATAAATCACTCCTGCCTGCCATAGTGTACATTTAGGCATCATCATACATGGCATAACCTAATACATGTGCATTCCATTGTAGAATCTGGAATATGCATTGTTTATGTTAGTTCATACGTTGCACATGATGTTTAAATACCCCTTAAATCTGGTCAGCCAAGTGATGGTCTTTAAGTCTCTTTCTTTGCTTCTTTTCTTGATATGTAAGATTTGCTCACACATCTGTTCAATTGCTTGTTTGCATCAGCCAGCCATACTAGGACTGTTTGCTTTGATTACTTATTGTTCTTGACCTAACACTATAACAGAGCTTGTCAAATATTTAAACACTAAGGGATGTTGTAGTGGGGGCTTGTCTAACTCATAGGTGACATAAAGGTTTGGCTGTACACTAAAGTAGGCTCTCCAAGAGTACCTGGAGATCCAGTTCGAAGGTATGCCTAGTTTTTACATAGTGCACACATAGTAAATGCTCATTTCATTGTGTTGTTATGGTATGCGGTATTGTTTTGTTACAATCTCATCCTTTTGTGTTGTTCACAGACTGGAAAGTATGCATATTTATCTTCCAAGGAGACGAGTAACTAGTTTGTATCACCTTGCAGAGTTATCTTCATATTTAGGCACATAGTGCACACAACAGTTCAATTCCTTGTTTGTTTCAGGCATAGTTAATTTGCTCTTTTTAATTTCTTTATTTGTCCTCAGTTAATGAGATGCCCAAACAATGATGCCTGATGTTGGGTACTTGTATAACTATTAGTTGACATAATTAAAGGCCTTACCATTTAATTACTCTGGCGAAGTGTGCCTGAAGCTTTGAAGTCTATTAACCAACTATTACTGCATGAGGCTCACAGTCTAGTTTATACTAGGCTAATGATTGCATAGTTTTGCTTGTTGTAGTAGGTTTGTATGAATCCCTCTGCTATTCATTATGCTCCCTAAGACTTTAATTGAGCTACAGAATAGCCAACTGCTTGCTTACTTATACGCAACTTGCTATCTAAATTTGTAACTTGTCTGTGTTTTGGATTTGGCCCCAACATCATGGTCCTCTGATTTGCTAAGAGAGATTTCTGTATGCGGGCTGCAAAGACTACCATTTTATAATTTTTAAAATATCACTTGCTTATGCTTCATGATGTGTAACATTATTGTTAGTCATGTTTTGCTATGTACAAAATAGTCTGTCTTGCTTGCTTAACTGTTGTAACTATATTTTTGCCCTAGTCATGTGTACTTACAAAAACATTTCAGGATGAAGTGACATCAACACAAAGATCTGTGAGCAGTGCGTCATGGCCATTACCGAATGATTATGGATTGGAATTGGAATGTGTTGATGTTCTCGAGCATCAACTAGAGGTGGCAAGACAACGTGTACATGATTCTCAACATACAATCAACAAGTTGAGACTGGACTTGCAGGTATTAGATGCAGGAGTCAAAAAATGAAACAAGACACTGAGGTAACCACGAAGGAATTGAAGATTTTGCAGAGTAAAATTTGTGCTATCTGAATCCGGCCAATCCTATTTTCTGAAGAGATTATAGTTCAAATGGTAAGTTCTGTTTATGCGTGTCCATGATGTATGAGCTTTATTTGTCCAGTGTATGTAATTTGATGTTTTTGTACGCTTTATTATCACTGGTGCCGAACTATAATGCCCAGTGGGTATTTTCGGCTGTAATTTCTTTATTGTATAGTGTAGGATTATTCTATGTTTCTATGCCTTAGTCTTTTTATTGTATAGTGTATGTTTTTTAGAGGCGATAGTATAGAGTAGGATAATTCTTGAATATGCTATATCGTTGAAACGGGGGGCCAACACGCCCAAACATTTCCTGGACGCCATACAAACGAACAAACATGTGTAGTCAAAGCAGACCTTAATTGGGCTGGTCAAAATAATATGAAGTGGATTCCAAATGATGTGGCCCAGCGTAACAACGGCTCTTAGCAGGCCGTTAATAGGACAAAAGCTCGATAGGGCCGTATAAATGGAAATGACCCGCGGGCCTCTAGCAGGCCGAAATACATGTCAATTTTGTCTCGACACTTTTACTTTACGGGCCAGTAAGAGGCCGAAAGTGTTATGGGCTAGAGGAGGCCCAATTTGCAAACTAGGCTTTTAATAGGCCGAAAGTCGTGTTGGGCTGAAATGATGCCCTGCGGAACGTGGCCCCCCAATGGACCTAAAGGCAAAGGCCTAACTGTTGTGCGGGCCATTAACAGGCCAAGAGACAAAATGGGCTAGGAGTTGGCCCATTTAGCGAATGGGCCAAGGACAGGCCTAAAGTCACAGCGGGCTAGAATTGGCCCAACTGCAGAATGGGCCGAGAAAAGGCCAGAAGTCATTCTGGGCCGTTAACAGGCTGGAACTGACGATGGGCTGCTAACAGGTCAAAAGGAGCTTGGGTCGTAATTGATCCCAAAGAGGTAGCGGGCCGTTAACGGGCTTAAACTAACGATTGGCTGGAAATTGTCAAATCTAGAATGGGCCTTTGATGGGCCGATTCTGTGTAACTTGTATGGGCCGTGCTTGTAAATGGGCCTGACTCAAGTAGGCCGCTAATGGGCCGGGCCCACTTATTTTGACAGGCACGGCCTTTTAACCTGAATGGGCCACTGTTGGGCCGAGACATGTGTCGACGTATCATAGGCGCGTTCTGTCCATTTGTTGGATGACAAGTGTCCGAACGCCGGGCCGACACGTGGATCTGCTGGCCAATTAGAATTTTACACGTGGAAAATCCCCATTGGTCCGCGTTATTAACGGGTTATCGGATCCAAATCGAAACCCAATAGCTTAACGGTGACCCGTTACGGTGGATGCCATGTGTCATTCACCCTTAATGAAAGCACTTCTATGACGCGTGATTTATCGTCATGGAAGTGGACACTTCCTGATGATAATTTTGGTAATGTCATGGAACACTTCTACGACAGCACAGGTATGACTATCTTGATTGTGTCATAAAATCGTCATGGATGTATGCTACGTCTTGAGCTTGCGTTGGTTTTCCTCGAAGAGGAGAGGGTGATGCAGCAAAGTGTAGCGTAAGTATTTCCCTCGGTTTTGAGAACCAAGGTATCAATCCAGTAGGAGGCTCCTCAAAAGTCCCACGCACCTACACAAACAAACTGAGAACTCGCAACCAACGCAATAAAGGGGTTGTCAATCCCTTCACGGCCACTTGCAAAAGTGAGATCTAATAAAGATAGTATGATAAGATAAATATATTTTTGGCATTTTATAATATAGATGCAAAAAGTAAAGATGCAAATAAAAGTAGATTGGAAGCAAATATGATAAGAGATAGACCCGGGGGCCATAGGTTTCACTAGTGGCTTCTCCCAAGATAGCATAAGTATTACGGTGGGTGAACAAATTACTGTCGAGCAATTGATAGAAAAGCGCATAGTTATGAGATTATCTAGGCATGATCATGTATATAGGCATCACGTCCATAACAAGTAGACCGACTCCTGCCTGCATCTACTACTATTACTTTACACATCGACCGCTATCCAGCATGCATCTAGTGTATTAAGTTCATAAGAACAGAGTAACGCATTAAGCAAGATGACATGATGTAGAGGGATAAACTCATGCAATATGATATAAAACCCATCTTGTTATCCTTGATGGCAACAATACAATACGTGCCTTGCAACCCTTTCTGTCACTGGGTAAGGACACCACAAGATTGAACCCAAAGCTAAGCACTTCTCCCATGGCAAGAAAGACCAAACTAGTAGGCCAAACTAAATTGATAATTCGAAGAGACTTGCAAAGATAACTCAATCATACATAAAAGAATTCCGAGAAGATTCAAATATTATTCATAGATAAACTTAATCATAAACCCACAATTCATCGGATCCCGACAAACACACCGCAAAAAGAGATTACATCGAATAGATCTCCACAAGAGAGGGGGAGAACATTGTATTGAGATCCAAAAAGAGATAAGAAGCCATCTAGCTAATAACTATGGACCCGTAGGTCTGTGGTAAACTACTCACAACTCATCGGAGGGGCAAGGATGTTGGTGTAGAGGCCCTCCGTGTTGATTCCCCCTCAGTGAGTGCCGCGAAGGCTCCAAGATGGGATCTCATGGATACTGAAGGTTACGGGCGGTGGAAATTGTGTTTCGTGGTGCCTCAGATGTTTTCGGGGTACATAGGTATATATAGGAGGAAGAAGTACGTCGGTGGCAGCCCGAGGGGCCCATGAGACAGGGGCGCCCTCCTATCTCGTGGAGGCCTCGGCTGCTTCTTGACTTGCACTCCAAGTTCTTCGGATCACGTTCGCTCCAAAAATCACGCCCCGAAGGTTTCATTCCGTTTGGACTCCGTTTGATATTCCTTTTCTTCGAAATACTGAAATAGGCAAAAAAAAAAACAGCAATATGGGCTGGGCCTCCGGTTAGTAGGTTAGTCCCAAAAATGATATAAATGTGTAAATAAAGCCCATAAACATCCAAAAGGGGTAATATAATAGCATGGAACAATCAAAAATTATAGATACGTTGGAGACGTATCAATGTACATGCATGACAGAAAACGGGACCTACTGTGACAAACACGTATCATCACGGAAGTGTGTTTTTTTTGTAGTGCTAGCCTACATGGGCCAGGCGCACCAGCCCCCAAGGTCCCATGCGGCTAGGGGGGCAAACCCTAAAAGGGAGGGGAGCATGTGGGGGGGGGGGGCGCCGCCCCCTTGGCTTGGAGGGGGGGCAAGGTGTCCGCACCCCTCACCTCCTATGTAAAGACAGGGAAGGGTTGGCCGCCACTACCAGAAGCCCTCGTCGCCTCCCTCTCTCTCTCCCTCGACTTCCTCCACCGCAGCTGCTTGGCGAAGCCCTATAGAAAATCCTCAACTACCACCATGTTGTTCTGCTAGCCTAGATCCCATCTACCTCTCCCCCTTGCTTGCTAGATCAAGAAGGAGGAGACGTCACCGAGCCATGCGTGTGCTTAACTCGGAGTTGCCGTTCATGCAGCGCTAGATCGGATTGGATCGTGAACAGTACGACTACATCAACCACGTTCGTTGAATCTTTCCACTTTCCGTATACAAGGGTATGTAGACACACTCCATCTCATTGGTAGCATCTCCTAGATTAGATCTTGGGTGAATTCGTAGGAATTTTTTTGTTTTCCATGCAACGATCCCAACATAGGTGTATGCGTTTCTCCTGGTGATGTTACAACAACTTTACAAATTTGGCAAGGTCATATATGGGTTAATATGATGTTGGAATTTGTTGGATTCCAAGTTACTCTGTTAGCTGCTTATATTACCACCTCTGGCTACTTTCTACAATATGGTCACATGGTTGATGCTTATTCGCTACTACTCATTGGGTGTCGTCCTGACATTATATTTGGAGTAATTTTTAGTACCATTTTAGGTATGGTTTGTGCATCATTTGTTTTATAGGTTTATGTTGATCAATGCACACAACTACAATCGTTAAGTGGAACAACATCAATGAAGCATATTGTTCTTGGCAGTCCTATGAAGAACATCATTGTTCTCATTGATCTGTCATTGCTCCTAGCTTGGGAGTCTGGCGGTTGTGCATCGAGCCTTGAAGATATGCAAGATATTCCTTTCAATGGTGTGAATTGTCATTACAAAGCACTAGTCTGTCTTCACATGGTTGAGTTCAGTTGCCTAAGAAGGCATTATCCTAACTGCAAAAGGCTCATCGTGGAAATTACTACGTAATGTGATATTCAATGTGTTGCTTGGGAATTCGCATGATCACTTCACTCAGTGTGCTCTTACCCTTTCATTAATGGTGGTTGTCATTATCTCACTTCAGGTCTGGCATGTACTGTACGCTTTCAGTTAATTGTTTATGATGCCATGAGGAACTTCCGGAGCCTCGAGTTTTGGTAAGGGAAGTTGTCATGGGATCCAGGCATCTAGGCCCTTCTCTATTTCTTCGGATTTTTCACTCAAGCTCAAGTAACGAGAAGGAGGAGTGTTGTAGCTCCAACTTATTACCACGACCACTACCTCGACCATGCTTTCTACTCTGACAATGTCTGTGTCGACCAATCCTACTACCTCGACGCTTTTTGTGACCAAGTGAACATCAACGATGACTACTGCCTTGAGCAAGTCGGCGTTGTCTGCTCCATCAACCTCACCAAGTTCCGCCTAAACTACGGCACCCACTGCGACCTCGACGAAGTCATGAAGCATCAAGTACCATGGGATCGGAGGTTCGACATGGCATTGGCTTGAGGTCAAGCTGAATTTTAAGGAAGGGGGAATGCTAGCGACCAACCCTACTCTCGTCACGGGCTGGACTATTGGTTGCGCCTATTGGGCCTGGGCTATTGGGAAGCAATAGAAGGCAGCATCTACATATACAAGCGAATGGGTTACGAATGACTCGGCTAGGAACGGGACGACTTCGTCCTCCTATGCTTCTGTATCTTCTTCTTCTAGCGATCCTCTCCTCCCCTTTAGTGGCTAGAGCTTGATAAATTTGTGGCCTGTAATCCTAGTTGATGAGGAATAGATCATGTGACAAGAGTGTCGTTAATACAATCTTGCTAATTAAGCCTCAAATCCTCATAATTTTCTATGTGGGGTAGGTGTCATTGGAGTTGCCGCCATTTGCAGTTCTATGGTGAAGCTGGTGGATTTCAGGTGATGGCACACGTGTTTCGTGGGCGTTAGTTGGCAATAAATGATCAGTGTACGTTTTGAAAATAGGGCACATTTTGTGTGAGCTGTGGCCCCCAACGTTGGCAATTGTCTGAGCCATTTCACATGAGGCAGCGGGCATCGCATTAATTGTGGTTGACGGATGGGTCATGGTGTGAAATATAGGTGCATGTACTAGTATTCAGAATACAGAGACATGTATAAGAGGTGGTGCAAATCTAGAAGCGAACGACTGAGATAAAGGGCTCATTTGAGCTCGAGCTTAGAATAACACTTTCGAAATAATAGAGGCATTTTCACCTGCAAAAGAAAAAGAAATAATAGAGGCATTTAGAGTTTAACGGCTCAACTTGAGTTCGAGCAAAGTGGCCAGCAAACACGGATCGTGTCTTCCTCACCCCATCATCTGAATCACCAATCCATCACCATTATTTTTATGCTCTATTTCTCTGTAGGGATGTAACGAGACACAGTTGGCTGAACTTATCTTTTCCTAGACACGCTCTCGATCATTCAGAAGACAAACACGGAGGCTCACATTAGTTTATACTCCCTCCGTCCAGAAATACTTGTCATCAAAATGGATAAAAGGGGATGTATCTAGACGTATTTTAGTTTGAGATACATCTCTTTTTGTCCATTTTGATGACAAGTATTTCCGGACGGAGGGAGTATCTCTTAAACATACGCCTGAACTTATGAAGACTGCATGCGACTAATTTATACACTACTGGGAAAGTTTGCACTAGGAGGAGCAGGATTAAGGGCATCCACTACGTGTGTAGATCCTCTGAAAAAGGGTGCAACTCACAAGTTGTCCCCATGAGTTGGTCTAAGGGCATCTTCAACGTGGACTCGCAAACCGCTCACATCCGTCTGGATCACGTTGTCCAGACGACGGAAGCCATCCAATATGGTTCTGTATCGGTTCGTGGGATGATCCAGACGCGTTTTCTCCACAAATTGGGGACAAAGTGGGGGAAGTTTGTGGAAGTCCGGATACCTGAAACGTAGGGCTCGGACACTCCCAGCCCACGCAATCCCCCCTCCCGGTCCCATTTCTTCCACTCCGCCCTTGCTTTGCATCCCCCCCCCCCCCCCCCCCCCCCCGGTCCACCTCCGCCGTCGTTGTTGTACGTCTTCGGCCGCCACAAAGACATTGTCGGACATCCTCAACTAGCGCCAACGCGCCCGCTCGACGAAGCTGTCTACCCTGGAGGTGTTTGTACCCAAGTACACTCCGCCCCTGTTGACGACCTCCATGGCGGATACCACGCCCGGCAGGTGTTCGGTCAAATGTCATTAACCTTATTTTCAAATGCTACGTTGTTTTTTAGAGTACGAAGGATGGTGAGCTATACGACCATGGAGGATGAGTTGTTGTGCGATGTGTGGCTGGCCGTATCCGTGGATTTCGTAGGCAGGAGCGGAGGGGAGCCCTTCTTGGAGCAAGTACATGAAAAGTTTCACGAATGAAAGCACATTGCGGCCTAAGACATGTGCTTCAACCACGCAACATGTGGTCGTTGTCGTATCGCTGGCACGCTATCCAGATCAGTGTCACTGAGTTTTGCGACGTGGTTCGTCAGCTCGAGACAAGGTGGCTATTGCACGTGGCCGAGGACGAGATCATAAGTTTTACTTCCTCTTGCTTAACTTGTTGATTGAGTCATTCAATGTTGGTGTACACAATCTATGTAGCCCGCACGCGCTGCCGTGGTGTACCACAGGAGAGAGGGACGTCCATTTATGTGCACACACTGTTGGATGAAGTTGAAGGGGAGTATGTGTGGAACGACATGATCCGTTCATAAAAAACTTGTTGGACATCCGGGATCTAATCGAATTAGAGACATTGTTGTACTAAACTTAATTTGCATGGTATGTATGAATGATTTGTGCTATTTCCTATCCGAACTTTGATAAATATCAACCGGTTTGCATGAATTTCATTAGTTAGTTAAAATACAGTTTGAAATGTATGCGGCTACGGTTAGATGGCGGCCTCCTGCATCCGTGCCCGCGGACTGGTCCCCCTATCCGCCGACGGATGCGGGAGGAATTTGCGGGTCGCTGTTGGAGATACTCTAACTCAGCAAAAAATCCACTCCGCATGAAGTGAGCAATTTTCTTTGGCTTAATTAGTAGATCACGCCACGGTTTAGTAAAAATAAAATACTCCTTTCATTTATTATTATAAGATGTCTTAAATATTTTAATATGAAGTACTTCTGTAAAGAAATATAAAAGCGTGTAGATCACTACTAAGGGAGTATATACGGAATGAAATGAGTATGCAAATACATTAAAACGTGTCTACATAGATTCAATTTAGAAAAAAAATAAGAACATCTTATAATAGTGAACGAATGGAGTACTTCATAAGGTGGCAGACACGTATGCCCTCTATTTTTAGAGTGGGGGCATTGTTGGAGTTGCTCATGCACCACTTGAACTAACAACCATTTAATTGTTTTCATACTCTTAATTTTTTTTCTGATTATATAATTGCTCGTGTCAAATTTCTAGTCACACGTATATAATAGCAATTGATGACATGATAGCTCATAAATCAAAGGGACTAATTGGGAAACAGCGTTGCACTAATTTGTTCCTACTAGGTAGGAGGAACAAGAGCTAGGGAGAATATTTAGCAGTTGTAGGTGGAAGACATGGCTATGTGTTTCCCGTGAAGCATATGCATCATGGGATGTACACGACAGCTACATGCTACCATCCCAATAGGTACGTCCAAAGTGGACGCAATTAACTTCACTTTTTGCACATCTTTGGAGAAGTTTCCAAACAACTAAATACACGTTGTGTTCTCACTGTAGAGTGAGTCCATGCAGAAGATGTTATATGTCTCGTACTTTCGTTACTTTGGTGGTATGTTACTTTTTGTTGAGATTTTAGTATACTCAAATCATGAAAAGATCAAATGCATATACAATCACACTACCCTATATACACTTTTTCCCATCCCAACCAATTCCTAAACCTTTGGCTTTTCCAGTTGTCTACATAATCAGCACCTACCAAAAGGAAAACTATCGATATATATAGAAATGGCTAGCCTTCATTTTTTGTTAAAGCTAGGGTAGGTCCACCATACGACAACTCCCGCATAAGAAAAAAAAGGCAACATGAAGGAAATTCAGTATATCATCCCCGAGTTCTTGGGAGGCTTTGGGTTAGTTTAGGTCATTTGATGTCCCTAATTAAGCTTGATAGCCTAGCATCTCTTAAAGTAATCTATAGTTTAGCGATGGAATTAGAGATATTACAACCGAGTACTTCTCCTCGGCTATCCATCCAACTTCGCCGCAGGTCTCGAGGTCCCCGGTGCGGATCGTGGAGCCCAGCCATGCGTGATCGGTCTGGTACCTGGCAGGAGGTCGTTCCACGACTGACTATCATGTGGAGACGTGATAGATTTTGGAGGGATCCCGGACCCGATATGTCCGGTGAAAGGCAGGAGAGTTAGCGGATTCAGACCCAGCCGGACGCGGATGACATGCAAATGGGGCGTGCTATGCGAGTAGCCAAGCTTCGAGATATCGAAGACACTACAAGTACGTCCGTAAACACCATTTTTCGGTATTACATTTTTCTGATGACGGAATTGTTAGTAATGCTGATAAGTTAGGGGTATCTCTCGGGGTGAATGGTCGGGAGGTAGCTAGGTCTGTTAATGACTTACTTGACCTTGAGGCAAACAGAGCCATGGAAATTCTTAGAAATATTGCGGCAGTTAAACCTATGAAAGAAAGTGAAAAAAATGCACTCGGGGTTCGAGCATTAGAATGTCTTTGTGAGGATCTAGTGCCCTCTAGTGTGATAGACAGAGAGGCTTTGGATGCAGAGGAGCATGCAGCACCTCTGCAACTAGTTGAAAGCTTAGGCAACGACCCCCGTCATGCGGACTCAGTGGTGGTGCAGGATAAACCCAAACCGCGTGGAAGAGGAAGGTCTACCCTCTCTCTGAAGTGCGTCGAAGTGCAAGAATAAAATTCAAACAAAAATTCCATGATGAAAAATGAGAGGCATTTTCTGAAATAGCAGAGGTCTTCTGGACTTGGCTAAGCATAGGTTTGCGCGGAATCTTCTATTGAACACAAACTAGACTTTATTGTATTGCTCGAGACGGGCAGAGATAACTTTACTTCATAGTTTTTTCGAACGGTCTCTAGTGGTTTAGATTTTGACTGTCATTGTCTCCCACCGCGGGGAAGGTCTGGTGGGATCTTACTTGGGGTAAACTGCGAAAACCTGGAAGTAGTCCATGCTATTCTGGGTGACTATGCTGCCAAATTTCATGTGCAATCAAAGGTTGATGGTTTTGGATGGGTCCTGGTCGCTGTCTAAGGTGCGGCACAGCCGGAGTTCGAGCCTGACTTCCTAGCTGATCCGGTGAGGGTTTGCGGGGATGAGAGGTTGCCCATTTTGGTTGGGGGTGACTTTACATGAATAGGCAGAGAGACGAAAAATAATGGTAATTTCAATGGGAGGTGGTCATTTATGTTCATTGTTATCATTGAGAGTCTAGACCAGAAAGGGATTGATCCCATAGGCAGGCAATACACTTGGGCGAACAATTTGGAGAATCCAACATGTGAGAAATGGGATCGGGTTCTAACCAATGTGGAATGGGAACGGAAGTTTCCTCTCATAATGGTGCAAGCATTACAAAGGGGACTTTCCGATCACACTCCTCTCCTTGTTGACTCGGGGGATGCGACCCACGTAGGCAACAAAAACATCTTCTCTTTCAAAATGCCATGGTTCTAGAGGGAGGGTTTGTCGATTTAATAGCCAGGGAATGGGCTAAAGAGAACATAGGTCCATCGAATATTCAAAAATGGAAATATAAGATTAGACACATTCCACATTTGTTGCGAGGCTGGGCAAAGAATGAAAGTGGCACTTAGAGGCCGAGGCCAATATACTAGAGACGGTTGATCGTATTGTTAAGAGGGAAGCCCAAGAGAAGCTATGGGAGCTTCTAAGGGAAGAAGGGTTGAAATGGGAACTTAGAGCTAAAGTTCGACACGTGGTTCACCCAGTTTTTCCACATGATTGCGAATGAAAGCACAGGAAGAAGAATATTATTCAGCTCGAACAAGATGAGGGTACAATTGTAGGACATGAGAACCTAAAATTGTATATCTCAAACTTCTACAAAAAGCTCTTTGGGGCACCGGAGGAGAATTTTCTTTCGCTCCACGAGCATGTGGTGAAGGATTTGCCTCAACTAGGGGCCAATGAGAATGAGGTTATGTCGGAACCCTTATCAAAGAAGTATGTGTTCGAGGCGATAGCACAAACGAAGAATAATAAGGCACCAGGGCCCGATTGTTTTCAAGCTAAATTTTACAAGAGGTGTTGGCATATCATTAAAACAGACCTTATGCCCATGTTCCATGATCTGTTTAATGGCCAGTTGCAATTATTTCACCTCAACTTTCGAGCGATTGCACTGTTGCCAAGGAAGGAGGAGGTTGTTCACATTGAGTAGTTCACACCAATATGTCTGCTTAATGTGAGCCTTAGGATCTTCACAAAAGTTCGTACTAATCGCCTCACACGTATTGCGCATAATGTGGTGCAGCCAACTCGGACGGCTTTCATGCCGAGACGACATAACCTGGAGGGTGTGGTTGTTCTACATGAAACCTTACATGAAATTCACTCAAAGAAACTGGATGGAGTTGTCTTCAAAGTGGACTTTGAGAAGGCTTACGATAAAGTTAAATGGTCATTTTGCAACATGCTTTACATATGAAGGATTTTGATGCGGCCTGGAGGAAGCGGGTCAAATCCTTTTTGAAAAAGGCAGTGTAGGGGTCAAGGTAAATGATGACACATGTCATTAGTTCCAAACGCAAAGAGGACCGAGATAGGGGGATCTGATGTCTCCTATCCTGTTCAATATCGTTGCTGATAAGTTGGCAGTTCTCATTGACTGAGCCAAATAGGATGGTCAAGTGGGTGGGCTCATCCCTCGTCTTGTAGATGCTTGGGTGTCTACACTATTATACTACAATACACAGATGATACAATTATTTTCATGGAACATGATTTGGCAAAGGCTAGAAATATGAAACTAGTTTTATGTCTTTTCAAACAACTGTGTGTTTTGAAAATCAATTTCAAAAATAATGGACTATTTTGTTTTGGGCGCACCAAGAGATGTTCTCCTGGATTATGGGGTGTTGTGGCCCTCGGCGTACTCAAGATGGAATCCTATGAAGACTTGGCGTATACTTGAAGGCATATTTAAATGTTCGACATGTTTATCTCTAGGCATAACCGACCATATGTAACCCTAGGTACCCCTCGGTCCCTATATAAGATGAGGGTTTTAGTCTGTAGAGGCAAGCTAGAACTCATTCATATGATCTAGCCGAGACCACCAACTCGGGACCCCCTACCCGTGATCCATCAGTTTTGGCACGGACATTGGTGGCCCATACAGGTCATGTTGTGTGGTCGCAAAGGATCGATGGCTCATCTTCGTATCAACTGCGGCATTGGATGTGGGAAGATCTTTATCCCCGGTCAGCTCTTTGCCTTCGACAACATTGTACTTCACGCCGACTCGACTAGTCACCTCGGCCAGGTCGAGAACCTCTCCCCATGCCACATGATCAGGTTTGGGAATCTGGAGTATGCCGCAGACTCTTGTGGCAAACTTGTCTTTTCGGGCTGGGTGTAAGACCAACCCTGAAAGGATCGAGATGGACCTAGAGGGGGGGGGTGAATAGGTACAATTACAAATTTTAATTATTACTTAGCAATTTTAGGCAATAATGCGTAATATGAAGATGAGCCTAACAATTGCAAGTGAGTACTAAGTACTAAGCTAGTAACACAAGTACGTAAGTAGGCAAGCACAATATGATGTATGTAAGTGCAAAGAGAGAAGTAACCACAAGTAGAGAGTTAGGGTTAGGAATAACCACAACTCCGGGAGACGAGGATGTATGCCGATGTTCACTTCCTTGGAGGGAAGCTAGTCACCGTTAGAGAGGTGGATGTTACCACGAAGGCACACCAACGCCACGAAGGCTCACCCTATTCTCCCTTTGAGACAACACCACAGAGGCTTTTCTCAACCACTAGTGGTAGACCTTAAGGTGGTCTCCAAACCCTCACAAACTTTTCAGAGGATAATCACAAAGTTCGATTCCTCTCCAAATGACTCCTACCGCCTAGGAGTCTCCAACCTCCAAGAGTAACAAGAACGATGGGGCGAAGCTCAAAACTTGCTCAAATCACGAATTCCTTTGGTGCAAAGAAAGGGAAGGAGTGGATCTATCACTTGATTGGAGAACTTCTCTCAAATGCTCCTAGAACACTTGGGGATCTAGGATTTGGTGTAGGTGAGAGAGAAAAAGAGGAGTGTTCTTGATAGGCTCAAAGTGAGTGGTCAACCCTATCGCGTGGAAGGGAAAGCCATATATATAGTAGGTGAGTAAAAGTGACCGTTTGAGGAACATAAGTGTACAGGATGGGTCGGACGTGCGGAGAACATCGGACGTCCGGAGGCACAAATAGGCCCGGACGTCCGACAGTTGTCGGGCGACCGGCCGCTGTGAAACTGTGGGCCACGACCCAGTGTACAGGACACGGACGTCCGAGATGGGCCGGACATCCGGAGCACGGACGACCCGAGAGTCCGACGTCCGTAGAAATGATTCTGTTGTGAAAGTACCGGACGTCCGGATATTTCCGGACATCCCTAAAAGTCATTATGTAAAGGAACACCGGACGACCGGAAGTGGCCGGACGTCCGGGCAACCGAGATGGACCGGACGTCCGTAGAACATCGGACGTCTGAAGGCAAGGTATAGGAAAAGTGGCTTTGAGCAAGTTTTTCACTAGATCCAACGATCCCCTCTTAATAGTGCGGGATCCCTATACTCAAGAACAAACCATAAATGAAGTCAATATCTTGTATCTCCATTCTTGAGTTTTATGCTTTTTGTCCCTAGTCATGATCCATGCACACAGTCTTTGAGACATAATCCTGAGATATACTTGATAAACATGATTAGTCCCTAGCATATGTGTTGTCATCAACATCAAAATATGATTAAGGGCATGATTACACTTTCAATCTCGCCCTTTTTGGTAGTTGATGACAACACATATGCATTCTCATAATAGTAATCGAAATTATTTGTTGTGGAGCTCAATAACAATAATCAAGAGTGAGTAACTAGTGAGCTCCCCCTCAAAGTGATATCATAGATACTAAAAACATGACGAGGGCTCCCCCTCACAATGATGCCCTCAATATAACCAAATCTCATACACAAGATAATCAAGAGCGAAACTTCATATAGATTCACCAAATCTCAGACTCAACAAACTCATAACATAGGTTCAGTACGAGCTAAAACACAATCATAACAATAAGTTCGATTACATAATGAGCTAGAAGATCATGCATATAGAGCCTACTCCTCCTTGGCATCAAATAGCCAAAAATAGAGAATAGGGAGAAACATAAGAGCATCAGAGATCAGCCTCATCATCATCATCATGAACATCACTGCCACCCGCCTCGTCAAAGAAATCAGCCCACTCAGGACCCGTAGGGAAACCAAAATCAGAAGAGGCTCGTCAGGAAGGCGTTCATCGTCACTGACATCATACACTCCGAGTCTCTCAAAGAGCCTTGAGCGTTCTTGGAAGTGACCATACGAGTGACAACAACGTGATTTTGGGAGAAATGGAAGGAGAACATCTTCATCATGGCAGAGTGAGCCTTCCCAAGAAAATGAGCAATGCGCCCAAAAGGTGCAGAACTAGAAGGAGAGCGGGCAGCATGAGAAGGAACACTGGCTGCGGGGCGACGAGCAGTAGCAGTAGGAGGAGGAACATAATCAGCCGCCATGTGAGCTGGAATGACCCATTGCTCATGCACGTGAGTGCGGACAATGGGAAAAGGAGCTACGCTCTCGATAAAAGCCCGAATAAAGGGGGCATGAGGAAAACCCTCTTGTGCTGGAAGCTAGCAAGACGAATCTCATGCCATAGAAAGTGTGGAACATTTAGCTTCCCTTTAGGAGATGTGAAGAGGCAATGCATGAGATCAATGCAATAGCTGCTGCAGGAGCCCTTGTCACCCATCTTGGGATAGATGGTGCGGATGATACACTGATAAATGATGTTGAATGGAAAGCGCCAAATGGAGACTTGGTTTAGACCCTTTTGTTTTTCAGTGGCAGACAAAGTTGATATAGGTCGAAGAAGATCCGCACAGACCGCAATGCCCTTGGGCCTATGGCTGGGGTCATCCTTGTGGATTTTAAACCCAGTGTCGGGAAATCCAAGGGCAGTGACAAACTGAGCATAAGATGCGGTGAGTGCAGTGTCAGAAGTCATCCATGGGACAGTGTTATCAGGAGCAAAGTAACATGTGGCATAGAATTGATGAATGGGAGCGTGGTTAAAATCATGTTGAAATGCAAATGGGGCAGCTAGATTGGACGACTCAATGAGCTCAATGGCTCCCGCATATTTCTCCGGATGAGTGCGAATATGCTCAAGATCAATGCAGATATGGAATGACAAGCCTTTCGGGATGACAATCGTGGTGAAGATGTCGGCTTGGACATTTGTGCGAAAGCGACTATCCTGAGAATCCTTAACAACAGTAAATTGATCTACATCGCGACGCAATTTAAGATATGAAGCTTTGGGGACCTCGTTGAAGCGCTTAACATGACGGCCGAGTGGCAATGGAGGCTCAATTGAGATGTGACGAGCATCACCATGGGGTTGCACCGGAGGAGGAGGAGGGTGAAAAGTTGGACGACGAGTGTCCGGCTTGGGTGCAGCAACGCGAACACCAACAAACGGGGCTGGTTCCACCTCCTCAAGCTCATCCTCAAAGTCCGACCCCTCCGAGGAGGAATCGCTAGACGAGCTGGGAGGACGAGCGACACGTTTCCTAGGGCGAGCCTGCTCCTGGGAGTCATCGGAGCCACCACGACGAGATGGACGAGCCGGCCCTCCGGCGACTTGCTTGCTAGCTGAGTGCTTGGTCCGAGGCATCATGACCTTGAAGGGAGGAACACGGAGGAAACGGCCGACCGGAGAGAGCGAGAGGCCGATGGGCTTGAGCGGAGCCAAGAAGGACCGCAGATCCGCGGCTGAGAGGACCCCTGGCGAAGGGCACGGCGGCGGGCCGCCGCGGCGAGTGGCCACACGGTAGGAACGGCGGCGGCGGTGGGGAAATAGTGGAGAGGAGACAGTTTGGAAACCCTACCGCGCACTATATCTAGTGGTTGGTGAAGACGACCGGACGACCGGAACCTACGGACGACCGGAGCTGAATAGGCGTCCGGACGACCGGGGGGAACGGGCGACCGGAGTCGGGGCCAAGAAAAGAATACAAGATAACAGAGATGATTTTACGGACGACCGACGGCCTCGGACGTCCGGTCAGATTGTACCAGAAAGGTTATTACGGACGTCCGAAGTCTTACGGACGTTCGCCGTCTTGGCGCCTAGGCCAACTAAGGGAACCAGAGAGGATTTCACGGACGTCCGGATAGGCCGGACGACCGGGCGATGGTAGCCAGAGAAGAATTTACGGACGTCCGGAACCTACGGACGTCCGACGCCAGAATTGTGACAAGAGGCAAGTTGTAAGTGTATGTGCTGCTGATCATTATGAGGAGAAGACAATTACCGTCCACAGTAAAAATTTATTTATTTAGTAACTAATACCCTACCCCAATCAATAATAGCCAGATACTATTCCAATATTGGTCGAGTGATACAAGCGGTGGCTAATGCCACCATGTATGAGTAGATATGACATGACACGTAAAGATTGGAACTTTGAGTGCATAGTCACTACTCCATCATGTTAAAGCACCATAGTTTTAGAACCATGGTAACCTTGAGAGTGTTGGTTCTTTTTATGCATGAAATAGGGTGAGAACATTCATGAATTGAATGCCTCCCCCTAAATATATGCCTACATCATGACAAGACATTAGGTTCATGCATGAATGGGTACTAGATTTCACATAATATTGTCAAGCTCCAAGATACCAAGTTCACGCCTAAGTCGACAAAATCTTGCTTCATCTAGAGGTTTGGTGAAGATATCGGCTAGTTGAAAATCTGTGCCAATGTGATCAATGTGAATATCACCCTTTTCAACATGATCTCTCAAGAAATGATACCTAATATCAATGTGTTTGGTGCGGAGATGATCTTTGGGGTTCTCAGCAATATTGATGGCACTTTCATTATCACACAGAAGAGGCACATGTCTATAGGTTATACCGCAATCCTTCAAAGTTTGCCTCATCCATAACAATTGAGTTGCACAACTAGCGGCAGCAATGTATTCAGCTTCTGTGGTAGAGAGAGCAATACAATTTTTCTTCTTTGAGGACCAACTTACCAAGGATCGTCCAAGAAACTGACATGCACCAGATGTGGACTTACGATCCACCTTGTCTCCAGCCCAATCCGCATCCGTATACCCGATGAGATCAAACTTAGCATCCTTGGGGTACCATAGACCCAACTTTGGGGTGTGAACAAGGTATCTAAGAATATGCTTAACCGCCTTATGATGACTTTCCCTAGGGGAAGCTTGAAATCTAGAACACATGCATACACTAAACATGATGTCTGGTCTAGATCCACAAAGATAAAGCAATGAACCATTCATAGAGCGGTATTTAGATGGGTCAAAAGGGATACCGTTGGTGTCTTCAGTGAGTACAATTTTGGTTGACATGGGTGTCTTACATGGACTAGCATCAGCCATGCCGAACTTTTCTAGGATATCCTTGAGGTATTTTGCTTGAGACAAGAAAATTCCTTCTTGATATTGTTGAATTTGAAATCCAAGGAAGAACTTCAAATCCGTATTGAGTGACATTTCAAAATTCTTGGTCATGGAGTCCGCAAACTTCTTGCACAAATGAATGTTAGGAGAACCAAAAATTATATCATCTACATAGATTTGGCATAAGATCAAATCACCCTTGTCCCTCTTAGTAAAAAGAGTGGGATCGATCACCCCTCTCACAAAGCCATCATCGAGTAAAAACTTCTCAAGATGATCATACCAAGCACGAGGTGCTTGTTTGAGGCCATACAGAGCCTTATGAAGTTTATACACATAGTCTTTGTGATCGGGATCAACGAACCCAGGTGGTTGTGACACATATACTTCTTCTTGTAGAGGACCGTTAAGGAAAGCACTCTCACATCCATTTGATGCAATGTAAATCCATTGAAAGCAGCATAAGCAAGTAAGATGCGAATGGATTCAAGACGGGCAACGGGGGCAAAGGTCTCACCAGTCCAAACCTTCAACTTGTGAGTACCCTTGAGCCACTAACCTTGCCTTGTTGCGGATGATTATACCATTCTCATCTTGCTTGTTCTTGAAAATCCATTTTGTTCCAATGACATTGTGTTCCGTAGTTGGTCTCTTGACTAATGACCACACTTGGTTGCGCTCAAAACTGTTCAACTCTTCTTACATAGCAACGAGCCAATCGTTGTCCATCAATGCATCTTGTACCTTGAGAGGTTCAACACTAGACACAAACGAGAAGTGAGCACAAAAGTTAGTCAATTGTTTACGAGTGACTCTACCTTCGATATGCGGTGAGGATTTTATCAACATCAACACGACCGCCACACGAGGCATGATGGAGGTTAATGTTTCATGAGGTTCAACTTCATGTCCATCATCCACGTCCTCAACATACGGATCATTAATGTGTGGTGGAAGATCTTCTTGTAGATGTTGCATTTGTTGAGGTTCATCATCAATGATCGGAATTTCTTGTTCTTGCCCTTGATGATGATCTTGTTCTTGAAGATTCTCATGAAGAGGAACTTGATCATCTTCTTGTACTTGGACTAAGGGCATCGGTTGAACAATAGGAGTTTGTGATGGTAGGGTGTTGAAGTAGTTTGATGATGTGTGAGACTTCCCTCTTCTTCTTCATCATCATGAGGTTCTTGTTCCATTGGAAGAAGTGCACCAACACCCATGGTTAAAATATCTTGAGAGGAATCTTCTTCACCTACATCACTTAGATCAACTTGCTCCCCATGGGAGCCATTAAATTCATCAAACACCACGTCACAAGTTTCTACAACACATCCATTGGATTTGTTGTAGACTCTATATGCGTGATAGTTTGATCCATAGCCAACGAATATGCCCTCAATGGTTTTGGATTGAAATTTTCCTAACCGTTCTCTTTTGTTGAGGATGAAACATTTGCACCCAAATACACGAAAGTACTTGACATTTGGCTTGTTCCCAGTTAGGAGCTCATATGGAGTCTGAGGGAGTCCCGGATGAGGGGGTGTCCGGATAGCCGGACTACCGTCATCGGCCGGACTATCATTTGCCGGACTATCATCATCGACCGGACTCCAAGACTATGAAGATAGAAGATTGAAGACTTCCCCGTGTCCGGATGGGACTTTCCTTGGCGTGGAAGGCAAGCTTGGCGTACGGATATGTAGATCTCCTACCATTGTAACCGACTCTATGTAACCCTAGCCCTCTCCGGTGTCTATTTAAACCGGATGGCTTTAGTCCGTAGGACAACAACCCTTACAATCATACCATAAGCTAGCTTCTAGGGTTTAGCCTCCTTGATCTCGTGGTAGATCCACTCTTGTAAACATCCACAATATCAATATCAATCAAGCAGGGCGAGGGTTTTACCTCCATCTAGAGGGCCCAACACAGGTAAAACATCGTGTCCCTTGTCTCCTGTTACCATCCGCCTAGACGCACAGCTTCGGGACCCCCTACCCGAGATCCGCCGGTTTTGACACCGACATTGGTGCTTTCATTGAGAGTTCCTCTGTGCCATCACCGATAGGAAGGATGCCTCCTCCCGTCTTCAAGGACGGTATCTTCGCCAAAGGAGCTTTGGCCACCGGCCAAACTATCCGGCTAGGTGGTTTTCTTATGACCGCCTGTCCGGCCATCGCTTCGACAACGACCTCTCAAGTCATCAAAAGCAATCTTCACGTCAGCTCGGAATTCGTCAAGCGGCTGGATCCAATAGAGCTCTCATCCGTAAACGAGCTCTTGGATCGCATCGCCGCCCTGGGAGTCGCTACAGACTACGATCAGATTGGGCTTAAACCCGATCTGAGAGAAATTAACTCTCCCCAGGCCACCCACCATGTTGCAGTGGTAGAGGAACAATGCGGCGACGCTTCTCCTGTATTGAAAACTAGTCATGTCCGGATCCCCAAACCCCTCATGTCGGATTCCTGCGGAGGGACGGGCTTTGATCAAACACTGAACTTAAAGTCAGGCATCGGACCGCACTCGTTGGACAACGCCCGAAATCCAAGCTTCCAAAATTGGAAACTTCGGCCTTCAAGCCCGAGATGGGTAGGGTTCGGACTTAGTTCCACCCACCCGCCCGCACGTATGCGATCTAACTCTAATTCGGCAAGAGCCCGACGAGACAAGACATCACTCTCGGGCGATTCCTCCGGTTATGGACAGGATAAAGGACCGCAGAGAGGAAAACGCAATCTCGGTCTTCGCAATAATTGCACGGACAAGGAATCCTAAACGCCATAAGTCGCCATGACATCACGCGCGCTGACTTGGAGACCATCGTACAAAAGTATTGTGCGATGGAGAGCGCTGAAAACCGAAGTAAATTTTGGGATAATCCGGCCCCGAATACATCCCTAGTCCGGAACCAAACGGTGCGTCATCATCAAGCACCTGGGCTGAATACCAAAAAACCAAAACCCCTAAAGGGTACGGAACCGTAATGGAGGGTTGGCTAAGCGGACCTGCAAAATTCATAGCACGAGGGCGCCACTCCAACTCATAGCCTTCGAGCATGTTGGATACTACGGCAGTGGCCAAAAGTGGCGAGGAGCTTCTAGCTCCAGAATCCCAGCATAGCAACACCAGTACGGTGTTAACAGTCTTCGAGACTTTCGCATCCAATAACATGCGAAAACGACAACTCCGCAACCTCGCCGAAGTCTACCAAGTAGCAACAATAAATCCATGGAGCGACACGGCTATTACCTTCAATGCCGTGATTTAACCTAAATTCGAACTGCCGGGCACCGGCCGCATTGGTCCTCAAATTTAATAGTAGACGGCTTTCGCCTTACTAAGGTACTCATGGATGGCGGCACCGGACTAAACCTCATCTATGAGGAAACCCTCCAAAAATGGAAATAGATGGAACCGCATTGAGCGAAGCAGCACAACCTTTAGAGGAATAATCCCTAGCCGGAAGCATGCTGCACAGGAAAAATCATGTCGACGTAGTGTTCGCTCGCCAACAATTATAGGTCCGAGGAGGTCACGTTTCAAGTGGCCCCATTCAGCAGCGGATATCATGCTCTATTAGGACGCGAGGCATTCACAATTTTTCAAGCTATACCCCATTATGGGTACATGAAGCTTAAAATGCCCGGTCCCAACGGAATTATCACTCTCGCTAGTGATCCGGGCATAGCACTCCGCACCGAAAACAAGACAGCCGCACTAGCCCTCGAGGCACTATCCGAAGCCCTAGCGGCCGAGGAACTCACCGCGATGCGCTCCACGGTGAACAGGGACGATGTGAAACTTGATAAAAGATCCAAGTCCACCTCTTTTAAACCAGCGGATGAAATAGTCAAATTCCAGGTCCACCCAACGGACCCCACTAAGACGGCCTCCATCGGGCACAATTGAACCCTGATGTAGACACCGCCTCATGAGAATTCCTTCGAAAATTGGGACATTTTGCTCGAACCCATCGGATATGCCCGAATCCCACGCAGATTGGCGAAACACAGCCTAAACATCCTAAAAGGATTCAAGCCACCAAACAGGCTCTTGACGATTTTCCAACCCAAAAGACAGGCAATGGGAGAAGAGCTAGCCAAGCTCTTGGAAGCCGGATTCATCGAGACATCAAGCACCGGATTGGCTAGCAAACTTGGTGATGGTACCAAAGAAGGACAAATCCTGGCGCCTATGTGTCGATTTCAAAGACCTAAATAAGGCCTGCCCAAAGGATCCCTTCCCCTCCCGATCGACCAAATCATCAATGCCACCGCAGGCACGATTCATTGTGCTTCACGGGCGCATACTCGGCTATCATCAAATCAAGATGGCGAAGCGGATCAAGCCGCAACAGCATTCATTACTCCATATGGACCATTCGCTTCACACACGATGCCCTTCGGACTTAAAAACGCGGTGCAACATATCGGCGCATGATTCGTACATGTCCGCTACCCAGATCGGCAAAACAAGAGAGGCATATGTGGACGACGTAGTCATCAAAACCAAACACGCCGAAACTCTAGTAGACGACTTGAGGCTCACATTCGACAGCCTCGAGCATATGACGCCAAGCTGAATCCGGAAAATGTGTTTTCGGCGCATCACCGGAAAGCTGCTGGGCTTCATCATTATCCAGAGAGGAATTGAAGCAAACCCAGCTAAGATCCGAGCTCACAGCTAGATATCCCAAAAGACCTCAAGGAAATACAAAATTGACCGGCTGCGTGGCGGCTCTAAGCCGCTTTATCTCCCGTCTAGGAGAAAAGGCATTACCCTCTATCGCCTCCTCGGTAGACCAACACTTCGAGTGGACGGATGCTGCCACCGCCGGACTCGAAGAAATAAAGGCCATATTGGCAACAAATCCGGTCTGGCTGCGCCCAACACAAGCGAACCAATGTTGTTATACATCGCAGCTACACATCAAGTTGTAAGCGGTACTGTCGTCGAACGAGAAATGAAGGGCATAAATTCCCTCTTCAAAACCAGTATACTACGATCCACCGTGTTAACCCCTTGCAAGTCCGTTACCCGCACTATCGTAAGATAGCGTCGCGGTGTTCATGGCATCCGGAAGCTCGACACTACTTTCAAGAGTGTTCGATAACGATGGCCTCTGAAGTGCCACTTAACGACATTATAAACAACCGTGACACGACGGGCAGGATTGCAAAATGGGCCATTGAGCTCTTACCATTTGATATATCTTACAAACCTCGGCGAGCTATCAAGTCTCAAGTTTTGGCTGACTTTGTCGCTGAATGGACCGAAGCCGAACTCCCTAAAGAATACGGCGCATACTCCAATTGGATTATGCACTTCGACAGCTCCAAAATGTTAGCCGGACTGGGGCTGGCGTCGTATTGACGTCCCCAACCGGAGACACAGTCCAATACGTACTTCAGATAATGTACACGGACTCTAACAACGCAGCCGAATATGAGGCCCTTTTACACGGTCTCCGGATGTTAATCTCCATGGGCATTCAACGCCTAGAGTTGCGCGGGGACTCAAACCTCGCAATATCCCAAATAAACGGAGACTTTGACGCCAAAGATCCGAAAATGGCAGCATATCGCAACGCTGTCCTCAAAATGTCAGCCCGGTTCGAAGGACTTGAATTCCATCACGTCACCCGGGATAATAACCCAGCGGCCGACATACTGGCACGCATTAGCGCAAAACGCGACGCTGTCCCGCCTAACATCTTCCTGGAACGGCTCTTCAAGCCATCCGTACTATGGGAAGAGGAGTCCGGACCTAACAATCCGGAACAAGCCGCGCCAACCGGCGATCCAGCCGATGACATAACACCTTCCGCCCACGACATAATGGCAGTAATTGCCCGTGGATGAACCATTCCTCGCCTACTTGCTTAGGCAGGAGCTTCCAAGACCAAAATGAGGCCCGCTGCATTATCCGCGATCAAAAGCCTACAAGGTCTATGAGGAGAACTTTATAAGAAAAGCACAACCAAGTCCTTCAAAGGTGTATCTCCAAGAGGAAGGGCGAAACCTCCGGCTGAAATTCATGCCGACTAGGCGGACACCACACCGCAGCTCGGGCCCTTGTAGGAAAGGCATTCCGTGCAGGATTTTTGGCCGACGGCTCGGCAGATGCCGAGGACTTAGTCCAAAGATCGTCGGTTGTCGCTCTTTGCTAATCGAGCCATATGCCACCCACCGCCTCAAAACTATACCAATTACCTGCCCGTTCATGGTCCGGGGCTTGACATGGTTGGACCACTTAAAGGGGGAACCCACAAGCAAAGGTACCTATTGGTCATGGTGGATAAATTCACCAAATGGATAGAGGCCAAGCCGCTTAAAACGGCGAGTCCGGACCAGTGATAGACTTTATATCCGGGGTAGTACACCGTTATGGTGTCCCCACAGCGTCATCACCGATAACGGCACGAACTTCACCGCCGACGAGGTTAAATCATGGTGCAAAAATATGGGCATCAAGCTCGATTACGCTTGATCTATCATCCTCAAACCAACGGTCAAGTGGAACGAGCAAATGGTCTCATAATGAGCGGCATCAAACCCGCACTAGTGTGGTCCCTTACGAAATCGACACGACCGGGTAGAGGAGCTCGACTCCGACTGGAGGCTGCGACAACGCCTAACCGTACCACGGATTCACACCATTTTTATGGTGTACGGTAGCGAAGCAGTTTTGCCTCGCGACATCATTCATGACTCACCTCGAGTGTGCATGTACGAAGAAAGAGAAGCCGAGTTGGATCGGCAGGACAGCTTGGACACATTGGAGGAAGAGCGCGACGTCGCCAAGGCTCATTCCGCATTCTATCAGCAGTAGGCTCGAAGATACCAAAGCGTAGAAGTACGGGCCAAGACTTACAACGTTGGCGAACTAGTTCTCGCTGCGGACAAGAAAAGGACAAGCTCAAGCCCAAATGGGAAGGCCCTTCATCATTGACCAAGTCTTGACCGGCGGAGCGTACCGTCTACAAAATGCATTGGATAACCGACTCGAGCCGAACCCATGGAACGCAGCCCGCCTCCGGCGATTATATGCCTAGCGCCGGACTAAGAGTTCGTCCCCTTCCACCGTCCAACAATTTATTTATTTATTTATTTATTTCAGCTGCCTTTTGTTCATCTTTTTCTTCTCAAACCTATTCATCCAAGCCTTAAAGGGCTTTACCAGCATAACGTTCACAAGACAATTGATGTGCTACCGCACTCATTATACACGGGGCTTCTTTACCGTGAAGCTTAATTATACGAGCTTTACGCCCAGCACATGTGTCAAGCCTCCACATGTACCTTTTATTCACTATTATATGCATCGATATGACTTAAGTTTTGGCCAAGCTGGGTTGCTCGGCTCTGTGCTTACCCCTCGCTCCCGATTGTTCGGCTAGGAGGTAAAGGAGCACCTCTGCGATTATTACTTGCCGGGTCAGCGGATGTGTACCTCGGTAGGGTGAAGCCGAAAGCTAAGCGTTCTTAAGGGAATATTCGATCGGTGACTTAAAATATGATTTTTATCCACTTTTTATCTGCCCCGGATGTTTTCTGCTTTTTTCGCAGCCAGGACATGCACTTTAGGGCATGCCACCCCCAGCGGAAAGGAACCCTTAACGGAACTATTCTCCCTGGAAGATGTTTGTTACTAACCATGTAATATAACATAACTAGTTGGGCACTTGTCTAATAAAGCATTGATGACCCCTACGCCTGGTCTCCGTGCATACCCCGGTTGTTTCATAACCGAGAAGGTATTCGGACACACTCCGGACTCTAGGGTCCCGAGGTCGAAGCGAAAAGGTCGGCAAAGACAAACGATCTACAATCCGGCTAGAAGGCATTTTGCATGTCATTTTATAATACATTGTCAAATCGACTGATTGTATTCCTCCTCAATCTCGTCTAACAGGTTGTCTAATTTACAGTCCTGTTGGGAAAATTTTGCGGCCAACTCCACTTGGCCGTATACTAAACTCACAGGGATCTCCTTCCCATCGGGCCCCACAGGTCCGACTTTGGCCATGTGATTGGGATCCGCCTTCTTGTACCGCGTCTTTACCATGGCCCAGTGCCTCCACGCACCTTGGCGGCAGGCAAATCTTCCATAAATGGAAGTGCTGCGCGCCCTCGTAGCTTCTCATAGCTCCCCAAGACCCTCGGGTATGGAGAAGGCTGGCCATAACGCTGGATGACGCCGCTCATAGCCCGCCGAACTCGCTCGATCGGTTGCAACAATTCGGAAGTTGATCACCCGTTGTTATGGGCATCTCCTCCAGGCGACCTGTGAGCATACCTCTGAGATATATTCATCAAATTGACTTCCTCGCCAACTCTTCTTTTCAAAGGAGTTCGCCAAGCACTTACTATATATGCCGTGACGAAGCCGCTGATTCTCCTTAACGGAGCCCGACAGCTCGGCCCTAACGCTTTTCAGCTCTTCTCCAAGCTGGGCATGGGCATCCTGGAGCTTGTTCCTTTCATGCTGCACCTTATGCAAACCCTCTCGCCGCCTTTAGTTGGCGCAGGTTCTTGCTGTCCGGATCTTGTCCGCAGCACACCGCAACGCCGTTTTTAGACTTGCGCAAAGGCCAAACGCTACTTATCCTTCTAAAATAATGCGTTACTGGAGAGGTCCTTGCGTTTCCTCCTGCGCTGCATAATGCGGCCTCAAGTTGGGCCTTGCACTCTTGCAGCTCCGAGACAGTTGGGTATTCTTCTCGGTAAGATCCTGCATTTCATATGATCCTTAAATCAGTTAATATAACTACTTTAAGTCTCGGGGGTTACTGGCATATGCAACCGTTCAAATCTCTTACCCGTATGTCTTTTACATACTGCTCCGTGGCTCTGGTAAAACTATCTTGAGCGGCACGAAGGTGCGCGTCCCCCGTGTTAAAGGCATTCAACGCCTCGGGGGAGAAGCATGCGTCACGAAATACTGTCCGGCGGCGCTTGTGATTCAGGGCACTCTCCACCTCAGACTTGGTGGCGGACAGTCTTCGGCCTCCTCTGTCGGAGGAACGTCCGGCTCGCGCCTTGCGCCGCCTCCCCTCGACCAAAAAGGGAGCCCGCTGGTAAAGGCTGGATTGACAACTTCCACGCCCTTGATCCGGCGGACGCTTTTTCCTATAAAATTATGAGCACTCAAACGCTTCCTAGGAACGTTGCTCTAAAATAAGGAGTTGTGAGCTACACCTTTGCGGCGACGCTTGATCGCGCCCGCTCCTCTTCCGCCTACCGTCCGAATCGCCCTTGTTGGCCAGCCACCGCTGGCTCGGCTTCTCGCCTAGGGGCGCCTCCTGCACAATGCCATCATGTACGGTGGTCAGAAATAAGCAAGGAAGGAATGACGGTGTCAAGGCTTCGGCTGCAATCACCTGGGGAGCCGGATTTAGTCCGGGGTAGTCGGCCGTGATGGCGACTAAAGCATTGTCCATGCTGAGCTGGTGGAACACCCCGTCGATTAGCTACACCTTTATGTCCGATCCTCTTGGAGGCGGATCTCGGATCTCTGTGGATCCTCGGGCTGCGGAGCCGGACTTAGCATTCCTCCACGATCCGACGCAGTTCTGCGTCGAAAGGAGAACACAATGTAAGAAACTTAAGTTTCAAAGGCACGGGTCGGACACGCTGAGTGTTCACTTACCCAAGGCCGGGATTGTTCATGGAAAACCCATTTAACGGGTTCGTCAAGGAAATCCTCCTTCTCCCCTTATACAGGCGGACAAGATCGTCACCAGATCTTCGGCCGATTCCGCCCTTTGCGCCATGGCGGGTGGCATCATCCTCCCGCTGAAATCCCACATGGGTGGCCCTCAGATTGTAGTGGCTGCACCCCACAGAATGCATGTTGCCATGACTCGATCATGGTCAACCGGCATGGGCCAAGAACCTTATTCGCCCATCGATAATGGACGCCTTGTCTTCCTCCATCGGGGCTCATGGACGCCAACTAAGGCGCTTCTTGAGAGGAGCATTGCTGAACTCCGGAGGCCGATCCAACAGGGTCCGCAGCGGGCGCCTTCTATATAAACCATTCGAAGGCCAGTCTTGGGGCCTTCTTAGGGGTTCCGGATGGATATCCGTCCCGGCAATGCGCCATATTTCGGCGCCGCCCACTTGATATATGGACCCCTCGTGAGAGCGGGGGACAAGGCAAAACAACCTCTTCCACAGCGCCAAGTGGGGCTCGATGCCAGGAAAAGCTCGCAAAGAGCTACGTAACCATGATATGCAGGATTGAGGCGGGCGTGAGGTGATGGAGCTGGAGTCCGTAGAACTGTGAGCCCGCGGAGGAATGGATGTACAGAAATCCGAGCCCCTTATTAGATAGGGGACGGCATACCCGCTCCCCTTTGTTGGGATTAGGGTAACCTCTGCTAGCTTCCCACCTTTGTAGGTGGCAAGCCCGCTCGAACCGGAACCATGAAGGCCGGAGGAGATATCCCCCATTTGGAGCTTCACCACCTCGTTGTGCGAAGCAGCATCTCCTCCAATCTCTGGCGAAGGGCTGGGGCGCGAGAAGAGGAGCCGCGTTGACGGTCCATGATGGAATGGATTCTTGGTCGAAAGCGCTCCGATGAGTATTTGCGAGAGGAAGATGGTGATTTGGATCTGGATTCTTGCCTCCCTTATAGGCAGATTATTCGCACAACTAGGGGGTAAAACATAAAGGACACCCTGGCTTTTCACATTCGCACGACACGTGGAAGAAGGCCCTTATTGGGCGGGGAAGCCAAGATGCGCAACATTTATGAGGAAGCTGGACACTGTTCGGCAGGTACATGGAATTTAAAGGAGAACCCGCCTTGCAACGCCGAAGACTACACGCATGCCGGACTTATCGTCATTGAAGCCTGGTTCGGGGCTACCGAGGAGTCCCGGATTAGGGGTGTCCGGATAGCGGACTACCGCCATCGGCGGACTATCATTTGCGGACTATCATCATCGACGGACTCCAAGACTATGAAGATAGAAGATTGAAGACTTCCCCGTGTCCGGATGGGACTTTCCTTGGCGTGGAAGGCAAGCTTGGCGATACGGATATGTAGATCTCCTACCATTGTAACCGACTCTATGTAACCCTAGCCCTCTCCGGTGTCTATATAAACCGGATGGCTTTAGTCCGTGGGACAACAACCCTTACAATCATACCATAGGCTAGCTTCTAGGGTTTAGCCTCCTTGATCTCGTGGTAGATCCACTCTTGTAAACATCCACAATATCAATATCAATCAAGCAGGACGTAGGGTTTTACCTCCATCAAGAGGGCCCGAACCTGGGTAAAACATCGTGTCCCTTGTCTCCTGTTACCATCCGCCTAGATGCACAGTTCGGGACCCCCTACCCGAGATCCGCCGGTTTTGACACCGACAGAGTCTTTTCCAATATAGTGCGGAGGAAGAGCCGGTTTGATGCATGGCATGCAGTGTTGACAGCTTCGGCCCAAAAACTATGTGGTGACTTGTATTTATCCAACATGGACCTTGCCATCTCCACAAGGGTATGGTTCTTCCTTTCGGCTACACCATTTTGCTGAGGAGTATATGGAGCTGAATATTGATGCACAATCCCTTCATCACTAAGGAATTCTTCCAAGGTATAGTTCTTGAACTCAGATCCATTGTCACTTCTTATTGCCAAGATTTCTTTGTCAAACTTGCGTTGTGCTTGCTTGGCAAAATCAATGAAGGTGATCTTCGTCTCGTCCTTGGACTTGAGGAAGAACACCCATGTATATCTTGAGTAATCATCAACAATGACAAGTCCATACTTTTTCCCACCAATACTATCCCATGAAGGAGGCCCAAAGAGGTCCACATGAAGAAGCTCCAGAGGCCTTGTAGTAGACACAATGTTCTTAGGTGGGTGCTTTGATTGATGTTGCTTCCCGGCTATGCATGCACTACACACACGATCTTTCTCAAAAGAGACATTTGTTAGTCCAAGGATGTGATTACCCTTTAAGAGATCTTGAAGATTTCTCATGCCGACATGGGCTAGCTGGCGATGCCATAGCCACCCCTTGTCCGCCTTGGCCATTAGACAAGTTGCATGGAATGTACTCTCTTTCGAGAAATCAACCGTGTAAAGGTTGCCATCCAACTCTCCAACAAAGGCCACTTTGAGAGTATCTCTCTTAAAGACTTTCACATCCGTTAGTCCAAATAGTGTATCATAACCAACAGAAGCCAATTGACAAACAGAAAGAAAATGATATTTAAGAGATTGGACAAGCATGACATTTGCAAGAGACATGTCATTTGTGATAGCCACCTTCCCCAACCCAAGTACCTGTCCTTTTGATCCTCCACCAAACATAATGCTCATAAATGGTTGAATAGCTTCCATGAAATCGTAGAGCAATTTTCTATCTCCGGTCATATGATTGGTACATCCACTATCAATCACCCATTTTACTCCACCGGAGAAGGCAACCTACACACAATTTTTACTAGGTTAGAGGCACCCATTTTGCAATGGGACCTCTCAAGTTAGTCACAAGGGTCTTAGGGACCCAAATAGCATAAAACCGAAATGCATTTCGAGGACCAACAAACTTTGCATAAACTTCTCCATCCTTAGTCTTACGAAGTACATAGGATGGAGGCATGAACTCTTTTGGATTGTTGAGAGTGGGCATGCCCCTTGTGGCCTTCCCACTTACAACCTTACCTTTCTCCTTGTGCCCTTCTCGTACAAAAGTTTCTTTTAGAGGGCGGTGCACTTTGAGAGGACGCCTTCTTCTTGCTTGTGCTTGGGTCAAACCCAAGTCCCTCTTTGGCGAACACTTCATTGTGTTGGCTCAATACCTCATTAAGGTTCTTTTGCCCTTGAGCACATGTCATGAGCCCTTTCTCGATTTGAGCTTTGAGAAAATGATTCTCCTCAAGAATAGATGCTATATCACTACTAGAGTTATTAGAACAAGCATCAACATTGATAATAGGAGACGAGTAAGCCTTAGCTAGAGTTTCAAGATAAGTAAGTTTGAGCATCTCAAAACTCTTTGTAAGAAGGGTGAGCTCTTCTTCCTTAGTCTTGAGAGACACGGATAGAAGCTCACAATCCTTAGAGAGAGAAGCATGAGACTTCGCAAGCTTACTACTATCATTCATCAACTCTTCACAAGAGCCAATAGCCTTTTTCAAGGAGGCAAGATCTTTAGTATGAACATCAATATTTGCACCAATTTTTAAGCATAGTTCATCATTTCGTGCTTCCTCATGTTGGATTTTCCACTCAAGGATTTAACATTTTTCCTTTTCCTCGGTGAAGAGGGTTTCGAGTTCCTTAATGGTGATGGTGTGCTTACTCACCATCTCCATAAGCATACGAAACATAGTGAGCTTCTTTCCTTTGAGAGAGCACATGAACTTATTAAGTTTAGCAAGCATAGGATCATTTAGATCATCATCCTCATAACTATCATCCGCATCAAGATACTCATCACTAGGAGTAGAAGGAGTGAAAAGAGGAGGATTTGATCGTGGAGTTACCTTGACCTTGTCAGGAGAGCTTTGGTCCTCTCCATCTTCTACCACGGCCTTTGCCATTAGGCACTTGTGAGCGTTGCCCTTGTAGTCTTTCATGTAGTTGTAGCATTTTCTTACTTTCTTCTTTTGAAATCTTCCTTTGAATTTTCCCGGGCTAAACTTCTTGACAAAAAGAGCCATGTCTTCATATGAAGGCCCCTCGTCTGATTCAATCTCATCACCATCTTCATCATCCTCTTCTTCTTCTTCTTCTTCACTTTGTTCATCTTCACATACATGCTTGGCCTTCAATGCAAGATTGATCTTTGATGATGAGGAACCATGCATGGCAAGATGTTTTGTGGCATTAGTATTTGACTCTTCAAATAGTTGAAAGGTGGATACGATGTCATCTGTAGTCATTTCCTTGAAGGTATGGTGTTGTCTTATGTCCCACACCATTTGATGGTGAAATGGAGCAAGAGCATGAAGTAACTTATCCACAAGGAACCTCTTAGTCATGTTGAATCCATCTTGTGTCTTGTCACACTCACATGACTCAATATCGGCAGTGAGAGTCATGAGACGCTCATGGAGTTGATTGGGGGTTTCACCTTTCTCCTTACAAAAGTTTTGCAATTGCCCCTTGGCAATTTCATATTGAGCACTCCGGAGGGTAGAAGTGCCAGTCTTGGATCGTACAACAGTTTCCCATAGTTCCTTGGCACTTGTGATGTGTATGAACGGTCTCCTTTGCTTTTCATTCATACCTCTCCTTATCCACATGATTGCAGTGTCATTGAGGTTCTTGTCATATATTTCTCTTGGTGTGGGGTTCTTTGGATCAACCACATGATAGCTATACTCAATGATCTCCAGCATTTCATCGTTTCCATGTCGAAGATGATCCTGCATAGCAACTCTCCACAAAGCAAAATCGGAAGTGGCACTAAGCAAAGGAGGTTTGCCTTGAGGATTATATCTTGGTTTTTCAACCTGAGGTCTTGCATAAAGCCAAGGAACACTGGCGTGTTCATTGCTAGGAGGTTCTTGACCAAGTGGTGGAGTAGGCACAATTGGCCTTGAAGCAGCACCACCCGAGAGTGGTGCAAGCACCGTGGACAACGTGGCTAATCTCATTTGTACCAAGGCCTCAAGAGAAGCATCATGCTCCTCTTTTTGCTTAGCAAGGGCCCGTTCTAGATCCTCCGACGTAAAGGACTTGACTTCAGAGGAAGCCTCGCCTTTATCCTTAGGATCTACAACCAGGGGAGTCCCATCCGGGTTCATCTCGCTCTAGGGCGGTTGAGCCACAAGAATAGATCACGAGGCTCTGATACCAATTGAAAGGATCGAGATGGACCTAGAGGGGGGGTGAATAGGTACAATTACAAATTTTAATTATTACTTAGCAATTTTAGGCAATAATGCGGAATATGAAGATGAGCCTAACAATTGCAAGTGAGTACTAAGTACTAAGCTAGTAACACAAGTACGTAAGTAGGCAAGCACAATATGATGTATGTAAGTGCAAAGAGAGAAGTAACCACAAGTAGAGAGTTAGGGTTAGGAATAACCACAACTCCGGGAGACGAGGATGTATGCCGATGTTCACTTCCTTGGAGGGAAGCTAGTCACCGTTAGAGAGGTGGATGTTACCACGAAGGAACACCAACGCCACGAAGGCTCACCCTATTCTCCCTTTGAGACAACACCACGGAGGCGTTTCTCAACCACTAGTGGTAGACCTTAAGGTGGTCTCCAAACCCTCACAAACTTTTCAGAGGTTAATCAGAAAGTTCGATTCCTCTCCAAATGACTCCTACCACCTAGGAGTCTCCAACCTCCAAGAGTAACAAGAACGATGGAGGGAAGCTCAAAACTTGCTCAAATCACGAATTCCTTTGGTGCAAAGAAAGGGAAGGAGTGGATCTATCACTTGATTGGAAATCTTCTCTCAGATGCTCCTAGAACACTTGGGGATCTAGGATTTGGTGTAGGTGAGAGACAAAGAGAGGAGTGTTCTTGATAGGCTCAAAGTGAGTGGTCAACCCTATCCCGTGGATGGGAAAGCCATATATATAGTAGATGAGTAAAAGTGACTATTTGAGGAACATAAGTGTACAGGATGGGTCGGACGTCCGGAGAACATCGGACATCCGGAGGCACAAATAGGCCCGGACGTCCGACAGTTGTCGGACGACCGGCCGCTGTGAAACTGTGAGCCACGACCCAGTGTACAGGACACGGACGTCCGAGATGGGCGGACATCGAACCACGGACGACGGAGAGTCCGGACGTCCGTAGAAATGATTCTGTTGTGAAAGTACCGGACGTCCGAGAGTTCCGGACATCCGTAAAAGTCATTCTGTAAAGGAACACCGGACGACCGGAAGTGGCCGGACGTCCGGGCAACCGAGAGGGACCGGACGTCCGTAGAACATCGGACGTCCGAAGGCAAGGTATAGGAAAAGTGGCTTTGAGCAAGTTTTTCACTAGATCCAACGATCCCCTCTTAATAGTGCGGGATCCCTATACTCAAGAACAAACCATAAATCAAGTCAATATCTTGTATCTCCATTCTTGAGTTTTATGCTTTTTGTCCCTAGTCATGATCCATGCACACAGTCTTTGCGACATAATCCTGAGATATACTTGATAAACATGATTAGTCCCTAGCATAGGTGTTGTCATCAACATCAAAATATGATTAAGGGCATGATTGCACTTTCAAACCCGAAGACTTTACCAATGTCGTCGTCTTAGCACCAGATTCGATCTTGTAGTAGGATCACATAATGATTTGCATCTTAGATCTGGCTTTGAGCTCGGGTCCGAACACTGCACTGCCGGATCAGGCGTCAGGCCCGACCAGCCAAAGTTCTGAGGCTATGTTAGGTGGTACCTCGAGCAAACTTCAATTGATCCTCGCCTATTGTCAAGAGATGGGGAAGGTCGACATCCCGCTTTTGAACGAGATGCTAGATTGGATACAGAGCCTTGGAATCTCAAACGATCAAGCCTCGGTCTATGATTGGATCGGGGACAAACCTAGAGGAGCAGAAATTTTGTCCCATCCTCCACCCACTTAGTCGCTATAGTCGAGGACTTAACCGATGTATTGGACTAGGCCTCCGAGGAGGCAGTCGACATGGATGAAGATGCCGACAACATGTCATACACTGCGTCATCCTTAGCCACCTCCAATACTAGCAAGTGGGTGGCCACCTTCACCTACATGTCTAGATGGTAGATACCCCCAAGATGATGAAGGAGGCAAAGAACCCCCCCCCCCCCCAACGCCAGCGCAGAGGGCGCCACAGCAAAAACACAGGAAACGGCGAAGCTAGTAACATGCCACCAAGAATGGCGACACCATCTATAATGGCACTACTCTGAACGATGTCGAGGGCCACAACATGATACATCTCAGCATACTAAGGAGATATTAAGAAAGTATAGTCAAGATTCTCTAGAAGCATTTCCTTCTTGTATTTCTTCTCGACCACCTGAGATGTCGGCATCACCACCCCGAGGTAATCCCTCCTCTCCCGCTTCTTTCCTTCATGCTCCCGCTGAGCAACCATCTCTAGATCAAACTTCGGATAGTTAGCTTGAACGGTCGCAAAGGCCTGCCGAGAACCTTCCAAGTAGGACGACTGCTTGACAACTCAACTTGGGATCCAGCCATACGGCTTTGAAGAGATGCTCCATGGAAGGCTTGGCCGCTCATTGTAGTTCTGCCATTTGCTTCGGCTGGTCGTAGAGGAATTGAGGACATGCCGATGCCTGGAACTGCATCCGGAAGGACTCTGCTCGGCCACATCTTCACACCCACTAAAGTGTCGGCACGCATCCTCTACACATTGCAGGAGGTCCAAAAAGGCGCCTAATATACGCCAACGTTTCCTCGGCTTGGGGAAGGCCGCTTGACTGCCGAAGACACACTTTAGTAAATATGGCTTACCGGCAGCTATCTTGGTCGTCTGTCGTAGTTCTTCCTTTGCCACATTTGCTTAGGAGGTGGCCTCATGATACTCTGCTGCGAATTTCTTGAGCTCGTCATCGTCTTTTCCCGCTAAGGTCTTCAACGAATCACGTTCAACGATGATGACCTCTAGGCAGGAGCTCGCCGGAGCCGGCCGACGGCGGACGGGCACGGGAGACGGGGTATCTGGAGCAGCGGCCCAGAGTCCTCAAATATTCATACTCGTCTTATTTCCTTCTTCATCTTGCAGGTGTTGTTCGTCCAGAGGAAGGAGAAGAGGCATACGGCAACGCCGCCGGCTGGTCGGGTGACACCAACCAAGCCACGGGTGGCGCAGACACTCCGGCGAGTATGAATGAGTACTTGACCACCATGTAATCTATCCATCTTCCCTCTTTCCTACTTCCCCTCGATCTGGTCCTCATTTGCCATGTTCTTCAGCTGCAGAAATCACTAATTCTCCATGTTATTGAGCCCATCTGAAGTTCAATGCTTAGAGATCTTGTGCTCTACATTACCTGATATTTCATTTGATTGAGGGTAGTGGACAAAAGCATGGTTTAGTCATTGAGTTTACTAAAATCAGCTGAGCTCTTCTTTTGTTCTAAAGATATTCTGAAGCAAAATCATGTCCTAGCAACCTGAGAAGAAGTGCAACAATCAAACCTTACATCAGTTTTGGTTCGGAGTTCTGAAGACAGGCAGACCCGTTTTGGTGTCTTAATCAAGGAATTCTGAAGACAGGCAAATGAGGCAATATCTATTAATATGATAAATATAAGGTTAAAGAATGGTAGATTTCCATGTGACGCTAGCTACAACTCTGTTATACTCGGGCTATGTATATCAAAGGAATTTGATCAGTCGCTTGATTTTCTTGCTGAGATGCAGTTGGAAAAGTTAAAACAAGTGAGATCTCCTGTGATGTGCTCACACATGGCCTTTGGTGCCATGGGATGAACCAGTTATGCCAAGAAGATCAAGCTACCATCGGGAGAGATCGCAGATGCTCTAGCATGGCACTTTGAGAACCATGGTTTATTTACTATCCGGAGCGCATGGCATACAGTCTTGCGCACACTAGCACCGACCAAGGCAGTAGCAGTAATTCACAGAAAAGGGACAAAAAAATTTGGAAGCTAATCTGGAATGCAAATGTGCCAAGTAAGGTGATGATATTTGGGTGGAGGCTTGCTTTGGATAATTTGGCAAGAAAAATAAATAAATGGAAGAGGACCCTGGAACATGATAACATCTATAACATTTGCGGCAATGGGGTTGAGGATAGCTACCACGCAATAGTGACCTGCACAAAATCAAGGGCACTTAGAGCAGAGATTAGAGGAGAATGGTATCTCCTGGCTAAAGAAAAGTTTCAGTTCTCAGGGCTACTAGCTGCAAAATCTGCTGGCTATGATCATTCCAGAGTAGCGGAGTATGGTCCTGATGCTTTTTTGGCGAGCCTGGCACTTGCTAATAATATAGTGGATGGAGAGGGGTGATGTTCGATCACATCTTCAGTATGTTTTCTGAAGAACTATGTTGTCAAACTTAATCATGGTGATTCACGGACTTTGGATGAGAAAGGAAAAGATATGGTCGGCACTACGGATATCAAAACTAAAGATACAAATGCAGCAAGTTCTAATTGATCCGCAGTGGGTAAAGGCACTCAGTGGGCAAAACCTCCACAAGGGCCCCTGAAGATAAACATGGATGAGCTTATGATGGTGAAACTGGAGCCACTGCGGGGATTGTAATCAGAGACAGTAGTGGCTGCGTGATTCTTGCTCAGGGATGCAACCTACCAAGGTGTTAAAATGCTGAAGAAGCAGAAGCAAGGGTGTGTGCCACTGGCTTAAGGCTAGGCCCTGAACGCTCAGATGTTCAGTTTTCCGTTGAAAACTAATTGGGCAAATGTAGTGGCACAGATAAATTCCAATAAAATAAAGTGGTCTTCCTGGTGGGATGCGTACATCGAGGTAGCTTCGTCGATTACTGACAAGGACGTAAGGGTTAGAGAAAGATGGGAAGAGAAAGCAATAGGGTGGCACATGAAATTGCAAAATTTTCACAGTATCGTGTGAGGGACGTGCTCTGGAAAAATCCCCTTCCTCCTTATCTAGCAGTGTTGGTGGATCTGGACTGTAATGCTGTGGAATATATGAAATAAAATGCTATCCTTCCCCTAAAAAAGTTATGCCAAGAAGATTTGGAGATGCTATTGACCTTTGGTTCTGCACCATCCTTTGGCATGTATGGAATTGTTTTTGATAACCAATGTAGGTCCAACAATACACTGGAAGCTGCATAAATTTTGCATGACATGCAACAAGCAGGACATGTACCCAACTAACGGTGTGTGATAGGCAATTTAAGCAATACTGATAGGAAGACTGAAGGACATGAACAATCTCAAGCAGTAAAAATTGCTGGTAGAGATAGGGTTTACTGTAGGGTACAGGGGTTCCTGACGGATGGCGGTCCGAGTTGACAAAGACTTGGCCTCCTCGCCACCAGGCGACACTGTTTAGATCGCAGATGACCTTTCATCACATTTTAGTTTGACCTAACCTGCCTCAGGGACAACCACCAGTGTGTTTTCACACACCTTCTCGCCTCTAATTGCATACGCTTGTCAAAGACGCCAAAAAAAGTACACATTTGTCTTTTGCTAGTTATCTTTCTAATAACATACACATCAAATGACCAGATTCGACCTATGCTTTAGACATGTGATGATTGATTTTATCTTTTACTCCCTAGCTTTGTACAGTAATATGATTTTTTTTAGATAAAAAGTCTTATATTACTTTATAGAGGGAGTATTTGCGAAGTAAAATAATTAATAAAATGCAACATTTGGAATCCAAATGTACTTTTACTTAAATCTTGAAGGATGCAGTTGATTGGTTTTTAGAGTGCATATGTGTTTAAATTTCAATGCACGTCAACTTTTTTCTTCTGTTGCAACGCACGTGCATGTGTGCTAGTCTAACATACAGATAAACTTGGCAAGATTATAAGCTTCATGCTGAAGTTTCTTCATTCATGGACGAACTTGCATGACTAAAAACCAGTCATACAACATGAAATCTCCAAGATGGCCGCACCATGACGGCCACCGAAGAATGTCATTAACCACTCCTTGATAGTCTTAGGCAAATTGGATGCTAACTAGATCAAGATCATCAGCTAGAGTCATAGCATCCTGCCAAGCAAAAGTTTTCAAGCTAGTAGTGTCAGTTACTGTTAAGTATATTGATTATTAGAAAAGAAGAGATAGATTAGGATTTGTTCTGGCTTATCATGTACTTGAAGTAGATCATTGTACTTCTATATATATGCCAGGAGGCTCAAGCAATACAACAACTATTTCACCAAACCCCTCTCTTCCTTCTAACATGGTATTAGCCTAATTGATCCTAAACCCTAGCCGACGCCGCTTCCGCACCCGCACGCCGCCCCCGGGACGGTCGGCCTCCATGACCACCGCCGGGGGCCGCGTCGCCCGTACCTAAGGTTCGTCCGCCGGTCATGTTGACCGGCTGCCCTAAAGAGTCTTTTTTCCAAGCCCTTGCTCTGAGCTTTTCGCTCTCTCGCCGGTCATTTTGATCGGCGTTTTCTTTTTGTTTTTTCGATCTACGATCTAATTGCATCGCCTGACATCATCGTCGACATCCGTGTGCCTCTAAATCCGATACCGACGCAACTACCGGTCTCTTCATCGACAAGGTGGCCTTTTGCGACACGATGGCCTGTCAACCGTCGTCCACGCATCCGTTCGCCGATCGTTTTGCACCGCTGTCGTCATCTTCATCCGATTGGAATCCTACACCAACCCGCCTCCGTCCGGATGTGTTGCATCCGTTCCCTGCGGACTTCATCATCACCAAGCCAAGCTACCCACAAGTCCCCGCGGTGCACATCAAACTCAGCCACCCGCATACGAGAGTACACCATGCAGATTTATTTGGACTTTGCGTGGGCATGCAGTTCGTTTGAGTTTCCTGCATGAATGTATCGTCACGGGCGCGTGCGGCTGATGTGAAGCTCTGTGCTGTTTTACTATGGCTCAAACCAAAGCCACCGGCGCCGCATGGCCCCCTGGTCGCCCGCGTGTTCCTGCGCGCGCATGATGGGCTGCTCGTGCTGCTCGGGGCTGCGGCCATCTGCTCGTCTGCGCCTCTTCAACCTCATGAGCTATTGGACTGATCACCCGACCGCCCGTGATTCGCCTCATCTTTGCCGTGCGACTGATCTGGCCCATCAATTATGCGCGCCTTTGCAGGTTTGCTGAAGATCATCTTCGAGTTCAGCACGCCCCTCTACCGATCGAGCAACGGGCTGTCGCCGCGTCGTCCCGTCGGGCCGCAGCGTCGCCGCCCCGTGGTTCTTCTCCCGGCTGCACCGACCCGCGTCACCGCTGCATCGCCTCTTCAGGCCGTAGTGCCGCGGCCCGCGGTCCTTTGCGGCCCCGAGGCCGTCCGCTCCAGGTCGTTCCCGTGGTTGTACCGACCCTCGCGCCGTCTCTGCGTCGGGCCGTAGCAAGCATGGCACGCGGTCCATGCCACCGTCTCGAGACCATTCCCGCGGTTGCACCGACCCGGGGTCCGCCACTGCACCCCACGGTCCCCGCTGCCGCCCTAGGTCTTCCCGCCGTCGCCCCGACCTGCCTGCCGCCACTGTGTCGCCCCTTCGGGCCGTAGCGCCGCGGCCCGCGGTCCACTCCGCCGTCACCACGCGTCGACCTCCCGTGGTATGCGCCATCGTCTCCCTTGGCGCAGGAACGCCACCTTCGCGCGGTCTTAAATCCGCACTGTCGGTTCTTCGCCTACCGAGCACCGCCGCGCTCTCTAACCTAGCCGCCGCTGCCGCCGTCGAAGCCGCCGCCGCCGCCGCTACCCGTAGCGGCGCGCCGCCATCCACCTCGCCGTCTTCGTCCAGCACCAGCCCGTCGCCAACGTCGTCGTCATCTACCCCGACCACTTCGTCTACTCCGACAACCGCGGGCGATATTGGCCCCGCGCCGATTGGCGCCGCAACCGTCGTCGAGTTCTTCTCTGCTGGCCCCTCTGACTTCTCCGACATGGCGTACATCTCGTGCAGGTCCCTCGTCTACGCATGCCCGGTGCTGGCAAGTGCGTGCCTTCGTCCACGACATGTCCCCGGGCCTGGCAAGTCTGGTGCGGCGCTTCGTCAACGTCGTCTTCGTCCGTCTACACATGCTCGGTGCTAATGTCAACATGATGTGTTCCCGGGCTTGGCAAGCCCGGCACGACGCGTCGTCAACGTCTTCTCTCCGGCGCACCATTACTTCGACACTACTGCGCCTATGACTAACTCGGTGCCTCCTTGCGTCCGCGGCTTCACAGTGACTTCCTCGACACCGGCTACCCCGACTCGACATCGACCACGGCATTCTTCGTGCGGCTACCTCGACCATGGCTCCACCATCCTACGCTCTTGGCTACCTCGACAACCGGCACAAAGGGCTATCGCCTTGCTTGAGCAACCTTTCAGTTTTCACTCCAGCCACATCTTTCGTGATGCATCGACCGTTACGACTGTGGGAGGTGTCCATCGGCTTGTCTTCAGATTCTTCCCCTGTCTCACCGTCTGCGTCGCTACCGTTGTGACTGCGGGGGATATTGAGTATATTGATTATTAGGAAAGAAGAGATAGACTAGGATTTGTTCTGGCTTGTCTTGTACACCAAGTAGATCATTGTACTCCTATATATATGCCCACGAGGCTCAAGCAATATAATAACTATTCCACCAAACCCATCTCTCCCTTCTAACAGTTACACCTCCAAACACCATAAATGAAGAGCCCATATAAGCACCGAATTGATCTGTACATATCGCCGCTACCGTGAGACCTCCTATTCGGCTATCCAGGTGCTGAAAAGGGACACAAGTGGCCCAATTCCCTCTTCGGCCTCTCGGTTGCTCGCCAGGTTCATTTTTTCGTTCGCTATTCTTACTATACTCATATCTCGTACTATAAAATAATAATAATAAAACAAAAATTCAAAAAATTGGTAGTTTTGAAAAAAGTACATAAACTCGGTTGACCATTCACCATCGAAAACTAAGAAAATAATCATAAATACGAAAAGGTTAAAATTTTCAAAAAGTTCACAAAACTTAAAAATTATCGAATTTTAAAATATTTCTTAATTTTGGAAAAAAGTGCTTGTATTTTAAAAAGTTAACTAAATTTGGAAAAAGTTTACGAATTTAAAAAGTTCTAGTAAATTGAAAAAAAAGGTCCAGGAAATTTGAAAAAACATGAATTTGAAAAATAATCATAAAATTCAAGCAAAAAAATCATTAAAAATTACAATTGAAAATATTCATGAATTGGAAATTTTGAAAATGTCCATGCATTTTAAAAAAGAAAATAAAATTGAAAAGCAAAAAACAGAAAAGAAATAAGTAACAAACGGGACAAAGACCTAGGCCGGAAAACCAGAAACAAAAAAGAAAAACCATGTTCGAAACTTCTAGAAGCTTCCTAAAACTAGTTGGGTAGCTTTCAGAAGCTTCCTAAAACCAGCTGGGTAGCTTCCAGAAGCTTCCTAAAAATAGCATGTGTTCGTGCATGAAAGATGGGCCTCCCACTACTACGATCGACTGATTCAAGCGTGGGAACCAGTTGATAGAATAGCCTATAACCTGTGCCATAAGTGTTGAATAGGACCTGGCCGACGAGGCTCCTAAGTGGATGGAGCACTAGGACTGCTCCTAGGTGGTGCCTTATGTGCCAGTTGGGGAACTTGTGCTCACTCACTGCCCTCGTGTAGGCTAGGCCAATATAGCATTTTGAACGCTTGCTTCGTTCCCGGGTGGCTTTGCTATAATAAATCTGATTTGCTTGGTTTTTTATCTCCTTGGTTCACTCTGTTTGGTTGGTTCCCAGTTTGACTGACCGCTGTTGACCGTTGACAATGCTCATGTTGACCGATGACTTTTCACAAAAGGCTTAGATTTTTAAAAATCATGAAAATAAAAAAAAGTTTATACTTTTGAGAAAAAAATTCACAAATCTGAATAAAGGTTCATAGAGTTCAATAAACTTACAAATTTTAAAAATTCATGAAATAAAAGATTTAAGAAATAAAAAGTTCACTAATTAAAAAATCACAAAAACTAAGAAAAAAGTTCATGAATTTGAAAAGAGTTCGAAAAATAAATAAAATATCACGAATTTGAAAAATGTTCATCTAATTTTTTAAAATGCACAAATTTGAAAATTTTAACCTAATTGAAAATGTTCATTGATTTTAAGTGTAGAAATCATCAATTTAGATTTTTTCACAAATATTAGAAATATCTTGTGTTTTAGAAAAGTTCATAAATTTAAAAAAAAATCATGAATTTGAAAAAGTTTCAAAATTGAAAATTTTTGCAAATTTGAGAAAGTTCATGAATTGCAAAAATTTCATGCATTCTAAAAAAAGATAAAGGAAAAAACCAGATGAAGAAAAGAGTAAAACCATAAAAAACATCAAAAGAAACCAGACCGAAAAATCTAGAAACATCAAAAGAAACCAGATCGAAATTTCTAGAAGCTTCCCAAAACCAGTTGGGAGCTTCACATAAACATTACGTGTGTGTGTAGGTGGGTCGGGCCCACTAAATATAGCTAAGGAGACAGGGGTGTGCACTGTGTACGGTGTTACCTTTGACGAGGAGCTCCTATGTGACTCTGCTTGTGTCGAAGAGTCGAAGGTTCGCATAGGCGTAGCACACTTGGGCCGGCCCAATTGGTTTTTCCGAGATGAAAAATGCGAAAAAAGAACCACTTGGGCCGGCCCAATTGGTTTTTGCGAGATGAAAAATGCGAAAAAAGAACCACGCTCCCGCTGGGATTCGAACCCATAACTTCCCGGTGATGCGCGCGCTGCGCAAACCACAGTGACCAACAAGCTCTTGTGCTAAAATGTGCAGTGCAACCCTAGAAGAAACAAACGACAGCGATAAAACTTAAAATTTTCTAAAAAATTCACAAGAACTAAAGTTCCACTGAGGGATCAAAATGATCACCTCTTGACAAGGAACCAGGTCGCTAGCTACTATAATTCCTCGGAATTTGTGTAGAAAATTGCAGCCCGGTGTATATGACCTGTAAGCTGCGGCCAATTTAAGCATTTTGAAATTTCAAACATGATTTCTTTTGGAAAAAGTTAATATTTTTTAAACAAGAACACTTCAAAATTGTGAACAAAATTTTGAAAATTCAAACGTTTTATAAAAACACAAACATTATTTGCGATTCTCAGATATTTTCTTGCAAAAATGGAAAGAAATTGCAAACAAAAACATTTTTCAAAAGTAAGAACAATTTTTGCAAAAATGTAATTTTTTTTCTGAAAAGGAACATTTCTCAAAATTATGATCAATTATTTGAAAACTCGAACATATTTTAAAATTTGTAAATAATTTTTTAAAACGAGAACATTTTTTGGGGTTCTGAATAATTTTTAAAACCCTGCGAACTATTTTTGAAAAACACTAACAAAATTTGAAACCACGAACATTTTTTCAAAAACTACGAACAATTTTTTTAAACTCCAGCAAAAATGGAAACATGAACATTTTTTTGAAAGGAGGAGCTTTTTTGAAAGTAGGAACATTTTTGGAAGCAGGGACATTTTACTGAAAGTAGGGCATTTTTTAAAGCAGTAATATTTTTTGAAAATTCTGAACAATTTTTAAAAAGTTGTGAACATTTTGAAGAAAAACGTACCAAATTTTTTTGAATAACGATTAGTTTTTGAAAATTGCGAACAATATTTTAACTCCTGAAAATATGGTGTTTTGAGGACACTTTTGAAATACAAACATTTTTAAAATTTGTGAACAATTTTTATAATGGGGACATTTTTCAAATTATGAACATTTATTAAAAAGTATGAAAAAATTGAAAATCCTAGATTTTTTTGGAATTTATGAACAAAGCAATAAAACACATTGATTTAAAAAAATGAAATTAAATTAAAATAAAAATAAAAAATAAAATTGGAAATGAAAAATTTAAAAGAAAGGAAAGTGAAAAAAAAACAAAAGAAAATAAAAAATAGGGGAAAAAGGAGAGAAAAGAAAAAAAAAGGAATCAGAAATCCTGGAAAACCGGTTCCATTATCCCTCGATCTCCCTGTGCCAAACCTCGACAGTTTGTCGCAACATGCGGCAAATAGGAAGTTCCCCTTTGCCACAGGGAGCTCCTAGTCGGAGCTGTAGGCGCCCGCTAGCGATACTGGCGCTCGCACGGTAGTGTAGCAGGCTGGCCCAGTAAACACAGCGAGGCGCGAGGAAGGTTGGACTATCGCAAAAAATGCTCAAATATGGCAAAGCCAGGAATCGATCTCTAACTGCGTGTACCCAAACATTCAACCGCAACCACTAGGCCGAAGTCTCTTTGCTGTCTATTTTGAGGACAAACTTTTCTTATTACAAACCCAACCTATTATGTGTATTTATTGTATGATAAAATGAAAAAAAGAAAAATGAATGCACAATATAAAAAATGTGAATTTGAAGAAAGTTCATAAAATTTAAAAGGTTCGTACCAACTAAAAAAGTCGTGAATTTGAGAAAACTTCATGGATTTGAAAAAAGTTCACAAAATTTATGATAAACTTCATGAAATTTTGAAGACAGTTCACAAATTTGGAAATTTCATCGATTTTGGGAAAAGTTAACATATTTTGAACAACTCTGTTATGAGATCGCGGTGAGGGTGAGGGCGTGATTAGGTAGGGGAGATCTTCGTGCGCACCCCAGTGTTCGAACCGCAAGGGTTTTGCCGGAACCCGAAATCCGACACAATGAACTTTCATCGATTTTGGGAAAAGTTGCTCATCTCTTCCTGCTCCATTCGCTTCTCCTTCCCCGCTGACCCCCATGGCGCCTATTCGGAGGTTCTCTGCCACAGAGAAGGGGGAAACCCCCCGCGACGAGCCTAGGCCACTTCCACCGAACAAGAGGCCGAGCCACCGCCGTGATATGGTCGTGAGGACAGAAGTGTCGAGGCCTTGGTACGAGCGGCCTCCTCCCGGGTACCCGCTACTCTGTACGCCCAAGCCGAGGGCTCTGGAGGGAGAGGCGACCGGCGCCGCCGCCCGCGCCGGGGTTGTGGTCGCCGCGCCGTGGCGACGCACGCCGTCGCCCCTGGAGTCCACGCAGCGGACTCCTCGCGCGAGCTCGTGATGTGGGCGGAGATGCCTTCCCGCAGTTCTTCTCCGTCGAGATGCCGCCGAGGGGCCTCCTTGTGCTTTGGGTGCAGCATGCCGACTGCGACACCCCGGCGACTGGAGCGGAGGTCGAAACCGTCTCCCCAGGCAAGATCTTCATGACCTGCGGCTGGGGCGATGTTGCTCGGGTCTGCCGCGCGGAAAGCGCCCTCGCCATCCACTTCAGGTACGACGACTCCTCCACGATGTTCTTCAAGGTCTTCGACGCGAAAGGCCGCCGCCTGGAGTGCTGCCCTGGAGAGGGTCATCGAGGCAGCATAGCGGCCGGCACCGAGCTTGCCACTGGCTTCTCCAGTGGCTCCTCCAGCAGCAGTGGTGGTGTTCGGGAGTCCAGCGACTCTCCCGAGCTTTACGAGACGCCAGAGACGAGCGACGACAGCTACGTGCCCCCGAGCTCTCGCCGGGCCCGGAGCAAGGCCGCAGCGTCAGGCCGCCGCCGTCGTTGATCTGGATAGGGTTGGCGCCGGCCTCCCATGGCACACTGTTGATGATGGCGTCGGCTGCGCTGGTGCATGCAGATAGGGCTCCTAGGAAATTTCTTCTTTTGTTCCTTGCGAGGAATCGAAACGGACCCCGTGGGGGCGTGTAAAGCATCCGTAATGTCTTATGTTCATATTATCCTTATTATGAAAATTTACGAACGCATGTCTTGTTTCGACTTTGTATCCCCTTTCCAACCCCACGGTAGCTTGGTGCTCTACGCCGACAGGTCCGTGTCCCAGTGCGATCTGCAGCCGTCATTTGGTATGCCGGTCGCGATCTTGTGGTCAAGGCCGGAGGTCGTGCCCGAGGTCGATAGAAGAGCTCTGGGCGCGATGCTCAAGAGGTCCCCTTTAGCGCTCAAGCAACCACCGAGAGGCAGGAAAGGGTGGCGATGTTGCCGTAACAAGGCTGCCTCAGGTGGGGATCCTATACAATGGCGCTGGGTTGACCGAGGCGCGAGACTTATCTTGGCATTCCTGAGCTAGCTCCTTGTGTCGCGCCAGACTTGTGCGTCGACTGCTGTAGGGTAGCTAGGTTAGGCTCGTGCGAGCCTCCCCCTCTTCTCCACGCTCTTCCGTGTGCTCTACGTCCTCAGGTCCTGGCCCTTGAGCAAGCTCAGCCGCCGCTGGTATGCCAGGTCGCGATGCCGTGGTCAAGGCCATGGGGTGAGGGCTGGAGAGCCAGTAGGAGCTCCTGAGTCGCGATGCTCAGCAGCACCCCTTTTAACGCGCAAGCGAATCGCATGGGAGAAGAGGAAGCCCATGGTACCGCTCGCTGTCGTTCTTGGGAGGTTCCTGCAAGTCAGCACGGGGAGAAACACAGATTGCCACGATGATTGCCGGTCTGCCGCAGGTCACTCTGCAAGAAGATGAAGGCACCGAGGGCCTGTTGAGGTGACGTGCACGGGGCGTGCCGTGAGCCAGAGCTTGACCGCTTAGATTTGTCGACGCTGCAGGGACAAACCCGAGCACAGGCGCCGTGCCAGAGTGTGTAGCCCCGTGGTAGGTGACAATCAAGCAGGTGATAACCATAAATAGATTATGCATGAAAAGCAGACTAGCTCAGGTAAATGTGAGAACGATACACGCCACTGGGTCGGACCCGAGCGGCCTGGGGATGATGCAGCCCGAGGGGCGCCCCCAGCAGAGCAATGCTAAAGACGTAAAAGGGGTACATGCCGCGGGGAAGAACCCACGCAGCCTGGGAATGATGCAGCCCGAGGGGCGCTCCCAGCTAAATAAACTTGGAAAATGTCACTTGGTTCCATTGTCGAAGGGATGTTGGGGCATCTGAAGATGCGTGGCGAAAGGGTTGCTCCTCACGAGCCACCGGGGCCCTGAGCCTCGGGAGGATCTAGGGGTCCGGGCGGTTCCTTGAGGACCGTCTCCATCTCCGTCAGGACTTCGTGATGCCTGGCCACCTGAGCCGCCAGGATGCTCCGCAGGTTACGCTGGAAGGTGGCTGCCATGCTCGGCAGGCCGAATGGCATGCGAACATAGCTATGAGGTGGGCCCTCGCAGCGTCCAGTGCGGGAAGGCCAGAAGAGCTACTGAGATGCAGCCATGTTGAGCCCTGGGATGTCGACGCAGACGCGCAGCCCGCCATCCTCGCCTGGATGGGGAGCCGCGCCAGGTGGGCGGTGGTCGCCGCGCATGGCTCTTGCATCCTGCAGCTCCTGAGTGACCTTGGTGATGAACTCCTGAGCGTCGGGCGCTCTTCGCCCGGTATCCTCCTGAGGGAAACGTGCCGCAAAGCACGCCTCCACATGGTGCCCGAGCGCCTCCCTCGTGACGTTGGCGAGGTCCGAGGCCCTCTAGAAGCGAGCCCCCGAGCCCCGCCCGAGGAGGGCGCCGAGCATGCCTTCCTATGCGAGGGAGGGAGGCGCCGCAGGCACGGGCGCCGATCCTGACGTGGCACCACTTGAGGCGCCGTTCCCCTGAGGCCCTGTGTGGAGTAGCTGCTTCTTCTTCTTGGGGACAACCTCAGGAGGGTACTGCGCTGCATTGTTGTCGAGGTCTTCGATGGATGCAGCTTGGAAGGCGCGCTTGAGGGAGCACACCGTATCTCTTTCTTCGCAGGGGACGGTGATGATCCTGCCGCTTCCTGGCATCTTGAGGACGTTATAGCCGTGGTGGGTCACTGCCATGAACTTGGCTAGGGCCGGATACCCGAGGATGGCATTATTCGGCAAACGGATGTGGGCGACATCGAAGTCAATTAGCTCGGTGCGGTAGTTGTCACGCTGTCCGAAGGTGACAGGGAGGTGGACCTACCCTATCAGCGTGGTGGAGCCGTCGGTCACTCCTGAGAAGGGCTTGGTAGGCTGAACCTGATCGTATGGCACTTGGAGGCTGTCGAACGTCTCGAGGGACAGGACGTTAAGCCCCGCGCCGCCGTTGATGAGGGTCTTTGTGACTTGCACATTGCTGATGAAGGGTGAGCTGAGCATCGGGAGGGCGCCAGCGGTGGCCGCGCACTTGAGTTGGTCTGCTAAGCTGAATGTGATGGCGCACTTGGACCACCTGAGTGGGCGCGTGGCCTCGATACTGGGAAGGACTGCGTTCACCTCACGAGCAAACTTCTTGAAGATGCATTGAGAAGCTGGGGCCTTAGCTCCGCCCAAGATGCAGGCGATGGCACGCGGTTCCTAGAAGCCCCTAGCCCCCCTCGTCCTGATGGTGGTCGTCATTCCTTCTTGGCGGTGGCGGCAGCGGAGGAAGACCAGCGTTGCCCTGAGGGCGGTCCTCGCGAGGTTGGTCCCTCCATGCGCCCTCACGAGGCTGGTCCTGCCAGCGGTCCTCACAAGGCCGGTCACGCCACTCCTGGGTGGGCCACGATCGTCCCAACGTCCTCCGCCACGTCCTCCTCCTCGGCCGTAGCCCCGGTCGTTGCGCTCAGGGCGTCGACCGAGGCGTCCATCCCGAATGGCCGTGAGCTCTTGGCAGTCGTTAGTGTTGTGACTGTGTATGTTGTGGAAGGCGTAGAACAGACGGCTGCTCTTGGATGACTCGGGATGGTCTCGGCCGTGCTTCGTGTCTGGCTCCGCCGCGAGCACGGCTACTCCCTTGCGCTTCACGTCCTTGGCCTTGGCTTTCTTCTCCTCGGGGTCAGCACCCGGGAGCTCGACGAGGGAAAGGCGCCCTTCCTCAGCTCCTGCGCACTTGGTCGCCAGGTTGAACAGCTCCAAGGTCATGCAGAGCTCCTCGTGAATGGCGAGCTCTTCCTTCATCTTGACATCGCGGACGCCATCAGAAAACGCGGAGATGATGGCCTCATCCGTCACCTTGGGGATCTTGAGGCGAATGTTGTTGAAGCGCTGGATGTATTTCTGCAGGATCTCTCCTGGCTGCTGCTTGATCTGGCGGGTCACCCAGGCGGCGGGCGGTCGAGTGCCACAGGAAGTTGGCGACAAGCGGTCGCGCATCTCGTTCGAGGAGGAGATCGAGCCGAGGCAGGTTCAGAGCCACGGCGGCGCCATCCTTGAGAGCCATGGGGAACCAGTTCGCCATGACTTTTTCGTCGCCGTTGGCCGCCTCGATGCTTAGCTCGTAGAGCTGCAGGAACTCCGTGGGGTCGGGGGTGCCATCGTAGCGAGGAGGTAGGTCCGGCTTGAACTTACCCTTCCAGGCGACACTATGCAGATCGGGAGTGAGGGCGCGGCAGCCCGCGGTGGCCACCGGGACCCTTTGCTGATGTGGAGCCTGCCCTTGATGCCCGCGCATCGCCGCTGCAGGCGGCACGCGGTCTTGTCGCAGTGGTGCCGGGAGCGCGGGCGCATTCTCTTGCGGCCGGGGAACTTCTTGGCATCTTCCTTCTTCTCGCGCGGGCGCCCGACGCGGCGGGTCGCGCCGGGGGGCCGCGCACCTTGGCGCCAGGACGCCGTCTTGGTAGAGAGGTGGTGGTGGCGCTCCGTGATCCACGTCGCCCGCAGCTGGCAGTGGGCGAGGCAGTGAGAGGGATGGTGCAGGGGAGCCCCCAGCGGCGCTGACGAGCTCAGCGATGCGGTCAAGTCAGTCCTCGTAGAGGTCGTCGACTGGGCGGTAGCGCAGGAGCTCACGCGCCATGAGCAGCGCGGCTTGCGCGTCCGTGGGAGCGCGACGAGCATGAGATGTCGAGCCGGCTCGGGTTAGCGACGGAGTGGCGGTGCGGCCATCCCGCCGTACCGAGGGGTGCAGCGATGACGCTTGCTGCTCATTTCCCGCCGGCCCGGTGGCAGCGTTGGCGGCGGGCGACCGAGAAGGACGGGGAGGCCCGCCGACAGGAGCGGTCTGATCGACGCAGGCGACGTGGGCGGCTCGGCGCTCAGCGCGAGCTCGACGAGCGTCCACCATGGATGCGACGAAGCGACGGGACGCGGATCGGCGGAAGGAAAGCTTCAGCGCACCCCTACCTGGCATGCCAAATGTCGGATTTCGGGTTCCGGCAAAACCCTTGCGGTTCGAACACTGGGGTGTGCACGAAGATCTCTCCCTACCTAATCACGCCCTCACCCTCACCGTGATCTCAAAGCCTAGCTCGACGAACCCGCAACACAAGCGACACGAGATTTATACTGGTTCAGGCCACCATTGTGGTGTAATACCCTACTCCAGTGTGGTGTGGTGGATTGCCTCTTGGGCCGAGGATGAGTAGTTACAAGGGAAGAACAGCCTCCTAAGGAGAGGTGTTCTTGTGCTTGGTCGGTATGAGGATGGTGTCGGCGTTCTAGGCAGGGGTCCCAGACTTGCTCGCTGCGGCCCAGGCGTGGCTATCTGCAATGGGCGTCGGGCCCATCTTCATCAACAAGGCATCAAGACCCTCGCGAGAGCCAAGCCTCATGGCCAGACGACACAAGGCCTCCTCTGGGGTGGCCTAGCCAGGCAGGCTCACGAGGAGCGGATATATCAAGGAAAGGCGAACCTCACGAGGCTCTCGTGACGTGAGCCATGACGAACGGTGCCAGACGGGCGCCGGTGCGCGCAGTGTCCCTATTTCCTCTTTGGTGCTAAGGAGGCAAGCGCAGACGAAGAGTACCGAGGCATTAGGCAAAGGTTGCCATATTGGTGCAACAAGACCAAGACCAGGAGGACGGCAAGGCGGAGGTCATCGTGGAGCCCAAGACGACGTCATCCCAGGGCTTTTCGCAGGCGAAGACCGCTTTTGTCAGGATAGCTTGTACTAGCTGTCCCCCTTTAAATTTTTCCGCCGTTGTTGGCTCCCTTCCCGCTCAACATTTGGGAAGAGGACCAGGGCCTATATAAGTAGAGCTAGCCACCATAGTAGAGGCATCTGAACTTATCTTGATCCAATCCGATCAAGAGCCTAGCCACAAGAACACCTCAACCTCCGGAGGCTGTTCTTCCCTTGTACTGTTCATCATCAGCCCCAGAGGCAATCCACCACCACCACACTGGAGTAGGGTATTAAACCTGGCGGTGGCCCGAACGATATAAACCCGTGTCTATTTACGTGTTGTGAGTTCGTTGAGTTCGTCGCAAGATCTTAACGAGCTAGAGCATAGATCGATAGGAGGGAAAGACTTCGCGCGCACCCCAATGTTCGAACCTTAAGGGTTTGCCGGAACCCCACATCCGACATTTGGCGCGCCAGGTAGGGGGTGCACCGAAGCTCCTCTCTACCAACTTGCGCCCATCACCACTACGCTTTGCTCCCATGGCAGGAGCGGCGCCACCTGCTTCTGCGACCGACACCAGTAGCAGGGATTCTGGGTACCGGGCCCTGGCCCCCGCCCTACGGCAGGTGCGATGGCCAACCAAGTTCAGGCCCGAGATGCCGCCGCGTTACGACGGCGCGGCAGATCCGACGCCGTTCCTGCTGGCGTACGAGGAGGCCGTCCTTGAAGCCGGAGGCGACGACAAGATCATGGCCAACTGGTTCCCATGGCCCTCGCCGGCGAGCCACGCGTCTGGCTGCTCAACCTCCCAGGATCCACGGTGGCGTCCTGGGAAGAACTTCGCAACCTCTTCGCCGCGCGCTACGCGGCGCCGGTGCACCACGCAGTCGCGGCGCTACTAGGTGGTTCCCAAGCGCCGCCTTCAGATCGCCACGTCAAGCCTTTCCTCCGTCAGATTGGAGCAACCTCCAAGCGCTTGGGGGCTCCGCCGGGATGGGCTTCGCCGGAGGCCGACCTCACCTTCGACTCAGAAGACCACCCTGGCTCCACTGCCGGCTCTGGCATACTCCCAATGCTCTACACACCTACCATCTGCAATGTGGCCGTCACCAAGACCCTCATTGATGGTGGTGCCGACCTCAACTTGCTCTCCGTGGAAGCCTACAGCCTCCTCCACGTGCCGCCCGAGCGGCTCAGCCTCAGCAAGCCTTTTTCGGGAGTGGGTGGTGGAGCTGCCCATTCTCTGGGGCAGATCCGCCTCCCTGTCACCTTCGGCACGCGCGACAATTACCACACAGAGCTGGTGGATTTCGAAATCGCCCGCATCGGTCTCCCGTACAATGCCATACTCGGGTACCCGGCACTTGCTCAGTTCATGGCGGTGACTCACCCGGCCTACAACCTCATGAAGATGCCAGGGAGCAAGGGCGTCCTCACCGTCAAGGGGGATGCTAAGGAGGCAGTGTGGTGCTCGAGCTCGCTTCAAGACCATGACAACAAGACGGCGGGCAAAGGCCAAGATGCCCGAGGCCAAGGAGACCGCGCCCACCAAGAAGAAGCAGTTGTTCACCCAAGACAAGGCCGAGACCAAGCAGGTGCCGGTTGACGAGGACGGGTGTTCAGGAGCCACCTTCACCATAGGAACCAGCCTTGACCCGGGACAAGAAGAAGCCTTGGTGAGGTTTTTGCGCGCAAACAAAGAGATATTTGCGTGGGAGCCCAATTAGCTGGTAGGGGTCCCGAGAGAGGTGATCTAGCATCACCTAAGGGTGTGCCCCAACATGCATCCCGTAAAGCAGCGGGCAAGATGGTAGTCTACTGAGAAGAAGGCCTTCATCGTCCAAGAGACGCGTAAGCTGGAAGCAGCAGGTACCATCTATGAAGTTCGATACCCCAAATGGCTGGCGAACCCTGTCGTGGTACCGAAGAAAGGTGGGAAGGAGCGGATGTGCGTTGACTTCACAAACCTTAACAAAGCTTGACCCCAAGATCCGTTCCCCCTTCCGCGTATCGATCAAATCGTCGACTCCACCGCTGAGTGCGACTTGTTATATTTCCTGGATGCATTCTCTGGATACCATCAAATCAAGATGGCGGTGGAGGATGTGGAGAAGACTGCCTTCCTGACACCGTGTGGGGTTTACTGCTACACCTGCATGCCCTTCGGCCTACGCAACATGGGCGCAACCTTTCAACGGCTGATGCACATCGCCTTGGGGCGGCAGCTCGGCAGGAACACAGAGGCTTGCGTTGATGACATAGTGGTCAAATCTCGTGAGGCGAAGACGCTGATTCAAGACTTGGAGGAGACCTTTGAGAGCTTGCGCCGGGTGAACTTGAGGCTTAACCCGAAGAAGTGTGTGTTTGGCGTCCCCTCTGGTAAGCTACTAGGGTTCCTTGTATCGCACAGAGGGATAGAGGCGAACCCGAAGAAGATCAAGGCCACTGAAGACATGAGCCCACCACAGACCCTCAAGGAGATGCAGAAGCTACCAGGACGGGTGACCGCGTTAGAACGTTTCATCTTCAAGCTTGGTGAGCGCGCCTTGCCTTTCTTTAAGCTCATGAAGAAGTAGGTCCCCTTCGAGTGGACCCCGGAGGCCGACTGGGCCTTCCAAGACCTCAAGAAATACCTCACCAGCCCCCCGGTGATGGTGGCACCAAGGCCTCTCGAGCCTCTGGTACTTTACCTTTCCGCCACCCCGTACTCCGCCAGCGCGGCGCTGGTGGTGGTTCGGGAGGAGCGCCAAGACAAGGGTGCGCAGCGCCAAGCTGAAGCTGATGCAGCGTAGGGTCAGGAAGGAACGGCAGGGCCGTCAGTGGCGGAGCACCAAGCTCAGCAGGGAAACATCACAGAAGCTCCCGAGGACGGTCAGATCTTAGGAAACCCCCCGCCTCAAGATACGCCACAATCTCCGCAGTACCCGAGCCTTAACAGTGTGCCAGCCCTCGTCGAACACCCGGTATACTTCGTCAGCACCATGCTGTGGGACGCGAGGGCACGCTACCCCATGCCGCAAAAGCTCCTGCTCGCACTCCTGGTGGCCTCGCGCAAGCTGCAACATTATTTCCAAGGGCACCCCATCAAGGTCGTCTCATCTTACCCATTGGAGAGGGTACTCAGGAGCCCAAACTCGGTCGGAAGGGTCGCTGAATGGAACATTGAGCTGCAAGCGTTCCAGCTGGAGTTCAGCACCACCAGGGTCATCAAGGGGGCTGTACTCGCCGATTTTGTGGCAGAATGGGCAGATGCCCCAGATCTTGAGGAAGGAGAAGACCGGTCCACCTCCCCAGGGAGTGAGGCACCAGACTACTGGGTCATGCATTTCGATGGCGCCTTTGCGCACCAGGGCATGGGGGCTGGAGTAGTGCTCATCTTGCCCACTCAGGACAAGCTCTACTACGCCGTGCAACTCTGCTTCCAGCACGGCGAGAAAGTCTCCAACAATATCGTAGAATACGAAGGCCTCATAGCTGGCTTGAAGGCTGCGGCGGCTCTAGGGGTGAAGCGCCTCACCGTCAAAGGTGACTCGCAACTCCTCGTTAACTTCTCCAACAAAGTGTATGAGCCAAAGGACGAACACATGGAAGCCTACCTTGCGGAGGTGCGCAAGATGGAGAAGCAGTTCTCGGGCCTGGAGATGCAGCACGTGCCCCGGGGCACCAACAAGGAAGCCGACGACATCACCAAGAGAGCATCCAAGCGGCAACCGCAAGAGCCCGGCGTCTTCGAAGAGCGGCTCTTCAGGCCATCGGCTACGTCACCTCTTTCAAGCACGTCTCAGCCTCGGGAGGAGCTTCCACAGCCCCCGGCCATGGGAGCCCCAGCCTGCGGCCCAACCACAGGAGCTCGGCTGCTCCTGGCGCTCGAGCCCCAGGAGGAATGCTGGACCAAGGAATTCAAGGAGTACCTGATGCACGGGACGCTGACGGAGAAGGAAGAAGACGCGGAGCGCGTGGCCCGACAGGCCACGACATACTGCATTCAAGATGATGAGTTGTACAGGAAGCGACCGAACGATGTCACGCTGCGATGCATCTCCGGCGATCAAGGAAGGGAGTTGCTGATTGACATGCACGGCGGTGATTGCCGACACCACTCGTCGTCACGGACCCTTGTTGGCAAGGTGTTCCGCAGTGGGTTCTATTGGCCTACAACACTCAACGACGCGGCCGAGTTGGTGAAGTCTTGTGAAGCTTGCAAATTACATGCCAAGCAGATCTATCAGCCTGCATAGGGCCTCCAAACCATTCCGCTCACGTGGCGTTCGCGATGCAGGGGCTGGATATCTGAGGGCCCGTTCCACGAGGCGCCGAGGGGCTACCGCTATCTCTACGTCGCCATCAACAAGTTCACCAAGTGGGCGGAAGTGGAAGCCGTCCGTACCATTCTGGCCGGCTCTGCTGTCAAGTTCATCAAGGGCCTCGTGAGCCGCTTCAGGGTCCCCAACTGCATCATCACAGATAATGGCTCGCAGTTTACTAGTAATCTCTTCAAAACCTACTATGCTAACCTTGGAACGCAGATCTGCTACGCTTCGGTGGCCCACCCCAGGAGCAACGGTCAGGCTGAACGCACCAACGCCGAGGTCCTGAGGGGCCTCAAGCCCATGACCTTCAAGAAGAAGCTGGAAGCCTGCGGCAGGGGCTGGCACGATGAACTCCAGTACGTGTTGTGGTCCATTCGTACCACTGCCACCAAGACAACGGGCGAGACTCCATTCTTCCTCGTCTATGGAGCTGAGGCGGTCCTCCCTCATGTGACACTCCAAAATTTTTGATTTGGTTTTTAACAAAACCCTTTATTTGATTTGAAGGAGGCCATTTAAAATCTTTCCAAAAGCCCCTCCTTCTCAAAAAATTTCTCCTATGACAAGTATTTTATTTTTGTGTCTTCCACAACCTTGGTGTTTGGTTTTAAAAACTTTCCTTCTGATGTTAACTCATCACAATAAATTTTTGGAAATTAAATTTTTATTAAAAAGAAATCCTATGGGTTTTGGGGCTATTCTTTTGTTTTGCAACCACCCATTGTTTTACCATGCCTCATATCAAAATTTCTCCCAAAACCCTCCCTCCACTTTGGGCCAAGCCAAATATTCTATTCCAACAAGTTCAACCCATTTTTGAATTTTATTTCCTTTATTTTATCCCCAAAAATAATTCTGTCTTTTATTTTGGGCCTAGGTGATTTACAAAGGAAGTATCTGATTTCCTTTGAGTTTTGATCTCAAACCAACTCCTCTGGCTAGTCCTTAGCACCCCCAACCTAGATCCATCAAGATCCACTCTTCCACGGTTCAAAAATTTCAAGTTTTGCCCACTGCAAGTTTGGACCAGATTTGGCAAATTTGGTGAAATTCATATTTTTTCTCTTCCAAAAATTCTTACAAAAATCAGGCAGCCCCAAGTGCATTGAGAGGCCACCTCACCAAAGATCAGCTCCAGATAAATTTCCCACATGCCAAAATCATTTCATTGAACACCTGGCATGCACTGTTGCTGTTCATTTTCAGAGTTCAGTGTTTCAGTTCGACCGTCAGTGTCGTTTTATTCAGAGACATGGCGTCGATCTCACCAGTGCCCACTCTCGAGCCATGCACACTGCTCCTTCATCTTATCCAGAGCGCCGCACGGTCCTTTGGACGGGCACCATCGTCGGTGGTGATGTGTCCCGCCGACGCCGGCAGCTTCTGCGGTGGCAGAGCCAACCGAGGCGGCCAGCAGGGATCAGCTCCAGCTTTCGGCACCGTCCAGCACCGCCCAAGCCACCCGAGGCCTCCGCGTGGCCGTCTGCTTTCCTGCGCATGCTGCGGCACTGTCGTCGTGGCCTGAGCAGCGCAGAGCGTGCTCCCTGCCGCCGACGAGCTCCGTGCGCCGTTCCTTTCGGAACTTGGAGTATCAACCAAGGCAGGCCAAGCTTAACACCTAAACCAAACCCGTAGGCCCCCACGGTGATGCCTAGCCCCCTAAACCACCTGACCAACCGCGGCACCGCCGTAATCATCGCCGGAGTTTTCCCGTTCACGGCCACCGCCTCGGATCAGCTATAAAGGAGCCCCGAGCTCGTTCTCGACCCGCACCACAACTCCACCTCACGAGCCCCACCAAGCCACCAGAGGACCCGAGGAGGTCTCCTTCCCGACTCCGGCCGCCTGATCCGCCTCGGGCTCGGCTTGATTCACTCAGGTGAGGCCACCCCGCCTCCCAAACCAAGGCAACAGCCTCTGGTGCACCCAAGATTCTAACCCGAGCCTCAATTCAACCTTTGTAGCCCTCCCCGACGAGATCCACCAATGCCCAACCACCGCCTCGCACCGGAGTTGAGGCCGCCCGTCGACGTGGTGCTCGCCGTCGACCAACTCCACCACCCACAAAGTGCGGAAGGACCCAAGGAGCCCTTAGGTACCACCCTCCTCCTAACTTCGCCGTGGATCGCCCATGGCGACCACCGCAGCCTTCGCCGGTGACTCTGTTTGAGTTTAAACCCGACGGGTGGGACCCCCCGTCAGCTTTTTCTTCTTTTTGAAACATTTTCTGAAAACGCCTTCGGGCAGGATACGTTTCCCTTTGGAGTTGGCGGGTTTTTAATCGAATGGTTTTCTGTTTTTATAAGCTAGCCCCGGGAAAGTTTCTGTTTCATTACAGACAAGTCCCTGGACTAAAACTTTAATAACTTTTAAACAGAAAATGATTTTTGATTGATTCCTTTTCTGTCACCTTTATTTTTCTGTCTAGTTTTTTATAATATTTATTTGAGAAATAATTGGAACACTTTTTGTGCACACACGGTATTTACGTTAGTACGTATTTTTCTTATACCGTAGATACCAGAGGAGGTGACGGAACCGCGAACTTCACCGAGCTAGACTCCGACTACTCCGAGCCAGGCAAGCATGTTTGAACCTTTGATATGATGAGAGTTTTGCATGTTTGCATTGAGTAGTCAGTTCATGGCATGATTATATGCATAGCAGTAAGGGTTATATTACATGCAAAGCTATTGCAAGTGAGCTTCGAAACTCGATGTGTGATTCGATGTGAGTTTACATGATCATGTGGTGACATGAAGGGTGGTAAGATGGTATTGTTGTAGCATGCCAGTCTTATGCCAAACTATTTTAACTCCAGTGTCAACGTGAGTCAAGTCACGTTACCATCCGTTCCTTTCCTCGTACTACCACATGCTTTCTACAAAGAATATGGTTTAGTAGGTTGCAAACCTCTTTCCTGGTACACACCAAACAGAGGGGTCGGGATGAGGGTTCCATGGCCCTGGATTAAAGCCGTCATCCGGTCAGGGAGCATGGGTGTTTCGGTTGGGACGAGAGGGGCACCCCTTAGAGCGCGCGAGATAAATTTGATCCCATGCTATTTGAGGTTGTGACCTCCCCGTCTTAGAGTTTTTCTTGAACGTTGCCTAGGGTGATTCCTAGCAGCGGAATGTGGAATTGGGTGTGTACTGGTTAGATGTGTTTCTTCTAAAATACCGTAAACGGAACTAGTCCTTCCGACTCTGAAATCCGTTGGCTGTGGTTAAATAGTACAAACTCTGCGAGTCAAACTCATTCAAGTAACCGTATCTATGGTCAATATCTGTGTTCAACTTGTCCTGTCGACCTCGAGGTCGGTGTCCTTGACAAATCTCCGGTGAATGTACCACGAGTGGTAAACTTCGACTACATGATTACTCCCGTGGATGGACTAACCCGTTTATTATTATTATGTCTTGAGTATTTCCCTTGGAATGGTCTATCTTGCTTGAATCGACAATGAAATATAAGCCCTTTATGTGATGTCGCTCGACGTCCGATTGTGGCATTTATGTTGTTTACTTCGATATAAGCCCTTTATGTGATGTCTCTCGGGCGTCCGATTGTAGCATTTATGTTGTTTACTTTGATATAAGCCCTTTAGGTGATGTCGCTCGAGACGTCCATTGTGGCATTTATGTTGTTTACTTTCGATATAAGCCCTTTATGTGATGTCGCTCAGACGTCCGACTGTGGCATTTATGTTATTTATTTTCAATATAAGCCCTTTATGTGATGTCGCTCAGACGTCCGACTGTGGCATTTATGTTGTTTTACTTTCAATATAAGCCCTTTATGTGATGTCGCTCAGATATCCGACTGTGGCACTCTTGTTATTTACTTTCGATATAAGCCCTTTATGTGATGTCGCTTTGACGTCCGACTGTGGCACGCTCTGTCAATTACTTTTCAATATAAGCCCTTTATGTGGTGTCGCTTAGATGCTCGACTGCGGCGTGTTAATTTATTTGTTCACCATTCGAGGCGTCGTTGCAGACACTCGATCGGTTTTCGGTTATTTCTGTTGGGATTTCGGGAGGACTACCGCCTGACTTCCTTTTATTTATCATGTCGTGCAAGTTTATCGTTTGAGTGTGCATTGCCGATTACTCATGATGCATCATGCTTACATTTGTTATATCTTATGTCCGAACTGTCTTGCGAGTACATTCCAAGTACTCACCGGCTTGTTGATTTGGCGGATGTTGTGAAAGCGATCTTATGGATGAAGAGTTCGATAGCAGTCCGGCGCCTAGAGGAGTCGATCGATCCGTGCGATCCTGGAATTTATCACTTGTACCGTATCCGCTTCCGCTACCCGAATAAATCATCGAGCCTCACTTCGACGATCGACGAGCTGCAAGAGTAGGAGTCAACGTCACCCACTTCACTGTGACATATCCACCACCACTTTTATATATACGAGTCAGTAGTATGCCACCAAACCCTTGTGTCATACCCGCCTTTATGTATATTATTGGGGTGCTTGTAATAAATTGTTGTGCAACCTCAGCTCAACCCTGTAATATATTTAGTACTTCTGGATTTCTGTATCAAGAATTTTTCTACCAGTAAGGAGGACTCTCCTATACTGGAAATAGAAAGATCGGTTTCTCAATAAGTATTTTATTGAAAAACCGGTCGTGACACCTCACGAGGTCAAGCATCACTCTGCGCGGGTCCTGGCGTTCGACGAAGCGTGCCAGGACGCCACGTGGGGGATGGACCTCGTGCTGGGGGAGGAGCGCCGTCGCGAAGCCGTGTTAAGGGCGGCAAGGTACCAACAAGCTCTGCGGCGGTACCATTGCCACAACATCCGCTCCAGGACGCTCGAGGTAGGCGACCTCGTCCTAAGGCGGGTCCTCTCCAGGGAAGGGTTGCACAAGCTTTCGCCCATGTGGGAGGGCCCGTTCAGGGTCGTTCATGTCTCCAGGCCGGGCGTGGCGCGCCTGGAGACGCAGGACAGGACACCGATCCAGAATGCCTGGAACATCCAGCACCTCCGGAAATTCTACCCATGAAGCAAGGCCCAGAGCCTGAGAAGCAAGGCCCAGAGTCTGAGAAGAAAGGCCCAGAGCCTGTGAAGAAGGCCCGGTGCCTGTGAAGAATCGCCGCTCGTGACACTCTCACGTAATAATGAGTTGGGGCTATACACCCGGAGTCTCAGGCGCCCGGCCTCGGGCCACAGGGCTCCCTCCCACGCCTAGTGGACAACACTTAGCTCTGCGCTGGTGAGAAGACTTGAAGACTAGATTAGGTGCCGGACACGGCCTTTCATTTGCTTTCCGTAGTTGGCTCGCTTTCCTTAATCAAGTTGCTTTTGGCGTTCGTTGCTGATCTAGTTCCCCAACCTTTTACCGCTTTTTCGGCTCTGATTTGCTCTCGTCCTCTCTCTCATGCCTCACGAGGAGGCTATACAGGTGCCCTCGCGAGCATTTCTCTTCTCTCTGCCTTTTCGCGAGCCACCGTCGTTCGAGCCTGGAAGCTGGCACACCTCTCCTAAATCCGTGCCCCACGGGTACCGCGATACAAAGCGCCAAGTCGAGGTTTGGGTGGACGGCAAGTCTCTGGTACACCCCCTAACGCCTAAAGAATTTATTGCAGTGCACGAGCAGCGAGACCTCTGCCTTGAGAAGCGATTTCCTAAACACGCCGAGTTAAGTTATCTTTCGCAAAATAACAGCACGACTTGGGAATGACTTGCACAATGCATTAACCAAGAACCACGATTTGATACCGCCCCTCACAGGCCCATACGCTTCATTTTCTGATCACGAGGAAAGAAAGAAAAAAAGCTAAACAAAGCAGCGTTGCAGCAATCCGCGGAGGCAGGCCCTTGGCGACGCCCCAAGACTAGCCAGACCCCTCCTCGCGCTTCATGGGGGTGTGACGACGAGATGATCCGCTGCCTCCTTGAGCGGGCGCGCTTAGCAGCAGCGGTGGTCGTAACCGCTGCTCTTGGAGCTATCACCGGAGGAAAACGCCCGTGGCTGGAGGAGGCGCGGTTGCCACCGAGGGCAGGCTTGCCTCGTCCTCGTCGCGACCATCACCAAGGCAGAGCACCTCCTCACCGTCATTCGCCTCGGGATAGCACCCGGCGCGGCGACCATCTTCCCCGAACACCCTCACATAAAGGGTCGATTCACCATCATACCTGAAGTGGAGGGTGCATCGCCTGCCGAACGCCTGCGTGGCGGATTTACCGACGCGGGCGGGGCAATGTTGTCGCGGCGAAGTCTCGACCACAACCCAAGAGGCCTGCTGCGGCACCGTCACTTCTGCGAGAGCCGCCGGACGAGGCGGCGGTCTGGAGAAAAAGCGGAAGTTGGAGCCAGCTGCTGGCCGGGCTCTCCGACCAGACAACGAACTCCAGAGACACCTCAGCCAAATGGAAGCGCGGGCGGGGAGGCCGTGCCACCATCGCGCGCCTCCCCTCATCGGTAGAACCGCCACGGATGGGATGATTCCCACCGCGTACCACGGCGGGGGTCGCGGCGTGCTTGCATGGACGGCCACGGCCGCGCTTAGGCGCCGGGGAGCCGGGACCCTCGCGAGGAGCCTTCCCTTTCTTGGCGGCAGAAAACTTCTTTCGTGGCGCCATTGATGGCACTACGAGCAATGGAGGAGAGAAGCAAGCAAGAGAGGAGGAGATGGGCAACGGGGGCTCCGCCCCTCCCCATTTATAGCGAGAGAAGGCCAATCGGCGTCTCCCACGATCACAGGTAATGATGGTTTTCCTTGCATGTCGCAAGGACTCGTCAAATCGTGCAGTTGCTGAGGCAGCGTGGGGAAGCGGAGACACCCATGTCCAATCAACCACCACGTCGGCCAAGGAGCGCGAGCTTTGGGCCCAGCTGGCGCTCGAACTTGACCCTTGGCTTCACCGCAAGCCAAGCTCGGCGCCTGTGGGCTTGGGGACTCTTGTCGGCGTTCAGGGCAGGGTCCCAGACTTGCACTGCTGACCCTTGGCGTGGCTAGCGGGCGCGGCCCATCTTCATCAACAAGGCATCCAAGACCCTCGCGAGGCGGACGACACAAGGCCTCCTCTGGAGTGGCCTAGCCAGGCAGGCTCTCAAGGAGCGGAGATATCAAGGCAAGGCGAACCTCACGAGGCTCTCGTGACGCGAGCCATGACGAACGGTGCTAGGTGGGCGTCGGTGCGCGCAGTGTTCCTATTTCCTCTTTGGTGCTAAGGAGGCAAGCACAGACGAAGAGTACCGAGGCATTAGGCAAAGGTTGCCATATTGGTGCAACAAGACCAAGACCAGGAGGACGACAAGGCGGAGGTCATCATGGAGCCCAAGACGGTGTCATTCCAGGGCTTTTTGCAGGCGAAGACCGCTTTTGTCAGGATAGCTTATACTAGCTGTCCCCCTTTAAATTTGCCCGCCGTTGTTGGCTCCCTTCCTGCTCAACATTTGGGAAGAGGACCAGGGCCTATATAAGTAGAGCTAGCCATCATAGTAGAGGCATCTGAACTTAGCTTGATCCAATCCGATCGAGAGCCTAGCCACAAGAACACCTCAACCTCAGGAGGTTGTTCTTCCCTGTCTTCATTCATCATCGGCCCAGAGGCAATCCACCACCACCACCTTTGGGTAGGGTATTACACCACAGCAGTGGCCCGAACCAGTATAAACCTCGTGTCTCTTTACGTGTTGTGAGTTAAATCGGGTTAAATGCAAAATCTTAACGAGCTAGGCGTAGATCGGTGGGAGGAAAGACTTCGCGCGCACCCCAGTGTTCGAACCTTAAGGGTTTACCGGAACCCCACATCCGACAGATGGGATGGATCTAGTCCAAGATGAGTTGCCTCCTACTGTGGTGGCTAGTCCTATTTATAGAGGCACTGGTCCTCTACCCAAATATTGAGCATGAAGGGAGCCAGCAATGGCCGAATTCGAAGGTAGACAACTAGTACGAGTTATCCTGACTAAAGGTGGTCTTCGCCTGCCAAAGGCTCTGGTGGTGACGCCATCTTGGGCTCCACGGTGACCTCCATCTTGCCGTCCTGCTATTCTTGGTCTCGTTGCACCGATATGGAAACCTTTGCCTGATGCCTTGGGACTCCTCGCCCGCGCTTGCCTCTTTAGCACCAAGAGAGCAGGGACATTCTGTATTCGCCTGCCACTCAGCTCCGTCGTCATGGCTTGTGTCACAGGGAACCTCGCGAGGTGTCCTTGCCTTGATCTTTCCGCCCCTCATGAGCCAGACTGGTGAGTCGCTCCAGGAGGTCTTGTGTCGTCCGCCTCGCGAGTCTTGAGTGTTCTTTGGTGAAGATGGGCGTCTGAGGTCGGTGGTGGAGCCACGCCCGTGGCTAGGCTGTGAGCAAGTCTGGGGACCCCCGTTTCCTGGACGCCGACACATCGGTTATGAAAAAAGTTCATTGAATTTGTAAAATAAAAAGTTCATTCATTTTTCAGAAAAAAAAAATGAAGAAAGAACAATTCTCAAATTTGAAAAAAAAAATTTGGGAAAAAGGGAAAAAGGAAATGGAAAATGGAAAGATGAAAGAAGAAAGTACGAAAAAGATATGACATATCACAGCAGGCTAGGTATCGCGGTGGTTGTTGCGACGTCTCACGAAGCGGGAGGTTTCAGGTTTGATTCTGCCTCGGGCGCCTTTTTTGCATTATGAAAACAAGTAGCGAACGTAGGGAGGCGGGGTGTGCGCTCATTTGCTGAAACAACTGTATCGGGCGCAAAAGGCGCCAAATAGGATTTGGTGGAATTACCGGCGCCTGTAACGCCGAATAGGATCTGGCGAGCATTTAATTAGGCTTAGAATATTGGTACAGGTTCCGTACAACCAAAAATTGGTTGCCCGCGGGTGGGCCAAGGGACACGCCAACTATGGTTGTAGTGCTAAAGAAAAGCTAAAAAAAGTATGGGGTAGCAGAGGCAGATGTGTATAATTAAGAAGATTGAGGGACAAATAGAAAGATTTGAGCAATGTGTACATGGACGGTGAGTCGTGTCGCCTTCCTTATTCAAATGTAACTACTCCCTCCGTCTAGGTATGTAAGTCATCTTACGAAACCAAATAATCCCAAAACATTTAGGCGCGGTACATTAACTCTAATCTCGTTTCTTGTTTCATGACATATCAACCAATAAAAGATGTGGGTCATGCATGCTTTAAATGATTTGAGACTACCAAACACGACATGCATTGATTAGTTTGTTGCATGCATTGTTATTAATTAGCAAAAACACATTAAGTTCTCTCGTTTTCCCCTCCACCTTGGTCACGGTGCGCAACGTAATATGACTTACACACCTAGACGGAGGAAGTACTATTCTTTGCATCCTTTCTCGTTCAAATCGTTACCACACACTATATTTACACACATATGTATGTTGGTTGACCCCGCAAAAAGAAAGGTTGAAGTTGTTCCCGAAATAATTACTCTCTCTTGTCGTGTCACCTAGTTAGGCTTAAACACGCCACATTTGAACATTATTTTTGTTTGAGAGCAAAGAGAACTCAGCTGTCACAACCGACCAAGTAAAACAAATATATAATTAGAGAGGAGAGAAAGGATTAAGTGCATTCCATCAACTGAGTTAGTATAATAATTGATTTATGATCACCTTTCTATCGGGTGTTAATTCCGGGAATGACCAAGCCAGGATTGCTTTGGACGGAATGCACACTTGTCAGCATGTCCTGGTCGATAAGCTCTTAGGGAATGTACAACAGGGGCAGTACCTTGCTGCTGCCCCATCCCTGCACGTAGGCAAAAATAATTGAGGCATCCGGTTTGATTTTCAATTCCCCAATGCAATGACGTGAGGTCACCATCTCGTTCGGGTCCACACATGCACTATCTCTCTCTCTAATCTATCCTACCACTGGTCCCCATCTTCTCTCTCCTTTTGTTAGCTTTTCTTGCCTTTTGGTTTGAAGAAGCGGTCTCCTCTGTAGGACCCTCTGTGCTCTGCAAGCTACTCCTTTAACGCCACGCCGGCATCCGAGCCTAGCTGGCCTACGAAGCATCACCTCTGAGGCTAACAGTTGGGCATGCCCTTAACCTAATTTTTTTTTTACATTACAAGTAAGAGTGGTCTCCATTGCGAAATGGAGTATCTTTCAAAAACACATTTTAATCATCAGGTACAAAAGCATGTCCACTATAAAGCAGAAAGCCCCACCTCCTACAGTTAGCAACATCGCAAACTTATAACATATTTCTTGTAAAGATTTATTTTTACGAGAGGGGCGTTTTGGCACCCGGGAGCATATGCTCCTGGTTTTTAACATGTGTTTTACATGTATTTTAAAACGTAACAAAATTCTGACAAAAAGTTTTGCGCGTACATCTCAACATTCTACATGCTCCCAAAAGTTGTTTCGCAAAAACGACAATTTTTGTGCCGCATGTGAAAAAAACAATATTCGGTATTAAAAAGCGCTTGTCGCGAGACATATTTTTGTCATGTTTACACACGACAAAAAAGGCAGGTTTTCCGTGAAACTGGACGTGCGCCAAATTTTTGTTCGGATCTTTTTGATATTTTGAAATATTTTTCACCATTGGCATATACTACCCTGTGCCAAAGTGACTTTCCGCATCTTTTACCAATAAATTAATATAAAATTATCTACACTATGTCCTAGTGTTGCTTAATTTAATTAAATAGGCAAGCACTTTAATAATAAATGAAATGATATGGACGATCCATATTGTAATGTCGGCCAAAGGCTAATTGCCGGAGAGATGATGCATGCAATGACCGAATTGGAAAGGTACTTTTCTGGGACAGTGAATAACACCAAAGACTGAATTAAGCCTGGCAGTTTGGACGGCTTGAGCTTTACTGCTTCAATTGAATGATAGTGATCTCTGCCGTGTATTTTCATGTGATTGCTAAGAATATATCGTAAAAGAATTTCGTCCCGTTTAATTTATAAAGCACCGACCAGCATGCACATCGATACAAACACACGTCATCACCGCACACAACACACCCAAGGCAAGATACAACGGCGATGCCACTCCGGCGCTACCGAGGGAGAGCCGCCCTCCTTGTTCTTCCTGTAGGAGATATGCCCTAGAGGCAATCATGTATGATGATATTTTCTATGTGTTTATAAATAAAGATGGTCCTTGGATGTTATCAATGATGTGTATCAACAAGTACATGACTTGTTTGTGGGCCTATACATTGTATGATGACTGTCCAAAATGGTCCCTAGTCGAAAGGGTTGTGTGGACGCGCAACCGACTAGACTAGCATAGTCTCACTAGCCATGGAGCATTGGCTACTAACTGAATAATATGGACTCGGAAGGATCTAGTCGGATCCGACATAGTCAGATCTGAGTGGAGGTAAGGTCAGAGCCGGACAGACCCGTATATGAGACGCAGTGATATGTCATCTGTGAGTCTCTAGTACAACATACATTCTATGTCCTCAGACCTGAGCTGACGCATGCACTCAGGATGGTGACATACCTGCTTTGGGCCGACCAAACGCTACTACGTGACTGGGTAGTTATAAAGGTAGGTTTCGGACTTGTCCAGACCCATGCTGCGAGACATGGTCGAGCAAGATGGGATTTGCCCCTCCGATCAGGAGAGATATACTCTGGGCCCCTCGTGTGATCCGACCAAGATAATCATGGCCATGCGATTAGGATTATGAGATAATCTAGTTTGTGGTCGGCATCACTGGAACGAGAAAGAGGTCGGGCTAGCACAAGGATGACAGACTCGCCTTGAGCCCGACGACATATATCGTGTGGCAAAGGGAACATATGTGTGATGTACAGGTTCGCCTAACCAGCTTCATCGGACACATGGAGTCGGCACGCTTTGCTAGAGGCCGCTGCCGATTAGCCGAGTCGGATGTGATCTGACTCGCGACCAAGTGAACGAGAACTTAAGGGGTCACGCTCTTAAGGGAAGGAACCTTTGAGGCCCGGTCCGACTCCACGAGTCAGAAGTGATCGTACTCGGACTCGGATCCAGGCCAAACATATTTTGGGCTTTAGGATCCATGCGAGGCCAAGCGTTGAGCTCGCGATGGACGCCTATATAAAGTGGGGGTGAGGCACACTCATTCGTTTGATTGCTTCAGCACTGTCACTAGGGTTTGCATGCGTTGCGAATAGCCACCTCCACTCGGCGCCGACTGTGTGGTCGGACCTAGCAGTCCGCCGCACGTGTTCCTCCTGCACGCGTGGATACCGTTATAGGTGGTGCACCTGCACCACTCCGGCGAACTTGTACGTGGGATCTGACGATCGACTATTCGAGGGAGATCCGACAAGGAGGAGACGACTCTGGACGCGCTGCCCCAACTCTACTTCCACTGTACGGCACTGGGCGTCTAGTGGTATCGATCCGTGATCCATTCTCGTAGCATGTTCCTGGTTGTTCTGCGGGTAGGATTTTTAATTTGCAGTCGACGCACCCTACCTTAGATCCTAACAGTGGTATCAGAGCCTTTGCTATAGGATTTGGATTCAGATCGTATGCATATTAGATATGTGGAGGCGGCAGATAAGATCTGTTGTCGTTTATGAACGGCTATGTGCACGGTTGATGAGATCAATTACACATGGGGATCATTGAGGCTATGTTTTCTATCAATCGGGATCGATGAGGTCGTGACACAACCTACCTCTACCGGTCAGTATCCACCATCGGTGTTAACAGCGAAACATAAATCTGAATCGGATTCACGATGACGATAAGATCAGTCAGATCAGAAAATTTGGTGTGATTGGAGTACAGATGTGATCTGTGATTTCCGAAAATGTCGAGCGCTGCCCACACCCGCGAGGGACCGCCGTGTGCGTAGCCCCTTGTATTTCATACACGATCACAAAAACCTGTAGAATGCGATTCTATGCGTAACTTTGTTTTGCAGGTTTGATGTGAATAGTATGGCTCATGCGTATGTGATGCATGTGTGTAATTTATACATGTCCTGTGCATCATGTTTGTCAGCTGGCAGGAGCCAAAGTCCTGTCATTATAATGTATAACGACCTGTGTGTCAACTTGTGACTCTATGTAAAATTCATTACTAGTTGTAGTAGTTGGATAATAGAGATAAGTTTGGTGGCTTGGTGTCCCGGCTTGACAAACAAGATGGAGTTCCTAGATGGTCATCAGAGTCGGAGCTGGCCTAGAAGAACATACATGAAGGAGCCATACTATTTCACAATATATGTTTACTTGTGATTGTTATGCTTCTTGTTTTCTATGCCTGTTTGAATGATAGAAAGATCCCTTGTTAATATCAAGAAATTTGCTATTCCTGATGTTGCACCTTCGCATGTCAAGTACGTCTAGTGGTGGGCTCATAAATTGGGGTGCTACAAGGTGTCCTTGAACTGAAGGGTTCGTGTTGGACATGGACATGTACCGCATCATGTTAACTTGACAAGGCTATCAAAACGGTTTTGGCCCTTGTGCAAAAGAAGGTTGGGGGCCGGGGTATGAGATACTTTCCTGACCGACAAGAGTCGTATAGAGATACGATTAGCAAGGAGTTTCTTACGGTATAGGCATATTGTCTAGTAGTGATGCTAAAGCTCACTAGTCGCATATGCTAGTCGGATCCTGAATCACTGAGAATTTGCGAAGGGATGCCGACTTCAGTGGGAGTATTTATACTTAAGGCTTGAATTACTCTACATAAACACATTGCTTAGTGGTTGCATATTTTCTGTTGTAGATCAATGGCACCACCTTCTCAACCCAACTTTGCATTGAAATCAATTGTGGAAAAGGTGAAACTGAATGGAACAAACTTTACCACCTGGTATAGAAATTTGAGAATTGTTCTCAAGCATGATGAAAAGGAACATGTTCTAGAGGATCCACTTCCAGAGGAACCTGCAGATAATGCTAATGTCGCAACCAAGAATGCCTACCAGAAACTCGTTGATGAATCAACGAAGATCAGTTGTCTGATGCTAGCTTGTATGGAGCCCAATTTGCAACAACATTTCGAACACGTTGAGGCTTCTGATATGATCGAGAGTCTCAATATAATGTTTCAAACACAGGCTAGGACCGAAAGGTTCAACGTCTAGCGATCCTTGATGGATTGCAAGCTGAAGGAGGGTGATCCATTGAGCTCGCATGTGATCAAGATGATCGGATACGTGCAAGCTTTGGATCGGTTTGGCTTCCTGCTCTTGGATGAGCTGGCTATAGATGCAGCTCTAGGTTCTCTCCCGCCTAGCTATGGGACGTTCATCTTGAACTATCATACGCATGGCATGGATAAGAAGCTCACTGAATTGCATGGGATGCTTAAGGTGGCAGAGCAAGATATTAAGAAAGGCACGTGCAGAACTCGGCTAAGTTCAAGAAGAGTTGGTCCAAGAAGAAGGCTAAGGCAAAGGGCACGGAGATGGTAACCTCCACTGCTCCGCCAAAGCCTGGACTAGACTCAAAGACCATTTGCTACCATTGCAAGGAAACTGGTCACTGGAAGAGGAATTGTAGCAAGTGGCTTGCTGAGCATGGCAAGAAGGCTAGAAATGCTGCTTCAGGCAAAGGTACACTTGTTACATATGTTATAGACATTTACCTTGCTGACATACCTAGTAATTCTTGGGATTTGATACCGGATCGGTTGTTCATATTTGCAACTCGATGCACGAGCTATTAAGAACTAGGCGTGTGGCTCAAGGGGAGATTGACATCAGGGTTGGCAACAAAGCAAGAGCTGTTGCATTGGAGGTTGGCACGATGCAGCTCCAGCTTCCTTCTGGATTTATTTTGGAATTGAATAATTGTTATTACATTCCTGCACTGAGTCGGAACATTATTTCTGCCTTGTGTTTGATGAGTCAGGGTTATGGATTCAATTTAAAGGACAATGGTTGTTCGTTTTATTTGAATGGAATGTTCCACGGCTATGCACCCATTGGTGATGGGCGTTTTATATTGAATCTAGAACAGGAATCTGTCTATAACGTGAATGCCAAGAGGCATAAGCCTAATGAGATAAATCCGACATACTTCTAGCATTGCCGGCTTGGACACATTAGTCTGAAACGCATGAAGAAGCTCCATGATGATGGGCTCCTAATTTTGTCCGACTTTGAGTCGTTCGAGACATGTGAATCATGCTTGCTAGGCAAGATGACTAAGTCTCCTTTGCAAGAGTTGCGAGGCGTCGGCCGTTGGAGCTTATACTGCTGATGTGTGTGGTCCAATGAGCACAACTGCCAGAGGTGTCTATCAGTACTTCATGACTTTTACCGATGACTTGAGTAGATATGGGTATGTCTATTTGATGAGGCACAAGTCAGAAACTTTTGAAAAGTTCAAAGAGTTTCAGAACGAGGTTGAAAATCAGCTCGGCAAGACTATAAAGCTTCTATGATTAGACCATGGAGGTGAGTACATGAGCCAGGAATTTGATGATCATCTGAAAAGCCGAGGTATAGTATCTCAGCTCACACCTCCGGGTACGCCATAGAGAAACGGCGTGTCAGAACGGAGGAATAGGACCTTTTTGGACATGGTCCGGTCAATGATGAGCAAATCGGATTTACCCTTGTAATTTTGGGGATACGCTCTAGAAACTGCAGCTTTCACACTTAACAGGGTACCATCAAAATCCGTAGACAAGACACCACATGAGATGTGGACGGGGAAGAGTCCTAGTTTGTCTTTTCTAAAGATTTGAGGTTGTGAAGCATTTGTCAAGCGACTTATGTCAGACAAGCTTACACCCAAGTCGGATAAATGCATATTCGTGGGATATCTGAGGGAAACCTTGGGAGATAGCTTCTACAACTGGGAAGAGAACAACGTGTTTGTTGCTCGGAATGGGGCTTTCCTTGAGAAAGAGTTTATCAATCGGGAAGCCAGTGGGAGGATGGTCCGACTCGAAGAAATTCTAGGACCACTCGAGGACGGCTCGGCGGGTGATGAGATCATATGGGTGATAGTCAGGGAACCCGTAGTGGAAGCGGCACGGAACCCGCAGTCGGAAGATTGCTTGTGAGTCGTGATGTATTGTTGCTAAAGCGGCAGGCCGGTGACGATGACATGTACCCAGGGTAGGGTCGTAGGCCTGACCTAGACGCCCTACCCAAGGACACCGCCCTAGAGTCATGGACATTCAAAGTACAACAGAATATACCGACTGAAACCACCTTGGAGTGCAATCCACTCGACCAGCTATCTCAGTCGGATACCTCAATTCCATTCGACCAAGAAGGAGTCACTCGACCACACGAAGAACCACTCGGAGAACACAAGGTCTAAAGCCACTCAGGATGGCAACGGTCAGGCGTTCACTCCATAGTCTTAAAGGTCATTTATATCTCTTTATAGCTAGCGTTACTAGTAACACCCTGTCTTAATGTACAATGAACCACATGTAAGCGAGAGGGCTAGAGGGTGCAGCGCTCTATATAAGCCACCCTCCTCAAATTACAGGTTTGCACCCCTATAACTCTCGGGCATAATCCGATCGACCAAGCCTCGGGCACTTAGAGGCGTAGAGGACTATTACTTCCTCAGAAGGGCCTGAACTTCGTAAATCTTGCGTGTACAATCTCACGTAGCTAGGATGTTGCCTCCTCCTCGTGCCCCCTATTCTTCTTGTCGGACTTACTCCCACGACGGTTGGCGCCCACCGTGGGCCGGTGTCTTAGCGACTTCGGTGAGGTTCCAGTTTTTCCGATCTCCATCAACATGGTTTCTGGCGGTGGTTTGGCTTTGGGCCGCGAGATCCGTCTCGGCGCGCTTGTTTTCATTGCCGACGACTCCCTGGCTCCAAGAGGCCCCCCTCGACGTCGAGGCCCTTTCCATCCGCGGGGCGGCGCACTTCTGTGAGAGTGCCTGCGGTAGCTGTCGACCCAGTATCGGTGGCTCCTGCGTCGTCCACTCTTCCAGCTGTTCGTCGTCGCAGGAGATCCAGTCGATCGCGGCCTCAGTGGTGGGTGAAGCATGCGGTGGCCCGCCAGTCGGCCACCTCTCAAGTCATAACAGTGGGCAAGCGAATCTCTCTACGGACTATTCGACACTGTCGACTAGTTCGGCCCCGAGACCCCGTCAGTGTGGAAGCGAGACCTGCGGCGGAGGTCACGATGGTCGAAACCTGTTGTGCAGCCCGCCTGGTTTCCGTCGCGATGGCGGCGGTTGGAAGAAATAGTAAATTGATAGGAAAATAATATGATGGAAGATAGACCGGGGGCCATAGGTTTCACTAGTGGCTTCTCTCAAGATAGCATAATTTCACGGTGGGTGAGCAATTACTTGTCGAGCAATTGATGGAAAAGTGCATAGTTATGAGAATATCTAGGAATGATCATGTATATAGGCATCACGTCCGCGACAAGTAGAAGCGATTACGCATCTACTACTATTACTCCACACATCGACCGCTATCCGGCGGCCATCTAGAGTATTAAGTTCATAAAACGAGTAACACATTAGGCAAGATGACATGATGTGGAGGATAAACTCAAGCAATATGATATAAACCCCATCTTTTTATCCTTGATGGCAACAATACTGTCGTGCCTTGCTGCCCTATCAGCAGGAAAGGACACACAAGATTGAACCCAAAGCTAAGCACTTCTCCCATTGCAAGAAAGATCAATCTAGTCGGCCAAACCAAAGTGATAATTGAAGAGACTTGCAAATATATCTAATCATAAATATAAGAAGAACCAAATATTATTCATAGATAATCTTGATCATAAACCCACAATTCATCAGATCTCGACAAACACACAGCAAAAATAATTACATCGAATAGACCTCCAAGAAGATCGAGGAGGACTTTGTATCACTACAAAAAAAAGACACATCCATGACATTTTGGGCCGAACGAATTTTTTTCCTGTCATACATATGACACTTCTATGACGATAATTGTGACAAAACCGGGTATCATCATAGATGTGGTGGGCTCTACTTCTATGACAAAAATCATGACATAAAATGGGCTTCTGTCTTAGGCGGGCGGAGGCAGCTGCATATGACATTCCTTGGGCGTCCATGTTGGAAAAACCGTGTATGGCGAAGCGAGGGAGGAAAATTCGGGGAGTTGGCGGTTACGGTGGGAGGTCGGGGCGGCGATCGCGTTCTCATTACGTCGCGAGGCGTTGGGTCTAGCGAACCCGGCGAGGCGTTGAATCTGAACGGCGATTACCTTTGCGAACTCTGGCGTTCTGCGAACCGGCGATCGATCGATGGCTGTCGCTTGAACCCGATGGGCGATTCCTTTACTCTGCGCTAGCGAAGTCGATCGATTGGATGAATAGTGGCGTTGTGTGTGTGTGTGTGGGGGGGGTTGGATGAGCAGTGGCGGTGGCATTACCTCTTGATTAACGGGACCCGTGGTGTGGAGGTGGATGAGCAGGTAGGCGGTGGAGGGGTGGCCGTGGAGGGTGGTTGAACAGGACCCGTGGTGTGGAGGCTGGATGAGCAGTAGGCGGAGGGGTGCCGTGGAGGGTGGTTGAGCAGTAGCTTTGTGGAGTAGCGCTGTGAAGGCTGGATGAGCAGGGAGCCCGTGGAGGTGGAGGAGGTCGGCGGTAGCCCATGGAGGCTGGAGGAGGTCGACGGTGGAGATGAGCAGTATCCGTGGAGTCCGTTTGCTGTGCGCCCACACCCTCTGATGAAACGGGACCCCGTTTAAACCGTACCGCTCCAACACAAATGTTTGATATGCTTTTGCGGTCGCCACCTCCGATAAACAAGACCCTCGTTTAAGCCAATGGGAAGTCCATTCCTCCGTTTTGCGATCGCCACACCTCTCCCGATCAGCAGGACCCCTGTTTTGATGTCGTAGGAGGTCCGTTCCTTCGTTTTGCGGTACACGGACCCCTCCGGATGAACATGATCCGTTTGAACATGGCGGTCGAACACAAGGCCGTTTCTCCGTTGTGCGATGCGCGGGCCTACGTTCCATCGCTTGATTACATCCAAGCCCTCGATGAACCGACCCGCGCATTAAGTTCCGACCCGGCCCGGTTGGCTCCCTCGCGTTCGTTGCCTCTCGATGAACGGCGCATTCGTTGCCTCCCCCGCGAACACGAGCATTCGTTTCCTCCCCATGAACACGGCTGACGGTGTTGTTTCTGCTGTTCGACCCAGCCATATGCATTGTGCGGCGGTAGGCGTTCGAGACCTGCCGTGTATGCGTGCGTGGCCGGCCTTTCTTGCACCCTGGCTGTACATACATATACATGCGCTGTGCGCTCTCTACTCGACACGTGCGCCTCTACCATGACCAATATGTATGTACGTTCGCGAGAAAAATGACAGCGCTTCGTGCAGCCGACCGGTGTGTCCGGTATGAACACTTCGCCTTGCCCTACGAAGATGTGGCTGGTGGGTCCCAGCCCGGTCGAAGCGAATCGTTTTTTGCCAGACGCACTTCCTTGCGTCGCGAAAGATGTAGCTGGTGGGTCCCGGCGGTGGAAAGCGTCGTTTTTTAGGACGCACTTCCTTGCGTGCGAAGGTGTCATTCGCTTGGGTCCCGGTGATCGAGAAGCGAATCGTTTTGTTTTTTGCCGGGCGCTTTTCCTTGAGTCGCGAAGATGTAGCTGGTGGGTCCCGGCAGTCGAAATGTTTTGTTCATGAAATCTGATGGCCCGTCCGGTGGGTCCACTATCGAATGGATGAATCATTATTTTCCGCGTAATAAGGAGGCACTTCCTGCCTTCACGGTGGACCCAAGCTATCGACCTCTCACGCATCACGGTCCATGTCGATGGAAGTGGTTTCCTTGACCACGTTGACCACGCTGCTGCCGAAGAGCACCCGAGGCGTGGCGGCGAAGGAGGCCTAGGAAGAAGGGCAGCGACGGGAGCGAGGAAAACAGCAGGCGGTGGAAGCCAGCGCGAGAAGGAGAATGCGAGGGTTCCTTGGTTATTTGCTGCGGTGTGAGGATGCCATTCGCCCATGAGGCTAACCAGCGGTGGGAATAGTAGAAGGCGGTGAGGCCTCGCGGCGGCTTAACCTGCCACGGAGGCGGGGAGCATCTTGACCGCGACCTGACAAAACTGCTTTGGCGGGCTGGAGCAAGAAGACAGAGAGGTTGAAGAAGCACTCTGGTAGTTGGATGGACATCATGCGGTCATTGGAGCTAGAATCGTTCATATTGACTAAAGTTGACAAAGGCCCCGTCGATCAACAAGTAGGCCCTACCTCAGTCAGCCTCCATGGTGGGTCCCAGCTAACAAGGGGGTATTCATTTTTTATGCGTAATAAGGGAGGCACTTCCGGTGGGTCCCTTGGCCTTGTGTGAGGAGCGTTTTTCCGTGAAATCGCTGGCCCGTCCGGTGGGTCCCAGATAGTCGGGGAAACATTTTTTAGTGAAATAAGGTGGCCCGTCAGGTGGAGTCCCTCTTTGTCGGTGGAGGAATAATTATTTCTAGCGTAATAAGGAGGCACTTCCTTGCGGCCGCTGGACCCGGTATCGACTCTCTCCCGTCGATACTCTTAGATGGAAGTCGATTCGATTGACCATATTGACCCACGCCCTTGAGAGCACCGAGCGGTGCTGACGGGCGGCGAGGCCTAGAAAGGGGGCGGCCTTGAACGGGGAAAACATAACAGCCGGTAGCCAGCGAGAGAGAATCTGAGGTTCCTTTGGTTTGGCTGCGGCGTGAAAGCTCACCCGTCTTAACGAATCTTGAGGGGTGTGGGTGAGTAGAGGATACCACAGGATGGCGCTTGGGTAGTAGGGCGGTGAGGGCCTCCAGCGGCATCCTGACCCGACCACGGCGAGAACACTGCGCGACACGGCAACGCTGCTTTGGCGGTGGAGCAAGAAGACCCGGTTGAAGAAGCACTATGGCAGTTGGATGGACGTAATGCGGTCATGAGCTAGAATCGTTCATATTGACTAAGTTGACAAAGCCCTCGTCCCCGTCTACTTAGTTGGCCCTGTCATCCTCCACTATGGTGGGTCCCATCTAGCGGTGGGTATTCATTTTTGTGCGTAATAAGGGCGCACTTCCTTGCGTGCGAAGATATAGCTGGTGGGTCGGAGCATGTCGGCGGGGAGCGTTTTTCGTGATCTGAGAGGCCCTTCCGGTGGGTCCGGTTTGTCGGTGGAGGAATCATTATTTCGGCGTCTGATCCATGGCCGATGGATATGGATTCGTTGACCACTTTGGCGGGCGCAGAGAGCACCATGGCGGTGGGCGGAGCGGCGAGGCCTAGGAAGAGGCGACACGAGCGGGAAAGACTTCGGCAATGGTTGCCCACAAGGTGGGGAATCTGAGGTTCTTGGTCATTGCCGTGTGGGAAAATAACGGGAGGTGTGGGTGAGTAGAGGAATGGCACAGCTAGCAATGAAGTAGGGTGGGCGGTGCAGCCTGTCACGGTAACCTGGCCAAGCCATGGGAGGGCGAGCAGTCCGCCGGAGCTGGTTTGGTAGTGGAGCAAGAAGATCAGATATTGAAGAAGCGGCCTGACCATTGGATTAACATCCAGCAGTCCTTGATGAAGCTATGTACCTAGGGTAGGGTCATGGACCTGTCAGAGCCCTTCCCAGGACATATCTAGAAGAATCACCTTTCAATCGACTGAGTGTTCCACTCGGCGACTTCGAAGACACTCGACCATGAAGCCAACCACTTTCGACAACCGGAGATCTAAAGTCACTCCATGCCAGCGGCGATCGGTCATTAAGTAGCTTTATGCTCATCATAGCACTTTATTTGCGCGTTACTGATAGCGACCTTAATGTACCTTAAACCCTGCATAGCGAGGGCGAAGTGCAGCGAACTCTATATAGCCACCCCTACTCGGTGTCAGGGTTAGCACCTGTAATTCATACCGCATAATCGATCGACCGCCTCCAGGCCGAGGCTATTACTTCCTCGAGAAGGGCACGAACTGTAAAACTCATGTGTATACAACTACTCCATAGCTAGGGATCTTGCCTCTCCATTCCTACCCCTACATTCTTTTCGGACTTAGAACCACAGCGGTTGGCGCCCAAATGGGGCAGGTGTCTTAGCGACTTGTTGGAGAAGTTGCGGTTTTTCGATCCCCTTCATCATGGTTTGGAGGAGGAGGGGGAGGTTGGTGAGGCCACAAGATCCGTCTCGGCGAGCTCGTGTTAATCGCCCAGACTCGCTTGGCCGGGAGGCACCACTCGGCGTCGGCCGCGCTCCCGTTCGCGAGAACGCGCCTTCGGCGCAGCATCCGTGGCTTCCTCTTGCGGCCCGTCGACCCGATGGTCGGCTCTGTGGTGTCCTCCTCCTCAGTGCCCGCCGGGCGCAGCGTTCCGTCGGTGAGGCTCAATGTGGGTGAGAGCCGCAGTGGCTCGCGATCGGCCACCCCAAATCCCGGCGTCAGGCAAGCAGTCTCTCTAACATTGACACGTCGTGGCTCCGTGAAGCTGTATCCGAGTCACGACAAGATGATCCGATGGTGGAAGTCTTGATGGTGATGGACCATGTCCTCCGGCTTTCCCATGACGGTGGCGGCGGCGGGCGCTCCGTCGCATGCCCATGAAGAGTACCTCCACAGGCCCTCACTTCGCTGGAGAGGAGAACCGCCCGCGGGCGTGGATGCACTTCACACTCCTATAGTTGAGAGAAACCCGAGGCCGTGCCTTGGAAGATCTGCAACAGCCAGCAGGTGGCGCTTTCATTCAGAATCTCCGGCAAGTACTCGACGAGCAAGGCGACAACGGGTCTCGACATCCGATCGACGTCGGCTCTTCGACCTTGCGCTTCGGTATGAACTTGATTCAAAATTTAGCTATATTCATTATAAAGTCGATTCAGCCTTCCGGTCGGGTTGGCGAAGCTTGTTCTGAATCGAGCATTACTCGGGCAGCGGGAGACCAGCATTCAAATTTGTATCGGCCCGCGGAATAGGATCCTGACAAATCCGTTGTTGCGGATACAGTTCAATCGACTCCACGGCCAAGATCGCCCCCAGGCGTGAGGCGTGGAGGCGGTGAGATCGATATAAAGGAAGTGGTAGTATGATCACCAACTCGATCGCGATGATCAGCGTCGGTGCCCACCCCTCCTCCAGGTGGGTCATCGATGCCTCGGCAATGGGATGTGAGCGCCCTCACGTCTTTGAAGCGGATTCGGTCGACCCAGAACCAACTTTGATCGACATCCATTCTCGTTCGGGGGTTTGGTCGTGAAAGCGGAAGCTCAGGAGGTCATGACGAGATGTGCCACCGGTGACATTGTGCGTCTCGGGACAGTGTTTCAGCGAGCCATCGGGGCGCGATAATTCCTCCCAACTTCAGGTTGGCGGATTGGGTCGATAAGTTCAGCTGAGAGGTCAAACCTGATACCAGCGAGGACTACTAAGTGGTTGTTCAGATTGGCGGTAATGATGAAGTGGCCATGAAACACCTGCCTCTTATGTTGGAGGCTCGGCGGGCGTGGCTGAACCAGTTAGCACAATGACATTACACGGGAAGATCTTTCCGAGTGTTTGTCAAGGCTGTTGAAGGGACCTGCAGCGACAGGTTGTTGAATTGCAATCTTAGCGTCGAGAAGACAAATGAAAGTTTGAGGATTACATCGAGATGGATCACGTTGCATCACCAGTGGAAACGTGTGGCAGTTTGTGTCTTCAAGGAAGGCGTTAAGTCTGAAGGCCCGAATCTGAAATTGGTTGACGGAGACATGTATCGAGTCGATGATGGAATTGCCACCAAGTATGATAATGGTGAAGAGAGGATCGGCTCGGTGGCAAGCACGTCGATCGCTCATGAAACGGAGGAGGAAATTCGATCGGAGCGAGAAGCGGAAGCAGGCCAGCTGCTCTAGAAGCCTTGGCCGTGACTCAAGAAAGCTTAAGGGAAGCCCAAGGGCCTTGGAACCCCAAGAAAGTGAAGGATCAAGGCGTAAATGATGTGTTAGACTTGCCATACCACATTCACACAAAGAAAGATGAAGAGGTAAACTCATTTACCCAAAGCATACCACTTTCGGCAGTGTCGGCTCTTGATCCAGCGGTTCGAGGAAACAACCCAAAGATAAGGAAGGAGTCGGACAAAGTTGAAAACAAGGAAGATAGTGATGGATACCCCGGTCAATTCCACCGATGATGATTTTTGGCGTTGAAAGCAAAAGTATATTGAAAGTTATCAACGAGAGGTGAATATGGTCGCTCGGCGACATCGATTATCGAAATGGTCTCGAGACTGCCATCACATTGACCCGATCGACCACCCGGCCACATAACCACCTGAGGCAAGCTTTGGTGGTCGACCCGGTTGTGAAGGCTTTCGGTGACTAAAGTTTTGATGGATGGTGGCGGTGGTGCGAATATACTATATGCGAGAGGCGTTGAAAGGATGGGCATTCCGATGTCGGGCTGATACCCGGCAACATGAGTTTCCATGGAGTCATTCACGGAAGAAGGCGAGTCACTCGGTCAGATTGCTCTTGATGTGGTTTGGGGACTACACCCCTTGGGTGTGGCGCCCACCGTGGGCGTACCATCTTTACAATGTCGATTGCAGTTGATGAGCCACGAGCTTGGAATGAGCTGCTTCACCTTTTATACTTAAGTACTCCTCGGATGAGATGTAATAAGAAATACCTCATAGTTTATTTATCAAAGACAAGTGTTATAATTTTCCCGGTGATTGTTGTTGCTTTTGTTTACGTAGAAACCCCGATTGGATAGCTTAGCTGCGAATCCGTTTAGCTAAGTTTGTAAAAAATTCTACCGAATGATGAGCAAGCCTCTCTCCTTTTAGGCTTAGCTGCGAATCTGATTTCGCCTAAGTACTTGAAAATCCTACACGGTGGTGACCAGCCTCCCACTCGGGGCTTAGCTGTAGTCAAGTACCCCTAAGTTTGAAAAATCCCACGGGTGGTGAGCCAGCCTCCCACTCGGGGCTTAGCTTGATCCAGTACTTACGCCTAAGTTTGAAAAATGCTCAGTGGTGAGCCAGCCTCCCACTCGGGAGGCTTATCTCTGATCCGATGCTCGCCTAAGTTTAAAAAATCCTCCAGAGTGGTGAGCCAGCCTCCCACTCGGAGGCTTAGCTGACCGACTACTCGCTAAGTTTAAAAAATCCTACCGGTGGTGAGCCAGCCTCCCACTCGGGCTTAGCACAGTCAAGTACTCGCCTAAGTTTGAGAAATCCTACGAGTGAGAGCAATCCTCCCACTCGGGAGGCTTAACTTCAGTCGATCTACTCTCCTAAGTTTGAGAAATCCTAAGAGTGATAAGCAATCCTCTCACTCGGAGGCTTAGCCTATGATCGATGCCGCCTAAGTTTGAGAAATCCTGCAAGTGGCCAGCAATCCTCTCACTGGGAGGCAGCTTTTGAGTCCGGTACTCGCCTAAGTTTGAGAAATCCTAGTGACGAGCAATCCTCTCACTCGGAGGCTTAACTTCTGATCGGTACTACGCCTAAGTTTGAGAAATCCTACAGTGAAGAGCAATCCTCTCACTCGGGGCTTATGCAGTCAAGTACTCGCCTAAGTTTAAGAAATCCTACCGGTGAAGAAAATCCTCTCACTCGAGAAATTAGCTGCAGATCGATACTACGCCTAAGTTTGAGAAATCCTACCGAGGAAGAGCAATCCTCTCCTCGGAGCTTAGCATGCAGTCAGTACTCGCCTAAGTTTGAGAAATCCTACGAGTGACGAGCAATCCTTTCACTGGAGGCTTAGATCTGTCGATGCTCGCCTAAGTTCGAAAACATACCGATCCATAAGAACTGACGAAGTGCAGGTGAAGCGCTACCTTCTCCTTTAGAGCTGCGCCACAAGAAATATGTGCTCCATTCCGATCCATAAGAACTGACGAGTGCAGGTCGACTGCTACCTTTTCCTTGGATCTGCGCTACAAGTAGCGTCACGCTCCATTCCAATCACAGAGACTGCGAGGCGGAGTCATTGCTACCTTCTCCTGCGAACTCGCCACAAATATAACGTGTGCTCCATCCCGATCCATAAGGGCGGACGAAGCGCAGTCGGCTGCTGTCGTACTCCATCCCACCGCAAGGGCAATGGTGCTTGGTCATTGAATCTTCCACCACAAAGACTATTCAGGTGAAGCAAAGAGTCCACTTTCGTAGGCAAATGCAAGCATATTGAAGTAAAACAAGTTCAGATAAATCTTAAGGTTCCAAACCGCAGATCAAAGTACTGGGCTCTCATCCGAAGGTTTATTGATTACAAAATCCTCGGCATTCCGAGGCATAAAAGTTTGTTCATTCGCGGGAGGAGGACTGGCGGGCTCGGCGAACCGTCCGGTCGATACCATCCAGCGATCCGATGGCGGCAGCAATGAAAGTCTCCATAAAGGATAAAAATCGTGCTTCTTGGTGTTGGCGACCTTGATTGCTGCCAGCTTATCTTCTCGCGCCTCTTTGCGGTGGACACGAACCAAAACGAGGCACATCGGCACCGCGCAGGCGAAGACTTCTTCCACTCCTGCACTCGGCCGAGGGATCTCGTTAAGTCGAGTCGCCGGAGACTGAGGTGCGTTACAGGTGTTGCCCCTGGCCAAAGTGCTGTGTCGATCCAGACGTGGCGACTTTCGATCGACCCAAATAGTCAACAAGCGATCGATCTTGCGATTCTAGTCGGAGACAGGTTCATAGCAGTTTCGTCCTTCACGGGAGAATTGATAGGGTCCAAATTTGGTTCGATTTTCCCAGTCTCCTCCTCGAAGTCTCGGCAAAACTCTGCATGCACAGTCAAGGATGATTCAATATTAGTATGTCGAGTCGACAAAGATGAACGGTCGGAGCAGGATATGTACCTTCAAGCAGATGAATAACTTCTTGGCGAGGCTCCTCGGATAGCTTTGGATCATCCCTCCTGCGAAATGCCTTCCATCTTCGTTCGAGTTAACCTTGTCCTTCTTCAGCGGGTTACCTCTTTGCTTCATCGAGCAGATTTCATCTTTGCGTTCTCCTCCTCGGTTTGCCATTGAAGCGACCATTCAGCAGGCAGTTTGGTGCGTCGGCCTTCTTTTTGTTACGTGAGCTAGTCATTGATCCTTCTTTATGAGCTGGTTCAGCTTTTGAAAAAAATAACGCTTAGTTAGAAAGAGCGAGAATGAAATCCGGGTCTAAGACAAAAGCAGTCGTGAGCTTCCTTACCATTGGCGTCATCTTTGTACCTAGCAGCTCAAACTTGGCCAACTCAAGTCAAAGGTTGAGTTGAATCTGCTTTGCTTTTCCAAATCGGCGAAATGAGCTCCAAGGTCTGAAATTTCAACAATGGAAGGATGGGTTATTTCTGGGAAAAAGACAAAGACAATAAATACTAAGACTGATTGACGCCCATGATCCACCATAGTCTCGGGGACTACTTGATGGAATTGCATGGCGATGCCCCTTGGTTGATACTTTCGACAGAGACCTTTTTGACAAGTGTATATCAAGAAAATAAGAAGAAGAAAGACAACAACAAACAAGTTCTTGAGACCATGTTGTTGCCGTGATCGACCACCTGATCTCAGGACTACCCCGATGGGTGCATAGCGTGCCCATGGTTAGTTCACTTCACATGGCAGACTAGACCGGTGAAGGACTTAGTGTCAAGACTACGATCGACTACCCATGATCCACCGTAGTCTCGGGGACTACACCCGGTGGGTGCACTCGGCGTGCCCCACTAAGTCCGCTTCAATAACAAAAATTCAAGCGTAAAATGGGTTTGCTCGGTGCCAAATCAAAACACCCTGGGTGCCACGGATACAAAGATCCTTGGAAAGAGTTTTTGGTTTGCCATCCTATGAGCAAGGCAAGAAAACGGTCGACGTCTTTTAACACGAACATTGCTTTGGAGAGCGGAACGGCATCATCACAGCGGCTTTGGCCCGACATCCCTTTCACATCTTCATCTTCTCCATCATAATACACCTTGGCGTATGGCTTCCTTGGCAGCATTCTTAGTCCTGCGGGACGATGGGTGGCAAGCACGAAGGTGGATGGGCGGAATTGAGCAAGCGTCGATGAAGAAGGCGAGCACTCGGCGATTAGTGCGACAAAAGGTAGCAAGCCGATTGGCATCACCAGCGTCTGAGCAGTGGTTCACTATCGGCGTCGATTATGCTTTCCCCATATGCGGGAAGTTTTCCTGTTTTCCTCGTCAAAGGCCTCCAGGCTCTTCATAAATCGTCGAGGAGGTCAATATTGGGAGCTGTTCAAAGATCGGTCGTAAAATTACATCACCCAATGGTATATATTACGGTTGGTCGACCAAATAAAGGCGAGCAGCAATCGTACCCACATTGGAAGTTGTATCCTCTATAGCCTCATCCTCGTACTCCATTTGAAGTCCCGAGTAGCTGCAAATTCAAAGTTCATCTGGTCAAATCAAGGAAAAAATAAACAACCGCAGGCGTCAGTGAATACAAAGGGAACACTCACCTTGAAGCGACGAGATGTCAATCTTAATCTTGACAATGCCTTGAGGCGCTTTGCATTAGAACTTTGGGCTGCTTTGGCTTTTTTCAGTCGGGCCGGTGAGGGCGTCCGAGGTGCTTTGAAGGAGGCGGTCGAGCAATCGCTTTCCTGGCCTTCGGCCGGTTTTGGTCGAGCTTGGATCGCCTCTCCCTCGAGGAGGTGACTCGGCTTCTTCTTAAATCACTTAGTCGTCACTTTCCTTGGTCTCCTCTCCGTCCCGAGAATCTGAGTCACTGCTTGTCTCCGCCAGCTTCGCCTCCCCTTCAGGTCTTGCTCTTGCTCCCCGTTGGGCATTAAGTACATTTCAATAAGAACAGGCGGAAAAACCATGAGAACAAAAAGTCAATCGGCGGAGGCATAAATAGCTGCATGGTTAAAATTACGATTCGGAAATTCAGAGTTGAACCTTGTCCGGTCTGGCAGGGACTGGTGAGTGGAGCAATTCTCAGGCCCTAGGGTTGTCTTTGTTCCCGTTCGTCGATACCTCGGCGTGGCATCTCGACCTCCTCGGGTGGATCAGGGTGTCCTCGATGCTGAATACATCCACATCGGATGGTCTCAAGCGAAGTGGCTGGATGCGCATGAAGAAGACCTCAAGGTCCATACCAGTCACCCGTCATGGATAAGCTGGACAACATGTTTGACGTATTACCTTAACCTGCGCCTTCTCTTGGGATCACCTTCAAGGAAGGCTTCCTCACTCGGTCCATGGAAAAAGGAGAGTCCGATTATTTGCCACAGCGTCGGCTGGTCTTTGCAGTAAAACAGGTCGGCGCCATCCACGGACCGAGTCGGGTAGGATCATGGCGGAAAGAACTTTCCCTCTCATTTGAACCCCAAGACCCCACATCTGAATTACTTGTGTTCTCTCGTCACTCGGATTGGCCTTTTTCACGTCCGGGCGGCGGTGAAAATGTGTGAGCTAATGGGCCGACAACCCAGAAAATTCTCGCACAAAAAGACACGGCAGATACTACGATTGTGTTGGGTGTGAAATGGTGAGTTGTGCCCCAAAAAATTAATCCCGAAAGAAAGGGTGAGGAGGCAAGGAAAACCCACGGTCGACATGGGTGGCCAAGAAGCGCCTCACCTCCAGAGGCTGCAGCTCGGACTCCTTCCCGAGCAGCGCCCGATCGTGGGGATCAGTCCTCCAGTGACCAGGTCGCCGAGGTCTTCTTGCGAATCTTGGCGGATCATTCGCCTAGATCTAGCCTGCGGCAGGTGGCCCTCGATGAAGATCCGCCATTGAGTCGTCTTTCGCCGTATCGCCGTCGCTTTCTTCGCCCTCGGGCCACCGTCTTCTCTTTCCCCATCGTCGTCGGCGAGGCAGCGCCGCAGAACAGCGGCACTGGGGCCCAGCGGCGGCGGAAGAAGGAAATGAAAACGTCTTGTTCAAAAACAGTCGAGCACTTTATATGAGTTACGCCAAGTGACTAACTTAGGCAGGCGATCTGTCAAATCCGGGCAGTCAGCGCGTCGTGGCGAAAAGGTGCTTGCGGAGATGGCGTCCTACGCTATCCCATCCGATTCTGCGGCCTCCTCCGCCCAGCGCGCTTCCTGAAATTCGAATCTGCAAATCTGCGAGCTGAGAACAACTTGAGCGGAAGATCTCCTCCGCTTTGTCACTCGGAGCTCTTCAAGTAAAGAAACTCACTCGACGGATACAAACAATGGATCAAAATGAAAAAAGAAGTTAGTACGTCACCAAGGTTCATTGATCCGGAGCAAGGTATAGGCATAACGAAAAAATGGGTTGGAAGTGTGTTCAACTCCTTCCCCTCAAACCTCGATCCATTGGGACTTGTAGTAGGCTATATGCCTGAGGGTAGGGTCTGGACACATCGAATACTTCCACAAGGACATCTCTGAAGTCCTCCGCCCATGACGGTGGGTCGATAAGTAACTTATGGTCATCATAGCACCCCCTATTTGCGGCGTTCTTTTGGTAACGCCGATATGTGCACCTTAAACCCTGCATGGCGGGTGCCGGAGGGAGTGCAGCAAACTCTATATAGGCAGCCCCTCCCTCGGTCAAAGTTGGCACCTGTATTCATACAGTAATCGTTACGACCTCCTCAGGAGGTCAGGGCGTAGGGGCTATTACTTCCTTAGAGAAGAACTGAACTCGTAAAACTCATGCGTATACAACGACTCCATAGCTAGGATCTTACTCTCCATTTAAGAACACATTCTTGTCGGACTTGACCCGACGATTATGGAATCGTTTGTGGACTAAGTTGACAAAGCCAAAGTACACGTCAACCTAGTAGACCCACAATTGACCTCCAAATCTGTCCCAAACAGCATACAACCGAAATTTCTAGCAGATTCAAATTAATTTTAAATCTAAATATACCTTAATTTAAATTCAATGAAATTTTACCGCTTTAAAAACAATGAAATTTAAAATATCAAAATCCGAAAAAAACAGTATTTGGAACTAATTGCCTTTTATTTTTTCATTTTTTATTTATTACTTATAGCCATTTATTATTACTTATAGCCCATTTCTTATTACTTATAGCCCATTTCTTATTACTTATAGCCATCTCTTATTACTTATTGCCATTTTGGGCAATCCATCCTCCTCGTCTTGAAAGATTTACGGACGTAGAAAACAAGTAGGCCTATGTTGGTTATTGCAAAAACAAAATAGCTGGCTAGCCATTTTGAGAAGAAAGGAAAAAAACAAAGCTGGGCTGGTCATGTGCTAAACATATGAAATAAAAGCCTGGGCTAGGCAGACCACGGGTCCTTTAACCAGTTGATACCCTTCTCCGTCCGAAAAAACAAAATTACTATGTGTCTTTGGGTCCCTCTTGTCATCCTCACTGTACAGTCATCTCCTTATTCCTCTCGGTTGTTGACCATGTTGACAACAGGGCGGCGCGGTGGCGAACCAAGGCGGAGGGCGATGGTGAGGCCTCGGGAGGAATGAAGCAGGGCAGGGAAGATCCGAGCCCAGCCGTGGGAGGCGAGGCAGGCCGCCCGGGCGCTGGTTTAGCTTTGGCGGCTCGAGGAAGAGGCGAAGAAAGCGACAGACGTTGAATGTCAATCGAGCGGTCAAGAGTTGGCACAATCGTTTTTGACTAACGGACACCAAGTAGCATACTTTTTATATATAGGAAGAAAACTGCGAGGAAAATGTGTTCGTCTGCCGTCCTCCTCACGAGGCGTTTGCCACATAAGTGACTAGCACCTTGGTTTTCAACGAGAGGTCTTGAGTTGAGTCAGGAACTCTCAATTTTGTCCTCCTTCCTTCCTGCATAAAAAAGGGAAAAATCAAAGACTTGGGAAGGCGTCAGAACAAGCTAGTGTGATAAAGAGGCGTTGCGAGTTTTAGAAAAAGAAAAGGCGTGCTCACATGGCTGGTTGAATCAAACCTAGACTATGACTATGGTGCTATGCTACTCTGCAAGTAATGGCCCGACATATCCAGCGTCCTCCTCTTCTCTACTTACTCTGCCTAGTCGGAAGCTCTGCACAACAACCATGTCCATTGGCTTTCGTCCACCGCTCTTGACCATGAACAACGCAGAAATGCATCACCCATACCATCCTGTGGGTCTCATCACACCCCGCTTGACACCTGCAGCAACCGATTGCTCATGCAACCGCTGCCTCCCAATGCTACTTGACCACATCTCAACAACATTGAGCAGCAAATAGGAAGAAGCGCTCATCCAGTTCCTCCATGAGAACTGGGACATCTTTGCATGGAAACCATCCGACATGCCAGGTGTACCCAGGGGTCTGGCTGAGCACCTTTTGCTAGTCGACCCAAAAGCAAAACCCGTCAAAGAGCATCTCCGTCAGTCCGCCATGGAGAAAAGGAAGGCAATTGGCGAGGAGGTGGCTCGGCTTCTGGCAGCTGAGTTCATCCGTGAGATATACCTCTCCGAGTGGCTCGCCAATGTTGTCATGGTCCCCAAGAAAGAGGATTCACTTCATATGTGTATGGATTCCAAGCATATCAATCGGGCCTGCCCGAAAGATCATTTCCCTCTCCCCCGCATCGACCATATTGTCGACTCGACTGCGGGATGTGAATGTTTGTCCTTTTTGATGCATATTCCGGGTACCATCAGATCCGACAGTATGGACCCGACGAAATAAAAACAGCCTTTATCACCCCATTCGGGTGTTTTTGCTATGTTACCATGCATTTTGGCCTCAAGAATGCTGGTGCCACGTTCATGCGTATGATTCAAAAGTGCCTGCTCACTCAAATCAGTCGGAACGTAGAAGCATACATGGATGACATCGTGGTTAAGTCACGCAAAGGTTCCGACCTGTTGACTGACCTCGTTGAAACCTTCGCCAATTTAAGAAGATATGATATCAAGCTCAATCTGCCAAAGTGCACATTCAGAGTTCCAGGTGGAAAGTTACTCGATTTCCTTGTTTCCGAACGAGGGATCGACGCAAACCCAGAAAAGGTTGGAGCAATCCTCCGAATGAAACGCCCTGTGCGTGTGCACGATGTTCAGAAGCTTACTGGTTCTTTGGCTGCATTAAGTCGATTCATCTCACGTCTCGGTGAAAAAGCATTACCTCTTTACAGACTGATGAAAAAGTCTAGAAAGTTCTTGTGGACTCCTGAAGCTGAAGTAGTGTTTGTAGAGCTCAAAGCCCTGCTTTCCACCCAGCCGGTGCTTGCTGCTCCAGTCAGCAAAGAGCCTCTACTGTTGTATGTCGCAGCCACTGGACATGTCGTCGACCTGATGCTCTGATCGGCGGGAAGAAGAAGGCAAAGCCTACAAAGTTCAACGCCCAGTGTACTATATTTCTGAAGTCTTGACTCCGTCCAAGCAAAGATATTCGCATTATCAGAAGCTTGTCTACGAAATTTACTTGACCACGAAGAAAGTTGCATACTACTTTGCAGACCACTCAGTTTCTATCGTCAGCGACACTCCATTATCAGAAATTCTGAACAACAGGGACGCAACTGGTCGAGTGGCCAAGTGGGCGATCCAACTCCTTCCTTTGGATATTGCTACCTCTTGAGCATGCGTTTGTTTTCCCTTGAAGAGGAAAGGGTGATGCAGCAAAGTAGCATAATTATTTCCCTCAGCTTTTTGAGAACCAAGGTATCAATCCAGTAGGAGGTTACACGCAAGTCGCCTCGTACCTACACAAACAAATAAGAACCTTGCAACCAACACGATAGAGGTTGTCAATCCTTCTGACCACTTGCAAAAGTGAGATCGATAGAGATAATAAGATAGATATTTTTGGTATTTTTATGATATAGATTGGAAGTAAAGATTGCAAAAATAAAAGATGGAAGAAATAGTAAATTGATAGGAAAATAATATGATGGAAGATAGACCGGGGGCCATAGGTTTCACTAGTGGCTTCTCTCAAGATAGCATAATTTCACGGTGGGTGAGCAATTACTTGTCGAGCAATTGATGGAAAAGTGCATAGTTATGAGAATATCTAGGAATGATCATGTATATAGGCATCACGTCCGCGACAAGTAGAAGCGATTACGCATCTACTACTATTACTCCACACATCGACCGCTATCCGGCGGCCATCTAGAGTATTAAGTTCATAAGAACGAGTAAACACATTAGGCAAGATGACATGATGGAGAGGATAAACTCAAGCAATATGATATAAACCCCATCTTTTTATCCTTGATGGCAATAATACAACACGTGCCTTTGCTGCCTCAACAGCATCGGAAAGGACACATTGCAAGATTGAACCCAAAGCTAAGCACTTCTCCCATTGCAAGAAAGATCAATCTAGTCGGCCAAACCAAAGTGATAATTCAAGAGACTTGCAAATATATCTAATCATAAATATAAGAAGAACCAAATATTATTCATAGATAATCTTGATCATAAACCCACAATTCATGAGATCTCACAAACACACACCGCAAAAATAATTATATCGAATAGACCTCCAAGAAGATCTAGGAGGACTTTGTATCACTACAAAAAAGACACATCCATGACATTTTGGGCCTAATCTAATTTTTCTGTCATACATATGACACTTCTATGACGTATAATTGTGACAAACCCAGATTACATCATAGATGTGGTGGGCTCCACTTCTATGACAAAAAATCATGACATAAAATGGGCTTTCTGTCTTAAGCGGCCGGAGACGCAGCTGCATATGACATTCCTTAATGGCCCATGACGGAAAAACCGTGTATGGCGAAGTGTAGGGGAGGAAAATTTCGGGAGTAGGCGGTTACGGTGGGAGGTCGGGGCCGAAGCGACAATGCTGCTTTCTTTCTCGACACGCATGGTGGGCGTTGGGTCTAATCGAACTGAAGCGAGGCGCGGAATCAATGAACCCGAAAGGACATTTGCGAACTCAGGCGTACGGCATCGAACTCCGAATATCGATCGATGGCTATTAATCGAACCGGATGGAGCGATTCCTTTGCTACCGCTGCTAATCAAGTCGATCGATTGGATGAATAGTGAGCGTTGTGTGTGTGTGTGTGGGGGGGGGGGGTTGGATGAACAGTGAGCGGTGGCATTACCTCTTGATTAACAGGACTCCTGGTGTGGAGGTGGATGAACAGGTAGACGGTGGAGGGGGTGGCCGTGGAGGGGTGGTTGAACAGGACCCTGTGGTGTGGAGGGCTGGATGAACAAGAGACGGTGAGGGGTGCCCGTGGAGGGGTGGTTGAGCAGAAATCGCGTGGAGAAGCGCCAGGTGAAGGCTGGATGAACAGGGAGCCTGTGGAGGCCGGAGGAGGTCGACGGTAGCCTATGGAGGCTGGAGGAGGTCGACGGTGGAGATGAATAAAGTGATCCCGTGGAGTCCGTTTGCAGTGCACACCCTCCCCCTGGCGAAACAGGACTCCGCTTCAACCGCATCGCTCCAACACAAATCTGTGATCTGTCTGCTTGCAAGACGCCACACCCTCCCCGACAAACAAGACCTTAAGCCGAGCCAATAGGAGGTCCATTCCGCCGTTTTGCAGATCGCCACACCCCTCCCGATCAACAGGACTTCTGCTTTGATGTCGTAGGAGGTCCGCTCCTTCTGCTTTGCGGTACACCGACACTTCCTCGATGAACATGATCCCGCTTTCAACATGGCTGGCCGAACACAAGGCTGCTTTCTCCACAGCGCGATACGCCAGCCTGCGTTCCATCGCCTGCTCTGGCCCAAGCCCTCCCCGATGAACACGACCCGCGCATTAAGCTCCGACCAAACCCGGTTGGCTCCCTCGCGTTCGCTGCCTCTCGGCGGAACACGACGCATTCCGCTGCCTCTCCCATGAACCACGAGTATTCCGCTTCCTCCCCATGAACACGCATTTACGGTGTTGTTTCTCCGTTCCGACCCAGCCATGTGCAACGTATGCGCCGTAGTAGGCTGCCTTCAGACCCCGCTCGTGATGTACGTGACGCGGGTTTATTTTCTTTTGCACCTCGCGCTATTGTACATACGATACATGCTACATGCAGCGCCTCTACTACTATCGCGTGCACTTCTACAACGATCAATATGTATGTACACGTCATGCAAAAAATGATAACGCCACGCACGCTTCGACCAGGTGGGTCCTCGACCGTGCACTTCCCACCTACGAAGATGTAGCTGGTGGGTCCCAGCAATGGGGGCTAATCGTTTTTTTGCCCGGACTTTTCTTTGCGTCGCGAAGATGTAGCCGGTGGGTCCCGGTGATCGAAACCAATCGTTTTTTGACGCCCTTCCTTGCGTGCGAAGGTGTCATTCTTGAGTCCGGCGATCGAGAAGCGAATCGTTTTGTTTTTTGCGGGCGCTTCCTTGAGTCGCGAAGATGTAGCTGGTGGGTCCCAGCAGTCGAGGAAATGTTTTTGTTCATGAAATCTGATGGCCCGTCGGTGGGTCCCGGTATCGGTGGATGAATCATTATTTTTCACGTAATAAGGAGGCACTTCCTTGCTGCCGGTGCGTGGACCCAACTGTCAGCCTCTCCACATGCAGTCCATGTCGATGGAAGTCGTTTCTTGACCACGTTGACCACGCAGCTGGCAAGAACCGGCGGTGGGCGGCGGAGCCTAGGAAGGGGGCAGCGAGGCAGGGAAAACCGGCGGTGGAAGCCAGCGGAGAGAATCTGGAGTTCCTTTGGTTCGGCTGCGGTGTGAGGATGCCATCGCCCGCGAGCACAGCCATTGGTGGGAATAGTAGAAGCGGTGAGGCCTCGGCAGCGGCTAACCTGCCACGGAGGCGAGGAGCATCGCACGACCGGCCAGCTGCTTTGGTGGGCTGGGCAAGACCCGGAAGGTTGAAGAAGCACTACGGCCGTTGGATGGACATCGTGCGGTCATTGGAGCTAGAATCGTTCATATTGACTAAAGTTGACAAAGGCCCCGTCGATCAACAAGTAGGCCCTAAGTCAGCCTCCCACCATGGTGGGTCCCAGCTAACAAGGGGTATTCATTTTTTATGCGTAATAAGGAGGCACTTCCGGTGGGTCGGTGGCCTTGTGTGAGGAGCGTTTTTCCGTGAAATCGCGGCCCGTCCGGTGGGTCCCGATGAGTGGGAAACATTTTTTCGTGAAATAAGGTGGCCGTCCGGTTACAGGTCCCTATTTGTCGGTGGAGAATAATTATTTCTAGCGGCGTAATGAGGAGGCACTTCCTTGCGGCCGCTGGACAATTTATCGACCCTCCCCGTCGTGCTCTTGGGCGTCGGTCGTTGACCATGTTGACCCACGCGGCAAAGGCACCAGGCGGTGGTGCGAATGACGAGGCCTAGAAAAGAGACGGCGGAGCCAGGGAAAACGCAACAATGGTAGCCAGCGAGGAAGATCTGAGGTTCCTTTGGTTTGGCTGCGGCGTGAGGCTGCTAACGCCGCGAATAAGGGGTGTGGGTGAGTAGAGGATACCACAGGATAGCGCTTGGAGTAGTGAGGCGGTGAGGCCTCCAGCGGCATCCTGACCCGACCCACGAGAAAGGAACGCAGCGACACGACCGGCAACTGCTTTGGCGGTACGGAGCAAGAAGACGAGAGGTTGAAGAAGCACTATGGCCGTTGGATGGACGTAACGGTCACTTGAGCTAGAATACGTTCATATTGACTAAGTTGACAAAGCCCTCGTCCCGTCTACTTGGTTGGCCCTGATCATCCTCCACTATGGTGGGTCCCATCTAGGGTGGGTATTCATTTTTAATGCGTAATAAGGGCGCACTTCCTTGCGTCGAAGATATAGCTGGTGGGTCCGAGCATGTCGGTGGGGGAGCGTTTTTCATGATCTGAGAGGCCCTTCCGGTGGGTCCGGTTTGTCGGTGGAGGAATCATTATTTCGGCGTCTGATCCATGGCCGATGGATATGGATTCGTTGACCACTTTGGCGGGCGCAGAGAGCACCATGGCGGTGGGCGGAGCGGCGAGGCCTAGGAAGAGGCGACACGAGCGGGAAAGACTTCGGCAATGGTTGCCCACAAGGTGGGGAATCTGAGGTTCTTGGTCATTGCCGTGTGGGAAAATAACGGGAGGTGTGGGTGAGTAGAGGAATGGCACAGCTAGCAATGAAGTAGGGTGGGCGGTGCAGCCTGTCACGGTAACCTGGCCAAGCCATGGGAGGGCGAGCAGTCCGCCGGAGCTGGTTTGGTAGTGGAGCAAGAAGATCAGATATTGAAGAAGCGGCCTGACCATTGGATTAACATCCAGCAGTCCTTGATGAAGCTATGTACCTAGGGTAGGGTCATGGACCTGTCAGAGCCCTTCCCAGGACATATCTAGAAGAATCACCTTTCAATCGACTGAGTGTTCCACTCGGCGACTTCGAAGACACTCGACCATGAAGCCAACCACTTTCGACAACCGGAGATCTAAAGTCACTCCATGCCAGCGGCGATCGGTCATTAAGTAGCTTTATGCTCATCATAGCACTTTATTTGCGCGTTACTGATAGCGACCTTAATGTACCTTAAACCCTGCATAGCGAGGGCGAAGTGCAGCGAACTCTATATAGCCACCCCTACTCGGTGTCAGGGTTAGCACCTGTAATTCATACCGCATAATCGATCGACCGCCTCCAGGCCGAGGCTATTACTTCCTCGAGAAGGGCACGAACTGTAAAACTCATGTGTATACAACTACTCCATAGCTAGGGATCTTGCCTCTCCATTCCTACCCCTACATTCTTTTCGGACTTAGAACCACAGCGGTTGGCGCCCAAATGGGGCAGGTGTCTTAGCGACTTGTTGGAGAAGTTGCGGTTTTTCGATCCCCTTCATCATGGTTTGGAGGAGGAGGGGGAGGTTGGTGAGGCCACAAGATCCGTCTCGGCGAGCTCGTGTTAATCGCCCAGACTCGCTTGGCCGGGAGGCACCACTCGGCGTCGGCCGCGCTCCCGTTCGCGAGAACGCGCCTTCGGCGCAGCATCCGTGGCTTCCTCTTGCGGCCCGTCGACCCGATGGTCGGCTCTGTGGTGTCCTCCTCCTCAGTGCCCGCCGGGCGCAGCGTTCCGTCGGTGAGGCTCAATGTGGGTGAGAGCCGCAGTGGCTCGCGATCGGCCACCCCAAATCCCGGCGTCAGGCAAGCAGTCTCTCTAACATTGACACGTCGTGGCTCCGTGAAGCTGTATCCGAGTCACGACAAGATGATCCGATGGTGGAAGTCTTGATGGTGATGGACCATGTCCTCCGGCTTTCCCATGACGGTGGCGGCGGCGGGCGCTCCGTCGCATGCCCATGAAGAGTACCTCCACAGGCCCTCACTTCGCTGGAGAGGAGAACCGCCCGCGGGCGTGGATGCACTTCACACTCCTATAGTTGAGAGAAACCCGAGGCCGTGCCTTGGAAGATCTGCAACAGCCAGCAGGTGGCGCTTTCATTCAGAATCTCCGGCAAGTACTCGACGAGCAAGGCGACAACGGGTCTCGACATCCGATCGACGTCGGCTCTTCGACCTTGCGCTTCGGTATGAACTTGATTCAAAATTTAGCTATATTCATTATAAAGTCGATTCAGCCTTCCGGTCGGGTTGGCGAAGCTTGTTCTGAATCGAGCATTACTCGGGCAGCGGGAGACCAGCATTCAAATTTGTATCGGCCCGCGGAATAGGATCCTGACAAATCCGTTGTTGCGGATACAGTTCAATCGACTCCACGGCCAAGATCGCCCCCAGGCGTGAGGCGTGGAGGCGGTGAGATCGATATAAAGGAAGTGGTAGTATGATCACCAACTCGATCGCGATGATCAGCGTCGGTGCCCACCCCTCCTCCAGGTGGGTCATCGATGCCTCGGCAATGGGATGTGAGCGCCCTCACGTCTTTGAAGCGGATTCGGTCGACCCAGAACCAACTTTGATCGACATCCATTCTCGTTCGGGGGTTTGGTCGTGAAAGCGGAAGCTCAGGAGGTCATGACGAGATGTGCCACCGGTGACATTGTGCGTCTCGGGACAGTGTTTCAGCGAGCCATCGGGGCGCGATAATTCCTCCCAACTTCAGGTTGGCGGATTGGGTCGATAAGTTCAGCTGAGAGGTCAAACCTGATACCAGCGAGGACTACTAAGTGGTTGTTCAGATTGGCGGTAATGATGAAGTGGCCATGAAACACCTGCCTCTTATGTTGGAGGCTCGGCGGGCGTGGCTGAACCAGTTAGCACAATGACATTACACGGGAAGATCTTTCCGAGTGTTTGTCAAGGCTGTTGAAGGGACCTGCAGCGACAGGTTGTTGAATTGCAATCTTAGCGTCGAGAAGACAAATGAAAGTTTGAGGATTACATCGAGATGGATCACGTTGCATCACCAGTGGAAACGTGTGGCAGTTTGTGTCTTCAAGGAAGGCGTTAAGTCTGAAGGCCCGAATCTGAAATTGGTTGACGGAGACATGTATCGAGTCGATGATGGAATTGCCACCAAGTATGATAATGGTGAAGAGAGGATCGGCTCGGTGGCAAGCACGTCGATCGCTCATGAAACGGAGGAGGAAATTCGATCGGAGCGAGAAGCGGAAGCAGGCCAGCTGCTCTAGAAGCCTTGGCCGTGACTCAAGAAAGCTTAAGGGAAGCCCAAGGGCCTTGGAACCCCAAGAAAGTGAAGGATCAAGGCGTAAATGATGTGTTAGACTTGCCATACCACATTCACACAAAGAAAGATGAAGAGGTAAACTCATTTACCCAAAGCATACCACTTTCGGCAGTGTCGGCTCTTGATCCAGCGGTTCGAGGAAACAACCCAAAGATAAGGAAGGAGTCGGACAAAGTTGAAAACAAGGAAGATAGTGATGGATACCCCGGTCAATTCCACCGATGATGATTTTTGGCGTTGAAAGCAAAAGTATATTGAAAGTTATCAACGAGAGGTGAATATGGTCGCTCGGCGACATCGATTATCGAAATGGTCTCGAGACTGCCATCACATTGACCCGATCGACCACCCGGCCACATAACCACCTGAGGCAAGCTTTGGTGGTCGACCCGGTTGTGAAGGCTTTCGGTGACTAAAGTTTTGATGGATGGTGGCGGTGGTGCGAATATACTATATGCGAGAGGCGTTGAAAGGATGGGCATTCCGATGTCGGGCTGATACCCGGCAACATGAGTTTCCATGGAGTCATTCACGGAAGAAGGCGAGTCACTCGGTCAGATTGCTCTTGATGTGGTTTGGGGACTACACCCCTTGGGTGTGGCGCCCACCGTGGGCGTACCATCTTTACAATGTCGATTGCAGTTGATGAGCCACGAGCTTGGAATGAGCTGCTTCACCTTTTATACTTAAGTACTCCTCGGATGAGATGTAATAAGAAATACCTCATAGTTTATTTATCAAAGACAAGTGTTATAATTTTCCCGGTGATTGTTGTTGCTTTTGTTTACGTAGAAACCCCGATTGGATAGCTTAGCTGCGAATCCGTTTAGCTAAGTTTGTAAAAAATTCTACCGAATGATGAGCAAGCCTCTCTCCTTTTAGGCTTAGCTGCGAATCTGATTTCGCCTAAGTACTTGAAAATCCTACACGGTGGTGACCAGCCTCCCACTCGGGGCTTAGCTGTAGTCAAGTACCCCTAAGTTTGAAAAATCCCACGGGTGGTGAGCCAGCCTCCCACTCGGGGCTTAGCTTGATCCAGTACTTACGCCTAAGTTTGAAAAATGCTCAGTGGTGAGCCAGCCTCCCACTCGGGAGGCTTATCTCTGATCCGATGCTCGCCTAAGTTTAAAAAATCCTCCAGAGTGGTGAGCCAGCCTCCCACTCGGAGGCTTAGCTGACCGACTACTCGCTAAGTTTAAAAAATCCTACCGGTGGTGAGCCAGCCTCCCACTCGGGCTTAGCACAGTCAAGTACTCGCCTAAGTTTGAGAAATCCTACGAGTGAGAGCAATCCTCCCACTCGGGAGGCTTAACTTCAGTCGATCTACTCTCCTAAGTTTGAGAAATCCTAAGAGTGATAAGCAATCCTCTCACTCGGAGGCTTAGCCTATGATCGATGCCGCCTAAGTTTGAGAAATCCTGCAAGTGGCCAGCAATCCTCTCACTGGGAGGCAGCTTTTGAGTCCGGTACTCGCCTAAGTTTGAGAAATCCTAGTGACGAGCAATCCTCTCACTCGGAGGCTTAACTTCTGATCGGTACTACGCCTAAGTTTGAGAAATCCTACAGTGAAGAGCAATCCTCTCACTCGGGGCTTATGCAGTCAAGTACTCGCCTAAGTTTAAGAAATCCTACCGGTGAAGAAAATCCTCTCACTCGAGAAATTAGCTGCAGATCGATACTACGCCTAAGTTTGAGAAATCCTACCGAGGAAGAGCAATCCTCTCCTCGGAGCTTAGCATGCAGTCAGTACTCGCCTAAGTTTGAGAAATCCTACGAGTGACGAGCAATCCTTTCACTGGAGGCTTAGATCTGTCGATGCTCGCCTAAGTTCGAAAACATACCGATCCATAAGAACTGACGAAGTGCAGGTGAAGCGCTACCTTCTCCTTTAGAGCTGCGCCACAAGAAATATGTGCTCCATTCCGATCCATAAGAACTGACGAGTGCAGGTCGACTGCTACCTTTTCCTTGGATCTGCGCTACAAGTAGCGTCACGCTCCATTCCAATCACAGAGACTGCGAGGCGGAGTCATTGCTACCTTCTCCTGCGAACTCGCCACAAATATAACGTGTGCTCCATCCCGATCCATAAGGGCGGACGAAGCGCAGTCGGCTGCTGTCGTACTCCATCCCACCGCAAGGGCAATGGTGCTTGGTCATTGAATCTTCCACCACAAAGACTATTCAGGTGAAGCAAAGAGTCCACTTTCGTAGGCAAATGCAAGCATATTGAAGTAAAACAAGTTCAGATAAATCTTAAGGTTCCAAACCGCAGATCAAAGTACTGGGCTCTCATCCGAAGGTTTATTGATTACAAAATCCTCGGCATTCCGAGGCATAAAAGTTTGTTCATTCGCGGGAGGAGGACTGGCGGGCTCGGCGAACCGTCCGGTCGATACCATCCAGCGATCCGATGGCGGCAGCAATGAAAGTCTCCATAAAGGATAAAAATCGTGCTTCTTGGTGTTGGCGACCTTGATTGCTGCCAGCTTATCTTCTCGCGCCTCTTTGCGGTGGACACGAACCAAAACGAGGCACATCGGCACCGCGCAGGCGAAGACTTCTTCCACTCCTGCACTCGGCCGAGGGATCTCGTTAAGTCGAGTCGCCGGAGACTGAGGTGCGTTACAGGTGTTGCCCCTGGCCAAAGTGCTGTGTCGATCCAGACGTGGCGACTTTCGATCGACCCAAATAGTCAACAAGCGATCGATCTTGCGATTCTAGTCGGAGACAGGTTCATAGCAGTTTCGTCCTTCACGGGAGAATTGATAGGGTCCAAATTTGGTTCGATTTTCCCAGTCTCCTCCTCGAAGTCTCGGCAAAACTCTGCATGCACAGTCAAGGATGATTCAATATTAGTATGTCGAGTCGACAAAGATGAACGGTCGGAGCAGGATATGTACCTTCAAGCAGATGAATAACTTCTTGGCGAGGCTCCTCGGATAGCTTTGGATCATCCCTCCTGCGAAATGCCTTCCATCTTCGTTCGAGTTAACCTTGTCCTTCTTCAGCGGGTTACCTCTTTGCTTCATCGAGCAGATTTCATCTTTGCGTTCTCCTCCTCGGTTTGCCATTGAAGCGACCATTCAGCAGGCAGTTTGGTGCGTCGGCCTTCTTTTTGTTACGTGAGCTAGTCATTGATCCTTCTTTATGAGCTGGTTCAGCTTTTGAAAAAAATAACGCTTAGTTAGAAAGAGCGAGAATGAAATCCGGGTCTAAGACAAAAGCAGTCGTGAGCTTCCTTACCATTGGCGTCATCTTTGTACCTAGCAGCTCAAACTTGGCCAACTCAAGTCAAAGGTTGAGTTGAATCTGCTTTGCTTTTCCAAATCGGCGAAATGAGCTCCAAGGTCTGAAATTTCAACAATGGAAGGATGGGTTATTTCTGGGAAAAAGACAAAGACAATAAATACTAAGACTGATTGACGCCCATGATCCACCATAGTCTCGGGGACTACTTGATGGAATTGCATGGCGATGCCCCTTGGTTGATACTTTCGACAGAGACCTTTTTGACAAGTGTATATCAAGAAAATAAGAAGAAGAAAGACAACAACAAACAAGTTCTTGAGACCATGTTGTTGCCGTGATCGACCACCTGATCTCAGGACTACCCCGATGGGTGCATAGCGTGCCCATGGTTAGTTCACTTCACATGGCAGACTAGACCGGTGAAGGACTTAGTGTCAAGACTACGATCGACTACCCATGATCCACCGTAGTCTCGGGGACTACACCCGGTGGGTGCACTCGGCGTGCCCCACTAAGTCCGCTTCAATAACAAAAATTCAAGCGTAAAATGGGTTTGCTCGGTGCCAAATCAAAACACCCTGGGTGCCACGGATACAAAGATCCTTGGAAAGAGTTTTTGGTTTGCCATCCTATGAGCAAGGCAAGAAAACGGTCGACGTCTTTTAACACGAACATTGCTTTGGAGAGCGGAACGGCATCATCACAGCGGCTTTGGCCCGACATCCCTTTCACATCTTCATCTTCTCCATCATAATACACCTTGGCGTATGGCTTCCTTGGCAGCATTCTTAGTCCTGCGGGACGATGGGTGGCAAGCACGAAGGTGGATGGGCGGAATTGAGCAAGCGTCGATGAAGAAGGCGAGCACTCGGCGATTAGTGCGACAAAAGGTAGCAAGCCGATTGGCATCACCAGCGTCTGAGCAGTGGTTCACTATCGGCGTCGATTATGCTTTCCCCATATGCGGGAAGTTTTCCTGTTTTCCTCGTCAAAGGCCTCCAGGCTCTTCATAAATCGTCGAGGAGGTCAATATTGGGAGCTGTTCAAAGATCGGTCGTAAAATTACATCACCCAATGGTATATATTACGGTTGGTCGACCAAATAAAGGCGAGCAGCAATCGTACCCACATTGGAAGTTGTATCCTCTATAGCCTCATCCTCGTACTCCATTTGAAGTCCCGAGTAGCTGCAAATTCAAAGTTCATCTGGTCAAATCAAGGAAAAAATAAACAACCGCAGGCGTCAGTGAATACAAAGGGAACACTCACCTTGAAGCGACGAGATGTCAATCTTAATCTTGACAATGCCTTGAGGCGCTTTGCATTAGAACTTTGGGCTGCTTTGGCTTTTTTCAGTCGGGCCGGTGAGGGCGTCCGAGGTGCTTTGAAGGAGGCGGTCGAGCAATCGCTTTCCTGGCCTTCGGCCGGTTTTGGTCGAGCTTGGATCGCCTCTCCCTCGAGGAGGTGACTCGGCTTCTTCTTAAATCACTTAGTCGTCACTTTCCTTGGTCTCCTCTCCGTCCCGAGAATCTGAGTCACTGCTTGTCTCCGCCAGCTTCGCCTCCCCTTCAGGTCTTGCTCTTGCTCCCCGTTGGGCATTAAGTACATTTCAATAAGAACAGGCGGAAAAACCATGAGAACAAAAAGTCAATCGGCGGAGGCATAAATAGCTGCATGGTTAAAATTACGATTCGGAAATTCAGAGTTGAACCTTGTCCGGTCTGGCAGGGACTGGTGAGTGGAGCAATTCTCAGGCCCTAGGGTTGTCTTTGTTCCCGTTCGTCGATACCTCGGCGTGGCATCTCGACCTCCTCGGGTGGATCAGGGTGTCCTCGATGCTGAATACATCCACATCGGATGGTCTCAAGCGAAGTGGCTGGATGCGCATGAAGAAGACCTCAAGGTCCATACCAGTCACCCGTCATGGATAAGCTGGACAACATGTTTGACGTATTACCTTAACCTGCGCCTTCTCTTGGGATCACCTTCAAGGAAGGCTTCCTCACTCGGTCCATGGAAAAAGGAGAGTCCGATTATTTGCCACAGCGTCGGCTGGTCTTTGCAGTAAAACAGGTCGGCGCCATCCACGGACCGAGTCGGGTAGGATCATGGCGGAAAGAACTTTCCCTCTCATTTGAACCCCAAGACCCCACATCTGAATTACTTGTGTTCTCTCGTCACTCGGATTGGCCTTTTTCACGTCCGGGCGGCGGTGAAAATGTGTGAGCTAATGGGCCGACAACCCAGAAAATTCTCGCACAAAAAGACACGGCAGATACTACGATTGTGTTGGGTGTGAAATGGTGAGTTGTGCCCCAAAAAATTAATCCCGAAAGAAAGGGTGAGGAGGCAAGGAAAACCCACGGTCGACATGGGTGGCCAAGAAGCGCCTCACCTCCAGAGGCTGCAGCTCGGACTCCTTCCCGAGCAGCGCCCGATCGTGGGGATCAGTCCTCCAGTGACCAGGTCGCCGAGGTCTTCTTGCGAATCTTGGCGGATCATTCGCCTAGATCTAGCCTGCGGCAGGTGGCCCTCGATGAAGATCCGCCATTGAGTCGTCTTTCGCCGTATCGCCGTCGCTTTCTTCGCCCTCGGGCCACCGTCTTCTCTTTCCCCATCGTCGTCGGCGAGGCAGCGCCGCAGAACAGCGGCACTGGGGCCCAGCGGCGGCGGAAGAAGGAAATGAAAACGTCTTGTTCAAAAACAGTCGAGCACTTTATATGAGTTACGCCAAGTGACTAACTTAGGCAGGCGATCTGTCAAATCCGGGCAGTCAGCGCGTCGTGGCGAAAAGGTGCTTGCGGAGATGGCGTCCTACGCTATCCCATCCGATTCTGCGGCCTCCTCCGCCCAGCGCGCTTCCTGAAATTCGAATCTGCAAATCTGCGAGCTGAGAACAACTTGAGCGGAAGATCTCCTCCGCTTTGTCACTCGGAGCTCTTCAAGTAAAGAAACTCACTCGACGGATACAAACAATGGATCAAAATGAAAAAAGAAGTTAGTACGTCACCAAGGTTCATTGATCCGGAGCAAGGTATAGGCATAACGAAAAAATGGGTTGGAAGTGTGTTCAACTCCTTCCCCTCAAACCTCGATCCATTGGGACTTGTAGTAGGCTATATGCCTGAGGGTAGGGTCTGGACACATCGAATACTTCCACAAGGACATCTCTGAAGTCCTCCGCCCATGACGGTGGGTCGATAAGTAACTTATGGTCATCATAGCACCCCCTATTTGCGGCGTTCTTTTGGTAACGCCGATATGTGCACCTTAAACCCTGCATGGCGGGTGCCGGAGGGAGTGCAGCAAACTCTATATAGGCAGCCCCTCCCTCGGTCAAAGTTGGCACCTGTATTCATACAGTAATCGTTACGACCTCCTCAGGAGGTCAGGGCGTAGGGGCTATTACTTCCTTAGAGAAGAACTGAACTCGTAAAACTCATGCGTATACAACGACTCCATAGCTAGGATCTTACTCTCCATTTAAGAACACATTCTTGTCGGACTTGACCCGACGATTATGGAATCGTTTGTGGACTAAGTTGACAAAGCCAAAGTACACGTCAACCTAGTAGACCCACAATTGACCTCCAAATCTGTCCCAAACAGCATACAACCGAAATTTCTAGCAGATTCAAATTAATTTTAAATCTAAATATACCTTAATTTAAATTCAATGAAATTTTACCGCTTTAAAAACAATGAAATTTAAAATATCAAAATCCGAAAAAAACAGTATTTGGAACTAATTGCCTTTTATTTTTTCATTTTTTATTTATTACTTATAGCCATTTATTATTACTTATAGCCCATTTCTTATTACTTATAGCCCATTTCTTATTACTTATAGCCATCTCTTATTACTTATTGCCATTTTGGGCAATCCATCCTCCTCGTCTTGAAAGATTTACGGACGTAGAAAACAAGTAGGCCTATGTTGGTTATTGCAAAAACAAAATAGCTGGCTAGCCATTTTGAGAAGAAAGGAAAAAAACAAAGCTGGGCTGGTCATGTGCTAAACATATGAAATAAAAGCCTGGGCTAGGCAGACCACGGGTCCTTTAACCAGTTGATACCCTTCTCCGTCCGAAAAAACAAAATTACTATGTGTCTTTGGGTCCCTCTTGTCATCCTCACTGTACAGTCATCTCCTTATTCCTCTCGGTTGTTGACCATGTTGACAACAGGGCGGCGCGGTGGCGAACCAAGGCGGAGGGCGATGGTGAGGCCTCGGGAGGAATGAAGCAGGGCAGGGAAGATCCGAGCCCAGCCGTGGGAGGCGAGGCAGGCCGCCCGGGCGCTGGTTTAGCTTTGGCGGCTCGAGGAAGAGGCGAAGAAAGCGACAGACGTTGAATGTCAATCGAGCGGTCAAGAGTTGGCACAATCGTTTTTGACTAACGGACACCAAGTAGCATACTTTTTATATATAGGAAGAAAACTGCGAGGAAAATGTGTTCGTCTGCCGTCCTCCTCACGAGGCGTTTGCCACATAAGTGACTAGCACCTTGGTTTTCAACGAGAGGTCTTGAGTTGAGTCAGGAACTCTCAATTTTGTCCTCCTTCCTTCCTGCATAAAAAAGGGAAAAATCAAAGACTTGGGAAGGCGTCAGAACAAGCTAGTGTGATAAAGAGGCGTTGCGAGTTTTAGAAAAAGAAAAGGCGTGCTCACATGGCTGGTTGAATCAAACCTAGACTATGACTATGGTGCTATGCTACTCTGCAAGTAATGGCCCGACATATCCAGCGTCCTCCTCTTCTCTACTTACTCTGCCTAGTCGGAAGCTCTGCACAACAACCATGTCCATTGGCTTTCGTCCACCGCTCTTGACCATGAACAACGCAGAAATGCATCACCCATACCATCCTGTGGGTCTCATCACACCCCGCTTGACACCTGCAGCAACCGATTGCTCATGCAACCGCTAAATGCGACTATTACAGAGGCATAGTGTTTATCTTAGGCGTGCGGCCTGAAACTCTTGGCGCCGATCTAGGTCGTGGGATTAAAGGATGGCTTAGGCGCTGCCAAGCTGCGGTGGTGTGAGGTCGATGGGAGGCGGGCGGAGGACGGGTCTGGCAGTGGTCGGCGGTTCGAGAAAGATCGTCATTGATGTTGGCGGGAGGTGAGCGAAGGCCATCTGTTCCTTATAGATCGGACGGTTCATTAAAAATCGTGACCTATTTATTTTCAGTCATTATTATCTTAGATATGACCACATGTGGTGGTCTTTGGAGAAGTACACACATTTCCTGTGCTCATATATTACAAAATCATCGGAGTAGAATCTAATTTTGTTTGCCATGCAATGTTGTAGAAACTATCATATGTCTCCATCATTTATTTTTCAGCCACCTGCTATACACTTTTACGATTACTAGTTACACACACTTCACCCATACTCTCACTATTGTGTTTTATGCAAGGGTATTTCAGACTCGCGAAAGGAAAGAAAGAAAGAAGTCGTCCGACTTTCTGCTTATGTAAGTAGCGACACGTTCTGGAGCTTTAAAGGGTGCGTGTCGGCGGATGGAGGCGGTAGCGTAGCTCTGGAGTTGATGACCTCGCTTCATAATGAACCACCATCAGTGCTTGCTTTAACGGTGTCATATGTGGTTGCATGTTCCATATGGTGTCTAGCTTGTATTGAAGGCGAAGTCGGTCTTTATTAAGATAAGAATATTTTTACATGAACCACCATCCGTGAGCACGGAAGACAAATAGCTAGTCGAGGCCTTGGCGAGCAGTGACAAGCCCAGCAAAGATAGGCATCACAGGAAGCCAACTAAAAAGCTGCGATGGTGGCGACAGCCCGCCTCCCACAGGCTCTCGGGTCCTAGATGATCATTTCACCACTCCAGCCGGATGTCTAGCTTATATGCTTCAATTTGGTTAAATTGCATCTGCTTAGCTTACACATTATACCTTTGAATATGACATGCCTTTCTGTTTTTGGTACATACTAGTACATCGTGTATTAACCATGTTCTTACATCAAACTAATGTTCTTGTGTATCCCTCATCAATCACTTATGAAAGCGGAGCAGGCAAGGACTACTCCTCATTTAAAAATGCAGCGTCGACCTCCGACATGATTCTCAAGAAACAAATGCTAGATGAAGATAGTGAGCGTAGCTCGTAGTTGATTACAGCATTTCCCCTACTAGCATCGCAGTGCTTGCTCTAACTTAGCAGCGTGATATGTGGTTGCATGTTGCATATGGTGTCTAGATTGTAATTCTTCCAATGGTTAAAGCGCATGTGCTAGTCTGCTTAGCTTATACTCTATAAATGTGACATTATACATTAATGTGACATGCCTTCAGTATTTAGTACATAGTACATCTGTCTATTAAGCATGTCCTTACATAAAACTATTGTTTTTGTATCGCATCAATCAATATGATAGACACCTTTAGTATATGCGGTCGATATTAGTTGCATCTTTCATATGATTTATAGCATCTCTGCTTCTAATTTGTTGAAATTCCATTTATGATGGGGCGCTTTTAACTTGGCAAGTCATATTGGTTGCATCTTTCATGTGTCTAGCTTGCATTGCTTCTTATTCTTTGGAATGGTTTACCTTGGTTTACAGCAGTTGTGAACATGCTTATTTTTTACATATCATGTGTTTGCCTTACATCAAAGTAGTGATTGTCGATTATCATGCATGAATGAGTTACGAAGAAATTTTATTGCTTTTTCTTGTCGGTTTTACTTGACAATTCAAAATCAATAAAGCGGAAGGAAGTTAGCAAGGCAGCGGATAAAGGTGCTCCTTCAAGCGGAGGCCTCTCTGGTTTCTCCTCCACACCCCAAGATGATTTCCAAGACAACACATGCATAGACACTCAACAAAGCTGTGTTTATGATGAGCACGTCTCCCCTAGTGCAGCATCAGTGCTCCCTCTAACTTGCTTGTTATATGTGGTTGCATGTTATGTGTGATGTCTAGCTTATTGCTTCTAATTTTGTTGAATTCCATCTGCTTACTTTACACATTATACTTGAATAAGACACGTGTTCCTGTTTCTAGAACATACAATATCATCTATCACACCATGTTCTTACATCAAATTACTCTTGTTGTGTAACCTGCAACAATCACTTATCATAAGACACGTTTGACGAGTGTGATATAGGTTACATCTCACATTCTTTTCTAGCTTGTACTACTAATTTGTTGAAATGGCACTTATGGCGAGACAGTTTTAACTTGGTAGAGTGATATTCGTTGCATCTTTCATATGGTGTCTAGCTTTCATTGCTTCTAATTTGTTGAAATGCCTTCTCCTTAGTTTACACATCATAACTGAATATGCAATCTGTGAATATGCAATGGCACTAATGACGAGAGACCTCTAACATGGTAGTGTGATGTTGTTTGCATCTTGCATATGATTTATTTCTTGTCTTCTTCACATTTGTTTAGCGCCATTTATGATGAGACAACATTAACTTGCGGAAGCGATATTTGTAGCATCTTTCATATGGTGTCTACCTTCCATTGCATTGCTTCTAATTTGGTGAAATGTCTTCTTAGTTTACATCATAGTTACGGTTATCTCTTCCGTCCTGTTTTCATTATATTACATCCTCCTATCATGTGGTTGTCTAACATCAAAGTTCAGTTAAATGCGCATCACGCATCAATTTGTTACGAAGAACTAAATTGTTCATTTTCTTGTCGACTTGACTTAACATGGCACGGAAAAGGAAGAAACACAGAATGGCGGGAATGAAAGCGGATGAATCCTGCGATTCTCTTGATGCGATGGTGCAATAGAAGGTGAAAGTCCAGCGGAAAATTCTACAAACCACGGCATCCCATGCTACGAGCTGCAAAAAAACAAGCGAAAACAAATAGCTGCCACCAAACAAGCGAAGACAACCCTAGTTCTTGCAACACCTACCACAGTACTACGGTACTGCGACATACTGTGCGTCAAGCAGCTAAACTAGCGTTCCCAAGCTCCTTGCCACGACACTACTTCCCAAGCACTCTTGACACAAGGCGAGTTGGCAATATCAGATGAACCTTGTGAGCTTCAAGAAAGGTAGTTCTGGAGTCAAATTCTGATTGCATGCTTCTTTATATAGTCTCACGGTTTGATGTACACTAACACTTCCTATGTTTGTTGTTGGACTAGCACCTAGGCGCAGAGAAACAAACATCAGGGATAATGCTCGATAGGTTAACTAAATCTAGAGGAGGAAGAATGGAGATCCGTTTTGAGGCAGGTTTAAAAGGCCACGTGATGCTGAGAGTCGATAAGAAGTTAGTATCGAGGATTTGCCGTTAGGTGTCATGTATTATCCTCCCAACATGGATTGATACAGGAATGACAAAGGCGAAACCCAGTTCAACACCTTCCTCGACCATTTATACGTAAGTATGGTTATGTATGGAAACTAGTAATATCGTCTTGCTCCCCATACTTTCTAGGTTCTTGATAATGAGACTCCCATAATTTTCAACAGATGAGGTTCAAGTTGGATAGCCAAGATGATGCAACGGACAAGCTTGCACCCATGTTTTCAAGTCGCTCTGCTGACGATGTCGGTATAACTTGAGAAAACTCACTTTGAAGGCAAGGCTAACGGTGAACTTTCCCAAACATCTCGATGGAAAATATATCGGATGAAGGCTGGAGGGCCTTGTTAAACTTTGGTGCGATCCGAAGTATCGGTACATTATATATATGTATCGGATCACATGTTGAAGTCCTATTGACGCATGTGCCACACAAATCTATCTTCTTGTAGGTGAACTGTTCAAGAACAAGGCCAAGCAATGAAGTGAAATTCAACGAATGACGGGATCGTAGCTATATTACTGCTGTGAGGCTCTTGTAATTAGCTGTTGTTTCACTCTTCGTACCATATTATCGGATCTATATTGACTTGTTCAAATGCAGAGAAAGCCATAAGGACCAAAAGTACACGAACCAAATCTTGTGGAAATCTTCAGGACTGTCACACCAGCAAGAAGAAGGGCATGACTACACCGAGTCAAAGCGCTGTTGTAAGTCCTTAATCCTCATGCCTTTTAACTACTACTTACTCGACTTGTGCCTTGAACTGCATGGTTTGCAGCCAATGTCTATTACTCTTTTCAATTTTATACACAATTGTCTTAGCGTATCATTACCTTACAAGGTTTAAAAGGGAGGTGATGTTCCTTTGATCTTGACCGTAATCTAGTTCGTCTTTGGACTTGCCCACACGTTACAATTGCTGTTTATGCATTCTCGGTTGTTTTGTGATATGAATGATGTCATACTATGCTTACCGTATTATAAACTTCGTCTCTTTATCCTTAGCCCTCAATACAATGTGAAGAAATAGACAATACATTAGCGATGGTACATGGTCATATGTTTGGAACCTGGTTTTATTATGTACTTTGCAATAAAATACAACTAATATTTTACATGGGTTCACGAATAAGTTACGTATATAGACCAAAGCTATTTTGTTTGGTTTCTGCCTCCTTAATATCTTACATTACGGTACTACTAATGTAAAACCTCAACTTTTGAGCTATGGAAAAATGGTGGAACCGCCACCTTACGAAGGTGGCGAGGCAACTATAACATAATGTCGGCTCTTCTTTGCGATGGGTGATACCTGTCCACTAACGATTGCCAAAACGCGTTCTGCGTATCTTGGGTTGGTTGTTAAGGCAATATCGTCAAACTGCCTCATGATCAAGATATGCAAGCTCAAAGCAATGTTGTATCTGCTCGGACACAAGTCCATTCCCTAACAGAGGCCCTTTGTGAAACAAGGAGAAACATTGCTCAATGTCGTCAAGATATGCATGGTTTGAAACCGGACTATCGGACATTTGCTATGTTGTTCGAGAACCTAGGGAAATGAAGGCGAGGTTATGGTGCTCCATCGGACAATACAACATGAAAATATGATCGAGGTCAAATGAACCGAGCTTGAACTACGGTGGTGCATTTATACGCTGGTATTAAGTTTATGCCAACCTTCCTTTTGTTATATAGTTGTAATTTGTTTTGGTGCGATACAAAATTTATTCTTAACGATGCATACCGGTGAAGAAAGCAACAAGCCATTTTGTATAGTGTAGGGTGTTCCCTATATTTGGTGGCGATCTTTGATGCCAGTGGATGTAATTGTTACTGTCGCCTTATTAGTTTAGGTTATTTATTTCCTAGTCTTCTTTTCCTGGTTTGCTGTGCGCAACTACCATGGGCCATATCTGAACCGTGGGATCCATGGGTCTCCTACGGGCCGTCGATAAATGGGCCTGTAATCGGTGGGCCTCGGGCCGTCGATAAATGGGCTGTGTCGGTGGGCCTCGAGCCGTGGATAAATGGGTCCATGGGCCATGTCGGGCGTAATGGTATCGGCCCGGCGCGGTAACGGGCGTTAACGAACCGTAGGCTGCAACAATTACATCACGGCATAAGCGGGTAATTAATGGGCGAGAATATAGGGCGGGCTACAGCGAAGCGGGCCGACTCTTGCCATGGGCGAATGGCCCAGTAGACATAATAACCGATGTGGGCCGACTCTTGCCATGGGCGAATTTGGCCCATTTAGAATTGTCGATGTGAGCGACTCTTGCCATGGGCGAATTGGCCATTGAACAATGAGCCGATGTGGTGAAATGTCGAGTAGGCAAACGTGGGCGTCAATAGGCGTAACCTGAATAAGCGGCCCATAAATCACAGACGTTAACGGAATTGAAAATTACTATTCATTATGGGCTAGAGTCACCGTGGGCTGTAAAGGGCGAATGAAGGCCTCATATGGGCGGGCCGTTGTCGATAATCCAAAGCAGCGGATCTCGGTAGAAAGGTCTGAGCTGTCGTCTAGGCGGATGATAACGAGCAAAGGGACGATGTTTGATTGAGCCCTCTTGATGGAGGTAAACCCGTCTGCCGATTGATATTGATATTGTGGATGTTTAGAGTGGATCTACCCGAGATCAAGAGGCTAAACCTAAGCTAGCCTATGCTATGATTATGGGGTTGTTGTGATAGTGTCCCTCTCACGGATAAGCCATCCGGTTTATATAGACAGGAGGGCCTAGGGTTACATGATGCATTACAATGGTAGGAAGTCTATATATCCGTGTCATCAGAAACGCCTTCACGCCGAAAGTCCCATCGGACACGGGGTGAAGTCTTCAATCTTCTATCTTCATAGTCTTGGAGTCGATTCGATGATAGTCCGACAAATGATAGTCCGCCGATGATGGTAGTCCGGCTATCCGGACACCCCTAATCCGGGACTTCGCGGTAGCCCCGAACCGGAGCTTCAATGACGATAAGTCGGCATGCGTGTAGTCTTGGCGTTGCAAGCGGGTTCTTAAGTTCAATGTTACTGCGAGCGATGTCCGACTTCCTCATCAATTTGCAGCGTCTTGGCTACGTAATAAAGGCCTTCTTCCCACGCGTCGTCGTTAAAAAATCTGCCTATAAGAGGCAGAATCGAATCCATCCTGTCTTCCTCTATAAATACTCATAGGGCGCTTTCGACCAAGAATCCATTCCATCATATGGACCGCGTCAATAAACTCCTCTTCTCGCTCAGCCCTTCGCCGGGGTGGTGGAGATGCTCTGTTGCTGTGAGCTGGTGAAGCTCAAATGAGATATCTCCCTCCGGCCTTCATGGTTCGGTTGAGCCAGGCTCGCCACCTAAGTGGGAAGCTAGCAGTTACCTAATCCCAACAAGGGGAGGCGGGTATGCGCCGTCCCTATCTAATAAGGGGCTCAGATTTCCTGTACATCCATTCCTCCATGGGCTCCAGGGTTCGGACTCCAGCTCCATCACCTCACGCTTGCCTCAATCACTGCATATCGCGGGTTCGTAGCTCTTCTGCGAGCTTTCACAGGCATCGAGCCACCATGAAGAGGTTGTTTTGCCTTGTCCCCCTCTCACGGTCCATATATCAAGTGGTGGCGCCCGAAATGGTGCATCGGGACGAATATCCATCCAGACCCCTAAGAGGCTGGCCTTGAATGGTTTATATAGAAGCGGCTCCTTCTGGGACCTGACCGGATCGGCCTCGGAGTTCAGCAATGCTCCTCTGAAATGGTGGCGTCCTTGGAGCGTTGGAGGAAGACAAGGCGTCCATTGCGATGGGCGAATAAGGTTCTTGGCCCATGCCGGTTGACCATGATCGAGTCATGGCAACATGCATTCTGTGAAGTGCAGCCACTACAATGAGGCCACCCATGTGGGATTCAGCGGGAGGATGATGCCACCCGTCATGGCCATAAGGCGGAATCGGCGAAGATCGGTGCCATCTTGTCCGGCCTATATAAGGGAAAGGAGGATTTCCTTGAACGAACCAAATGGGTTTTCCATGAAACAATCGGTTGGTAGTGAACACTCAGCGTGTCCGGCCGTGCCTTCGAAACTTAAGTTTCATACATTGTGTTATTCTTCGTCTGATTGCCTTTGTGGAGAGGAATGCTAATGGCTCGCAGCTTTGAGATCGAGAAGATCGGGATCGGCCTCCGAAAGGATCCGGACATAAAGTGGAGCCTATCGGTGTTCCACTAGCTCGGCATGGATAATGCTTTAGTCGCCATCACGGCCGACTACCCGGACTAAACCGGCTCCCGGTGATTGCGGCGAAAAGCCTGACAAATCATTCGCCTGCTTATCCCCGACCACCGTACATGATAGCCTTGTGGGGAGGTGCCACAGGCGGCAAACCCGCGGTGTTACGACCAACAAGGCAGTCCGGTTCAATGAAGAAGGCAGCAGCGAATGAAGCGTCGCCGCAAGGTGTAGCTCACAATTCCTTATTTTTAAACAACGTTCCTAAAGAAGCGTTTGAGTGCTCATGACTTCTATAAAGGAAAACGTCCGCATGGGCTGCGCGAAGCGTGATTGTCAATCAGCCTCTACCAACGGGCTCCCTTTTGGTCGGGGAAGGCGGCAAAGCGGGGCCGGGCGTTCCTCCGCGAAGGAGGCGAACTGTCGCCACCAAGTGCGAGGTGGAGAGTGCCCTGAATCTGGCGCCCGCGAACGATATTCGTGGCGTGCTTCTCCCCGAGCGTTCAATGCCTTTAACACGAGGAGCCTTGCCGTGCCGCTCAAGATAGTTTTACGAGCCATGGGCAGTATGTAAAGACATACGGGTAAGAGATTTTAACGGTTGTATATGCGGTGCCCCGAGACTTAAAGTAGTTATATTAACTGATTTAAGGATCATATAAATCTTGAGATCTTACGAGAAGAATACCCAACTGTCTCGGGGCTGCAAGGTGCAAGGCCCAACTTGAGCCGCATTATGCGGCGAGGAGGAAGCATGAGACCTCTCTGATAGCATTATTTTAGAAGGATAAGTAGCGTTTGGCCTTTGTAAGTCTAAGCGGCGTTGCGAGTGCTGCGGACAAGATCCAGGACAGGCAGAACCTCGTAACTAAAAGGCGGCAAGAGGTGCTGCATAAGGTGCAGCATGAAGAACAAGCTCAGGATGCCCATGCCCAGCTTGGAGAAAAGCGTTGGGCGGTGTCGGGCTCAGATTAAGGAGAATCAATGTCCGTCGCGGCATATATAAAAGTCTTGGCGAACTCCTTTGAAAAGAAGAGGCGAGGAATCAATTTTGAATAATATGCGTAGGTATGCTCACGATTAAGCCTGCGGAGATGCCCGTAACAACGGGTGATCAACTTCAATTGTTGCAAGCTGATCGAGCGAGTTGAAATCATCCAGGCGTTATGGCGGCCTTCTCCATACGAGGTCTTGGGGAGCTTGCGGGCTTCTGAAGTGCGGGCGCTTCATTTATGGAAAAAGATTCGCCGCCAAGGTGCGAGGAAGCACAGGCCATGGTAAACAGCGGTACAAGCGGATCCCAACCACATGGCGGTCGGACTGTGGGGCCCGATGGGAAGAGATCCTGTGAGTTTAGTACTGACCAAGTGGAGTTGGCATAAAATTTCTCCCAACAGGATGTAAATTAGACAACTTTGTTAGGCGGGATTGAGGAAGAATACAATCGGTTTGACAATGTATTATAAAATGACATACAAAATGTCTAGCGGATTGTAGATCGTTTGTCTCTGCCGACCTTTTAACCCGACCTCGGGACCCTAGAGTCGGAGTGTGTCGAATACCTTCTCGGTTATGAAACAACCGGGGTATGCGTGGAGACCAGGCGTAGGGTCATCGGTGCTTTATCGGACAAGTGCCCAACTAGTTATGTTATATTACATGGTTAGTAGAAACATCTTCGGGAGAATAGTTCCGTTAAGGGTTCCTTTCGCTGGGGGTGGCATGCCCTAAAGTGCATGCAAAAAGCGAAAACATCAGAGGCAGATAGATAAGTGGATAAAAATCATCTTTTAAGTCACCGACGAATATTCCCTTAAACGCTTCGGCTTCACGGTCTGGTACATCAAGCTGACCAGTAACAAGCAGAGGTGCTCCTTTACCTCCTAGCCGAACAATCGGGAGCGTGGGAGTAAGCAGGGCGACAGACAGCTTGGCCAAAACTTAAGTCATGTCGATGCATATAATGGTGAATAAAAGGTACATGTGGAGGCGACATGTCTGGGCATAAAGCCCGTATAATTAACCCACAAAGCCCCAGGTATAATGAGTGTGTGTGGCACATCAATTGTGCGTGAGCGTTCTTGGGTAAAAGCCCTTTAAGGCTTGGATGAATAGGTTTGAGAAAAAAGATGAACAAAAGGCAGCTAAAACAAATAAAGAAAAAATTTTGGACGGGGAAGGGGCGAACTCTTAGTCGGCGCTAGGCATAGAATCGCCGAATGACTCGTTCCATGGGTTGGCCGAGTCGGTTATCCGATGCATTTAAATGGGCCATGATCCGCCAGTCAAGACTTGATCAATGATGAAGGGCCTTCCCATTTGGGCTTGAGCTTGTCCTTTTTCTTGTCCGGCGAGCATAGAACCAGTTAATAACGTTGTAAGTCTTGGCCCGTACTTCTCTTTTGGTATCTCCGAGCCTGCTGTTGATAGAATCGGAGCGAGCCTTGGCGGCGTCGCGCTCTTCCTCAATGTGTCCAAGCTGTCTGCCGATCCTCGGCTTCTCTTTCTTCGTACATGCTTTTCGAGGTGAGTCATGAATGATGTCGTGAGGCAAAACTGCTCTTACGCGTACACCATAAAAATGGTGTGAATCCGGTGGTCTGGTTAGGCGTTGTCCGCAGCCCCAGCGTCTGGTCGAGCTCCTCTACCCGGTCGTGTCAGATTTACGTGAGGACCGCACTAATGCAGGTTTGATGCCGCTCATTATGAGACCATTGCTCGTTCCACTTGACCGTTGGTTTGAGGATGATAGGCGAAGCGTAATCGACGATGCCCACATTTTGCACCATGATTTAACCTGCGTCGGCGGTGAAGTTCGTGCCGTTATCGGTGATGATCTTTGTGGGGACACCATAGGTGTACTACCGGATATAAAGTCTATCACTGGTCGGGACTACTGCCGTTTTAAGCGGCTTGGCCTCTATCCATTTGGTGAATTTATCCACCATGACCAATAGGTACCTTTTGTGGGTTCCCCCTTTAAGTGGTCCAACCATGTCAAGCCCCAGACATGACGACCAGGTAATGGTATAGTTTTGAGGCGGTGGGTGGCATATAGCTTTGATTAGCAAAGAGGCGACAACAAGCGCATCTTTGGACTAAGTCACAGGCATCTGCTGAGCCGTCGGCCCGGTAAAATCCTGTCGGAATGCCTTTCCTACAAGGGCCGAGCTGCGGCGTGGTGTCCGCCTAGTCCGGCATAATTTCAGCGGAGTTTCGCCCTTCCTCTTGAGATACACCTTTGAAGGACTCGGTTGTGCTTTTCTTATAAAGTTCTCCCTCATAGACCTTAGGCTTTTGATCGCGGATAATGCAGCGGGCCTCATTTTGGTCTTGAGCTCCTGCCTAAGCAAGTGGCGAGAATGGTTACATCCCGCAGGGCAATTACTGCCATTATGTCGTGGTATGTCATCGGTGGATAGCGGTTGGCGCGGTTGTTCGGTTGTTAGTTCGGACTCCTCTTCCCATAGTATGGATGGCTTGAAGAGCCGTTCGGGAAAGATGTTAGGAGGACAGCGCGTCGCGTTTTCGCCAATGCATGCGATCGTCGGCCGCTTGGTTATTATCCGGGTGACGTGATGGAATTCAAGTCCTTGAACTGGGCTGACATTTTGAGGACAGCGTTGCGATATGCCATTTGGATCTTTGGCGTCAAAGTCTCCGTTTATTTGGGATATTGCGAGTTTGAGTCCGCACCTCTAGGCGTTGAATGCCCATGGAATTGCCATCCGGAGACCGTGTAAAGGGCCTCGTATTCGCTGCGTTGTTAGAGTCCGTGTACATTATCTGAAATGCGTATTGGATGTGTCTCCGGTTGGGGGCGTCAATCTGCCTTATTGATCCGACTAACATTTGGAGCCGTCGAAGTGCATAATCAATTGGGTATCGCGTATTATTCTTTAAATAGTTAAACTTCGGTCCATTCAGCGACAAAGTCAGCCAAACTTGAGACTTGATAGCTCGCCGAGGTTTGTAGATATAACAAATGGTAAGAGCTCAATGGCCCATTTTCAATCCTGCCCATCGCGTCGCGGTTGTTTATAATGTCGTTAAGTGGTACTTGAGAGGCTTGTTATCGAACACTCTTGAAAGTAGTGTCAGACTTCCGGGATGCCATGAACACCGCGTCGCTATCTTCGATAGTGCGGGTAGCAGGGACTTGCAAGGGTTAACACGATGGATCGTAGTATACTGGTTTTGAAGAAATTTATATACATTTTCTCATTCGACCCAGTACGCGCTTACAACGATGCGCGTAGCTGCGATGTATAACAACATTGGTTGCGGGTTGGGCATAGCCGGACGGACTTGTTGCCAATATGGCCTTTATTTCTTGAGTCCGCGGTGGCGACATCTGTCCCTCGAAGTGTTGTTGTCTTTGAGGCGATAGAAGTGCGCCTTTTCTCCTAGGCGGAGATAAGCGGCTTAGAGACGCTCGCATCGGTCAATTTTGTATTTGCTTGAGGTCTTTTGGGATATCTAGCTGTGTGAGCTCGAGATCTTGGCTGGGTTTGCTTCAATCACCTTGTCCGCTGTGCCCGCGGTCATGACTTCGAACCACCGTCAAAATATTTTTTGTCGTTTGTTTTCATTCTTACAAGCAAGATGCCCGTGCGTTGCACGTAACATCAAGATGCATTTGTATGACTTGTTTATCTTGTGAGAGAAAAGGATGAACGAGGAAGGCCTTATTTGCAAATGTGGAGAGGTGTGTGGGTACCTTTTTGCAAAATTGCCATAGTTTCTTTCCTATCCGTCAGATATAAATCGGACGGCCTATATTGCAGGATGGCAGGCACACCATCATCACCAACTCTGTTTTTTATAAGAGTGTATTTTATGTATTTTATAATAGTGTAGATGTAGAGTAGATACAAGTCGACAGGTGGGCACGATGTTAGTGAGATAATGTGATGCAACACTAGAGGTGCCACGTGGAGCGTTTAACTGGTCAACTAGTCATGTCATGAGCAAATACAAAGTTGTACGGTGAGCCCGTGACTGTATAATAACCACTAAACGTAAACGGTGACCGTAATGAGTGGATTATGAAGTCCAATGTATATATCGTGCTTTCGCTTCAAATACAATGATCGTCATTGCATATATCGCGAGAGAAAGATGAAACACGCGTGAATTTTCTGGGGGCTTACTTTTAGAGGACCTGGAGATAGTTTTGTGTGCATACGTGAAAGGGGCGACTGGGGGGTATGATGGAGAGAGATGCTCTTCGTTTCTCTTTATTATGACTAACTTTGTATATAGTATAAAATATACAAATTCACGGTCTTGAATAAATATCATTGTGGGCACCATGCAATGCAAATTAGCGTTCGTACTCCTCCATATAACTTTGTAATGTTGTATATATGTAGAAACTCTAAAATAATTTTTTGGCCACACTTTATTCAAAAGGAATGTTGTATGCGAAATAAGCGTGAAGAGAGGGCTTTTTAGATCAATGGGGTACGTGATGTAACATGTGTGAATGTGTAGTTGATGCATTTGGCGGGGCCTAGAGAGGTATGTGTGTGTGTTACGATTCGAGAGAGGCATGGATAGAGGGGCCGAGGGGGGCGTGGGAGATAGCACGAGAAATGAGAGTGGTCTAGAGAGAGAGAATATGAGCGTCACGACAAGAGATTCCATTCCCTTGAGTGTGTATATGCAAGGGGGGGAATAGAGGCACCAGGAGAAATTTTCTGTGTGTGGTGTTTGTGTTGGTATGTGTGGGTGTGAGAAGATAATGAGACGTGGGGCAGAGGGTGTGTCACCGCGTGAGGTCCGGTGGGTCGAGGTGAGGCCCTTCGTTCGGTTCCGTCCTGCGCCACATTGGTCGGCCCATGACACATTTAGGAAGACCCATGGATGACTAGTCGTACAAGACAAAGATAGCAGAATTGTGAAGGACTCGTGTCCATCGACAAAGCCGGCTAGGATTTGTAACCCTAGGTTCTGGACTAAGGTAACCCTTTATCTCTCGATATTACTATTCATCCAACCTAACTTTAAGGGCATCCTACAAAATGCTCTGCTAGAATCATACTCACGATTAGGAAGAGAGTGTGAGATAATGCGTGAGAGACAAAGTAAAGATAATGTGCGTACATGAGACACGTAGGCAGGTCCATGTATATAGAAAGGGTCGATGAGGATTGTGCGTGTGTATGTTTGCGAGAGGAAGAGTGCTTGTGATAAAGGTTAGTGAAAACAGTTGTAAATGGTTACGAGAGGGAGGGAGGGTTATATCTAGAGCATGTGTGCGAGAAAGACACCTCGGGAGAGTGTGTGAGCATGTGTGAGAGACCACCGATGGAGAGTGAAACTACACGTAAAAGACTGCTCTACACATTGATTAAAGATATAAATTGTATCCAAATATTAGGATGGGATCATGATATTTGCAATTAGCGTAAGGCGGTCATTGATCCATCGGACATCTAGATTCTATCAAATTTGAGCATGTCTATGTTATTATTCGACACAATTGATCCACATAGTTAGTATTTTGAACTCCGGACAATGCATCGCTTTAGCAATCGAATATAAGCGTGAGTATAGTTCATGTTGTGTGTAAAGCACATTATACATATGAAAGTTACACAATGGACATTTATAAATAGCTACCTATGAACTAGCATACATTTGAATTCAACCTAAGGTGGTTTAAAAATCGAATTCAACATGAAGTCCATTCAATTATTTGAATTTGATATCATGGCATTTGTAAACCATACCTAAATTATGGGGTACCAATCTTTGCTCTGATTTTGTACATAATAGCATATGTAGTCGTGTACAAAATAGATTCAAATTTAGCTCCTCCATTCCAAAATAATCGAGTTATAGGATTTTAAAGTGTCAAAATTTCAAAAGGAAGCGAATAATTTAATGAGGTTTTCAAACATACAAGGTCAAATATAACGTTGTCTATTTAGGTCAATCCTCATAGTTCAAGAGTACTCTAAACGTGAATGCTTGTGTTTCAAAATTTCGAACAAAGCGCCAAAAGAGCCTCTACTCGCCCAAAACCGCGTGAGACCAATGCTTGGTATTACAAGGAAATTACTTTTCTAATAACTCCGACCTGTGAAACCTACCGGCCTGACGTCCAAAGGTCTAAACCGGGTAGGTTTGTAGCTTCATCTAGACGCCACACAACCGCCTCCGAAAAACATTCATACACAATGGCCGCCTAAGCACACATGCGCGCGGCCGAAATCGCTCCCGCCCACTATTTGGGACACAGGATTACCATCCTACCCCGACCTGAGAGGTCCGAAATTTAAGAGGGGGCAAAGTTTGTACTTTCCCAAATTTCAAACAAGCGCGTCCCATCTTCTATTAAAAAGCCAAAAACAAGCGTCCCTGACGAAACATGGTTCCCCCCCCGTCCGATTCCCCATTCGTACTCCGTGGCGCCAAAACTACCTCTCCACCAGCGGCAAAACCCGGCGTCCTCCGTCCGCCACCCCATCCCACCCATCAACCGCCGCCTCCTCCATCACGCCGAGCCGATACCCGACGCCGTCGTCCACCGCAACCTCAACCGCAGCGCCTCCACGGCTAGTAGTTGAAGCCGAGGCCGAGCCGTCCGTGCACGAAGCCAGTTCAACCACGCCGTCCTGCGCTCACCGCTGCCGCTCCAACTTCGCCACCCTCCACCGCACGGAGTTGTTCCTGCTCGCCGTCCTTCGCCGGATCTGCTTCCTCCGCCGACATACGGCCACGCAACACAGTCAACAATTTGGCCATGGGTTCGTCCAAGCCTGCACCCTCGTAACATCGGTTTCCCGGTAAAAGAAGAAGATCGCCGCGACATGTGGAGGTGACCACACCGCAACCAAGAAGGTACTCCTCTTCCTTATTCGTGCAAATCTTACGTCTCTGCTTGCACGGTATTCATCCCATAGAAGACACTAGTTGACCGCTTCTTCTTGATACTAGATGTTCCTAGTAACTTCGCGATGCACAAGGTTTCTCCTCATATACTATTTCACCTTAGCTAGAGGTCCGTCGCCCCCTGAATTTCAATTTCTGGCCGCTTGATTCCCAATTAATGGAAGCATTCCCGGCGTAACAGCGCTAATCGACTATTACACGGGGAAGCAGCGCTTAGTGTTTATCTTAGGCGCGTCTGCGGCCTGAAACTCTTGGCGCCGATCTGGAGGTCGGCCGGGATTAAAGGGATGGCTTGGGGCGCTGCCAAGCTGCAGCGGTGGTGTGAGGTCGATGGGAGGCGGGCGGCGGAGGCACGGTCTGGGCCGGTGGTCGCTGGCGGTTCGAGAAAGATCGTCAAAGATGTTGGCGGGAGGTGAGCGAAGGCCATCTGCCTGTTCCTTATAGATCGGACGGTTCATTAAAAAATCGATGACCTATTTATTTTCAAATCATTATTATCTTAGATATGACCACATGTGGTGGTGTCTTTGGAGGAGTACACTGCATTTCTGTGCTCATATATTACAAAATCATACGGAGTAGAATCTAATTTTGTTTGCCATGCAATGTTGTAGAGCTATCATATGTCTCCTGTCATTTATTTTTCAGCCACACTGCTATCTGCTACTTTTACGATTACTAGTTCTGCACACACTTCACCCATACTCTCACTATTGTGTTTTTATGCAAGGGTATTTCAGAGTCTGCGAAAGGAAAGCAAAAAAGAAAAGAGAGAAGTCGCCAGCTTTCTGCTATGCTAGGCGCGACACGTTACAGCGCTTTAAAGGGTGCGTGGTCGTGAGATGGAGGCGGTAAACGTTGCTCTGGAGTTGATGACCTCGCTGCAATGAACCACCATCCAGTGCTTGCTTTAACTTCAGCGGTGTCATATGTGGTTGCATGTTCCATATGGTGTCTAGCTTGTATTGAAAGGCGAAGTCGGTCTTTATTAAGATAAGGAAAGATATTTTTACATGAACCACCATCCGTGAGCACCGGAAGACAAATAGCTAGTCGAGGCCTTGGCCGAGCCAGTGACAAGCCCAGAAAGACAGGCATCACACGAAGCCAACTAAAAAGCCGCGATGGTGGCGAAGCAGCCCGCCTCCCACCAGCTCTCGGGTCCTAGATGATCATGTTCACCACTCCAGCCGGATGTCTAGCTTGTATTGCTTCCAATTTGGTTAAATTGCATCTGCTTAGCTTACACATTATACCTTTGAATATGACATGCCTTTCTGTTTTTGGTACATACTAGTACATCTGTATTAACCATGTTCTTACATCAAACTAATGTTCTTGTGTATCCCTCATCAATCACTTATGACGAGGCGAGGCAGGCAAGGGACTACTCCTCATTTAAAGAATGCAGCGTCAGCCTCCGACATGATTCTCAAGAAACAAAATGCTAGATGAAGATAGTGAGCGTAGCTCTGTAGTTGATTACAAGCATTTCCCCACTAGCATCGCAGTGCTTGCTCTAACTTGGCAGCGTGATATGTGGTTGCATGTTGCATATGGTGTCTAGATTGTAATTCTTCCAATCTGGTTAAACTGCATGTGCTAGTCTGCTTAGCTTATACTCACATAAATGTGACATTATACCAGTTAATGTGACATGCCTTCACGTATTTAGTACATAGTACATCTGTCTATTAAGCATGTCCTTACATAAAACTATTGTTTTTTTGTATCCCGCATCAATCAATATGACTAGACACCTTTAGTATATGCGGTCGATATTAGTTGCATCTTTCATATGATTTATAGCATGCGCTGCTTCTAATTTGTTGAAATTCCATTTATGATGGGGCGCTTTTAACTTGGCAGAGTCATATTGGTTGCATCTTTCATGTGGTGTCTAGCTTGCATTGCTTCTTATTTGCTGGAATGGTTTACCTTAGTTTACACAAACAGTTGTGAACATGCCATGCCTTCCTGTTTTTCGTACATATTCCATCCTGGTATCATGTGTTTGCCTTACATCAAAGTAGTGATTGTCGATTATCATGCATGAATGAGTTACGAAGAGAAATTTTATTGCTTTTTCTTGTCGGTTTTACTTGACAATTCAAAATCAATAAAGCGGAAGGAAGTTAGCAAGGCAGCGGATAAAGGTGCTCCTTCAAGCGGAGGGCCTCTCAGCTTCTACCTCCACACCCCAAGATGATTTCCAAGACAACACATGCATAGACACTCAACAAAGCTGTGTTTATGATGAGCACGTCTCCCCTAGTGCAGCATCACTAGTGCTCCCTCTAACTTGGCAATCGTTATATGTGGTTGCATGTTATGTGTGATGTCTAGCTTGTATTGCTTCTAATTTTGTTGAATTCCATCTGCTTACTTTACACATTATACTTGAATAAGACATGTGTTCTGTTTCTAGAACATACAATATCTGTCTATCACACCATGTTCTTACATCAAATTACTACTGTTGTGTAACCCGCAACAATCACTTATCATAAGACACGTTTGACTTGAGTGTGATATAGGTTACATCTCACATTCTTTTCTAGCTTGTACTACTAATTTGTTGAAATGGCACTTATGACGAGACAGTTTTAACTTGGTAGAGTGATATTCGTTGCATCTTTCATATGGTGTCTAGCTTTCATTGCTTCTAATTTGTTGAAATGCCTTCTCCTTAGTTTACACATCATAAGCTGTGAATATGCAATGCTGTGAATATGCAATGGCACTAATGACGAGAGACCTCTAACATGGTAGTGTGATGTTGTTTGCATCTTGCATATGATTTATTTCTTGTCTTGCTTCACATTTGTTTAAACGCCATTTATGCTGAGACACCATTAACTTGGCGGGCGATATTTGTAGCATCTTTCATATGGTGTCTACCTTCCATTGCATTGCTTCTAATTTGGTGAAATGTCTTCTTCTTAGTTTACACATCATAGTTCTGGTTATCTCTTCCGTCCTGTTTTTCATACATATTACATCCTCCTATCATGTGGTTGTCTAACATCAAAGTTCAGTTAAATGCATCACGCATCAATTTGTTACGAAGAACTAAATTGTTATTCATTTTCTTGTCGACTTGACTTAACATGGCACAGAGAAAGAGGAAGAAACACAAAATGGCGGGAATGAGAAGCGGATGAATCCTGCAGATTCTCTGGTACGATGGTGCAATAGAAGGTGAAAGTCCAGTGGAAAATTCTACAAACACGGCATCCCATGCTACACGAGCTGCAAAAAAGCCAAGCGAAACAAATAGCTGCCACCAAACAAGCGAGAGACAGCCCTAGTTCTTGCAACACCTACCACAGTACTACCAACTGCACGACATACTCGTGCGTCAAGCGAGCTAGCAGCGTTCAAGCTCCCTTGCCACCGACACTACTTCCCAAGCACTCTTGACACAAGACGAGTTGGCAATATCAGATGAACCTTGTGAGCTTCAACAACAAGAAGGTAGTTGCTGGAGTCAAGTTACAATTGCATGCTTCTTTATATGTAGTCTCACAGTTTGATGTACACTAACACTTCCTATGTTCGTTGTTGGACTAGCACCTAGGCGCAAGAGGAAACAAACATCAGGGATAATGCTCGATAGGTTAACTAAATCTAGAGGAGGAAGAATGGAGATCCGTTTGAGGCAGGTTTAAAAGGCCACGTGATGCTCTGAGAGTCGACCAAGTTAGTATCGAGGCAGCGGTTGCCGTTAGGTGTCATGTACGTATCCTCCCAACATGGATTCAATACAGGAATGACAAAGACGAAACCCAGTTCAACACCTTCCTCGACCATTTATCGGTAAGTATGGTTATGTATGGAAACTAGTAATATCGTCTTGCTCTGTCCCATACTTTCTAGGTTGTCGATAATGAGACTCCATAATTTTCAACAGATGAGGTTCAAGTTGGATAGCCAAGATGATGCAACCGACAAGCTTGCACCCATGTTTTCAAGTCTGCTCTGACAAGATCGATAACTTGAGGAAAACTCACTTTGAAGGCAAGGCTAACAGTGAACTTTCCCAAACATCTCCAGTGGAAAATATATCGGATGAAGACTGGAGGGGCCTTGTTAAACACTGGTCTGATCCGAAGTATCAGGTACATTATATATATATGTGATCAGATCACATGTTGAAGTCCTATTGATGCATGTGCCACACAAATCTATCTTCTTGTAGGTGAACTGTTCAAAGAACAAGGCCAACCGTACGAAAGTGAAATTCCAACAGACGACAGGATCTCGTAGCTATATTGCACACTGTGAGGCTCTTGTAATTAGCTGTTGTTTCACTCTTTTCGCTGTACCATATTATCAGATCTATATTGACTTGCTCGAAATGCAAAGGAAAGCGCGCAAGGACCAAAAAGTACCTGAACCAAATGCTGTGGAAATCTTCAAGGACTATCACACCAGCAAGAAGAAGGGCATGACTACACCAGGCAAAGCCGCTGTTGTAAGTCCTTAATCCTCATGCCTTTTAACTACTACTTACTCTGACTTGTGCCTTGAACTGCATGGTTTGCAGCCAATGTCTATTACTCTTTTCAATTTTATACACAATTGTCTTAGCGTATCATTGCACCTTACAAGGTTTAAAAGGAGGAGTGATGTTCCTTTGATCTTGACCCGTAATCTAGTTCCGTCTTTGGACTTGCCCACACAACGTTACAATTGCTCGTTTGTATGTTCTCAGTTGTTTTGTGATATGAATGATGTCATACTATGCTTACCGTATTATAAACTTCGTCTCTTTATCCTTAGCCCTCAATACAATGTGAAGAAATAGACAATACATTAGCGATGGTACATGGTCATATGTTTGGAACCTGGTTTTATTATGTACTTTGCAATAAAATACAACTAATATTTTACATGGGTTCACCAGAATAAGTTCTGTATATAGACCAAAGCTATTTTGTTTGGTTTTGCTGCCTCCTTAATATCTTCTGTTCTGGTACTACTAATGTAAAACCTCAACTTTTCAGCGAGCTATGGAAAAAATGGTGGAACCGCCACCTTCTGAAGGTGGCGAGGCAACTATAACCGCAATGTCAGCTCTTCTGCGAAGGGTCAATACTGTCCACTAACAACGCAAAAAGCACGTTCCTGCGTAATACTGGGTTGGTTGTTAAGGCAATATCGTCCAAACTGCCTCATGATCAAGATATGCAAGCTCAAAGCAATGTTGTATCTGCGCTCCAGACACAAGTCCATTCCCTAATAGAGGCCCTTTGTGAAACAAGGAGAAACATTGCTCAATGTCATCAAGATATGCATGGTTTTGAAACCAGACTATCAGACATTTGCTATGTTGTTCAGGAGCCTAGGGGAAATGAAGGCGAGGGTTATGGTGCTCCATCGGACAATACAACATGAAAATGTAACAGTCAGGTCAAATGAACCGAGCTTCTGAACTTCTGGTGGTGCATTTATCTGCTAGACTGTTAAGTTTTATGCCAACCTTCCTTTTGTTATATAGTTGTAATTTGTTTTGGTGCGATACAAAATTTATTCTTAACGCAGCCACCGCCAAGAAAACAACAAGCCATTTTTGTATAGTGTAGGGTGTTCCCTATATTTGCACCGGGTGGCGATCTTTGATGCCGAGTGGATGTAATTGTTGCAATCGCCTTAGCCTAGCGTTAGTTTAGGCCTTATTTATTTCTAGTCTTCTTTTTCCTGGTTTGCTTGTGGTCGCAACTACCCATGGGCCATATACGGGCCGTGAGGATCCATGGGTCTCCTACGGGCCGTCGATAAATGGGCTCGTAATCGGTGGGCCTCGGGCCGTCGATAAATGGGCCTCGTGTCGGTGGGCCTCGGGCGTCGGATAAATGGGTCTACATGGGCCATAATCGGGCGTAATGGTATCGGCCCGGACGGTAACGGGCGTTAACAAGCCGTAGGACTGCAAAAGCTTAATTACATCACATGCATAACGGTCGTTAATGGGCCGAAATATAGGACGGCTGGCGAAACGGGCCGACTCTTGCCATGGGCGAATTTGGCCCATTAGGGTAACAACCCGATGTGGGCCGACTCTTGCCATGGGCGAATTTGGCCCATTTGGGAACATGCCAATGAACGGGTCGACTCTTGCCATGGGCCGAATTTGGCCCATTAGGGGAACAGGCAAGATGTGGCCGAAGTAATCGAGGGCTGAAAAGGAGCCCAAGAACGTATGGGCCGTCAATAGGCCGAAAGCTAACACGGGCTAGAAACGGCCCATGTAAATCACGGGCCGTTGACGGGTACACAGAAAATTACTGTTCATTATGGGCTAGAGTCACCGTGGGCCTGTAAAGGGCCGAAAGATAGAAGGCCTCATATGGGCCGAAGACCGTTGTCGGTGTCAAAACCGGCGGATCTCGGGTAGGGGGTCCTGAACTGTGCGTCTAGGCAGATGATAACAGGAGACAAGGGACACGATGTTTACCTGTGTTGAGCCCTCTTGATGGAGGTAAAACCCTCGTCCCGCCGATTGATATTGATATTGTGGATGTTTACAAGAGTGGATCTACCACGAGATCAAGGAGGCTAAACCCTAGAAGCTAGCCTATGCTATGATTGTAAGGGTTGTTGTGATAGTTGTCCCTCACGGACTAAAGCCATCCGGTTTATATAGACACCGGAGGGCCTAGGGTTACATAGAGTCTGTTACAATGGTAGGAGATCTATATATCCGTGTCGCCAAGCTTGCCTTCCACGCCAAGGAAAGTCCCATCCGGACACGGGGTGAAGTCTTCAATCTTCTATCTTCATAGTCTTGGAGTCCGTCGATGATGATAGTCCGACAAATGATAGTCCGCCGATGATGGTAGTCCGCTATCCGGACACCCCTAATCCGGACTTCTCAAGAGCCCCGAACCAGGCTTCAATGACGATAAGTCCAAATGCGTGTAGTCTTCGGCGTTGCAAGGCGGGTTCTCCTTAAGTTCCATGTACCTGCGAGCGATGTCCAGCTTCCTCATCAATGTTGCGCGTCTTGGCTTCCACGCCCAATAAGGGCCTTCTTCCACGCGTCGTGCGTAATGTGAAAAGCCGTGGTGTCTTTTATGTTTTACCCCTAGTTGTGCGAATAATCTGCCTATAAGGGAGGCAAGAATCCAGATCCAAATCACCATCTTCCTCTCGCAAATACTCATCGGAGCTTTCACCAAGAATCCATTCCATCATGGACCGTCAATGCGGCTCCTCTTCTCGGCGCTCCCAGCCCTTCGCCAGAGATTGGTGGAGATGCTCGTTTTGCTGTTGAGCTGGTGAAGCTCCAAATGGGGGATATCTCCTCCGCCTTCATGGTTCCGGTCGAGCCGGGCTCGCCACCTACAAAGGTGGGAAGCTAGCAGAGGTTACCCCTAATCCCAACAAAGGGGCGGGTATGCTTCGTCCCCTATCTAATAAGGGGCTCGGATTTCAGTACATCCATTCCTCCGCTGGCTCCTGGAGTTCTACGACTCCAGCTCCATCACCTCACGCCCGCCTCAATCCTGCATATCGCGGGTTACGTAGCTCTTCTGCAGCTTTTCACGGGCATCGAGCCCCACTTCTACCGTGGAAGAGGTTGTTTTGCCTTGTCCCCCGCTCTCACGAGGGGTCCATATATCAAGTGGGCGGCGCCAAATATGGTGCATCGCGGGACCGAATATCCATCCGAACCCCTAAGAAGGCGCCAAGACTGGCCTTCGAATGGTTTTATATAGAAGACGCTCCGCTGCGGACCTGTTCGGATCGGCCTCCGGAGTTCAGCAATGCTCCTCTCAAGAAACGCCTTAGTTGGCGTCCGCGAGCCCCCCGATCGGAGGAAGACAAGAGCGTCCATTATCGATGGGCGAATAAGGTTCTTGGCCCATGCCGGTTGACCATGATCGAGTCATGGCAACATGCATTACGTGGGGTGCAGCCACTACAATGAGGGCCACCCATGTGGGATTTCAACGGGAGGATGATGCCACCCGTCATGGCCGCAAGGGGCGGAATCGGCGAAGATCCGGTGACGATCTTGTCCGGCCTATATAAGGGGAGAAGGAGGATTTCCTTGAGGCGAACCCGTTAAATGGGTTTTCCATGAACAATCCCGGCCTTGGGTAAGTGAACACTCAGCGTGTCCGACCGTGCCTTCGAAACTTAAGTTTCATACATTGTGTTATTCTTCGACGCAGGAACTGCGCCGGACTGTGGAGGAATGCTAAGCCCGGCTCCAGCTTTGAGGATCCGAGAGATCCGGGATCCGGCCTCGAAGAGGATCCGGACATAAAGGTGGAGCTAATCGACGGGTGTTCCACTAGCTCAGCATGGATAATGCTTTAGTCGCCATCACGGCCGACTACCCCGGACTAAACCGGCTCCCGGTGATTGCGGCCAAGCCACGACACACCATTCCTTCCTTGCTTATTTCACCACCGTACATGATGGCACTGTGCAGGAGGTGCCCACGGGCGAGAAGCCGAGCCCGCGGTGGCTGACCAACAAGGGCCAGTCCGGACGGTAGGCGGAAGAGGAGCGCGCGCGACTGAAGCGTCGCCGCAAAGGTGTAGCTCACAATTCCTTATTTTTAGAGCAACGCTCCTAGGAAGCGTTTTGAGTGCTCATGACTTCTATAGGGAAAAAAAGCCCACCGGACTGCGCGGCGTGGAAGTTGTCAATCCAGCCTCTACCAACCGGGCTCCCTTTTGGTCGAGGGGGAGGCGAAGCAAGGCGGAGCCGGACGTTCCTCCGACAGAGGAGGCCGAAAGACTGTCCGCCACCAAGTCTCGAGGTGGAGAGTGCCTGAATCACAGCGCCACGGACAGTATTTCGTGACGTGCTTCTCCCCGAGGCGTTCAATGCCTTTAACACGAGGGACGCAGCCTTCGTGCCGCTCAAGATAGTTTTACCAGAGCCATGGAGCAGTATGTAAAAGACATACGGGTAAGAGATTTTAACGGTTGTATATGCCAGTAGCCCCCGAGACTTAAAGTAGTTATATTAACTGATTTAAGGATCATATGAAATGCAGGATCTTACCGAGAAGAATACCCAACTGTCTCAGGAGCTGCAAGAGTGCAAGGCCCAACTTGAGGCCGCATTGTGCAGCGAGGAGGAAACGCAAGGACCTCTCCTGGTAACGCATTATTTTAGAAGGATAAGTAGCGTTTGGCCTTTGCGCAAGTCTAAAAAACGACGTTGCAGGTGCTGCCGGACAAGATCCGGACAGGCAAGAACTTCTGCGCCAACTAAAGGCCGGCGAGAGGGTGCTGCATAAGGTGCAGCATGAAAGGAACAAGCTCCAGGATGCCCATGCCCAGCTTGGAGAAGAGCTGAAAGGCGTTCGGGCCGAGCTGTCGGGCTCCGTTAAGGAGAATCAGCGGCTTCGTCGCGGCATATATAGTAAGTGCTTGAGCGAACTCCTTTGAAAAGAAGAGTTCGGCGAGGAAGTCAATTTGACAGAATATGTCTGTAGGTATGCTCACAGGTCGCCCTGCGGAGGAGATGCCCGTAACAACGGGTGATCAACTTCCCGAATTGTTGCAACTGATCGAACGAGTTCGGCAGGCTATGAGAGGCGTCATCCAGGCGTTATGGCCGGCCTTCTCCATACCCGAGGGTCTTGGGGAGCTTGCGGAGAAGCTACAGGGAGTGCGGCAGCGCTTCCATTTATGGAAGATTTCGGCCTGCCGCCAAGGTGCCAGGGAAGCCTGGGCCATGGTAAAGACGCGGTACAAGAAGGCGGATCCCAACCACATGGCGGTCGGACTGTGGGGCCCGATGGGAAGGAGATCCTGTGAGTTTAGTATACGCCAAGTGGAGTTGGTCAAAATTTTCCCAACAGGATGTAAATTAGACAACCTGTTAGACGGATTGAGGAAGAATACAATCACCGATTTGACAATGTATTATAAAATGACATACAAAATGTCTTCTAGCGGATTGTAGATCGTTTGTCTCTGCCGACCTTTTCGCTTCAACCTCGGGACCCTAGAGTCCGAGTGTGTCCGAATACCTTCTCGGTTATGAAACAACCGGGGTATGCGTGGAGACCAGGCGAGGGGTCATCGGTGCTTTATCGCATAAGTGCCCAACTAGTTATGTTATATTACATGGTTAGTAAGAAACATCTTCCAGGAGAATAGTTCCGTTAAGGGTTCCTTTCATTGGGGGTGGCATGCCCTAAAGTGCATGTCGGGCTGCAAAAAGCAGAAAACATCTGGGGCAGATAGATAAGTGGATAAAAATCATCTTTTAAGTCACCGACCGAATATTCCCTTAAGAACGCTTAGCTTTCGCTTCACCCACTCGAGGTACACATCCGCCGACCCGCAGTAATAATCGCAGAGGTGCTCCTTTACCTCCTAGCCGAACAATCGGGAGCGTGGGGGTAAGCACAGGAGCCAGCAACCCAGCTTGGCCAAAACTTAAGTCATATCGATGCATATAATGGTGAATAAAAGGTACATGTGGAGGCTTGACACATGTGCTGGGCATAAAGCCCGTATAATTAAGCTTCTGACAAAGAAGCCCCCAGGTATAATGAGTGTGTGTGGCACATCAATTGTGCGCGAACGTTGCGCGGGTAAAGCCCTTTAAGGCTTGGATGAATAGGTTTGAGAAGAAAAAGATGAACAAAAGGCAGCTAAAACAAATAAAAGAAAAAATTTTGGACGGGGGAAGGGGACGAACTCTTAGTCCGGCGCTAGGCATAGAATCGCCGGAGGCGGGCTGCGTTCCATGGGTTCGGCTCGAGTCGGTTATCCGATGCATTTAAGAGACGGTGCGCCCCGCGGTCAAGACTTGATCAATGATGAAGGGGCCTTCCCATTTGGGCTTGAGCTTGTCCTTTTTCTTGTCCGGCAGGCATAGAACCAGTTCGCCAACGTTGTAAGTCTTGGCCCGTACTTCTCTGCTTTGGTATCTCCGAGCCTGCTGTTGATAGAATGCGGAACGAGCCTTGGCGACGTCGCGCTCTTCCTCCAATGTGTCCAAGCTGTCCTGCCGATCCAACTCGGCTTCTCTTTCTTCGTACATGCGCACTCGAGGTGAGTCATGAATGATGTCGAGGGCAAAACTGCTTCTGCGCAGTACACCATAAAAATGGTGTGAACCGTGGTACGGTTAGGCGTTGTCCGCAGCCCCAGAGCTGGAGTCGAGCTCCTCTACCCAAAGGCGTGTCGATTTCGTAAGGGACCGCACTAGTCCAGGTTTGATGCCGCTCATTATGAGACCATTTGCTCGCTCCACTTGACCGCTGGTTTGAGGATGATAGACTCAGCGTAATCGAGCTTGATGCCCACATTTTGCACCATGATTTAACCTCGTCGGCGTGAAGTTCGTGCGTTATCGGTGATGATGCTGTGGGGACACCATAACGGTGTACTACCCCGGATATAAAGTCTATCACTGGTCCCGACTCGCCGTTTTAACTGGCTTGGCCTCTATCCATTTGGTGAATTTATCCACCATGACCAATAGGTACCTTTTGCTTGTGGGTTCCCCCTTTAAGTGGTCCAACCATGTCAAGCCCCAGCATCATGAACGACCAGGTAATTGGTATAGTTTTGAGGGCGGTGGGTGGCATATGGCTTTGATTAGCAAAGAGTCGACAACCGACGATCTTTGGACTAAGTCCCGGCATCCGCCGAGCCGTCGGCCAAGAAAATCCTGTACGGAATGCCTTTCCTACAAGGGCCGAGCTGCGGCGTGGTGTCCGCCTAGTCCGCATGAATTTCAGCCAGAGGTTTCGCCCTTCCTCTTCGGAGATACACCTTTGAAGGACTCCGTTGTGCTTTTCTTATAAAGTTCTCCTCATAGACCTTGTAGGCTTTTGATCGCGGATAATGCAGCGGGCCTCATTTTGGTCTTGGAAGCTCCTGCCAAGCAAGTAGGCGAGGAATGGTTCTGTCCACGGGCAATTACTGCCATTATGTCGTGGGCGGAAGGTGTTATGTCATCGGCTGGATCGCCGTTGGCGCGGTTGTTCCGGATTGTTAGTTCCGACTCCTCTTCCCATAGTATGGATGGCTTGAAGAGCCGCTCCAGAAGATGTTAGAGGGACAGCGTCGCTGTTTTAGCCAATGCATGCCAAGACGTCGGCCGCTTGGTTATTATCCCGGTGACGGATGGAATTCAAGTCCTTCAACTGGGCTGACATTTTGAGGACAGCGTTGCGATATGCTGCCATTTTCGGATCTTTGGCGTCAAAGTCTCCGCTTATTTGGGATATTGCGAGGTTTGAGTCCCACGCACCTCTAGGCGTTGAATGCCCATGGAGATTGCCATCCGGAGACCGTGTAAAAGGGCCTCGATTCGCCATGCTTGTTAGAGTCCGTACATTATCTCAAGTACGATTGGACTGTGTCTCCGGTTGGGGACGCTAATACGACGCCAGCCCCCATCCGCTAACATTTTGGAGCCGTCGAAGCGCATAATCCAATTGGAGTATGCGCCAGATTCTTTAGGTAGTTCGCTTCGGTCCATTCAGCGACAAAGTCAGCCAAAACTTGAGACTTGATAGCTCGCCGAGGTTTGTAAGATATAACAAATGGTAAGAGCTCAATGGCCCATTTTTCAATCCTGCCCATCGCGTCGCGGTTGTTTATAATGTCGTTAAGTGGTACTTGAGGCCATTGTTATCGAACACTCTTGAAAGTAGTGTCGGAGCTTCCGGATGCCATGAACACCGCAGACGCTATCTTCTCGATAGTGCGGTAACGGACTTGCAAGGGGTTAACACAAAGGATCGTAGTATACTGGTTTTGAAGAGGGAATTTATGCCCTTCTCGCTTCTCATTCGACGACGAGTACCGGCGCTTACAACTTGATGCGTAGCTGCGATGTATAACAACATTGGTTCGCCCGTGTTGGGCGCAGCCAGACCGGACTTGTTGCCAATATGGCCTTTATTTCTTCGAGTCCGCGGTGGCAGATCCGTCCACTCGGTGTTCGGTGCGCCGAGGAGGCGATAGAGGGTAACGCCTTTTCTCCTAGACGGAGATAAAGCGGCTTAGAGCCGCCACGCATCCGGTCAATTTTGTATTTGCTTGAGGTCTTTGGGATATCTAGCTGTGACAGAGCTCAGATCTTGGCTGGGTTTGCTTCAATTCCTCTACCGGATACGATGAAGCCCAGCAGCTTTCCAGCTGGTACGCCCAAAACACATTTTTCCGGATTCATCTTGATGTCATATGCTCGGAGGCTGTCGAATGTGAGCCTACTAGAGTTTCGACGTGTTTGGTTTTGACGACTACGTCGTCCACATATGCCTCTACTGTTTTGCCGATCTGGGTAGCCAGACATGTCTGAATCATGCGCTGATATGTTGCGCCGGCGTTTTAAGTCCGAAGGGCATCGTGTTGAAGCAGAATGGTCCATATGGAGTAATGAATGCTGTTGCGGCTTGATCCGCTTCTGCCATCTTGATTTGATGATAGCGGAGTATGCGTCCGTGAAGCACAATGAATCGTGCCTCGTGGTGGCATCGATGATTTGGTCGATGCGGGGAAGGGGGAAGGGATCCTTTGGGCAGGCCTTATTTAGGTCTTTGAAATCAACACATAGGCGCCAGGATTTGTCCTTCTTTGGTACCATCACCAAGTTTGCTAGCCAATCCGGTGCTTGATGTCTCGATGAATCCGCTTCCAATAGCTTGGCTAGCTCTTCTCCCATTGCTGTCTTTTGGGTTCGAAAATTGTCAAGAGCCTGTTTGATCGGCTTGAACTTTTTAGGATGTTTAGGCTGTGTTCTGCCAATTTGCGTGGGATTCGGGCATATCGATGGGTGCCGAGCAAAATGTCCCAATTTTCCCGAAGGAATTTTCGCATCGGCGTGTCTATATCGGGTTCAATTGTGCCCGATGGAGGCCGCCTTCGTGGGGTCCGCTCGTGGACCTCGAATTTGACTATTTCATCCGCTGGTTTAAAAGAGGTGGACTTGGATCTTTTATCAAGTATCACATCATCCCTGTTCACCGTGGAGCGCATCACGGTGAGTTCCTCGGCCGCTAGGGCTTCGGATAGTGCCTCGAGGGCTAGTGCGGCTGTCTTGTTTTCGGCGCGGAGTACTATGTCCGGATCACTAGCGAGAGTGATAATTCCGTTGGGACCGGGCATTTTAAGCTTGATGTACCCATAATGGGGTAAAGCTTGAAAAATTGTGAATGCCTCTCGTCCTAATAGAGCATGATATCCGCTCTCGAATGGGGCCACTTGAAACGTGACCTCCTCGGACCTATAATTGTCCGTGAGCGAACACTACCTCCAAATGTGATTTTTCCTGTGCAGCATGCTTCCGGCTGGGATTATTCCTCTAAAGGTTGTGCTGCCCGCTTAATGCGGTTCCATCTATTTCCATTTTTCGAGGGTTTCATAGATGAGGTTTAGTCCGCTGCCGCCATCCATGAGTACCTTAGTAAGGCGAAGCTGTCTACTATTGGGCCGAGGACCAATGCGGTCGGTGCCCGGCAGTTCGAATTTAGGTTCGCCACCGGCATTGAAGGTAATAGCCGTGTCGCCCATGGATTTATTGTTGCTACTTGGTAGACTTCGCAAGGTTATGGAGTTGTCGCTTTCGCATGTTATTGGATGCGAAAGTCTCAAGATATTAACACCGCATCGGTGTTGCTGGGCTGGGATTCCGAGCTAGAAGCTCGCCACTTTTGGCCACCGCCTAGTATCCAACATGCTCAAGGCTATGAGTTGGTGTGGCGCCCTCTGTGCTATGAATTTTGCAGGTCCGTTTAGCCAGCCCTCCAAGACGTTCCGCACTTTAGGGGGTTTTGGTTTTTGGTATTCAGCCTGGTGCTTGATAATGATGCACCCTTTGGTTCCGGAATAGGGATGTATTCGGGACCGGATTGTCCCAAAATTTACTTTCGGTTTTCCAGGCGCTCTCCATCGCACAGTACTTTTGTACGATGGTCTTCAAGTCAGCGAAGCGTGATGTCGCGCGACTTATGGCGCTTAGGATTCCCTTGTCCGTGCAATTATTGCGAAGACTGAGATTATGCTTCCTCTCGGCAATCCTTTATCCTGTCCATAACCAGGAGGAATCTGCCCAAGAGTGATGTAATCGCTCGGAGGGCTCTTGCCGAATTAGAGTTAGATCGCATATGTCCGGGCGGGTGGGTGGAACTAAGTCCGAACCCTACCCATCTCGTGGCTCAAGGCCGAGAAGTTTCCAATTTTGAAGCTTGATTTCGACATTGTCCAACGAGTCCAGTCCGATGCCCGACTTTAAGTTCAAGAGTTTGATCGAAGCCCGCCCCTCCGTGGGAATCCGCATGAGGGGTTCGGGATCGGGACATGACTAGTTTTCAATACAGAGAAGCGCCAAGATTGTTCCTCTACCACCGCAACGTGGTGGGTGACCGGGGAGAGTTAATCTCTCTCGATCGGGTTTAAGCCCAATCTGATCATAGTCCGTAGCGACTCCTGTATGCGACGATGCGATCCAAGAGCTCGCTCTTAACGAGAGCTCTATTGATCCAGCCGCTCGGCGAATTCCGAGCTGACGGAAGATTGCTTTTGACGACTTGAGAGGTCGTTGTCGAGCGATGGCGGACAGCGGTCATAAGAAACCACCTAGTCGGATAGTTTGGCCAGCCAAGGCTCCTATGGCGAAGATACCGCCCTTGAAGACGGAGGAGGCATCCTTCCTATCGGTGACGGCACGCAGGAACTCTCAATGAAAGCACCAATGTCGGTGTCAAACCGCGGATCTTGGGTAGGGGTCCCGAATCGTGCGTCTAGGCGGATGGTAACAGGAGACAAGGGACACGATGTTTACCTGTTCGGGCCCTCTTGATGGATGTAAAACCCACGCCCTGCTCGATTGATATTGATATTGTGGATGTTTACAAGAGTGGATCTACCACGAGATCAAGGAGGCTAAACCCTAGAAGCTAGCCTATGATATGATTGTAAGGGTTGTTGTGATTGTTGTCCTACGGCCTAAAGCCATCCGGTTTATATAGACACCGGAGGGGGCTAGGGTTACATAGAGTCGGTTACAATGGTAGGAGATCTATATATCCGTATCGCCAAGCTTGCCTTCCACGCCAAGGAAAGTCCTATCCAGACACGGGGTGAAGTCTTCAATCTTCTATCTTCATAGTCTTGGAGTCCGGTCGATGATGATAGTCCGACAAATGATAGTCCGGCCGATGACGGTAGTCCGGCTATCCGGACACCCCCTAATCCGGGACTCCCTCAACCGTCGTGGGCCATACATGGGCCGAAAGTGAAATGGGCTGGTGTTATATTCGACGGCCCACATGACGTTGTTGGGCCAATTTCCTTTAGTGCCTAACAGGCCGTGAGTTAACGGGCCATAAAATGGGCTATTTGCGAAGAGACCGTTAATAGGCTTTTCATGGGCCAGCCCGTTAACTTTTGACCAAGTCAAACAGGCCGGCTTTGTAAGCTAAATGGGCCAGTGGTGGGCCGTGGCACGTGTCGACATATCATAGGCGCCTATATGACCCACTCGATTTAGCCGACACGTGTTTCGCCCGCCAATAAGAATTTTACACGTGGAAATTTCCCATTGGTCGGGCTGTTAACGGGTTATCGGATCCAAAACCCAACCCGATAGCTTAACAAAGGTTCCGCTATGGTGGATGCCACGTGTCGGTCACCCTTGACGAAAGCACTTCTGTGACACGCGATTTATCGTCATGGAAGTGAACACTTTCGTGATGATAATTTTGGTGATGTCATGGAACACTTCTACGACAAAGACAGTATGACTATCTTGATTCTGTCATAAATTTGTCATGGATGTACATGCATGACAAAAAACGCGACCTACTATGACAAACACGTATCATCACGGAAGTGTATTTTTTTGTAGTGTATTGAGATCCAAAGAGAGACAGGAATGTAACGCCCGGATGGTTATGCAACAGTAATCACCCGGTTATGTTAATTAACCTCTCTCCTAATTCGGAACAGTCCTAAAACAAAATCAGAAATGAAACAAACGATAAAAGGGTTTCGAAAACTAATTCTAAAATGTTCCGGGGTTTTCTAAAATACCTAACCTAATATTGGTGGGGCTAATAACTTTACAAAATGCCAAAGCATTTTAAATAAGTCAATAACAGAAAAGGAAATTAATAAAAGAGAAAAGGAAAATAAAATGCAGAGGGGATAACCCCCACCCACCCACCGCCCCTCCCCACTCTCCTTGGCCCATCCCCTTTCCCTGGCCGCCCACTGCCCACCACCCCACTACCCCTCCCCACCGTGGCTAACCCTAGCCACCACCCCACTTCCCCACGCCTCGCCGCCTCGCTCCCGACCCGATCTGGATCGGGCGGAGGAGGCCCCGACCGAGCCAACCCCGCCCGTCCTCCACCTCGCCACCCCCCCCCCGCCCCGCCACCAGACCGGGCCTCCTCCTCCTCCGCCGCCCGGAGATCCTCCTCCCCCTCCGCCCCGAGAGCTCTCTGGCCTCCACTGCTGCCTCGGCTCGCCTTCCGGCTGGCGCCCCCTGCCTCCTCCCCGACGGCCTGCCCCGACCACTGAGCCCACTGCCGAGGCCCCGCTCCCTCACTGTGAGGCCCCCCCTCTTCCCCCTGCCGGGCGATCAGGCCGCCCGCACCCAGACCGACCTCTCCCGGCTCCCTCCGCTCGTCGCCGTGGCCTCCGACCAGCCCTGTCGCCTGTTCGGTCCCATGCACAGACCGACGCCCCCCCCCGATCCCCTCCTTCCTTCCCCGGATCCGCCGGGGGTCTGACCCACCCCTACCAACGGGTGCTCCTCCCCGACGGCGACCTCGTCGGCGACTTTAGCGCCCGGAGCCCCGCCTCCCCCTCTGCGTTCACGCACCGAGCCTCGATCCTCCCTTCACTCGGCCTGGCCCCGCCGAACGAGCCACCACCCCGCTGACGCCTCTCCGCGTGGCGTCGCTCACCGCCGGGCGCGCACTGTGGCCTCGGCCTCGGCCTCACGCCTCGATCCGCCTGGTCGCCCCGACTGGCCTGGTCAGGCCTGACCGGAATCAACGCCAGCGACGCCTGCCGCCACGCGCCTGCTTTGGCCATGGGCCTCGACGTGGGGCCCCACCCCACAAAGAACGCTTAATTAAAACCGTAACTAAAAATGAAATAAAATGAATTAAACTAATTAACTAAATAATTAATTAATTAATTAATTGAGTAATTAATTAAACTAATTAATTCGGATTAGTTAAACCTAATCATTAGTTAAATTAATTGGGTAATTAATTAAACTAATTAATTCTGATTTAATTAACACTAATCATTAATTAACTTAATTAAGTAAGGTTAATTAATCTGATTAGGTTAATTAAGCTAATAGTGAATGACATGTGGGACCCACCTGTCAGGGTTGACTTAGTCAACCCTGTTGATCGATGACGCCAAGATGACATCATGTCGATGTCATAAATGCAATTTCGAAATTAATTAAATAATTAATTAAAATTCCGTAAATTAATAAAACCTTTATAAATCATAACTTTTAACCGTAATCCGGATTAAAATAATTTCAACATGAAAGTTGCTCGTAACGCCGAGACGATTCCGGATCGCAATCCGCTCGTCCACCACACGCCTCTAACCTATCGAACCTGCAAACTTTCTCCTCCGGTTCATCCGTCGACAGACGTCCGAGACGGATAACTTCCTGATGCTTTCCCTAAACCAAGACCCTTCTTACCACGTTAGGGCACGCCTAGCATCGCTTCTGGCATGTCATGCATCGTTATGCATCTGTTACGTGTATTCATTGTTTCTTCCCCTCTTCTCTTCGGTAGACTACGAGACCGACGCCGCGGTGGCAGTTCGACTACAAGGTCGACGACCCTCTCTCTTGCCAGAGCAACCAGCAAGCCCCCCTTGATCACCAGATATCGCCTACTCTTATCTACACCGCTTGCATTAGAGTAGCATAGCATGTTACTGCTTTGATACTCCTATACTTTGCATAGCCTGTCCTTGTAACTTTTGTTGTTACCTTACCGCAATCCTATATGCTTAGTATAGGATGCTAGTACTTTCATCCGTGGTCCTACTTTCTTGTCCGTGCGCGTGCTATACTATCGGGCCGTGATCACTCGGGAGTTGATCACGGTATATACTATATACTTATACATGATACATGTGAGACTAAAGTCGGGTCGGCCGATGGAGCACCCGCGAGTGGATCTTTGTGGCGGAGCGGCAGGCGATTGAGACCGCTTAGGAGAGAGGTGGGCTGGCCTGTTCGGCGCTCATGTTACTTAACACGCTTAACGAGGTCTTGGTATTTGATCTGGGTTGGCTACGAGCTTATACGCACTAACCATCTACGCTGGAGTAGTTATGGGTATCCCGGCGTCGTGGTATCACCGGCACTTCAGACGTCACGACGAGCGGCGCTGCCGCGGATTGGATCGAACGCTGTTAGGCTAGGTCGCTTCCGGCCGCCCTCAACGCAAGTGTGTGCTCGAGCGATGGGCCTGCACCCTGCGCTTAGGTTTAGACCGGCGTCTTGGCCTCTCTGTTGTGCCTAGGTGGGGCTGCGACGTGTTGATCTTACGCGGCGGGCATGACCCCGAAAGTGTGTCCGCCAAATGGGATCAAGCGTCTTTGGGTAAGATGGTGCACCCTACAGGAAGTTAATCTATTCGGATAGCCGTGATCTTGATAATGGACGACTTGGAGTTGTACCTTGAGCTTATGACAACTAGAACCGGATACTTGATAAAACACACCTTCCAAGTGCCGATACAACCGGTGGTCGCTCTCGCTCGGGGGTTATGAGCGGGGATTGCGGGTAGGATTATTGCTATATGTTGTTACTTGAGGACTTCCGTTGTCCTCTTACATGCTGCAAGACAGTGTCCGTGCGTAGTCTTCGTTAAGACTAGCTATCCCCTCTTATTACGGCATTCTGCAGTTCAGTCCATCGATATGGCCTTTACACATATATCCATGCATATGTAGTGTAGCTCCTTGCTTGCAGTACTTTGGATGAGTACTCACGGTTGCCTTGTTCCCCTTTTCCCCTATCTCTACTCGATTGCTGCAATCGACGATGGAGCCTGTGATCCGACGCCACCGCCACGCATTTACTACTACTCGGAGGCGCCTACTACTACGTGCAGCCCACCGATGACGACTGAGTGACCTAGGAGGATCCTGGCAGAGGCCTGCTCCTCTTCGATCTGTATCCCAGCTTTGTGCTAGCCATCTTATGGCACCTTGTTTAACTTATGTCCGTACTCAGATATTGTTGCTTCCACGACTTCCTATGATCGAGCACTTGTATTCGAGCCCTCGAGGCCCCCGGCTTGTATTATGATGCTTGTATGACTTATTTTATTTGTAGAGTTGTGTTGTGATATCTTCCGTGAGTCCTTGATCTTGATCGCATACATTTGCGTGCATGATTAGTGTACGATTGAATCGAGGGCGCCACAAGTTGGTATCGAGCCGATCGCTGTAGGGAATCCCCTTCCACACTCCTTGGCGAAGTCGAGTCTAGACATTGCAAAACTTTTACTAACTTGGCTGTGTGCCTTACGGGCCCACGCCGCCATCGGGTGGTATTAGGATCTTTTACTCCTCGACCTTTACTCGACTCTGAACTCTCTTCTACTCGGGTTAAACGATTTTACTAACTATCACTAGGATCCCGTGACCGCATTCACCCGAAGATGGATATAGCCTTAGTTGTTTTTGGAATTGTATTTGAACAATTTCCACCTGTCATTTGACTCCTTTGAAACGTCTTTGTTTTCAGATGGAACCCACGAGGCAGGTCGTGCGCCACACGACGACCATTGGTGCCTCGGGATCACTGCGGTGCTAGCCGAGATGATGACCTATCTGGGTTATCGGCTGCACCCGAGTACACCGCCTATGAGGAGTACCAGACTACAACCAGAGCAGATACCGCGCCATCGCCCACCTCTACTCTCGGAGTATGAGTCCACTCTCGTCTGCACACCGCACATGGTGTTGGAGTGACCATCGATATGGCAGTCCACGATGTCGCTTATGCTGCTCGACACGCCTTCGTGCGAGTATCGAGAGTTGACACCTCCCCTTCGTGCACATTGCTATCGCGTCGATGTTGGTGAGGAGGGTTACTACACCGCTGCCTACACCATCGTCACCAGAGAGCCTTCCACCATCGTAACTTTGTTACGCATGCCGATGGGCTGGATCGAGCTAACCGAGCTCTTCGCCACGAGTTGTACATCACCCATCAGCACCTCTACTGCGTGCTCGACGCTGATGCACCCTTTGTCCGATCCGGAGAGCTGCCGCGTTCTGCGATCTACCCAGCCAGACCGTGATGCCCCGGTGTCGGTTGGCGGGCGTGGGAGGCTACTCTCCGCCCTTGGCCCCTTTCGCCACTGGACGCCGGATTCAGCACCGGAGTATCCGCGGCCCCAGTGTCACCGACGTGGAGGACTATCCACCGCCGCACTATCGACTTTCAGGCTACAGCTACCTCCGCAGATCGCGTGGGACTGATGTAGACTTGCTTGTTAGCATTTGATGTATTCGCCATGAGCACTGTGCCGCCTATGATGTAGTAGTCTATGTAATCGACTCTATGTATCGAACTCTATGCATGATTCCTTTTGTAAGATATGCCAACTACTATGTAGTTCCCATCATGCTGCTTTCATTATGCATGTTTCATCATGAATGATTCTGTCTCTTGCTTAATTTCTCAAATGCTGAACTACCTGTTATATAATAGCGGATGGTTAGGCCAGCAGGTCGTGGTCGTGGTGCCAACTTCCCACCACCGTTTTGAGTACATGGCTGGTATGGTCCAACAGCTTGAGATGAATCGCCAGTTCATGGAGAACATGATGGCTCAGTTCCTCGCCCCAATATGAACCAAAGCACCCAAGCGGGATAACTCTGCAGGATTTCATACGCTCAACCCCAGGCGTGTACCGCAGCTCAACTCAGCCATCGGATGTTGATGATCGCCCGTGACATCACCTATGAGATGGAGTCTGCTGATGTAGCCCCTGCCAGCTATGTCACCTTTGCTTCCTTCTTCTGAAGGGACCCGCAGCTCAATGGTGGGACAGCCACGGCGTACTCTGCCACTTGGAACACTCATCACCGCCGGACTTCCGTGCTGCCTTCCGTGCCCGCTTCATCCCTCAAGGGTCATGGACGGAAGAAGCGTGAGTTCCGCAACCTCACCCAAGGCAACAAGATCATTGAAGCCTATCACGAGAGTTCTTGGACTTGTCTCGCTATGTCAAGAGGATATTGCAACCGATGCACGCAGACAGGAGAAGTTCCGTGACGGTCTTCAAGTCGACATCAAGCTCGCACTTCTAGTGCACGACTTTGCTGATTTCGCCACCTTGGTGAACAAAGCTATCAATGTCGAAACTGGTCTGCAGGAATACCAGAGCTCTAACAGCGCAACTGCGTGACACGGGCTCATCTTCGGCCCGCCCTCGCAGGCGCAAGATATGGATTCCCAACAGCATGTACCAGCCAATGCTCCCGCTTCAAAGCAGAACTATGCTACACCTCGCCCGCCTACAACTAAGCAGCCAAGCTTCCAGCTCCACCACCCCAAGCTCCTGCTCCCACACCCAATAATGGCTTATGCTTCAAAGGACAACCAGGACACCGTGCTAGAGAATGCAACCGAACCAGAATCAATCGCCCTTCCAAAGAAGTGGCCGTGGAAACAACCGTAACCGCAACAACACCGGCAAGTCTTATGGGCAAGCTCAGGCCAACCACGTTGATCTGAACGAAGCTCAAGACCAGCACTGCTCGTGATGGGTACACTCCTCGTAAATTCAGTACCTGATCTGTTTTATTCGATTCAGAGCATCACATTCATTCATGTCTGAAGATTTTGCATTCATGCATGGCATTAAAAGTGTAGACATGAATGCTTCACTATTAGTACACACCCCCGGCGGGCCAATGTCGGACTTCCATGATTTGCAACGACGTCCCCGTTGAAATCGAAGGAATGGAATTCCTTGTCTCTCCTATCGTGCTAAAGTCTTGTAGCATTGACCTCATTTTGGGGATGGATTGGTTGAAAGCGCATACGGCGTCAATCGTTTGCGCCACTAAGACCGTCCATCTGCTTCACCCTTCTGATGAAATAGTAAGCTACAATGCTCGTCTGGTTCAAAATGCCGAGGCAAGGCTCTATGCATTGAATGCATTGAACGCCGCACCACTCGAGGGAATTGAAAACATTCCTGTCGTTCGCGACTTCCAAGACGTCTTTCCTGAAGAACTTCCAGGGATTCCCCCTGCTAGGGCTGTCGAATTAGTCATCGACTTGAAACCAGGCACCACTCCTATAGCCAAGCGTCCCTACAAGATGCCGCCGCATGAACTCCTTGAATTAAAGGAGGAAATCGACAAATCTCTTCAAAGCGGCTTCATTCGCCCAAGTTGCTCTCCTTGGGGAGCACCTTCTCTCTTTGTCAAGAAGAAGGATGGGACAAACCGATTGGTCCAAGACTACCGTCCCATAAATCAAGCTACCATTCGAATAAGTATCCTCTTCCTCGGATCAATGATCTTTATGATCAACTGGCTGGTTCGTCGGTGTTCTCGAAACTTCGACTTGAGGTTGGGTTACCACCAGATCCGTGTTCGCGAGGAGGATATCCCCAAGACTGCATTTGTGACTCGTTATGGTTCATACGAGTACACCGTCATGTCTTTCGGCTTAACCAATGCTCCAGCCACCTTCTCTCGCTTTGATGAACTATATATTCATGGATTACCTCGACAAGTTAAATCGTGGTTTATCCGGATGATATCCCGATCTATTCCAAGAATGAAGAAGAACATCTTGAACATCTTCGTCTTGTCTTTGGAAAAGCTACGAGAGCATCAACTCTATGCCAAGTTCTCCAAGTGTGAATTCGGCTTCCGAAGTAACCTACCTTGGACATGTCATCTCTAAGGAAGGTATTGCCGTCAACCCCGAAAGAGTTCAGGCTATTCTCGATTGGACCCCTCCAAGAGCGTTAAGCAAGTCGAAGTTTTCTCGGTCTCGCCACTATTGCCGTCGATTCGCGAGAACTTCTCCAAGATTGCCGAGCCTCGACTAACTTTGTTGCATAAAGGCGTCAAGTTCCAATGGATGATAAATGTCAGGAAAGTTTCCAGGCACTCAAAGACAAGTTGACTTCTGCCCCTGTGCTAGCCCCTCCTGATACTAAGAAGGACTTCGTCATTTACTGCGACGCATCCCGTCAAGGTTTAGGCGGTGTCCTAATGCAAGAGCGCAAAGTAGTTGCTTATGCCTCTCGACATTCGCGCCTCACGAGGAGAACTACCCAGTTCACGACCTCGAACTTGTTGCTGTCATTCATGCGCTAAAGCGATGGCGACATTACCTTCTCGGTGTCGTTAAGAGATCTACACCGACCACCAAAGTCTGAAGTATCTGCTTACTCAGCCAGACCTGAACCTCCGTCAGCAGAGATGGATGGAGACTGTTGCAGACTTTGATTTGGGTATTTCCTATACGCCAGGCAAGGCTAATGTAATGGCTGATGCTTTGAGCCGCAAGTCTTCTCGCAACCACCTTCAGTTCACAAAGTTCAGCCTCACTTGTTGAAGAATTCAGCAGGCTGAACCTCCATATTGTTCCTCCGGGTGCACTCGCTCCCCCTCCTCCGGAGTTCCAAAAGATGAATCTCCGTGTTGTTCCCCAGGGTTCCCTCTTTACCCTGGCTGTTGAACCCGATCTCGTGGACACCATAAAGACAATGCAGGGATTTGACTCTGAAGTCTACAAGCTTAAACAAGACGTCAGGAAAGGAAATCCCTCCTCCTTCACTATTGCCGATGATGGCGCCTTGTACTTCAAAGGCCGCCTAGTGGTGCCGTGTAAGAAGGAAAACCTGAATATGACTCGGAAAGTTATGAAAGAAGCTCATGATACGCCTCTATGTATCCATCCTGGCAGTACAAAGATGTATCAAGACATTCGTCAGAGATTCTGGTGGTCTAATATGAAGCAGGACATTGCTCGCTATGTTTCCGAGTGTGACGTTTGCCGTCGTATCAAAGCAGAACATCAAAGGCCTCTTTGGAACTCTGCAGCCTATCTCTATTCCCGAATGGAAATGGGACCATGTTGAAATGGACTTCGTCACACCGGATTTCCCAAATCGCAGAAAGGTAATGATGCTATTCTTGTCGCTATTGACCGGCTTTCTAAAGTTGCACATTTTCCGGCGGTCAAAGAAACGATCACTTTGCTAGCCACCTGGCAACTCTCTATATGTCCGAATTGTTTCACTTCACGGTATTCCACTGGTTATCGATTCGGACCGTGGCAGCTTATTCACTTCAAGATTCGGGCAAGTTTTCAAGAAGCTATGGGGACTCATTTATCTTTCAATCTTGCTTTTCATCCATGAGTCTCAAGGGCAAGTTGAACGTGTCAACCAAATTCTCAAGACATGCTTCGAGCTTGTGTCGCCTCATTCGACAAGAAATGGGAGGAATCTCTCCGTATGCTGAGTTCTCTTATAATAATAGCTATCAAGCTAGTCTCAAGATGGCCCCTTCAAGTGTTATATGGACGAAAGTGCGAACCCCTCCGAACTGGTCGAAATCGGGAACGCCCACTCTTGGTCCGGATATTATCCAACATGCCGAAGAACAAGTCCGCGTAATTCGCGAGAACCTCAAGACTGCTCAGTCGCGTCAAAAGTGTAATTATGACCGTCATCACAAAGACATGGTCTATCAACCTGGCGAAAAGGCCTATCTTCGCGTTACACCAATGAAGGGTGCTCACCGCTTCGGGATCAAGGGCAAGTTAGCTCCTCGCTATATTGGCCCTTTCACTATTCTGGAAAGGCGTGGAAAAGTGGCTTATCAACTGGAACTTCCGTCGAACCTTTCCCAGGTTCACGATGTGTTTCACGTGTCACAACTTCGACGCTGCTTCAAGGACCCAATCCGAGCAGTGGACCACGAAGTGCTCGAATTGCAACAGGACCTCTCATATAAAGAGCATCCGGTCCGTATTCTCGACCAAGCTGAACGCCGCACACGTCAGAAGGCGATCAAATTCCTCAAAGTCCAGTGGTCGAATCACTCTGAAGATGAAGCCACCTGGGAACGCGAGGATCGTCTACGGGATGAATATCCCGCACTCTTTCCTTCTACCTCCTAAATCTCGGGACGAGATTTCTTGTAGTGGAGGAGATTTGTAACGCCCGGATGGTTATGCAACAGTAATCACCCGGTTATGTTAATTAACCTCTCTCCTAATTCGGAACCGTCCTAAAACAAAATCAGAAATGAAACAAACGATAAAAGGGTTTCGAAAACTAATTCTAAAATGTTCCGGGGTTTTCTAAAATACCTAACCTAATATTGGTGGGGTGCAATAACTTTTACAAAATGCCAAAGCATTTTAAATAAGTCAATAACAGAAAAGGAAATTAATAAAAAGAGAAAAGGAAAAATAAAACAGAGAGGGGGATAACCCCCCGGCCCAGCCAGCCGGCCCCCCTCCCCACTCTCCCTTGGCCCATCCCCCCTTTCCCCCCTGGGCCGGCCCACCGGCCCAGCCGCCCCCCACTACCCCTCCCCACCGGTGGCTAACCCTAGCCACCACCCCACTTCCCCCCCACGCGCCCGCTCGCCCCCCCTCGCTCCCGACCCGATCTGGATCGGGCGGAGGAGGCCCCCGACCGAGCCAACCCCGCCGTCCTCCACCTCGCCGCCGACCCCCCCCGGCCCCCCGCCAGACCTCCTCCTCCTCCTCCTCGCCCGGAGATCCCTCCTCCCCTCCGTCGCCCCAGAGCCCACAAGCCTCCGCTGGCCACAGCTCGGCCTCATCTCCTCCTGGCGCCTCCCGCCTCCTCCCCGACGGCCTGCCCCTGACCCTCACCGAGCCCACCGGCCGAGGCCCTGCTCCCCGCCAGTGAGGCCCCCCTCTCTCCCCCCCTCCCCGTCGGCGATCAGCCCGCCACACAAGACCGGACCTCCCGGCTCCCTCCGCTCGTCGCCGTGGCCTCCGACCCGGCCCGTCGCCGGTTGGTCCCTGCCGCCAAGCCGACGACGCCTCCCCGATCCCCTCCTTCCTCCCCCCTGGGATCCGGCCGGCGTGGCCCGACCTGCCCGGCCACCGGTGCTCCTTCCCCCGGCGACCTCGTCCCAGGCGACCCTAGCGCCCCCGAGCTCGCCCCCCCCGTTCGGCGCCTCGCCGCCCCCGACCGAGCCCTCGATCCTCCCCCTTCCCTCATGGCCTCCCCCCCGAACGAGCCACCACCCCGCTGACGCCTCTCATGGCTGTCGCTCACCGGCGGGCGGCTGTGGCCTCGGCCGCCCGGCCGCCTCACGCCTCGATCCGCCTGGTCGCCCCGACCGGGCACTGGGTCGTGCCAGAATCGAGCAACGCCAGATCGTCAAGTCGCCACGCCTGCTTGGCCATGGGCCTCGGCGGGGGCCCCACCCCCACAAAGAACGTTTAATTAAAACCAGAACTAAAAATGAAATAAAAATGAATTAAACTAATTAACTAAATAATTAATTAATTAATTAATTGAGTAATTAATTAAACTAATTAATTCTGGATTAGTTAAACCTAATCATTAGTTAAATTAATTGGGTAATTAATTAAACTAATTAATTCGATTTAATTAACACTAATCATTAATTAACTTAATTAAGTAAGGTTAATGAATCGATTAGGTTAATTAAGCTAATAGTGAATGACATGTGGGACCCACACAGCGTGGTTGACTTAGTCAACCCTGTTGATGATGACGTCGAGATGACATCATGTTGATGTCATAAATGCAATTTCGAAATTAATTAAATAATTAATTAAAATTCCGAAATTAATAAAACCTTTTATAAATCATAACTTTTAATCCGTAATCCGGATTAAAATAATTTCAACATGAAAGTTGCTCGAGCGTCGAGACGATTCCGGATACGCGATCCGCTCGTCCACCACACGCCTCTAACCTATCGAACCTGCAAACTTTCTCCTCCGGTTCATCATCGTCGACAGACGTCCGGAGACGGATAACTTCCTGATGCTTTCCCCTAAACCAAGACCCTTCTTACCACGTTAGGGCACGCCTAGCATCGCTTCTTGGCATGTCATGCATCGTTATGCATCTGTTACGTGTATTCATTGTTTCTTCCCCTCTTCTCTTGGTGACTACGAGACCGACGCCGCACCGCCGATTCGACTACAAGGTCTTGACGACCCCTCTCTCTTGCCGAGCAACCGTGCAAGCCCCCTTGATCACCAGATATCGCCTACTCTTATCTACACCGCTTGCATTAGAGTAGCATAGCATGTTACTGTTTTGGATACTCCTATACCGCTGCATAGCTTTGTCCTTGTAACTTTTGTTGTTACCTTACCGCAATCCTATATGCTTAGTATAGGATGCTAGTACTTTCATCTGTGGCCCTACTTTCTTGTCTGCATCGCGTGCTATACTATCGGGCCGTGATCACTCGGGAGTTGATCACGGTATATACTATATACTTATACATGATACATGTGAGACTAAAGTCGGTCGGTGATGGAGCACCCGCGAGTGGATCTTTGTGGCGAGCGGCAGGCAGATTGAGACCGCTTAGGAGAGAGGTGGGCTCTGCCTGTTCGGCGTTCATGTTACTTAACACGCTTAACGAGGTCTTGGTATTTGATCTGGGTTGGCTACGAGCTTATACGCACTAACCATCTACGCGGGAGTAGTTATGGGTATCCCGGCGTGGTATCACCGGCACTTCAGACGTCACGACGGAGCGCGCGCCCGGATTGACTGAACGCTCGTTAGGCTAGGTCTGCTTCCGGCCGCCCTCATAACGCAAGTGTGTGCTCGAGGCGATGGGCCTGCCCTGCGCGCTTAGGTTTAGACCGCGTCTTGGCCTCTGTTGTGCCTAGGTGGGGCTGCGACGTGTTGATCTTACGCGGCGGGCATGACCCCGGAAAGTGTGTCCGCCAAATGGGATCAAGCGTCTTTGGGTAAGATGGTGCACCCTGCAGGAAGTTAATCTATTCGGATAGCCGTGATCTTCGGTAACAGGACGACTTGGAGTTGTACCTTGAGCTTATGACAACTAGAACTGGATACTTGATAAAACACACCCTTCCAAGTGCCAGATACAACCGGTGGTCGCTCTCGCTCAGGGTTATGAGCAGGGGATTGCGGGTAGGATTATTGCTATATGTTGTTACTTGAGGACTTCCGTTGTCCTCTTCTCGTGCATGCAAGACAGTGTCCGTGCGTAGTCTTCGTTAAGACTAGTTATCCCCTCTTATTACGGCATTCTGCAGCTTCAGTCCACCGATATGGCCTTTACACATATATCCATGCATATGTAGTGTAGCTCCTTGCTTGTGAGTACTTTGGATGAGTACTCACGGTTGCCTTGTTCCCCTTTTCCCCTATCTCTACTCGATTGCTGCAATCGGGCGATGGAGCCCAGGATCCGGCGCCACCGCCTCGATTTACTACTACTCCTGAGGCGCCTACTACTACGCAGCAGCCCGGCGACGATTTACCAGGAGTGACCTAGGAGGATCCTGGTAGGAGGCCTGCTCCTCTTCGATCTGTATCCCAGTTTGTGTTAGCCATCTTATGGCACCTTGTTTAACTTATGTCTGTACTCAGATATTGTTGCTTCCGCTGACTCGTCTATGATCGAGCACTTGTATTTGAGCCCTCGAGGCCCCTGGCTTGTATTTTGATGCTTGTATGACTTATTTTATTTGTAGAGTTGTGTTGTGATATCTTCCCGTGAGTCCTTGATCTTGATCGTACACATTTGCGTGCATGATTAGTGTACGATTGAATCGAGGGCGTCACAAGGAAGCCATCTAGCTAATAACTGTGGACCCGAAGGTCTGTGGTAAACTACTCACACATCATCAGAGAGGCTATCGTGTTGATGTAGATGCCCTTCGTGATCGATTCCCGAAGATGGGATCTCACGGGTACAGAAGGTTGCGGCGGTGGAAATAGGGTTTCGTGGTGCTCTCGGATGTTTTCAGGTTTTATGAGTATATATAGGCGAAAGAAGTAGGTCGGTGGAGCCACGAGGGGCCCACGAGGGTGGGGGCGCGCCTACCCCCTGGGCGCGCCTCCCTGCCTCGTGGCTTCCTCGTTGCTTCCTTGATGTCCACTCCAAGTCTCCTAGATTGCGTTTGTTCCAGAAATAACTCTCCTGAAGGTTTCATTCCATTTGGATTCCCTTTGATATTCCTTTTCTGCGAAACACTGAATTAGGCAAACAAAACAGCAATTTGCACTGGGCCTTCGGTTAATAGGTTAGTCCCAAAAATAATATAAAAGTGCATAGTAAAGCCCATTAAACATCCAAAACAGATAATATAATAGCATGGAACAATCAAAAATTATAGATACGTTGGAGACGTATCAAATATCAAGTTCGAGGTAAAGAAAGCAATCAAGTCACAAGCAATAGCAGATTTCCTTGCCGAGTGGATTGAACAGCAGCAATCGACTCAGATTCATTCGGAACATTGGACTATGTTCTTTGATGGGTCCAAGATGTTGAATGGCTCTGGTGCTAGAGTGGTCCTGGTATCCCCAAGAGGTGACAAGCTCAGCTATGTCCTCCGAATTCACTTCGATTCCTCAAACAATGAAGCTGAATATGAGGCACTTTTGTATGGGTTGCGTATGGCTACCTCACTCGGCGTCTGTCGCCTGATGGTCTACAGCGACTCAGACTGGTGGTCAATCAAGTGATGAAGGAGTGGGATATCAGGAGCCCAGCTATGACTGGTTATTGCAATGTAGTAAGGAAACTAGAGAAGAAGTTTGGGGGGTTAGAGCTCCATCACATACCCCAAATAAAAAATCAAGCTGCCGATGATCTGGCGAAGATAGGTTCCACTCGGAAACCTATTCCCAGCAATGTGTTCTTGGAGCATCTTCACACCCCGTCAGTTCAAGAAGACCCCTTCGCAGAGGAGCCCCTGATAACCCACAAGTATAGGGGATCGCAACAGTTTTCGAGGGTAGAGTATTCAACCCAAATTTATTGATTAGACACAAGGGGAGCCAAAGAATAGTCTCAAGTATTAGCAGCTAAGTTGTCAATCAACCACACCTGGAAACTTAGTATCTGCAGAAAAGTGTTTAGTAGCAAAGTAATATAATAGTGTTGGTAACAGTAACAAAAGAGCAGTGCCAGCAATAGTACATATTTTTGGTATTTTGTAGTGATTGTAACAATAGCAACGGGAAAGTAAATAAGCATAAACCAGTAATGGAAAACTCGTAGGCACCGCATCAGTGATGGATAATTATGCCGGATGCGGTTCATCATGTAACAGTCATAACATAGGGTGACACAGAACTAGCTCCAGTTCATCAATGTAATGTAGGCATGTATTCTGTATATAGTCATACGTGCTTATGGAAAAGAACTTGCATGACATCTTTTGTCCTACCCTCCCGTGGCAGCGGGGTCCTATCGAAAACTAAGGGATATTAAGGCCTTCTTTTAATGGAGAACCGGAAAAAAGCATTAGCATATAGTGAATACATGAACTCCTCAAACTATGGTCATCACCGAGAAGTATCCCCATTATTGTCACTTCGGGGTTGTCGGATGATACCTAATAATAGGTGACTATAGACTTGCAAGATAGGATCAAGAACACACATATATTCATGAAAACATAATAGGTTCAGATCTGAAATCATGGCACTCGGGCCCTAGTGACAAGCATTAAGCAAAGCAAAGTCATAGCAACATCAATCTCAGAACATAGTGGATACTAGGGATCAAACCCTAACAAAACTAACTCGATTACATGATAAATCTCATCCAACCCATCACCGTCCAGCAAGCCTACGATGCAATTACTCACGCACGGCGGTGAGCATCATGAAATTGGTGATGGAGGATGGTTGATGATGACGACGACGATGAATCCCGCTCTCCGGAGTCCCGAACGGACTCCAGATCAGCCCTCCTGAGAGGTTTTAGGGCTTGGCGGTGGCTCCGTATCGTAAAACGCGATGATTTCTTCTCTCCTATTTTTTTCTCCCCGAAAGCCAATATATAGAGTTGGAGTTGGCGTCGGAAGGTGTCCAGGGGGCCCATGAGGTAGGGGCGCGCCTAGGCGGGCGCCCCTCCTCGTGGACAGGTGTGGGCCCCCTGGTCTTCATCTTTGGCGAGGATTTTTTATTATTTTTATAAGACATCTCATGGAGTTTCAGGTCATTCCGAGAACTTTTGTTTTCTGCACATAAAACAACATCATGGCAATTTTGCTGAAAACAGCGTCAGTACGGGTTAGTTCCATTCAAATCATACAAGTTAGAGTCCAAAACAAGGGCAAAAGTGCTTTGAAAAGTAGATACGACGGAGACGTGTCAACTCCCCCAAGCTTAAACCCTTTCTTGTCCTCAAGCAATTCAGTTGACAAACTGAAAGAGAAAGAAAAACTTTTACAAACTCTGTTTGCTCTTGTTGTTGTAAATATGTAAAGTCAACATTCAGGTTTTCAGCAAAGATTATAACTAACCACATTTGCAATAATTCTCAAGTCTCACAACTACTCATATCAATAGCATAATCAAGTAGCGAGCCATAATAATAAATCTCGGATGACAACACTTCCTCAAAACAATCATAATATGATGTAACAAGATGGTATCTCACTAGCCCTTTCTGAGACCACAAAACATAAATGCAGAGCACCTTTAAAGATCAAGGACTGACTAGACATTGTAATTCATGGTACAAGAGATCCAATCATAGTCACACCCAATATAAATTAATAGTGATGAATGCAAATGACAGCTGTGCTCTCCAGCTAGTGCTTTTAATAAGAGGGTGATGACTCAACATAAAAGTAAATAGATAGGCCCTTCGCAAAGGGAAGCACGGATTTGTAGAGGTGCCAGAGCTCGGTTTTGAAATAGAGATAAATTATATTTTGAGCGGTATACTTCCATTTTCAACATAACAACTAAGAGATGGCGATATCTTCCATGTCACACACATTATAGGCGGTTCCCAAACAGAATGGTAAAGTTTATACCCCCCCTCCACCAACAAGCATCAATCCACGGCTTGCTCGAAACAACGAGTGCCTCCAACATACATCGAGTCCTGGGGGAGTTTTGTTTGCAATTAATTTTGATTTAGTTTGCATAAAGCATGGGACTGGGCATCCCGTGACCAGCCATTTTCTCATGAGTGAGGAGGAGTCCACTCCTCTTGAGAATAACCCGCCTAACATGGAAGATAAGGACAGCCATAGTTGATACATGAGCTATTCGATCATACAAAACAGAATGTTTATTTGAAGGTTTAGAGTTTGGCACATACAAATTTACTTGGAACGGCAGGTAGATACTGCATATAGGAAGGTATAGTGGACTCATCTGGAATAACTTTGGGGTTTAAGGGATTGGATGCACAAGCAGTATTCCCGCTTAGTACAGGTGAAGGCTAGCAAAAGACTGGGAAGCGACCAACTAGAGAGCGACAACAGCCATGTACATGCATTAAAATTAATAAACATTGGTGCAAGCATGAGTAGGATATAATCCACCATGAACATAAATATCGTGAAGGCTATGTTGATTTGTTTCAACTACATGCGTGAACATGTGCCAAGTCAAGTCACTTAAATCATTCAAAGGAGGATACCACCCCATCATACCACATCATAACCATCTCAATAACATGTTGGCATGCAAGATAAACCATTATAACTCATAGCTAATCAAGCATGGCACAAGCAACTATGATCTCTAATTGTCATTGCAAACATGTTTATTCATAACAAGCTGAATCAAGAACGATGAACTCAACATATTTACAAAAAGAAAAGAGGTCGAGTTCATACCAGCTTTTCCCATCTCGGTCAGTCCATCATATATCGTCATAATTGCCTTTCACTTGCATGACCGAACGATGTGAATAATAATACGAGTGCACGTGCATTGGACTAAGCTGGAATCTGTGAGCATTCAATAAACAGGAGAAGACAGGGAAATATGGGCTCTTGGTTAAATCAACAATAATGCATATAAGAGCCACTTCAACAATTTAATCAACGTCTTCTCCTATCGACCCCCAACGAAAAGAAAAGAAATAAAACTATTTACACGGGAAAGCTCTCAACAAGCAAAAGAAGAACGCGAAATATTTTTAGGTTTTCTTCTTAATTACTACTACAACAAGAAAGTAAACTACTACTATTTTTTTGGTTTTTTCTTAAGGTTTAACAAACACACAAGAAGAAAGCAGGAAAAAGAGAATAAACTAGCATGGATATTACAGTGAAAGAGTATGAGCACCGGCATCTAGCAATGAGTGTGTGAACATAAATGTAATGTCGGTGAGAAATACGTACTCCCCCAAGCTTAGGCTTTTGGCCTAAGTTGGTCTATTGCCTGGGATAGCCCGGCGGATACCCGTAGGTGTAGCTGGGGTCGTACTGCGACGAAGAATAACTGGGATCATTCTGTGATGAAGAAGACTCCGACTGCCATTGGCTGACAGTCATCTCTGGATCCCAAGAATAAACAGATTGTCGTGGAGGCTCATCTCGTGGTTCCGATTTCGGGGCTGGTGAAGGGTTCTTGTAAGCTTGGACGGCAGCCCGCGTAACGAGATAAGGCCCTACAAAATTAAACAAAGAAGGAGCAGGCAAAGTAATAGTTTCTGGATGATGTTTATGAAAGAATAATTTATATTTGAGCTCTCCATTCCTGCCCTTAACAATAAAATCATGCACTAGCATACTCTTATAATCTAGATAAGCACTAGGCAGTAATTTTTCTTCTTTCTCATAATGCCTAATAGCTATGTTAAAGTGTGCAGCGAGGCGTGAAGCATAAATGCCTCCAAAGATGGGGCCCTTAGTACGGTTCAGACTTAACCGTCTAGCGACAATTCCGCCCATACTAACAGTGTTATCGTGGTATAAACCATGGAACAAAATAATAATATCAGTAACACTAAGGTTCCAACAGTTCCCGGGACCAATCAAACATCGACTAGCAAATAAGGGAAAGTAGCGTAATACAGGAAAATGAATGCTAGTGATTCTTGCATCAGAAACCTTCCTGGTTTCTCCCACAGAAATAGTGTTAATAAATGCTTGCACCTCCTTACGGGGTGGTTCCTCTAAGGTACCCTCAGGGGGTATGTTGCAGATCGCGCAAAATTCAGACAATGGCATTTTCTTCACAATGTCATATAAATGAAACTCTACTGAAGGTGGTGATTCCTTAGGGAAAAAGTAGAAGTTTTGCACAAAAGTATTTGTGAGTAAGAGATACTATGGACGTTGGTTGCGGACGAAGTCGGTGAGGCCAGCATTCTCAATCAATGAACAGAAAGCCGCATGAATCCCGACCTCTCTCAAGAAATTATCAGATGGCCATTCACACGGCCGGATCTCCGCGGTACAAGGAAAATTATATTTGGGCATCTGAGCTTCTTCATTTTGTTTCTCCTTTGAGCTTCGGCTCGATGAGCCCCTCAAAAGTCTCTTCATTATTTTCTGAAATAATCTGAAATTTTTAGTAACTTCAAACAATAGTGAACCAACTTCAATAAAACTGATAGCAACTACTCCTACAAGTGCCTAGAGCCTATATCAAGCATTAGAACTACTTGGAGCCATATAAATTTGACATGCAAGCTCAAGAACATGGTCACCTATGCAGGACAGATTTGCAATGAATAAAGAACTAGAACAAAAAAAATTTTGGACCAATGGATGAGTCACATACCAAGGAACAATCTCCCCAAGCAGTTTTGCGAGAGGTGCTTTGAGCAAGGAGATCAAAAATCACAGCAAAAGTGGCCGGAACTCGTGCTTGAGTTGGTTTTTCGGGTTTGTGTGAGGAAGAAGAAGAAGATGGGTGCAGGAATAAGTGGAGGAGGGCCACTGTGGGCCCACGAGGCAGGGGGCGCGCCCTCCACCCTCATGGCCAGGTGGCAGCTCCCCCCGCGGTAATTTTTGCACAGTAAATCCTCAAATATTCCCGAAAAAATCATATTAAATTGGCATGGCATTTTGAGGACTTTTATTTTCGAGATATTTTTATATTGCACGGATAAATCAGGAAACAGACAGAAAAATACTATTTTTACTTTATTTCCACTAAATAACAGAAAGTATAGAAAGGGTACAGAAGTTTGTGCTTCTAGTTTCATCCGTCTCATGCTCATCAAAAGGAATCCACTAACAAGGTTGATCAAGTCTTGTTAACAAACTCATTCCGATTAACATGAAACCGGAGAAATTTCGAATAACACTAGGTTACCTCAACGGGGATATGCACATCCCCTATAATAAGTATATCATATTTCTTCTTGACAGTAGGAAGAGGAAATTCAAAACCTCCAAATATAATCGATGGAATTTTTCCAATAGAGTTGATACTATGAACTTGAGGTTGTTTCCTCGGAAAGTGTATGGTATGCTCATTACCATTAACATGAAAAGTGACATTGCCTTTGTTGCAATCAATAACAGCCCCTGCAGTATTAAGAAAAGGTCTTCCAAGAATAATAGACATACTATCGTCCTCGGGAATTTCAAGAATAACAAAGTCCGTTAAAATAGTAACGTTTGCAACCACAACAGGCACATCCTCACAAATACCGACAGGTATAGCAGTTGATTTATCAGCCATTTGCAAAGATATTTCAGTAAGTGTCAACTTATTCAAGTCAAGTCTACGGTATAAAGAGAGAGGCATAACACTAACACCGGCTCCAAGATCACATAAAGCAGTTTTAATATAATTTCTTTTAATGGAGCATGGTATAGTAGGTACTCCTGGATCTCCAAGTTTCTCTGGTATTCCACCCTTAAAAGCATAATTAGCAAGCATGGTGGAGATTTCAGCTTTCGGTATCTTTCTTTTATTGGTAATGATATCCTTCATATACTTAGCATAAGGATTTGTTTTGAGCACATCAGTCAATCGCATACGCAAAAAGATAGGTCTAATCATTTCAGCAAAGCGCTTAAAATCCTCATAATCCTTTTTCTTGGATGCTTTGGGAGGAAATGGCATGGATTTATGAACCCATGGTTCTCTTTCTTTACCATGTTTTCTAGCAACAAAGTCTCTCTTGTCATAACGTTGATTCTTTGATTTTGGGTTATCAAGATCAACAGTAGGTTCAACCTCTACATCATTATCATTACTAGGTTGAGCATCATTATGAACATCATCATTAATATTTTCACTAGGTTCATGTTCATTACCAGATTGTGTTTCAGCATCAGACATAGAGATATCATTTGGATTATCAGGTGGTTTGGCAATAGGTTCACTAGAAGTTTGCACAGTTCTATCATTTTTCTTTTTCTTCCTTTTAGAAGAACTAGGTGCATCAATATTATTTCTCTGAGAATCTTGCTCGATTCTCTTAGGGTGGCCTTCAGGATACAAAAGTTCCTGAGTCATTCTACCAGTTCTCGTAGCCACTCTAACAACATAATCATTTTTCTTACTATTCATTTCCTCAAGCACTTCTTTTTGAGCTTTAAGTACTTGTTCTACTTGAGTGGTAACCATAGAAGCATGTTTGCTAACAAGTTTAAGTTTGCCTCTAATATTAGCCATATAATCACCCAAGTGTCTAATCATATCGGAATCATATTTCAGTTGTCTACCAAAATAAGCATTGAAGTTTTCTTGTTTAACAATAAAATCATCGAACTCATCAAGGCATTGCCTAGCAGACTTATAATGAGGAATATCACCTTCATCAAATCTATAGAGAGAATTTACCTTCACTACCTGTGTCGGGATATCGAGGTCAGGAGGTTCTTCAATAAATAAGGGATCGAGATCATATGTTTCTTCAACAGGCGGTATATTAAGACCATGTATTTCTTCAATAGGAGGTAAATTCTTAACATCTTCAGCTTTAATACCTTTTTCTTTCATAGATTTCTTTGCCTCTTGCATATCTTCGGGACTGAGAAATAGAACACTTCTCTTCTTCGGAGTTGGTTTAGGAATAGGCTCAGTAATTGGCTCAGGAGTTGGCTCAGGAGGTGCCCAATTATTTTCATTTGTCAACATATTATTTAATAGAATTTCAGCTTCATCCGGTGTTCTTTCCCTGAAAAGAGAACCAGCACAACTATCCAGGTAATCTCTGGAAGCATCGGTTAGTCCATTATAAAAGATATCAAGTATTTCATGTTTCTTAAGAGGATGGTCAGGCAAAGCATTAAGTAACTTGAGAAGCCTCCCCCAAGCTTGTGGAGACTCTCTTCTTTAATTTACACAAAGTTGTATATTTCCTAAAGCAACTTGTTTCTTGTGAGCAAGGAAATATTTAGCAGAGAAGTAATAAATATCCTGGGGACTACGCACACAACCAGGATCAAGGGAATTAAACCATATCTTAGCATCACCCTTTAATGAAAACGGAAATATTTTGAGTATAGAAAAGTAGCGAGATCTCTCATCATTAGTGAACAGGGTGGCTATATCATTTAATTTAGTAAGATGTGCCACAACAGTTTCAGATTCATAATCATGGAAAGGATCAGACACAACCAAAGTAATTATATCAGGATCAACAAAAAATTCACAATCCTTATCAGGAAAACATATAGGTGAAGTAGCAAAAGCAGGATCAGGCCTCATTTTATCTCTAAGTGATTCTTTGCTCCATTTAACTATTAGCCTTGTAAGCTCATCATTATCATTGCAAGCTAAAATAGCAGCAGAAGCTTCTCTATCAAAAATATAACCTTCAGGAATAATAGGCTTATCCTCATCATCATTTTCATCAATATTATCAGATTCAATAATTTCTCTCTCTCTAGCCCTAGAAATTTGTTCATCAAGAAATTCACTAAGGGCACAGTAGTATCAGGCATAGAAGTAGTTCCATCATAAGTATCATGCATAGCAGAAGTGGCATCATCAATAACATGCGACATATCGGAACGAATAGCAGAAGCAGGTTTAGGTGTCGCAAGCTTACTCATAACAGAAGGTGAATCAAGTGCAGAGCTAGATGGCAGTTCCTTACCTCCCCTCGTAGTTGAGGGATAAATTGTTGTCTTAGCTTCTTTCAAGTTCTTCATAGTGTCCAGCAGATATAAATCCCAAGTGACTCAAAGAATAGATCTATGTTCCCCGTCAACATCGCCAGAAAAAGGTCTTGATAACCCACAAGTATAGGGGATCGCAACAGTTTTCGAGGGTAGAGTATTCATCCCAAATTTATTGATTCGACACAAGGGGAGCCAAAGAATATTCTCAAGTATTAGCAGCTGAGTTGTCAATTCAACCACACCGAAACTTAGTATCTGCATAAAGTGTTTAGTAGCAAAGTAATATGATAGTGGTGGTAACGGTAACAAAAGGGCAGTGCAAGCAATAGTAAATATTTTTGGTATTTTGTAGTGATTGTAACAATAGCAACGGAAAAGTAAATAAGCGTAAACCAGTATATGGAAAACTCATAGGCACCGGATCAATGATGGATAATTATGCCGGGCGCGGTTCATCATGTAACAGTCATAACATAGGGTGACACAGAACTAGCTTCAATTCATCAATGTAATGTAGGCATGTATTCCGTATATAGTCATACATGCTTATGGAAAAGAACTTGCATGACATCTTTTGTCCTACCCTCCCGTGGCAGCGGGGTCCTATCGGAAACTAAGGGATATTAAGGCCTCCTTTTAATAGAGAACCGGAACAAAGCATTAACACATAGTGAATACATGAACTCCTCAAACTATGGTTATCACCGAGAAGTATCCCGATTATTGTCACTTCGGGGTTGTCAGATCATAACTCATAATAGGTGACTATAGACTTGCAAGATAGGATCAAGAACACACATATATTCATGAAAACATAATAGGTTCAGATCTGAAATCATGGCACTCGGGCCCTAGTGACAAGCATTAAGCATAGCAAAGTCATAGCAACATCAATCTCAGAACATAGTTGATACTAGGGATCAAACCCTAACAAAACTAACTCGATTACATGATAAATCTCATCCAACCCATCACCGTCCAGCAAGCCTACGATGCAATTACTCACGCACGGCGGTGAGCATCATGAAATTGGTGATGGAGGATGGTTGATGATGACAACGGCGACGAATCCCCCTCTCCGGAGCCCCGAACGGACTCCAGATCATCCCTCCCGAAAGGTTTTAGGGCTTGGCGGCGGCTCCGTATCGTAAAACGCGATGATTTCTTCTCTCCTATTTTTTCTCCCCTAAAGTCAATATATAGAGTTGGAGTTGGCGTCGGAAGGTGTCCAGGGGGCCCACGAGGTAGGGGGGGCGCGCCCTAGGGGGGGGGGGGCGCCGCCCACCCTCGTGGACAGGGTGTGGGCCCCCTGGTCTTCATCTTTGGCGAGGATTTTTTATTATTTTTTATAAGACATCCCATGGAGTTTCAGGTCATTCCGTGAACTTCTGTTTTCTGCACATAAAACAACATCATGGCAATTCTGCTGAAAACAGCGTCAGTCCTGGTTAGTTCCATTCAAATCATACAAGTTAGAGTCCAAAACAAGGGCAAAAGTGTTTGGAAAAGTAGATATGACGGAGACGTATCAGCCCCCACAACCGATAAGTTCAACCAATCTGACTGAGATTGAAGTCCCAGCTGTAGTCGACCTGACTATGGAGATTTTGGTGATCACCCCTGACTGGACGGTGCCATATATTGCATACCTGCTCAGGCAGGAGCTCCCAGAGGATGAAGATGAAGCCTGCTAGATTGTCCGTCGATCCAAAGCTTTCACGGTGATAAGCGGATAGCTTTACAGGGAATGTGTTACTGGAGTTGCTCAGCGTTGTATTTCTCCAGAAGAAGGTCGAATGATCCTAAACGAGATCCATTCGGGGACCTGTGGTCACCATGCATCCTCTCGAAACATCATGGCCAAAGCATATCGAGCAAGATTCTATTGGCCGCGGGCAAATGAGATGGCTAAAGATATAGTCGACAAATGCGAAGGCTGCCAGTTTATTCAAACATGTCTCACAAGCCTGCATCTAACTTGAAGACTATTCCACTCGTCTGGCCATTTGCAGTTTGGGGGTTGGACATGGTTGGACCTTTCAAGACCGGCAGAAACGGCTTCACTCATTTGCTCGTAGCAGTCAACAAGTTCACCAAATGGATCGAAGCCATGCCTATCAAGAATCTTGATTCAAGCACTAACATTAGTTTCATCAGAGAGCTGATATTCAGATACGGAGTCCCTCACAACATTATCACAGATAATGGCTCCAACTTTAATTTTGATGAGTTCATAGCATTTTGCGCATCCCGAGGCACTTGGGTCGACTACGCATCCGTTGCGCACCCGCAGTCGAATGGGCAGGCGGAAAGGGCAAATGGCTTGATCCTTCAAGAGCTGAAACCCCGGTTGATGCGTGATCTCAAGCATGCTACTGGAGCTTGGGTGACTGAGTTACCATCTACCCTATGGGGATTGAGAACAACTCCCAACTGGTCGACTGATCGAACTCCCTTCTTCATGGTGTATGGTGCTGAAGCTGTGCTATCGAGTGATTTGCTGCACAATGCCCCCCAAGTGGCATTTTTTTCGGAAGCTGAAGCAGAACAGGCACGCCAAGACGAGGATGACCTCCTAGAAGAAGAATGAGAGATGGCTCTGATCTGGTCGACCATCTATCAACAAGACTTGCGTCGATTCCATGACCGAAATATCAGGGGTCGAGCATTCCAAGAAGGAGACCCCGTGCTCCGAGTGCACCAAAAATGGCCTCACAAGCTTGCTCCGGCCTGGGAAGGCCCCTTCATCATCACCAAGGTGCTTCACAATGGGGCGTATCACCTCTACAACGTAGCCAAGAAAGAAGACGAGCCACACTCGTGGAATGCGGAACTGCTCCATTGTTTTTATACCTAAAACACTCGGATTGACGAGTCGTAATAAGAATCCTTCAGTTTTGCTTGTCAAAGACATGGTTTTTCGCAGTATCTTAATGATTGTTACCGCTTAAGCATATGTGTTCAAATCCCCCAGTGGGTGGCTTAGCTGCGAACCCGATTCACCTAAATTACAAAACCACTCCGAGTGAAGAGCAACCCTCTCACTCGGAGGCTTAGTTGCGAACCCGATTCGCCTAAGTTACAAAACTACTCCGAGTGGAGATCAATCCTCCCACTCGGGGGCTTAGCTGCGATCCCGTACTCGCCTAAGTTACAAAACTACTCCGAGTGGAGAGCAATCCTCCCACTCGGTGGCTTAGCTGCGAGCCCGATTCGCCTAAATTACAAAACAATACGAGTGAAGAGAAATCCTCCCACTCGGGGGCTTAGCTGCGATCCCGTACTCGCCTCAGTTACAAAACACTCCGAGTGAAGAGCAACCCTCTCACTAGGGGGCTTAGCTGCGAACCCGATTCGCCTAAGTTACAAAACTACTCCGAGTGGAGAGCAATCCTCCCACTCGGGGGCTTAGCTCCGATCCAGTACTCGCCTAAGTTACAAAACTACTCCAAGTGGAGAGCAATCCTCCCACTCGGGGGCTTAGCTGCGATCCCGTACTCGCCTAAGTTACAAAACCACTCCGAGTGAAGAGCAACCCTCTCACTCGGGGGCTTAGCTGCGAACCCGATTCACCTAAGTTACAAAACTACTCCGAGTGGAGAGCAATCCTCCCACTCGGGGGCTTAGCTGCGATCCCGTACTCGCCTAAGTTACAAAACTACTCTGAGTGGAGAGAAATCCTCCCACTCAGGGGCTTATCTGCGATCCTGTACTCGCCTAAGTTACAAAACTACTCCGAGTGGAGAGCAACCCTCTAACTCGGGGGCTTAGCTGCGATCCCATACTCGCCTAAGTTACAAAACTACTCCGAGTGGAGAGCAATCCTCCACTCGGGGGCTTAGCTACGATCCCGTACTCGCCTAAGTTACAAAACTACTCCGAGTGGAGAGCAGCCCTCTCACTCGGGGGCTTAACTGCGATCCAGTATTCGCCTAAGTTACAAAACTATGTCGAGTGGAGAGAAATCCTCCCACTCAGTGGCTTGGCTGCATACTCAGAGCTGCGCCACAAGTACAATGTATAGTTGCACTCAGAGCTGCGCCACAAGTACAACGTATGGTTGCACTCAGACCTGCGCCACAAGTACAATGTATAGTTGCACTCAGAGATGTGCCACAAGTACAATGTATGGTTGCACTCGGAGCTGCGCCACAAGTACAACGTATGGTTACCCTCGAAGCTACGCTGCAAGCACAACGTTTATTCCGAGTGAAGGGTGGAGTTTTCACTCAAAGTCAAGAAATCTGAAAGTGGTAAAGACAAAGCAACCATATTCAAAAGAAAAACCAAGTTCTGATAAATCCACGAAGGTTCAAAAGACATCGGCAGGATTACTCGGGCATCAAACCTGAAAGAGTTTTAACGCTTACAAAATCACTCGGCATTCCGGGGCAAATAAAGTCAAGTCATCATGTTTTTCACTCGGGCGGAGGAGGGCTAGCTAGCTCGACGAACTCATCCAGGTCGATTCCATCAGCGATGCGAGTGGCAGCGTCAACGAAGGTCTCCATGAAGGATTGAAATTGAAGCTTCTTGGTGTTGGCGACCTTGAGAGCAGCCATCTTCTCTTCTCTAACTTCCTTGCAATCGACACAGACCAGAGACAGAGCCACGTCAGCGTCGCTCTAAGACTACCGTCGAATCAAACAATCAACAGTGGTCTCGGCGACTACACCCAGTGGGTGCACTTGGTGTGCCCCCACTGGTTCGATTTTCCACTCGACATGGTCTGCCCAATACGAGTGGAAAAACAAAAAAACAAACGGCAACACTTGTTCTCAGACCACCGCCGACTGCCCGCAGTCGACCGTGGTCTCGGGGACTATACCCAGTGGGTGCACTTAGCATGCCCCCACTGGTTAGGTTCCCACTCGGCACAACCTGTCTAGACCGAGTGGAAGAACTACAAACAAACATTTCGCAAAGACCCCAGCCGAATCAAACATTCGACGGCGGTCTCGGGGACTGCACCCAGTGGGTGCACTCTACGTGCCCTCACTGGTTCAAGATTACACTCGCCACGACCTAGTCGACTCAAGTGAAAAGAGCTACACAACAATAGTTGAAACACCCAGTGGGTGAGCGGATGCGAGGTGCAAACCCATGATAGATGCACATTAAAGGTTCCAAAACGCTCATCCACGGACATCTTACGAATAATAAAGCAAGCAGTTATTAAGTAGCATATCCTAACAGAGCAAAGACCAAGCTGAAAGCCGACTCGGAAATGAATTTGCAATCCCACTTACTTGGACGTTGGCTTGAAGGGTGGAGCTAGGATCATAGGCAGCCTTGCTGGTCTCGTACACCACCTTCATTCGTTCCATCATTAGGCCTGCTTGGAGTATGGTTTCCTTGGCAGCGCCTACCTGGTCCTCCGGGACATGATGAGTGACGAAAAGTGGAGTTGGTGGAACAGACGGGGCAGCCAGAGGAGCTGATGCCTGAGGTTGCACAGTCGGAACAGGGGTTTGAGCAGTCGACGCCGATGGTCGATCAGTCAACACCGGATCAGCAAAGGAAGCAGAAGCTCGAATAGGATCTCCGGATTGCTGAACAACCTGTTCTGGCGCTGAAGTCGAGTGGGATACTTTGCTGGTGGGCACCTTCTTGCTCGAAGTCCTGCCCCTTCTCCATGTGCTCTTTTGTGGCACTTCTTGATCATCGTCTGGAAGCTCAATAACATTCGGTGGTGCTGCAAAACACTCCACCGTGAGACATTCGGTCGACCGTTGGAAAAATTGACAAAGTAAGAACATGTCTGTGGAGTTGAACCTGCTCGAGAAGTGGCCGCATCTGTAGTTTCCTCTTCATCTTGCCTCTTGTCAATATCCATGGACGTCCCAGAAGTGGCGGCGCTGAAAGTTCCAAAACTCACTCGGTGAAGCAAGAGAGTGAGTCGACAATAACATAAAACTTCCCGAGCAAATAAAAAACAGAGAGGAGAAACACTTACGCAGAAGCAACAGGGACATCCACCTTGATCTTGGGCAGGGCCTTCCGGGGCTTCGATGGCGCGATCGTGGGCTTCTTCTCCGCCTTCTCTGATGGCTCAGGAGTAGACGTCCGAGTGCGCTTTGGAGCCTGCATGCTTGGTGCGGCTGCCTTACCGCGCCCGCCCGCTGGATCATGCGTCTGTTTGGAACGCCGCTCAGAGCGTGGCGGCGAGTCGACCTCCTCACTGCTGCTTGAATCCTCACTATCTTCATCACTCTCGTCTTCAGATTGTCAATCGGTGCTTTCACCCCCACTCTCCTCTCCTTCCCGAAATTGTTCCCCGTTTGGCATCGAGTACATCTTGGTGTAGATTTGCAAGGCACAAGTCAACAGAAATCAGTCGGATTCAAGAGCAATCGCAAAGCAAAGAGATAAAGCACTCGGTATTTTGTGCCTGACCTCTTCCGGCTCATGGTCGGCATCAAATGGCAGAATCCTTCTGGACCCCTGGGGTTGTCCTTGTTCCCGGTTATGCTTCGAAGCCACTGAGCCACCTTCTCCTCTGTGACCTCCTCTGAGTGGACCCGAGCGGTGTCGTCAGCGCCCGAGTACATCCACATCGGGTGGTCACGGGCTTGGAGAGGATGGATGCGTTGATTGAGGAACACTTCCAGCAAATCCATACAAGTCACACCCTCCCGGACTAATTTGACAACCTGCTCGACTAAATGAGAGACCTCGCCTTTCTCCTCCGGAGTCACTGTCAGTGAAGAAGGTTAGTGGGGTCGATCCATGGTGAAAGGGGGGAGACCGGTCGACTGGCCCAGAGTTGAGACATCCTTGCAATAGAAACAGGTTGACTGCCATCTACGGACTGACTCGGGAAGGGTTATGGAAGGGAAGTGCTTCTACCCCTAGTCTGAATCCCCAAACCCCCACACATTTGGATCACATGCGTCTTCTTGTTAGTCGGATTCGCTTTCTTTACCGTTTGAGAACGACAAGTGAAGATATGCTTGAAGAGACCCCAGTGCGGTTGACAGCCCAGGAAATTTTCGCACAAAGAAATGTACACAGCAAGGTAGGTGAAGGTGTTTGGGGGGGGGCATGGTGGATTTGAGTACCAAAAAAGTTCAAGAAACCCTGGAAAAAGGATGCGGAGGTAGAGAGAAACGACGGTCGACATGGGTTGCAAGGAGGACGCACTCACCCTCATGCGGCTGAGGTTCAGACTCATTCCCTGGCAACCTCCAAGATCCGTGAGCAATTAAGCCCGCACTGGCCAGATCCTCCAAGTCTTGTTTCTGGATCATGGATCGAATCCCGTCCCCCTGGATCCAACCAGGCGACAAACCGGACCTCGACGACGACCCCCCGAGTCGTCTTCTTGCCCTTCGCCGCCGTCGCCGCCTTCTTCGAGCGCTCCAGGGCCGCTGTCTTGTCCTTCCCCATGGAGGCGGAGTGCGCACAGGCCGAGCAAAGATGACGAGAATGGAGGAGAATGCGGTGGAGGAACAGAGGAGTAAGAAATCTATTGGGGCGCACTATGCATCGCATCGACCCAAACGCTATTTATGAGGCCACTTCCGAGTAGCTGACGTGTGGGCTTGAGTAATATAATCACATCACGCAGCAGTCACTCGCCCGATACATGGTGAAAAAGGTGGCACACGGATCGAGGCACCCCTATCTATCCACTCCGATAACCACGGCGCACTCCGTCCTACGCGCTTCTCCAAAATTTCGAATCCCGTGAGATCCGGGAAGCGCAGAGCAACCAATCACGTTAGGATTTCACGCCGTAACAACACTCGAAGACCATCAGCATAACTCACTCGACGGCTTCTGAATTGATCAAGGCGACTGAAACACGGTTGAAGCTCCAACATGATTCGTAAATTCCCGTGAAATGCCTCCGAAGCATGGAATAGAGTTGGGATCAACTTCAACTCTTTTTTCACTCGGACCTCAATCAATTCGGGGGCTAATGACGATGACATGTACCTAGGGTAGGGTCGTAGGCCTGACCTAGATGCCCTAACCAAGGACATTGCCTTAGAGTCATGGACATTCAAAGTACAACAGAATATACCGACTGAAACCACCTTGCAGTGCAATCCACTCGACCAGCTATCTCAGTCGGATACCCCAATTCCGTTCGACCAAGAAGGAGTAACTCGACCACACGAAGAACCACTCGGAGAACAGAAGGTCTAAAGCCACTCAGGATGGCAATGGTCAGGCGTTCACTCCATAGTCTTAAAGGTCATTTATAGCTCTTTATAGCTAGCGTTACCAGTAACGCCCTGTCTTAATGTACATTGAACCCTATGTAACTGAGGGCTGGAGGGGTCTGGCGCACTCTATATAAGCCACCCCCTCCTCCGGTACAAGGGTTCGCACCCCCTATAACTCTCACACATAATCTAGTCGACCAAGCCTCCGGGCACCGAGACGTAGGGCTATTACTTCCTCCGAGAAGGGCCTAAACTTGTAAATCTTGCATGTACAATCTCACCGTAGCTAGGATCTTGCCTCCTCCTATGTACCCCCTATTCTTACTATCAGACTTACTCCCACGACACCGACCACGTATGCGGAAGGGATGGTGAGCCCGGATTCCAAGGCATGGCTAGAGGCCATGAGATCCGAGTTAAAGTCCATGGATGAGAATCAAGCCTGGGACTTGGTTGATCCGCCGCCTGGCGTAAAGGCCATTTGCTGCAAATGGGTCTTTAAGAAGAAAACCGATGTGGATGGAAATGTTCAGATCCACAAAGCTCGGCTTGTCGCTAAAGGTTATGGACAAGTTCAAGGAATTGACTACGATGAGACTTACTCGCCAGTAGCGATGCTGAAGTCGGTGAGGATCGTACTAGCTATAGCGGCATAGTTTGATTACGAGATATGGCAGATGGATGTCAAAATGGCTTTCCTTCATGAAAATTTAACCGAGGATGATAAAGCCCGAGGGTTTTGTCGATCCAACTAGCGCCAGTAAGGTATGCAAGCTCAAGAGATCCATTTAAGGGTTGAGGCAAGCATCTCAGAGTTCGAACATTCGTTTTGATGAGGTCGTCATTGGTCTCGGTTTCATCAAAAGCTAACAGGATGCTTGTTTATACAAGCAGTTAAGTGGGAGCTCGATAGTGTTTCTGATCTTGTATGTGGATGATATACTACTGATCGGAAATGATGTTTCGATGCTGAACTTAGTCCAGGAATCATTGAATGGCAAGTTTTCACTGAAGGACCTTGGTGAGGCAGTTTACATTTTAGGCATCAAGATATATAGAGATATATCGAGGAGGCTGCTCGTCTTGAGCCAGAGCACATATCGCCGGTGTTCGGGAACGGGGTCCCAGACTTGCTCGCTGCGGCTGGCGTGGCTCAAAGGAGGCCCAGGACGGCCCATCTTCATCAACGCAAGCTCAAGACCCTTGCGAGGGGCCAAGCCTCGCGGGGCGGACGACGAGGAGCTTCCTCAGGCACGGCCTCGTCAGGCTGGCTCATGAGGAGGCGGAGAGTTCAAGGCAGGGTACCTCGCGAGGTGCCCATGACGCAAGCCATGACGACCAAGGGCGCCAATCGGGCGCCAGCTCGCGCAGCGTCCTCCTTTCCTCTTTGGTGCAAAGGGAGCAAGCGCAGGTGAGAGCATCAAACAAAGGCATCCGTTTCGGTGCAACAAGACCAAGACCAGGCCCAACGGCTGGAAGGGAGTCACCGTGGAGCCCAAGCAGGCGTCATCACCAGAGCCTTTGGCAGGCGAGGACCAACTTTAGTCAGGATAAGTGTACCCGCTGTTCCCCTTCAAAATGGCCAATTGTTGGCGCCCTTCCCGCTCAATATTTGGGAAGAGGCCCAGGGCCTTCGCCTATAAATAGGAGTAGCCACCCCCAGGGTAGGAGGATCAGCCCCCCGGTATGAGATCGGAATCCTCACCAAGGAAACAGTAGCTAGAGCAAAGGAACACCACCTAGCAGTTCATCGCACCCACCAAGAACAGACCCTCGCGAGGCTGTTCTTCCCTGTACTGTTCCTCATCAGCCCAAGAGGCAATCCACCACTCCACAAACTAGAGTAGGGTATTACACCACAACGGTGGCCCGAACTAGTATAAATCTTATGTCTCTTGTGCTGTTCTTTTTAGTAGTTTAGGTCCCTGCGATTCGGCGAGGTACGAGATGGTTGAGGGTTGGATCTCCGCGCGCACCCCAGTGTTCGAACCTCAAGGGTCTGCCGGAACCCGAAATCCGACATTTGGCGCGCCAGGTAGGGGTGCGCCGGAATCCACCTTCTGCCACCTCGTGTCCCGTCGCATTGCCATCACCATGTCCAGCGACCAAGCGGGCAAATCAGATCCTTGGGCGGCGTGGCCCGCCCATGCAGAGCCGCTCGCCTCGGGCGACCCCGTGCCCCAGGCAGCTTGCGGTCCGCAGGGCGCTGCGGGCCGCAGGCGACGCGGATAGACTTCGACGGCTCTCACGCCGCGGCAGGCGCGGTCGGCAGCAAGGGCCTCCAATCACGCCGCGACCACATCACCGTACACCCGCCGGGAGCAGGCAAACTCGAGGGCCGCGCTCACAGTGGCCCGAGAGCTGCTGCAGTGCAGGCTGCTGGAGAGCGGCCGCGACGTGCTGCTGGAGCGAGTGGCAGAGCTCCTGGGCTTCGCCGCCTCGGGGGCTCACCCCTTCTGCACCCAGCTTCCATCTCAGGCCTAGGGCGGCCCGCACGGGGGCTCCGCGCCTGCCCGCAGGCTCCAAAGCTGCTTCAACACCGACGAAGCTGTCAGCACCGGGCCGGCGGCGGGGTTGCCCCCGCCCCCGGCCCGCGGGGAAGAAGGACTCGACGTAACTCATGGCCCTGGTGGACCGCCGCGCCATCACCCCACGATGGGCGCATCAAGCAGAGCAGCATGGCACGCTCAGCACTACGGCGTGGCCTTCGGGATGACGGCGCTAGAAGAATACATGCCCCACATGATGGACGAAGGGCACCCGCATTAGGGAGAACAAGGCTCGCTCCTCAGCCCGATCTGGGGGGATGAGGCGCCAGAAGCCGAGCTCTTCCAGGAGCCTCGAGACGGTCCCACTGGTCACACCGGGGCGGCGACGACATCGGTACCGCTACTTCCTCAAGAGCAAACATACGCTAACCATAGGTCGCAGGAGGTACAGGTCGCCACGACAATGGCTGCCCCACTCCCGATCCCCTACCCCTCGGGAGGGGGCGAGGGGCTGCCGAGAGGCAGAGATTCGACATCACCACCGCGCGTTCGAGCAAGGCGTTCTCAGAGGTAGGCCCTCTGCTGGGAGGCGCCTCGGGGCCTGCCTGGCGGAGGACCGTGGTCGTCGGGGAACTGGCTGGCGACCGCTCTACACCATCGGCGCGCGCCCCGGTTTCGGTCGTCGTTGATGGCACTAGAGTGTGGCGCAAGGCGGGGCCCTCGTCTGGCGATATGAAGCAAGGCGGTACTGTGAAGAAGGCCCAGGTGCTGTGAAGCACGCCGCCCGTGACACTCTCACGTAATAATGAGTGGGGCTGTACACGCCCGAGTCTCGAGGTGCGGCCTCAGCCCCGGGCTCCCTCCCACGCCCAGTGGCAGCACTTAGCTCCGCGCTGGTGAGAAGACGTCCAAGACTAGACTAGGTGCCGGACGCGGCTTTTCTTCTGCTTTCTTCGCCTTTCCATTTGGTTGTCGCTTTCCCCCGCTGGATTTACATTGGATTCGAATTTGAGATTTGCGTGTGTTCGGGGAAGGGGTGCTTAGTCTCGTTCGAGCAAATCTCTCGCGTTTCGGTCACCACTCCGCCTCAGCTGCCTCCCCTCGCGAGCCCCTAGCGAGCCGGGCCAGGCCTAGCTTGCGCGCAGCCCAGCCTGCCGCCGCCGCAACCTCTCCGGAGGGTTTTTACTGCAGATCCTACGGATTCGATCAGGAGACACTCAGATCGCCTCAGCCTCCCACAGGCTATCTCATGGCTCGTATGAAACAAAGGTAAACCAGCCAACCAGCACGTCGCTTAGCCAACCACTTGGCGCGGGCGTATGAGCAATGTAACACCTGCTAATACGATGAACACAAGTTTTACATGAGGGGCTCCCCCTCCCAAAATGCTCTCACAGCCATCAGGCCAAAACCTGAGTTCTATTCATGCAGGGTAACAGAACAGGGACAATACATAATCAGTCGGATAAATCCCCCAATGCGTCCTCAGGAGCACCTCCCGACTCGTTCTTTGGCGTCGCTGGCCTCGCCGGCCACATCGCTCGCATGGCCGTCGGCGGCGTCTGGGTCGTTCACCACGCCGCCCTCATCGGCGGCCACGACCACGCCGTCGTTGTCCGAAGCGAAGGCTCGGACGAGAGCATCCACATTGTCTTCCACCTAGTGCGCCAGGTCGCCCCGGACGGCCTGGGGAACTGGGGCGATAGCTGCGTCAAAGTCGAAGTGGGGGTCCATGTCCTGGAGATGGCTGAAGACACGAGAAAAGGCGCGCCCAAGCAGCGCGCGGCTCCTCTCCTCCACCAACCTATTGGCCCTGACCGACCGCGCCTCCAGCCGCGCCACCACGTCGGTGAAGAATCAAGGTTGCGGCGTAGTTAATCGCGTGCGCTTCGCCAACCGCCGCCGCAGATATTACCCAAGGCTGCGTTGGCTCTTTCTGAGCGTGGCGAGCATGGGGCCGTGCTCGTGCTCCAGGATTCACCGCTGACGCATCTCGTCCGCATTCTGGCGCGCGACGGCCTCGGCCTCCTCCACCAGTTGGCAAAGAAGGAGCGCCTCGGCCTGAGAGGTGGTTGACTCCCCCTGCGCCACCTCGAGGGCGGCCCGAAGAGCATCGGCCCGCCGCGTCGCCTCCTCGAGCTTGGCCCTCAAAGCAGCAGTCCTGCCTTGACCTCGGCCTTGATCAACCCCAGCCTCTCCTCAAACTTCGCGCGAGGTTCGAGCGTTGCCGCCACTCGGCGTCCAGCCTCCTCCAGACGCGGGCTTCCGTGCAGCGACCTCATCCTCCCCCCACGTCACCAAGCGCTCCCTCGTCTCCAAGCGCTCGTACTCGCTGCTCGGGCGGCTTCAAGCGTCAACGCCTCCTCGCTCTGAGCTCCGCCGGGCAGCGGAGGCCACCTTCATCGACGCGAGGTTGCCTCGCGCAACTCCACTGCTCCTCCAATGAGTGACACCGGGCAGGAGTTCCCGTGCCCGCTCCTCCGCCGCCTCTCGCCGCTTTGTTAGCTTCCGGGCCTCCTCGACGCCCGAGAACAGCCTCCCGAGAGGCTGCCAGCGACGCCTTGGCCTCTTCATCATCAAGATCGCGCTGGTGGCGCGCAAGGGCGACAGCGCCCTCCATCTCCCGCCTCTCTGCGGCCAGGCGCAGGCCCTCGGCCTCAAGGCGCGCGTCTTTGTCAGCGAGCTCTTCACCAAGAAGGCTCACCGCGTCAGCTGCCCTTCGAAGAAATCCTTGGCGAAGGGCGCGGCGCTCCCGGGTGCGCTCGTGCACGTCCTCCACACCATCAACCGCCCCAGGCGGGCGCCGGGAGCCACGAATCAGCACTCCCCCTCCGGGCAGGGGGCTGGGGGCTGGCACCCTCGCGACAGCCGGGCGCCGCGCCAGAAGCCCTGCCTGGAGCCAGCCCATTCCCAGACGAGGGGCGCAGGAAGCGCCTCAGCCAATCACCGTCCACGACCAGGCGAGAAGCCCACGGCAGGCTAGCTATGCCACGGGAAGGCTCGCGAGGAAGGGTCGCGAGGCGCGCAGGGCCACGACGCCTTTGGGACGGTTCACCTCCCGATCGCCCTCACCACAAGGGCTCCACCGCTTGGAGCACTCAAGGACGGGAGGGGCGGCCGGGGATGGCTCCTCACTGCTCCGTAAGCTCGGCAGGAAGGGGCCTGCAGAGTGAGGATCAGTACAAGCAGCAGAAGAATCAGGAGCTGGAAAGGGAGAAGGCTTACTCATCAGTGGCGAAGTACTTCCTACGCTTCAGCAGGCGACAAGGGTAATCATCGCCTAGGGCCTCCCTTCTCTTCCGGAGGGCCTCGAAGTTCATGCGGAAGCGACCCAAGATTTGAGCGCAGGGGTCAGCCTGTGGCGAAGGAGAAGCATCAAGGCGACCTGCGTCAGGGGCGTCCGCCTGACGCGCGCTGCTGGTCGCCTCACCAAGAGAAGCAGCAGGGGCCTCGGGGGCTCCATCTGCAGGCACTGCGGGCGGCTTCCTGCCGCCCTCAGCCGCGGCGGCATGAGCCTCAGGAGCTGCCCCCTCGCGAGCATCGCCCGGCGCTGTCACCCCGGCTGGGGTCCCTTCGGCCTTTGGCGGCTCATGCCTCCCTGCTCCGCCACTTGAGGAGAAGCCGCCTTGGCCGACTGGAAGGGCTGTCACCATCACTGGATTCTCGCGAGGCCCCTGGAGACCAGCGGGGCGCGACCCCATTCATCGAAGATAGGCATCTGGTTCACAAAATCACCCCTGCTACAGCAGAGGTACAACAAGGCCCCCCATGCGGATGCCACGGGGTTGGGGTCGCCATCGGACCAGGAGCACTTTCCTTAGCGCCAGCGCCGGTATTCTTCTGGAGCCTCATACGATCGCCAGTTCCAGCTGAAGGCCCACATCCGTGGGAATGGCGTTGGAGAGGAGCAATGCGGCACACCAGAACTCCTTCACCACCTTGGGCCCCGTCACGACAAGCGACCTCGGAACGCAGCGGCGCCAGACAAAGATGAGCCGAGGGCTTGAAAGCGTCTCTCGCCCCACCTGAATTGGGGACAACAAAGCGAGGTTGGCTCCGATGGCAGGGGCTGGGCACCCCACATCCACGTACAACCACCTCTCGCGGAACTCAGCCTTGGCGGAGGCAGGCTGAAGTCAATCCACGAGGCCGCTGTCTCGGCGCGCGCGAGAAGCTCACGCATGCCGAGCATTGGGTGGGGTCGACAAAGCGCAGAGAGAAGAAGTGGCGCAACAAGGCAACGAAGGAAGGATGCCCATCATTGCTTCGCAAACGAAGGCGAAGACCGAGAGGAGAGTGATGGACTCAGGACCCAGATGCATCATGTGGATCTGATAGTGGGAAAGCACGGAATTGAAGAAATCAGAAAAGGGGGGAACCAGCCCCGTCCACAGGGCGTCAGCAAAATACCGGACCTCGGTGACTATCCTGTCGATGGAGAAGTGGGACGTGGGCCAGGCCGTCGTCCTCCCGCATTCATTGAAGGTGGTGGCCAGAGCCAAACTGACCTTGCCCAAGCCCTCAAGATTGAGTATGATCGACGGGTCGACGGCGGAGGCCGCCGTCGGCGGCAAGCGAGGCGGAGGCAAATGTTTCTTCCCTTTCCCCTTCTTCATCGGAGCCATGGCGATTGAAAGGGGGGGGGAGATCCGAGATTGGATTGAAAATGGAAGCTAGAGTTCGAGAGGGGGAAGGACAGGGGAGCACGAGCAGCAGAGAGGAGAACGGATGTGTACAGCAGCGTGTCCGCCTAGCAAGGCACGAAATAAGGAGGCGTGCGGAACAGTGCCGCCCACGTCCAATCAACCGCCATGCGTCGCCCAAGGCCGCAGGCTGTTAGGGCCCGTGACACTTCGCACTTGCCCTTTCGCTTCTCTGCTCGGCCAAGTTCGGCACGCCAGTGCCCGGGGCTCTGTCGGCGCTCGGGAACGGGGTCCCTAGACTTGCTGCTGCGCTGCGGCATGGCTCAAAGGAGGCCCAGACGCCCATCTTCATCAACGCAAGCTCAAGACCCTTGCGAGGGCCAAGCCTCATGAGGCGGACGACAAGGAGTTTCTCGAGCACGGCCTCGTCGGGCTGGCTCATGAGGAGGCGGAGAGTTCAAGGCAGGGTACCTCGCGAGGTGCCCATGTCGCAAGCCATGATTTACCAAGGGCGCCTGATCAGGCGCCAGCCCATGCAGTGTCCTCCTTTCCTCTTTGGTGCAAAGGAGCAAGCGCGGCGAGAGCATCAAGCAAAGGCATCCGTTTCGGTGCAACAAGACCAAGACTAGCCCCAACGGCTGGAAGGGAGTCACCGTGGAGCCCAAGCAGGCGTCATCACCAGAGCCTTTGGCAGGCGAGGACCAACTTTAGTCAGGATAAGTGTACCCACTGTTCCCCTTCAAAATGGCCAATAGTTGGCACCCTTCTCGCTCAATATTTGGGAAGAGGCCCAGGGCCTTTGCCTATAAATAGGAGCAGCCACCCCCAGGGTAGGAGGATCAGCCCCCCTGTTTGAGGTCGGAATCCTCACCAAGGAACCAGTAGCTAGAGCAACGGAACACCACCTAGCAGTTCATCGCACCCACCAAGAACAGACCCTCGCGAGGCTGTTCTTCCCTGTACTGTTCCTCATCAGCCCAAGAGGCAATCCACCACTCCACAAACTAGAGTAATGTATTACACCACAACGGTGGCTCGAACTAGTATAAATCTTGTGTCTCTTGTGCTGTTCTTTTTAGTAGTTTAGGTCCCTGTGATTCGGCGAGGTACCAGACGGTGGAGGGTTGGATCTCCGCGCGCACCCCAGTGTTCGAACCTCAAGGGTCTGCCGGAACCCGAAATCCGACACATACATAGATAAAGTGTTGAAGCGCTTCAACATGAGTGAGGCCAAGAAAGGGTTCTTGCCTTCTCACATGGTATAAGGCTAAGCAAGACTCAGAGTCCTTCGACATCTGATGAGCGAAGCAGGATGAGTCGTATTCCGTATGCCTCGGCAATTGGAACCATCATGTAGGCCATGATATGTACACAGCCTGATGTTGCTTTTGCAATAAGCCTCAAGTGGATACCAGGCCAACCCAGGTGAGAGTCACAGGGCAGCGGTAAAGATTATTTTGAAGTACCTGAAAGGGACTAAAGAGATGTTCCTAGTTTATGTAGGTGAGGAAGAGCTCGTCGTAAGGGGTTACGCTGACACTAGTTTCCAAACCGACAAAGATGATTGTCGACCACAGTCCGGATTCGTGTACATCATGAATGGAGGAGCAGTGAGCTGGATGAGTTCCAAGCAAGATACGGTGGCCGATTCTACCACAGAAGCAGAATACATTGCGGCTTGTGAAGCTGCAAAGGAAGGTGTTTGGATCCGGAACTTTCTGGATGATCTTGGTATTTTCCCAGCCTCGGTAAAACCATTGGACCTTTATTGTGATAATTCTGGTGCCATCGCACAAGCCAAGCAGCCGAGGAATTACCACAATACCAGACACATAGATCGAAAATATCACCTGATACAAAAGATTGTAAAGAATGGTGATGTTGAGTTATGCAAAATTCACACGGATGCAAATGTTGCAGATCCGTTGACTAAGCCGCTTCCACAACACAAGCATGAGGGGCATGTTAGAACTATGGGCATTCGATGTCTATTTTGATTGACTCTAGTGCAAGTGGGAGACTGTTGGAGATATGCCCTAGAGGCAATCATGTATGATGATAAATCCTATGTGTTTATGAATAAATATAATCCTTTGATGTTATCAATGATGTGTATCAACAAGTGACCGACTTGTTTGTGGGACTATACATTGTATGATGACTGTCCTAAAAGGTACCTAGTTGAAAGGGTTGTGTGGATGCTCAACCGACTAGACTAGCATATGACACGGTGGATGGCTCGGTCTCACTAGCCATGGAGCGTTGGATGCTAACCGGATAATATAGACTCGGAAGGATCTGGTCAGATCCGAGTCGAGATAAGGTCTGAGTCGGACAGACCCGTATATGAGACACAACGATATGTCATCTATGAGTCTCTAGTACAACATACGTTCTATGTCCTAAGACCTGAGCTGGCGCATGCACTCGAGATGGTGACAGACCTCCTTTGGGCCGACGAAATGCTACTCCGTGACTGGGTAGTTACAAATGTAGGTCTCGGGCTTGTCCAAACCCATGTTGCGAGACATGGTCGAGCAAGATGGGATTTTACCCTCCGATCAGCAGAGATATACTCCGGGCCCCTCATGTGATCCGACCAAGATAAGCATGGCCATGGGATTAGGATTATGAGATAATCTGGTTTGTGGTTGGCATCACTGGAATGAGAAAGAGGTCGGGCTAGCACAGGGATGAAAGACTCACCTTGAGCCCAACAACATATATCGTGTGGCAAAGGGAACAACTATGTAATGTACATGTTCGCCTAACCAGCTTCATCGGACACTTGGAGTCGGCGCGCTTTGCTAGAGGCCGCTGCCGACTAGCCGAGTCGGATGTGATCTGACTCGCGACCAAGTGAACGAGAACCTAAGGGGTCGCACGCTTAAGGGAAGGAACCCGTGAGGCCCGGTCCGACTCCACGAGTCAGAAGTGATCCTACTCGGTCTCAGATCCAGGCTGAACAGATTTTGGGATTTAGAGTCCGTGCAAGGCCCAAGCGTTGAGCCCTCAACGGACACCTATATAAAGTGGGGGTGAGGCACACTCAGTCGGTTGATCGCTTTGGCGCTGTCACTTGGGTTTGCATGTGTTGTGAATAGCCTCCTCCACTCGCCGCTGACTGTGTGATCGGACCTAGCAGTCCACCGCACATGTTCCTCCTGCACGCGCGGATACCGTTAGAGGCGGTGCACCTGTGCCGCTTCGGGGAACTTGTATGTGGGATCTGATGACTGGTTGTTCGAGGGAGACCCTACGAGGAGGATAGGACTCTGGACGCGCTGCCCCAACTCTACTTTCACTGCACGGCAGTGCGTGTCTAGTGGTAACGATCTGTGATCCCTTCTCGTAGCATTTTCCTGGTTGTTCTGCGGGTAGAGTTTTTACTTTGCAGTCGATGCACCTTATCGTAGATCCCAACACTTCCTTGGGCTCCCCCTTGATCGAAGGAGGGTTCCCCCTCTGGTCCGCGACCTCCATGGCGGCGGAGGGGCAGGAGCCCCTCCGAGATTGGATCTCCCTCTCTGTTCTCTTATGTTTCACATTCCCCAGATTTGGCCTTTCACCATTTCTTAAATATTCGGAGATCCGTAACTCCGATTGTGCTGAAATTTTAACACGATTTTTCTGGATATAAGCTTCATTGCGCCCGAAGTAGAGACCCAACCGACTTATGGGGTGCCCACAAGGCACCACCACACGTCAGGGGGTGAGGGCGTGTCCTGGTGTCTTGTGTAGTCCGTGGGCCTCCGTTTGCGTTGATTCTACCTGCCAAAAATCACATATATTCCAAAATAATTCTCCGTAAATTTTTACCGCACTAGGACTTCGTTTCATATGGATATTCCGTGAAAAACATGCAACAAACAGGAACTGGCACTGGATCAATATGTTAGTCTCAAAGAATTATATAAAATGTTGCCAAAAGTATATAAAAGTTGTATAATATTGGCATGGAACAATAAAAAATTATAGATACGACGGAGACGTATCAGCATCCCCAAGCTTAATTACTGCTTTCCCTCGAGTAGGTAAACGATAAAAAGATAATTATTGATGTGGAATGCTACCTAGCATAATCTTGCTCATATAATCTAATCACGGCATAAATATTAAGACACGAGTGATTCAAAGCAATAGTCTATTATTTGGCATAAAGACATCAATACTCAGGCATCCTAGCAAACAATCATTTCTTTCAAAATATCAATGCTAAAGAACGCTATTTGATACGTCCATTTTGTATCATGCTTTATATTGATATTTATTGCATTATGGGCTTTTATTTACACATTATGGTACAATACTTATGCCTTTTCTCTCTTATTTTGCAAGGTTTGCACAAAAGAGGGAGAATGCCGGCAGCTGGAATTCTGGACCGGAAAGGAGCAAATCTGGGAGACCTATTCTGCACAACTCCAAAAGTCCTGAAAATTTACGGAGAATTATTTTGGAATATTTAAAAGTATTGGGCAAAGAAATACCAGAGAGGGACCCACCAGGTGGCCACAAGCTTGGGGGCGCCCTATCCCCCTATGCGCGCCCCTAGGGCGTGTGGGCCCCTGTCAGGTCTCCGGTGCCCATCTTCTACTACATGGAGGGTTTTGACCTGGAAAAAATCATAAGGAAGCTTTCGAGATGAAGCGCCACCGTCTCGAGGCAGAACCTGGCCAGAAGCAATCTAGGGCTCCGGCGGAGCTGTTCTACTGGGAAACTTCCGTCCGAGAGGGGGGAATTGAAGCCATCATCATCACCAACGATCCTCTCATTGAGAGGGAGTCAATCTCCATCAACATCTTCACCAACACTATCTCCTTTCAAACACTAATTCATCTCTTGTATCCGATATTTGTCTCAAAACCTCAGATTGGTACCTGTGGGTTGCTAGTAGTGTTGATTACTCCTTGTAGTTGATGCTAGTTGGTTTATTCGGTGGAAGATCATATGTTCAGATCCTTAATGATATTCAATATCCCTCTAATTATGAATATGAATATGCTTTGTGAGTAGTTACAGTTGTTCCTGAGGACATGAGAGAAGTCTTGTTATAAGTAATCATGTGAATTTGGTATTCGTTCGATATTTTGATGAGATGTATGTTGTCTTTCCTCTAGTGGTGTTATGTGAACGTCGACTACATGACACTTCACCATGATTTGGGCCTAGGGGAAGGCATTGGGAAGTAATAAGTAGATGATGGGTTGCTAGAGTGACAGAAGCTTAAACCCTAGTTTATGCGTTGCTTCATAAGGGGCTGATTTGGATCCACATGTTTCATGCTATGGTTAGATTTATATTAATTCTTCTTTCATAGTTGCGGATGCTTGCGAGAGTGGTTAATCATAAGTGGGAGGCTTGTCCAAGTAAGGACAGCACCCAAGCTTCGTTCCACCCACATATCAAATTATCAAAGTAACGAACGCGAATCATATGAGCATGATGAAAACTAACTTGACAATAATTCCCATGTGTCCTCGGGGGCGCTTTGCTTTATATAAGAGTTTGCCCAGGCTTGTCCTTTGCTAAAAAAAGGATTGGGACACCTTGCTGCACCTTTGTTACATTTGTTACTTGTTACCTGTTACAAATTATCTTATCACAAAACTACCTGTTACCGATATTTTCAGTGCTTGCAGAGAATACCTTGCTGAAAACCGCTTGTCATTTCCTTCTGCTCCTCATTGGGTTCAACACTCTTATTTATTGAAAGGACTACGATAGATCCCCTATACTTGTGGGTCATCAAGACTTTTTCTAGCGCCGTTGCCGGGGAGTGAAGCGCCTTTGGTGAATGGAATTTGGTAAGGAAACATTTATAATACGTGCTGAAATTTACTGTCACTTGTCACTATGGAAAAAAAATCCTTTGAGGGGCTTGTTCGGGGTATCTTCACCCCGACCGAAAGAACAAAGAGTTGCTCCTCAACCTACTGAACCTACAGAAAATATTAATTATGAAATTTTTTCGGGTATGAACGAGAAACTGCTAGCTAATCCTTATGCAGGAGATGGAACATTACATCCTCATATGCATCTAATCTATGTGGATGAAGTTTGTGGACTATTTAAGCTTGTAGGTTTGCCCGAGGATGAATTCAGGAAGATGGTCTTCCATTTATCTTTGAAGGAGAAGGCATTGACTTGGTATAGGCTACGCGATGATATTGGGACTTCGAATTACAACCGATTGCAATTGGAATTCCATCAGAAGTTTATCCTATGCATCTAGATTATCGTGATCGGATTATATATATAATTTTTGGCCTCGTGAAGGAGAAAGTATCGCTCAATCTTGGGGAAGGATTAATTCAATGTTATATTCATGCCCCAATCATGAGCTCTCAAGAGAAATTATTATTCATAACTTTTATGCTCGGCTTTCTCTTAATGATCAATCCATGCTCGAACTTCTTGTATGGGTTCTTTTATGAAGAAGACTATTGAATTCAAATGGGATTTATTGTAAAGAATTAAACGCAACTCTGTAAGATTGGGAACTCGATGAAGGTAAGGAGTCAGGTATTATAAGTGCATCTAGTGCCACCCCTAGTTGGTTTTGGAGTATTGACGACAAACGTGGTTGAGGGACTAATGTGTTTGTCAGAATTGCATGATAACACAGGTAGAAGTCCCTCATTGATTTGGTTTTCCTACCAGAGATAACCCCTAAAAATGTAAGAAGACATTGAAGACAATGGTGGTTCATGAAGACATTCACGTTGAAGATAATGACATATGAAGACATTCACTTGAAGACTATGGAGTGCGAAGACATAGTTTCTTTCGTAGTTTCATTTTCTTCTTTCTTGAGTCATAGGAACCACCGTACTGTTAAGTGGGATCCAAGTGAACAAAGTCAGATGACTGATGTGATGCCCAACCAAAATCCTATATCTTCGAGCGAAGACAATGAGAGCAGATCTTATCCAGAGTTGGATGAGTCAGCTTTGCTTGTAGCCCAAGCTATGCTGCCGCGTGTATTTGAAATCCGACCGTTGGACACGTGTCGGTTCCTTAATAATCCAGGGTCATTTCAGACATATCATGTCGGGTTGCCTCCTAGCTATAAATAGCCCACCCCCTACACCATAAATTGGTGGCTGCTTAGAGTTTGTGCACGACTTTTGTCATTTAAGAGCAACCCACCTCCGAAGCCTCTGAGAGAGAGAGATCCTTGCGAGGAGAAAGCCCAAAACACCCAGAGCCAAAGAGTGTTAGGCATCACTGAAGTCTTTCTGTCCGCGTGACCTGAAGACTTGTTACACTTGAGGATTGTGCATCCTCCAACCGGTTAGGCGTCACGTTCTGAGGGTCCAAGAGTCATTGTGGATCGCCAGTGAATGGAGTTTGTGAAGGTTTGGAAGTCTACCTTGAAGACTTACCAGAGTGATTGGGCGAGGAATGGGTGTCCTTAGCTCAAGGGGAATAAGGTGAAGACACAGTCTTCTGAGTTCAGTCTCAGCCTCCCTAACTAGACGTATAGTTGTCACAACAACTGTAATTGGTCTACCAAATCCTTGTCTTCACCAAGCTAATAGTTCTATCCCCTACCTTCATTACATTTCATTTTGTCTTCGCGAAGTCATTGCACGCTTGCCTGATCTGTTTGACTTCACTATGCAAAGACTATTCCTTGTTTGGCTTCATACTGTCTTCCATTCCGATCCGTACTACCTAGTTGCTATTAGTCTTCGTGCTTTCACTATATTGCTTACTTGACTATGGCATGTCTAGAGTAGTTCATCTTCCGCTGCATATCATATAGGTTCATATTAATTGTTTGTCTTCAAAGACCTCGTGTTTTGAAGACTTCCATAAAAAGCGCCTATTGACCCCCCCTCTAGTCGATAATTAGCACTTTCAATTGGTATCAGAGCAAGGTGCTCCCTTGTTTTGTGTGATTCGGTTTAACCACCTGGAATTTTAGCTATGTCGACTGCAGGGAAAATCAAGGTCTCCGCTGCATGCCCAGTCTTCGATGGCACTGATTACCCCTACTGGAAGACTAAGATGCGTATGCATCTTGAAGCCATTGACATCGACCTCTGGTATGTCGTCAGGATAGGTGTTCCCACGTTCGGTGAAGGTGTCACGACTGCTGATGTCAAGAGGTTCACACAACTGGACTCAACTACAAAGAACATCATCTGTGGTCATCTGACCAAAGGACAGTATGGCCGTGTGAGTGCTCTGGAAACTGCGAAGCTAGTCTGGGACTGGCTGTCCAAGATCAAGGAAGGTGTCTCAACTCAGAGAGACTCAAGGATTGATGCTCTTCGCAATCTTTTCAACCACCTCAAGAGAAACGACAATGAGAATGTCCAGCTCACGTTTGATCGCCTCACAGATATCACTAATGAGCTTCACGCACTTGGCACCACTAAGATCACCAAGCATGAAATTGTGAAGAAGCTACTGAGATCACTTGACAGCTCAATTGACACTTTTTCCCTGATGATTCAAGAATGCCCTAACTTCAAATATCTCGATCCATCTGACATACTTGAGAGGCTCAACACACATGAGTTCTAGCTATCTGAGAAGAGAGATATCTACGGCCCCAACTATGGCCGATCCCGTGCTTTGAAGGCAAAAGATGTTTCCTCATCTAAAGAAGAATCTGACTGCAGTTCTGGTGATCCTGAAGACATTGGCAAAGAGCTAGCAATGCTTGTGAGGAAGTTCCAAAAGTTCTCCAAGAAGAATCGCTTCGGAAAGTATTCAAGATCCAGCTCAAGAAATGATGAGGCTTCCTCTCGACTACAAGAAGATAACATGCCACAAATGCAAGAAGCCAGGCCACTACATATCTGAATGTCCTCAATGGGACAAGGAATCTAAGAAGAAGAAGAAGAGCAAGGAATATGACTATGATGATAAGAAGAAGAAGAAATCTTCAAAATCTTCTTCAAAGTTTTCATCTCACAAGAAGAGCTCATCAGGCAAGGCTTGTGCATTCATTGGCGAGGAGATGGATTCAGAGGAGGAGTCTGCTTCTGAGGAGATGGAGGTGGAGTCTGAGGAGGATTCTGGCTCTAGCTTCGGCATTCGTCGCCAAGTACATCTTCAACGCTTACGACAATGGTCACGCCGCCAACGCTGAAGCCGATGATGAGGACGACTCTGCTCCGACCTACTGCTTCATGGCACGACGTGCCAAGGTAAATTCACGCGATGCTTACTCTCAAACCTCCAGTGAAGATGACTCTGAGTGTGAATCCAAACCCAGCTATAAAACACTTTCTAAAATTGCAACTGAACAACAAATTTCTATGGAACACATTCAAAAGTTGCTAGACAAAAGCGATGACCTGTTGGACGAGGAAATGAATCGAACTCAATCCTTAATCGAAGACATCAAAAATCTTCGTGTTAAGTACGAGGAACTTGAAAGTCGTCATGAAACCCTCTCAACCACTCATGAGAAGCTTTCCTATGATTATCTTCAAAGTAGGCAAGATCTCGAGAAACTAAGAGCGTCTCATGAAGATCTTCAAAAGGAGAACGATCCACTACTCGCTCAACAGATCAGTTCCGCTCAGGAATACTTTGTGCCACCATAAAATGTCTTGAGCGTGATAATGCCGTCTCTATTGCTGAATGTTCCACTGCATCTGATATTGCAATATCTTCAACTGTTGATGTGGTAACTAACCCCTCTACTGAGGATATCACTACTATTGCTGATGAGAATGCTAGGTTGAAGACATTGCTTGAAATAGGCATGTACAAAAGCCTCAAAGGGCATCAGACACTATGTGATGTCCTCAAGAAACATATTCTGAACCGAAACCCTAGGAAAGAGGGTGTTGGTTTCGAGAGGAAAATGAATGTTGATGGTTCTTACTGGAAGCATGAGAATTACCCCAAAACCACATGGGTTGCTGCAAAGGGCCCTTCAGTGGAGCCATCCACCTTATCTGGCTTCACTTGTGCTAATCCCATTATCATTGCTGAGTCTTTTGACGCCAATTATAAGCTGTTTAGTAATCCGAATGGTGAAGTGTTTGCCAGTTTTTTGGTACTAACTGCAGGAATGGGCCACCTTTGAAGAAGATCTGGGTGCCCAAAAGTTGTCTTGAGAAGTTTTCCGTGAATTTCATCATGACACCACCAGGGAAGAAGACAAACCCCAGACCAAAGGCTTCATATGGCCCAAAGGCTTCAAACAGACAGTGGACCTCACTAGGTCACCCTAACTCCAATGTTTTGCAGGGAACCTATCATCAGAGTCATGAATATAAGCGTGTTTCTTCTAACTACTATTTTCACAAGTCAAAGAACTTTTCTGCATATTCTTATGAGTATAATTCACCTCCTGCAAAACTATTTGCTAGGGCTCCAAAGGCAAAGTTCTCAGATGCTGCACTTAGACTTATTGTTTCTAATCCACCCCTGAAGATGTGGGTGATTAAGAATAATTAACTTCTCTTGCAGGGAAAGGTCTCCAGCCGGAAATCAAAGACTTCTGACGCCAATGCAGGGGACCTAAAACATCTTGTGGGACGCAAGATAAAGTGCCAGTATGGTCTTACCATATATTTTGTCCCAGGGTTTCTTGACGAGCATCCTATCTCACCAAACAAGAATCTTAACTTTGATAGCATGCTTGTTCGCTATATGTTTGTGCTTCACAATACTCTTGGTGAAGCCTACACTACTGCAGGATGCTGCTAACGCGACACTACGATCAGAGACCCTTCGAGAAACTATGTGTGATGCCATAATCGCAAACGGTGCTGTATGAAAACCATCAGAAATGTGTAAAACGTTTGCGATGACGGATGCATCAAACACGGTTCTGGTTTTAGTTGCGCGTGCGATGAAGGGCATACGTTTCAGTTCAGTTAACTGTTTGCGATGAGGAGGAACAAAAGAAATGGGCAGCCAGATGGAGGCGTGTGCGATACACATCATACGATTCACTCGGATGAACTATTTGTGATTAGGTAACACAAAAGAAATGGTCAACCAGATCAAAGGTGTGTGCGATATACGGCATGCGGTTCACTCGGATGAATTGTTTGCGTTGAGACATGAGAATAGAAATGGTTCAAATGAACAAGATGTGTGCGATACGAGGCAAACAGGTCTGTAATCAGAGACATGTGCGAAGACCGATAACAACACAAACGATTAGTGCTAACAAGCCGTGTGTGTTGTGAGCAAACGATTGCTGGTATACAATTGTGAGTGATTGATGAAAACATCACCGATGGGTTCCATTGTTTAGTCTATGTGCGAATTGATTTTCTTTGTCCGCACAACATCTACGCTCTGTCTAGAGCATCAACATATATACTTAAAAAGACAACATTGCATATCCAAATTAAGCATACAATTACACAAGTGACTACACACATTACATTTCCACACATCAAAGAAAGCAATTACATGCATACTAAAGTAGGAGAAACGAGGATCTAATCATCTACTTATTGTTGCGACGACGCTTGCCATTGCTCTGCTTTCGGCTGGATCCCTGGCCCTTTTGGGGAAGGAGGCACTTCCTCATGTCAACGATCCACCTGTACATGTCGTAGCTCGTGTACGCCTCCTTGGCTTCGTACACGACATGAGCTTTGTCGAGTTTCTCCATCCAGGCTGAGTGCCAGGCACGCTTGTCCTTGTTGCACGAATCCTTCATGTCTCTGTAGTAGGGGTCGATGATGGCCTCGGCGAGGTGAACCAGTGAGTCCTTCTCATGCTCCTTGCTACCCCTAATCTTCTATTGGCCCTGGATGTCGACAAGATTCTGGTAGGCGATGCCTGAATTCTCGAGCGCCTTTACATCATTGGTGATGTCCACCATAGTAAACATGTAGTGGGGGTTGTTGACAAACCTGGCGAAACGCTCGCAAGGCCTTGTGGCCAGGCAGTAGTGGTAGACTAGGACGTGGTGGCGCATGCACATCTGGGCGATGGCAACCTTGGGACGAGACCCGGCATAAGCGTGGGTGTACTCGAGGTCAAACCCGACCACCTTGTACTTCTCCTCGGCAAGCAACAGCTCCATGATGTGGATGGAGTGCTCCGCCCAGACCGGGTCGTTGGTGTACACCACCGAGAGGTCCATGAACCTTCTGTGGGTGTCCACCACGACACGCATGGTGAACTGCTGCTCGTCGTCGGCAGTCGCTCGGAGCACCATTGGAGCCGCGCAGGATACCCTCTAAGAATTTCTTGTGGTGGGTGTGCTTCTTGCAATGGTGGGGCGCGATCGAAAGGTTGAAGAGACACAAGGGTAGGTTAAATGGACGCTGTAATAAATGGGGACGGCCGGCCTGTAATCGTCACGTCTTGTCACGACGTTCATAGCGGAGGACTCCAGAATCCAGTGCACGCTTGACAACACTGCACCCCAGGCATGGGCTCGAAGAGCCTGTTCCCGGGCTACCGCGCTGTTTACCGTGCAAGCTTCCCGCCCGGCTAGTTTGGCCACGCGTCATCTAGAAGAGGGACAAATCGTGGGTGTTTATTGGGAAAAAACTTTGTAAAAATGAAGTGTGTGGAATGACTTCAGTCATAAATTTACCCTTGGGTGATGAGGTCAAAGTTACACAGAAGGGTGATGATGGATACTCAAGTGTGATAATTAATTCTGCGCTCTACAGTGCACACGGTGGAAGAAACCACTGAGAAGTCATGTGTGGGGTTGACCTGATGACTTCCGATTACTCTGTCATCTGAAGTTCCAAAATGAAATTCAGCATTTTTGGAGCTTACTCCATTCTGCCACAGGCGCCGGCGCTGATCAACAGACCATTCATTTTTGCGCAATAAATGTAGGGCAAACCTCATTTCCTTCAGCACCCTTGCTCTGAGAACAAAGAACCTGGCGAATATAATCTCCGGTAAGGTCCCTCGGTAGGAGTTCAAAGTAATTTATGAGAGATGCAGATCTAGGCATTCGACGTGATTGTTATATTGTACCACATTATCCACCACTGGGCCTAATCTTATCTGCAAGATATTAGTGCCTACATGCAGTTTTGAACATTACTACAGGACTAGCTATTTGGTTTGCATGATTTGTAAAATGCACTAACATGCCATCTTCGATCTGACATGATTAACATGGGCATTTGATTTCATTCTAGAAAAATGTAGCCTTCTTCACAAGAGGTTGGAGTGGATGAAAAGTTCCCTAAGAAAACTAGTATAGATGAATCCAAAGGAGAAATGCTTATTGATTGTAACCATATGGATCAAGCAAGCAATATGGTGGGGGGGCATGTATGTACTGAAATCCTTCAAAAAAACCTTCAAAAATCGTAGTACATTGTCATTGTAAACTTGGAAAAAGGTGTCACAAATTGAACTCCCTTATGGTTAACATTTAACAGGACAGGAACATCACCTCGATATATAGCTTTTCCAGGCACGGAAAGCATCTCAGGAAACTGACAACTTGCTCAAGGTCGGGCCCGATAGATTCTAGTGCCAAGACCTTCACTGTGCGCAGTTTTGGGGTCAAGCTTGTCAGAATCATTTTCTGGATAACAGACGAACAAACATCTTCAAAATTAGAAATAATGTTAATTTGTAGAAGGAGAGGTAGAAGGCGGCTGTTGTACCTGAACGGGTGTGGATCCAATAACAAGTTCGGAGTATTTGTCAGACGAGTAGCCCACCACTTTCAATTTCGGCGCAGAAATGACATTAATTCTTGTTGGACCTTCTTGATCAACTACAAGTAATCTCTCAAGTTCAGGTGTGTCCTGGATGACCATACTGTGGTCCACCTTTTGTGATGTCTTCCTGCCGCACCAGCAACACACATAAATAGTCCAAAGAGTCATGTAGGTGATGTGGAAGGTACTCAGCCCATTGATCACCAGAAAACGAAGGTACTCAAGTGTAGTACAGCCACAAAGCAGGCGCTCCATGTCACCCTTTGAGAGGCAGAAGGCGACGAGCTCGAGGTGCTTCAGTCGTGGTAGAATAAGAGTAGGCGCATCATTAAGGGGCAGGAAATGGAAATTCCTGAACTTGGCGACGTGCAACGTGGGTGCGAGGCGGAGTGCGGACATTGGCAGCGACCACATATGCCCATCATCAAAAGTGAGCTCCTCGAGCTGATCTAGGGTGGGGATCGGAACCAGTTGTCAAGCTTGGCTCGGTCCTTGCCGTTGGAACGGAACTTGCCCATTCTAAGGCCTTTGGTTGGGCCAAGGTGACTGCCGAGGATCTTGGAGAACACATCCAAGCTTTTGCGATAGCCATAACAGAGCTCGTGGGTGTCGATGAGGTCGAGAGGGCTGGAGTTCCATAGGGGGCGCCATCGCCGGGAAAGGAGGGTTGTCCGCGCCCCATATTTTATTGGGAGGAGGGAGATGATGACTCTCAACATATCATCGGGGAGGCTGCTGATTAAGTCTGGGCCTGCTAGAGTGCTTGCGGTTCTAGCTCGCCCCGCCTCCTCTTGTTGGCAGCCCCGTTCTCCACCTCCGGAGTCTCCTTGTCGGCGGCGCTTTCTGATAGAAATGGGAGTACAGGGAAATTTAGTTAAAACAAGGCAATAGAAAAGTGTATTGGTAACTAGAAGTTATTAGGTAGGAATATAGTAAGATAAGGGAATAACAATTAGTTGCTTAAATACTACACAATTCATTTGACATTGCTGGGTAAGTCAACATATGTAGATAGTTGAAAAGAAAACTTACTTCGAACAAATTCTGGATGGATGATTTTGTCAGGGAAGTTAGCATATATCTCATGACTAGGCCTTCTATGTGCACTGCAATTTTAGTGCCAGCTTTCAGTACATAAAACTTTGCAATTTCATTCCAAAAGCCAGTGCCAAAATAGGAGTCACCACGTTCATCAAGTCTTACAGTAGCAACGATCGTAAATCCATGGTTTGTGCACAGTATGACATTCGTGGAGCCTTGATGTATGTAAAGGGAAAAATTGTGCACTACATAATTTTTGCATAGTGAGGGATGTCTTGCAAAAAATGGTAGGGTTGTTAAAGAAAATATGGTAACATGCAAATATGGGCCCAAATGGAAAGAATTGTACAATAGTTGAAATCGAAGGACAAAAGACTATAATTCAACAGATAGGGTAAACATGATGTCATGGAAATATGAGAGTAATCGAAAGAACACTACATCATTAATTTGCCTAATATAGAAAGAAGAGGGGAAAATCCCCTTTGACGTATATGGTGCATGTGGCACCTTTTATCCAAATGTAGCAATATTTAGAATATGTTCAGGAAAGTAGGCCATGCCAACCTATTTAGGGTGAGATTGAACATACCGCGCGCGTCCTCAGGTTGTCTGGTACGATGAGATGGAATATCTGGCGGCGGCCGCCAAGTCCTGAAGTATCGGTGCACTGTACATTCTATGAATGAAAGAAAACCCTCAAATCAGCACGAATAAAAATGAATTCACGGCGATTTCCGGCGGGTGTTTAAAGGAGGCAGATGAACTGGGATAAGAGATGAGATAATATCTCGTTAAATTAGTTACCTTGTCGTCCATGAGAAAGAACCCTCAGTACGGCAGATTCCCCAACCGAGCGGAGCTGGGTCGACCGCGAGCAGCGTTGAGAAAGTTGATGCGATAGGCGGCGGCAAGTGGAAGTGGCGAACTGTGGTGGGCTTTGCCGGCAGCCTGGCGGCGGCGGCAGGCGTTGAGCTAAGTTTTTACCGCCGCAATAGGAGGTGCCATGGCATAGACGCGGAGGAGCTTGTGCAGGTGTGAATGGGGAACGTACCGGAGGGGTCGAGGTGGGTGGCGGGTGGGGTGAGGGTTTTTGTGACGTGGGGATGGTGAGGGTTTTCTTTTTTCTTTTTTGAATTGGGTGGTGAGGGTTTTATGTCCCATAAATAATTTTTGGGGCGACGATTTGCTAGAGCGAATCGTGTGTGATTGATACAGCAGGAAAAATGATAGTCATTGCACACAGTTCCAATTTTGGGAACCGTGTGCGATTGACGTACTACCTCTGTCCTGGTTTATTGGTCCCCCATTGTAATTTTTACCAAAATTTGGCGAAATATTTAACATACTCAGACATAGATAATAAGCCTACACGTACATAAGCATAGTTCAACCATAAGTACATAGTTCAACCATCATTAAGCATACTCAAGCGTACATAGTTTGATCCATCCCACAATCTCATCTCACATGCGGCTGGCACGATCTTGAAACTTCTCTAGGTACTCGGCGTACGCACCGTGCGCCACCCTGCGAGAATACTTCTGCTTGAAGGAGCCAATGACCCGTCCTCTTGCATGCGCAAGAACACTTAGATACGCATCATGAATCTTGTGGTTGCAAAATGGGCATCCATAGCCGTCGTTCCAGGTCCTAATACGCCTGTTATGCATTCCCGCATAAAGATCCCTCAGGATTCGCCTCTTGTACCTCCTCTGGGCATCTTCATCATCGTTGTCCACATCGTCAGACAACACCCATACATATAGTAAAACAAATTTGGCATCAAATCACTGATTACATGCCGTGAAGTAGGATTAGGAATTTATGGCTATTTATTTATACATATTTAGAGATTATGGTTCGATTTTTAAGCACAGTCGTCTATGTACAGACCAATCTCGAAGAAAATAATGGCACAAACATATGTAGGTCATTCACAATCAATTGTCAAGTCCTGGTTAGGAATTATTAGGACGAACACTAACCCTAGTCGGATTACTAGCAGAAATCATTTGCACAGATGAAACAACTAATCACTTATCACCCGTACCATTCAAACAATCAATACACTACACGGATCTTGCGAAACTTACTCAGATTTCATGGATTGGGAGAACATAACCACATGATTTTTATTCCAAAAAGGGGGAAGCATGAGTAACCAGAGAAACCCTATGATCTATTTGACACATAAATGGGTATAGATGACTAACCAGCTATCCGTCATCATCGGAGTCGTCGCCGGAGTGGTCGTCGGAGTCGTCGCCGGAGTGGTCGTCGGAGTCGGTGTGGAACTCCGCCTCCGTCTGTGGAAGCTCGATGATGTCGACGACATCAGGGTGTAGCGATAACTCGCGGACGGTGACGGCAACCTCTGTCTCCATCTCCACGCCGTGCTCCGGTGATTTAGCAGCCCCGACGTCACCACTCCCTCCGATGGGGCGATTTGGCGGCATCCTCATACACTAACGGCTTTGAGGACTAAGAGCAGCTTCGAGGTTGCAAGCGGAGAGAGAGGATTGTGTGTGCGTAGTGAGGATGGGGGTGCGGCCGCTCGGGCGCACCATTAATATGGAGTAGTGGTCATTGTGGGAGAGAGGCGGGCGGCGGTCAAACTGATGGCTCGCCTCCTGTTGAGCCTGCGCACCGGACTGCTGGCATGCCTACCAAAGTTTCACACAGCTACTCGCACGGCTCCCGATGACACTGCGCACCGAGCATGCCTCCGTCAATTCAGACACCTGCACACATGCCTCCCCGTCTGCCTGCGCGATGGACTGCTTGCATGTGTCCCGTCAACTCATGCATACTCGCACGCCACAGGGGTCGCGCGGCGGCACGTATATTGTTTTTCTATTTGGATGATTAATGCTGCCGCTTTATTGCTTAACCGAAGCATGGCAGGTATCCATTGTTGGTCTAATGCTCACGGTTCGAATAAATAATCCGTTTGGGATATTGGTTCCCAATTGTAGATAATCTCCCGTCTGTAATTAGATAAAGATTACATCAAAACTGGTCTCAAATTTGACAAAAAAAAAGTACAATGCCACTTTGTATTGGTGTCCATATGACAACACGATAAGTTTCATGAACTTCAAATAAGTTTTGGATATACTAGAATTTAAAAATCAAGATTCTCAATGTTTGAAATTTGTTGCACGGGGAGTAAACATGCACCCAGTGAGACACATGTGTTTTTGCAATCCATTTAGGTGCACTATCATGTGTGCATGTAGCTCAAATTTGATTTTTTCACATTATACCCATAGAAAGTCAATCAATGTACTAAAATGTCTTAATGATCTCTGTGAATTTTTTGAAATTAAAACATCCCTCCTTTGGTAACATGTATGATCACCACGGGATAATTAATTTAACATGCATCATAGTAGCGGTGGATTCACGGTGTGTGTGTGTGGGTGTGTGCGTGTGGGGGTGGCGGGTGGCTTGCAGTACACTACGAGTTGTGAGCCGCCGTGTGGGTTGGCCGTTTTGTTAGGAAGGCTGGTGCCACATCAGAGTCGTGAAATCATTATTTAAAACATTACACAACCCTTTCATACATAAATGTTTTTGCCACATGCATGCAGTGGTTGTCTTCGGGGACTAGCTACTTGCGTAGCGAGCTAGCCCATCTCCGGGGTCGCATCGACGGACATCACTTTTGACCAACAACAAGAGAGAGGTTGTACGACCAAGGTGGATCATTCTTGGTCCGTTTTACGATCTATCTTGGTGAGATATATGCCTCTCTGGCCCCCGGCTGAAAGTGTGTGTGTGTGTGTGGGGGGGGTTGCTACATAACACTTTGCTAGGTGAACCTCGGTTGGGGGGGCATGCATTCATAGCTTAATTGCGATTCCCTTCGTGGCGACACGAGAGGGGTGCACTACTAGGAAAAAGGCTACTAGCAGCGCGGGTAAAATGGCTACTAGCAGCGCGGGTACCCGCGCTACTTGTATCGCGCTACAGCTAATAGTTAGTAGTAGCGCGGGGTAAACCCGCGCTACTACTAACATTTTACTAGTAGCGCGGATGTCACCCGCGCTACTACTAAGTAAATAGTAGTAGCGCGTCTATAGTACCACACGCTACTAGTATCTTGAATACTAGTAGCGCTCCATTTCACCCCCACGCTACTACTAACTAATTAGGAATTTAAAAAAATAAAATCCATCAATTCCATTTTATGCATACAATTCTACCAACTAAAACAAGCCCAGATTTGTTATAAACCAGCAGCATCACACATCATTCCAAATCGAAGATTTATAGTAAACCAGGAGCATTAGAGCATATCCATACATCTACACTTATTGCCTAGTCACTTATCCCAGCTAGTGCAAACACAGTTGAAAGCAAACAAAAATGCATTAAAAACACCAAACAGTGGCATTCTATCCCTCCAAATGATTTGCTCCCTCTCCATCCTTGCAATTATCTTCTTCTCCCTTATATGCTTCTCCCATTTATGAATCCAAGATTTCTGTAAAGAGCAAAGAACAAATAAAATTAAATTTCAGCAGACATATATTTCCTTGCATGTTGTGATATACAGTAGCTATGGGAATAAATATACGAAAACAAAAGGTGAGTGATTTCTATTAACAAGAGATCGCCTATGTAATAGCTACAAACAAATGAAATTAATGTCTAGATAATATATATTGCCAACCAAGCCTAGATGAACTATATATTGCCAGGTAATAGGACATATCTAATTTTCACATTAATTTCCTTTAGTTTTATTCAAAACTAAATATACTTAAACTTGGATCATTTCATATAGATGTTCAAAGGATAATACGGCTAAAAGAATCCAATTTCTTTGTTTTTTTGAAGTAGTTTAAAAGGAAAGCATTAACACATAATAGAAATGATTATCTGCCATAGGGTGATGCTGGACAGCTAAAAAGCTCACAACCCTGGAAAGAAGAACGGCGCGGCAAAGGCGCACGTTCCCTTCTAGTGACTACCATTTCTCCTGTGCGGGTTTCCTTAAAACTTCTACGGCTTCATAACAACCACCAGGCAGTAAAATTGCCCTATGGATACATATTTTCCAACCATTTGGTAGACAATATGAAGATGATATATTGTGGAAAAATAGGAAGAGAGTTAATCTACATGCGGAAACTATGCATCCACAAACTACATTAATCTACATGCGGAAAAATAGGAAGTGAGTTAGGGCAAGAAAGTTGTTACGCATCTGTGAACAGTGTCATTGTTGTGGTCGATCGCGGTCTGTCTGTCTCTCTCTCTCTCTCTCCTGTGAATTTCATCGAGTAACTCAAGAAAATATGGTATTCTGCTGCTGCTTACCCAAAATATGCTCGCAACTCGACAACATCTAGAGTAGCTCCCAGGCCTCAACCTGCCAAAAGCAACGACGACCACAGTTGAACCACGCATGCATCAATTCAACAGTACTAGCCTTTTACATTACAATAAACATTGATTTTGGTTCATCACAAGACAAGATAGTGTGTGTTCATAAACGTTGATTTTGAACCTTCGTTTATTGAACCTGGGTTACTTGTTGCCAAAGCTTCACTGAAGAATGGTACACTAAAGAACTGAAGCACAACACGGCTCACTTAAGTTCCGTTAGCAGATGGCCTGGATGGGATAAGTGAAGACTGATGGCTACGTCGCTGCTGCCGGAGTTGATGCCATCAAACTGGAATTACAGAATGATGGCCGTAATGCAAATACAGGCACAAAATGCATGAACCTGGGTTACTTGCTGTCAAGAGAGACCACAGCCAAAGCTTCACTGAATAAAGGTGGTATTCTAAAGAATGGAAGCACATCGCGGCCGAGTTAAGTTCAGTTAGTGGATGGCCTAGGTGGGATAAGTGAAGACCCGATGGAAGGGTTGCAAAAACAGAGGAGGGGCTACTCTGCTTCGGGCAACAACAATGCCTTTTAGTTTAGCATTTTTCAGGTACGTGACAAGACAAGATAGGTAGTTAGTGGTGAGTGCCACGGTGAAGGGCCAAGCAGCACATGACATCGAGCCTCTAGGCCTGCGTGGCATTCACTTGATCAATTCGTCTGCTGGTTCCTCTCAGCTCTTGCTCACCAACTCACCATAGTTTTTTGTTTTTCTCGTGTTAGTTCATCACAGCTGTCTGCTCACAAAGGATTGTGGACTTATCAACTGTTTTGTGGATAAGGAGGTTGTTAGATTTCAAACAAGTAACACATACATAGTATAACATTATGCATAATGAATATTGAATCTATTTTTTTCTCATGTCTTTCTTTATTTTATTTTACGTCGATAGGACATCACAAATCTTATAGGATGATTTTCCAAAACGAAAGCAGACCAACAAGGACAAACAACGGCCCATCAGACCACTTGCTGTGAACTATAAGAACATTATTTCACCTCCTCATATGGTACTACTAAACTCACAATGAACATCGACACTGAATTAAGTTGTAGTCCCCCCTCAACAAGTGTGAGTTGTAATTAATTGACTGCAGCAGCATTGGTAGTCTCAACAAAATAAAACAGCAGCACTGGTAGCAACACTATCAACGCCATCCCTTTAAGCAGAATAAGTAGGGAAACATCATGATCCCTTAAGGAGAACTTCCCATATCATTCGTGTTCAACAACTAATTCTATGTGTTTCATTGGTAGTCAAATACTGTATTATATTTTTATTCTATCTGTATATACCAGAATAGCAGGGTTACCTTTGCTTCCTTAACAGGAATGTGCAAGGAAAGAAGTGAAGATGTTGCATCTGCATTTACTAAATGAGATAAAAGTTGAGACTCTTGATAGCCAATATCCATTCTTACTTGTAATATTACAGATACAGAACTGACAAATGATCTTCATATTAAGCAGATACCACTTTCTAAGGTGCAAACATCTAAGGAAACTTAGTTGGTGCTAATCAATCACCCACAAACTACCTCTGTCCCTTAAAAAATAGTGGGAACAATGAAGCAGTGATTCTACAAACAAATGTGGATACTCAACTTCAGCAAGTCAATTCAGTTGTTAAATATACGTATGGCACAATCAAAAGAAATAATGGGATCAGACTAAATCCACTTTAGAGAGAAAAGTTCATTGAATCTTGGTTCACCTCTATTCTTCCTGTTGTCTATGCTTCTGCCCCACCAGCAAACTGTGACATGGAGGACACATAGTAATGGCTTAGTACAAGCACCACATTAAGACTATATGACAAGTCCTATAATAATATCCTTATTACTAGTTTCTGCAGATGTAATAAACAGTTATTCAAAATGAATTGGATCATGCACTTCTGTTCTGAATTTAACACCACAGGGCACTTCGGACCCAGCAGCAAACACAACAGATCTGCAGGCTGCAACAGCAACAGCAACAAATCGTCACTTTAGAATTTCATTTCCTAGTGCAGACACTACATCAGCCATCAGGTGTAGTTTGGCATCGAATTTTCCTAGTGCAGACACTACATCAGCCATCAAATGTTAGTCCATGCTCTGATAAGCCGATGAACACACTGAAAATGGCAGCGAGCTGAGCCCGTGGATGCGCCTGCTTACCAGGTCATAGGAGGCGGGCTCGACGTGGCCGGGGGACCCCTCCTCGCCGGTGTGCAGCGGGGCACCGCAGCCATAGCAACAGGCGACGCTGGAGGGCGTCTTCTTGGCCAGGCCCCTCCGCTTCTCCTTGCGGCGGCGGCGCCTCTTGGCGTCCTCCTCCGGCACGCGCGTGCGGGCGCCCATCACGGCCGCGGCCACGAGCTGCTGCCCCATGTACACATCACCCCGCGTCGGCGCCGCGGAGCCGACCCCGTCCGCTGGAGGAGACGGTGAGGTGGACAGGGCGCAGGGGGAGGTGGCGCGCGCGGGTGGAGAGGGAGAGGGAGGCGGTGGCGGTGGCGGACGGGTGGTTCTTGGTGGGACGGCGGGCGGCGGCGTCGGGGATTTGGGGAAAGGGAGAGGAAGAGCGGGCGGAGGGGAATTTGAGGCGGAGGGGAACTTGGCTGGTAACGGTGCCTCCGCGAGCTACGTGTCTATACATGCGTTGGTGGTTCTATAGTCGTAGCGCTGGGTTTATACCGCAAGCTGCTACTATGACCTGTGGTGACAGGCGCGATGCAGATCACATAGTAGTAGCGTGGGGTTTTATAAACCGCGCTACTACTATCAATTTAGTAGTAGCGTGGGTTTATACCCCATGCTACTACTACTGCTTGTCCCGGTGAGCACGCTGGAGACCACTTAGTAGTAGCGTGGGTTTATAGCACGCGCTACTACTATCAACTTAGTAGTAGCGTGGGTTTATAACCCGCGCTACTACTAATTTGTAGTAGCGTTTGTTTTTAAACCACGCTGCTGGTAAGATTCTGTGTATAAGGTTTTCCCTAGTAGTGGTGGGGGGATGCTAGCTACTTCGCACTTTGCTAGGTGAACCTCGGTTTGGGGGGGGGGCATGCTCATAGCTTAGGATTCCATTCGTGCTTGACAAGAGGGGGGCTGCTAGCTACTTCAAGACTTTGCTAGGTGAACCTCGGTTGGGGGGGTGCAGGGCATGTGCATTCATAGCTTAGCAAGGATTCCCTTCGTGCCGACACGAGGGAGGGGGCTGCTAGCTACTTCGCACTTTGCTAGGTGAACCTTGGTTGGCGGGGGGGGGGGGCATGCATTCATAGTTTAGTAATCCCTTCATGCCGACACGAGGGAGGGGGAGGGGGCTTCTAGCTCTACTTCACACTTTGCTAGGTGAACCTCGGTTGGGGGCCATGCATTCGTAGCTTAGGATTCCCTTCGTGCCGACACGAAGGAGGGGAGCTGCTAGCTACTTCGCACTTTGCTACGGTGAACCTCGGTTGGGGGGGCATGCATTCATATATAGCTTAGTATTCCCTTTGTGCCGACACGAGGGAGGAGGGAGGCTGCTAGCTACTTCGCACTTTGCTAGGTGAACCTCGATTGAGGGGGAGGGGGCATGCATTCATATATAGCTTAGGATTCTCTTTGTGCCGACACGAGGGAGGAGGGGGGCTACTAGCTACTTCGCACTTTGCTAGGTGAACCTCGGTTGAGGGGGAGGGGGCATGCATTCATAGCTTAGGATTCCCTTCGTGCCGACACGAGAGGGTGGGAGCAAGCAATACCGTGCGCTTTGCGAGAGAGGTGCCACATCGAAGTTGCATTAGGTATTTGAAAATCAAACCACCCTTTTGATACATAAATTTGGTCCACATGCAAGTGTGTTCGTGTTCTGACCCTCTCCCACGTCATTTTTTGCCAAATTTATGAACATTAGAAAAGTCGGATGATGCAACAGACACGGTTTACTCGAACTAACAGTTTGCCATGCCGGTGCACCTATCACGCACACATCCGCACAGTACATTGGGCTCCATGAGGCTCCCCCTCTCAAAAATATCTGCCCGCCTCGAGGGTTTTTCTGTTTCATAACACACAGTTGTTATCTCCAGACCGTGTGTGATGTTTCTTGTTCCCAATCCCGCCTGCATCGAAAATATCTGCCCACCTCGAGGGTTTTTCTTTTTCATAACACACGGTTGTTATCTCTGGACTGTGTGCGATGCACTATCATCAAAATTTTCAATAGCCCGACATTTCACTCCCGCGTTTGACTCCCGCATAGTAAAATTTTCAGTACCCGCGTCATTTCCTCAAACACCCCGCGCCCCCCTCCACACACACACACCAAAACCTCCTCGGGCGTGTGTAGACACACACACACACACTCCCTCACTCGAAACCCTAGCAAAGTCCCCGCCGCCGCCACCGCCGTCGCCGCCGCAAGGCCTCCATTGTCAACATCTGCCGGTTTGCCCGTGCAGCTTACCCAACGATCTCCATACCCAGGCCGCCCTGAGTTTCTTAGATGATGCTTGCCAAACGCCCCCTTTCCCACAGATCCCCATCCCCATCCCCATCCCCCACTCCAGAGCGTCGCAGCCTAAGCCCGGCTACGCTTCCCGTGGAGCTCGAGGAGCGACTGGCCCAAAAGAGGTGTATAGCATTCTCTTCGCCCGACGTCGCCGAGGAAGCTGACGACCATTACTGGCGGCAGGAACTCAAGCAGCGGGCTAGAGTATGTGGGCATGTCTTGTCCGCCGGCTACGGCATCGAGGTCATCGACATTGATGCCCTAAGGCGGGCTGTGTCACAGGTTAAGTGGCCCACCCCCAACCCCTCGGGTTCGACCGCCGTCGATCTCATCCATGGCCCCGCCGCTGATCTCCTCTGGCTTGATGTCAACAATTTGCCATTCTACATCACCATAGAGCCCCTTTTGTCATTTCTGAAGGACATGTTCTGTGATGCTGGCTTGGGATCCACAGCTTCCAAGTCATCGACGGTGTCCACGAGGAGGGCACCCTCTCCGTCTCTTCCAAGGGTAAAGAGCCCATCTTCTCTTCCAAGGGGAAAGCGCCCGTCTGCGACATCAGGGTGGGCACCCTAGAGCCGTGCTCTTCCAAGGGGAAGGAGCCCATCTGCGACAACATGGAGCGCATCCAGGGTCTGTGCTCTTCCCACAGGAACGAGCCCATCTGTGACAAGTGAGGAAACCCATGCTTTGTTTTTTCAGTTGTTCACAATGTGATGCTCTATATGTGCAATTATTTACAATGCAGTACATTTCATCAATCCAGTTTTAAACATACCGATAGGAATGCATATATTTGCTTGCTGTTAAGCCTGTTATAGCTAGCATATGCCTCTTTTAAAGTTTTTTCATTGTTCGGTTGTTTGTAGTTAGCATATGTTAAGTTTGAAATACTATCTTTGGTTGTTTGTAGTATGCCTTGTTTATTTCAGTTATTCACAACATGATGTTCTATATGTGCAAGTATGAACTGTGCAGTTCAATTTCATTAGTACCAGTTTCAACAGTACCACTATGAATGACTACATTTGGTTGCTGCATCTTGTAGTTAACATGCCTTTCCATTATTATTTAACCATACCAGTGTACTTAGACCGGCACAATACCAGTTTGAATGACCATGTTTGCTTGTTGTTAAATGTTAGGCATGTTGCAGTTAGCACACCTTTACACTTTTTTTGCTTTACTAGCGTGCTTAAACCTGCACACTGAAGCTATCTTTTGGAGATTATTTTGTCAGCCATGTGTAATTTTGGTTGATATTTAGCCTGTTGTGCTTAACATGCTTCTTGATGTACCTACACAGGACAATTTTGGGAACGACTACTGTTTTCCATCGAGGTTAGTTTCATCCCATGGCTTATATCTGCTCATTGGTCAGGATATCCGTAGCTGGTACCATATTGGTCGGCGGCTGATAAGGGACTAATCGGTGAATCTGACTTTTAACTGAATATATCTGAGGCTACATAGCAACATGCACTGTACTTAATGTCTAAATATGCAATCCTAGGCTACATAGCAACAAGGAAGAGTGTTACATTAATGTTCTAATGATGTCTAGATATACGTAGAAGAGCAGTAGCAGCAACAGCAACAACACAACCTTGTTTGGATACTCAACTTAGCTAGAGGTTAGAGTTAGTTTCTAGCTCATTACTAACCCTGAACTAACTCCATCCAAAGAGTTGTTTGGATGGTAGGGTTAGATTGACAATAAATGCACTAGGAGAACTAGCTCCAATTAGCACCTCCTGGGTTGGATACTAGTTTTTTTGGGTGGGTTATAGATGCAACTAGCTCAAACTAGCCCTCATGTTTAGATATACTTTAGGGCTATTTGAGCCCTAACTAGCTCAAACTAATCAGAACCCGTGGATACAAAGAGCAGATAATTTTAAGAACGAACTAAACTCCTTCCGCCCATAATATAAGATGTTAATTCATCTAATATGTGAGTATATTGGATGTTATAAGATACTCCCTCCGTTCCTAAATATTTGTCTTTTTAGAGATTTCAAATGGACTACCACATACAGATGTATATAGACATATTATAAAAGAGTGTTGTGCTACATCATTGTGCCATTGCTGTTCAGCTTCTAATATTAACTTGGTGCTTTTAGGTACATATGTCATTGGTAAAGATCCGCGTTTCGACCCTTTCTGCGTATGGGGCAATGAGATATCGATGAACCAGCATCAAGTGAGGATGCTGATAAAGATTGTTAGTAAAATGGGTCCAAAGATGGAAATTAAACTATTTGTTTACACTTTATCCAAGACAACAACGAACTACAGGATGGTAAGTAAGAACTCTGCAGCCTTCTTTTTACTGCCCATAATGAGTTGTGTTAGATGATAATGTCTGAAATCTTATTCCTTTGCAGTGGTTGCCAAAGCAGTTTACTCAAGATTACCTCTCATACTACATGATTGGTGGGCATTCAAAGGTTAAAGTATTTCTACCAGAACACGATGATTATCTAGATGTTTTCATGAAGACCGTGAAGGATGGGCGGTCGGCCATCACAAGGGGTTGGAGTAGAGTCGTGTGTGCCTTCTGCATGGAGGAGGGCACAATATGGGCATTCCACTTCACCTTGTTCAGCAACCAGAATATATTTCGCCTCTTTCTTTACCGTCTTTAATAGTACAAGTATACAACTGTGGTTCATAATTCTTTATTTGGTTCTTATGTAATTCTTGAACATATGTACCTATGAATCGAATAATGCATTGGTTGTTTGAACCTGATGGATATGAATAAAGTTGTAGCATACATTCAAATTCAAATCCAAATCCGGTACAATTTGGAAAAGCAGCAATTAAATTACGATGAAATTACGCTCTCCAGGTTGTTACGACATACAGGTTGGTAAAACACAAACATTTGCGATATGCACCATAATCCGAGACGGTTCACAGAGAGGAAACGTGTGCAAGCATGCACACAGTTGCCGCTTGCAAAGCGTGTGCGATGTCAGACAATATCACAAACGGTGCAGGCAAACTAAATGTTTGTGTTAGTTGCCTTATCGTACATGATTCACAACCATGAACTATTTCTGATGAAGTATCCAACGTAAACGTTGCACCACAGAATATCATGTGCGATAGTTGTCGTGTACGACGATGTTACAACGGTCCGACGTTTCATAATCATGTACGACATTCGTACGACGATTAGCTAATCTTCTTAACGGTGAACCGTTTGTGATGGGCCGCGCATCATACACGTCCTATAATAGTGAACCGTTTGTGATGGGCCGCGCATCATAAACGTAGCACCACAGAATACCGACTGCGATGGCAATGCGAGCAGAAACAAGTAGGAGTATTGTAGGGGCCCTATCGCCGACGGTTTCTGGGTCGTGTGGGAAGGACCCCCTATTGCCCACACTCACTTGGCGATGGTTCCAAATGCCGTCGCGAAAAGGGGTTTTAAACCCTTTGTTTAAGACCGACGTGCACCAGTGCTATCTCGCTAACGGCACTATGGGGTACGACTCCGAAAGTTACTGAGTGGATAATGGACAATGGATGCACTAACCACATGACTGGTGATCGAAGTATTCTCATGGATTCAACCCTACGTCCATCTACTAAAAACCACATCACGTTCCCTCACACTGGTAAAAGCAAGGTATTGGGCCTAGGTAGAGTTGCTATCTCAAAGGATCAACACATGGACAAAGTGATGCTTGTTGAATCCCTTGGATACAACTTAATGTCTATCTCAATGCTTTGTGATCTGAACATGATTGTGATATTGTTTCCTTGTGCTTATGGAAACTGACAAATCTCTAGTCTTCGAAGGGTATCAAAGAAGTGATCTGTATATGGTAGATTTCTCCGCAGGACCACAACTTGCCGTATGTCTTCTAGCAAAAGCTTCAGAGTGTTGGCTCTGGCATCAAAGGCTAGGACATGCGGGCATGAGGAACTTGCACACTCTCCTGAAGAAGAAGCATATCATTGGCATCAAGGGCGTCAAGTTCAAGAAAGATCATCTATGTGGTCCTTGTGAAGCTGGGAAGATGACCAGGGCCAAGCATCCCTCGAAGACAATCATGACTACATCACACCCCTTCGAGCTGCTTCACATGGACTTATTTGGCCCTACTCACTACTCTACCCTTACTATCACTGCACATCTCTATGGCTTCGTTATTGTTAATGATTACTCGAGATACACCTGGGTGCACGTAATTCTCTTTAAGACTGAAGTGCAGGGTCACTAGTATAGTGAGGTGCTATATGATACGTCTCCAACATATCTATAACTTATGAAGTATTCATGCCATGTTTACAATAGTTTTATACGATTTTGGTATGATTTGATTAGAACTAACCCGGACGGACGCTGTTTTTAGCAGAACTACTATGGTGTTGTTTTTGTGCAGAAATAAAAGTTCTCGGAATGCGATGAAAATCAACGGAGAACTTTTCTGGAAAATATAAAAAATATTGGAATGAAGAGTTACCTGAGGGGAGCCCGTGGGACCCACGAGGGTGGAGGGCGCGCCCACCCCCCTGGGGCACGCCCCCTGCCTCGTGGACTCCCTGTGGGGCCCCCTGACTTGTTCTCGACGCTATCCTCTCCTATAAATACAGAAACCTCCAGAAAATAACCTAGATTAGAAGTTCCGCGCCGCAAGCCTCTGTAGCCATGAGAAATCAATCTAGGCCCTCTCTGGCACCCTGCCGGAGGGGGCCATCATCACTGGAGGCCATGGAGGAGGATCCCGGAGGGGCCATCATCGCCATGAAGGCCAAGGACCAGAGGGATAACCTCTCCCCATCTAGGGGGGAGGCCATGGAGGAGGAAGCAAAAGGGGGAGAACCTCTCCTCTCTCTCTCAGTGGCGCCGGAGTGCCATCGGAAGGGGAATCATCGCCGCGGTGATCGTCTTCATCAACAGCACCATCATCATCACCATCCTCATCTCTTTTACGCGGTCCACTCTCCTGCACCCCGCTGTAATCCCTACTTGAACATGGTGCTTTATGCCACATATTATGATCCAATGATGTGTTTCCATCCTATGATATTTTGAGTAGATATCCTTTGTCTTTGGGTTGATTGATGATCTAGATTGGTACGAGTTGTATGTTTTATTTTGGTGCTGTCCTATTGTGCCCTCCGTGTCGCGCAAGCATGAAGGATTCCCGCTGTAGGGTGTTGCAATATGTTCATGGTTCGCTTATAGTGGGTTGCTTGAGTGACAGAAGCATAAACCCCGAGTAAGGGGGTTGTGGCGTATGGGATAAAGGGGACTTGATGCTTTAATGCTATGGTTGGGTTTTACCTTAACGATCTTTAGTAGTTGCGGATGCTTGCTAGAGTTCCAATCATAAGTGCATATGATCCAAGAAGAGAAAGTATGTTAGCTTATGCCTCTCCCTCATATGAAATTGCAATGACGACTACCGGTCTTGTTAACAATTGCCTAGGATAATTCCGCACACCGAGCCATCATTATTCCACACTCGCTATTTATAATATTTAGTAATATATTCTAACTTTATGATAACAACACCTACTTTTATGTTTTTGCTCTCCGATATCATGCAAAGTTATCCTCTTCATACCCACAACATAGTTTTATTTCTCATTTCTAGTTGGAAGCAAACGTTCGTTGTAATGAGAGTCGTGTCGATGGCGAGATAGGACTTGAGAGAATATTGATCTTACCTTTAGCTCCTTGTGGGTTCGACACTCCATACTTATCACTTCCACCATTGGGAATTGCTACGATGATTCCCTGCACTAGGGGATTATCACTATAAAAACGGTTAACCCCTTTCCGCGACGACATTTGGAACCGTCGCCTAGTGAGTGACTGCGATAGGGGGGGTCCTTTCCACACGACCCAGAAACTGTCGGGGATATGCCCACCTAGCACACACGCTCGACAAAATGAGGTCGTGTGCGACCGGCGAGCGATCAAATACGGTTATACGTACAGTAGTGCTAAAAAAATTCAATTATATAGGCCAAATCATTTCTGGTTGTAAGTTCATCCCACACAGTCAGTCCCCGCTAAACGTTTTCGTTCATATATACATCCCACACAGTCGCTCCAAGCAAAACATTTCTATTCGCAGGTACATCACACACAATTTTCACCGTTAAATTGTTTGTGATAGCGTTTCCATTGCACATGATATTAACAATTTTATGTTTGCGTTATTGAATGCATCACACATGGTGCATAGAAGAAACTGTGTGGCAAAGGTTGTCCATCACACACAGTTTTTATATGGTAAACGTTTGCGCCATGTGGCCTAACACAAACAATTTTCAAGAGGATGTCGTGTGTGATTGTTCATTAATCCAACACAGTTTATTCCTAGAAACTGTGTGCGTTGCCTGAGGTCGTCGCCCACTGTGTTTTGTCAATAACCGTTTGCAATAGAAAAACCCAGTTAGCAGGCTAATTATCCTATTATTAATAATCCATTTGTTAATCAAATTGACATTTCATATTATGCACACAATATATTTCATTTTCATAATTGAAATACATCAGAGTACAACATCATATAGCTTCAGCACTCAGCTATCCCATTACACCGACCCCATTACACAATTGCACCAGCACCATGTTTCACATGCAACATCTATAACCTTTCGAAATTAGCATCATAGACGGGACATAGATAGATGTATCTCATCTGGAAAACTGCTGAAGCAGAAGGCGAATATTGAGCCTTCATTGATGTTGAAGGTCTTTGCAACTTTAGGCCAGTGCCTGTGGATGATTGACCGTACATCCTTCGTCCTCTTCAGGAACACTTGAGTATTGAACCATGGGTGTTGTATGAATACCTTCCTCATCTCTTGACCATACAAGTGGTTTGAGAGGTAATCATCAGTGAACTGCTTTGGAAAGGCCTGAAAACAAGGATGTGCATAAATATCTTCTCTATATTGGAAACGGGGCAAAGGAATAAAAAGGCAAGGTATAATAGTTAGTACCATCCTGTAGTGAACTGGTGTCTTCTTCATTGTGCAGACAAAGATCTTGTTGTTTGTTGTCACTAATTTATTTATCCTAACAATCTTTCTGAATTTCTTGACTTGACTGATATTCATGGACAACTCATTTCCCCATATGCAAAAAGGGTCGAACAGTGGGTCAAAACCTCTGACAGCAGGACCTACATGTGCAAGACCAAATTGTTAAAAACCTAAATATTAGAATGGTTCCTGCAATTTCACAATAATGTGCTAGTAGACAAAGGACCATGCATGTGCAAACCTCGATTGTAAACCTCAGTGCTTCCCATTGTTTCCCTGCAACACATATAAGGTAGTTAGTGATCAGGTTAAGTGAGGGTTCACATGCTATTAGTAGAATATGTTGATGAAAAATAAGCACATTGCAGATTCATCAGATTAATTCAAGCTACATGGAAAACCCATTTATCCAAACCAAGCATGATTAAGAACTAGGAAATATAGCAATTGTATATGTTTCTCATGTATTAAGTGCAACCATATTGGATTATTCCTCACATGCACAACAATACAAAATTCTACCCATGACAATTGGACATTGCTGTCGGCGTTACAGGGCAGGGGTCCCAGACTTGCTGCTCATGCCTGCTGGCGTGGCTCGAAGGAGGCCCAGGACGGCCCATCTTCATCAACACAAGCTCAAGACCCTCGCGAGGGGCCAAGCCTCACGGGCGGACGACCAAGAGCTTCCTCAGGCACGGCCTCGTCAGGCTGGCTCACGAGGAGGCGGAGAGTTCAAGGCGGGGTACCTCGCGAGGTGCCCGTGACGTAAGCCATGATGACCAAGGGCGCCAGTCGGGTGCCAGCCAGCAGCTGCTTCTCCTTTCCTCTTTGGTGCAAAGGGGCAAGCGCGAGCAAGGGCATCGAGCAAAGGCATCCGTTTGGTGCAACAAGACCAAGACCAGCCCCAACGGCTGGAATGCGATCATCGGGAGCCCAAGCAGGCGTCATCACGAGCCTTTTGCGGCGAGGACCAACTTTAGTCGGATAAGTGTACCGCTGTTCCCCTTCAAAATGGCCAATTGTTGGCGCCCTTCCCGCTCAATATTTGGGAAGAGGCCCAGGGCCTTCGCCTATAAATAGGGGTAGCCACACTCAGAGAGAAAGAGAGAAGGAGGAGGGACGAGGGACGATCGGATCGAGCATTCGGAATCCAGAGAGAGAGAAACCCGTTCCTCAAGCTAGAGCGACGGGGCACCACTTAGCAGTTCATCACACCCATCAAGAACAGACCCTCGCGAGGCTGTTCTTCCCTGTACTGTTCTTCGTCAGCCCCAGAGGCAATCCACACACCACAAACTAGAGTAGGGTATTACACCTAGCGGTGGCCCGAACTAGTATAAATCTTCGTCTCTTGTGTTGTTCTTGTTAGTAGTTTAGGTCCCTGCGATTTGGCGAGGTACGAGACGGTGGAGGGTTGGATCTCCGCGTGCACCCCAGAGTTCGAACCTTAAGGGTCTGCCGGAACCCGTGATCCGACAATTGCATTGCAGAACTGAACCAAGAAGTTAACTAAACACCACAACAAATGAACCAAACATTAACTGAGCACCACATTGCACAATGTATAACATAGTAGAAGATCAGACAGTTAACCAAACCAAGCATGCTTGACAACTTGGAAACATAGCAATTGTATTTGTTTCTCATGTATTTTGTAAAGAAAATTTTTATTTTTTTCTCACATGGAAGACAATACAAAATTGCACCCTTGAGAATTGAACACCACATTTGCAGAATTGAACCAAACAGTTAACTGAACACGACAACTAATTAACCAAACAGTTAATAAGTGAACACCAAATTGCATGATATATAGGACATATACACTAGAGCAACGGATTGCATGGTAAAAGTAGATAGCACAATTCACTAGAATTTGTTAAGGAAAGGCAATAGCTAGCAAACTGATCCTCATTATCAGAAATATCGATGATGATTGGCTCCTTAGACATGGAAGAGGGCGAGGCCTCCGCATCGTGGGTGCCCTCGTCGTAGTGGTGAGTTGCCTGAGCCGCTCCGGGCACCAACCTGTTGGCTCTCGAGTTGAGGTAAGCACGTGCACGCTGAGAAAACACCTCATAGTCTTCATCGAAGGCACCGCGGGTGACCTCGAGAAAATTCCCTGAACTGTCGTTTAAAGCAGCCAACCGCGTCGCGATATCGGTGCACGAGGCATCGACGGTGGCCTCGACGACAAGGTGCTCCTCCAAGATATAGGGGTCGGCACGAATTGCAGCCATCGCGACCTCATCCGCGCGTGCGTCCGCGATTTGCTTCTTCGCTGCCAAATGCTCCTTGAGCTCCTGGCTATACTGCGTGCTCCATGGTTTAGGGCAGCACTTATTTGGTGGAGGGGTCGGTGATTTGGGTGGAAGGTGTCGCGCCGACGGTCGGGGCATGTGGGATGTGGAAGGAGGAGGAGGATGGGAGTCGGGTGTGGATTACCTGCCTAGATAGACGAGGCTGAGCAGCGTGAAGGAGGGTCGCCGGCGAGGAGGCAGCGCTGCAAGCAAGGAGTGAAGGTTTCAACTTGGAAAGGAAGACAGAAAAAGGGGAAATGTGGCTTTTGTCAAGGGGGAGGGGCAGGGAGGTAGATATTTCCGTGGAAGCCGAAAATTTTGAATCGGTTCAGCGAAAAAACTGGCGCGCAAAGTGTCGTCAGACATGGTCCCTTATTCAGCACTGTGTACGATATGTGAACATCACAAACGGTAAGGCGGTTGTGGACTTGACGGCCGAACAGGCCGCTCGGCGCCGTTTTGAGGAACGGTGACCGAGATGGAGAAAAAACTCAAGGACACCGCCGCCAAGTGCGAGTCCGCCAAGTGTGAGTCCTTGGAAACAGAAAAATAAGACGAAGGGGACCGAAATCGCCAACGCCCTTCAAGACGCTTCGAAGGCACGGTCCGAATCCCGCGCAGCGCGCGAGGAAATCCATCAAGCCGGTCAGATAGCGGCTGGTAAGCCCTTTCTTTTATAGGCTAAATTTGGGGACCGGGAGTATGCCTTGCTTAATCGACTGTGGAGTTCTCCAGACGCATATGCGGATCTGCCAAAGAGTGCTGCGGACGCCATCCATTTTTTCCAGGCCCATGAGGGGTACGAGACGGAGAAGCTCTTCTTGTCGCAGTTTGTGGGGCAGGAGCGTCCCTTACTACTAAATGACCAGATGGCACAATGGGCAGAGCTGCATAAGATGTCCAGCACGGTCATGAAGGACGTCATAGTCCGGTTGTGGCCGACCGAAGCCATTCCGGAGAGCTACTTCGGCCTCGCGCGGCATCTGGTCGATGTGCTGCCCCGGATTGACGCCGTCAAGAGGTGGTCCTGTATAGAAGGAGCGCGTATGGCTTTCGCCCATGTCAAGATGCACTGGGTGAAGATGAAGGCCAAAAAGGTGGCAGTTGAGGGTCCTCCCGAAAGCAAGACCCACCGTACACCAGAGCGCTATTTTGAGGACGTGCTAAATGGTGCCCACCTTGTAGAGGGCCAATGCTCTAAGGATGTAGTGTTCGAATAAATGAGTCCGAACTGTCCGGGGGGTTTCTATTATGAACTAAGTATTTTGTAATATATTCATTCCTTGATGAAAAGTTGTATCCGCCTGTGCAGCTGTTTATTATATCTGAGAGTTCCCAGTCGTCGGCTTCCACCCCCATGTAGATACTACAGGGGTGTTCGGAATTGTACATGACTACACTTAACCCAACGTCTTGGTCCCTGAAGGATGTGTCAGTGTGGCGAACCAGGCAATCGGACTATTCAGTTTTATTGCTCTCCCTTAGCTATAGGAGTTTGACAATGGGTCTATATAGTACTCCCTGGTATGTACACGGCTACCCTGACACGGATGCGTTACATATGTGACCGGGAAACAATCCCTCGTGTAATACGGAAAATCGCTAAGGATTGTAATGAATCGCCGAGTCGCTGACTAGCTCTCGCCGCATCATGACAGTCAGTTTTCGGCTTTCTCTACTGAGGTGCTTAACCAGATGAACCAGAAACACAATCGCAGTAGTTCTCTTTACTATCCTAGCCGACCAGACGGAACATAAGGTAGCAAAAACAGGAGCCGGGCAACCCAACTATTGACCAAAGACATGATTCGGAGCCGATGCATATAGTGCCTAGCTCGAGACGCCGAATTGTGCTATAAAGTTGTTCGGACTTTTGTTTGGCAACAAACATGTTTCCCTATAGAGCCCCTGGAAATTTTGTGCTGAGGTGTGTGCATGAGACAACTGAACAGACGGAATAAAGTCTATAAATAAAGGTGATACTAAACAAGAATTTGGTTCAGTGGGATCTGATTGATAAGTCAAAACATAATCTTACAGAATGTACCATAATCACCAAGGCCATTCTGCATGCTGGGGGTCTAGGGCTAAGGGGAAAAGCTCTATACAGGTTCTTGAGTGAAGTTGTGGTCTGCAAAATGCTTTGCACCTTCCTGGCGCACGTCTGCGCCGCTTTCGCCCAAGTAAGAAAGATTCCTTTAGAGGAATGGTCTTCGACTATATATATGGAACCGGGCTCAGAGAGAGTCCTCGTGAGTCCGAAGAATGAGTAGGTTTAATTCACCTGTGGTAAAAAAGAAAAGATGATTAAAGAAAGGGGAAGGCCGTATAAGGTCAAACCGTGTTATAGGCCTGTCCGTATATTGCCTCCGCCAATGCCCAAGGTAGTTTGAGTGCATAATTGTGCACGCGCGGTACGAATTTCGCTGATGTATGTGGCGGTGGACGGAGGTGAAACTGCTAATCCAGCCCTTGAGTTGCCGGGCTGCCGTCATGCATAACTGACCGGCCTTGCGCAATGAAGTCCGGTGGCTTAATAGCCGATGAGGTGTGCGTCTTGACAGGGCCGCTTTGTACTTCGGCCGCAATGGTCGTGGTATGCTCCTCGGTACGGAGGGAGCGCTCCATGTTTCCATTGATTGTAATGACGCCACGTGGACCGGGCATTTTGAGCTTCAAATAGGCGTAGTGTGGGACCGCATTGAAGCGGGCGAAAGCGGTTCGTTTGAGCAGTGCGTGATAGCCGATGTGGAAGGGGACGGTGTCGAAGATCAAGTCTTCGCTTCGGAAGTTGTCCGGCCAACCGAAGACGACTTCCAGCGTGGTTGAGCCAGTACAGCGGGCCTCTACACCAGGTATTACTCCTTTAAAGGTAGTTTTAGCGGGCTTGATTCTTGACGGTTCAATGCCCATTTTTCATACAGTGTCTTAATAAAGTAGATTGAGACTGCTGCCGCCGTCCATGAGGACTCACATGAGGTGGAATCCGTCGATGATTGGATCAAGGACCAGAGCTGCCGAACCTCTCGGACGGATACTGGTTAGGTGGTCCTTTCGATCGAAGGTGATCGGACAAGCCGACCATTGGTTGAATTTTGGGGTGACTGGCTCTATGGCGTAGACATCCCGTAGTGCGTGCTTGCGCTCCCTCTTAGGGATATGTGTGACATATATTCATTGTTTTTACCTCGGGGGGAAATTGCTTCTGTCCCCCTGTGTTCGGTTGACGAGGCTCTTGGTCATCGTCGTTGCTTGGCGGCCCTTTTCCCTTGTGTTCGGCGTTAAGTTTGTCGGCCTCCTTAAAGACCCAACAATTTCTGTTGGTATGATTGGTAGGTTTATCGGGAGTGCCATGAATCTGGCAAGGCCGATCCAGTATGCTGTCTAAACTGGATGGGCCATCTCTGTTTGCCTTGAATGGCTTCTTCCGTTGGCTGGGTTTGGAGTCTCTGGATCCGGCGTTGACCGTCGTGTCTTGGTTTCCTTCGTTATTGTTTTGACGCTAGTGCTTGTTGCGTCATGGCTTGCCATTGCCATCCCAGGCTTCAGAGGTTCCGGGGTCGCTGGTGCTATTGCTTCTACGAGCAAGCCAGCTATCCTCTCCCGCGCAGAAGCGGGTCATAAGTGCGGTAAGGGCTGCCATGGACTTTGGCTTTTCTTGGCCGAGGTGTCGGGCGAGCCACTCGTCTCGGACGCTATGCTTGAAGGTCGCAAGGGCTTCGGTGTCCGAACAATCCACAATCTGGTTCTTCTTGATTAAGAACTTGGTCCAGAGCTGCCGGGCCGATTCCTCGGGTTGCTGGATTATGTGACTAAGGTCGTCGGTGTCTGGGGGCCGAACGTAGGTACCTTGGAAGTTATCTATGAATGCATCCGCCAAGTCTTCCCAGCTACCAATAGAGTTTTCTGGTAGGCTGTTCAGCCAGTGCCATGCTGGTCCCTTAAGTTTGAGGGGAAGGTATTTGATGGCATGTAGATCGTCACTGCGAGCCATGTGAATGCGGAGAAGAAAATCTTCAATCCATACTGCGGGATTTGTTGTGCCATCATATGATTTGATGTTCATGGGTTTAAACCCTTATGGGAACTGGTGCTCCATTACCTCATCGGTGAAGCACAGGGGGTGTGCGGCGCCTCTGTATCGGGCCATGTCGCGACGCAGTTCAGATGACGTGCGTATGCAGTTTTCGGCCCAGGCGTGGTTATGCTCGTCGCGCTAGGCTTGATAGCCGTTTTCTCGTGCCGGAGCACGCCCCCGCGATCCGTAGATTGATCTGGTCTGACCTGCTCTATTTTCCAGGTCCTGTCGTAGGTCATATGTGTATCCCCGAGCTGTCGTTTCTCTGCTTTTACGGCGAGGTGGTGTGGGCTGGTGTTTGGCTTGAGTTGTCGTTCTGTCCCGACCATGTGGTGGTCGGTCGGGTCTGTCAGCCGCGTTACGAACGGGTGGTAGAGGCTCCTGCGCCTCATCATCGAATTGGGGTAGCAGCTTATGCTTCAGGTAACTCTTTGTTGGACATTCGAGGCCGTGTTCTTCGGCTGCCAGGACATTAGTCCATCTGTCATTGAGCAGATCTTGGTCAGCTTGAAGCTGTTGCTGCTTCTTTTTTAGGCTTCTTGTTGTGGCTATTTGTCGGCGCTTAAAGCGCTCTTGTTCTAGGGGTTCCTCTGGCATGATAAAATCTTCATCCCCGAGGCTCACGTCGTTCTCGGAGAGTGGAAAATAGTTGTTGTCCTCTGAGTCTTCGTTCCCTACTTGCTCGTCAGGGTCAACTTACCCGTCCTCCCGATCATCCTGTTCGGATGTTGGTTCGATGGGGTCTTCTCGGTCTTCGGTGTTTTCTGGAGTATCATTGTCTCTGGTGCCGGTATTGCTGTCCTTTCCGCGACGCGATTTAGAGCGGCGCCGCTGACGTGGATGCTTCGGTGGTATCTCAGGAGGTTCGTCCTCGACTGGTTCTTCTCATCATCGTCGTTGCCTTGTTTAGGTGTGTCCACTATGTACACGTCGTATGAGGAAGTGGCCGTCCAGCGTCCGGTGAACGGCGGATTTTGGGCCTGCTCCTCTCCGACATCGTCGTCTATACCGTTGATGTCTTCGGAGGCGTAGTCGAGCATGTCGGTTAGGTCCTCGACATTGGCTATAAAGTGGGTGGTGGGTGGGAGGTAAAATTCCCTATTTTCAGCCCCTAGTCCAGGCTGGGCGCAATTCGGAAGTCGTTCCTCTGTGATGGTGATGGATCACATTAAGTCCAGAGCCTCATTTAAGAGCGAGGTTTGGATGGGGACAGAAGTTCCCTGGCCGAACTCGCATGACGCGGGCTTCGAGGGTTCGGAGCTAGCATTCGGAGAAGAGCTTGGCTTTGTGATAACTGCTGGTGGTGCTATTCTCTCCGGTTCTCCAGTGTTGAGCTCTATAGCTGCAGAGAGTCCGGTGGGTTCTAAACTCCCGTCTTCGGACCTGGTGGCGTGCTCCGGATCTAAGGCCGGAGCGGTGGTTGGAGTCGTGAACCCTTGGAAGATCAAGTCTCCTCAGATATCAGCGACATAGTTCAGATTTCCAAAACTGATTTGGTGACCAGGGGCGTAGCTGTCGATCTGCTCCATGTGGCCAACCGAGTTGGCGCGCAGTGCGAAGCCGCCGAATACGAAGATCTGGCCGAGGAGGAAAATTTCCTTCGCGGCAGCATTGTTGTAGATGACTGATAGGGCCATTGAGCCTTTCGACGATGGTATAGTGGAACTCTCAATGAAAGCACCAATGTCAGTGTCAAAACCGACAGATCTCGGGTAGGGGGCCTCGAACTATGCGTCTAAGGATCAAGGGTAACAGGAGGGAGGGGACACAATGTTTACCCAGGTTCGGGCCCTCTTAATGGAGGTAATACCCTACTTCCTGCTTGATTGACTTTGATGAGTATATGGGTTACAAGAGTTCAGCTACCTCGAGATCGTAATGGCTAAACCCTAGATGTCTAGCATGTACGATTATGATCATCTCTACTGACTAAACCCTCCGGTTTATATAGACACCGGAGGGGGCTAGGGTTATACAGGGTTGGTTTATAGATAAAGGAATCTTCATATCCGAACGCCAAGCTTGTCATCCACGCAAAGGAGAGTCCGATCCGGACACGGGGGAAGGCCTTCTATCTTGTATCTTCATGGCCCGTCTGTCCGGCCCACGTCACATAGCCCGGACACCTGAGGACCCCATAATGCAGGACTCCCTCAATGTCCCCTCTCGAAGCGGCCGGACTGCTCGTAGATATCCTGATTCCTCGCCCCTGCGCCAGCGTTTGCTACGACCACGGCTGCGGTAAGGCTCTTTGCGTGCTTGACGAGGCGCTCCCGCTCCGCCCGCAGGAACTCGATGTAGCGCGCAAGGTCGCTGACGCACGTGCGGGTCACCACCTCCGCCTCCCTCCTTCGGGTGGCGGTGGCGGAGCGGGTAATGATCCCGACAGTCGACGGTGGGCTGGCGGCCGATGATGGGGTGGCGGCCATGACCACCACCTCCCGTCTTTGGGCTGCGGTTGAGGGAGTCCTGGTTTAAGGGGTCCTCGGGCGTCCGGCCTATGTGACAAGGGCCGGACTAATGAGCCATGAAGATAGACAGAAGCCGACACTCCCGTGTCCGGATGGGACTCTCCTTTGCGTGGATGGCAAGCTTGGCGTTCGGATATGAAGATTCCTTCCTCTGTAAACCGACTCTGTACAACCCTAGGCCCCTCCGGTGTCTATATAAACCGGAGGGTTTAGTCCGTAGAGGCGATCAATGATAACCCACAAGTATAGGGGATCAGTTGTAGCCCCTTTCGATAAGTAAGAGTGTCGAACCCAACGAGGAGCTAAAGGTAGAACAAATATTCCCTCAAGTTCTATCGACCACCGATACAACTCTATGCACGCTTAACGTTCGCTTTACCTAGAACAAGTATGAAACTAGAAGTACTTTGTTGATGTTGTTGGATAGGTTTGCAAGAATATAAAGAGCACGCAAATAAAAACTAGGGGCTGTTTAGATAAAAAATAACTAAGTTCGTTTTAGTATAGAGCTTTTTATCACGAGAAAGTTATTTGTCCCTAGGCAATCGACAACTAGACCGGTAATCATTATTGCAATTTTATTTGAGGGAAAGGCATAAGCTAACATACTTTATCTTCTTGGATCATATGCACTTATGATTGGAACTCTAGAAAGCATCCGCAACTACTAAAGATCATTAAGGTAAAACCCAACCATAGCATTAAAGCATCAAGTCCCCTTTATCCCATACACAACCACCCCCTTACTCGGGTTTATGATTCTGTCACTAAAGCAACCCACTATAAGTGAATCATGAACGTATTGCAACACCCTACAGCGGGAATCCATCACGCCTGCACGACACGGAGAGCACCATAGGACAGCACCAATAATAAAACATGCAACTCAAACCAATCACGATCATCAATTAACCCATAGGACAAAACGGATCTACTCAAACATCATAGGATAGCCATACATCATTGGGAAATAATATATAGCGTTGAGCACCATGTTTATGTAGAGATTGCAGCGGGTAAAAGAGGGGTTACACCGCTGCATAGAGGGGGGAAGAGTTGGTGATGAGGGCGGTGACGTTGTTGGTGTAGATTGCGGTGATGATGATGGCCCCGGCGGCGTTCCGGTGCCACCGGAAGAGAGGGGGAGAGGGCCCCCCTTCTACTTCTTCTTCCTTGACCTTCTCCCTAGATGGGAGAAGGGTTTCCACTCTGGTCCTTGGTATCCATGGCATGGGAGGGGCGAGAGCCCCTCCGAGATTGGATCTGTCACTCTGTCTCTCTTAGTTTGTGTGCTCCTAGATCTGGCCTTTCACCGTTTCTAATATTCCCGGAGATCCGTAACTCCGATTGGATTGAAATTTGAACACAATTTTTATCCGGATATTAGCTTTCTTGCAGCGAAAGAAGGGCAACAACCGCCTTACAGGGTTTCCATGATGGTCAGGGCGCGCCCCCTGCCTTGTGGCCCCCTCAGGCATTGTCTCGCGTAGATTCCACTTCCCAAAATTCACATATATTCCAAAAAAAATCTCCGTCAGTTTTTATCCCGTTTGGACTCCATTTGTTATGGATTTTCTGCGAAACAAAAAACATGCAATAAATAGGAACTGCATTTGAGCCTTCGGATCAATATGTTAGTCCCAAAAATAGTATAAAAAGTTGCCAAAAGTATATGAAAGTTGTATAATATTGGCAAGGAACAATCAAAAATTATAGATACGACGGAGATGTATCAATCACAATCATACAGGCTAGACATCTAGGGATTAGCCATTACGATCTCGTGGTAGATCAACTCTTGTAATCATCATATTCATCAAGATCAATCAAGCAGGAAGTAGGGTATTACCTCCATCAAGAGGGCCCAAACCTGGGTAAACATCGTGTCCCCCGTCTCCCTTTACCATCGACCGCAGACGCACAGTTCGGGACCCCCTACCCGAGATCCACCGGTTTTGACACCGACATTGGTGCTTTCATTGAGAGAGATCCGTTGTTTCGTCGCCAAAAGTTTCGATGGCTCCATCCAGCATCTACAACAACACTGCCCTGAGGGAGGCCACTCTCCCTGGCCAGATCTTTGTATTCGGCGGCTTCGCACTGCGGGCCAACTCGCTTGGCCACCTAGAGCAGATCGGCAGCTGCACCCCAGGCCACCAGATTAGTTTTGGAAATCTGGACTATGTCGCTGATATCCGAGGAGACTTGATCTGCCAAGGGCTCACGACCCCAACCTCCGCTCTGGCCTTAGATCCGGAGCACATCGTGAGGCCCGAAGACGGGATTTCTGAGCGCCGCACTATCTGCAGCCACTAAGCCCAGTACAGGAGAGCCAAAGGAAGTAGTGTCACTAGCAACCATCATAAAGCCTTTCTCTTCTTCGGACACTGGCTCCCAACCCTCAGAGTCAACATCGTGTGAGCTCGGCCAAGGAGTGTACTTCCCGCCGTACTCCATGGACTCTCTTCTCCCTGGCCAAACCTCGCCTTTAAGCAAGGCTCTGGACTTGATGATATCCCTCGTCACTACAGAGGAGCAACGTCCGAACTACGCCCAGCCCGAATTAAGGGCTGAGAGCGAGGAATTTTACGTCCCACCCACCACCCACTTCATAGCCACTGTCGAGGACCTTACCTACATGCTTGATCGTAACTCTGAAGACATCTATGGTATGGACATTGATGCCGGAGACGAACAAAGCCAACACCTGCCGCATACCAGACACTGGGCGGCCACCTCCATATTCAATGTGCATGGTAGATACGCCAAGAGAGGAGGGCGGTGAAGGCAGTAAGGATCCAATCAAGGATAACAACAATGGTAAATCACCAAAGAAGCGGCATAAGTGACGCCGTTCAAAATCACGCCGTGGCAAGGAAAGCAATAACGACAATAACACTCTGGAGAACGCTGAAGACCCAGATGACCCCGTCGAACCAACACCCGAGCATGACGATAGGAAGGATGGGCAGGGTAACCCTGACGAGCCAGTTGGAAGCGAGGACTCGGAGGACAGCAATTACATGCCACCCTCCGAAGACGACATAAGCCCCGGTGACGAAAATTTCATCGTGCCAGAGGAGCCCCTTGAGCAAGAACGCTTTAGGCAACAGCTCATCGCAACCGCGAGGAGCCTGAAAAGGAAGCAGGAACGACTTTAAGCCGAACGGGATACGCTCAACGACAGATGGACTAATGTCCTGGCAGCCGAAGAATACGGCCTTGCACGACCAACCAAAAGCTACCCGAAGCGTAAGTTGCTACCACAATTCGACTACGAGGCACTGGAGCCCATACCATTAGCGCGTAACGCGGCTGACCAACCACCACGTGGCCGGGACAAAACGGCAGCTCAAGCCGAACACCAGCCCACACTACCTCGCCATAAAGATAGAGACACAACAGTTGGCAAATACAGGACCTGGAAAATAGAGCAGATCAGACCAGATCGATTTACGGATCGTTGGGGCGTGCCCCAGCGCAAGATGATGGCTATCTAGTTGGACGTGACAAACAAAATCACGTCTGGGCCGAAAGCCACAGACGGACTCCATCCGAGCTACGTCACGACTTGGCCCGATATAGAGGCGTCGCACACCCCCTCTGCTTCACGGATGAAGTAATGGAGCACGAATACCCAGAAGGGTTTAAACCCATGAATATTGAATCATATGATGGAACAACGGACTCCGCAATATGGATTAAGGATTTTTATTCTCCATATCTGCATGGCTCGCGGTGATGATCTCCACGCCATTAAATATCTCCAACTAAAATTAAAGGGACCAGCCCGACACTGGCTAAATAGCCTCCCAGAGAACTCCATTGGCAGCTCGAAAGACTTGGAAGACGCCTTTCGCGAGAATTTCCAAGGTAAGTATGTCCGGCCTCCGGACGCCGATGACCTCAGTCACATCACCCAGAAGCCCGGAGAATCAGCCAGGAAGCTCTGGACTAGGTTCCTAATTAAAAAGAACCAAATTGTCGACTGTCCGGATGCCGAAGCACTCGCGCCCATTAAACATAGAGTCTGTGACGAGTGGCTCGCCCGCCACCTCGGAAAAGAAAAGCCAAAGTCCATGACGGCTCTCACCGCACTAATGACCTGCTTTTGCGCGGGAGAAGATAGATGGCCCGCTCGTAGAAGCAATTGCGTAAGCGATCCTGGGACCTCCAAAGTCAAGGACGGCAATGGAAAGCCATGACGCAATAAAGACAAGCGTCGCAATAATAATGCAAGAACCCATGGCACAATGGTCAACGCCGGATTTAGTGGCTCCTATACCGGTCAACGGAAGAAGCTATTTAAGGAAAACAGAGATGGTCCATCCAGTCTAGACAAGATACTGGACCAGCCCTGTCAGATCCATGGCAACCCCGACAAACCCGCCAACCATACCAACAGAAAATGTTGGGTTTTCAAACAAGCCGGCAAGATCAATGCCGAACACAAAGGGTAGGGGCCGCCCAGTGACAGTGAAGAAAAGGAGGCTCGCCTACAGAGCACCGGAGGACAGAAACAATTTCCCCCCAAAGTAAAAAACAATAAACATGATATACGTGACGCATACCTATGAAAGGGAGCGCAAGCACGAACTATGAGACGACGCCGCCATAAAGCTCGACGCCCCAAAACTCAACCCATGGGCAGCCTGCCCGATCACTTTTGATCACGAAGACCACCCAACCAGTATACGTCACGGAGGTTCGGCATCTCTGGTCCCCTATCCAATTATCGGCGGATTCCATCTCACGTGAGTCCTCATGGACGGCGACAGTGGCCTCAATCTACTCTACCAAGGCACGGTCCACAAAATGGGCATTGACCCTTCAAGGATCAAACCCACCGCAACTACCTTCCAGGGGGTAATACCCGGCGTAGAAGCTCACGACACAGGCTCAATTGCACTGGAAGTCGTCTTCGGTTCACCGAAAAACTTTAGATGTGAAGACTTGATCTTCGATATTGTTCCATTCTGCATTGGCTATAATGCACTTCTCGGGTGGACCACTTTTGCTCGTTTCAATGCGGTCCCAAAATACGCTCATTTAAAGCTTATGATGCCCGGCCCACCCGGCACCATAACGATCAACGGAAACACGGAACGCTCCCTCCGCACTGAGGGGAACATTGTGGCAATCGCAGCCGAAGTACAAAGCGGCCTCCTCAAGCCGCATATCTCATCGGTCATTAAACCGCCGACCTCTACTACACAGGACCGGTCAATTTTAGAGCTGGATTAGCAGCTCCAGCTCCGTCGTTCGCCTCTTATACCCGCAGAATTTGCACCGCGCATACATAATCATGCACTTAAAATACCTTGGCCATCGATGGAGGCACAATACGGACAGGCCTACAGAGCGGTTCGTCCGGACTTTAGCCTTTTCTCTTTTCTAACTATTTTCTTATCTTTTTGCCACATGTGAATCAATACATGTCATCCTAGGGACCTTAAAGGACTCTTCATGAGCCCGGCTTTCCTACAAATAACTAGGGTCTGCTCCCTTTAAGGAAGCCTTTTCGCGGAAGCACAGGCAGGGCAGACGTGCGACAGGAGGTCCAAGAGATTTTTTGTAGACCAACAATTCCATTTGAAACCTGTACAGGGCCTTTTTCCTCAGCCCTCAACCCCTGGCACGTAAAATGGCCTAGGAGGTGGTGCCATAATCTGTAAGATTACGTTCAACGTATCAAGCAGATTTTAGTGAACATAATCCGTCTTCAGTATTTGCTTTTCCGCATACAAGTGTACCTTGCTTCTCCGGTTATTTCACGCAAACACCTCGACCCAAATCACCAGGGCTTGATACGGCAACATATGGGTTCCAGAAAAAGTCCGAATAGCTCTATAGCATACTTCGGCATCACGAGTTTGGCATTATATGCATCAGCTCCGAATCATGTCTTTGGTCAATAGTTGGGTTGCCCGGCTCCTGTGCTTGCTACCCTATGTTCCGTCTTATCGGCTAGGGTAGTAAAGGGAGAACTACTGCGATTGTGTTTCCGGTTCACCTGGCCAAACACCTCAGTAGAGAAAGACGAAAACTGACTGTCATGATGCGGCGAGAGCTGGTCAACCACTCGGTGACTTATCAGAATCTTTTGCGATTTGTTCTGTATTACACGAAGGACCGTTTTCGGGTCACATATGTAACACAACCGTATTCGGATAAATGCGTACATACCAGGGGCTACATCATAGACCCACTATAAAACTCCTATGGCTAAGTGAAGGTGTTAAAGCCCTATAGTCCGATTGCCTAGTTCGCCGCATTGATGATACGTCTCCGTCGTATCTACTTTTCCAAACACTTTTGCCCTTGTTTTGGACTCTAACTTGCATGATTTGAATGGAACTAACCCAGACTGACGTTGTTTTCAGCAGAATTGCCATGGTGTTATCTTTGTGCAGAAACAAAAGTTCTCGGAATGACCTAAAACTCCACGGAGATTATTTTTGGAAATAATAAAAATATTGGCGAAAGAATCGAGGCCAGGGGGCCCACACCCTGTCCACGAGGGTGGGGGCGCGCCCCGCTGCCTCGTGGGCCCCCTGGAGCTCCACCGACCTCAACTCCAACTCCATATATTCGTGTTCGGGGAGAAAAAAATCAGAGAGAAAGATTCATCGCGTTTTACGATCTGGCCGCCGCCAAGCCCTAAACTCTCTGGGAGGGCTGATCTGAGTCCGTTCGGGCTCAGAGAGGGAATCCATCGCCATCGTCATCATCAACCATCCTCCATCACCAATTTCATGATGCTCACCGCCGTGCGTGAGTAATTCTATCATCATGTAATCGAGTTAGTTTTGTTAGGGTTTGATCCCTAGTATCCAATATGTTCTGAGATTGATGTTGCTATGACTTTGCTATGCTTAATGCTTGTCACTAGGGCCCGAGTGCCATGATTTCATATCTGAACCTATTATGTTTTCATGAATATATGTGAGTTCTTGATCCTATCTTGCAAGTCTATAGTCACCTACTATGTGTTATGATCCGGCAACCCCGAAGTGACAATAATCGGGACCACTCCTGGTGATGACCGTAGTTTGAGGAGTTCATGTATTCACTATGTGTTAATGCTTTAGTCCGGTACTCTATTAAAAGGAGGCCTTAATATCCCTTAGTTTCCATTAGGACCCCGCTGCCACGGGAGGGTAGGACAAAAGATGTCATGCAAGTTCTTTTCAATAAGCACGTATGACTATATTCGGAATACATGCCTACATTACATTGATGAATTGGAGCTAGTTTTGTGTTACCCTATGTTATGATTGTTACATGATGAACCGCATCCGGCATAATTCTTCATCACCGATCCAATGCCTACGAGCTTTTCACATATTGTTCTTCGCTTATTTACTTTATCGTTGCTACTGTTACAATCACTACAAAACCCAAAAATATTGCTATCGTTATCGTTACTTCCATATTACTTTGCTACTAAATACTTTGCTGCAGATACTAAGTTATCCAGGTGTGGTTGAATTGACAACTCAACTACTAATACTTAAGAATATTCTTTGGCTCCCCTTGTGTCGAATCAGTAAATTTGGGTTGAATACTCTACCCTCGAAAACTGTTGCGATCCCCTATACTTGTGGGTTATCAAAACTATTTTCTGGCGCCATTGCCGGGGAGCATAGCTCTATTCTTTGAGTCACTTGGGATTTATATCTGCTGGTCACTATGAAGAACTTGAAAGACGAGAAAATAAAAATTTATCCCTCAACTACGAGGGGAGGTAAGGAACTGCCATCTAGCTCTGCACGTGATTCACCTTACATTTTGAGTAAGCTTGCGACACCTAAACTTATACGCTATTAATTCGATATGTCGATGTTATTGATGATGCCACTTCGCTATGCATGATACTTATGATGAAACTACTTCTATGCTTGATACTACTATGCCACTTGGTGAATTTCTTGATGAACAACTTGCTAGGGCTAGAGAGAATGAAATTATTGAAATTGATAATATTGATGAAAGTGCTAATGAAGCCTCTCCCAATAAATATGAATTGCCAGTTGTGCCTGAGGGCTATGTTGTGGATGAAGAAACTAAAAGAGACTTTCTTGGTTGCAATGATAGAAGTGATCTTAAGAAATTATTAGCTAAGCATAAACAAAAAACTCTGAGTGCTAGAATGAAATATGATCCTGCTTATGCTAGTTCACCTATCTTTGTTACTGATAAGGATTATGAATTCTCTATTGATCCTGATATAATTACTTTGGTTGAGTCTGATCCTTTGTAAGGCTGTGAATCTGAAATTGTTGTGGCACATCTTACTAAATTAAATGATATAGCCACCTTGTTCACTAATGATGAGAGAACTGGCTACTTTTACATCCTTAAAATATTTCCGTTCTCATTAAAGGGTGATGCTAAGATATGGTTTAATTCTCTTGATCCTGGTTGTGTGCGTAGTCCTCAGGATATGATTTATTACTTATCTGCTAAATATTTCCCTGCTCATAAGAAACAAGCTGCTTTAAGGGATATATATAATTTTGTGCAAATTGAAGAAGAAAGTCTCCCACAAGCTTGGGGGAGGCTTCTCCAATTACTTAATGCTTTTCCTGATCATCCTCTTAAGAAAAATGAAAATAATTGATATCTTTTATAATGGACTAACCGATGCTTCCAGAGATTACCTGGATAGTTGTGCTGGTTTTGTTTTCAGGGAAAGAACACCGGATGAAGCTGAAATTCTATTGAATAATGTGTTGACAAATGAAAATAATTGGACACTTCCCGAGCCAACTCATGAGCCTATTCCTAAGCCAACTCCGAAGAAGAGGGGTGTTCTATTTCTCAGTCCTGAAGATATGCAAAAGGCAAAGAAATCTATGAAAGAAAAGGGTATTAAAGCCGAAGATGTTAAGAATTTACCTCCTATTGAAGAAATACGTGGTCTTAATTTACCACCTGTTGAAGAAATATATGATCTTAATCCATTACCTATTGAAGAAACTTATGGTCTTGATAACCCGACACAGGTAGTAAAGGTAAATTCTCTCTATAGATATGATAAAGCTGAGATCCCTCCTACTAAGTTTGCTAGCCAATGTTTGGATGAGTTTGATAACTTTATGGTTAAGCAAGAAGATTTTTAATGCATATTTTGGTAGACAATTAAAAAAAATGCTTATATGATTGAACACTTGGGTGATTATATGTCTAGAGTTAAAGGTGAACTTAAAATCACTAGTAAACATGCTTCTATGGTTACCACTCAAGTAGAACAAGTACTTACAGCTCAGAACGATTTGCTCAATGAATTGAATAGTAAGAATAATGATTTTGCTATTAGAGTAGCTACTAGAACTGGTAAAATGACTCAGGAACCTTTGTATCCCGAAGGCCATACTAAGAGAATTGAGCAAGATTCTCAGAGAAATAATTTAGATGCACCTAGTCCTTCTAAAAAGAAGAAAAAGAAAAATGATATGACTTTCCATGCTTCTAGTGAACCTATTGCTGAACCACCTGTGAATCCAAATGAAATTTCTATTTCTGATGCTGAAACACAAGCTGGTAATGAACATGAACCTAGTGATGTTAATGATGATGTTCATGATAATGCTCAACCTAGCAATGATAATGATGTAGAAATTGAACCTGTTGTTGATCTTGATAACCCACAATCAAATAATCAACGTTATGATAAGAGATATTTTGTTGCTAGGAAACACGGTAAAGAAAGGGAACCATGGGTTCAGAAACCCATGCCTTTTCCTCCGAAACCATCCAAGTAAAAGGATGATGAGGATTTTGAGCGCTTTGTTGAAATGATTAGAACTATCTTTTTGCGTATGCGTTTAACTGATATGCTCAAAATGAATCCTTATGCAAAGTATATGAAAGATATTGTTACAAATAAAAGAAAGATACCGGAAGCTGAAATCTCCACCATGCTTGCTAATTATACTTTTAAGGGTGGAATACCTAAGGAACTTGGAGATCCAGGAGTACCCACAATACCATGCTCCATTAAAAGAAACTATGTTAAAACTGCTTTTTGTGATCTTGGAGCCAGTGTTAGTGTTATGCCTCTCTCTTTATATCGTAGACTTGACTTGAATAACTTGACACCTACTGAAATAACTTTGCAAATGGCTGATAAATCATCTGCTATACCTGTCGGTATTTGTGAGGATGTGCCTTTTGTGGTTGCAAACGTTTCTATTTTAACGGACTTTGTTATTCTTGATATTCCCGAGGACGATAGTATGTCTATTATTCTTGGAAGACCCTTTTTGAATACTGCAGGGGCTGTTATTGATTGCAACAAAGGCAATGCCACTTTTCATGTTAATGGCAATGAGCATACGGTACACTTTCCGAGGAAACAACCTCAAGTTCATAGTATCAATTCTATTGGAAAAATTCCATCGAATATTTTTGGAGGTTTTTGATATTCTTATTATTGGGGATGTGCATATCCCCTTTGAGGTAACATAGTGTTATTAGAAATTTCTCCAGTTTCATGTAATTCGGAATGAGTTTGTTAACAAGACCTGATCAACCTTGTTAGTGGATTCCTTTTGATGAGCATGAGATGGACGAAGCTAGAAAGCACAACCTTCTATACCCTTCTTTTACTTTCTGTTATTTAGTTTAAATAAAGTAAAAATAGTATTTTTTTGTTAGTTTTCTGAATTATCCGTGCAATATAAAAATACCCCGAAAATAAAAGTTCTCCAAATGCCCTGCCTATTTAATATGATTTTTTCTGGAATATTTGAGAATATCTGGCACTGAGAACACAGCAGGGGGAGCAAGCACCTAGCCATGAGGGTCCAGGGCGCGCCCACCCCCTGGGCGCCCCCCCTGCCTCGTGGGCCCGCGGTGGCCCCCCTCCACTTATGCCAGCTACCACACACTTCTTCTTTCTCCCAAAAAAATCACCATCCAGCTCAAGCACGAGTTCTAGCTCATTTTGCTGCGATTTTCGACCTCCTTGCTCAAAGCAACTCTCACAAAACTGCTTTGGGGGATTGTTCCTTGGTATGTGACTCCTCCATTGGTCCAATTAGTTTTCATTCTAGTGCTCTATTCATTGCAAATTTGTGCTGCCTCATTGTGCCTCTACAACGCTCCAAACGGAGGGGGGAATGGCGCTCCCACCTCCCACCCCGGCGCTGATCTCACCACCGGCGATCTCCCATCCTCTCCACTGATATCTTCATCTTTTCCGATCATCTTCTTCGGCGTCTTCTCTGGATCAAGGCAATACCCATCTCCTATGGGTTCTTCTGGTGGATCTACCCTTGGCTTGGATTTCTCCAAGGGTAGGGTTTTTTCGGATGAGGTTTTCAGATCTACTGGTCGCACAATTCATCCGATGGGAAGAGGGAGGGCTTTCATCCTGATCGTGTCCTTCAGTAGGCATGCTTTCCGCTTATCTGAAGATTCTGTGGCGGCGGCGCTGGAAGCTGCGCTTGGTGGCTCGGCAATTGATCTTCGGGTTAGTCACGTCAAAGACAAAGTTTTTTCTTTCCAAGTCTCATGCAAGCAAGTTGGCTTTATTATTATGGATCTTCGCTCTTTTTCTTGTGATCTGTTCAAGTGTTATTTTCATCTTTGGGGTAATGGAGGCCCTAACTGGTTCAGAGAACTCAAGATCTGGCGTAAAGAATGTGATGCTGAATGGATCTTGATTAGCCCTACCAAGCATAGGTCATCGTTAGGTTTGTTGGCTATGCATAAGCCCCCGGTAAAATCATCTTTGAAATCTAGTGGTGATGCAAGTAAGAAGCTGTCTTTTGCAACTTTTGAAAAGTATTCTGCTTGCAAGGGCTATAGATATCCAGCTTCTCAGACTTGCATCGACGATATAGCTGAAGCGGGATATGATCTTTCTTCCAATGAGCGTGTTGTCTTTCGGCAATCTCCTGCCCCGGATTTGCTTTGGACGGTGGCAAGGCCACCCATTGTGTTTGGTACGGTTCACGTGTCGCGGGAGTTGCTCCGGCGGAACATTGCTCCGCTGTCCGGTCCGGTTTTGGCGGATCCGCAAACCGTGATCTCCGCTAATCTTTCAGCGCAATTTGAGGAAGCGGGAACCTCTCAGATTCAAACAAGATGTTTGGTATCGGGCCCGTCTCGGGCGGTTAACACGTCTATGGAGGGTTCGGAGGCTCAGGTTGGTTTTGACTTGGGTGGGCCTGGCTTTGATTTGTCATCTGCTGGGCCTCCTGATTGTGGGCTGGATTCTTCTATGCATCAGGTTTCTGACCCAGTGGCTATGGAAGCCCACCATGTCACTCTCCCACCTTTGCTGCCTAGCCCAACTGCTAATGGGTCTTTTCCGCCCCTGGGTCCAGCTTCTTTGGGCGATGGTTCAGATATCCCCTCCTCTCAAGAGGCTACGAAACAGTTTGAAGCCATGGTCGATGACATGGTGGACCGCGTGATGACATGTCCTAACTGCTCTCAAAGGGGCCACCTGTCTACGGCATGTGGAATGCGAGCGGTCTGCTCGGCTTGCTCCCGCCCTGTTCACTATAGCAGAGACCGTAATGATTTCGCGCGCTCAAATGGATTGGTTTGGAAGCCAATTTTGGTGCAACAAAAAATGATTTTATCGGAATCTGCTGCCTCTCATGGGAACAGAGACGGAGTTATTGGGATAGACTGTCCAGTCCCATCGCCGCCGCCCCCATTGCATCTTCCCTCTCCTCACGCCAAAGAAAAACCACGAACACCCCCTTCTCCATCCATGGTGAACTATGAGCTTGATCCTCAGCGCTTCGTGCCTGTTGGCCACCACATCATCGATGGTGGCGATCGTCGGTGACGGTGTCCTGGACTAGGGGGTACTCACCACGTCGTCTCCCGATCAGTTGGATTGGGCCGAGGATCCCCATGGCCGTATACTCATGGGCCAGTCCGGACAGTTGCCGCATACAAGGAAGATTCCACAAGACTTGGCGATCAAGACAAGGACTCCTCCCCCACCGGCGTATTCGGCTAGGACTCTTGTTATCCTAGGCCTCTGGTGCATTATATGAACCGAGGTCAGGCTAGTCGATAGAGATAGACAACAATCATACCATAGGCTAGCTTCTAGGGTTTAGCCTCTTTGATCTCGTGGTAGATCCACTCTTGTAACAGACATCATCAATATTAATCTAGCAGGACGTAGGGTTTTACCTCCATAGAGAGGGCCCGAACCTGGGTAAACATCGTGTCCCCTGTCTCCTGTTACCATCCACCTTAGACGCACGGTTCGGGACCCCCTACCCGAGATCCGGCGGTTTTGACACCGTCATTGAGAGTTCCTCTGTGTGTTCGGCAAAAGGTCGATGGCTTGCCTGCAGATCAACTGCGACTTCAGCATCTTCGTCACCAGCTCAACTGGTCACCTTGGTTCGACCAAGGGCTGTGCCCTACCTCCATCGTCATGTTCGGATGAGGGCCTTCATCAACACCAACTCCGATCTCTATCAAGATCATGGAGGAATCATCCAGGGAGCCCGGGGGCTCAACGTCAACATTGCCCTCGAGGCGACCGCCTTTATTTTTTACGAACAGCGGACTTGTGTCCGCCGCCACCGCCTCCTCAAGCGTCGTTTTAACGATTGCTTCGGTGGAATTGTGCGGAATTGAGTCTACAACAACCCTGGAAAATTTCATCGAGTTCCGATGGAGGAATCTCCGGCAATCTCCGATATATCGGAGCCGCATTGAACCTGGACGAGAATCCGGACGAGTTTAGGGTGTGGTGTCCAGATTCTAGCTCGGACTTCCTTTGGAAGATCCAACCGTTGATCGGTTGCGGAATTCCGATATCTACCACCCCTCAAAATTTCAGCTCGACCCGACCGTCCAAACTCCGGAAACCTTTCGATTAGTGCATCACTTTTCGGATCTGTTTTCTGCGCGAAAACGAATCCGACCCGAGTTCGTCTTTTTTTATGAACAGGATTTCAGACATCCTTTTTGAAGGAAGTGTTTATGGGGTATTGTGTTTTGTTTTCGAACACATCCCACTAACTTTAAGATCTTTTGAACATGATCTTCAACATCATGCTGGTGTCAAACCAGTCCGGCAATATTGCTCCACGGCTGCCGACCTGCACTAGACATGTCGTCACTTTGTTGAGCCGAGCTCAACTTCTTCGGATCATCATCTCGGCAAGCCGAACAAGAGTCCGGCATCGCGAAGGATAAATCAGCACCAACATCGCCGCCCCACGGATTACATGGAGCGGGCATACCGGCATCGCCGCACGGTCGCTTCATCAAGCCGGCATCCACCTGCATCGGCAGGGCCGCACTATTGCTTCTTCAAGCTGGTGTCCATCACGCCGACCTACTTCGACATCTCGGCTGGACCGGGGGCTTCGCCATCTCTTCATCAACCTACTCCAGACACTTCGGCGTCACTAGCCGACCAGGCAATGGGTGCGCGGATCGAGTCCCAATTTTGGGAATCACCTTCCTTTGGATTGCTACAACACATAAATCAGGTCCATCAAATGGTGGCCGCATTATCGACGGTCGCATGATGGTTCGGTCAGTTTCCGTACCTAGTCCGGCGAACGTCGCATCCGGAACTCGGACCGACACAGTGAATCTAAACTTCATACGCCTTTATTGCATTACGCCGACGACCTGCATCGACATTGACTTCGGCGCCAGGCCATATTTCTTTTATTACTCACTTTACATAAATTATTTATTATGCAACATTTTTTTTAATTCTTATTATTACTATTATCCCCGGTCTACACTATTTTTTGTGCACAGGAAAATGATCCAGCCGGACTATATCCTTTAGCGTCACCTCGGCTGGACGGGGGGCTTCGTCAACACTTCATTACCCCATGCAGGGGACTTTGGCATCACTCTGCCGTCCTGCATTGACCGTGCTATGTCACCACTTCGGAGTGCTGAGCTCTTTTGCTCCGCCACCTCGGGATCGGCTTGGGGGATGGAACCTTGTCCCGCATCAAGCTCGGACCGCGTCGTCAATACCGAACACATTAACCAGCTAAGTTGCCTTCATGCTCAAAGTTTTAAATTTTAACTTGTGTTCGCTCGACCAAGCATTATACTTTTTGGAAAAAAGTTGCTTGTAAAAATTTTCCTTGTCGAACATTTGTTCAAGACACACTTGACACGCTACCGCTCATTATACAGGGGCTTCTTTAATGAAGCTTATTAATCTGAGCTTTATGCCCAACACATGTGTCACACTTCCGCATGTACCTTTTATTCACCATTATATGCATCGATATGACTTAAGTTTTGGCCAAGCTGGGTTGCTCGGCTCTGTGCTTACCCCTCGTTCCCGATTGTTCGGCTAGGAGCTAAAGGAGCACCTCTGCGATTATTCTTGCCGGGTCAGCCGGATGTGTACCTCGGTAGGTGAAGCCGAAAGCTAGCGTTCTTAAGGGAATACTCGGTCGGTGAACTAAAAGATTATTTCTTACCTATTCATTTACCTGCCCCAGATGTTTTTCTGCTCTTTTCGCAGTCCGGACATGCACTTTAGGGCATGCCTCCCGAGAAAAGGAACCCCTAACGGAACTATTCTCCCGGAAGATGTTTCTTACTAACCATGTAATATAACATAACTAGTTGGGCACTTATGCGATAAAGCACTAATGACCCATCGCTGGTCTCCACGCATGCCCGGTTTTTATAACCGCGGGTATTCGGACACACTCCATACTATTGGGTCCAGAGGTTCAAGCGAAAAGGTCCGCTATGACAAACGATCTACAATCCGGCTAGAAGGCATTTTACATGTCACCTTACATTATATAGTCAAATTTTACCCAAGTCACTTGGGGGCTCTTATGTTTATTTGAGCCGTTTTATAATAAGTGTTTTTCTTCTTAGTCATTGCAGAGTTTTTATTATTATTTATCACTCCTTTTCTCGACACGAGTGTGCGGTCACTAGCCGGGGAGCCTAATTTCTCTCTCAAAACCGCTAGAGTTTAGTTTTGGCCTGCCCTAATGAGAAGTACTCCGCCTTGAGGATGGGAGGCTGAAGCCGTGGGCTGACCAGCTTGAAGTCTTGAGATAGGATGTGTCATGTTAAAGCACGCGAAGCACTTTTTTATCTAAAGTCCAATTTTGGATTGGCACGAACACTTGATCTTGTTCGGACGTCATGTTTTTTATGGCGTTTTTGGTTTTCAAGCTTTTGGCACTTTTACCTATTTGTGTGTTTTCAGCACAAGTCTCGCGATCAACGCCGAGACACCTTTAGAGATTCGGCAAAAACATTCTCGGATATTGCTATATATGCATCAGTTTCGAATTGTGTCTTCGGTCAATAGTTGGGTTGCCCGGCTCCCGCGCTTGCCTCCTACGTTCCGCTTTGTTTGGCTAGGTGTGCAAAGGGAGAACCACTGCGATTGTGCTTCCAGCTCGCATGGTCAAGCACCTCGATGGAAAAGCCAAAACTGACTTTCTGTCGGTGTAAACTGGTCAGCGATCCGATGACTATATTAAATGATGGTCCATTCATAAAATTGGCGAAGTGTTTCCAGCTTGACCTCGATCGTCACGAACACTACCGGGGGCTAGTAACTGGCCTCCCAAACTAAATCCTCAATATTTTGCTCTTACATTGGAGCTGAGGTTTCATGATCATGCTTAGCATGACAACCCAAAGAAAGGAACCGATAGCGGGACTATTTTCTTTGGAAGACATTTCTTCTGTTAAACAGTAATATAACATATCTCTCTGCGTACCTTTGTTTATAAAACCGTATGGCCAGATTGCCTTGTTTGTCGTAAATCTTTGCCCTCATAAAGGCTTTATAAAGTAGGACAAACAATCCTCGGCTACTGGCCGAGGAGGTTGAAGCCAATGGTCGATCAACAAAGTTTTGTACAATGCGGATCCGAGCATTAATGACATAAAGTACTTGGATACATTGAGTCATTACACATAATTTGTGATTTTACTATGGATATCGATCCTTAATTGACCACCCGTGCCGCATTAAGGCTCGAGAACTCTTGGGCTTGGGCTTATTATTTACAAATATTAAAGGGCACATCAATCCCCGATCGGGTGTTGCCACCGACCGGTGTCTCGGGGCTACAACATTGCATGTTCTATGCCGAAAATTTTAAGTGCAATCTGTTTCGAGGAGATTTTGATCCTCGGGTTGGTCGGCCGCACAACCCGAGTCTCGAGGACTGAGCACGCCGCTTTTGTGTCGAAGTATTACTGCGAGCTAGGACTTGATCCTCGGGCCGATTTTGCAAATCAACTTTGAGTCTCGGTGGCTCTTTGGGATCAGCGGTCTTACGTCATCCTTGGTGCATCTCGGGTTTTAGACCGATACACACCTTGTGGGCTCTTGGCTATGTATCTCGGCAGAGAATAAATTGCACCAATCAAAAATATTGACAAAAATCGGCCCACATTCGGGGTGGTGCACCACCTCGGAAGCAGTCTGGCATAAAGCTCGGACGCTAGTGGCTGGCTCCATAGAGGGCAATTCCGGCATTAAGCTCGGCTAAACTTCTTCAAACTTCTTTGAACCAAGGTGATTTACGACACCTCGGATACAGTCCGGCGTTGGAGCTCGGATACATAGTCCGGCGATAGAGCTGGGAAGCAGTCCGGCGTTGGTGCTCGGCTGCAAAAGATACCTCGAATGTAGTCCAGCGTTAGAGCTCGGACGCAAGAGGACACTGCCTCCCGGGAATAACTTCAAACCCGAGGTGTGGCATAAAAATAACAAGTCATTGATAAAGGTCGGAAACTTAAAGGGGCTCCTCGGATACCCGACGTGTAAACTCGCCGAATGCATTTCGGCGATCCTCAAGATCGAAGATGGGAAGATTTGTTGAACCAGTTTTCAAGACCGGCAACTGAAGATGAAGAACAGTTCGGAAGAATCGTGGAGCGTCCCTAAACTTGAAGACCGGTTCAGGGGGCTACTGATGGTGTCCTGGACTAGGGGGTACTCACCACGTCGTCTCCCGATCAGTTGGATTGGGCCGAGGATCCCCATGGCCGTATACTCATGGGCCAGTCCGGACAGTTGCCGCATACAAGGAAGATTCCACAAGACTTGGCGATCAAGACAAGGACTCCTCCCCACCGCATATTCGGCTAGGACTCTTGTTATCCTAGGCCTCGGTGCATTATATAAACCGAGGTCGGCTAGTCGATAGAGATGAACAACAATCATACCATAGGCTAGCTTCTAGGGTTTAGCCTCTTTGATCTCGTGGTAGATCCACTCTTGTAACACACATCATCAATATTAATCTAGAAGGACGTAGGGTTTTACCTCCATAGAGAGGGCCCGAACCTGGGTAAACATCGTGTCCCCTGTCTCCTGTTACCATCCGCCTTAGACGCACGGTTCGGGACCCCCTACCCGAGATCCGCCGGTTTTGACACCGACAGTCGGCTTCCTCGCACCTTCTTCACGCCTGCTGCTCGGCCGACCCGCCGCCATGAGGACTACATGGTTGCTGAAGTAATGCCGGCGCCGGACGGACCGCTTGGCCCGGTGCGTGAAGAGGTGGTTCAGTTTCTGCAAGATTCAAGTATTATGGTTCGTTCTGCTCAGCCGTGGTTCCATGGGGTGGGTCAGTTTCAAGTCAGAGATCCGTCAGTTAGATACACCCTGATCCAGCATGCGCCTTTTCCGTTGGGCAATGTTCATTTTGTTAGATTTATGAAGCATGATGAGGGGGAAAATTTCAAAGGAACAAATGGTTTTTGCAAGGGTTGGTTAATGTTCATTGGGATTCCTCTGGACTACCGCACTACTGAGTTCATATCGCAGGCTGTTGGTACTTTCGGCAAGTTTATTTCTTGGGACAGTGAGGATCCTTACCTTGTCCGAACTATGGTGGAGGCTAGTTTTCCTGATACTCCGTTAGTTCCAAGAGATGTGGTTTTTTGTGATTATGCGGAATGGGGAGGTGCCCAAGTGTCCTGGACTGCTGCATGTTATGTTCTTGGGGCTGATTTTGCAGATCAAATGCCAAATGATGAAGACCCAATGCCGTTAGATGGTAACCCCCACCCGTTGCCTGGTAACTTGCTCCAGGATAATTTGCCGTTTGTTCTTCCTCCGTACCCAATGTTGGGTTGGAATGATGCTCCTCTAGTTCCACCTGCTCCACCTGTTAATGAGGATGTGCCTGGTTGGGGTAATGTAGTTTGGGGTGATGAAGCTGCTGATGAGCAGGTCTTGCAGCCGCCTGCGCCTAAACAGGATCAAGTTTCTATTGTGACTGACCAACCTGAGGGCTCAGTGTCTGTGGATCAACCAGAGCCGGACAATCTGCATGTTCCTCCACCAAATCTTCAGCAGCATCAAGTCTTTGAGGAGAATCAGTTGTCAATCGAGCCCTACCAACCACCTGTCATTCAGTATCATGAGATATTCATTGGCATGGCGCGTATCGTCGCTGGCCCTCCTCTCCCTCCGGAAATGATCTGGAAGAGGTCTTTCCAGAACCTCATGTTTGATTTCTCAGTGAAGGAAGTGCCCAGGTCTATCTTTTGCAAGCCGTTGGGCGCATTCATTTATTCCAAGAGGACTTGGTCCATTGCTTTTAATGTGTCCAAGCAGAGGTCTTGTTTGCATGCTTCTCTGCCCATGGTTGTGTCTGACAGAAGAGCTGTTGTGGTGAAGCGACCGGTGGCCAAAGCTTTATTTGAGAACCTGCCTGCAGATTCTCCCTCTGCTTCTGAAGATGTGGCACCTGCTATTGCTGCCATTTCAGTTTCTGCTGCATCAACACCTGTTTCTGCCTCTACTGAATCAACACCTATGGTTTTCTCTGTGGAACAAACTATCAGAAAGCGAAGAGAGAAGAAGAAGCCCCCTGTGGTCGATTCTTTGTTGAGACGTTGTACTCGGAGCGCGCCAAAGTTAGATGGCTTCAAAAACGTGGTTTTTGAGCAGCTCTCGCTTCAGCCATCAAAGAAGCGCCCACGTGCCAAGCCCATGGAGGACAAGGCCCAGCCCACTTCTGCGGAAGGCGCTGAGGATGATTTGACTGCGGCACCTCCACACACTCCTATTCGAGTGCTTCAGGCGATTGGCGCGGAGCTGGAGATCGATCCCTCTCTGCTGTCGGTGGATAAGCTTATGGCTAATCCACAGGAGGACTCGTCCGCATCTTCAGCTTAATGATTATGTCATTTATTTGTCTCCACCTCGGTTGCATGTTACGCGTGTTCTCTCTATGGTTGATCTATATGGGTTTAGGGAACTGTCATTTTGTGGCTCTGAACTATGTTATCTTTTGGGTCGTATGGCATTGTATGTCATGCTTTATATTCTTTTATGCTCATCGGTGGTTAATGAATCGTATCAAAACGCGTAGTTGGAAGGTTTTATGTTGGAATGTCCGTGGCTTGAACCCGATATCTGAGACATCGCTCTGTCAGAGAGAAAGTGGTGAAAGTCAATGTTCGATGGTTGTCTTCAAGAAACTAAGCTTGCTTCCTGCTCTCGGCAACTATGAAATCCATCTGTCCTCATGGTTTTGATCAATTTGTTGAATATCCATCTAGAGGTGCCTCGGGGGCCTTTTGACCGCTGGCGATCGGATGTGTTCCATGGCACTCTCTTACAAGCTAAACCATACGCTATTGTCATGCGGTTTACTTACATCCATAACAATGAGCAGTGGTTTCGGTTAATGTTTATGGTCCTTGTCGAGGTGAACTTAGGGATGAGTTTGTCTCATGGATATACAATTTGGATATTGACCCTGGCCAATTGTGGATGTTGATGGGAGATATCAATTTTATTCGTTGCACTGATAATAGGAACCTCCCGGGTGGTGACATAAATGATATGTTTATTTTCAATGAAATTATTGGCCATTTGGGATTACTTGAGCTCCCCTTAAAGGGAAGACGATTTACTTGGTCCAACATGCTGGACATGCCTCTTTTGGAGCAACTGGACTGGGTGTTTACTTCTGCTAGTTGGATTAACTCATATCCCATGACACAAGTGACTCCTTTGGAAAAAACTGCGTCTGATCATGTGCCTTGCCTGGTTAACATCAGTACATCCATCCCAAAGGCACATATCTTCAGATTTGAAAACTTTTGGGTGCATCAGGCTGGCTTCTTTGATTGTGTGCAAGAGGTTTGGAATCGTCCTTCTCGTAAAAATCATATTGCATCAGTTATTGTTGATAAATTAAAGGCTTTGCGGTTTGCTTTGAAGAAATGGCAGAAAGGTTTATCTCATATTAAAGGGCTAATTGAGAAATGTAACTGGGTAATTCTTTGGCTGGACAATCTTGAGGACATGAGACATCTTTCTGCACCTGAGAGTAACTTCAGAAAAATCATCAAGCAGCACCATGGACACTTGCTGCACATGCAATATCTTTACTGGAGGAAAAGATGTACTATCAGGTGTATTAAAGTTGGAGAGGAAAACACCAAAAATTTTCAGGCCATGGCAACTGAAAGATTCAGAAACAATTCAATTGCTAGTCTGGTGTTGCCTAATGGATCTATTACTTCTAATCATGAGGTTATGGCCAGAGAGTTCTTGATTTCCTTCAAGAACAGAATGGGGATGATTAGGCCAATAGTTTTGGATGAGAACATTCTTTCATTAATACCTAGGGTTCTGGGCTTGGAGGTACTTACAAAACCTTTTGAGATTAAGGAGATGGAGCAGGTTATTAATGAAATGCCTATTGATAAGGCACCTGGGCCTGATGGCTTCAATGGTCTTTTTCTTAAAAAGTGCTGGCCAATAATCTCTGTTGATTTTATTCAGTTGGTGCAGGAGTTTCATGCTGGTACATTGCAGTTAGAAAACCTCAATGATGCTTACATTACACTGATACCAAAGAAGCAGTCGCCTGAGGGGGTGGGAGACTTTCGGCCTATCTCCCTTACTAGTGTTGGCCTCAAATTCCTTACAAAACTGGCTGCTAATAGATTTCAGCAGGAAATCATTAAATGTATCCATAAAAACCAATATGGCTTCATAAAATCAAGAACAATCCAGGATTGTCTTGCATGGACTTTTGAATGTATCCATCAGTGCAACCAGTCTAAGCAGCCCATCCTTTTGCTCAAGTTGGATTTTGAGAAGGCCTTTGATTCCATTCAACATGAGGCTATATTAAGGATTCTTGCTGCAAAAGGTTTTGATAATAGATGGATTACATGGATTAGCGATTCTTGTCTTGAGCACTTCTTCATCTTGCTCAATGGAGTTCCTGGCAATCATTTCAAATGCAAATGTGGAGTTAAGCAAGGGGATCCAATCTCTCCCTTCCTCTTTGTTATTGCTGCTGATCTCTTGCAGACTTTGATCAATAACTTCTTCAGCAGGGTTTGATAAGCAGGCCTCTGCCAACACATGATCCTGATTTTCTAGTGGTCCAATATGCTGATGACACACTGTTATTCTTAAAGGCTGACAGGGACCATTTGGGGGCACTGAAATCAGTGTTATATTCTTTTTCTGAGGCAACTGGTCTTCAGATTAACTTTCATAAATATTCCATGTATCCCATTAATGTGATTGACCAGGATGCTATTGATCTTGCTGCTTTCTTTGGCTGTAAGTTAGGCAAAATGCCCTTCACATATCTGGGCCTGCCTGTTGGGACTACCAGGCCTAAGATTGTGGATCTTATTCCATTAGTAGATTGTATGGAGAGAAGATTGACAGCAAGTTCTTGGTTCTTGCCTCAGGGAAGCAGGTTGCAATTAGTTAATTCTGTCATTTCCTCTTTGCCTATCTTCTTCCTTTGTATCCTGTCAATCCCTCAGGGTATTTTGAAGCAGTTGGAAAGGATCCAAAGGCAGTGTTTATGAAGGAAATATGGTCAGGAGAAGGGCCATTCATTAGCTGCTTGGCCTCTTGTTTGCAGGCCCAAAACAAAGGGGGGGACTTGGTATCTTGAATCTGGGTTTGCAAAATGATGCTCTGCTACTGAAATTTCTGAATAAATTTTACAATAAAATGGATGTGCCTTGGGTTCACTTAATTTGGGATTCTTATTATTTTGAACGAATTCCTCATGATACCAACCTTTGTGGCTCTTTTTGGTGGAGGATGTACGCAAATTGATGGATAATTTCATAGCGATTCTTGAGGTGGATGTTCGTCTTGGAACCTTTGTGTTGTTCGGTGCGACTATTGGCAAATTGGGAACATCCATGTGCCTCTTCTAGATCGATTTCCTAGGCTATATTCTTTTTCTCTCCACAAAAACCTTTCACTCAAGGAAGTCTTTATGGCTGGCAGCTTGCAAGACCTCTTTTACTTGCCCCTCATTGAGCAAGCTTTTCAAAATTTCAGCAGCTTTCGACCCTAATGGGATATTTCCATTTGGACTATAGCTGCCATGACTCTTGGGAATGGAGGCATGGAAAGAAGTCTTCTTATACTGCAAAAAGTTTTATGATTTTGCTTACCACCAATGGTAGCAAACCCCATTTTGAGCTGGATTTGGAAGAGCTGTTGTACCATGTCGATCAAGATGTTTGCTTGGCTAGTTATAATGGACAGGGTTAACACCAAGGACATGATTCAGAGAAGGCATTGGAAGATTAATGAGGGACCACAATGTGTTCTATGTCCAACGAGGATATTGGAGGACAGAAACCACCTTTTTTCTGTGCAACTTGATGCTCGCGTCTGGACCTATCTGCAGATTATTTGGAAAGACAATGAGGACATGGTGGAGATTGCCTTCCATGCTAGAAAGGAGTTCAACAAATCTTTCTTTCGGAGGTGGTTTTTATGCACAGTGGAACATTTGGAAGGTAAGAAATGATGAGCTTTCAGGAACATCAAGCCTTCCTTGAGCATGGAGATATGGATTCATTCATGATCTCACTCTGCTTTCTCATAGAATCAAACAGAAGCACAAGGAGGCCTTACTTAAATGGATTGATTTCCTTCCTCCTTGAGGGGAGTGGCTTTTGTTCTCTTTTGTATTTTTGTATATATCAGGTCTAGACTACTTGTATAGCTTTCTTTTGCTATTTTACTCCTCATCTTGAGGAGACCTTGTACTACCTCTGTTTTTTTCTTTGCATTAATAAAATGCTGTGGGGTGCAAGCCCTGCAGTCTTCAAGGTCAAAAAATTTTTTGTGCTGCCTGGGTGACTATGTTCTTGAGCTTGCATGTCAAATTTATATAGTTCCAAGTAGTTCTAATGCATGATATAGGCTCTAGGCACTTGTAGGAGTAGTTGCTATCAATTTTGTTGAGCTTGGTTCACTTTTATTTGAAGTTACTAAAAATTTCAGAAATTTTTCAGAGGAAGAAATATGCTTAAGAAAATGTATCAAGGTGGTTCATCAAGGAAGCAAGGGCCCAGGCTTGCAATGCGTGATGCTGATGATGAACCACCAAGGGACGCCCCAGTGCGGCCTTGTGAATGGCCTTCTGAGGATTTCATGGATCAAGCAAGAATTAAGGAAGAATTTAACACATATTTGCGCAACACTGATCTTGTGAGCTTCGAGGCAGAAAAGTGCCGTCAGTACCACTATCTCACTAGTTCCTTTGTAAGGAGGTTTGAATTTTCATCTTCGCGCAATTCTCAAACTGTCCCGTTTGATCTTTATGAAAATTCTTATACTATGGACTTAGAGGATTTTACCACTGCTTGCAAACTTCCACAATGGGGTAGTTCTAGTGAACCTCACAAATCTGAATTTAGAGATTTTCTTACTAGTATAACTGTGGGGGAATCTAGAGACATAGGACAAGCTACCATAGGGAGCATTCATTTTCCCGCTATACATTATTTTGCTCTCTTCATAGGTAGGTGCATAAATGGTAAGGATTAAGCATGTCACATGTGTGTCCATGACCTTAGTATTCTTAGGAGTACTGTGTTATAAACATTATAATTTGGGAGCCATTGTTGCACGTAGGTTGCATCATAATAGATTTAATGGAGATTTCTTTGGTGGAATTTATGCAACCCGTATAGCTAATTTTCTTGATATAGCCATACGCGAGGATGATATTGAGTTGCCTCCTACCTATTTGGATTATGAGGCTATGGTTCGTCATCATTTTGTTGAGAGGAACGATCAGTTCCTCCAGTACCGACTAATCTTTGACAGACGACGCACCTATCACGTCGCTCTCCCTGCTTCTACTTTCTTTGACTTTCAGGCAAAGGGGAGATATTACATAACCAGAGAGGAGGCGGAGGAGTATAAGAGGAGGGCTGAGATAGCTCGCCTCCATGCTGCAGCACACGATGCAATGACCGCTACATCTCAGTACGACCCCAACTAAAACTTTGGATATCCGCCAGGTCAACCGTGGCACTAAACCAACTTAGGCCAAAAGCCTAAGCTTGGGGGACTACGTATTTCTCACCGACATTACATTTATGTTCACACACTCATTGCTAGACGTCGGTGCTCATACTCTTTCACTGTAATATCCATGCTAGTTTATTTTCCCTTTTATTCTTTCTTCTTGTGTGTTTGATAAACCTTAAGAAAAAAAAAATTAGTTGTAGCTTTAGCTAGTTTACTTTTCATGTTGTAGTAGTAATAACTAAAAGAAAACCCAAAAAGACTCATGTTCTTCTTTTGCTTGTTGGGAGCTTTCCCGTGTAAATAGTTCTATTTCTTTTCTTTTCTTTGGGGGTCGATAGGAGAAGATCATGATTAAATTGTTGAAGTGGCTCTTATATGCATTATTGTTGATTTAACCAAGAGCCCATATTGCCTTGTCTTCTCTTGTTTATTGAATGCTCGCAGATTCCAGCTTAGTACAATGCACGTGCACTATTATTATTATTCACATAGTTCAGTCGTGCAAGTGAAAGGCAATTATGACGATATATGATGGACCGATTGAGATGAGAGAAGCTGGTATGAACTCGACCTCTCTTGTTTTTGTAAATATGATTAGTTCATCGTTATTGATTCAACCTATTATGAATAAACATGTTTGCAATGACAATTAGAGATTATAGTTGCTTATGCCATGCTTAATTTGCTAGGAGTTTATAATGGTTTACCTTGCATGCCAACATGCTATTAAAATGGTTGTGATGTGGTATAGTAGGGTGGTATCCTCCTTTGAATAATTCGAGTGACTTGACTTGGCACATGTTCACACATGTAGTTGAAACAAATCAACATATCCTTCATGATATTTATGTTCATGGTGGATTATATCCTACTCATGCTTGCACTCAATATTTATTAATTTTAATGCATGTTCATGACTGTTGTCGCTCTCTAGTTGGTCGCTTCCCAGTCTTTAGCTAGCCTTCACTTGTACTAAGCGGGAATACTGCTTGTGCATCCAATCCCTTAAACCCCAAAGTTATTCCATATGAGTCCACTATACCTTCCTATGTGCGGTACCTACCTGCCGTTCGAAGTAAATTTGTATGTGCCAAACTCTAAACCTTCAAATGAAATTCTGTTTTGTATGCTCGAATAGCTCATGTATCAACTAGGGCTGTCCGTATCTTCCATGCTAGGCGGGTTATTCTCAAGAGGAGTGGACTCCGCTCCTCACTCACGAGAAAATGGCTGGTCACCGGGATGCCCAGTCCCATGCTTTATGCAAATCAAATCAAAATAATTGCAAACAAACTACCCCAGGGTGTTGCTAGTTGGAGGCACTCGTTGTTTCGAGCAAGCCATGGATTGACGCTTGTTGGTGGAGGGGTAGTATAAACTTTACCATTTTGTTTTGGAACCGCCTATAATGTGTGTAGCATGGAAGATATCACCATCTCTTGGTTGTTATGTTGACAATGAAAGTATGCCGCTCAAAATATTATTTATCTTTGCTTTAAAATTGAGCTCTGGCACCTCTACAAATCCCTGCTTCCCTCTGCGAAGGGCCTATCTATTTACTTTTATGTTGAGTCATCACCCTCTTATTAAAAAGCACTAGCTGGAGAGCACCACTGTCATTTGCATCCATTACTATTAATTTATATTGGGAATGACTGGATCTCTTTTACCATGAATTACAATGTTTAGTCAGTCCTTGATCTTTAAAGGTGCTCTGCATTTATGTTTTGCGGTCTCAGAAAGGGCTAGCGAGATACCATCTTGTTATATTATATCATGATTGTTTTGAAAAAGTGTTGTCATCCGAGATTTATTATTATTGCTCGCTAGTTGGTTATGCCATTGACATGAGTAAACATGAGACCTAAGTGTTATTGTGAATATGGTTAGTTCATAATCTTTGCTGAAAACTTGAATGCTGGCTTTACATATTTACAACAACAAGAGCAAACGAGTTTGTAAAGTTTTCTTTATCACTTTCAGTTTATCAACTGAATTGCTTGAGGACAAGCAAAGGTTTAAGCTTGGGGGAGTTGATACGTCTCCATCGTATCTACTTTTCCAAACACTTTTGCCCTTGTTTTGGACTCTAACTTGCATGATTTGAATGGAGCTAACCCGGACTGATGCATTTTTCAGCAGAATGCCATGGTGTTATCTTTGTGCAGAAACAAAAGTTCTCGGAATGACCTGAAACTCCACGGAGATTATTTTTGGAAATAATAAAAAATATTGGAAAAAGAATCAAGGCCAGGGGCCCACACCCTGTCACGAGGACCTCAACTCCAACTCCATATATTCGTGTTCGGGGAGAAAAAATCAGAGAGAAAGATTCATCACGTTTTACGATACGGAACCGCAGCCAAGCCCTAAACTCTCTCAGGAGGGCTGATATGGAGTCCGTTCGGGGCTCCAGAGAGGGGAATCCGTCGCCGTCATCATCATCAACCATCCTCCATCACCAATTTAATGATGCTCACTGCCGTGCATGAGTAATTCCATCATAGGCTTCCTGAACAGTGATGGGTTGGATGAGATTTATCATGTAATCGAGTTTGTTTTGTTAGGGTTTGATCCCTAGTATCCACTATGTCCTGAGATTGATGTTGCTATGACTTTGCTATGCTTAATGCTTGTCACTAGGGCCCGAGTGCCATGATTTTAGATCTGAACCTATTATGTTTTCATGAATATATGTGAGTTCTTGATCCTATCTTACAAGCCTATAGTCACCTACTATGTGTTATGATCCGGCAACCCCGAAGTGACAATAATCGGGACCACTCCTGGTGATGATCGTAGTTTGAGGAGTTCATGTATTCACTATGTGTTAATGCTTTGGTCCGGTACTCTATTAAAAGGAGGCCTTAATATCCCTTAGTTTCCATTATGACCCCGCTGCCACGGGAGAGTAGGACAAAAGATGTCATGGAAGTTCTTTTCCATAAGCACGTATGCCTATATTCGGAATACATGCCTACATTACATTGATGAATTGGAGCTAGTTCTGTGTCACCCTATGTTATGATTGTTACATGATGAACCGCATTCGGCATAATTCTCCATCACTAATCCAATGTCTATGAGCTTTTCACATATTGTTCTTCGCTTATTTACTTTACCGTTGCTACTGTTACAATCACTACAAAACCCAAAAATATTACTTTTTCTATCGTTACCTTTACTTCCATATTACTTTGATACTAAATACTTTGCTGCAGATACTAAGTTATCCAGGTGTGGTTGAATTGACAACTCAACTGCTAATACTTGAGAATATTCTTTGGCTCCCCTTGTGTCGAATCAATAAATTTGGGTTGAATACTCTACCCTCGAAAACTGTTGCGATCCCCTATACTTGTGGGTTATCAACTGACAGCTCCGTTCCAGACCAAGACGTTGGGTCAAGAGTGATCAAGTGCTATTTGGAACACCCCCGTATTATATGCGAGGGGGCCGAAGCCGACGACTGGCAAACTTTCAGGTTATAAGAAACGGTCGCATAGGAGGAAATAATGACAAAGGTATACAACATAGCTTTAACGTATCATAATATTGTTTTCACAATTCGGGTACACTTATTCAAATATAATATCCTTTCAGCACTGACCCTCTATCAAGCGGGCGCCCTCTAGGACGTCCTCCAAACAATGCTCCGGCGTGCAATGGTCCTTGCCTCCAGGCAGACCCTTGGTTGCAACATTGGTGGCCTTCATCTTTGCCCAATGCAGTTTTTGACGCGGCCGAAGGCCATCCAGGCACCTTCTATGCACACCGACCGCTTGACGGCGTCAATACGCGGCACGGCCTCGACAAGCCGCTGCACCAAACCGAAATAGCTGCTCGAAATGGGTTCGGCTGGCCATAGCCGAACCACGACGTCCTTCATGGCAGCTATGGACATCTTAGTAGCTCGCCCATTTGGGCCATTTGTTCGCTCAGCGGTCTTGAACGCATGCCTGCGATTAATTGCGACCAGAAAAGCTTCTCTGTAGCACGTCCTTCTTGTGCTTGGAAGAAATACGCTGCATCGAAAACACTCTTCGGCAGATCCAAGAACGCATCTGGAGAACTCCACATTTGGTTAAGCAGAGCATACTTTGGGTCACCGAACTTAGTCTGTAGAAGAAAGGGCTAACCAGCCGCTATCTTGCCAGCCTGTCGGATCTCCTCCCGAGCCGCTTTGGATTCGGATCGCTCTTCTTTCCCCTCTAGTAAGGCCTTGTCGAGTTTGGCTTCCTTGGCTTTGTTATCCTCCTCGAGAGATTTGCACCTGCTAGTGGCATCCTTCAGCTCATGCTCCATGGTAGATATTCTCTCCTGGCACTAGCGCTGAGCGGCCTGTTCGGCCTTTAAATCCGCGGCCGCCTTCTCGGCAGCCGCATCGCTCACTCTGGCCTGCTCCTTGGCCCGGGAAAGTTCAGCCCAAAGGGTCTCAACCGTGGCAGCGCCATCTACAGTTATGCATATCACATGATATGATTTTCAGCCTCGTGCTAATACTAGTATACATGCATAAACAAAGCTGCCCCAACACATACCTTGTGCCTTGTCGAGCCGCCTGTTAATAAGAGTGACGTCCTCATCCGCTAACTCAAGTTTCTGCTTTAGATCTGCAACTTCTGTAGCTTGGGCGGTCGCCATGGACGTAACAACCCGCGTTCAAATTAATTAGGTTACTTCCTGAGCATATCTTTTTGATCCTCTGATCGCCTCCCTGTGGAAGCCGACCAAAGCCTTAGGGGCTACTATCTGTACACGGACGCATTGTGCATGTAACAAAAAGTTAAGCTATTACATTGCATACCTCGAAGCCTCTCAACAGGCCCATGAAAGCTTCATTCAATCCGCTTCTCGTGGACAGAACCCTTTCAACTACCGTACCCATTAAGGTACGATGTTCCTTTGAGATGGACGCACCTTGTAACATGCTCATCAGAGTCTCCGGCACCTCCGGATTCCTGGAGGCTGCGGCGGGAGTATGCATTCCCAGCAAAGGGGTACATCAGCTCGACCCTAGAGTCGTCTTCGGCCGTAAGCCGAATAGTTCGGGGCCTTCATTGCTGGCCCCCATAGGGGCTACGCCCCCTGGACCCTTGATGATCTAAGTACCACCCTCGGGCGTTGTTTTCATCGTCCCCCATGCTGCTTGATGGTCAGGGGAGATTCTCCGAGATGACACCTCGAAGTCGTCTGCCCTAGGAGCGAGGAAGCATGAGAAGGCGTCTCGCTTTCCGTCATCCCCGGAGATAAGTTCCCTGATGAGGAGGACTGTCGAGGTGGACCATGGGCCTAACTGCAAGCATATAGTTTAAATGTTACCCCTGCAACCCGAAAAGAACAGGATATGTCTAGAGCATCCTTGTTCACTTACGATTTGGCAAGGGGCTTGTCCCTAGAGAGGTGCCTAGCGACGACATCGGCTTCGGAGCCCGAACCATATGGTAGGGATACCTTCCCTCTCTTGGGTGCTTCCACCTACAAGTCTTCAGATGCAGTCCTTTTCCTCCCACGAGGGGAAGGGATATCACCCTCACCTTCCCATTCGTGTTTCAAAGAGGGAGCTTCAGTCTCCCCGGACATAGTGTCCGGCATACCTGTTGAGTGGAGGCCGCTTTCTGCCTCTTCGCTCTTTTTTCTTGTCATGTTGCGTTGGCACTTGATACGGCGCTGGGACCAGCATCCTCATCAACACTGGATCGGCCGAGTCTTCGAGAAGTGGAGTTGATCACCTAATTCGTTCTGCCTTCTTTATCCTGCCCTGGTCAAAGATAGAGCTCTCAGTACATCGCTATGGGATAATCAACCGAGTTGCGGTCAAAACTCGGGTGCTTACCGGGGTATCTGGATGGTTGCAGTCGAGACCGATGTCCTTTGATGTGTCCGGCCATTGCTTTCGAGTCTTGAATAATAGTTTCCACATCCCTTCATGCGTTGTGCCGAAGAATTGCTGAAGTGTCCGCGGTCCTTCCGGATTAAACTCCCACATACGGAGAGGCCGTCGCTGGCACGGGAGCATCCGGCGGACTAGCATCTCTTGGATCACGTTTATAAGGCCAACGTCCCTTTCAAGGACACTCCGGATATGACTTTGCAGCGTCTGCACTTCATCAGCTGATCCCCAATCTAGCCCCTTATTTATACATGATGGGAGCCGCAATGGAGGGCCAGATCGGAACACAGGTGCGGCTGCCCATTTGGTGCCGTGGGGTTCGGTGATATAGAACCACTCTTGTTTCCATGAGTTGGAGGTTTCCACAAAGGTGCCTTTTGGCCGAATAGTATTGGCAAGCATGCTCACTATAGCACCGCCGCACTCCGCTTGCTCGCCATTAATTAACTTCAGCTTCACATTGAAAGTCTTGATCCATAGGTCGAAGTGTGGGGGGATGCGGAGAAAGGCTTCGCACACGATGACGAACGTCGAGATGTGGAGAGAAGAGTCCGGAGCTAGATCGTGGAAATCTAGCCCATAATAGAACATGAGGCCACGAACGAAGGGGTGAAGAGCGAACCCTAGACCGCGGAGGAAGTGGGAGATGAATACAACCCTCTCGCCGGATTTTGGTGTGGGGATGACCTGCCCTTTAGTAGGGAGCCTGTGGGGGATTTCCGCAGTCAGGTACCTCGCCTTTCGAAGCTTCACGATTTCCTCCTCAGTGACCGAGGAGGCTGCCCACCTACCTTGGGAGATGGATCCGGACATAACTAGAGGGTCTAGTAACAATGGAATAAACCTAATCCTGGGCGCTGGAGCCTGTGGTTGGGAAGGTTGAGGACGAGGTAGGCGTGAAGGGAGAAAGACGGGTTTGTACCCCTTTATAAAGGCGAAGAATACCGACCGCCTCCTCACGGGCCTTAAAGCTCGCCTATTCCCAAGGGATCACCAACAACACGGTTGGGTTACCCACGTCCATATTAATGAGAATCCCATGATAAGGGTACACGATCTCTGCTTCGACAAGACGTGCCAATGGAAACCGCCTCTCGAAACGCGGAGCAGGAGGCTAAAAGCGGTTCGAAATAACGACTGGGCGGAGACGTGGCGTCTCACTACAGAAGATGCCAGTAGATGGGACATGTTAAATATTATATTCTTTGTGGAGCTTGTTTTGCAGAACTGGACGCGTTCTCTGTGTTCGAGGACTACTTTGAAATATTCGGAGGAAGAACCCGCCTTGCAATGCCGAAGACAATATGTGCGCCGGACACATCGTCATTGAAGCCTGATTCAGGGGCTATGGAGGGAGTCCTGGATTAAGGGGTCCTAGGGCGTCTGGCCTATGTGACGTGGGTCGGACGGATGGGCCATGAAGATACAAGACATAAGACGACACTCCCGTGTCCAGATGGGACTCTCCTTTGCGTGGATGGCAAGCTTGGCGTTCGGATATGAAGATTCCTTCCTATGTAAACCGACTCTGTACAACCCTAGGCCCCTCCAGTGTCTATATAAACCGTAGGGTTTAATCCGTAGAGGCGATCACAATCATACAGGCAAGACATCTACGGTTTAGCCATTACGATCTCGTGGTAGATCAACTCTTGTAATCCTCATATTCATCAAGATCAATCAAGCAGGAAGTAGGGTATTACCTCCATCAAGAGGGCCCAAACCTGGGTAAACATCGTGTCCCCCGTCTCCTGCTACCATCGACCTCAGACGCATAGTTCGGGACCCCCTACCCGAGATCTACCGGTTTTGACACCGACAACGGTGGCGGAGCGGGTGATGTCCATGGTGGCCGGATGTGGGGTGGCGGCCACGACGGCCACCTCCTGCCTTCGGGCCGCGGCGATGGAGCGGGCGATGGCCCTGGCTTTGGAAGGTGGTGTGCCGGCAATGGCGGCCAACAATAGCTGCCGATGGGCAGTGGCGGTGGAGCGTGCGGTGGTTGTTCCGTGCACACCTAACACGGACGCAACACACACTACACTAACCGGGGACCGCTTGGCCGCCGCGGTGTAGCCTCCCAGCTGGAGCTGTCCTCTAATGACGGCGGAGTGGCTGAGAGATGACGACGGACCGGTGGCATTGGCCATTGTGGGAGAAGCAGATGAGATAAGCTACGGGGAGGGAGGGGAAAATGCGACGTGGGACTCGCCGGCCGTGAGGGTTTATATAGTAGGCTAGTAAGCATTGGGATTTTGGGGGATTTCACCGAGTCGTGCGGGAGGCTTGCGTGGGAACGGGCTCACCACTGTATGGCCAAAAGAACACCCACGCGTGCAACTTAAGCTTGCGCTCGAAGCCGTCTGCGGCAGTAGGGTGACAATACGTGCGAGAGGAGGAAGAAAGGACACGTACGCATATGGTTAATAAAAAAATGTTTACGATTCAATTACCTACTATACCCCCATCCTGGTTTATAATTAGGATTTAACTAATAAAATACGAATGCATGTTGCCAAAGATTATATCGTTGGATTCGTATTTGAACATAGTTTCCAGTTATATAATTTTTGTAACATGCGTTCACATTTTGTTGGTTAAATTTAAGGTTATATACCAGCACGCATTTGCCCACAACACACACGGCTTATTCCATCACAAACAGCTTGGATGGAATCAACTGTATGCCACGTATCGCACATGCAACTCTAATCTGATATGTGCTTGATGTCTCCGACATCGCTCGCACAGTTCGTCTTATTTGCCACGTATCACTGTGACGGCCTCTGCTCGCGTCCCTCGGCAAGCTCTGCTCGCCATTAGGAACTGCGGCGCACTCTGCTCGCGTCCCTCGGCAAGCTCTGCTCGCTGTTAGGCACTGATGCGCACTCTACTCGCGTCCCTCGGCAAGCTCTGCTCGCCGTTAGCCGCTGCGGCGCACTCTGCTCGCGTTAGTAGGCGCGCTCAGCTTGTGGACAACTTTCCCTTGCGTGTTCAACTGCTATATGCATATATATGGTTGCTCGCTGTTGAGGCGACCGTGGAGCGCTCTGCTCGCGTCCCTCCGCGCGTGCTCTGCTAGCGGTTGGGCCCGCACACGATCACATCGGGGGCCCCATATGCATGCGGTTGCACCGCGCGTTCCCACACGATGCAGTTACGTCCGGCATGATGGAGTTACGCGCTGCAAATTAGAAATGCCATCAGGGCGTGCCGATATTCCAGGCTACCCGGCTTCCCCTTTAATTCCTTCTTCAACCTTTCGATCACGCCCCAAAACACAACAAGCACACCCACGATGACACATGGAGAGGGGATGTCTAGCGGCGCTCCAATGGAGCTCTGCGAGCATAAAGTGGACACCCATGCGAGTGAGACGAATACGTGGAGGACGACTACATCAACACCGTTGAGCAGTTGCTTGCTCGAGACAAGTACAGGGTGGTCGACATCGACCTCCAGTACACCGCCGGTCGTCTAGATCAGAAGGTTCCCATCGCCCAGTTGTGCATGCGCCATCATGTCCTCATCTACCACTACTGCATGGCCACAGAGCCTTCCGACCATTTCGCCAGGTTTGTCAACGGCACCGCCTACAAGTTCGCTATGGTGGAAACCACCGACGATGTAAAAGCGCTCAGGGTTACGGCTTGGCCTGCGAGAACCTTGTCTAAACCCGTGAGCACTGCAGGGTCTAGGGCAGCACAAAGAAGGACTCCCTGGTTGAACTCGCCTCGACCATCATCGACCCATACTACAAAAAGATGAAGCAGGATTCCAACAGAACACGTCCCGTGTCCTAGCACGGGGCCTGGATGCGGCAACTGGCTGAACCTCACCTCAGGTTCGCGGCCAAGAGCGTGTACACATTCTACAAGATGCATAGGCGGATCATTGACATGAGGAAGTACCTCGTTACCCAAATAAACGTAGGGTGGATCGAGCCACAAGCAGAGCAAGCATCACAAGAAGTAGATGATGATCAGATGATCGTTTATCCTAGTTAATCATGCATGTAATATATAGTTTACTTTGGTGTGTGGAAATGTCATGTGTGTAGTAGCCACCTATGTAATTATGCATGTAATAGTTTACTTTGGTGTGTGCAAATGCCATGGTTGTTGTAGCCACTATGTAAGTGGATGTTTAATTTGGTTATGCAACCATGTCCGTATAAGTGTGTATATATATATGTTGTTGTTCTGTATGCAATCCCATCGCACAACACACACGTCTTATTAGCAGCAATCTTCTGTGTTATTATCGGTCTGCAGACACATTTATGACTACAGACCTATTTGCCGCATATCACACACATCTTGTTATATTGAACCGTTTCTATTCTCTTGTCTCAACGCAAATAGTTCATCCGAGTGAACCGCATGCCGTATATAGCACACACCTTGATCTGGCTGACCATTTCTTTTGTGTTGCTAATCACAAATAGTTCATCCGGGTGAACCGTATGTTGTATATCGCACACACCTTCATCTGGCTGCCCATTTCTTTTGTTCCTCCTCATCGCAAATAGTTAATTGAACTGAACCGTATGCCCTGCATCGCACACACAACTAAAATCTGGACCGTGTTTGATGCATCCGTCATCGCAAATGTTTTGCACCTTTTTTGACGTTTTTTACGCCACCGTTTGCGATTATTGCATCGCACACAGTTTCGTCGAAGGGTCTCTGATCGTAGTGTCACTACAAAAAAATACACTTCCTTGATGATACGTGTTTGTCATAGTAGGTCACGTTTTTTGTCATGCATGTACATCCATGACGATTTTATGAAAGAATCAAGATAGTCATACCTGTGTTGTCGTGGAAGTGTTCCATGACATTACCAAAATTATCACCACGGAAGTGTCCACTTCCATGATGATAAATCGTGCGTCATAGAAGTGCTTTCATCAAGGGTAACCGACATGTGACATCCACCGTAACGGGTCACCGTTAAGCTATCGGGTTTCGGTTTGGATCCGATAACCCGTTAACATCTGGGACCAATGAGGATTTTCCGCATGTAAAATTATCATTGGCTATAGCAACCACGTGTTAGTACCATGAAAGGATAAATGTCAACCGCCCAATGGACAGGAGGCGCCTATGATACGTCGACACATGGCAAGGCCCAACAGCGGCCATTTAGTTTAAAAAGGCTGGCCCGGTCAAAACTAGCGGGCCAACCCATTAACGTCCTACTTGCAGATGGCCCATTCGCACTTAAGGCCTATACTTCTAGTGTCAAATCGGCCCATCAACGGCCCGTTCTAAACTTGTCATCATCGTGACCCATGGTCACTTCTGGCCTGTTAACAGTCTGCTAAGTATTTGGGCTGAATTATGGCCCGACTGTCAAAGGTCCTGCTTCATTTGGGCCCATTTATAGGCCATTGAAACTTTCGGCCCATAAACGACGTGAAGGATTTGGGTCATATTCAGCCATGTCTGATATTCGGCCTGTTAGAAGCCCACTATAGATTTGGGCCACTTTCAGCCTCTTGTGATTTTCGGCCTGTTAATGTCGGACGAAATCCATGGGCCATATGTGGCCCAACATCACATCGGGCCTATTAACGGCCCATATAAAACGGACACTATTCAAGCCCGACCAAACTTTAGGCCTATTATAGGCCCATGTAGTAGGTCGGCGCATTTACGGCCCATCCGAATTTTGGCCTGTGAACGATCCGCATTGTAAATGGGCCACCATTTCGGCCTGCTAATGACCAGTGGGTTATTTGGCACAATCAGGGCCCAATCTCACTTTCGGCCTATTAAAGGCCCATGTTTTTATGGGCTCGAGATATTTACACCTGTAAACGGCCTATTGTTACTACGGGCCCAAATTACGTTTAGTCCTGTTAAAGCCCACTGTGGGCACAATCCTACCAAAAAAATATGAAAGCTTATACTGATTTAGGCCCAAATATTGTGTGGGCTACATGCAAATTACAACCCATAATCATTTTTAGCCCAATTGGAATGGGCCCGATGAATGTTGGCACGTTGGGCTCCTATAAAGCTTTCGGCCGAATACATTACTAAGCTAAACCTAAACTATACAAAAACAGCGTCGTAATTACTGCAACCTTTGGCAGCATCATAAATGTGGTATCACAACAAAATAAATTCCAACCATACAACAAAAGGCCTGTTGGCATAAACTTTACAGTCCTTGCAGATAAAGGCACCATCAGATGTATAGAAGCACATATCATTTGACCTGAGTGCTAATGTTTCAAGCTGTAGAATCTGATGGAGCAGCATGATCTTCCCCTTTTTTCCGCCATTGCTCTTGAACAACGAAGCAAATGTCTGATTGTCTGGTTTCAAAACCATTCATATCTTGATGACATTTGTCAACCACTATTCTTGTTTCTGAAATGACGTCCATTAGGGATTGGACTTGTGTCTGGAGCACAGATATATCACTCTGTCTAGCCGGAAGATTTTGTTCAGTAGGCGATTTGGATGAGGTTACCTTGAGAACCTACCCAGAATTACGCAGGAAGGTGCTTTTTGCACTGTTAGTGGAGAGATACTGACGCACTGCGGCAACATGTGACATTGTGCCTGTGGTAGCCTCGTCACCTTCAGGTGGTTGTGGCTGTTGAATCATTTGTTCCATAGGTTGCTGAAAGTTTGAACTTGTAGATTAGTGTACCAGATAAGTTACTGATGAGATAAAAACAAACAAAGTAGGTTTCACATTTATACATAACTTATTTTGGTGAACTACTGTAATTCATTAGCATGTATTGTAGTGCCAACTACATAATAAAATCACTTTCAGAACATATGTCCATGTAGCATGCCTACTGTATTGTCTATTTCCTCACATTCGTTGACATCCAAGGATAAAGAGACATGGTTTAAAGTAGGATGAGAATAGTATGACATCATTCATATGATGGGAAAACAGATATAAAACAAACAATCTATTGTATCATTGTGTGCGCACATGAGCATCACAACTAGATTACAGATCAAGACCAAAACAATATCCTTCATCTCTTTCAAACCATGTAGGGTGAAATGATACTTAAGACAACTGTGTATAAAAGTGAACAGATTAACTGACATTGGCTGCAAACCAAGTAGTTAAATGAACACCTCACAGTACCAATCAGTTCCAAGGTAGGAGGAGTAAGGACTTACAACAGCGGCTTGAACTGGTGTGCTCATGCCCTTCATCTTGTTGGTGTGGAAATCCTTGAAGATTTGCACTGCATTCGGTTCAGGTTCTTTTTGGTCACACGGACTTTCCTCTGTATTTGGAACAAGTCAATATAGATACGATAATATGGCACAGAGAAAAGAAGGAACTAGCAGCTATTTACAAGAGCCTCGCAGTGTGCAATATAGCTACGAGATCCTGTTGTATGTTGGAAATTCACTTTAGAATGGTTGGTCTTGTTCTTCAAACAGTTATCCTAGAAGAAGATACACTTGTAAGGCACATACATAAATACAAGTTCAATATGTGGTCCGATCAAATACATATACCCTACCTGATACATTGGATCAGACCAGTGTTTAACAAGGGCCGTCCAGTCTTCATCTGTAATATATTCCACTTGAGATGTTTGGGCGATTTCATTGTTAGCCTTGCCTTCAAAGTGAGCTTTTCTAAGGTGGTGCCGATCATCGTCAGAAGCGCATCGAAAAACTTGAGTGCATGCTTGTTTAGTTGCATCATCTTTCGGATCCAACTTGTACCTCATCTGTTGAAAAAAGAATGTGAGTCTTATTAGGAGGAAGCTAGAAGGTATGGGACAGAGCAAGAAAATATCACAAATTGCGATGAATAACATTACTTATGGATAAATGGTCAAGGAAGGTGTCAAACTGGTTATTGTCTTTCTCGTTCCTGTACTGGATCCATGTTGGGAGGATACGTGCATGACACCTAATGGCAATGGTTGCCTCTGATACTAACTTGACTGACTATGTAACATCATGTGGCCTTTTTAAAACTGCCTCAAAATGATCTCCATTCTTCCTCCTTTAGATTTTGTTAATCTGTCAAGCATTATCCCTGATGTCTGTTTCCGCTTGCGCCATGGTGCTAATTCAACAACGAATATGGAAAGTGTTAGTGCACATCAAACTGTAAGAGTACATATAAAGGAGCATGCAACTGCAACTTGACTCAGTCAGGTACCATCTTGCTGTTGATTCTCATGAGGTTGATCTGATCTTGCCATGTCCTGTTGTGTCAGCAGTGCTTCAAAAGTAGTGTTAGGTGTGAAGGCAGCTTGGGAACTGTCCAGTTTCGGAGCAAACGAACGAGTAACTCGTTGAGATGCTGGTACAGTTGAAGCGGATGCTGCAGCTGGTGGAGCAGGTGATATTGTGTTTGTAGATTTAGCCAGTGGACTTGGACCTTCTACTGCACTATAAGTACCAGCAGAATCTCGAGGGCAGACCCTTTTCTGTTTCACCCGACAAGTAACACCATTCCCTACTATATTATTTTCCTTGCTCTTTTTTGACTTTGCCATGTCACGTTGTATCCACAACACAAAAGAATAAAATCGCTCTTCAGAACTCATTGATGCATGATACAGAAAAGCAATACTTTGATGTAAGACAACCGTATGAGGATGGAATATGCAAGAAAAACAGGACGATGTGACATATTCACAACTACGATGTGTAAACTAAGTAGAAGGATTTTAAAGAAAATAGAAGTAATGCAAGATAGACACCATATGAAAGATGCAACCAATATCACTCTGCCAAGTTAAAAGTGTCTTGTCATAAGTGGCATTTCGAAAAATTAGAAGCAGTACAACGTAGAAATCAATGCAAGATGCAACCACTATCAAACTGCCATGTTAAAAGCGTCCAATCATGAGTGACTGATGCAGGTTACACAATAGCAGTACTTTGATGTAAGAACATGGTATGATAGATAGATGCAGTGTATTCTAGACACAGAAAGGCATGTCATATGCACATGTATACCGTATAAACTCAGCAGGTGCAATTTAATCAAAATAGAAGAAATACAGGCTAGACAACATATGCAGCATGAAACCAATTATCGCACTATCAACTTAGAGCAAGCACGTGCGATGGTGGAGTATGGGAGATGAACTCATTATGTAGACTTGGGACTTCAACTGCATTAGCAGTAGCAGTGGCAAAACTAGAGAGTCTTTGTTTGCGTCGGTCCGGAGGACCACCAATATCCCCTAACTTACTCTTTTCCTTCCTCTTTTCTGATATTGCCTTATGAAGTCAAAACCACAATAATATGAATATTTAGCTCTGCATAACTGGAGGATGCATGATACAGAAGAACACTACTTTGATCTAAGGCAAGCGCATGATAGGAGGATGGAATATATACAAAAAAAGACAAGATTGCATATTCACACATATGATAGGAGGATCGAATATGTATGAAAAATAGTAAGCAGAAGGCATTTCAACAAAATTAGAAGAAATGAAAGCTAGGCACCATATGAACATGCAACCAATATCACTATCAGGTAAAAAGTGTCTCGTCGTAAGTGCCATTTCAAGAAATTTTAAGCAGTACAAGCTAGAAGACAATGCAAGATGCAACCTACATCACACTCCCAAGTTAAATGTGTCTTATGGGTAAGTGATTGTTGCAGGTATAAGTTGTAATCTATGCAGATGCAATTCAACAAAATTAGAAGCAATACAAACTAGACATCATACGGAACACGCAACCACATATAACAGTTCCAAGTTAGAGCAAGCACCTGTGACGGTGGAGTAGGGGAGATGTGCTCATCATCTACATAGCTACGTTGACTGTCTAGCCTTGCGTTGTCTTGCGAATCTTGTTGGGAGGATGGTGGAGTAGAATCTGTAGAGACCCTCCGTTTTAGTTGCTCAGAAGGACTGCCATCATCCAATGCCTTACCAATTTCCTTCTGCTTTATTTATTTTGCATTGTGAGGTCAAACCGACAAGAAAAAGGAATAAAATTCTCTCTTCAGAACTCATTCATGCATGATACTAACAAACACTACTCTGGTGAAAGGCAAAGTCATGATACGAGGATGGAATATGTACGAAAAACTGGACGGCTTGACATATTCACACCTATGATGTGGTAACTAAGCAGAAGGCACTTCAACAAATTAGAAGCACTGCAAGCTAGACACCATATGGAAGGTGCAATCAATATCACTCTGCCAAGTTAAAACTTTCTCGTCATAGGTGGAGTTCGTCAAACTAGAAGCACTACATGCTAGAAATCGTATTCAAGACGCAAACCAATATCACACTGCCAACTTAAAGGTGTCCATCATAAGTGACTGATGCAGGATACACAAGAAGAATAGTTTCATGTAAGAACATGGTGTGATAGACAGATATAGTATGTACCAAAAACAGGAAGGCTTGCCAAATTCACACGTATCATGTGTAAGCTAAGAAGATGCAGTTTACACTAATTAGGAGCAATACAATCTAGACACCATAAGCAACATGCAACCAGATATCACACTGCCAAGTTAGAGCAAGCACCTTGGATGGTGGAGTAGGGGAGTGGAAACTTGGAACTTGTAATGCACTAGCAGTACGAGGAGAATCCGTATAGATGCTCCATTTACATTGCTCCAGAGGACCACCATCATCGCCTTCCTTACTCTTTTCCTTCCTCTTTTTTGATTTTCCTTGTCAACTCAAACCCATAAGGAAAAGGAATAAAATTTGCTCTTCACAACTCATTGATGCATGATACTGACGAACACTACTTTCATGTAAGGCACCCACATGATAGAAGGATGGAATATGTATGAAAAACATGACGGCATGACATATTGACATGTATGATGTATAAAGTGTAAACTAAGCACAAGTTGTTTGAACTAGTTAGAAGCAATGCAAGGCAGACACCATATGAAAGATGAAACCAATATCACTCTACCAAATTAAAAGGATGGCCTCTAAATGTATTTGCCAAATTAGGAGCAATACATGGCAACAGGCTAGAAATAATATGCAATATGCAATGAATAAAGGTGTCTCATTGTAAGTGATTGATGCAGGATATAGAAGAGAGGTAGTTTGATGTAAGAACATGGTTAACAGATAGATGTAGTACGTACCAAAAATAGGAAGGCATGTCATATTCATAGGTATAATGTGTAAACTAAGAAGATGCAATTTACCCTCATTAGAAGCATTACAAGCTCGACACCGTATGCAACATGCAACCACATATCATTCTACGAAGTTAGAGCAAGCACCTGCGATGGTGGTGTAGGGGAAATGCGGTCTTCAAGTACAGTGCTACGTTCAATATCTTCATTTAGGCTTGTTGTTTCTTGAGAATCATGTGTGGAGGATGAAATTGCACTCTGTATAAGAGTAGCGCGTCTCATACTAACCCACGGGCGTGACTGTCTCATCATAAGTGTCGTGGTTTTGTCACGGCAGATGTCCTAGTGAAAGGACTTAGTCGTGGAGCCATCGCGACGGGTTAGCTTAAAGGGGTTAAAGCAGACAAAGGACGCAGAGAGTTTTATACTGCTTCGGCCCCTTGCGGTGAAGGTAAAGGCCTAATCCAGTTGTTGTGGAATTGCTAGGGTTTCGATGACCAGGGAGCGAATCCGCTATGCCTGGCTCTCGAGTTGTTGTTTGTTGTCCCTAAACCGCCGCTGGGTCGTCCCTTTATATACACAGGTTGACGCCCCACGGTTTACAGAATCCCGAGGCCGGCTCATAGACGTGTTCGGCTCGGTTTCTACCTTTCTTATCTTACAATACAAGTTACATATGCTATGGCGGTTTATGTCTACAGGCCATAACCCGCCTCTGGGCCCTGGGTCTTCGTAAAGCGTCATACTCCTTGTCTTCATGGGCTTCAAATATAAATAACTCATTTTGGGGGTAACCCGGCTTCTCCTGGCCAGTTTATACCCAGTAGTAATATCCCCGACATTAGGCCCCAGATTGATTTGAACTGGTTCATGTCAATCTTCAACACTTGAGGAAAATTCTTCCTTCATCACCTTCACATAAATCTTGTAAACCGCCACGACGTCATCTTCCAAGATCATGATAAACCGCCATTACGTCACCTGTTATTAAAGATTGCATATAGCTCACCTTCATTAATGAGCCTCCGACAATTGAGGCGACAGCTCTGTCACATATCCAACTTTTGGGCTCCTCGGTTTTCGCGCCTGTCACTTATCCCTTTGCCTTTATAAATAGGACCAGGGGGTCCTTTCCATTTTCCCCCCGTGCCTCTTTGCTTCTTCTTCCTCCTCGAGCCGACATAACCCTCACGCGCGGCCGCCGTCATCAACCTCCGCCCTCGACCTCAACTCCGGCCACTGCATCAACCTGAACGCACCAGAGAAACGCGGCGCTCCTCCGCCGCTCTGTCAACATCAGTAAGTTTTCCTTTCCCTAGCTCTAGATCTATCGTTAGGGTTTCGGTGTTCATCGGAGTTCATTGAAGCTCCGGCGCTGTTCTTCCCTGTTCTTCTTAGTAGCATAAATGGCTAGCTTGGATCTGTTATTTCTTGTGCGGCCGTAGCCATAATCCCTTTTTTCCTCACTATAGCATCCCCTTCGTATAGAAAAAACTCATCTGAATCTGATGAACTATTGAAGCACCTGTATTTTAGGTCTGAATATATTTTGGTGCTCTGACACGCCGCAGATCTGAATTTATCATACCAGTCTGTGAAACCTGTTTTTCCCCTTACTTAGCTATTTTAGACATGTACCTTTCATACCAATATAGGCGGTTTAGCTTTTTGAAAAATGATAATCCGGTAGGTACCATTAGTCCCCTCTTAAATCGACGGTTCATTTATCTTTGCACCTCCTCCATTGTCAGACTCCGGTTTAGCAATATCAGACTCCGGTTTAACAATATGCATATACCTCTGCTTCTGATTATCTTGCATCGCTTTATGCTTGCCCGTCATAAATCTTAAACTGGCATTTATCTTTTTCCAGCTTTTCATTGCAATGGCTAAACAATTTTATGCTTGTAACTGGGTCCCTTCCCGGGTTACGGAATTGCAACTGGAGGGATGTGTCGCCACTAGCGCTTTAGCAAAGAAAGAAGTTATCCAGTGGAGGGTCCCTGGTCTAGAAAATCCTCCTGAGCCCAAGAATGGAGAAGTAGTCGTGTTTTTTGATCATCTGAGCCAAGGGTTTAGCCCTCCCGGATCAAAATTCTTTCGAGATGTACTTGCTAGCTTCCAACTCAACCCTCAGGACATTGGCCCAAACTCTGTGTCCAATGTTTGCCATTTCCAAGTATTTTGCGAGGCTTATCTTCAAGAGGAGCCCACAGTTGAACTGTTTAGGGATTTCTTCTATTTAAACCGTTGTACAGAGTTCACAGACGGACCCAACACTGAACTTGGTGGCATGGCTATTCAAAAGAGGAAAGATGTCAGCTTCCCTCATGCCAAGCTTCATAGTCACCCCAAGGACTGGAATCAGACTTGGTTTTATTGCAAAGACACATCTCCAACTGATGAAAACCCTCTGCCGGGTTACCGCCCTCACCGTCTTAGTAATACACATCCCTTTCCTCAGAGATTAACTGCAAAGGAAAGGTCCAACTATGCTCCACAACTGTCAAAGCTCAGAGCCTTTATGGCGAACGGTTTAACAAGTGTTGATTTTGCCGCTGTTGGATAACCTGGAGCATTCTGCCCTTAAGACGACGCCCCGATTTGATGTGTGAATACACAGGGAGTTTGAAAGACCCTCAACGACATGTTGATATTCAGCTAACAGAGGCTGAAGTTACTGAGGCTGTCAAGAAAATACTGAACCGGAGGCTGCCTGTAGCCAGACCGGATTAAGCCCTTTCTATGTTTCCAACAAACCGCCAACTTAAGAATCACATAACTTTTTGTTCTAACTTGCTCCTTTCAAATATTCTCTCAAAATTTTGTCCACCTTTCACAGGGTGATGATCCATTCTGGAAGAAGAAGCCACAGGATAAACCGGCCAAGACACCTCGCCCCAAGACCAAGGTTGTTAAAAAATCTGCCAAGAAAAGGACCACTGGGTCTTCTGAACCAAATGATGATGCTGACCTGGATAATCTGGACTCAGAGGTAGAACTTGACTCCCTTGGTTCTTTTTTCATACACCTCATTGACAATGACTATTATCAGGACGACGCTGAAGGCAGCCAAGCTGAGGATGCAGAGGTAATTATTCTTTCCTCTGGTTCAGATCCTCTGCCAACACAGACAATCCGTCAAGCAAACCGGAAAGTAAAATTTTGTCACCCCCTTGCTCACTTGGACCCAAACTTTGTTTTGAAGAAGCAGCAACACGAAGCCCGCCGCACAACTCGGCATAGCGGCCCGGTAGTTACCTCCGCCGGTTTCCGAACACTCCAGTACGGAAACGTCGATCAGAGGTCTCTTAAATTACTGATGCTTCTTGCCCCAAGGCGGGTTGTTTCCAATAGCCTCTTAATCCGTCTGATCCAAAATATCAGGGAACACCTCACTCAACCTCTGGCGAGTCATCGGCCACACAACTTCCACCCCTCAAGACAACTCCTGGGTGAGTTATGCTTTAAATTTACCCTTAATACCTTACGTTCACATGATGTACTGACCTTTACATTTGTTCCCAGCGCCAAGCCTAGACCCAACAAGAAGGCCCGGTTAAATAAACCGGCTCACGATAATGCAATTGTGGAACCGGAAAAAACTCCTGATCCAGAGGAAATAAATGTTGACGCCATGCTCGATGACCTGCCACCACAAGATCATGACTTCTTTATTGAACAAGCAGAAGTTGATACAACGGGCCATGCTGATAAACCGACAAGCCCGATTCGAACTGACGATAATCCGGCAAGTCCAGCTAAGGCTACTAATAAACCGTCAACTCCAATGAAGGCTGCTAATGACAAAGAATATGACATCATGATTACTCACTTTGGCCACACTGCTCGTGGCAATCCTGTCGCTTTATCCAACCATAGTGCCAAGGATGAACTTTCTGCTATGGGCAAAGGCAAGTGGAACATAGACTTGTCAAGCTACGCCCATCTCAACGCCCAATACATTAACTCTGGCTTCTTGAACCGTCTGTACACAAGCCGCGACTATGAAGCCGGTTCAGTAAACTTGATGAAAGAGCGATATGAGGTAACTAGTGCTTAACTCTGCGTAACTGTTTCTCTCTTATATCCATTTCCAAATATCAACTCCAGTAGCCCCCAAGTTACGGTTTATGATATCAAAATCTCATCCCACCAATCCGTAAGGACACCTATGCCGCTGACGTTGAACCGTCCGCACTTATAAGCGATGAAGGTGTATTCCAGGCCCTAACTGGATCGATTGGGCAACTGTTGACTTCCAGCCACTGGGTAGAGAGGAGGAGGATGAACCAGTGCAAGATGATCCACAGCCGTCAGGTCAGCCTGGTGACGAGTCATGATCCGGAGGCCGGTTTAACCATTTGCGTTCTGCTATGTTTGCTGAAAACAATTATTCTTTTGGGCATTAAAAGCGCCTTGTAATAGGCTATTTCAAACTTTTGGTTTGCTAGGCCATCGTGCGTATTTATGTTGCCTGACACTATTAATCTGCCATGATGAAGATATATTATGTTCATAATCCATAGCAATTTATCACAGCTTTTCCTGCATACATGAAGTTTAAAAGTGTCCTGGCGGTTTACCGCCGGACGGGTCATGATGCCCAAATATATAGCCAGGGTTTATAACCAAGGCTGTAAGAAGATAATCAAATATGAAAATAAATGATACCTGTGATACTAAATCACCTCGTTGGTTTACCGAGTTTTTGCAGTAAGGGCGATAACCCCAATCATCAGTACTGATAACTCCTTCCATGTTGTGCCGGTTTATGATAAAACTGTACCAGGTTGTGATAAACACCGGATTAACCATATATAATACTGGCGACTTATAGTCGAAACCAGGTCGGGTTAATAAACTTCTGGATTATAATTGATTATATACGGACAACTTTTGTAGCTGAAAGTCAAGCCGGGTCAATAAACGTCGGTTTATCAAAAAATATTATAAATCCCATCAAAAGAGAAAAAACTTGGCAAATAAAAGCATATAAAAACTTGTAGTCGAGGATTTTCACGGGCTTCCAGGCCCCAAATCGAGGCTTTTCATGGGCTGCCAGGCCGCTGCGTTAAACCATTTTACAAAGCCTTTTAAGATGGACCTCAATCTTTAACAAATCGTCGTTTTAACTTTGACAAGTTCAGGGTCTATGAGATTGACTTGTCAAAAGTTCGGCGGGTCATAACCTGGATGGAGTGGCTTACTTAAAAAGGCAAGATAACCCAGGGTTTTAGGTGAATACACCAGGCTTCCAAGCCGTGGCTTGATAGAACTATTACAAGTGTAGATTCTTTGTTCATTGTGAAGCAAAGAATCCCCAAGCAATATTTTGAGTTGTGCTCAGTGGGTGCCTATGTTTGAGTTGTGCTTTTGATCACAGTTGTGCTCAGTGGGTGCCACAGTTTTGATCACACTTTCTTTGGCCCCTAAGTAATTTTCTTTTGGCCTTGAGCCGATCAAGAGGTGTAGCTATGGTTCGAATATGACCAAGCCCCCAAGTGATTTTCCTGGTGGCCTTGCGCCGATCAAGAGGTGAAGCTATGGTTCGAATACGACCAAGCCCCCAAGTGATTTTATATAAAGCTTTATAAGCTGAATCAAGGGTAAACCGGACTCCGCTTTATGAACAGAAGCCCCCATGTAACCACACATGATGCAAGAAAAACAACAGATACCCCGCTTTAGCTGAGGCTCCAGTTTATCATAATATATTCATTGTCATAACTATGTACATAAGCAGAGCCTGTGGCTCAAGTATAATAAGGCCGAATATGAGCGATATTCCAAGGCCGGTGGGTCTCCTCCTCCGATTTATGTGAGTATTTGTGCTCTCGAACATCTATAAGGTAGTATGTCCGTTATGCAGATTCTTGCTGACCACAAAGGGCCCTTCCCAAGGCGGGGATAACTTGTGCATATCAGTCTGATCCTGGATGAGTCGGAGCACCAGATTGCCCTCTTGAAAAGTTCGGGTTCTAACCCGACGGCTGTGATAACGATGCAGATCTTGCTGATAAATCGCTGAACGGGCTGCTGCAATGTCATGCTCCTCATCTAACAGTTCAAGTACTTCCTGTCATGCCTTCTCATTATCAGCTTCGACATAAGCCGCCACACGAGGCGAGTTATGACGGATGTCACAAGGGAGAACCGCCTCTGCTCCGTAAACCATGAAAAAAGGCATGTAACCCGTAGATCTGTTGGGTGTGGTATTGATGCTCCATAACACAGAATGTAACTCCTCCACCCAACAACCCGGCGTCCGTTGCAAAGGAACCATAAGCCGGGGCTTGATACCTCTCAAGATCTCTTGATTGGCTCTCTCCATTTGACCATTAGATTGGGGTGTGCATCGATGATACGCTGTCGATATGCTCACGCTGATGTAACTCTTTCATAGCACCTTTGGACAGATTGGTACCATTATCAGTTATAATGCTGTGTGGAAAGCCAAACCGGAAAATCTCCTTCTTGATGAATTGAACCGCCGTAGCTGCATCAAACTTACTGACTGGCTCTGCCTCCACCCACTTAGTGAACTTGTCAACCGCCACCAAAAGGTGGGTCTTCTTGTCCTTGGATCTCTTAAAGGGCCCAACCATATCCAGCCCCCAAGTTGCAAATGGCCAAGTGATTGGAATCATCCTCAATTCTTGGGCCGGAACATGAGCTCTGCGTGAAATTTTCTGACAACCGTCGCACTTTTTCACCAAGTCCTCCGCATCAGCATGAGCCGTCAGCCAATAGAAGCCATGACGAAAGGCTTTAGCCACCAGGGACTTTGAACCGGCGTGATGACCACAATCCCCTTCGTGGATCTCAGTAGAATCTCGCGGCCTTCTTCAGGAGACACGCAACGCTGGAACGCCCCTGTCACACTGCAATGATGTAATTCTCCATTGATAATAGTCATGGACTTGGATCGCCGCATTATCTGCCTGGCCAAGGTTTCATCCTCCGGTAATTCGCCCCGGTTCATATACGCCAAATATGGGACCATCCAATCTGGGATGATATGAGCGCTGCCACCAATTGAGCCTCCGGATCAGGAACAGCCAGATCCTCCTCTGTGGGGAGTTTAACCGATGGAAGATGCAGCACATCCAGAAAGACGTTGGGTGGAACCGGTTTATGCTGGGAACCCAAATGGCTTAAAGCGTCCGCCGCTTCATTCTTCCGCCGGTCCACATGATCAACCTCATAGCCTTTGAAGTGACCTGCAACAATATCCACCTCTCGACGATATGCTGCCATGAGCGGATCCTTGGAATCCCAAGTACCAGACACTTGTTGATCCACTGGGTCCGAGTCACCGAAGCACTTAACCCGGCTCAAATTGATCTCCTTAGCCATCCGAAGACCATGGAGTAAAGCCTCATATTCAGCTGCATTGTTAGTGCAAGGGAACATTAAACGGAGAACATAACAAAACTTATCACCTCGTGGGGAAGTTAGCACGACTCCAGCCCCCGAGCCCTCCAATTGCCTGGACCCATCAAAATGAATAGTCCAATAAGTATGATCCGGCTTCTCTTCTGGCGCCTGTAATTCTGTCTAGTCATTGATGAAATCCACAAGCGCCTGAGATTTGATCGCCGTCCGGGGCATATATTTTAACCCGTGAGGCCCAAGCTCAATAGCCCACTTGGCAACCCGGCTAGTTGCTTCCCTGTTCTGGATTATATCCCCCAAAGGAGCGGAACTGACCACAGTGATGGGATGGCCCTGGAAATATTGCTTAAGCTTCCGGCTCGCCATGAAAACTCCGTATTCCAGCTTCTGCCAATGTGGGTACCTCTACTTGGACTCAATAAGTACTTCACCGATATAATAAACCGGTCGTTGAACCGGATACTCCTTTCCGGCCTCCTTGCGTTCCACCACAATAGCCACGCTAACAGCCCGGGCATTAACAGCCACATATAACAACAAGGGCTCTTTATCAACAGGAGCAGCAAGGACCGGAGGCTCGGCCAGCTGCCGCTTTAAGTCCTGAAACGCTTCATTGGCGGCGTCACTCCAGACGACGTCATCCGTCTTCTTCAACATCTAATATAAAGGGATTGCCTTCTCCCCAAGGCGACTGATAAACCGGCTCCAGGCTGCAATCCGGCCTGCCAGGCATTAAACATCATTGATACACTTCGGTTTAGCCAAAGAAGTTATAGCCTTGATTTTCTCCGGATAAGCTTCAATGCCCCTGTTAGACACCAGAAAGCCCAAGAGTTTGCCTGCTGGTACACCAAAAACATACTTGGCCGGATTAAGCATCATTTTATAAACCCGGAGGTTATCGAAGGTCTCCTTCAAGTCATCTATCAATGTCTCCTCCTTCCTGGATTTCACCACAATATCATCCACATAAGCATGAACATTGCGGCCGATCTGATTATGAAGACAATTCTGCACATAGCACTGATAAGTCGCCTGGGCACTCTTGAGCCCAAAAGGCATAGACACATAGCAGAAGGCTCCAAAGGGAGTTATAAAAGATGTCTTCTCCTGGTCCTTAACTGCCATTTTAATCTGATGGTAACCAGAATATGCATCCAGAAAGCTCGAAAGCTCACAACCCGCCGTAGCATCAATGATTTGATCAATACGAGGGAGAGCAAAGGGATCTGTTGGACAAGCCTTGTTCAAATAAGTGTAATCCACACACATACGCCAAGTGCCGTTCTTCTTAAGTACCAGCACTGGATTAGCCAACCACTCAGGATGAAATACATCGACGATAAACCCAGCCACTAAGAGCATGGCTACCTCCTCACCAATAGCCTTCCGCCTTTCTTCATTGAAGCAACGGAGAAACTGCTTGACCGGTTTAAACTTTGGATCAACATTAAGAGTGTGTTCAGCGAGTTCCCTCGGTACACCTGGCATGTCGGAGGGTTTCCATGCAAAGATTTCCTGGTTCTCATGGATGAACTCGATGAGCGCGCTTTCCTATTTCGGATCCAAGTTAGAGCTGATGCTAAACTACTGGGATGAATCACCAGGAACAAAATCAACCAGCTTAGTCTCATCAGCCGATTTAAACTTCAAGGCCGGATCACGCTCAGTAATTGGTTTCTTCAAAGAAGTCATATCTGCCGGATCAACATTGTCTTTGTAGAACTTCAACTCCTTTGTCGCACAAACCGACTCAGCATTCGAAAGCGATCTTGCCGCTCCCATGTACTGTGATGGTCCCCTTATGGCCCGGCATCTTGAGCTGTAGATAAACATAACAGGGCCTTGCATTGAACTTGGCATAAGCTGGCCATCCAAACAGGGCATGATATGGGCTCTTGATCTTTACTACTTCAAAAGTCAATGTTTCTGATCTCGAGTCTTGCTCATATCCAAAAGCCACCTCCAGAGCTATCTTACCAACTGGATACGCCGATTTACCAGGTACCACACCATGAAAAATGGTGTTTGACGGTTTAAGATTTTTATCTGTTAACCCCATGCGATGGAAGGTTTCATAATAAAGGATATTGATAGTACTCCCTCCATCCATGAGTACCTTGGTGAACTTACATCCTCCAACCTGAGGTGCCACAACCATGCCAGATGACCCGGATTATCAACCCGAGGCGGATGATCCTCTCGACTCCACACAATGGGCTATTCAGACCAGCGCAAGTAATGGGGCACTGCCGGTTCAACGGAGTTCACTGACCTTTTATGAAGCTTCTGATCGCGCTTGCACAGGCTTGTGGTGAAGACATGGTACTGCCCACTATTCAACTGTTTCGGGTTGCTCTGGTAACCCGACTGTTGTTGTTGTTGCTGATTTCCTTGATGATTATAACCACCTTGGTTGCCCTGATTGCCTTGATTGCCATGTCCGCTCTGATTACCGTGAAAACCTGAACCGGAACTGCCTCCACCGTAACCCGGCCCATGAGATCCGGGGCCTGAACTGCCGCCCAGTCCATGATCATACCAAAAAATCTGAATTTTTGAATTCCCGCATAATATAACAATCCTTCCAGAGGTGCGTGGCCGGCTTATCCTGCGACCCGTGCTTTGGGCAAGGCTGGTTTAACAAGTGAGACTGGCGCTCCGGATTGGGACTTGGTCCTCCACCACGCGGGGGCGGTTTACCCTTACAACGCTGGCCATTATCCTGCGCGTTGGTGTTAGCCACGAAATCTAAACTATTACCTGCTTTACACTTACCGCCATTTCCATGAACCGCCTGTTTATGCTGCTGCCCTTTGGTGCTGCCGCTCTTCTTTCCCTTCCTCGCCTTATCGCCGCCGACTCGGGTCCTTGGTACTATCGTAGTCGGCATACTTCACCAGAGCTGCCATAAGTGTTCCCATGTCATTGCAATGACGTTTGAGCCGTCCCAACTTCAACTTCAGAGGTGCAAACCGGCAATTGCTTTCCAACGTTAAAACTGCTGTATCAGCGTTGATGCAGTCTGATGAATGCAAAATCTCCGAAACCCGGCGCACCCAATGGGTTGTAGACTCTCCTTCCTCCTGGACATAGGCAGCTAAGTCCACAACTGACATGGGATGCTTGCATGTATCCTTGAAATTCTGGATAAACCGGGCCCTTAACTCGGCCCATGTCCCAATGGAGTTAGCTGTCAGGTTTTTCAACAATGTGCGAGCTGTTCCCTCCAACATCATGGTGAAGTATTTAGCACACGCTGCATCATCCACATCCAGCATCTCCATTGACATATCATAGCTTTCAACCTGCGACTCGGGGGATAAATCGGCAGTGTAATTTGGCACCTTACATGGGCCCTTGAAATCCTTGGGCAGCCGTACATTGCGCAGCGCTGGGATGAGACATGGTATCCCCAAAGAACTATAGGTAACCCCTGGTTCCACCGAAGTTGTTGGACAAACCGGAGTAAGCTGGCGGGCTTCATGTTATGCTGCTAACTCGGCCTCTTGACGTGCCCTAGCACGATCCACCACATCCTGAGCATCACCACCACCACCCGCCGGGTTATGGCACGGGCGGATTACGATTGCGCACTGGTCGACACGGCCGGTTCATCCATATGCCTGCTATAACTCCGGCTTTGGCGGGGAGTAGAATGAATCCTTTCGCGGCTGTATGAATAAGCCTGCTGCTGAGTCAAAGCTGTCTGGAGGAGCTCCCTAGCCCGTCGTGTCTCGACCGCCACTGGGGACTCGCCTTCAACCGGGAGAGCTGCCAATCGTGAAGCGGCGGCAAAAATGTTATCCAACGGGTTAGAGTAATGACCCGGTGGTGTTGGGATGTGCTGTAACAGGACGTTGTTCTGATGTGGTGAATCTATTGGACGTGGCTGAACTGGCGCCCCCGTTCCAGGTGCCTCCACTTGGTTTACCACTAGCGGATTACGGGTTCCTGCTCCTGGGGTGTCAAAGAGATTCTTGGCCTCATAAACCGGAGGCAGGTGAGACCGGTACCTTCTCCTCATGACATCGTTTAACACGCTCTAATCCAACATAGTCCGGTAAGCCTATGCCTCCAACTCGGCCCGTTCTGCAGCCATCCTGGTATCCTCGGCTGCTAGGTCCGCCTTGGCCTGAGTTATCTGATCCTTTACCTTTGCGATCTCCGTGTTACGCTCATCCTAGTTCGCCGGGTTAACTTCCGCCAGCAGTACTGCCAGAGCGTCAAATAAGTCTGATAAAACCTGAGCCGGCGGTCGCACAGGGCCTCCTGCCCCGGCTGCTATCGCCGCTACTGATCCGGAAACCATCGCCGCTGCGGTCGAAGAGTGGTGCGCTGGCTGTGTACCGGCCATGAAGATCGCAACCCGGTTTGGCGGATCAAAGGGGTCCGGAATACTATCGCTATCGGAACATCCCCCAATCCGGCCATCTTGCAACTGGTACAATGACTCGGTCTCTTCGGTCGATGACTCTTACCTATAGTTCTCAAAGGGGTCCGGTTTACTCGGATGACGAGTCATCGACGGTCTCACCACCAGATGTCGGTCTAACCTCAGATTCCGCTCCATGGATTACTCCCACGAAGGCACGCTTTATGGCAGGCTGAAACCGGGCGGATCTCGCACGCTGAGCCATTTCGACGATGTCGGGGCAGATGTCGGCTCAGGGCCCGGTTCACCGATCTTGCCAATGAAAATGTGAATGCCGTCGAAGGGGACCCGGTACCCGTACTCAATTGAGCCGGCCTCAGGGCCCCAGCCTGCATCGTCAATGTAGAGCTTACCGTGATGACTCTTAGTCATCCGGCCCACAGCGTATCCCTTGAGCCCTTCGAAGCTGCCCTCTAAGAACTCGAAACCATCGTGCGATAGCCCCACGGTGGGCCCCAACTGTCGTGGTTTTGTCACGGCAGATGTCCTAGTGAAAGGACTTAGTCGTGGAGCCATCGCGACGGGTTAGCTTAAAGGGGTTAAAGCGGACAAAGGACGCAGAGAGTTTTATACCGGTTCGGTTTCTGCGTGAAGTTAAAGGCCTAATCCAGTTGTTGTGGAATTGCTAGGGTTTCGGCGACCAGGAGCGAATCCGCTATGCCCGGCTCTCGAGTTGTTGTTTGTTGTCCCTAAACCGCCGCTGCTCGCCCCTTTATATACACAAAGTTGACGCCTTGCGGTTTACGTAATCCCGAGGCCGGCTCATAAACGTGTCTGGCTCGGTTTCTACCTTTCTTATCTTACAACACAAGTTACATATGCTATGGCGGTTTATGTCTACAGGCCATAACCCACCTCTGGGCCCTGGGCCTTCGTAAAGCGCCACACTTCTTGTCTTCATGGGATTCAAATATAAATAACTCATTTTGGGGGTAACCCGACCTCTCCTGGCCGGTTTATACCCAGTAGTAATATCCCCAACAATAAGCGATAGATGCAGGATACACAAGAACAATAGTTTGATGTAAGAACATTGTGTGATAGGCAGATGTAGTATGTACCAAAAACAGGAAGGCGTCTCATATTCACATGTATAATGTGTAAGCTAAGGAGATGCAATTTAACAAATTAGGAGCAATACAAGCTAGGCACCATATGCAACATGCAACCAGATATCACACTGCCATGTTGGAGCAAGCACCTGGGGTTGTGGAGTAGGGGAGATGAGATTTGGAACTTGCACTGCAGTAGGAGTAGCAGGAGAATCAGCAGAGATCATCTGTTTCGGTTGCTCCAGAGGACCACCATCATTCCGTGCCTTCCTCCTTTTAGATTTTGCCTTGTCAAGTAAACACACAAGAAAAAGGAATGAAATTCTCACTTCCAAATTCGTTGATGCATGATACTGACGAACACAACTTTTATGTATGGCAACTACATTGTAGGAGGATGGAATATGTACAGAAAATGCTAAGCAGAAGGCATTTCAACAAATTGGAAGCAATGCAATCTAGACAAGATCCAACCAAAATCACTCTACCAAGTTAGATGTGTCTCATTATAAGTGGCACTTCAACAAATTAGAGTCAATACATGTTTGAAATGATATGCAAGATGCAACCAATATTACACTTGTCAACTTGAAGGTGTCTCGTCAGAAGTGATTGATGAGGGATACACAAGAAAAGTAGTTTGATGTAAGAACATAGTTAATTGAAAGATGTAGTATGTACTGAAAACAGGAAGGCATGTCATATTCACAGGTATAATGTGTTAACTAAGCAGATGCAATTTATCCTAATTAGAAGCATTACAAGGTAGACACCATATGCAACATGCAACCACATATCGCACTGCCAAGTAAGAGCAAGCACCTGCGATGGTGGTGTAGGGGAATTGTGGTCATAAACTAGAGAGCTACGTTGACTATCTTCATTTAGCCTTGCTGTTTCTTGAGAATCATGTGGGGAGGATGACACTTCACTCTTTAAACGAGTAGCGCGTCTCATAGTAACCCACTAGGGTGACTTCCTCATCATAAGTGATTGATGAGGGATACAAAAGAGCATTAGTTTGATGTATGAACATGGTTAATAGACATATGTAGTATGTATCAAAAACAGGAAGGCATGTCATTATCAAAGGTATAATGTGTAAAGTAAGCAGATGCAATTTAACCAAATTGGAAGCAATACAAGCTAGACACCTTATGCAACATGCAACCACTCTTGACAGCGTGAAGTTAAAGCAAGCACCTGGGATGGTTGTGTGTGGAAATTGAGATCATCAACTGCGAAGAAGGGGAATGGAAATACAGCCAACAATAATCAGAATCACTCAAACCCAGCTACACCCGCCAAGAGAGACTTGAGCCAAGTTATTTGCTTTATAAGGGAAGACAGGCACTATGCCAACGATCGCCTCAAGGAAAGAATTGAAACGGAAATGGGAGCGCTGGGAAGAAGCCCAATCCATTCAACAAAGGACAAGTGAACCACGTCAACATGGAGGAAGTTGAGGAACAGCCGGACGCGGTAATAGGTAAGTTTTTGGTTCAGTGATTTACCGCTATTGTTCTTTTCGACATCTTGGTGCATCGCATTCATACATATCAAGGGATTTGTGGATAAGTTTGTTACCAACCTGCACCCTTAGGACCCTCTTTAGTGAGCTCGCTGTGGAGCAGAGTACATGGCTAGCAAGTGGTGCACCCAGATACCCCTAAACATTGGCACGCATGTTTTTCCATCTGACCTAATTATCTTGGAGTCGCAAGGATTGGATGTGATATTAGGTATGGATTGGATGTCGAAGTTTGGAGGAAGTATTGACTGTGCTAGCAAGTCGATTTATCTTACCACCCCAGAGGGAAAAAGGATTAAGTATGTATCTAGGAATGTGCCTAGGAGGAGCCAAGTGAATACCCTCACAGGAGTTGTACAAGACGAAGTACCAGTAGTGAAGGATTATCCAGATGTTTTTCTAGAAGAGTTACCAAGCATGCCACCGGATCGAGACATCGAGTTTCTGATAGAACTAATGCCAGGTACAGGGCCAATATCAAAGAGACCCTATCGGATGCCCGCAAATGATCTGGAGGAAATTAAGAAGCAGATCAAGGAGCTATTGGAGAAAGGTTACATTCAGAGGAGTTCATCACCTTGGGGAGCTCCAAAGATTTTGGTGGAGAAGAAGGATAAATCCCTAAGGATGGTTGTTGATTAACGAGCTCTGAATGAAGTTACGATAAAGAACAAGTACCCCTTACCGATGATAAATGATCTGTTTGATCAGTTGCAAGGAGCTAAGGTGTTTTCCAAGATTGATCTACGATCAGGATACCATCAGTTGAAGATTCGAGAGAAGGATATACCAAAGACAGCATTCACCACACGATATGGATTATATGAGTATACGGTCATGTCGTTTGGACTGACTAACGCCCCTGCCTATTTCATGAGTATGATGAACAAAGTGTTCATGGAGTATTTGGACAAGTTTGTTGTGGTGTTTATCGATGATATTATGGTTTACTCAAGAACGAAGAGGAGCATGCGTAACACCCACGCTTGGTTCTTGAGAAACCTGTGGAACACCGCTTATACGCCAAATTCAGCAAGTGCGAAGTTTTGGTTGAAGGAAGTTGGATTTCTTGAGCATGTTATATCAGGAGAGGGTATAGCAGAGATCCCAAGAAATTTAGTCACACGAATGGTTGGCACCCACTTCACCAATGAGATTCGCAGCTTCCTTGGACCGGCAGGATATTATCGGAGATTCATTGAGAATTTTTCCAAGATTGCTAAACCAATGACAGAATTGCTAAAGAAGGATACCAAGTTCAGATGGACAGAGAATTGTGAGACAAGCTTCCAAGAGTTGAAGAAACGGTTGAGTACAGCCCAAGGTTGACATTGCCGATATACATAAGGAGTTTCAAGTGTATTGTGATGCCTCTCGCTTGGGACTTGATGTGTTCTTATGTAGACCTCGCCACCGCCCTTGGCCGCCCCCCCTCTCGCCGAGCCGCCCGCCCTAGCCGCCCCTCGCCGCCCCACAGGACCTCGCCGGAGCCGCCGCCCGCCCCGCCGGACGATCGCCGGAGGTAGCCCCGTCACCGGTTTTTTAATAACCCTTCGGTTTTTTTATATAAAACCCTAGCCGTTTTTTTATTAGATCGGTTTATTTTTCCCGGTTTATTTATTTTTGAGAACGTTCACCCGTTTGTTCGTTTTTACGAACATGTTCATTGTTTAGTTTCTGCTTACGAACGTTCATTCGTTTAGCCATTCGTCATTTTCTTTTATCGGATTTATTCCGCGGTTATTCCGAATTCGATTTCTGAACCAATGTTCAAATTAGTATAACTTTTCATTGCTTATCGGAATCAGGCGATTCAAGCGCTGGAGTTTCATCTCGAAACCTCTTCCGAATAGTCAACTTAAACCAGTTTTTATCTTTGTAAAATTTGACTCTAGTTCATATTAGTAAACGGATCATGTTTTTCTCGCCGCTTGAGTTTCGTTGTTCCGCTTTGGTTTGATTCTTTTGCAAACCGGAGTTCTTAAATTGAACTCCCGGTCAACCTCTTTCAGTTGGAGTTTCGCTTGTGCATCTTTGTTTGTTGCTTATGTATGTATTGTTTGCTTGCGATAGAATTCCCGAGTGCGCGTGTTATTACTGAGTCTCTAGGATTCACGGATCGTCAAGAAGGCAAGTAACACTTGATCATACCTTTTCATACCCAGTTTTATGCATTAGCTCAACCTCCAACATTGCATGGTTAGGATGTCATTAAATTGTGGGTTGGGAAGTAGATGATGAGGTAGGAACCTATTGCCTGTTACTATCAAACCCTTGGGAGTTACTTCTACGTGTTGCTTATATTGCTATGCTATGCTCGAGACATGGTTTGGGTTTGAGAGATATTCACGACAGATGTGAGATTGTTAATTAATGGTTTACTTTAAGGTGGCAACTAAATACACATCTGGTGGATCGAGGCACCTGGGAACCCAGTGTTGTCTGTTTTATTTTGAAATCCTGGGTACCCGTGTGATCTTCCTAAGGACCGCCACCTGTGCTCAAAGGGAACTGAGATTATTCATGCTAGAAACTTCCGTGCAGCCACAAGCTATTATGGGCTCTAGCATAGTTGAGTAAGTTACGTGAAGCTTTCAAGAGGTAGATCAGCAGGTAGTGGGTTTTATAGGTTTGGTATGATCTATCCGGAGTAGAGAGTTAATGTTTCTGAAAGACTGTATCTCGGTCATCCGTTTCTCAAACACCATGTAGTGCGAGAAATCAACGGAGGCGATCGATTCTTGTGGGGAAAAGTGCGCAAACCTCTGCAGAGTGTACAATCTAATCATGGTTAGCCGTGTCCCCGGTTATGGACAATTCTGAGTATCTAGTACTTGAGTATTCACATGTGTCTCATCACTCTAAATTAATACTGCTGGGTTGTTAATCACTTTAATTGGGATTGAGTTGGGGTTACACCTTCTCAATGATGTTTCAACCACCATGATAGTTAAAATAAATTTTATTCCTTTGACATAGGGAAAAATTGGCTTTTTGCAAAACAGAACCATAGAGCTTTCCACCAGCCATATATGCATGTAGTATAGCTTATTCTTTCATTACTCTCTATGTGTTACGCTGCCAGCATATTCCATGTGCTGACCTGTTTTCGGCTGCAACATTTTATGTTGCGACTTTTCGACGAGGAGTACGGATTGTAGGTCGCTGCCGCAGCAGCTCGCTTATGCCGCTGGAGTTGATGGACTCACTTTATCTTCCAAGCCTTTCACTGTTATCGCATTAGATGGCCTTAAGCCATATTATTGTAATAAGTTCTCTTTGAGACATTCGATGTAATAAGTGTGTGATTGCTACGCTGTTATAAAATCCTTCGAGTAATCGTGTGTGTCAAGATTACCGATCCAGGGATGACATGTATACGTAGACTTGACCATCTCGAGGTCGGGTCGCTACAAGATGGTATCGAGCACACGCTGAGTGTAGGACACGACCACTAAGATAAAACCATATGTCACTCCTCTCTACTCATTTCTGACCCTCTCCATTTTTCCACTCTTTAGGATGACGGAGATGAAGTACAAGTTTGCACAACCGATGAAGACACACCTTTTGGACGCCACTTGAAGGAAGTCACTAGGTACCGAATATTGAATACTAAGCTTCACCGGACGCATAACGCCACCTTACCGTAAGAAGAATGCTGGAAGATTCAAGCTCTAGTTCCCGGAAAGACGCTTGCGCCAAGCACGGAGCCCATAGTATGTGTTTTCAATGCACCAACATGGAGTTTGGGAAAGAGTATGGCAGCTCATATTACCATGGGACGATTGGAGAAGTCTACAATAAGGAGCTTAAAGACACCATATACCAAATATGTGGGCGCCGAGATGAGCAATGGGAAGTAATCAGCACCAAGAAGGATAGATCCATTGCAGCCTACATCCAGAACTAAACCAGCACATTCGACGTCATGAGAACCAGATGTGCGCGATACATGATGGATTTGAAGAAGGCGAAACTAAGATCATCGAGCTGGAGGAAGAACTCAAGTCTACACGCGATGGATATGAGGAAGAAATCAAAATACTATCGGAGAAGAACGACGACCTAGTCAATAAGATTGGAGTCTTCATGGGAGGACCAGCACCCAAGGAAGAAGAGCAAGAAGAGGAAGAAGATCCCGCTTGTCCAGACAACTACATCATCATCGAAGACACCGACTCAGATCCAAGTGATGATGACTATGAAGACGGTCGAGCGTACATCATGGAGTCTTCCACCCATCAAAATTTCTAGATGACCACCATATAATAGTAGTATTACCCCATGTAACTAGTAGTAGTTGAGCACTTATGCGATAGTCCTAGATCGCTTTGTATGCCCTTGCTTGCTTGATTGAATGAATGTGTGTTTGCCTCATGTGCATATGGGTAGTGTTTTCTCACTAGACCTCTTTCTATTCTAATCTCTCCCATCTAAACCTTCAGATGCCTCCAGACGTGACCCCGGTTTTGTTTTCCCACCGGAGCTCACCCAGCTTGATCCAACAGCGTAATGCCTTGATGCAATTGCTAGTTCGTAACCAGGGCAATGCCAACAACAACAACCCGCCGCCAAAGGGACAATTTAGCCTGCTTTTCTAAGGTTACAACCGCCGGTGTTTTCAAAGAGCACCGAGCCAATAGTTGCGTATGACCGGTTACGCCAGATTGAAAGGGAGTTAACCACCGCAGGATGCACGGATGTTGAAAGAGTGCGCTTGCCGCACATCAATTGGATGGACCAGCAGCCGCATGGTGGGAGAATTACACGGCTACTTTTCCTATAGCCAATGTCACTTGGGACCAGTTCCAACAAGCCTTTCACACGGCCCATGTTTCAACTGGAGCCATGCAGATAAAGAAGCGTGAGTTCCGCAACTTACGCCAGGGGAACCGTACTGTGGCCCAGTACGTGGATGAGTTTAGCAAGTTATCACGCTATGCCCCTGATGATGTGGCCACAGATGCCGCTAAGCAAGAGAACTTTATGGAAGGGCTGAATGATGAGATGAGTATGCAGCTGATGGTGGCAACTTTCAACAACTACCCGGAGTTGGTAGATAAGGCCCTAATGATTGAAGGAAAGAAGCAGCAAATTGAGAGTCGTAATAGGAAGTATGGACAAGGGAAGTATAACTCAGGAGCTCACCAGAAACCTCGCTTAACCCCGAACTCGGGAGGACTAGTTCATAACCATGGAGGACATAACCATACTGGAGGAGGATCGCATAATGGTGCGAAGAAGGGGAATTGAAATACAGCCAACAATAATCAGAATCACTCAAACCCAGCTACACCCGCCAAGAGAGACTTGAGCCAAGTTATTTTCTTTATAAGGGAAGACAGGCACTATGCCAACGATCGCCTCAAGGAAAGAATGGAAACGGAAATGGGAGCGCAGGAAGAAGCCCAATCCATTCAACAAAGGACAAGTGAACCACGCCAACGTGGAGGAAGTTGAGGAACAGCCGGACGCGTAATAGGTAAGTTTTGGTTCAGTGATTTACCGCTATTGTTCTTTTCGATCTCGGTGCATCGATTCATACATATCAAGGGATTTGTGGATAAGTTTGTTACCAACCTGCACCCTTAGGACCCTCCTTTAGTGAGCTCACCGAGCAGAGTACATGGCTAGCAAGTGGTGCACCCAGATACCCCTAAACATTGGCACGCATGTTTTTCCGTCTGACCTAATTATCTTGAAGTCGCAAGGATTGGATGTGATATTAGGTATGGATTGATGTCAAGTTTGAGGAAGTATTGACTGTGCTAGCAAGTCGATTTATCTTACCACCCCGAGGGAAAAAGGATTAAGTATGTATCTAGGAATGTGCCTAGGACGAGCTAAGTGAATACCCTCACGGAGTTGTACAAGAGGAAGTACCAGAGTGAAGGATTATCTAGATGTTTTTCCGAAGAGTTACTGGCATGCCACCGGATCGAGACATCGAAGTTTCTGATAGAACTAATGCCAGGTACATGGCCAATATCAAAGAGACCTTATCGGATGCCCGCAAATGATCTGGAGGAAATTAAGAAGCAGATCAAGGAGCTATTGGAGAAAGGTTACATTCATAGGAGTTCATCACCTTGGGGAGCTCCAGTACTTTTGGTGGAGAAGAAGGATAAATCCCTAAGGATGGTTGTTGATTACCGAGCTCTGAATGAAGTTACGATAAAGAACAAGTACCCCTTACCGATGATAAATGATCTGTTTGATCAGTTGCAAGGAGCTAAGGTGTTTTCTAAGATTGATCTACGATCAGGATACCATCAGTTGAAGATCCGAGAGAAGGATATACCAAAGACAGCATTCACCACATGATATGGATTATATGAGTATACGGTCATGTCGTTTGGACTGACTAACGCCCCTGCCTATTTCATGAGTATGATGAACAAAGTGTTCATGGAGTATTTGGACAAGTTTATTGTGGTGTTTATCGATGATATTATGGTTTACTCAAGAACGAAGAGGAGCACGCAGCACACCCACGCTTGGTTCTTGAGAAACTCAGGAACACCGCTTATACGCCAAATTCAGCAAGTGCGAGTTTTGGTTGAAGGAAGTTGGATTTCTTGAGCATGTTATATCATGAGAGGGTATAGCAAGAGATCCCAAAGAAATTCAGTCAACACTGAATGGTTGGCACCCACTTCACCAATGAGATTCGCAGCTTCCTTGGACCGGCAGGATATTATCGAGATTCATTGAGAATTTTTCCAAGATTGCTAAACCAATGACAGAATTGCTAAAGAAGGATACCAAGTTCAGATGGACCGAGGATTGTGAGACAAGCTTCCAAGAGTTGAAGAAACGGTTGACTACAGCCCCAGTGCTGACATTGCCAGATATACATATGGAGTTTCAAGTGTATTGTGATGCCTCTCGCTTGGGACTGGGATGTGTTGTAGCGACCCGACCCAAAATTGGTCAAGTCTCTGTGTCTGTACCATCCCAAGATCATGCTGGCACTCACAGTACATTGATGAAATAATCAAAGTTCAATCACACCTGAATTTATTACACGGTTCTCATATCGAGTCTTTATTACAATAGAATAAATTCGCCAAGGCCAACTCATGAGAAATAAACTAAGTAAAGCTGCGAAGCGTAGAAGAATAGCGAGTCCATCCGACTCCAAAGGGCAATCGCCACGCCGCGGATCGTAGCCTCAATCCTGATCGAATACTCCTCCGCAACATAAGACGTTGCAGCCGTGTAGTCAGCATTTTGAATATGCCGGCAAGTCATGAAGAGAGAATAGCAATAATAATACTAATACTATATGCAATTTGGCTGTGGGGCTCTATGTTTCATCATTTTGCTAAAAGCCAATTTTTCCCTACTACAATGGGACTGGTTTGCAAATACTACAAAATTGTTGGTATTATTGAGATGGTTCCGCCAACCAATGTCTCATTCCCCAAATTATTAAGTCATAACCCCTCAATTAATTTATTAATTACAATGTTGAGATTTCGAATACTTCCAAGTTCCAGAGGCTCAAATTGTCCGTAACGGGGACACGGCTAATCGATTAGATCTTTTCTCTGCAGAGGTTTATGACTTTACCGCAAGAATCGCTCCTCCTTTAAGTCTTCGCACTTCATGGTGTTTGAAGACGGACGAACTAAACAGGTCTTCCAAGAGTTCTTCCGCCACCGCCGTACCCATCCAATCCTACCGTTCTTCTACATCTTGTAGTACCGTCCAGCCAGAGTCACAACTAGGGTTGACCAAGCCAGAGCCCATAATGGCTTGCGGCTGCATAGGTAAGCTTCCGGTCAATGGGGTATACATCCGTCTCTTTGTGGCTGGGTGAAGCTTTCCGCAAGATGTCATGGCACTTCTCCATGCATCTCGGCCAACCACTGGGTTCTCCAGGGTGCCCGTCAACCGTCCTCCACCCAATAGTGAATTTCCGAAGTCCATCTTGAGCTTGAAGTTCATGGGGTTGTCATCATCTTGACTCTCACATCTTTCTTATGAATTCACTCAACCAACCCCGTCTACGAGCATAACAAAAGTAAACTACTTCGTCCCGGGTCATGGTAACAAGGGGAATTGGTTCATCCTACCACATGATACTACTCAAGAACATAACTTCAAATTTCAACTACTGCATGCATGGTGGGGAGGTATAATTCTAATGCAACAAAAATCATAGGTATTATAAAGAAGACATGATCAATGACTTGCCTTGCTGACGATCTTCGTAAGCTAAGGACTCGTGGTAGCAAGCTTCGCACTCCGGAAATTCTACCGAGGCAAACAATAACCATAATAAGCACATAGTATATGATCACTTAACATAACATCATAGTAACATAACACACCAAAGCAAACGAATCAAAACCCAAAGGAAAACTCAAAGAAATCCAACTCAAAGTTTTCCTACTTCAAGCAACAACTAAAAATAGTTTTACATAACAAAAATTTTCTCAACAGAACCTAATCATGGTTTTATGCTAACTAAACAGAAAAGAATGCATCATGCAACTAGGAGCAAAAAGAATCACTTTAAAATCTATTATCAAACTCCTATTAGGCCTAAAGCAAATTATAATAAGAAAAATAAAATAAAAGTTTTATTTATTATAAATAAAAGTTCATGCTCTAAAGTGACAGAAACTATGGTTAGGCAATGTCAAAACATGATTCTGATTAAAACTAATTTTTATTAATCCTAAAATGCCCAAATAAATTCCTATGGTTAGGCAATGTCAAAACAAAGTTGTGACAAAAATAATCACTAAAAATAATTTTCCTAACTCATTTTATAGCAGATTTGCTATTCTGTCTAAATCTAAAATAAAGCAATTCTAAATAATTTTAACATGGCTAATTATATTTTCTACAGAAACTACAAGAAATTTTCAAACAAAGAAAAAAAGAATCACCTAAAAATATTAAGTAGATTAAAAGATATGAATTTTTCAAATCTGAAACTATTCTGTTAAAACAGAAAACAAAAAATAAATAAAAACGGCCTAATGGGCCTAACTAACGCCCTGGGCGTAACTTAACTAAACGGGCCCTAGGGTTTAAAACGAATCGGCCGGTTCAACTAAAAACCCTAACTAAAATTAAACCGGAACTAACCGGAAATAAACCCGGTTTTATTTGAACTAACTTACCCCTTCGGGGTTCTAATCCTAACCGTTGAACTAGATCGGACGGCGGGGGTGAACTCCGGCGACTTACCGGTCAGCGACGACGACGGCGGCTCGGGCGGCGAGTGCTCCGGCGTCTCGGTGGTCGGGCGACGGCGGGAGTTCCGCGGGTGCGGACGGGCAAGGGGTGGGTTTGGTGGAGTTGGTGGAGCTCGGGGGTGACCGGGGCGAGCTCGGGGCGGCTAATGGCGGCGGCGGCGTTCGGGTGCTCCGGCGAGCGCTTGCGGAGGGAGGAGAGGGTCGGGCGAGGGGGCGAGGGGCGGGGGAACGGGGTAGAGGGGGTATTTATAGGACGGGGGCACGGCTTGGACGAGGGGCAAGCCGTGCGAGCGGATCACGGCGAATCCCGGATCTCACGGGATCCGGCGAGCGGCGGCGCGGTGGTTGGCGTGGGCGAGGGGTAGGCGACGGGATGGGGACCACCCGTCAGCGAAAGGGAGGGCGGCGGCTGTCGGGTCGGCCGGCCGACCCGAGGGCTTTCGGGCGAGGGGTCTCGGTCGGGCGGGTTAGGGGGCGCGGTGGGCGGTTTGATTAAGGCTGCCCAGTCTTGGTGAGCGATCGTTCTGGTGGGGCGCCTGGTATTTCTTTTCTTTTTTCTAATTTTATTTTTTTGAAAAAATAAAAACAGAGATAATATATAAAATATAAATATTAAAATGATTAGGGGAATATTCCCTATAATTTGAAGATTTTTCCAGGGGCAAAATCCAAACTTTATAAAAATTCATTTTTTTCAAAATTCAAATAAAACTCAAATTTGAATTCAAAACTTTTGGCAATGTTTTTCCTCTGATATTTTTGGAGTGTCATGTTTACTTCTCTCATACTTTTTCTCAAGTATTTATCAGGCATAGTTTTTGAAATGATTTCCTCTTGCCAAAACTTGAATTCAAATGCCAACAAGTCCAAAACTTCTGAAACTTCAAATGCCACTCAAATTCAAACAGAATGCATAGATGCTTAGCTATAATTGTAAAACATTCCAAATAGGAAATTTGGGATGTTACATGTGTTCTTATGCAGGACGGAAAGGTTGTTTCGTATGCCTCACGACAACTGAAGCCTCATGAGTTGAACTATGCCACGCACGATTTGGAGTTAGCAGCTGTAGTACATGCGTTGAAGACCTGGAGACATTATCTCATGGGAAACCGTTGTGATGTGTACACGGATCATAAGAGTTTAAAGTACATTTTCACACAGATGGAATTAAACCTCAGACAGAGGAGAATGCTGGAACTTATAAAGGATTACGACATGAAGCTACACTATCATCCAGGAAAGGCCAACGTTGTAGCAGACGCCTTGAGTCGGAAGAGTTATGCCAATATCCTTGAAAGTAGAGGACTGCCAAAGGAGTTAGCAGAGGATATTATGGAACTTCAGTTGGAGATTGTTCCAAGAGGTTTTCTTGGAACAATGGAGGTTCAGTCGACGTTGTTAGACAAGATTCGAGAAGCTCAGAAGGAGGATAAAGAGATTGCTGAGTTAAAAGAGAAGATGGGCAAAGGAAAAGCCAAAGGTTTTCGCGAGGATGAGCATGATACCTTGTGGTTTGAGGATCGGATTTATGTGCCCAACAATTCGGAGATCAGGAAGTTAATACTTCAAGAGGCCCATGACTCACCATACTCGATTCACCCCGAAACACCAAGATGTATTTGGACTTGAAGGAACGCTTCGTGGACTGGTATGAAGAAGGATATTGCCGAGTATGTAGCCGTCATGATGTATGTCGAGAGTGAAAGCGAGCATCAAAACCAGCAGGATCTGTTACAGCCTATGCCAATACCCAAATGGAAGTGGGACAAACTTGGCATGGATTTTATCACTGGATTACCCAGAACCAAAGCAGGATATGATTCAATATGGGTAGTTGTGGATCGTAAAGACCAAAGTAACTCACTTCATCCCAGTGAAAACAACTTATACAAGTGCCAAGTTGGCCAAGATATATATGACCAGGATCGTATGTTTGCACGGAGTTCCGAGGAGCATCGACGATAGAGGAACACAGTTCACTTCAAAGTTTTGGCATCAGCTACACCAGACTTTGGGTACCATTGAATTGATGACAGCGTTCCACCCACGCACGGATGGACAGCAGAGAGAGTTAACCAGATTCGGAGGATATGTTAAGAGCCCGTGCGCTAGATTATGGATCTAGTTGGGATGATAATTTGCCGTCGCAGAATTCTCATATAACAACAGCTACCAGCCGCTTTGAAGATGGCACCGCTCAAGCTCAGACGGACGCAGTGTAGAACACCTTGATGTGGGATGAGGTCGAGACCGTCGGTTGTTTGGACCAGATTTGATCAAAGACTCGAGAGGAGAAGGTTAAACTGATCGAGATGACTAAAGATTGCTCGCCTAGACAGTAAGAGTTACGCAGATTCAAAACGCAAGGAAGTAACCTATGAAATCGGAGATAGAGCCTATCTGCGAGTATCACCCCTGAGGGGAGTGAAACGTTTTGGAGTAAAGGGAAAGTTAGCCCCAAGATTTGTAGGACCGTATCATGTTTTGGAACGAATGGGAGAAGTTGCCTACAAGCTGGAGTTACCCGAAGGACTATCAGGAGTTCACGATGTGTTTCACGTATCACAACTGAAGAAGTGCCACGCTGAGATGGCCGACGTACCGTTAAAGGATAAAGTGCCCCTAGAGGCGATACAATTGGATAGTAATTTGACTTATGAGGAGAAGCCAGTAAAGATTTTGGATTTTGACAGCCGAGTCACTCGCAGCAAAGTTATCAAGTTTTGTAAAGTTCAGTGGAGCCACCACACCGAGGAGGAAGCCACCTGGGAGCAAGAAGATGATATTCGCAAGGACCATCCGCACCTATTTTCTAGCCAACCCGAATCTCGAGGGCGAGATTCATCTTAAGGGGGGTAGGTTTGTAACATCCCAAATTTTCAATTTGGCATGTTATACACAGGTCATCCATGCATATCATATTTTATTGCATTTTCATTTGCTATCCTCAAAATCCTAAGCAACTAAAGGACCCTCGGAGAGAATTGGGGATTTTCCGATTTTTCATATTTGAATTTTATCAAATAATGAAAGACGAGGATTTAGGATTTTATAATTTTGGTCTCCGGAAAATATTTTATGTTTAAAAATAAACGAGAGGAGATAATATGACTTCTCCAAAAATAATTGAAATACCGGAGGAAAAATGTTAAAATCATTTTGGGATTTTATTTTACTTATTTGGAATTTTAATCGCTTAGGAAAAATTTGCATAATTTATAAATTGTATTTTAGGGGCCAAGAAAAGTTCATCTTGTTCTAAATATTTTATTTAGGCAAAGAAAACTTGTTTTGGCATTTTTAGATTTTTATTTATTTTCTAGGATTTTTACAAATTTCATGAATGTTTAAAAAAGAAAAAAATCATACTCGATCGGGCTAACGGCCCAGCCAGCAGGCCCAAGTCGCGCCGCCTCCTCCTGTGCACACCGCTTGTGACGGACTTGGAGTCCGAGCCGACTCCTCCCCGCCGCCTTGCCCTCCTCCAAGCCACCTCCCTCCCTCTTTATATACCCCCCCTCTCCCTTAGCCATCAAGACCATCACTGCCCCTGGGACCAAGGAGCCCGAGCCCGAGCCGCCGCCGCCGCCTTGGCCCGCCGCCAGCCGCCGCCGCCGCCTCCCAGCGTCGCCGAGTCGCCGAGCCGCCGCCCTAGCCGCCTCGGCGCCCATGAGACCTCATGAGCCGCCGCCCGCCCACTCACGGACGATCACGGAGGTAGCCCCGTCGCCGGTTTTTTTAATAACCCTTTGGTTTTTTTATATAAAACCCTAGCTGTTTTTTATTAGATCGGTTTATTTTTCCCGGTTTATTTATTTTTGAGAACGTTCACCCGTTCGTTCGTTTTTACGAACATGTTCATTGTTTAGTTTCTGCTTACGAACGTTCGTTCGTTTAGCCATTCGTCATTTTCTTTTATCGGATTTATTCCGCAGTTATTCCGAATTCGATTTCTGAACCAATGTTCAAATTAGTATAACTTTTCGCTCGTTTATCGGAATCAGGCGATTCAAGCGCCTGGAGTTTCATCTCGAAACCCTCTTTCCGAATAGTCAACTTAAACCAGTTTTTATCTTTGTAAAATTTGACTCTAGTTCATATTAGTAAACGGATCATGTTTTTCTCGCCGTTTGAGTTTCGTTGTTCCGTTTGGTTTGATTCTTTTTGCAAACCGGAGTTCTTAAATTGAACTCTCCGGTCAACCTCTTTCAGTTGGAGTTTCGTTTGTGCATCTTTGTTTGTTGCTTATGTATGTATTGTTTGCTTGCGATAGAATTCCCAGAGTGCGAAGCGTGTTATTACGAGTCTCTAGGATTCACGGATCGTCAGCAAGGCAAGTAACACTTGATCATACCTTTTCATACCCAGTTTTATGCATTAGCTCAACCCTCCAACATTGCATGGTTAGGATGTCATTAAATTGTGGGTTGGGAAGTAGATGATGAGGTAGGAACCTATTGCTCGTTACTATCAAACCCTTGGGAGTTACTTCTACGTGTTGCTTATATTGCTATGATATGCTCAGAGACGGGTTTGGGTTTGAGAGATATTCACGACAGATGTGAGATTGTTAATTAATGGTTTACTTTAAGGTGGCAACTTAAATACACATCTGGTGGATTGAGGCACCGGGGAACCCAAAGTTTGTCTGTTTTATTTTGGAAATCCCGGGTACCGTGTGATCTTCCTAAGGACCGCCACCCAGGCTCAAAGGGAACTGAGATTATTCATGCTAGAAGCTTCTGTGTGCAGCCACAAGCTATTATGGGCTCTAGCATAGTTGAGTAAGTTACGTGAAGCTTTCGAAGAGGTAGATCAGCAGGTAGTGGGTTTTATAGGTTTGGTATGATCTATCCGGAGTAGAGAGTTAATGTTTCTGAAATACTGCGTCTCGGTCATCCGTTTCTCAAACACCATGTAGTGCGAGAAATCAACGGAGGCGATCGAGTCTTGTGGGGAAAAGTGCGCAAACCTCTGCAGAGTGTACAATCTAATCATGGTTAGCCGTGTCCCCGGTTATGGACAATTCTAAGTATCTAGTACTTGAGTATTCACATGTGTCTCATCACTCTAAATTAATACTGATGGGTTGTTAATCACTTTAATTGGGATTGAGTTGGGGTTACACCTTCTCAATGATGTTTCAACCACCATGATAGTTAAAATAAAATTTATTCCTTTGACATAGGGAAAATTGGCTTTTTGCAAAACTGTAACCATAGAGCTTTCCACCAGCCATATATGCATGTAGTATAGCTTATTCTTTCATTACTCTCTATGTGTTACATTGCCAGCATATTCCATGTGCTGACCCGTTCTCGGCTGCAACATTTTATGTTGCGATTTTCGAACGAGGAGTAAGGATTGTAGGTCGTTGCCGTGCAGCTCAGTTGTGCCGTTGGAGTTGATGGACTCACTTTATCTTCCAAGCCTTCCGTTGTTATCGCATTAGATGGCCTTAAGCCATATTATTGTAATAAGTTCTCTTTTGAGACATTCGATGTAATAAGTGTGTGATTGCTACTCTGTTATAAAATCCTTCGAGTACTGTGTGTGTCAGCATTACCGATCCAGGGATGACACAGAAGCACAGAGACTTGACCATCTGAGGTCGGGTCGCTACAACAGTGTTCGCGAGATCACACCTGCAACTACTCCGGCCGTTAATCTGGAACAAATTGCGCCATCGGAGGACGGGTGGATAGACCCCGCCATGAATGCTGCACTCTCTGTGGCTATAGAGCCGGATAGTAACTTCACCTCCCACGAGAGCCGTGTTGCCGATCCATCGGGTTCGCCCCCGGCCACGGGCTCCGAGCCGCTTACATCCTTGCCAATCGATTCCGATTGGGCACCGATCATGGGGTTTACCTCCGCTGATATCTTTCAGCACTCGCCTTTCGGCGATGTGCTAAATTCATTAAGGTCCCTCTCCTTGTCAGGAGAACCTCGGTCGAACTATGTCCGGCTAGAATGGGATGCGGACGACGAAGAAATTCGCTCCCCACCCATCACCCACTTAGTAGCCAATGTCGACGATTTAACCGACATGCTCGATCTCGACTCCGAAGACATCGACGGTATGGACGACGATGTAGGAGACGATCAGGAACCACCGCCTACAGGGCGCTGGACAGCCACCTCATGACACGATATATATATGGTGGATACACCCAAAGAAAACAATGACGATGAACGGAAGGATGCAGCGAAGGATAGCTCCCTCGAGAAGAAACCAAAGCGACGGCGTAGGCGCCGCTCCAAATCCCGCCTCGGCAAAAACAACGATAACAGCGCAAGAGAAAATAACACCCCGGTCGACTCTAGAGGAAACGACGGCCACATTGACCCGGCGATAGAGCAGGAAGAACCAGCAAACGGAGAACATAGTATGGATCCGCTGTCTGAACACGGCTACGCCGAGGATAAAGCTCATCAACCTCCCTCCGGAGAGGAAAACAGTCCGGACGAGGATGCACATGTCATCCCTGAAAGACACTTGGAACAAGAGAACCTCCGTAGAAGGCTCATTGCCACCGCGAGGAGTCTGAAGAAGCAGAAGCAAAGGCTTAAGGCCGCGCAGAATACACTCAACAGTAGATGGAACAAAGTGCTCGACACTAAAGAAATGTATGGTGGTAGCTGCCATACAAAGAGCTATCCAAAGCGCAAGCTGTTGCCTGAGTTCGACGATGAGGCCGTAGAGCCTATACAGCCAAAGAATAAAACGTCCGATCAGTCGGATCGACCACCTCATGGCCGTGATAGGGCGGCTAACGGGGCCGCACATAAGTCGACACATGATTTATGTGAGGACTCGTGCCAAAAATCCGGTATGACCAGATCCATCTATGGATCTAGGAAGCGCGCTCCGACACAATATCAAAACCGAACACTACAACCGTCCAAACGCCACAATACATCCAAATACAGGGGTGCCGCACACCCCCTATTCTTCACTGATGAGGTACTGGATCATGAATTTCCAGAGGGATTCAAGCCCGTGAACATAGAGGTGTACGACGGAACGACAGACCATGGGGTATGGACTGAGGACTTCATCCTCCATATCCGTATGGCTCACGGAGACGATCTCCACGCCATTAAATACCTGCCCCTCAAGCTGAAAGGACCAGCTCGGCACTGGCTGAAGAGCCTCCCCGAAAATTCAATAGGAAGTTGGGAGGAGCTTGAGGATGCTTTTAGGGCCAATTTTCAAGGGACTTATGTCCGACCTCCGGACGCAGACGATTTAAGTCACATAATTCAACAGCCCGGAGAGTCAGCCCGAAATCGAACATATTTCTAACTAAGAAGAATCAAATCGTCGACTGCCCGGACGACAAAGCCCTAGCAGCTTTCAAACACAGCGTTCGCGACGAATGGCTTGCTAGACACCTCGGTCAAGAAAAACCAAGGACAATGGCAGCCTTAACAAGCCTCATGACCCGCTTTTGCGTGGGCGAAGATAGCTGGCTGGCTCGTAGTAGCACCAGCGACCCAGGCACATCTGAAGTCAGGGACGGTAATGGAAAACGACGACGCAATAAAAGTAAGCGTCGAAATAATTAAGACAGCCCAGCCAACACGGCGGTAAACGCCGGATTCAGGGGATCTCTACCCGGTTAGTGGAAGAAGCCTTTCAAAGGCAAGAGAGATGGACCGTCCAACATCAACAAGATTCTAGACAAATTATGTCAGATTCACGGCACCTCCGACAAACCTGAAAATCACACCCACAGAGAATGCTGGGTCTTCAAGCAGGCCAGTAAGCTAAACGCCGAACACAAGGGGAGGGAGACACCAAGTGAAGACGAGGATGAGCCTCGTCAGCAAAACACTGGAGGACAAAAAAATTCCCACCAGAGGTCAAAATAGTGAACATGATTCATGTAACAGAAAGAAAGGACAAACATGCACTCCAAGACACATATGCCGTAGAGCCCGTCACCCCCAAGTTCAACCCTTGGTCGGCCCGCCCAATCACCTTTGATTGCAGGGATCACCTGACAAGTATCCGGCAGGGAGGATTGGTTTCCTTGGTGCTAGACCCAATTATCGACGGATACCATTTCACCCAAGTCCTCATGGACGGCGGGAGTAGCCTGAAACTGATTTATCAGGACACAGTCCGCAAAATGGGGATAGACCCGACAAGAATCTGCCAAAGTACTACTACATTTAAAGGGGTAATACCAGGCCCAGAGGCCAGCTGTATAGGCTCTCTAGTACTAGAGGTTGTATTCGGATCACCCGACAACTTCCGAAGTGAAAAGTTAACCTTCGACATCGCTCCATTCCGAAGCGGCTATCAAGCACTACTCGGAAGAACAACTTTCGCTCGTTTTAATGCAGTACCGCATTACGCTTCTCTTAAGCTTAAGATGCCCGATCCACGTGGCACCATCACAGTTAGTGGAAATATTGAGCGTTCCTTACGCGCAAAAGAACGTGCGGCGGCTTTAACAGCCGAACACTAGACGGCCTCCCCAACCAGAATAAATGATCGGTCGTCAAGACCACGGACACGGCTAGACGAGTCCGACGCATCACTAGCGGTAATAGCCTAGATATACCTGAGATCGGTTTGCTGATTATACTCCCATAGGTGGTAGCAGAGGCTTCCCGCGTGTAAAAAGGACTAGTTCGGCTCAATTTTACTTACCTTGAATTTTAATGGTTTATTGAGAATAACCAATTTTTCGCACGACAACTTTCACCTAAGTTCTTCTCTTTTACAGATGACAATCGTGCTACACCCTTCCAGGATACGGCACAACGGAGACACAGGCGCAGACGTGCAGCAGGAACCCGCTCAAAGGTTTCTTTTTAGATTAAGACCCTGCGTAAGCCTTTTTCACTGTCTTTTGTTTCTTCACATCTTTCGGATACTCAGTATAGCCGAGAAGGATGCTGGCGTTATTGGCATTTCGCCATGTCAGAACATTGCACGTACCTGGACACTTGGGGTTCATTATCAAGGGCATTGCTCAGCCTGGTATATGTTATAAAGACCGAATACCTTAGGGAGTGTTCGACGTCGCGAGTTTGGCCTTATATGCATCAGCTCCGAATCATGTCTTTGGTCAAATGTTGGGTTTGCCCGGCTCCCGTGTTTTGCTACCTTAAGTTCCGCTCTATCGGCTAAGGTGGTACCAGGAGAACTACTACGATTGTGCCCAGGTTCATCCGGACGAGGACCTCAGTAGAGAAAGCCGAAAACTGACTGTCATGATAAAGCGCGAAACTGGTCAACCACTCGATGACTTTGTGAAATCTTCGGGATTCCTCCGCATTAACGAAGGGCCGGTTTTCCCGGTCATGTACGTACGCGCCTCGAATTCAGATGAGTGTGGAAATACCAGGGGCTATATAGTAGCCCCACTGTCAAATTCCTATGATCAAGTGAAAGTGTTAAAGCAATATAGTTTGGTTGCCTCGTTCGCCGCGCCACCACCTCCTTCATGGACCAAGACGTTGGATCAAGTGTGAAGACACCCTTTTGAGAACACCCCCGCATTATATGCGTGGGGGCTGAAGCCGACGAACGCAAACTTTCGTGACACACACACACACACACACACACACACACACACACACACACACACACACACACACACACACACACACACACACACACATATATATATATATATATATATATATATATATATATATATATATATATAAATAAATGACCGCACAGGAGGCATACTTTCAGGCAAAAGTATAAACACAGCCTTTACAATTCAAATAACATCGTCCTTACAATAGAGATACATGTCACTAGAACATGATACTCTTCGAGAACTGAGCCTCTATTAAACGAGCGCCTTCGAGAACTTCTTCAAAGTAGTGCTCGGTCGATACTCGGCCTACGGCCGAACTCTGGGTTGCAATAGCGGTGGCCTCCATCTCTGCCCAGTATGTCTTGACACGGGTAAGGGCCATCCGTGCACCCTCTATGCACGCCGACCTCTTCATGGCGTCGATATGCGGCACAACTCCAAGGAATCGTTGCACTAAGCAAAAATAACTATTCGACCTTGGCCCTTCCGGCCAAAGATGATCCACAATGGACCTCATGGCAAGCCCGGACAACCTATGGAGCACGGCCCACTCGGTCATTCACTCATTTAACAGCAGTGGCCGCACCGGAACACTGAACTGCGACCAGAACAACTTTTCCACTTCACGATCTTTTTGATCTTTGAAAAACTCGGCCACATCAGCAGCACTCGCTGCCAAATCCACGTACGCGTCCGCAACAAAAAGGGCTTCCCAGCGGCGATATCTCTAGCTTGACGCAGCTCCTCCTTCGTCGCTCTGATTTTAGAGTGGGATTCCTTTGCTGCTACCATGGCCTTCTCCAGGTCCGTCGCCTTCGCTCAGCTTTCCTTTTCAAGAAGCTCGTAACGATCGGCGGCATCTTTCAACTCAACGGCCATCTTGGCTATTCTATCCTTGCTTTGGCAATGCATAGCTTGTTCGGCTCTCCGCTCTTTGACCGCCTTTAGAGCGGCCGCGTCACTCTTCCTGGCTTGTTCCTTGGTTCGGGCAAGTTCCGCCCGAAGGGTCTCCACGGCGGCATCTCCATCTGCAATCACAACATATTAAAGATACTAGCATCATGCTCCTCTTACTATGTATTGATCACCGGAGAAATCACATACCATGTGCCTCGTCGAGCTGCTTGTTTACAAGCACGATGTCGGCATCTGCCGCATCAAGTTGCCGCTTCAACTCGGCAAAATCACCAGTCCGGCTAGCCACCGGACCTTCCGCCACCTGCACATGAAGGCGGCCTGATTATTACCTGGGACTATGATCCTCTGTTTGCCGCCATTTTCGACAGCAACCAGAGTCTCAGGGGCTACTATCTGCATATGGCACACCTCGCGTGTGTGGTACCATCAAAAGCATATAACACTTTGCGTACCTCAAAGCCTCTCAGCAGGCTCATAAAAGCTTCATGCAGCCCGCTTTCGGCGGATGAAATCCTCTCAACAACCATACCCATTAGCGCACGATGCGCTTCTGAGATAGCCGCGTGCTCCAGAAGATCCTTCTGTGTGTCGGGTCGCGCACCGGACGGTCCCGGCCTCTTTATGTTGCTCTCCTTAGGAGCCAAATACTCCGGACTTCAGGGGGCCGAAGGATTACCCTCTGGCCTTGGAGGATTAGGAGAAATCCTCCGTCACAACACCTCGGGGTCGCCCGCCTCATGAGGCGGGGACGCATGGGGTGGTGTTTCGCTTTCCATCATCTCCGGAAGAAAATCCCCCGAAGACGAACTCTGTCGAGAAAGCCTACTATCCGAACTTCAAGATATATGCTTCGGTTATTGTCCTCAGAAGTAAAGTAGGGTATTTTTACTATTAAGTACTTTTTGTTTACTTACAACCCGGTGGAGGGCTGATCTCCTCACGGGCGCTGTGCGGAAAGGGTACCCCCCGGGGCAGGACCCTCTGGCGAAGATTTCTTCCCTCGTTTGGAAACCATTGTTTCCAAGTCTTCAGAGGCGGTCCTCTTCCTTCCCTGGGGAGAGGGAATTTCCGATTCTTCTCCACGTTTATCCTCCTTCGCGGAGGCACTAATTCCCACAGTTTGGATGAATAATAAGCGAGGTCCGCTTTCAGCCTCTTTATTCCCCCCCCCCACCTTTATCTTCCCCGAAGGGTGCTTGATAAGGCGCAAGCTCAAGCATTCTGACCAATATTGGATCTGCTGAGCCTTCGGGAAGGGTGGCCGAACACCTGATCATCTTCGCCTTTTTTACCCAGTCCTGGTCAAAGAGCGACTTCTCAAAGTGATGTTGTGATAAATAAAGAGACAATGTGTTCGGCCGAAGGACTACTTACTTGGGTATCTGGACGATTGTAGCTCAGACCCGCATCCTCGGTGGTATCCTGAAAGTGCGTTATATCGACTAGAGGGGGGGTGAATAGGCGATTTTTATGAATTTTACAAATTCTTCACTGAGGAATTTGCCGGTGAGGAAATTCCTTAGCGAAGAAATACATGCAGCGGAATAAGTACTCAGAAGTAAGCATAACAGATTATAGGCATAGTCATCATGATGAAATGAAGACAATCACAGAGTACAGAAAGCGTAATCACAGGATAACACAAGATGAAGACAATCAGACTGAAGAAATTGAACTGAGGAAATTTAGAAAGTCTTCAGTCAAAGTCTTCAAACACAGATATGACAAACACTCAACACAGTAATGAGGAAATGAAAGGGTTGAGGAAATAGAACCAGTTAGGTTGGTGAAGACAATGATTTGGTAGACCAGTTCCAACTGCTGTCTCGGTTATGCGTCTGGTTGGAGCGGCTGAGTATTTAAACTCGAGGACACGCAGATCCGGACACCCGATCACTTGAGCACGCAGCTCAGGACACCAAGTCCTCACCGTATTCTCCTTGAACTAAGGCCACGCAGACCTCGTCCCAATCACTCGTGGTAAGTCTTCAGCGACTTCCAAACCTTCACATACTTGGTCACTCGGCGATCCACAATTCCTCTTGGATGCTCTAGACCGTGACGCCTAACCGTCTGGAAGAAGCACAGTCTTCAAAGGTAAAAGCGTCGGATCCACGGGATCAATTTCTTCATGATGCTCAATCACTTTGGGTTTGTTGGGGTTTGGTTTTGGGATTTTCCTCACTTTGGTTTTTTTCACTTGATGATTTTCGCCAAAGTCCTCGGAGGATGGGTTGCTCTCAAATGACAAGTGTCAAGTTCTCTCGAGCAGCCAACCAACTAGTGGTTGTGGGGCGGCTATTTATAGCCTCGGGAGCAGCCCGACATGATAAGACATAAATGCCCTTAAATGATATGACCGTTAGGTGGAGATATTTTGGGGACAGTGGCACGCACAGACAAAGAACGGTCGGAAATTGAACATCAAATTCCTCGTATTATCATGTTCCTCCTCGTGTAGGCAATTCAAGACCGGCGAATTCCTAACTCCTCGATCGAAACAAATTCCTCAAAGACTGGAAGAGCTTCGTCTCATCACATCAAGAAATTGACTGAACTGTATGAGATTTCCAAAGGCTTCACTCGAAGGGATTGGTAGGTGAGGATTTTGAGTTGAGCATCAAATGGAAATTTCTCCTTAGTATTTCCTCGACCCCCTTTAACAGTACGGTGTTTCCTATGACTCAAGAAAGAGAAAATGAAACTACGAAAACAAAAGTCTTCACGCTTCATGTTCCTCAAATGAATACCAAGTCTTCAAGGTCACACCAATTTCTTCACTTTCAAAGTCTTCAGAAAGTCTTCAGAATATCAAATTCTTCATTGAAGAAATTCATTTTAGGGTCGACTTTCACCGTAAATATCAAACTCCTCATAGACTTATAGACCTGTGTACACTTACAAGCGATTAGTTACTTAACCTATAAGTCTTCAATACACCAAAATCACTAAGGGCACTAGATGCACTTACAATCTCCCCCTTTTTGGTGATTGATGACAATACAGGTTAAGTTTTCAACGGGGATGATTATATGAAGTGTAAATACTGATAATGAGGATTTTGATTGCAAGATATAGAAGAACTCCCCCCGAAGATGTGCATAGTGAGGAAATTGCTTTTGAGGCAATGCACATTTGAAGAATTGAATCATGGAGATCTCCCCCTATATCTTGTAATTCATACACGCATTTGACATATAATATGAGGAATTTGAAATGCATGATGAAATATGGTGCTTGATGTTATGCAATGTAACACACAAAGAGTATCAGAGCCCAAGGGCCAAATTGGATCAGAGCATAACAAGTATCAAAACTACTTCTAATCAGAACATAGTGCAAAAGCATAAAGCATCAGAAGTATCAAAGCACCATCGGGTTTAAGATTACAACTCGATCCAATAAAAGGTTTCAGAAGAACGAGAGTTGTAACTTAATAAAATATAGTATATAGACAAAAACGAGACCCGCTTGAAGACTAACTCAAATTTCTCCCCCTTTGTCATCGAATGACCAAAAGGATCGGCGAGGACTAACGCTCTTGAAGAATTTCAAGTTGAAGACGGAGCGCCAAACATTGTCGGGTTGTTCGTCGAGGTAGGACCAGCAGCAGTGTCTTCCAAATCTTCATTTTCATCGATGTCGCGAGATGAAGAATAGGAGCTGGCCACTAAGGAAGGAACTTTGACTTTCTTGAATTTCTTCGGAGGAGGTGCAGACCAGTCAAATTCTTCCTTGAGTCCCATTGATTGCAGTTCTTCATCATTGTAGACATGTGAAAGAACAGCCCAGGTGCGCTTGAAGGTTTCATGAAGATAGTAGTGGTTTTTCTTCACTGCATTGTGAGTTGAGGTCATGTTGTAAAGAAGAGTACCAAACTGACGTTTGACCCACTTGTGATTGCGATCAACCTTCTGATGAAGACTGAGGAGTAACTCACGATCAGTCATCACCCTGGGTGCAGTTCCTTGAGGATTTTGCTTAACTGAGGTATTTGCTGCTGAGTCATGAGTGGCAGAGTCATCATTGGTGGAGTAAGATGCTGCTTTGCGAAACTGTCCATCCAATGGACGAATGCCTTCATCGATCACAGCAGTAGCCTTTCCCTTTTCATCAGCTGAGGCAATTGGCCGTTTGAGGACTTCAATAGGGGGCAGGTAGCTGCAGTGGTTCAAAGTGTCAGCCTTGTAATTCAGTGAAGATCTTGACCTGATGAATCTCATGATCCAAGGTGCATAAGGTTTCAGCTCAAAAGGTGACATGGCAATGTTAGCCAGAGTCCTCATGAAGAAATCATGGAAATTGACGGGAACGCCATGGATGATGTTGAAAAGCATATTCTTCATGATGCCAACGACTTCTTCATCATTCGAGTCGTGGCCCTTGATAGGACTCATAGTCTTCGACAAAATTCGATAGACTGTTCGAGGCACATATAACAATTCCTTGACGAGGAATTTGGTCCTTGGAGCTTGCCTTGGTTTCAATGGCTTCATCAACACTTGCATATAGTGATTTGAAAGTTCCTTTTCTTCATAGATGCGACGTGCACCGTCAACTGGAGGACTGAGTGGAAGGGCACGAAGCAATTCACTTGCTGGAGCCTTGTAGTGAGTGTTTTCGGTCATCCAATCCAAGACCCATGAAGTTACATCTTCAGCATCTCCGGTGATGTGCAGGGTTGCATAGAACTGAAGAATTAGCTCTTCATTCCAATCACATATATCAGTGCAAAAGTTGAGAAGACCTGCATCGTGAAGAACACTTAGAACGGGCTCAAAGCCTGGCAGCGACTCCATATCCACATGAGGAATATGAGCATGATCGAAGATTTTGTCCTTGTTGAAAAGCACTGAGGAATAGAAGTTGGCTTGACTGGCAGTCGAGCGCCTCTTCCTAATCCGAGCAGAGTCATAAGGATTATATTCAATGAAGAACACATGCTCAAAGAAAGAAATCCTTAGCCTTGAACTTTTGTTTGGTCGAGAACGGATTCTTCCGCTTTGGCGGAGGGTGTCGATCAATTGCATCACCACCTCTGGAATGGTAAGTGCAGGTTCTTCACTTGAGGAATTTCTTGGTCCTCAACTTGTGCAGTCGAGGAATTTCAGCAGCAGCAAAGAACAGTTTCATCAAAGATCGGGGCTGGAATTTCTTCATACACAGGACTCGTGGGTTGATTTTCTTCAGAGTTGATCTGGACAGTCTGTGCAGGGGAGTGAGGAACTTGTTGAAGCGGGGTGAAGAGCGGAGTATTGGGATGTTGACTTTCCCAAAAGTCATCATTGATCACAGGAGTGGTGCATCCAATATCCACATCTTCATTTTCAATTTCCTCAGCACCATCTTGAGGAATTTCATGGTCTGATGAGGGAATGACTGGGGTTGAAGGGACAGCTTCCACTTCAATTTCTTCATCGATCTTCTCGCATGAGCAGGAGATTGATGTTCCTCATCGAACCGGTTGGCACTTCATATTCTTCTCCAAAAGGAACCACTTCCTTTGAAGGTATGGAGGAAATTGAATAGCATCAATCGGGTTTTCAATAGAGCTGGTCATTGGCTTCAATTTCTTCGCAGTCAAGAATCTGACGCAGCTGATGCTTTTCTCTTCTTCACAAAGAGCTCGTTCATGAGCCTTGGTTTTCTTCACATCCAAAGCAGATGGAAGAACTGAAACTGGGGTTGGTGCAGGAGGAGCCGAGGAATTTGGGGCAGTTTCTTCAGAGCAACCGATGCAGTTCCCTGTCTTGAGCAATTTCTTGGCGCACCACTAGTGGGTGCCCCGCAGCGATTTCTTCGGTGCTGGAATTTCTTCATCAGCCTCGAATCAGCATGTTCTTCAAAGAGGTTGAGCTTCAGCGGTGCTGGCCTTTTCTTCACTAGGCTGAGCAGATGCTTCAGCCTGAGGGTTTTCATGTTGCACAGGTGCAGCAACATTTGTGAGATTCTTCGTCAGATTGACGAATTTGGTCTTGACAACTTGCCAATCAGCATAGTACGTTTCAAAGTTCTTGCTGAGGTTCTGAATTTCTGTTTGAGCTTGAAGAAGTTCCTCAGGTGTCATCTTGACAACATTTTTCTTCAGAAACCTCTCCTTCTTGTATTGAGCCTTTTTGATTTCCTTCGCCTTTTCGAACTTCCATTTTTCTTCAGCAATGAAGTGAGTCAACATATGACTTTGACCTGGTGTCAAAGGAAGATCAGGCAGAGGGGTGTTTGGATCGTTGTGCCAGAGGTCGATGAAATCGAGGACTTTCTTCGGGTCCAAAAGCATTGGCACAGCTGTTCCCTTGGCTCTTGCGGCTCTAGCTTGACGGTCTCTGATGATTTCTTCAAGTTCTTCATCAGATGCCTCATCATCAGATGGCACGTGGACGACAAGTTGTTTCTTCTTCGGGCTAGGCCGAGGACCACGTCCAGCTGTAGCTTTTGTCTTCAGCAGCGTCGGGCCTGATGAAGAATTGAAAGCAGCTGAGGAATTTGCAGAGGTGCCTGAGGCAATTGAGAATCCAGCAGTCCTTTGACAAGTGGCTAGGTGCACTGGAACTGAAGGTTTGGATGGTGCAGCTGAGGACTTTGATGGAGCAGCAGTGGTGTGAGGAATTTGCTGCTGAGGAAATTGGCTGGTAGGAGCTGCTGAGGAACTTGGCCGTGAGGGCATAGAAGAAGAAGTACTTGGTTTATTTGCAGACTTCTTTTGCATCGATTTCTTCGGCTTGGCGAGACCTCGAGGCAGCAGCAGCAGCGTAATCCTCATTGAATTTCTTCACCTTCCTTTGCTTGCTTAGCCAACTTAGCTTGGCGTTTAGCCCATTCCTCAGAAAGTCCTCACCGCGTTTGACGCTAGTGGGATCAGCTACTTGGCCTGGTGCCAAAGGAGCTCTTGGGCAAGGAGGATTTAACGCTAATTTCTTCATGTACTTGGGTGTAACATAGCGGTATTCCTTCCATTCCGTGCCCATCTCCGCTCAATTTTCTCAAGACGCACCTTGCGCTGAGTTTTGCTTTCCTCATCCGGTGTGCAATAGTCGTGTATATTTCCTCGAGGATTTCAAAGCAGTCATGACCTCGGGTTTCTTTCCTCCTTCTGCGGCTTCTTACCATCGCCATTTTCTTGGTGAGGAAATTGAACAATTGAGTTCTCTCAAGAAGTGTGCAATTTTTCTTCGAGGAACGCTGCAAATGAGTTAAGTTGATGAGAACCTAGGGATTCAGCAGCGACATTTGTACTGTGAATGAGTATAGGTGCGAGGAATTTGAAGAGGTCATATGCGTTCTCGTGAGGGTTTTCAAAAGAACAAGTTTGAGGATTTTGACCAGATGAGCCTTGAAGAATTTCAATAAGCGTTCTTTATCTTAGGTTCCAGAGTTGTATAGATCGAAGATCCACACAATTGAGGAATCTTGAAGAAAATCATAGCTTAGTGAAATGGGTCAAGAGATTTGAGGTGTTCATATGTGTGAGGAATTTGAAATAAACACCTTTGAAGAATTTGAAGAAAATTTGAGAATCAAAGCGAGTAAATAAAAGTAACTTTTAATTTACTCCAAGAAAGAACACGACGAACTGAGATGAACAGTTTAGAAGTTCGTCTGTTCAGATCTTCTCCGCCCTAACTTGGCAGAGGAAATCAGCTACGGCGACGGCGGAGTGAAGAAATTCCACGGTCGGCGCGAGTACGTCGGCGAAGAGGTCAAGGCAGTGAAGCTTTTCCTCACCGGCGACGATGGAGTAGCGGCGGCGCTAGGGTTTCGAGGAGCTCGAGCGGGAGAGAGATCGAGCGAGGTAAAAGAGTGAGGAAGGGAGAGAGGGGGGTATTTATAGCCACGGTGAAAAACGGCTCGTCCGAAGATTTAGGACGAACATGCCCCTGACCGCTTCCCTTCTCACGACATGTGTCACCCACGTACAGTGTAGTGGAGATCGTGCGCGATCGTGGGTGAGTATAATAATGCATCGTGGGATGCGGAACGGTTTGAGCGGTAAAATAGAGGTTTGGATAAGATTCGTTTTAAAAGTTCCGTTCGCAATTTCTTCAGCTGTCAAGGACCCAGTGAAGAAATTGAACGAGTTTCAAAGTAGAACGCACATGAAGAATTTGTGAATGGATTGGGTTGAGTATAGCATAGAGGGAGAAGGGTCCGATCACATTCACTTAGCAGAAAAAGCGACTTGAAGAAATAGCCATAAGTGAATGCTGTATAGGACATAAATCCATATATATATATATAGCCAATGAAGAAAGACGACGGAAGCAGTGAAGATTTTGCAAAGTTGAAGAATTTGAAAACTGAAGAATTTGAAAACTGAAGAATTTCAAAACTCAAGAATTTCAAAACTGAGGAAAAACTCAAATTGAAGATTTTCAACTTTGGTGGTGGCGTGACCCATCAGATAAGAATGATGATTTCAGACACAGCGTACAATTGTCGAGGGTTCTCGAGAATCAAATTCTTCATTAATTTCTTCACATTTAGAGTGTTATTCTTCATTGATTGAAGAAAACGTTTCTTCATGTGTTGCACATCTAAGTCATCAATTTTGCATAAGTGTTAGGATGTGTGTCCTTTTCAAAGAACATTCAAGATTCTAAGATATTTAGCTCACACCGCAACTTGCTAAATCTCTTCTCATCCAAGGGCTTAGTGAAGATATCAGCTAGCTGTTCTTGATCTTCACATGCTCGATGGAGATGTCGCCTTCAACACATGATCACGAAGAAAATGATGACGAATTTGAATGTGCTTTGTCTTGAGTGCTGAACTGGGTTGTGAGCAATCTTGATGGCACTCTCATTGTCACAATGAGAGGCACATTCTTCACGTTGATGCCGTAGTCCTTGAGGGTTTGCTTCATCCATAGTAATTGAGCACAACACGAGCCAGCAGCAATGTATTCAGCTTCCGCGATGGACGGTGATACGCAGTTCTGTTTCTTCGAGGACCAACGGACCAAAGATCGTCCGAGGAAATGACAAGTACCAGATGTTGACTTGCGGTCCACACGATCACCAAAGATAGTCGAGTCGAATATCCAATGAGATCAAAAGTAGAGCCCTTGGGGTACCATAATCCTAGTGTTGGTGTGTGAGCTAGATATCAAGAATATGCTTCACAGCCTTATGGTGTGATTCCTTGGTGTAGCTTGAAATCGGGCACACATGCAAACACTAAGCATTATATCTGGCCTAGATGCACATAAGTACAATAAAGAACCAATCATGGAGCGGTATACCTTGTGATCAAGTCAATACCATTTTCATCGATTGCATAGATGGCCATTTGTGGGCATAGGAATTTTGACGCCTTTGCAATCTTGCATGCCGAATTTCTTCAGGACATCTTTGAGGTATTTCTCTGAGATATGAATATGCCATTGTGTTGTTGATTAATTTGAAGACCTAAGAAGAATTTCAACTCTCCCATCATAGACATTTGATATTCTTCACTCATCATATAGGCAAATTCATCACTATAACGTTGGTCAGTACAGCCAAAGATAATATCATCAACATATATTTGGCACACAAACAGTTCACCATCATAAGATTTAGTAAAAAGAGTAGGATCGAGTGAACTGGGTGTGAAGCCATTCTTTACGAAGAATTCCTTCAATGTATCATACCACGCCCGAGGGGCTTGCTTGAGGCCATAGAGGGCCTTATTTAGTCTGAAGACTTTGTCAGGATTCTTTGGATCTTCAAAACACAGGGGTTGAGCAACATATACTTCTTCCTCAAGCTTACCATTGAGGAATGCACTTTTCACATCCATTTGATATAAAGTGATATTGTGATGGTTAGCATAGGCGAGTAATATGCTAATAGACTCAAGTCTAGCAACAGTGCAAAAGTTTCATCGAAATCAATTCCTTCAACCTGCGTGTAGCCTTGAGCTACTAGTCGTGCCTTATTCCTCACCACAAGACCATTTTCATCTTGCTTGTTGCGGTAGATCCACTTTGTGCCAATGATATTATGCTTGCGAGGATCTGGACGTTTGACCAGTTCCCAGCGTTGTTGAGCTCGAATGATGTAATTCTTCTTGCATGGCCTGAATCCACTCCGGCTCGAAATGCTTCATCTACCTTAGTGGGCTCTGTGATAGAGACAAAAGCATAGTGCCCACAAAAGTTAGATAAGTGTGAAGCTTTTGAGCGAGTGAGAGGACTGGCGCTTCAATGTCATCAATGATCTTGTCAACTTGCACTTCTTTTGCAACGCGAGGATGAGCTGGTTGTCTTGAGGAATTTGATCATTTTCCTCGGCACCATTTTCTTCACATTATCTTCAGTGCATCAGCTTGACGTTCTTCACGTCTGAATGAATTCTTCAGCAGTTTCTTGATGAGGAATGACATCCTCGGTTGCCTTGAACCTGATAGAATCCTCGGTGCTGGTTCGCCTAACACGTAGGTAGGTGCTCTCTTTGCGAGCCATTAGTTTCATCGAACCGCACATCTACATGTCAACAATCTTGTGAAGTGTGATGTTGAAGACTCAGTAGGTGTGCGAGTCCTTTCCGTAACCAAGCATAAAACCCTCATGTGCTTTCTGCAAATTTAGAGTGGTGGTGAGGATCTCTAATCCAGCATTTAGCACGAAGACTTTGAAATAACTTACATTGGGTTTCTTGTCGTGAGGAGTTCATAGGCAGTCTTCTTGAAGAATTTGTGAAGATATACTCTGTGATGATGTGGCACGCAGTGTCAATTGCTTCAATCCGTAAACGACTAGGCGTTTTGTATTCATCAAGCATAGTGCGAGCCATCTCAACAAGAGTTCTGTTTTTGCGCTCCACGACGCCATTTCTTTGAGGAGTATAGGGAGCAGATAACTCATGAGTAATACCAAGTTCATCAAGATAGTCATCAAGACCGGAATTCTTGAACTCAGTTCCATTGTCACTTCTGATGTGCTTGATCTTCACACCAAAGTTGGTTGAAGCCCTCGAGGAAAATCGTTTGAAGATTTCCTGCACTTGATTTTTGTAAGTAACAATGTGTACCCATGTGTAGCGAGAGTAATCATCAACAATAACAAAGCCATATAGAGATGCATCATTAGTGACAGCTGAGTAATGATTGGGACCAAAGAGGTCCATGTGAAGCAATTCGAAGGGACGAGTAGTGGTCATGATAGTCTTCGCTGGATGCTTGGCCTTGGTCATTTTTCCAGCTTCACAGGCTCCGCATAAGTGATCCTTGAGAATTTGACATTCTCAATGCCAATGACATGCTTCTTCTTCGCAAGCGTGTGCAAATTTCTCATGCTGCGTGACCAAGTCGTCGATGCCATAGCCAGCCTTCGAAGCTTTTGCAAGTAGACACAGGCTGGTTGTGGTCCCGTGGAAAAATCAACAATATACAAGTCTCCTCTCCTAAAGCCTTGAAGACTTTGGAATTGTCACTTCCATAATCACAACACAACGATACTTGCCAAAGATAACAACCATATCAAGATCACAAAGCATTGAGACTGACATGAGGTTATATCCTAAAGACTCAACAAGCATGACTTTGTCCATGTGCATGTCCTTAGAGATTGCAACCTTACCAAGTCCCAATACCTGACTTTTGCCTTTGTCAGCAAAGATGATATGCTTCAGATGAGATGGTGATAAGGAGCATCCATCAATAGATTCTTGTCACCAATATGTGATTTGTACATCCACTATCGAGAACCCACTCGGTGGCTTTGGGTTGATCATCCTGCGGATGAATTAGTACAACTTACGATCTCATATACTTCATCGATGAAGAATATGATATCAAGTTCATTAGATGAATTTCATCGGTCGAGATATAGATAAGTAGTATGAGGACGTGTGAAATGAAAGTTCATTTCATCATGATTAGCCTCGTCCTTTCGAGCATTTTTGTCGGGCCCCAAAGAAATTCTTGAGACGTTTGAGGCACGCCCGGAGACCTGACCCGCAGAAGAGATTAGTTCTTTTCTTCACCACCCACATCTCAAGGGGTGGCAAAGAGTTCATCATTCTGCGAGCACCATATGAGAATGGTGGCATAGAGGCCAAACCATTTCGTTTCACATAAGAGGGGTTAGGGTAAGCATATGAATAAGCGAGAAATTCTTCGAGGACTTATGAACATAATGGTTTGAAGAATAATGCACATATTCATAGCCCTTAGCTCTACCTGCGAAGCGAGTTGTTAGCACGATGATAATCATATGAGGACTTTGATCCTTTTGAGGAATTTGATCCACGTGAGGAATTTGGTCCGTATGAGGACTTGGATCCATATGAAGAATTTTGTCCATATGAAGAATTTGATCTGGGGTTCTTTTTCTTCACGTGTGGTGTCATGAGGACATTCACCAAGACTTTCAAGACATTTCTTGGGAACCCAGATTTTCTTCATAGGGGACCGTTCTGCGATTAGTGCCAACATATCTAGCAAATACTTCACCATTCTGATTTTTGAACAGTTTATAGTTTGAGTCAAATGACTCATCATCGAATGAGGAAATTCACATGTAAAACCAGATAAGTTAGATGGATCAATGGAGGTCCCTTTGCAGCAACCCATGAGGTTTTGGGATACCGCTCGGGCTTCGATCGACGCTCCATCAAGATTGAGTTTCCTCTCAAAGGCAATACCCTCTTTCCTAGGGTTCTGTTGAGGATCTGCTTTTAAGCACATCACAAAGAGTCGATGCCCTTTGAGGCTTTTGTACATGCTGTCATGTACAATTCCTTCAACCTGCATCGTCAAGTGATACTAGCAATGTCCTCGATGAGGAATTAGTGATAGCAGAGGCAGGTGAAGAATTTGTAACAGTTGAAGCATTTGAACATTCAGTGAAGAATTAGCGATTCACGTTCAATGCACTTTAAGCATGGAGGAACAAATTCTTCTTGAGAAGCGCTGATTTGTTGAGCAAGTAATGAATCGCGCTCCTTCTGAAGATCTTCATAACTCACTCTTAGCTTCTCAAGATCTTGCTTTCTTTGAAGAAATTCATAAGAAAGTTTCTCATGATCGATAAGAGAGTGTTATGATGACTTTGAAGGCTGTCAAGCCTAGACCAACTTTCTCAAGATTTTCATCGGGGCTTGAGTGCGATCCATTTCTTCACCTAACATATCATCACTCTTATCTAGCATGTTTTGAACCTTTTCAAAAGCCCTTTGTTGTTTTATAGCAATCTTAGCAAGTTTAGAGTAGCTGGGCTTGAGATCCTCATCAGATTCATTTTCACTAGATTCAGAGGAGGTGTAATTGAGTACCTTGGCACCTTTTGCCATGAAGCAATAGGTGGGGCGTAGTCATCATTTTCCTCATCAGGTTTGTTGGTGGAGTCATTTTCTTGATGTTGAAGATGGATTTGCTGACGTAAGCGATAGCAAGAGCCGGACTAGCCACACCAGATTCGGATTCTTCGACTCCTCCTCTTCCTCATTTTCCTCGATTCAGCTTCGAGTCCATTTCCTTGCCAATGAATGCCCGAGCCTTTTTGGAGCTGCTCTTCTTGTGAGAAGAAGGCTTTGAGGATTTTGATGATGAAGATTTTGATGATTTCTTCTTCTTCTTCACGCCATCGTAACTGTAATCCTTGTGTTTCTTCTTCTTCAATTCCTTTTCCCATCGAGGACAATCTTGGATATAGTGACCAGGTTTCTTGCATTTGTGGCAAAGTCTTCGCTTATAGTCACTAGATGAGGAATCACTTTGCTTTTTGAGGATTTTCCAAAACGACCACGTCTTGTGAATTTCTGGAATTTCTTCACGAGCGATGCTAGCTCTGGCCAAATTCTTGAGGTCTCCAAGGCTACTAGCGAGTCTTCACTCTCGATTCAGATTCAGCCTTGGCCTTCAGGCACGTGTTCTTCCATAGCCGTAACCATAGAGATCTCTTTTTTGCAAGTGGAACTCGTGAGTATTTAGCCTTTCGAGGATATCGGCAGGATCAAGAGACTTGTAGTCAGCTCGTTCTTGTATCATCGGTGCAGTGTCAAATGAGGAATCAAGCGATCTTAGCAATTTCTTCACCACCTCATGGTCGGTGATGTCGGTGGCACCAGTGCTTGAAGCTCATTTGAGATGTCGGTGAGGCGATCGAAGGTTTGTTGAACATTTTCATTGTCGAGTCTTTTGAAGCGGTTGAAGAGATTCGAAGAACATCAACTCGAGAGTCACGCTGAGTTGAAACACCTTCATTTACTTTGGACAGCCTGTCCCGTATGAGTTTGGCAGATTCCAAAGCACTCACTCTTCCATATTGACCTTTGCTTAGATGGCCACATATGATATTCTTCGCTTGAGAATCGAGTTGCTTGAATCTCTTCACATCAGCATCATTCGGAGAGGGTGTGGTGAGGAAACACCTTTTGTCACAACATACCAGAGATCGTTGTCAATTGCTTCAAGATGCATTCGCATTTTGTTCTTCCAGTAGGGGTAGTCCGTCCCATCGAAGGTAGGACACCCTGCTGAGACCTTGATCATACCTGCGGTCGACATAACTAAAACTCCAGGTGGTTAAACCAAAATCACACAGAACAAGGGAGTACCTTGCTCTGATACCAATTGAAAGTGCGTTATATCGACTAGAGGGGGTGAATAGGCGATTTTATGAATTTACAAATTCTTCACTGAGGAATTTGCCGGTGAGGAAATTCCTTAGCGAAGAAATACATGCAGCGGAATAAGTACTCAGAAGTAAGCATAACAGATTACAGGCATAGTCATCATGATGAAATGAAGACAATCACAGAGTACAGAAAGCGTAATCACAGGATAACACAAGATGAAGACAATCAGACTGAAGAAATTGAACTGAGGAAATTTAGAAAGTCTTCAGTCAAAGTCTTCAAACACAGATATGACAAACACTCAACACAGTAATGAGGAAATGAAAGGGTTGAGGAAATAGAACCAGTTAGGTTGGTGAAGACAATGATTTGGTAGACCAGTTCCAACTGCTGTCTCAGTTGTACGTCTGGTTGGAGCGGCTGAGTATTTAAACTCGAGGACACGCAGTCCGGACACCCAGTCACTGAGCACGCAGCTCAGGACACCAAGTCCTCACCGTATTCTCCTTGAACTAAGGCCACGCAGACCTCGTCCAATCACTCGTGGTAAGTCTTCAGGCGACTTCCAAACCTTCACATACTTGGTCACTCGGCGATCCACAATTCCTCTTGGATGCTCTAGACCGTGACGCCTAACCGTCTGGAAGAAGCACAGTCTTCAAAGGTAAAAAGCGTCGGATCCACGCGGGATCAATTTCTTCAGTGATGCTCAATCACTTTGGGTTTGTTGGGGTTTGGTTTTTGGGATTTTCCTCACTTTGGTTTTTTTTTCACTTGATGATTTTCGCTCAAAGTCCTCAGAGGATGGGTTGCTCTCAAATGACAAGTGTCAAGTTCTCTCGGAGCAGCCAACCAACTAGTGGTTGTGGGGGGCGGCTATTTATAGCCTCGGGAGCAGCCCGACATGATAAGACATAAATGCCCTTAAATGATATGACCGTTAGGTGGAGATATTTTGGGACAGCCGGCACATAGACAAAGAACGGTCGGAAATTGAACATCAAATTCCTCGGGGCTATCATGTTCCTCATTTGTAGGCAATTCAGACTGGCGAATTCCTAACTCCTCGATCGAACAAATTCCTCAAAGACCGTAAGAGCTTCGTCTCACATCAAGAAATTGACTGAATCTGTATGAGATTTCAAAGGCTTCACTCGAAGGGATTGGTAGGTGAGGATTTTGAGTTGAGCATCAAATGGAAATTTCTCCTTAGTATTTCCTCGACCCCTTTAACAATGCGGTGTTTCCTATGACTCAAGAAAGAGAAAATGAAACTACGAAAACAAAAGTCTTCACGCTTCATGTTCCTCAAATGAATACCAAGTCTTCAAGGTCACACCAATTTCTTCACTTTCAAAGTCTTGAAAAGTCTTGAATATCAAATTCTTCAATGAAGAAATTCATTTTAGGGTCGACTTTCACCAGAAATATCAAACTCCTCATAGACTTATAGACCTGTGTACACTTACAAACGCATCAGTTACTTAACCTATAAGTCTTCAATACACCAAAATCACTAAGGGGCACTAGATGCACTTACATATCCGGACACCTTATTTGTGGTCTGAAGAACAATTTGTACATCTCTTCGAGCGTCATGCCGAGGAAGTGCTGAATAGCTCGCGGTGCTTCCGGGTTGAACTCCCACATACGGAGGGGTCGACGTTTGCAAGGCGGGACTCGACGAACTAGCATGACTTGCATTACCGTGACCAGGCTGACATCTCTCTCGAAGAGATCTCGGATGCGACTCTGCAATATCGGCACATCCTTTACTTGACGCCGGTTGTGTGGGGGGGCGAAGGAAAGGCGTGGCGGCCACCCACTTAGTACCATGGGGGGCTGTGATGTAAAACCACTCGCGTTGCCATAAACTGGACACCTCCGGGAAGGAACCCTTTGGCCATGGAACATCGGTGCCTTTGCTTATTACGGCACCACCGCACTCTGCGTGTCGCCCCTCAATCATCTTCGGCTTCACATTGAAGGTCTTGAGACATAAGCCGAAGTGTGGGGTAATGCGGAGGAAGGCTTCACACACGACGATGAACGACAAGATGTGAAGGATGGAATCCGGTGCCAGGTCATGAAAATCCAGCCTGTAATAGAACATGAGCCCCCTAACAAAGGGATCTAGAACAAGGCCTAGCCCTCGGAGGAAGTGAGAGATGAATACGGCGCTCTCGCCGGGTTCGGGAGTGGGAATGACCTGCCCTCGAGCAGGTAGCCTGTGCGAGATTTTGGCGGTCAAATACCTAGCCTCTCTTAGCTTCTTGATGTCTTCCTATGTGACAGAGGAGGGCATCCATCGATATTGAAAGTTGGATCCGGACATGGTTGAAGGTCCAAAGCGCCTGACCTGAGCCTTGGGTGTTGGAACTCGAGGCGGGGGAAGGATTCGACTGAGTACGAGTAGAAAAAGGACAGACCTTGGCCTCTTTATAAAGAGGGCGAATATCAAGCGTCCTCCTCGTGGCCGTTTGGGAATTGCCTAAAATCAAGGAATCATACCGATGGGCACGATTGGGTTATCCACATCCGTATTGATGAGAATCCCGTAATAAGGGGGACACGATCTCTGCTTCGACAAGACGTGCCAATAAAATCGCCTCACAAAACATGCAGTGACAGGCTGATTGAGAAAAATGGTTCGAATAATGATCAGGCCGTGGTGTGATGTCACGTTATGAAAAGTCGTCACAGATTCGATTTGTGGAAATATTATTCTCTCTAAGGTAGTATGTGGCACTTGTTTTGCAGAGCCGGACACTATCCTTGTGTTCAAGATCTTCTATGGAGTATTCGGAGGAAGAACCCGCCTTGCAATGCCGAAGACACTCTACGCGCCGGACTCATCATCATTGAAGCCTGGTTCAGGGGCTACTAAGGGAGTCCTGGATTAGGGGGTCCTCGGACGGCCGGACTATATACTTTAGCCGGACTGTTGGACTATGAAGATACAAGATTGAAGACTTCGTCCCGTGTCCGGATGGGACTCTCCTTGGCGTGGAAGGCAAGCTTGGTAATCGGATATGTAGATCTCCTCCTCGTAACCGACTGTAATTAACCTAGCCCCTCCCAGATCTATATAAACCGGAGGGTTTAGTCCGAGGACAACAACAATCATACCATAGGCTAGCTTCTAGGGTTTAGCCTCTACGATCTCGTGGTAGATCAACTCTTGTAATACTCATATCATCAAGATCAATCGAGCAGGAAGTAGGGTATTACCTCCATCGAGAGGACCCGAACCTGGGTAAACATCGTGTCCCCCGCCTCCTGCTACCATCCGCCTTAGACGCATAGTTCGGGACCCCCTACCCGAGATCCACCGGTTTTGACACCGACACCCCCAAATTCCTCACCTCACTCCTACCAAAACCCAGAGCCCCTTCTTCCTCACTACTACAGAAAAACCCCAGTTCCACTTCTTCTTCACTCACACTACAACTAGGCTCGTCATTCGTTACTCTTCTCAAATCGTCAACAACCAAGAGGAGATGACTGTATGTGGAGAGGATGACAGTAGGGACCCACCAGCGACATGGCACTACGCAAGCAACTGCCTCGTTATTACAAGCCCAAAAAAATGGTTCCTCGTAATGGTTGGACATCTGGGGCTCACGCCATTGTCAACGTAGTCAATAAACGACAGAATTACACAACGAGCGGCTGACAACAGGGACCCAACAGGTCGCGCAGTTGTTATTTACTTTTTTTAATGAACAAGCAATTGTAATTTATACTAGTTTTAGCGATGGATCAGGGTAACAACGGGGTTGTGCGAGGGCTGTGGCCCGTCTAGCCAGGGTTTTATTTATGTTTACCACATCATGAGTCCAGTTGTGTTTTTTTCTTGCTGAAAATCGCTAGCCCAGTTCTACTTTTTTTAAATAAATACCCAAACGAGGCCTACTTGCTTTGTCAGCCCTGCTGGGCTGCAAATCTTTCAAGACGAGGAGAGTTTCAATCGGTTTAGCCAGTGTCGGTGTCAAAACCGGCGGATCTCGGGTAGGGGGTGCCGAACTATGCGTCTAGGCGGATGGTAACAGGAGACAAGGGACACGATGTTTTACCCAGGTTCGGGCCGTCCTGATGGAGGTAAAACCCTACGTCCTGCTTGATTGATATTGATATTTTGGATGTTTACAAGAGTGGATCTACCACGAGATCAAGGAGGCTAAACCTAGAAGCTAGCCTATGGTATGATTGTAAGGGTTGTTGTTCTTGTGTCCTCACGGACTAGAGCCATCCGGTTTATATAGACACCGAGAGGGCTAGGGTTACATAGAGTCGGTTACAATGGTAGGAGATCTACATATCCGTATCGCCAAGCTTGCCTTCCACGCCAAGGAAAGTCCCATCCGGACACGGGGAGAAGTCTTCAATCTTGTATCTTCATAGTCTTGGAGTCCGGTCGGTGATGATAGTCCGGCCGAAGATAGTTCGGCTGATGATGGTAGTCTGGCTATCCGGACACCCCCTAATCCGGGACTCCCTCAGTAGCCCCCGAACCAGGCTTCAATGACGATAAGTCCAGCGTGTGTGTAGTCTTCGGTGTTGCAAGGCGGGTTCTCCTTCAAGTTATATGTACCTGCCGAACAGTGTCCAGCTTCCTCATCAATGTTGCGCGTCTCGGCTTCCACGCCCAATAATGGTCTTCTTCCACGCGTCGCACGAACGTGAAAAGCCAGGATGTCTTTTATGTTTTACTCCCTAGTTGTGCGAATAATCTGCCTATAAGGGAGGCAAGAATCCAGATCCAAATTACCATCTTCCTCCCGCAAATACTCATCGGAGCGCCTTCGACCAAGAATCCATTCCATCATGGATCGTCAACGCGGCTCCTCTTCTCGCGCTCCCAACCCTTTGCCAGGAGATTGGAGGAGATGCTCTATTCCGCACAACGAGCTGGTGAAGCTCCAAGTGGTGGGATATCTCCCTCCGGCCTTCATGGTTCCGGTTCGAGCCGGGCTGGCCACCTAAAAAGGTGGGAAGCAAGCGGAGGTTACCCCAAATCCCAACAAAGGGGAGCGGGTATGCTTCGTCCCCTATCTGATAAGGGGGGTCGGATTTCTTGTACATCCATTCCTCCGCTGGCTCCTGGAGTTCTACGGGCTCCAGCTTCATCACCTCACGCCCGCCTCAATCCTGCATATTGCGGGTTACGTAGCTCTTTGCGAGCTATTCCTGGGTGTCGAGCCCCACTTCGCGCTGTGGAAGAGGTTGTTCTGCCTTGTACCCCGCTCTCACGAGGGATCCATATATCAAGTGGGCGGCGCCGAAATATGGCGCATTGCCGGGACCGGATATCCATCCGGAACCCCTAAGAAGGCGCCCGAAGACTGGCCTTCGGAATGGTTTTATATAGAAGACGCTCCGCTGCCGGACCTGTTCGGATCGGCCTCCCAGAGTTCAGCAATGCTCCTCTGAAGAAACGCCTTAGTTGGCGTCCGCGGAGCCCCCATCAGGAGGAAGACAAGAGCGTCCATTATTTGATGGGCCGAATAAGGTTATTGGCCCATGCCGGGTTGACCATGATTGGAGTTATGGCAACATGCATTATGCGGGGGGTGTAGCCACTACAATACAGGGGCCACCCCATGTGGGATTTCAACGGGGAGGATGATGCCACCCGTCATGGCCGCAAAGGGCCGGATTCGGCCGAAGATCTGGTGATGATCCTGTCCGGCCTGTATAAGGGGGAGAAGGAGGATTTCCTTCGGACGAACCCGTTAAATGGGTTCTCCATGAATAATCCCTGGCCTTGGGTAAGCGAACACTCTGCGTGCTCGACCCGTGCCTTTTGACACTTAAGTTTTTTATATTGTGTTCTTCTTTCGACGCAGGAACTGCGCCGGACCGTGGAGGACATGCTAAGTCCGGCTCCGCAGCCCGAGGATCCGGAGAGATCCCGGGATCCGGCCTCCGAAGAGGATCCGGACATAAAGGTGGAGCTAATCGACGGGGTGTTCCACCAGCTCAGCATGGACAATGCTTTAGTCGCCATAAGGGCCGACTATCCGGACTATATCCGCTTCCTGTGTGATTGCGGCCATCAAGCCCTGACACCGTTATTCCTTCCTTGCTCATTTCTAACCACCGTATATGATGGCGCTGTGCAGGAGGCGCCCCTTGGGCGAGAAGCCGAGCCCGCGGTGGCTGACCAACAAGGGCCAGTCCGGACCGGTAGGCGGAAGAGGAGCGCGGCGCGGACTGAAGCGTCGCCGCAAAGGTGTAGCTCACAATTCCTTATTTAGAGCAACGTTCCTAGGAAGCGTTTGAGTGCTCATGACCTTTATAGGGAAAAAAGCGTCCGACGGACTGCGGGCGTGAAGGTTGCCAATCCAACCTCTACCAGCCAGGCTCCCGCACCTGGTCCGGAGGGGGAGGCGAGGACAAGGCGCGACCCGGATGTTCCTCCGACGGAGGATGCCGACAGATTGTCCGCCACCAAGTCTGAGGTGGAGAGTGCCCTGAATCACAGGCGCCGCCGGGCAGTATTTCGTGACGCGTGCTTCTCCTCCGAGGCATTGAATGCCTTTAACACGGGGGACGCGCACCTTCATGCTGCTCAAGATGGTTTTACCAGAGCCACGGAGCAGTACGTGAAAGACATACAGGTAAGAGAATTTAATAGTTATATATGCCAGTAGCCCCTGAGACTTAAAGTAGTTATATTAACTGATTTAAGGATCATATGAAACGAGGATCTTACCGAGAAGAATACCCAACTGTCTCAGAGCTGCAAGAGTGCAAGGCCCAACTTGAGGCCGCACTCTCCAGGCGCAGGAGGAAACGAAGGACTTCTCCCGTAACGCATTATTTTAGAAAGATAAGTAGCGTTTGGCCTTTGCGCAAGTCTAAAAATGACGTTGCGGTGCTGCCGGACAAGATCCGGACAGGCGAGAACTTCTGCGCCAACTAAAGGCGGCGAGAGTGTGCTGCATAAGGTGCAGCATGAAAGGAACAAGCTCCAGGATGCCCATGCCCAGCTTGGAGAAGAGCTGAAAGGCGTTCGGGCGAGCTGTCGGGCTTCGTTAAGGAGAATCAGCGGCCACCGTCGCGGCATATATAGTAAGTGCTTGAGCGAACTCCTTTGAAAAGAAGAGTTCGGCGAGGAAGTCAATTTGATGTAATATGTCTGCAGGTATGCTCACAGGTCGCCTCATGGAGGAGATGCCCAGATCAACGGGTGATCAACTTCCCGAATTGTTGCAACCGATCGAACGAGTTCGGCAGCAATGAGCGGCGCTATCCAAGCTTTATGGCCAGCCTTCTCCTTACCCGATGGTCTTGGGGAGCTTATGGAGAAGCTGCAGGGAGTGCGGCAGCGCTTCCATTTATGGAAGATTTCGCCTGCCGCCAAGGTGCCGTGGAGGCCAGGCCATGGTAAAGACGCTGTACAAGAAGGCGGATCCCAACCACTGGCGAAGTCGGACTGTGGGGCCCGATGGGAAGGAGATCCTGTGAGTTTGGTATACAGCCAAGTAGAGTTGGCGCTAAATATTCCCAACAGATCTGTAAATTAGACAACCTGTTAGACGGGATTGAGGAAGAATACAATCGGTCGATTTGACAATGTATTATAAAATGACATATAAAATGCCTTCTAGCCGGATTGTAGATCGCTTGTCTTTGCCGACCTTTTCGCTTCACCTCGGGACCCTAGAGTCCGGAGTGTGTCCGAATACCTTCTCGGTTATGAAACAACCGGGTATGCATGGAGACCAGGCGTAGGGGTCATCGGTGCTTTATCGCATAAGTGCCCAACTAGTTATGTTATATTACATGGGTAGTAAGAAACATCTTCTAGGAGAATAGTTACATTAAGGGTTCCTTTCCTCTGGGGGTGGCATGCCCTAAAGTGCATGTCCGGACTGCAAAAAAGCGTAAAAGCATCTGGGGCAGATAAATAAGTGGATAAAAATCATCTTTTAAGTCACCGATCGAATATTCCCTTAAGAACGCTTAGCTTTCGGCTTCACCCACCGAGGTACACATCCGCTGACCCGCAAGAATAATCGCAGAGGTGCTCCTTTACCTCCTAGCCGAACAATCGGGAACGTAGGGTAGCACAGAGCCAAGCAACCCAGCTTGGCCAAAACTTAAGTCATATCGATGCATATAATGGTGAATAAAAGGTACATGTGGAGGCTTGACACATGTGCTGGGCATGAAGCCCTTATAATTAAGCTTCTGGTAAGGAAGCCCCCAGGTATAATGAGTGTGGATAGCACATCAATTGCGCGCGAACTTTGCGCTAGTAGGCCCTTTAAGGCTTGGATGAATAGGGTTGAGAAGAAAAAGAGAAACAAAAGGCAGCTGAAAGAAGAAAAACAAAAATTCTGGACGGGGGGAAAGGGACGAACTCTCAGTCCGGCGCTAGGCATAGAATCTTCGGAGGCGGGCTGCGTTCCATGGGTTCGGCTCGAGTCGGTTATCCGATGCATTTCAGATATCTTGATACGCTCCGCGGTCAGGACTTGATCGATGATGAAGGGCCTTCCCATTTGGGCTTGAGCTTGTCCTTTTCTTATCCGCAGCGAGAACCAGTTCGCCGACGCTGTAAGTCTTGGCCCGCATTTCTCTGCTGTGATATCTTCGAGCTTGTCGCTGATAGAATGCGGAACGAGCCTTGGCGACGTCGCGTTCTTCCTCCAATGCGTCCAAGCTGTCCTGCCGATCCAACTCGGCCTCTCTTTCTTCGTACATGCACGCTCTAGGCGAGTCATGAATTATGCCGCAGGGCAAAACTGCTTCTGCACCGTATACCATAAAAATGGTGTGAATCCGGTAGTACGGTTAGGCGTTGTCCGCAGCCCCCAGAGTACGGAGTCGAGCTCCTCTACCCAGTGCATGTCAGATTTCGTAAGGGACCGCACTAGTCTAGGTTTGATGCCGCTCATTATTAGACCATTTGCTCGTTCCACTTGACCGTTGGTTTGAGGATGATAGACTGAAGCGTAATCGATCTTGATGCCCATATTTTTGCACCATGATTTAACCTCATCGGCGGTGAAGTTCGTGCCGTTATCGGTGATGATGCTGTGGGGGACACCATAACGGTGTACTACCGCAGATATAAAGTCTATCACTGGTCCGGACTCTGCCGTTTTAACTGGTTTGGCCTCTATCCATTTGGTGAATTTATCCACCATGACCAATAGGTACCGTTGCTTGTGGGTCCCCTTTAAGTGGTCCAACCATGTCAAGCCCCTGCACATGAACGGCCGGTAATGGGTATAGTTTTGAGGGCGGTGGGTGGCATATGGCTCTAATTAGCAAAGAGCTGACAACTGACGCATCTTTGGACTAAGTCCTGAGCATCTGCTCGGGCCGTCGGCCAATAAAATCCTGTACGGAATGCCTTTCCTACAAGGGCCCGAGCTGCGGCGTGGTGTCCGCCTAGTCCGGCATGAATTTCGGCCAGGAGGTTTCGCCCTTCCTCTTCGGAGATACACCTTTGAAGGACTCCGGTTGTGCTTTTCTTATATAGTTCTCCCTCATAGACCTTGTAGGCTTTAGATCACCGGACAATGCAGCGGGCCTCATTTTGGTCTTCGGGAAGCTCCCGCCTAAGCAAGTAGGCGAGAATGGTTCTGTCCACGGGCAATTACTGCCATTATGTCGTGGGCGAAAGGTGTTTTGTCATCGGCTGAATCGCCGATTAGTGCGGCTTGTTCCGGTTTGTTAGTTCGGACTCCTCTTCCCATAGTACGGATGGCTTGAAGAGCCGTTCCTGTGAAGATGTTAGGAGGGACAGCGTCGTGTTTTGGCGCCGATGCGCGCAAGACGTCGGCTGCTTGGTTATTATCCCGGCTTCGTGATGGAATTCAAGTCCTTCGAACGGGCTGACATTTTAGGACAGCGTTGCGGTATGCTGCCATTTTCGGATCTTTGGCGCCAAAGTCTCCGCTTATTTGGGATATTGCGAGGTTTGAATCCTCGCACCTCTATGCGTTGAATGCCCATGGAGATTGCCATCCGGAGGCCATGTAAAAGGGCCTCGATTCGCCGCGTTGTTGGAGTCCGTGTACATTATCTGAAACGATTGGATCTGTGTCCCGGTCGGGACTTCAATACGACGCCAGCCCCCAATCCGCTAACATTTTAGAGCCGTCGAAGTGCATAATCCAATTGGAGTATGCGCCGTACTCTTTAGGGAGTTCGGCTTCGGTCCATTCAGCGACAAAGTCAGCCAAAACTTGTGATTTTATAGCTCCCCGAGGTTTGTAAGTTATATCAAATGGTAAGAGCTCAATGGCCCATTTTGCAATCCTGCCCGTCGCGTCGCGGTTGTTTATAATGTCGTTAAGTGGTACTTCAGAGGCCATGTTATCGAACACTCTTGAAAGTAGGGTCGGAGCTTCCGGATGCCATGAACACCGCGTATGCTATCTTCCGATAGTGCGGTAACGGATTTGCAGGGGTTAACACAAAGGATACGTAGTATACTGGTTTTGAAGAGGGAATTTATGCCCTTCTTTCTCTCGTTCGACGACGAGTACCGCGCTTACAACTTGATGCGTTGCTGCGATGTATAACAACATTGGTTCGCCCGGTTGGGCGCAGCCAGACCGGATTTGTTGCCAATATGGCCTTTATTTCTTCGAGTCCGGCGGTGGCGCATCCGTCCACTCGAAGTGTTCGGTGCTCCTAAGGAGGCGATAGAGGGTAATGCCTTTTCTCCTAGATCGGAGATAAAGCGCTTAGAGCCGCCACGCATCCCGGCCAATTTTGTATTTGCTTGAGGTCTTTGGGATATCTAGCTGTGACAGAGCTCGGATCTTGGCTGGGTTTGCTTCAATTCCTCTACCGGATACGATGAAGCCCAAAGAGCTTTCCACCGGTACAATCAAAACGCATTTTTCCGGATTTAGCCTTGATGTCATATGCTCGAGGTTGTCGAATGTGAGCCTCAAGTCGCCTACTAGAGTTTCGACGCGTTTAGTTTTGATTTACCACGCCGCCTATGTATGCTTCTACTGTTTTGCCAATCTGGGTAGCCAGACATGTCTGAATCATGCGCTGATATGTTGCGACGGCGTTTTTAAGTCCGAAGGGCATCGTGTTGAAGTAGAATGGTCCATATGGAGTAATGAATGCCGCTATGGCTTGATCCGCTTCGCCATCTTGATTTGATGATAGCCGAGTATGCGTCTAGGAAGCACAATGAATCGTGCCTGCAGTGGCATCGGCGATTTGGTCGATCTTGGGGGGGAAGGGATCCTTTGGGCAGGCTTTATTTAGGTCTTTGAAATCGACGCATCGGCGCGCCAGGATTTGTCCTTCTTGGTACCATTACCAGGTTTGCTAGACAATCCGGATGCTTGATGTCTCTGATGAATCCGCTTCCAATAGTTTGGCTAGCTCTTCTCCCATTGCCTGTCTTTTGGGTTCGGAAAATCGTCAAGAGCCTGTTTAACGGCTTGAATCCTTTAGGATGTTTAGGCTGTGTTCGCCAATCTGCGTGGGATTCGGGCATATCCGACGGGTGCCGTGCAAAAATATCCCAAATTTCGAAGGAATTTCTCGCGCGGGCGCCTACATCGAGGTTCAATTGTACCCGATGGAGGCCGTCTTTGTAGGGTCCGCTAGGTGGACCTGGAATTTTACTATTTCATCTGCTGGTTTAAAGGAGGTGGACTTGGATCTCTTATCGAGTATCACATCGCCCCTATTCACCGTGGGAGCGAAGCGCGATGAGTTCCTCTGCCGCTAGGGCTTGGATAGTGCCTCTAAGGCTAATGCGGCTGTCTTGTTTTCGCGCAGAGTGCTTTGTCCGGATCACTAACGAGGGTGATTATTCCGCCGGCCCAGCATTTTGAGCTTCATGTACCCATAATGGGGTACGGCTTGAAAATTGTGAATGCCTCTCGTCCTAATATAGCGTGATATCCGCTGTTGAACGGGGCCACTTGGAACGTGACTTCTTCGGATCTGTAATTGTCCGGTGAGCCAATACCACATCGAGTGTGATCTTTCCTCAGGCTGCGCCCCGGCTAGGGATTATTCCTCTAAAGGTTGTGCTGCTTAGCTCAATGCGGCTCCAGTCTATTTCCATTTTTTGAAGGGTTTCCTCGTAGATGAGGTTTAATCCGCTGTCGCCATCCATGAGGACTTTTGTAAGTCGAAAGCCGTCCACCATTGGACTAAGTACCAGTGCGGCGCTGGCGTTGAAGGTGATGGCTGTCCAGAATTTAGGTTCGTCGCTGGCGTTGAAGGTGATGGCTGTGTCGCTCCATGGATTGGTTGTTGCTACTTGATAGACTTCGGCGAGGCTGCGGATTGTTCGCTTCGCATATTATTTGATGCGAAAGTCTCAAGACTGTTGATACCGCATCGATGCTGTTGGAGTGGTTTTCCGGGGCTAGAAGCTCCTCTCCACTTTTGGCCACCTGCCGTAATATCCAACATGCTCGAAGGCTATGTGTTGGGACGGCGCCTTCTGTACTGTGAATTTTACAGGGTCCGCTAAGCCATCGCTCTAGTACGGTTCCGTGCGCTCTATGGGGTTTTTGCTTTTTGGTTTTTGTATCTGGCGCCTGAGTGTAATGCACCTTTTTGTTGCGGACTAGGGTTGTGTTCGGGGCCGGATTGTCCCAAAATTTATTTTCGGTTGTCCGGAAACTCTCCATTGCACAGTACTTTCGTACTATGGACGCCAGGTCGACGAAGCGTGTAATTTCGCGACGCCTGACGGCATTCAAGATTCCCTTGTCCGTGCAATTATTGCAAAAAATTGAGATTGCATTTTCCTCTCGGCAGTCCTTTATCCTGTCCATAACCAGGAGGAATCTGGCCCAGTAGTGATGTACCGTCTCAGCGGGCTCTTGCCGGATTAGGGATAGATCGCATATGTCTGGGCGGGTGGGTGGAATTAAATCTGGAACCCTACCCATCTCAAGGCTCGAAAGCCAAGAAGTTTCCGAATTTGGAAGCTTGGATTGCTGGACGTTGTCCAACGAGTCTGATCCGATGCCTGACTTTAAGTTCAGTGCTTGATCGAAGTCCGTCCCTCCGCGGGAATCCGGCATGGGGGGTTCGGGAGCCCGAACATGACTAGTTTTCAATACAGGAGAAGCGTCGCCGCGTTGTTCCTCTACTACTGCAACGTGGTGGGTGACCTGGGGAGAGTTAATCTCTCTCAGATCGGTTTTAAGCCCAATCTGATTGTAGTCTGTAGCGACTCCCGGGGCGGCGATGCGATCCAAGAGCTCGTTTAGGGACAAGAGCTCTATTGATCCAGCCGGCTCGCGAATTCCGAGCTGACGTGAAAATTGCTTTTGACGACTTGAGAGGTCATTGTCGAAGCGGTGGCCGGACAGGCGGTCATAAGAAAACCACCTAGCCGGATAGTTTGGCCGGCGGCCAAAGCTCCTTTGGCAAAAATACCGTCCTTGAAGACGGGAGGGGGCATCCTTCCTATCGGTGACGGCACAGAGGAACTCTCAATGAAAGCACCAATGTCGGTGTCAAAACCGGCGGATCTCGGGTAGGGGGTCCCGAACTGTGCGTCTAGGCGGATGGTAACAGGAGACAAGGGACACGATGTTTTACCTAGGTTCGGGCCCTCCTGATGGAGGTAAAACCCTACGTCCTGCTTGATTGATATTGATATTGTGGATGTTTACAAAATGGGCTATCAGTAATTAGAAATGGGTTGTACATTTTTGAAACACATCACCAGGAATCAGTTTCAATTTTTTTCATTACAAGATTTTAAATTCCATTTATTTTATGCATGGAAAATTATTTGGATTTTATATTTATATAAATTATTTTCCAAAATAGTTTGAATGTGACTCGAAATTTCAGGATTAAAAACATTTGACCGCACCGAAATATGCAAAATTTCGTATAACTTTTAACTGTGGCCACAATATGGGCTGTAATGCTAACAAAAAGAAGATGGGCTCCAAAAAAATCCTTAAGAATTAGCAAATGGGCTGTAAATTATTAGAAATAATGGCAGATGGGCTGTATGCTGTTTTCCACACATTTGAGGCTGACTTGTGCGCCTACTATAGGTTAACACATACGCTTTCCTAAAAAAATGTTGACGCACACGCAATGCCGTGTCAACTTAGTCAACACACGAGAGAAGTGACTGTTGGATGTCCATCCAACGGCTGTCGTGCTTCTTCAATCTCTGCTCTTCTTGCCCCAGCCGCTCAAACAAGCGCCGGCATGACTGCCTGCTCCCTCCTCCCACGGTCGGTTGTGCTGCCGCGCAGACCTCACCGCCCCACCGTACTCCCATCGCTGGCCTAGCCATCCCTCTACTCACCCACACCTGCTGTTATTGTGTGGCGAGGGCAGATGAACCAGTAAACCCTCGTACTCCCCTCTGCGTGGGAAACAACTACCGAGTCTTCCCTGGCTCCGTGTCGCTCCCTTCCTAGGCCCCGCCGTCGTCCACCGCCCTGGTGCTCTTGGCGCGGCGTGGTCAATGTGGTCAACAAACGACATCCATCGGAACGGGACTATACGTGGAGAGGCTGACAACTGGTCCACGATCGCACGCAAGGAAATGCCTCCTTGAACGTGCAAAATAATGATTCCTCCACCTGACAGCTGGGACCCATCGGAAGGGCCTCTGTATTTTGCGAAAAAACATTCCTCTCGCTGACAGCTCGGACCCACCTGCTATATCTTCGCACGCAAGGAAGTGTCTCCTTATTACGCACAAAAAATGAATACTCCCCCTGCTAGCAGGGACCCACCATAGTTGGAGGCTGACTTGTGGGCCTACTGATGCAGACAGAGGGCTTTGTCAACTTAGTCAATATGAATGATTCTAGCTCTAGTGACCGTACGATGTCCATCCAACGGCCATAGAGCTTCTTCAACCTCTGGTATTTTTGCTCCATCCGCCCAAACCAACGCCGGTTGTGCCGCCTGCTCCTGCCTCCCATGGCCGGTTGTGCTGCGGCGGAGGCCTCACCGCCCCCTACTACTCCCGCCGCTGGCCAGGCCATCCCTCTACTCACCCACATCCCCTATTATTCCGCGGCGACGTCAGCCTCCCACCGCAGCCGAACCAGTGAACCCTCATACTCCTCTCCGTGTGGGCATTCACTGCCACATCTTCCCCATCTCCATGTTGTCTCCTTCCTAGGCCCTGCCGTCATCCACCGCCTTGGTGCTCTCGGCGCGGCGTGGTTAATGTGGTCAAGGAACGACTTCCATCGGAAGAGTACTGTATGTCGAGAGGCTGATAGCTGGGTCCATGGCCAAAGCAAGGAAGGGCCTCCTTATTACGGGCAAAATAATGATTCCTCAACCTAACAGCAGGGACCCACCGTACGGGCCACCGTATTTCACGAAAAAACATTTCCCCCCTGACTGCCGGTACCCACTAGCTACATCTTCGCACGCAAGGAAGTGCCTCCTTATCCTCCCTGACAGCCGGGACCCACCTGGTCGAAGCGTACGTAGCGTTGTCATTCTCGTCGCAAACGTGTATGTACATATGATTGGTCTGTCTACAGGCTGCAGTGATGAACCGTGGCCGAGTAAGGAAGGGTACGTGTCATAGTAGAGGCACGCACATAGCATGTACACATACGTACAGCCAGGGTGCAAGAAAGTAAATACGGCCACATATGTACATACAGGCGGGGTCTCGAACGCTAACTCGCGCATACGTACGGGCGAAGGCTCGTGTACATGGCTGGGTCAGAACGGAGAAACTGTGTCGTCGTGTTCATCGGGAGGCAACGGAATGCGTCATGTTCATCGGGAGCCAACCGGCTTGGACGGAACAGCCGAAACGAGGCCTGGCATACCGCGAATGGAGGAAACGGCCTTGTGTTTGACCGCCTACGGTCGAAACGGGATCCTGTTCACCGAGAGGGGTGTGCCGTACCGCAAACGAAGGAAATGAACTTCTCTTTGACCTCCTAAATTCGAAACAGGGTCCTCTTGATCGGGAGTGGTGTGGCATACCGCAAAACGGAGGAAACAAACTTGTGTTGGAGCGCTATGGTCGAAACGGGGGTCCTGTTCACCGGGAGGGGTGTGGCGTAACGCAAAACGGGACTCCACTTGCTACTGTTCATCTCCACCGTCGACCTCCTCCAGCCTCCACGGGCTATTTTTCATCCACCGTCGACCTCCTCCAGCCTCCACCTGCTCCTGTTCATCCACGGGCTCCTGTTTATCCAGCCTCCACCGCTCCTCCACCGGCTACTGTTCAACCAACCCTCTCCACGGGGTCCTGTTCAACCACCGCTCCACGGACTACTGTTCATCCAGCCCTCCACCGCCATCGCTCAACCAGCCCTCCACGGGGTCGTCCTGTTCATCCAGCCCTCCACGGGGTCCTGTTCATCCACCCCCAACCGGCTCGATCGATCAGGGTCCTGTTCATCCACCAGCAACGACCTCTACTACCACGGGGTCCTGTTCATCCACCCCCCCCCAACAATGCTCACTGTTCATCAAGAGGCAGCAGGTTCGATCGGCTTCAGTTAGCAGCAGTAGCAAAAGAATCACTCGATCAGGTTCAGTTAACAGCCATGGATCGATCGATCGCTCGGGTTCACTAATGCCTAGCCTGAAGTGCAATCTCTCGGGTTCAGTAGGCGAACGCCTTGCTCGGGTTCAGTTAGATCCCAATGCCTCGCACCCATGTGCGTATGTGTACGAGAGAAACGCGTATCGCTCAACCCCCGACCACCCACCGTAACCGGGAACTCCCCGATATTTTCCTCGCCCTCGCTTCTACCATGGTTTTTTTCGTCATGGACAGCCCAAAGAATGTCATGCAGCTGCGTCTCTAGCCCGCCCAGGATGAAAAGCCCATTTTCTGTCATGATTTTTTGTCATAGAAGTAGGAGCCCACCACATCTATGATGATACTGGGTTTTGTCACAATAATTGTCATACAAATGTCATAAGCATGACAGAAAAAATTCGTTCGGCCCAACATGCCACGGATGTGTCTTTTTTTGTAGAGTGTCGCGTTAGCAGCATCCTGCAGTAGTGGATATCTTCAGACGCTTCGCCAATCATGCCATGACCAATTATGGCATCAAGGTCAAGCACATTAGGAGTGACAATGGCACAGAATTCAAGAACACTGGCCTTGACACTTATCTTGATACATTGGGCAACACACATGAGCTCTCTGCTCCATACACACCTCAGCAGAATTGCGTCGTGGAGCGCAAGAACAGAACCCTCATCGCCATGGCATGTACGATGCTTGACGAGTACAAGACTCCAAGAAAGTTCTGGCCTGAAGCCATTGATACTGCTTGCCACGTCATCAATAGAGTTTATCTTCATAAGTTCTTTAAGAAGACATCCTATCACTACTGCAGGATGCTGCTAACACGACACTAAGATGAGAGACCCTTTGACGAAATTGTGTGCAATGCATTAATCGAAAACGGGGATGTAAAAAAACTATCAAAAAAGATGCAAAACGTTTGCGATGGCGGAGACATCAAACACGGTTCAGATTTTAGTTACGTGTGCAATGCGGGGCATACGGTTGATCCAGAAGAACTGTTTGCGATGAGTCAGAACAACAGAAACGGGAAACTGTCGGCGTTCTGGGAACGGGGGTCCCCGGACTTGCCTTCCTCCGGCCTGCGGCGTGGCTCGAAGGAGGCCCAGCGCGGCCCATCTTCATCAACGCAAGCTCAAGACCCTCGTGAGGGGCCAGATCATGGGCGGACGACAAGGAGCTTCTCGCACGGCCTCGTCAGCTGGCTCATGAGGAGGCGGAGAGTTCAAGGCAGGGTACCTCGCGAGGTGCCCATGACGCAAGCCATGATTTACCAAGGGCGCCAGATCAGGCGCCAGCCCGCAGCGATGTCCTCCTTTCCTCTTTGGTGCAAAGGGAGCAAGCGCAGCGAGAGCATCAAGCAAAGGCATCCGCTTGATTGCAACAAGACCAAGACCAGCCCAACGGCCGGAAGGGAGTCATCGTGGAGCCCAAGCAAAGGCCATCACGAGAACCTTTGGCGGCGAGGACCAACTTTAGTCGGGATAAGTGTACTCGCTATTCCCTTCAAATGGCTAATTGTTGGCGCCTTCCCGCTCAATATTTGGGAAGAGGCCCAGGGCCTTCGCCTATAAATAGGAGTAGCCACCCCTAGGGCAGGGGGATCTGAATCCTCATCAAGAAACCAATAGCTAGAGCGAGTGAACACCACCTAGCAGTTCGTCACACCCGCCAAGAACAGACCCTCACGAGGCTGTTCTTCCTTGTATTGTTCCTTATCAGCCCTAGAGGCAATCCACCACACCACACACTGGAGTAGGGTATTACACCACAATGGTGGCCCGAACCAGTATAAATCTCGTGTCTCTTGTGCTGTTCCGTTTAGTAGTTTAGGTCCCAGCGATTCTACGAGGTGCGAGACGGTGGAGGGTTGGATCTTCGCGCGCACCCCAGTGTTCGAACCTCAAGGGTCTGCTGAACCCGAACCGACATTTGGCACGCCCGTAGGTGCGCCGAATCTGCCTCGTCGCCTCGTTTTTCCCCGACCACCGCAGCCATGTCGACGCCTGCCGGGCCAGCGCGAAGCGCCGACCCGCCGCGCCTCCCATGTCGCCAGACAGCTCCCGCGTGGCGCCCTCGCCGTTCCCTCGTCACCTGCCGCTAACGCCGCCACCGGCCCGGCGGGGAACGAGCAGCAAGCATCGTCCTAGCACCCCGTCCATGAGGCGGGACGGCCGCACCGCCACGCCTTCGCTCACCCCCACTGGTTCTTCATCACGCGCGCTTCGCTGCCATGGAGGCCCGAGCTGCACTCATCGCGCAAACGAGCTCCTGCGCGAACCGCCTTGCCGACGACGCGTCACGAAGAATGGCTCGACCGAAGTCGCCGAGCTCGTCAAGGCTGCAGAGGGGCCCCGCACCATCCGCCTTGCTGCACCGCACCCGCCCCCACGCTGGCGATGAAGCTCCCGGGCGCCACCCGCCTCCTCCTCAAGAAGGCGCCTGGCCCCAAGGCGCGCGGCCTGGCGGAACCCGCTCCGCCAGCGCCGGGCGCTGCAAGAGCAGAGCTGTCAAGAAGTTCTCGCCCACGAAGCTGCCCGAGCGCCCCGCCCAAAGACGCGGGACTCTGCGCTGCCCCCACCAAGGCGCAGGAGGCCCGCAAGACCAAGCTTCGTCGTCCGAGGCCCCCAGCTGCCACGGGCGGGCTACCGCGCTTTCACCTCCGAAGCTGCGCAGCGTCAAGGGCCCGCCAAGTTCAAGCCAGACCTGCCTCCTCGCCACAACGGCACAGCTGACCCTCGGAGTTCCTCCAGCTTCACGAGCTGGGCATCGAGGCTGCCAACGGGATGAAAAGGTCATGGCGAACTGGTTTCCCATGGCGCCAAGGACGGAGCGCGCACTGCTCCTGAATCCGCCCAGTGCACGATCTCTTCTCGCCAAGATGCGCACCCGCTTCATCGCCAACTTCTGTGGTATCGCGACCGGCCACCCGCCGTGAGCGACATGCGCCGAATCAAGCAGCAGCTAGGGGAAACCCTGCAAAAGTACATCCAGCGCTTCAACAACGCACGCCTCAAGATCCCCAGGGTAACGGAGGAGGCCATCATCTCTGCCTTCTCCGACGGCGTGCACGACGTCAAGATGAAGGAGGAGCTGGCGATGCATGAAGATCTGTGCACCTCCTTGGAGCTGTTCAACTTGGCGACCAAGTGCGCCAGGGCTGAGGAGGGGCGCCTCTCCCTCCTCGAGCTGCCTGCCGCGGATCCCGAAGAAAAGAAGTCCAAGGCCAAGGACGTGAAGCGCAAGGGGGCTGCCGTACTCGCGGCCGAACCAGACACCAAGCGAGGCAGAGATGAGCCAGAGTCCTCCAAGGGCAGTCGGTACTGCGTGTACCACGACCTCCACACCCACAACACCAATGAATGCCAAGAGCTCCGGGCCGTACGCGAAGGAAGGGTCGGAAGATGCCCCGAGCGCAGCGACCGGGGCTACGGCCGAGGAGGAGGAAGGAATGCAGACGTTGGGAAGACCGCGGCCCGCGCCAAGGGTGGCGCGACCAACCTCGCTAGGACCGTTGGCAAGACCCGCCTCGCGAGGGAGGCTGGAGGGATCAGCCTCGCGAGGATCGCCTGCAGGGAACGCAGGCTCCTCTCCGCCGCCGCCGCAGCCAAGGAGAAATGAGGATCGCCATGAGGACGAGGGGCTGGGGCTTCAGAACCGCGGCGATTGCTCTGCATCCCGGGCGGAGCTCAAGCCAGCCTCTCAACGATCTTCAAGCAGTTCGCCCATGAAGTGAATGCGGTCCTCCCTAAGCTCGAGGTCACAAGGCCTCTCAGTGGTCGGCGTGCGCCATCACGCTCAGCTCAGCGGATCAGCTCAAGCGCGACCACAGCCGGAGTTCTCCCGATGCTTTGTTCCCCAATCATCGCGAACGTGCTGGTCACCAAGACCTCATCGACGGCGGGCAGGACTCAATGTCCTGTCCGTGGAAACATTCAACAATCTTCAAGTGCCTTCACCAGCTTCAGCCAACCAAGCCTTTCTCCGAGTCACCGACGGCTCCACGGTCCCGATCGGGCAGGTCTGCCTTCCCGTCACCTTCGTGGCTCGCGATAACTACCACACCGAGCTCATCGACTTCGACGTCCGCCCACATTCGCCGCCACACAACGCCATCCTCGGGTACCCGGCGCCACAAATTCATGGTCAGAACTCCACCACGGCTACAACGCCCTCAAGATGCCAGAAGCGGCGGGTCATCACGGTGCCCTCGTGAAGAGAGAGACGCAGCAGTGCTCCCCGGAGCGAGCCTTTCAGCCGCATCGCTAGAAGACCTGCACCACAGCAGGAGGCCTCCCGAGGCCGCACTCCAATAAGAAGAAGACATCGACCGCCCGGCTCTCAAGAGGCAGGCCCCTCAGGCCCGTGCCCGGCCAGGGGGAGCCTCCTTCCATCACATAGGTAGCGCCCCGGCGCCTCCTCAGCCGGGCTCAGGGATCTCCCCAGAGGGCCGCCGACCTCGCCAAGGTCACGAGGAGGCGCTTGGGCACCACGTGGAGGTGTGCTTGAAGCACGCTTCCATAAGCGTGAGCAGGCAAGGAGGGCCGAACCTCGGGAGTTCGCCGCCAAGGCCATTCAGAGCTACAGGAGTCAAGGGTCACCAGGCAGCCGCCGCCACTCACTGTGGCCCCCATCCAGCGAGGATGGCGGGCTGCGCTCAGATCGACATACCAGGGCTCAACCGAGCCGCTGCCTCAAGAGCGCCTCGACCCTCGCGAGTGGGACGCTGCGAGGCCCGCCCACAGCCCACGCAGCGCATGCCTCATGGCCTGCCAAACGCGGTTGCTGCGCACCAAGATCTCATGAGGGCCATCCCGAGGCTCGAGAGGTCGCACGCCGCAGCCTCAAGCGGAGATGGAGATGGCCCCAAGGCCGCCAGCGCCTCCAGATCCGCCCGAGGCCCCCGGGCCTGGGGGCTCGTGAGGATCGGCTCCCGCAGCCCACCGAGTCTGCTACACCAACACCCCTTCGTCCCCAACATCACCAGGTGACATCTTTAAGTTTTGTTCTGCTGGGAGCGCCTTCAGGTCAGATATTCCTGTGCCGCTGGGTCCGCTCCTCGCGGCATGTATCCCTTTTATTTCATGTCATTAGCCTACCTGTTGGGGCGCCTGGGCTGCATCATCCCCAAGCCGCTCGGGCCTGTCCCAACGGCATGTATCCTTCTTACGCTTTCCTTAGGATTATGCTCTCGCCCACCATGCTTGTTATTTGGTGCCTTTTCCCGGGTGACGGAATCTTGCACGCTAAAGGGGGTGCCCGAGCATCGCAACTCAGGGCTCCTACCGCTCTCCGCCCTCACCCTCGGGTCTTGTCCATGGCATCGCGACTGGCTTGCCAACACGGCCGAGACCAGCCCGAGAGCCGGACCCGAGGACATAGAGTTTCATTATCTAACCCAGCTTATGCGCTAAAGGGGGGTGCCCGAGCATCACGATTCAGGGCTCCTACCGCCTCCGCCCTCACCCTCCGGTCTTGTCCATGGCATCGCGACCTGGCTTGCCAACGACGGCCGAGACCAGCCCGAGAGCCGGACCCGAGGACGAAAGTTGCTGCATCTAACCCAGCTTATGCTGCTAAAGGGGGGTGCCCGAGCATCGCGACTGTGGCTCCTACCTGCTCTCCGCCCTCACCTCCGGTCTTGTCCATGGCATCGCGACCTGGCTTGCCAACGATGGCTGAGACCAGCCCGAGAGCCGGACCCGAGGACGAGTTTCGTCATCTAACCCAGCTTATGCGTTAAAGGGGGGTGCCCGAGCATCGCGACCTGTGGCTCCTACTGCCTCCGCCCTCACCTCTAGTCTTGTGCATGGCATCGCGACTGGCTTGCCAGCCGACGGCCGAGACCAGCCCGAGAGCCGGGACCAAGACGAGAGCACGGGCATCCGCCAAATTTGCAGGAACACACTCAAGATAAGGCCCAGAGCCAGCGCAACCCGCTTGAGGTAGGGCCCGTGAGCCTGCGCTGGCTCACGGGTACCCCAACACACCTCGCGAGGCCTCTCGCGCCTCCCCCAAGCAACTAATGGCAGAACTAACGATCGCCACGGCGAGCTCTTGTTCCTTTTGTGGTGAGCCTGCAGGGTGCCTCCAAGGAGCACGAAATGACCTCGCCACGCAAACTCTCGCCGGCCTAGGCACGGACCTAGCGCCGCTCCAGGAAGCATTGTCCTGACCCTCGAGATAAGTCACCCCCCGGACACACTAGTTATCGCAACACCATCCCCACACTCAATGCAACCCCGTGTTAGCAACGTCGCTCTCCTTTCTCACCGAATGATGGCTGCTTGAGCGCCAAGGGGACCCCGAGCATCGCGACTCAACGGCTCTTAACGGACTCGGGCGCCACCTCCTCGCCTTGACCACGGCATCGCGACTGGCATACCAGCGACGGTGAAGCCGCTTTGGGATCGGGACCTGCGGGCGCAGAGCATCAGCCCTCGTGAGGACCGAAAGGAGGAAACTGAGCTAGAACGGAGTGAGCATCTTGCACTGCTTCATAAAAAGGATTATATTGACTGATGGAGCTGCAAACATCTTACAAGCCCCCGTGGGGTATATTCTTGGCCCCTCGCGGGAACAAAAGGCGCGCATCCTAAGGAATCCTAACTACAGGGGGCATCGCGGCAGATGCCATCATCAACAAGGCCACCCGTCCGCGCCAACCCCATCCAGATCAGGGCGGCGACGACTGACGAGCCCGCTTTGCCCGGGAGCGGCGCAGGCTCGGAGGCTCAGAGCATCTGCCGCCGCCTCCGCGTCGCGAGGAGCTCGGCGGAGTCGCTGATCCTCCGGCGCCTTCGCCGCCTCGAGGAGCGGCCAAGGGGCGATCGGCCGCCTCTGCCTCACCGCAGCAGGATCCCGACCACCTCTCCCGGGCAGCACTCCAGCGGACGACCCTCCGCGTCAAGACCTTGAAGGACACCACCAAGCACCATCGTAATCCAGGTGGATCGTGAGGGTGCCCCGTCCCGCAGACCTGGCGACCTCGCCCAGCCTCGAGTCATGAAGACTCGCCTGGGCACCATCACGACCTCTGCCCGTCACGAGGGTGCCGCAGCCGCGTGCTTGCAGCCGAGTCCTGGGGTTCCCCCGCCGGACGACGGAGGCGAAGAAAGAAGGAAGATGAATCCAAGATTTAGGAGGCGCGCGGCGTGAAGCACGAACTCCCGGCAGGAGCCTCGTGGGACTCAGGGGAAGACGACACCGGACCCGCCCGGCGTTGCCGGGCGACGCCATCGTGGCGCCCGGGCCGCCTCCTTCAGAGCCGCCAATGTGTGCGTGCAAGGGAAGAGGGAACCTGGTGGTGGCCGCCGCACCAGGGCATGGGCGCCTCGGCGAGCGCCTTGCCCCGACACAGAGGGCAAGCCGCTTTTGGGGGAGCAGGTCAGATCCTCTTGAGGAGCCTTTTCCTTCTCTTCCATGGAGAACCGCGGATCGGAGCCATGGCAACCAGACGAAACGAGGAGGAGGAGAAGCGAAGGATAGACTGGAAGGGCGCGCGGCTGCCTGCATTTATAGCCGGCGAAGGCCAACCGCCGCCACCACGATCACCGTAATCATGACCGACTCGCATGCGGGACTTGTCGAATCCGGTGGTTACCGAGGCATCGTGGAGAAGCAGCAGCAGCGTCCAATCAACCGCCACGCCGCCCAAGGCCGCAGGCTGTTAGGGCCCGAGACACTTTGCACTTTCCTTTCGCCTCTGCTCGCCAAGTTCAGCGCGCCAGGCCCGGGGCTATCGTCGGCGCTCGGGAACGGGGTCCCCAGACTTGCTCGCTCGCGCCTGGCAGCGGCGTGGCTCAAGGAGGCCCAGCGACCCCATCTTCATCAACGCAAGCTCAAGACCTCGCGAGGGGCCAGACTTGCGCGGACGACAAGGAGCTTTTCAGCACGGCCTCGCCAGGCTGGCTCATGAGGAGGCGGAGAGTTCAAGGCAGGGTACTCGCGAGGTGCCCATGACGCAAGCCATGATTTACCAAGGGCGCCAGGTCGGGCGCCAGCCACAGCAGTGTCCTCCTTTCCTCTTTGGTGCAAAGGGAGCAAGCGCAGTAAGAGCATCAAGCAAAGGCATCTGCTTTCGTGCAACAAGACCAAGACCAGCCCAACGGCTGGAAGGAGTCATCAGGAGCCCAAGCAATGCCATCACTGCACCTTTGGCAAAGCGAGGACCAACTTTAGTCAGATAAGTGTACCCGTTGTTCCCTTCAAATGGCCAATTGTTGGCGCCCTTCCCGCTCAATATTTGGGAAGAGGCCCAGGGCCTTCGCCTATAAATAGGACTAGCCACCCCTAGGGCAGGGGGATCCGAATCCTCATCAAGAAGCCAGTAGCTAGAGCGAGTGAACACCACCTAGCAGTTCGTCGCACCCACCAAGAACAGACCCTCACGAGGCTGTTCTTCCTTGTATTGTTCCTCATCAGCCCCAGAGGCAATCCACCACACCACACACTGGAGTAGGGTATTACACCACAATGGTGATCCGAATCCTCAAGGGTCTGCTGGAACCCGAAATCCGACAGAAACCATATCAATGTGTGTGCGATATATGGCATACAGTTTGCACCGATGAACTGTGTGCTATTAGAGAATGCAACAGAAACGGTGAGCCATATCAAGGTGTGTGTGATATACGGCAGAGGTTCACTCGGACGAACTATTTTCGATTAGGGAAGAGAACATAAACGGATCAACTTAACAAGATGTGTGTGATACGTGACATACAGTTCACATAGATGAACTATTTGCGATGAGCCAAAAGAACACAAACGATTCGTGTAAACAAGATGTGTGTGATACACAGCAAACAACCCACTAAGATGAACTATTTGCGATGAGAAATTATAACACAGATGGTTACTATAGTTAGTTCGTGTGCGATTCTGTTCGTACAAAAAACTTTGAAAAAGCAAACTAGTTGCTTGCGGTGGCTATGATTATCGCACACGATGTGTCTGTGAGTACTCGTTTGCAATGATTAGTAAGTTACACATACGTTTCCTTATGTTAACACGCGTGTGATAAATAACATGTGGCACTGCATACGGTATTCGGGTTCTGTGCGTGCTCCACTTAGTCTTCCCGCGCTCTAGCGAATGCTTCCCGCGCTCCACATGGGTGAATTGTAAAATCCATGCCTCTTCCTCATCGGTTTCTCGGCACCAGCTAATGGCTTGCTTCATAGAACCCAGGCGGCAATGCACCATCGCGACACTCTACGCAAATCTAGTCCTCACCGATCTACGATTAGTTATTCCAAGCATGCCAGGCAATGATCAAAGCTTCGACGTCGACCCCTACCCGCGTTACATCTTCGGCGAGGAGAACGAGCCGGAGCAGGTCGGGGAGCAAGAGCTTCATCGGCCGGTCTAGCCACCATGGCCCATCGGCAACGATATCGGCATGACAGTCCTTGGGCACACAATCGACACATTGCAGAGGAGGTATGATGAGCAGTTTGCCATCCACCATGCAAAAGAATCAGAGCTGCTTGGCGACATGATCGACGACCCACCCAAAAAACCGCCGTCACTAGTGCTCATCGAGAGCCTGATGCCCCTCAAGGAATGGGCAGAGGACCTCTGTGATTCATTCAAGACACGGGCAACCCGCGGCTTCATTATTGCCTGCGGCGGCCGTGTCAACCTCGATCCCGATGATGTGGTGGCCAGGCTCGAGTGCATCCTTGGCAGAGTTGACATCCTCGACGAAGTAGAACATCGCCAACGTGATATCTTGAGGATTCTGGTGATGGATGGAATTTGCTACCAGGCCAGAGACATGGAAATGGAACGGTTCTGCGAAGATATCATGCGCGCGATTGCACGCTGTCAAGCTCTTCTAGAAGAGGCCCAGCAGCCCCAAGAGCCTCCCAGCACCAGTAGCTCTGTAGGCGGAGGCGGGTCGGGACACTTGGAGTGAACAGCCGCAAGGGTGCTATGCTGATCATGGAGTCTAAGAAGACCATCGTCAGAAGGCCGCCAGCTTAGACTTTTAGCCTATATTTTATTATAATTGTATGCATATGTAGGTCTTGAGTGTTCTGGGCCTTGCCGCATGTGGCATTTTAAATTATCTTGAATATGTAAGACAATTATTAACCGTTTCCATTGTAAATTTGCCTCAACGGCGAGCAGAGCGCGCGCAGGGATGCCAGAGCGGAGCGCGCCGCAGCCGCCTCAATGGCGAGCAAAACGTGCGGACGGACGCGAGCAGAGTGCGCTGCGTCCGCCCCAACAAGGAACAGAGCGTGTCGCGGCCGCCTCAGCGGCGAGCAACCACGTGGTCAACCTTCTGGCACCCCGTGGGAGGCGCGATGGCGCATCCATAGGACACTATGGTGATATCTTGACCGTGTGTGATATTGGGCAGACACGTACACGTACATCCGAGAACGCGGGCCCATATTTCGGGCTTCCGATGCGTGGCATACGGTTGATCCAAAAGAACTGTTTGCGATCAGCCAGAAAACAGACCGGGCTTTATAGGCCCAGAACTATCAATAAATGACCTTGTTTCTCGTCACATTACAGATTACAACGCAATAAGTAATTTCAACTCTGTTCACACCTATCAAACTAATTTGTGTTCACACTTGATCCTCAAAAAATGTGTGTTCACACTTAGCACCAGCCTATAAAAACTACCCACTTGAAAATTACTTCACAGTTCCTCTCCTCATCACCCACAAAACTGGTCTTTCATGTCAAGTCGTTCCACCATGACCGGTAGCAGGAGTTTCGGGTGGACATATAACCAGGCAGCAAAGACCAAGGCCGCAGAAGAACTAGAGAGGTCTCACCGTGAAGCGGCAGCCGCAGTAGAGATGTCCCGGCGCACCGCGGAGCCCTCTAACGAGCTCTCACGGGCACGCGAGGGCTCTCACAACTACACTCGCCGCATCGGCAATCACGACGAGCTGGCATTGCTGAAGTCCTTGGCCAGCGACGACGACATTCTCGCTAGCCTCATTAAGCAGCAGGAGCTGGTCTATGGCTTGATGAAGCTACTCGAGATCAATGATGCCTCAGTTGACAAGGCGACCGGCCTCGTCGAGAAACTCATGGGTGACAATGCGAAGCTCCTCAAGGTGCTCGCCGAGAAGGAGGAGGAGGACGCCGACTGGAAGATGCTACATGAGCAGAGCAGTGCCTCGGGGATGGCGCTGAGAGCGGTCATCGAGGAACTGATGGGTGACTTGAGGAAGCTCCGGATCGAGCGCGAGCAGGAGGTGCAGGAATCCGTGGCTGCTTTCAAGAAAAGTCGTGAGGAATCGAAGAAGGAGCTGGAGGATGTCATTGCCGGGCGATCCATCGACGAGTAGAGATAGTAGCACCCAGATTGTTGTCTGCGATTTCCTTCTTATCTTGCCCCCGTGTCTTCCGCGCTTTGCTGCATGTGGCATTTTAAATTATCCGGAATATGTAAGACAATTATTATCCGCGCCATTGTAAATTTGTTGTCGTATTATCCGTTGCCATTTTATTTGTCATCGTCGTATTATCCATTGCCCTATGTGGCAATTTAGATTAGGCCGGAATACGAGTTGAAAACATGAACAAAGCAAATGCTGCCATGGGATCACAAGCAAACACCCTCCGTCCAGGTGCATTAATTAACCCAATAATGGAGAAGTTGTGAGCGAGGCGGGCGGCGGCTGGTGCATGGGGGTCAAAGAGCTCACTTCCCGATGAGCATGGGCGGCCTTGATAGTCGAACATGTCCCGTCGAGCCCGCGAGGTGGACAGGATGCACGCGTCCCGTCGAGCCTGCGCGGTGGACTGCTCGCACACGTCTCGTCGAGCCTGCACGACGGACTTCTCGTGCTCATCCCGTCTAATCACACAGCTGCATGCACGCCACTAAGTATGGTTAAATTTTGACACGGTTCATATAATACAACCGTTTTGCGATATTAACGTGTCAGCTATTTGTTTCAAAGAGGACTTCATTGGATATTAATGTGTGCACCTTGTCTCAAACTAGAGGATTTTTTTACCACGGCATATACGTGCCATGTCATGAAACCATGCCAAGTTTCATGTTTTTTGGGTGAGTTTTTCATTTACTGGGATTTAAAAACCGAGATTATCAATGTTTCAGGATGATGAGAAGTTTGTAATTCATTCCCATTCCTTAAATCAGACCTAAACATGCACCCAATGACACATGTACGATTACCCACACATTTTGCTTCACTGGAGCATGTGCTAGTAGTTCAAATTTGAATTATGGACTACATTAAATGCCTAGAAAACTTAATTAATATATACAATGGCCAAACGAAGCCTGAACAGTTTCAAATTTCAGCACGACACTCCTATTATTCTATGTTGCTTGTAGAAAACAAAGTTCAAGGCGTGAAGAGGCAGCGATTATCGTTTCGCCCACAAGAGGGGCATGTTTATTCCCTACCAGAACCACAAGGGTTGTGAGAAGCTTCGGTTTGTAAGAGGCTTGTAATATAGCTTCGCCCAATTTGGACAATTATATGTACCATGTAGTGACACCATGGCAAGTTTCATGATTTCCTGGTGAGTTTTGGATTTACAGAGATTTAAAAACCGAGATTCACAATGTTTGTGGCCAAGCCTGGACGGAAAGACGGTTGAATTCATTCCCATTCATTCCATGGGACCTAAATATGCACCCCAAGGACACATGTACATTTTTTCTAGCCATTTTGGTGCACTGAGCATATATTTGTAGTTCGGATTTTAATTATGGACATTAAATGCCTCGAAAACTCAATTAATGAATAAAAAAGGTCAAACTAACCCTGAATAATTTCAAAGTTCAGCGCGAATCTCCCGTTGTTCCGTGTAGAAGAAAATACGAGGCTAGAAGAGGGAGCGAATATCATTTGGCCCACAAGGGGACACGTTTCCCTATCGAAACCACGAGGGTTCTTGCGACAGGCTCCGATTTGTAAGAGGTTTGTAATAAAGCTTGGCCCAAATTGGCAATGTTTTTACCACAACATATATGTGCCATGACGTGACACCATGCCACCTTTGATGACTTTCTGGTGAGTTTTGGATTTATGGGGATTTAAAAACCTAGATTCCAAATGTTTGAGGACGAGCCAGGACGCCGATATAGTTGTAATTCATTCCCATTCCTGGCATGGGACCTAAACATGCACCCAAGGACACACGTATAATTTTTCTAGTCATTTTGGTGAACTAGAGCATGTATTTGTAGTTCAGATTTGAATTATGGACATTAAATGCCTAGGAAACACAATTAGTGTATAAAGGCCAAATGAATCCTAAATAAGTTTAAATTTCAGCATGGATATCCTGTCGTTGCATGTTGCCCATAGAAGAAAATACAAGCCGAAAAGATGCAGTGATTACGTTTCGCCACAAGGGGAACACGTTTCCCTCGGAACCATGAGGCTTCTTTGAGAGAAGCTCCAGTTTGTAAGAGGTTTGTAATAAAGCTTGTCCCAAATTGGACAATGTCTTTACCACGACATATATGTGCCATGACGTGGCACCGTGCCACCTTTGATGACTTTCTGGTGAGTTTAGGATTTACGGGGATCTAAAAACCGAGATTCAAAATGTTTGAGGATGAGCCAGGACACCGGTACGGTTGTAATTCGTTCCCATTCCTGGCATGGGACCTAAACATGCACCCAAGGACACATGTATAATTTTTCTAGCCATTTTGGTGAACTGGAGCATGTATTTGGAGTTCAGATTTGAATTATGGACATTAAATGCCTAGGAAACTCAATTAGTGTATAAAGAGGCCAAACGAACCCTGAATAAGATTAAATTTCAGCACGTATATCCTATCGTTGCATGTTGCCAGTAGAAGAAAATACAAGGAAAAAAGAGGCAGGGATTATCGTTTCACCCACAAGAGGGACATGTTTCCCTATCGAAACCATGAGGCTTCTTTGAGAGAAGCTACGGTTTGTAAGAGGCTTGTAATAAAAATTGCGTCAAAATGGACAAAAAAAATCCTCGTCATATATGTGCCATGTCGTGAAACCAGGCCAAGTTTCATGATTTTCGGGTGAGTTTTGGATTTACGGGGATTTAAAAACTGAGATTCTTCTCACGAAATGTTATCAAATAGCACACGGTTCACTCGAAAGTCGTGTGCCTACCAAACCGTGGCCGATTCCCCCCTCCCTTGTTGCGCGCATGATCTGATTCATGCGTTCTGATTGGCCAGAGCCCAAACCCCATGGATTGTACGTCTACACCATTCGATGCTCCCAGATTGAACGGCAACCCTCAGCCCTTTTGACAGCACATGAAGTACATGGGTAAGCACTGTGCCCATGCGTCGTGTTAACTCACGCTTCCTTCTCTACTATGTTTTCTAAGCAAGCTACTGTTTCCCGCCACTCCTCTCATCGGTTTCCCGCCTCTTCTCCCATCGTTTTCCCGCTACCAGTGTCAGTGCTCATTGAAGGCTAGGTCGTGACAAACCGGCCATGTAAATATCGCACACAGTTTCTAAAAGCACAAATGTGCGTGATAGGAGGGAGTAGGTCCCATGGGGTGACCATCGTGAAATGCCTTAAAGGCGAGGAGGCAACTTCGATCAGCAAGAGGCTGCTTCCCATCCGCTAGCCTAGTCGAATAGAACACAAAGTTAAGCGTGCTCGGGATGGAGTTGTCCAAGGATGGGTGACCCGGTGGGAAGTTGCATATCCCAAGCTTCATTTAAACGCTATGACACATAGATTATAGAGATATATGATATCTCTATAGTGACGTGTCATGGAGATTATATACACCTTGGGATCCTTGTTTTGCTAATTTCGAGACTATGTTTTTATTGATATTTTTGCTCTAAAAAGTTAAAGGATGATTGACTCTATAGTGACCTGTCATGGAGATTATATAACCCTTTTCAGGTCACATGCAGGGTATAGGGGGCAGGGTGTTCTGATCGAGCATGTCTCCCTTGTGCGGTATATATATATATATTATCCTTTACCGACAATGAGGGGGGCCCACACAATCTATCCCTTTGACCCAACAACGAGAAGGGGTTGACCATGATGGTTTCCTATTGATACTAGTAAGGTACACGTGCATTGCACGCATGAGAATTGGTAACCAAATTATGAATACATACCACACTATAACATGCAAGCTTTGGGTCATATATGCATGATGTAGATGTTCATTTAATTCTTATAGTTCATCTCATTCAAAATCAATTAGTTTTATAAAAAAATCTATTTTAAGATTCATGGAATTGTGCATTGTAAAGCATAAAGTAAAAACAAATAGTGACAACTCATTTAGAAAAAAAGTTTGGGCAACTAAGATATGGAAGATTATAGAACAAAGGAGAAGTGCTTGTGTTTTGAGGTTTGTGCATTATGCTCAAGTTCAACCATGGAGTCTTCTAGATTGTACATGTGGCAGAATCTGGTGGAATGTAGATGATATCCAACAGCCAGTAGTGCTCGGATTTGCCATCTCTGTACCGTCGATTGGCTTCATCCAACGACCAACTTTAAAAGTTATTCTCACACTATATAGGGGTATATAAGTGTGCAATGCTAGACCAAATAAAGTTTGAGCGCATGTGGGGACGACCCATCTCGCCTCGGGTTGGGAAACCGACATCATACATATTGAACCAGGCTTGGAGTCGGGTACGGTGTTCGATTTGTAATGTAGTTGGTGGCCCATTGAAGTTGTGCATTCGGGATTTAAACACATCACACACCACCGTACCCATACATATTTTCGGGCCGCACGTAGTGTATACGGGATCTTCTGATCGACCATGTCCCCCTTGTGCATTTTTTTGGTGACGACCGCATATCTGTGGGCTCCCCTAGTGTGTATATATATATATCATCCCTTTGACCGATAATAAGGGGTATGTGTTGGCCATGAATGGATTCCTCCTAGTTCGTGTTAGGGCCGGTCACCGTCACATGTCGCTCAACCAAAGCTCGATCTCATGTGTTGTCAGGATTCCCTCCCACATGCTCGGATTGCTGGGATTGACCTACATCGTACCCTGCGTATCTCGTCCTTAACTACCTTGCCTTCATGGTTGTTGTCTGTATCGAGAGGTAGGAACCACATCTAAATTGTACATTATTCAATGTTGAAAACACACATCACCCCTTCCCAATGTACATAATTTTGGGCTGCATGCAAGAGGTGTTGGTTTTGTGGTCCCTCTCGTGTGATTTTTATGATGGTTCGATCAATCTATTGGCCCAAGCCGTTTATCGACGACAACAGTTGTCGTTTGACCAAACAATAGATTCATTGGTCCATCTTATGGTAGGTCATGGTGACATGAATGTATGACCAAAGTATCATTACGTGCATCCGCCCCCGCTGACACGAAGTGGGAGGTGGTGGGCCAAGCATCCTAGCTAGCTACGACATTATGTCATTATAGATATATCCAAGGGTGCTTTCGGGTTTCCGAGGCAGGTGCCACCAAAGTTGTGCATTGCGTATTTAAAGTTTTGAACATCAGACCCAATATTCCTACATATATTTTGCCACTTCCAGGTGGTTCTTGAATTCTGGCTCCTCTCATCGATCTTCGATGACGCGCCCAACCGTGCGCCCGCGTGGTCAAAGTTGTGCATTGGAATTTTGGACATCACATACCACCCTTTTCACTCATATATATTTGGGCCACATGCTGGTGTGGCTGTCTTCTGACCCTCTCTAACGTTTTTTTGCTGCAAAGACTCTGTTGACGCTCAATGGACACGGGTATAATGTCTTAACCGTGTGCGATGCTAGTGCATTCTGAATCATGTCAACTGTGCAAACGCGAGCAAAGGTGGAGGCACTGGCTCAACCGTGTGGGATGCAAGTGCGCTGTAAAATCATCATGCGACTGCGCAAGCGCGAGCAAAGGGTAGAGGTACTGGCTTAACCATGTGCAATGCAAGTGCGCTGTAAAATCACCACCTGCGCAAGCTAAAGGCAGGTAAGTTTGTTTAGAAATTAGGATGAACTATGTGCGATAGACCATCTAGCTAGAAATATAAATACAAACTACCTGCCTTGAGCGTTGCAAAAATCGGTGGTTCCGCCACTTTTCCTTATTATCATACACGCATATTCTTATTGGACCATGCGCAATCTTGGGCACTCATGCCCCGCATCAATTCCTTTACCCAAATTTTAGTAGCCGCCGTACTTCAACCATCGCCCACACTCCTCCAACACCAACCTTATAGTAAAATTGCAGCAGCCGAGGCATTTGAACCGTCGCCCTCCATCGTCCACCACCATCTCCACCCACCATTAATAAAAATTTCAGTAGCCGCGACGTATCCTCAACCACCCTCCATAGTCCGCCACACGGCCCCCTCCCCCCCCCCTCGAACCCTAGCTCGCGGCCGCCGTCGGCGCCGCCACCAACCCCTGCCGGTCTGCCCGTTCCTCCTAGCTTAGATAATAAAGTTCAGGTTACCCAGCGATTCCCGTACAGTTGCCCCACTCCCCTGAGTTTTTAGATGAGTCATGTAGTGTCCCTCCCCACCAGATCCACATCCCCTGCTCTAGAATGTCGCAGCCTAAGCTCGACCACGGATCCCGAGGAGCCCGATGAGCGTTCGGCCAAGAAGAGGTTTATCATGGCCTCTCCGGCGGACGTTGGCGAGGTGGCTGTCGTTCGCCCCGACCTGCCGATCTCGGAGCAACATGTCGCCACGGAAGCCGGCGACGATGTTGACTACATTGCCATGCCGAAGGCTTCATGTCAGCGGGCTAGCGTATTATTGTATATCGGGAAAACTAGCTACGACATCAAGCTCGTCGACAGCGATAGCTTCACGTGGGCCATGTCACAGGTTAAGTGGTCCATCCCCAACCCCTGGTTCAACCGCCGTTGATCTCTTCGATGGCCCTGCCGCTGATCTCCTCCGCCAAGCGGTCAAGGATTTGCAATCCTTATACGCCATCGAGCCCATTTTGTCATTTCTGAAGGACACGCTCTACGGCAGTGGCTTGGGATCCTCAATTGCCAAGTCAGATCTCATCGACCAAGACCAAGACCATGAGGAAGGCACCCACAAATGTTCTTCCAAGGTGAAACATCCCATCTGTGACATTAGAGGGTGCACCATTGGTCTGTGCTCTTCCAACTGGAAGGATCCTGTCCATGAAATGTGAAGCAACATCCTATCAACAAAGCTTACCTTTTCTAGCCTGCCAACCCGTACCCTTTGTTGTTGTAGCATTTGTCGTGTGGTGCTTTAACTATGCCGTGTTTAATTATTTCAGTTATGCAAAATGTATTGTTCAATAGGGCTATGTGATTTTGAAGTATGAATTGTCCTCTTCAGTTTCACGAAGGGCCATATTTGGTTGTTTATAGTGAGTATATGCCTTGTTTATTTGTATTTGGTTGTTAGGTTGGTTGTAGTGAGCATTTTTTCCAGTTATCGAGCAGATGCCTTGTTTATATATATTTGGTTCTTAGTTGGTTGCAGTGAGCATTTGTCCAGTTATCAAGAAGATGCCTTGTTTATCTGTATTTGGTTGTTAGGTTGCTTTTTTTAGCATTTGTCCAGTTTTCAAGCAGATGCCTTGTTTACCTGTATTTGCTTGTTATGTTGCTTGTAGTGAGCATTTGTCCAGTTTTCAAGCATATGCCCTGTTTATCTGTATTTGCTTGTTAGGTTTGTTGCAGTGAGACTCTATCCAGTTTTTAATGGCACTATTGTTGTTATACTGATCATTTATGCCTTGTTTATTTCAATCATTCACAATGTGTTGTTCATTATGTGCAAGTCGGAACTGTGCCACTCGACTGCATTAATACTAGTTTGAACGGCTATATTTGGTTCCAGTTATGCCTAGTGTAGTTAACACATGCCCTTTATTTCAGTTTTACACATTTATCCAGTGTGACGTTTAAGCATTACCTACATTCTATTCATTTTCAACAATACCAGTTTGAATTGCAATATTTGATGGTTGTTAAGCCTGCTGTCGGTAACATTGCCTTCCATTTTATATCTGCTTTAACAGCATGCTGAAACCGACACATTCAAGCTATCATTTGGAGATGATGTTGTTTACCTTTGATATATTTGTTTGATGTTAAGGTTGCTGCACTTAGCATGCCTTTCCACTACTTATGCAGGACAAAAAGGGGAGTGGCCACCATTTTCCGCCGAGGTTGGCTTCATCCCTCGGCTTGTACTCCCCCCTGTCGTTCCACAATTTAGTGCATATAGATCCAGGCCTGGACACTTGTTAGCTTCTAATATTGACTTTTTGCTTGTAGGTACATATGCCCATGGCAAGGATCCACCCATCGACCCTTTTTGCGTATGGGGCAATGAGATATTCATGAACAAGCATCAAGTGAGGAAACTGATAAGGATTATTAGAAAAAATACGAATGGTGGCAAGAAAATTATTTGTTTATGCTCTATCTAACACAACAGTGAGCGGTAGGATGGTAACTACAAACTCTGCAGCCTTCTCTTTTTACTGCCCGTAATGAGTTGTTAGACAACAATGTCTGAATCTTTTTCGTTCGCAGTGGTTTTCGAAGCAGTTCACTCAAGATTACCTCGCAAAGTACATGATTGGTGGACACACAATGAAGGTTAAAGTATTTCATCCAGACTACAATGAGCATCGAGAAGTCGTAATGAAGACGGTGAAGGATGGACGGGCAGCCATCACAAGGGGTTGGCCAAGAGCCATGCATGCATTACGAATGGAGGAGGGCACAATATGGGCATTCCGCTTCACCTTCTCCAATAACCAGAATGTCTTCCTCCTCTCTCTTTACATTCGTTAGTACAACTGTGGTTCATCATTCTTTACTTGGTGTTTCTGTAGTTCTTCAGTATATGTACCTATGCATCGAATTATGCATTCGTGGTTGAACCTATATTTGTAATAAACATGGTTGGATATGAAATAAGTGATTGCCTACTTTCAAATTCAAAACTTGTGATTTTTAAATTAGGGATTAATTAGGGATTACACTGCACACGGTTTGCGAAAGTGAAACGTCTGCGATAGACGTGGAGATCAGACACGTTTCTAGGATCCACTACGTGTGCGATCAATCTCCACTACACACACAATCACACACGGCATCCTCTTGAATACTGTTTGCATTAGGCCACCTTGCGCAAAGGTTTACCACATAAAAACTGTGTGTGATGGGCAGCCTTTGCCACATAGTTTCTTCTATGCACCGTCTATGATGCATTCAATAGCGCAAACGATAAAATTATTAATATCGTGTGCAATGGCAACGTTATCACAAATGATTTTACATGGAAAATTTGTGTGACGTACCTGCGAACAGAAACGTTTTCCTTGGAGCGACTGTGTGGGATGTACATACGAACTGAAACATTTAGCATGGACTGACTGTGTGGGATGTACTTATGACCGGAAACGATTCCGCTTGTATATTTGTATTTTCTTAGCACTACTGTATGTATAACCGTATTTGAGCGCTCGCCGGTTACACACGACCTCATTTTGCCAAGCATGTGTGCAGGAGGTCATATCCCCGACGGTTTTTGGGTTGTGTGGCGAAGGACCCCCCTATCGCAGTCACTCACTTGGCGATGGTTCCGAATGCCGTCGCGGAAAGGGGTTAAAAACCATTTGTATAGCATCGACATGTACCAGTGTATGAACTTATGACTGGTAAGAAGCCAAACGTAAGCTATTTCAAAGTCTTCAATGCTAGATGTTGGATCAAGGATCCACATCACACTTCCAAATTTGCACCAAAAGCACATGAAGGTTTTATGCTTGTTTACGGAAAGGACTCGCACACCTACGGAGTCTTCAACCTCTTTCACTATAAATTGGTTGAAACTCTAGATGTGCGATTCGATGAGACTAACGGCTCACAAAGAGAGCACCTGCCAAATGTGCTAGATGAAGCTTCTCTGAGTGAATCTATCAAGCTAATGGGTACTGGAGAAATCATACCCCACCGAGGAACAGGCTGAAGAGGAAATCATCATTTCAGCACCTAATCAACATGAATACAATGCTCAGTCTAAAGACAATGCTAAAGCTGAACTTAGAAATCAACAAGAACCAAGTCTTCGTCTAGCTCATCCTCGGGTTGCAAATGAAGTCCAGATTGAGAAGATCATCGAGAGTATCAATGCACATGGTCCCCTCACTCGATCAAGAGCTACGCAACTAGCAAATTTCTATGGTCACTTTGCGTTTGTCACAATATCTGAACCCAAGAAAGTTGATGAAGCCTTCATGGAACCTGGATGGATTCAAGCTAAGCAAGAAGAGCTTCAATAGTTTGAGCTGAACAATGTCTGGGAGCTAGTAAAATTCCCTGATCCTCGCAAGCACAATATTATGGGCACCAAATGGATCTATCACAATAAGCAAGATGTGCATGGTCAAGTTGTCTAAAACAAAGCTCGCCTCGTTGCCCAAGGTTACAAAAGTGGAAGGAATTGACTTCGATGAAACCGTTGCTCCTGTGGCTAGGCTTGAAGCCATTCGCATACTGCTAGCCTATGATAACCACAACAACATTCTTCTGTACCAAATGGATGTGAAGAGTGCCTTCCCCAACGGAAAAATTGAAGAAGAAGTATATGTAGCTCAACCTCCTGGTTTTGAAGATCCAAAGCGTCCTGATATGGTCTACAAATTCGACAAGGCACTGTATGGCCTCAAACAAGCTCCTCGCACTTGGTAGGACACACTCAAAGACTTCCTGAAGAGCAAAGGCTTCAAACCTGGTTCTCTAGATCCTACTCTCTTCACGAAGACATATGATGGAGAACTGTTTGTATGCCAAATCTATGTGGATGACATTATCTTCAGATGTACAAATAAGAGATATAGTGATGAGTTTTGGGATATGAGGCAAGAGCAATATCAGATGTCCATGATGGGAGAGCTAAAATTCTTTATTGGTCTTCAAATCCGTCAACAGAGAAATGGCAGCTTCATATCACAAGAAAAATACCTCAAAGATTGCCTAAAGAACTTTGGAATGCAAGACTGCAAAGGGTACATGACGCCAATGCCAACCAAAGTCCAATTAGGCCCCGATGACAATGGTAAATTGTTTGATCAAAAGGTATACCGCTCCATGATTGGTTCTTTATTTTACTTATGTGCATCTAGGCCAGATATAATGCTTAGCGTTTGCATGTGTGCACGATTCCAAGCAGCACCAAAGGAATCGCATCACCTCGCGGTGAAGCGAATACTTTGATATTTAGCTCACACCCCAACGCTAGGGTTATGGTATCCAAAGGGCTCAGAGTTTGATCTAGTTGGATTCTCAGATGTTGATTATGCTTGTGACAAGGTTGATGACAAGTCCACATGAGGCACATGTCACTTTCTTGGACAATCTCTTGTTAGTTGGTCTTAAAAAAAGCAGAACTGTGTATGACTCTCCATTCCCGAATCTTAATAAATTGCTGCTGGATCATGCTGCGCTCGGCTTCACTGGATGAAGCAAACACTCAAGGATTATGGCATCAACATGAACCATGTGCCTCTCTACAACGACAATGAAAGCGCCATCAAGATTGCTAACAATCCAGTTCAGCACTCAAAGTCAAAGCACATTCAGATCCGTCATCACTTTCTGAGAAATCATGTAATGAAGGAAGACATTGTTATCATTCACATCAACACTAAAGAGTAATTGGCAGATATCTTCACGAAACCCTTAGATGAGAAAAGGTTTTGCAAGCTGCGGTGTGAGCTAAATATGTTAGAATCCTCGAATGTCCTGTCAATGGACGCTCATCCTATCGCTTATGCATATTGATGACTTAGGTGTGCAACACACGAAGTAACGTATATATTCAATTCACGAAGACTTACCCTCTCTGTTGGGGATATTACTACTGAGTATAAACCGACCAGGAGAAGCCAGGTTATCCCCATGATGAGTCATTTATTTGAAGCCCATGAAGAGAAGGAGTGTGGCGCTTTACGAAGGCCCAGGGCCCAAGGGCGGATTAAGGCCTTTAGACATAAACCGCGATTGATATGTAAACTTGTGTTGTAAGATAGGAAAGAGTAGAAACCGAGCCATACATGTTTATGAGCCGGCCTCGGGTTTCTGTAAACCGGCGGGCGTCAACCTATGTATATAAAGGGACGACCCGGCGGCGGTTTAGGGATAACAAGCAACAACTCGAGAGCCAGGCATAGCGGATTCGCTCCCTGGTCATCGAAACCCTAGCAATTCCACAACAACTGGATTAGGCGTTCACCTTCACCGCAAGGGGCCGAACCAATATAAACTCCCTACGTCCTTTGTCCGCTTTAACCCCTTTAAGTTAACTCATCGCGATGGCTCCACGACTAAGTCCTTTTACTAGGACATCTGCCTTGACAAAACCACGACAGTTGGCGCCCACCGTGGGGCTATCGCACGATGGTTTCAAGTTCTTAGAGGGCAGCTTCGAAGGGCTCAAGGGATACGCTGTGGGCCGGATGACTAAGAGTAGTCGTGGCAAGCTCTACATCGACGATGCAGGCTGGGGCCCCAAGGCCGGCTCAATTGAGTACGGGTACCGGGTCCCCTTCGGTGGCATTCACGTTTTCATTGGCAAGATCGGCGAACCGAGCCCTGAGCCGGACATCTGCACCGACACCATCGAAACGGCTCAGCGTGCGAGACCCGCCCGGGTTCAGCCTGCCATGAAGGGTGCCTTCCTGGGAGTCATCCACTGAGCAGAATCTGAGGTTAGATCGGCATCTGGTGGTGAGACCGTCGTTTACTCTGATGTCGAGTCATCGACCGGAGAGACCGAGTCATTGTACCAGTTGCAAGATGGCCGGATTGGGGGTTACTCCGATGGCGATCGTATTCCAGGCCCTTTCGATCCGCCAAGCCGGGTTGCGATCTTCATGGCTGGTACACAGCCAGCGCACCACTCTTCGACTACAGCAGTGATGGTTTCCGGATCAGTAGCGGCAACAGCAGCCGTGGCAGGAGGCCCTGTGCGACCGCCGGCTCATGTTTTATCTGACTTATTTGACACTTTGGCAACGCTGATGACGGAAGTTAACCCGGCGAATCAAGAGGAGCATAACATGGAAATCGCGAAGGTGACAGATCAGATAACTCAAGCCAAGGCGGACTTGGCAGCTGAGGATACCAGGATGGCTGCAGAACGAGCCGAGTTGGATGCATAGGCTTATCGGCTTATGTTAGATCAGAGCGCGTCAAATGATGTCATGAGGAGCAGGTACCGATCTCACCTACCTCCGGTTTATGAGGCAAGGAATCTCTTTACCACACCAGGAGTAGCAACCAGTAATCAGCCAGTGGTAAACCGGGCGGAGGCGCCTGGAATGGGGGCGCCGGTTCAGCCGCGCCCGATGGATCCGCCTCGTCAGAACAACGTCCTGCCACAGCACGTCCCAACACCACCGGGTCATTACTCTAACCCGTTGGATAACATTGTTGCCGCCGCTTCACGATTGGCAGCTCTCCCGATCGAAGGCGAGTCCCCAGTAGCGGTCGAGACACGACGGGCTAGATAGCTCCTTCAGACAGCCTTGACACAACAATAGGCTTATTCCTACAGCCGCGAGAGGATTTATTCCACTCCCCGCCCAAGCCAGAGTTACAGCAGGCATATGGATGAACCGGCCATGTCGAGCAGTGCGCGAAATCGTAATCCGCCTCGTGGCCATAACCCGGTGTGTGGCGGTGGTGATGCTCAGGATGTGGTGGATCGTGCTAGGGCACGTCAAGAGGCCGAGTTAGCGGCGCAGCACGCGCCCGTAAACTTACTCCGGTTCGTCCAACAACTTTGGTGGAACCAGGGGTTACCTCCAGTTCTTTGGGGGTGCCGTGTCTCGTCCCAGCACTGCGCAATGTACGGCTGCCCAAGGATTTCAAGGCCCCACGTAAAGTGCCGAATTACACTGCTAATTTATCCCCCGAGTCATGGGTTGAAAGCTATGAGATGGCAATGGAGATGCTGGATGTGGACGATGCAGCGTGTGCTAAATACTTCACAATGATGTTGGAGGGAACAGCTCGCACGTGGTTGAAAAACCTGCCAACTAACTCCATTGGGTCATGGGCTGAGTTAAGGGCCCGGTTTATCCAGAATTTCAAGGATACGTGCAAGCAGCCCATGTCAATTGTGGACTTAGCTGCCTGTGTCCAGGAGGAAGGAGAGTCAACAACCCATTAGGTGCGCCAGGTTTCAGAAATATTGCATTCATCTGACCGCGTCAATGCTGATACAATAGTTTTAATGTTGGAAGGAAACTGCCGGTTTACACCTCTGAAGTTGAAGTTGGGACGACTCAAACGTCACTGCAATGACATGGGGACACTTATGGAAGCTCTGGTGAAGTATGTCAACTCTGATAGTACCAAGGACCCCGAGTCTGACGATGACAAGACAGGGAAGGGAAAGAGGAGCGGCAGCACCAAAGGGCAGCAGCATAAACCGGCGGGTCATGGAAACAGCGGTAAGAGTAAAGCGGATAACAGTTTAGATTTTGTGGCTAATACTAGCAAGCAGGATAATGGCCAGCGCCAGAAGGGTAAGCCGCCCCTGCGTGGTGGAGGATCAGGTCCCAATCCTGAGCCCCTGACTCACCTGTTAAACCAGCCTAGCCCAAAGCACAGGTCGCGGGATAAGCCAGCCACACACCTCTAGAAGGATTGTTATATTATGCGGGAGTTCAAAAATTCAGATTTTTCTCGGTATGATCATGGACCGGGCGGCCGTTCAGGCCCCGGAGCTCATGGGCCGGGTTACGGTGGAGGCAATTCCGGTTTAGGATTTCACGGTAATCAGAGCGGACATGGCAATCAGGGCAACCAAGGTGATTATAATCATCAGGGGAGACAGCACTAACAGCAGCAGTCGGGTTACCAGAGCAACTCGAAGCAGTTGAATAGTGGGTAGTACCATGTCTTCACCACGAGCCAGTGCAAGCGCGATCAGGAGCTTCATAAAAGGGTAGTGAACTCCATTCTACCGGCGGTGCCAACTTGTGCTGGTCTGAACGGCCCATTGTGTGGATTCGAGAGGATCATCCACCTCGGGTTGATAATCCGGGTCATCTAGCATTGGTGGTGGCACCTCAGGTTGGAGGATATAAGTTCACCAAGGTACTCATGGATGGAGGGAGTAGTATCAATATCCTTTATTATGAAACCTTCCGTCGCATGGGGTTAACAGATAAAAATCTTAAACCGTCAAACACCATTTTTCACGGTGTGGTGCGTGGTAAATCGGTGTATCCAGTTGGTAAGATAGCTCTGGAGGTTGCTTTTGGAGATGAGCATGACTCGAGATCAGAGACACTGACTTTCGAAGTGGTGAAGATCAAGAGCCCATATCATGCCCTGTTTGGACGGCCAACTTATGCCAAGTTCATGGCGAGGCCCTGTTATGTTTATCTGCAGCTCAAGATGCCGGGCCATAAGGGGACTATCACAGTACATGGGAGCCACAAGATCGCTTTAGAATGTGAAGAAGGTGATGCGGCATATGCTGAGTCGGTTTGTGCGACAGAGGAGTTTAAGTTCTACAAAGACAATGTTGATCCGGCGGATATGACTTCTTTGAAGAAACCAACTATAGAGCATGATCCAGCCTTGAAGTTTAAATCGGCTGATGAGACTAAGATGGTTGATTTTGTTCCTGATGATTCATCCCAGCAGTTTAGCATCAACACTAACTTGGATCCAAAATAGGAAAGCGCGCTCACCGAGTTCATCCGTGAGAACCGGGACATCCTTGCATGGAAACCCTCCGACATGCCAGGTGTACCGAGGGAACTTGCTGAGCACACTCTTAATGTTGATCCCAAGTTTAAACCGGTCAAGCAATTTCTCCGCCGCTTCAATGAAGAAAGGCGCAAGGCTATTGGTGAGGAGGTAGCCAGGCTCTTAGCGGCTGGGTTAATCGTCGAAGTATTTCATCCTGGGTGGTTGGCCAATCCGGTGCTGGTACTTAAGAAGAACGGCACTTGGCGTATGTGTGTGGGTTACACAGATTTGAAAAAAGCTTGTCCAGCAGATCCTTTTGCTCTCCCTCGTATTGATCAGATCATTGATGCTACGGCGGGTTGTGAGCGTTTGAGCTTTCTGGATGCATACTCTGGTTACCATCAGATCAAAATGGCAGTTAACGACCAGGATAAGACAACTTTTATAACTCCCTTTGGAGCCTTCTGCTATGTTTTTATGCCTTTTGGGCTCAAGAGTGCCCAGGCGACTTATCAGCGCTGTGTGCAGAATTGTCTTCATAATCAGATCGGACGCAATGTTCATGATTGTGTGGATGATATTGTGGTGAAATCCAAAAGGAGGAGGCATTGATAGATGACTTGAAGGAGACCTTTGATAACCACCGGGTTTATAAAATGATGCCCAATCCGGCCAGGTGTGTCTTTGGTGTACCGGCAGGCAAGCTCTTGGGCTTTCTGGTGTCTAACAGGGGCATTGAAGCTAATCCGGAGAAAATCAAGGCTATAACTTCTTTGGCTAAACCGAAGTGTGTCAATGATGTTCAACGCCTGGCAGGACGGATTGGAGCCTTGAGCCGGTTTATTAGTCGTCTTGGGGAGAAGGCCATCCCTTTATATCATATGCTGAAGAAGACGGATGACTTCGTCTGGAGTGACGCCGCCAATGAAGCGTTTGAGGACTTGAAGCGGCAGCTGGCCGAGCTGCCGGTCCTTGCTGCTCCTGTTGATAAAGAGCCCTTGCTGTTATATGTGGCTGCTAATGCCCGGGCTGTTAGCGTGGCTATTCTGGTGGAGCGCAAGGAGGCCGGAAAGGAATATCCGGTTCAACCGTCGGTATATTACATCAGTGAGGTACTTATTGAGTCCAAGCAGAGGTACCCATATTGGCAGAAGCTGGTTTACGGAGTTTTCATGGTGAGCTGGAAGCTTAAGCAATATTTCCAGGGCCATCCCATCACTATGGTCAGTTCTGCTCCTTTGGGGGATATAATCCAGAACAGGGAAGCAACTGGCCAAGTTGCCAAGTGGGCTATTGAGCTTGGGCCTCACGGGTTAAAATATATGCCCCGGACGGCGATCAAATCGTAGGCACTTGTGGGTTTCATCAATGACTGGACATAATTATAGGCGCCAGAAGAGAAGCCGAATCATACTTATTAGACTATTCATTTCGATGGGTCCAGGCAATTGGAGGGCTCGGGGGCTAGAGTCGTGCTAACTTCCCCACGAGGTGATAAGTTTTGTTATGTTCTCCGTTTAATGTTCCCTTGCACTAACAATGCAGCTGAATCGGAGGCTTTACTCCACGGTCTTCGGATGGCTAAGGAGATGTCAACAAGTGTCTGGTACTTGGGATTCCAAGAACCCGCTTATGGCGGCATACTGTCGAGAGGTGGATATTATTGCTGGTCACTTCAAAGGTTATCAGGTTGATCATGTGGACCGGCAGAAGAATGAAGCGGCGGACGCTTTAAGCCGTTTGGGTTCCCAACGTAAACCGGCTCCACCAAACGTTTTTCTGGATGTGCTACATAATCCATCGGTGAAGCTCCCAACAGAAGAGGATCTGGCTGTTCCTGATCCGGAGGCTCAGTTGGTGGCGGCTCTTCATGTCATCCCGGATTGGACGGTCCCATATTTGGCGTATATGAACCGGGGCGAGTTACCGGAAGATGAAACTTTGGCCAGGCAGATAATCTGGTGGTCCAAGTCCATGACTATTGTCAATGAGGATTTACATCATTGCAGTGTGACAGGGGCGTTTCAGCGTTGCGTATCTCCTGAAGAAGGCCGTGAGATTCTGCATGAGATCCACGAAGGAGATTGCGGTCACCACGCCGGTTCAAAGTCTCTAGTAGCCAAGGCTTTTCGTCACGGTTTCTATTGGCTGACGGCTCATGCTGATGCTGAGGACTTCGTCAAAAGGTGTGATGGATGTGAAAAATTCTCACGACGCGCTCATGTACCGGCCCAAGAGTTGAGGATGATTCCAATCACTTGGCCGTTTGCGACTTGGGGCTGGATATGGTTGGGCCCTTTAAGAGATCTAAGGATAAGAAGACCCACCTTCTGGTGGCAGTTGATAAGTACACTAAGTGGGTGGAGGCAGGGCCAGTTAGTAAGTGTGATGGAGCTACGGCGGTTCAATTCATCAAGAAGGTGATTTTCCGGTTTTTCTTTCCACATAGCATTATAACTGATAATGGCACTAATTTGTCCAAAGGTGCTATGAAGGAGTTCTGTCAATGTGAGCACGTCCAGCTTGACGTATCATCAGTGGCTCACCCCCAATCTAATGGTCAAGCGGAGAGAGCCAATCAAGAGATATTGAGAGGCATCCAACCCCGGGCATGGTTCCTTTGCAACAGACGTCAGGTTGTTGGGTGGAGGAGTTACCTTCTGTGTTATGGAGCATCAATAGCACACCCAACAGATCTACAGGTTACACGCCTTTTTTCATGGTTTATGGAGCAGAGGCGGTCCTCCCTAGTGACATCCGTCATGACTCGCCTCGTGTGGCGGCTTATGTCGAAGCTGATAATGAGAAGGCACGACAAGAAGCACTTGACCTGTTAGATGAGGAGCGTGACATTGCAGCAGCTCGTTCGGCGATTTACCAGCAAGATATGCCTCGCTATCACAGCCGCCGGGTTAGAACCAGAACTTTTCAAGAAGGCGATCTGGTGCTCCGACTCATCCAGGATCAGACTGATATGCACAAGTTATCCCCGCCTTGGGAAGGACCCTTTGTGGTCAGCAAGAATCTGCATAACGGGTCATACTACCTTATAGATGTTCGAGAGCGCAAAGACTCATGTAAATCGGAGGAGGAGACCCACCGGACGTGGAATATAGCTCATCTTCAGCCTTACTGTACTTGATCCACAGGCTCTGCTTATGTACATAGTTATGACAATGTATATATTATGATCAATATAATAAACCGGAGCCTCAGCTAAAGCGGGGTATCTGTTGTTTTTCTTACATCATGTGTGGTTACATGGGGGCTTCTGTTTATAAAGCGGAGTCCGGTTTACCCCTTGATTCTGCTTATAAAGCCATATATAAAAATCACTTGGGGGCTTGGTCGTATTCGAACCATAACTACACCTCTTGATCGGCTCAAGGCCACCAGGAAAATCACTTGGGGGCTTGGTCGCATTCGAACCATAGCTACACCTCTTGATCGGCTCAAGGCCAAAATATAATTACTTAGGGGCCAAAGAGAGTGTTGCAAAAGCACAACTCAAACATAGGCACCCACTGAGCACAGCTCAAAATATTGCTTGGGGATTCTTTGCTTCGCAATGAACAAAGAATCTACACTTGTAATAGGCTATCAAGACATGGCTTGGAAGCTAGGTGTATTAACCTAAAACCCCGGGTTATCCTGCCTTTTTAAGTAAGCCACACCGTCCAGGTAAACCTGGTATGGCCCGCCGAACTTTTGACAAGTCAATCTCATAGACCCTGAACTTGTCAAACTTAAAACGACGATTGGTTAAAGATTGAGGTCCATCTTAAAAGGCTTTGTAAAATGGTTTAACTCAGTGGCCTGGTAGCCCATGAAAAGCCTCGATTTGGGGCCTGGCAGCCCGTGAAAAGCCTCGCATGTTCCTTTTATGCTTTTATTTGCCACATTCTTTTTCCTTGGATGAAATTTATAATATTTTTTGATAAATCGGTGTTTGTTGACCCGGCTTGGCTTTCAACTACATGTTGTCAGTACATGATCAATTATAACCGGCGTTTATTAACCCAGCCTGGTTTTGACTATAAGTCGCCAGTATTATATATGGTTAATCCGGTGTTTATCACAACTCGGTACGGTTTTATCATAAACCGGCAAATATGGAAGGAGTTTCTCAGTACTCAAGATTGGAGTTATCACCCTTACTGCAAAAGTTGGTAAACCAACGAGGTGATTCAGTGTCACAGGTATCATTTATTTTCATATTTGATTATCTTTTTAGAGCCTTGGTTATAAACCATGGCTATATATCTGGGCATCATGACCCGTCCGGCGGTAAACCGCCAGGACACTTTCATACTTCATGTACATAGGAATAGCTAGAATAAACTGCTATGGATTATGAGCATAATATATCTTAAGCATGGCGGATTAACAATGTCAGGCAGAATAAATATGCACGATAGCATAGCAGACCAAGTGTTTGAACTAGCCTATTACAAGGTACTTTAATGCCCAAAAAGATAATTGTTTTCAGCAAAGTGTTGCAGTACGCGGAAGGCTAAACCGGCCTCCGGATCATGACTCATCACCAGGCTGACTTGACGGCTGCGGATCACCTTGCACCGGTTCATCTTCCTCCTCTCTACCCAGTGGCTGGAAGTCAGTGGTTGCCCAATCGATCCCAGTTAGGGCTTGGAATACAGCTTCATCGCTTATAAGTGTGGACGGTTCAACCTCAGGGGCATAGGTATGCTTACGGATTGGCGGGATAAGATTTTGAGCCTCAGGAGTTAGTGCATCAACCCGTTTGTTGTTGATGTCGTAACTCGCCTGATAGTAGGAAAGGTCAGCCTCTTCAGCCAATTGGCAAGGTAGTGGGCGCATCTCCCTGGTTATGACTCAGAGGTCATCATTGCCAAACTCTGATCTGTCTTCCCTTAAGCTCGGATAACCTTTACCCACATCCACCGGATCAAGATCAGGCACCCATGCTTTAGCCCGGGTTAGCGCGGTCAGAGCACATGCGCCCTTGTAGCCGATCTTTTCAATTCTTCAACCCGGGCAGGCAGCATTGACAACCTTTCTAAAGTTTCTTTGATTAAGGTTGGCGGCGGCTTGTTATGAGAAGCAGTGCATATGACCCGTTGCGCGCCGGTATATAATTGTTCTATAAGAGTATAGGCAGCCTTCATCTTCTTCCGCATGTCAGATCCCAGATGAGTAATGCGAGTTCCTGCATCATTGTGAACATCAGTAAACCGGCAATGTATGGGATGATATGTTGAAAACTTAAAGCGAGGATAATTACCAAATACAGCACTGGTCATGGCATTTATCTGCCGTTTCAAGCCGTTCAATTCTTCTGTCACCGGTTTAAGGGCTGCTTCTGCATCCTCAGCCCTTTTCTGCAAAGTGGATTTCTCTGTATCCCAATCCGCCCGCTCCTTCTTGAAATTTTCCTCCAGCTTCTCAATGGCTGGTAAGGCACTGGTCAGCTCCTCGTTGGCTTTGGAGGTTTCTGCTTGCTGGGACTTGATGTTCTCTTGAAGATCAGCGGTTTGGGCTTCCTTTTTGCTCAGCTCAGCCTATAAGACACAGAGATATCCTGAGTTGACAATACATATTTGAAGTACCAAGCACATAACAAGTTATACACTTGGTACTTGGGGGCTAATGCCTATTTACTTGTTATCAGACATTTTTACAAAGTCCCAAGCATAATACAAGTATTATTCTTGGCACTTGGGGCTAATGTATATTTGCTCAAAGTAAACAGGGGTAAAATTCCCGGTTTAGCTTGGAAAGATAAACCGGCCCTTGGGGGCTACACAGGCGAAAGTGACAAGATTATTATTTTAAAGACCCGGTTCATCTTAATAAGTTAAACTGGCCCTTGAGGGCAACACAGTAAAAGTTGAAGTATTCTAAAAGTCCCGTTTAGATTGATATCTTAAACCGGCCCTTGGGGGCTACTGGAGTTAATATTTGGAATTGGACATAAGAGAGAAACCGTTATGCAGTTACCACATATCGCTCCTTCATCAGATTCACCAAACCGGCTTTGAAGTCTCGGCTTGTGTACAGACGGTTTAAAAAACCAGTGTGGATGTCTTGGGCGTTGATATGGGCATAGCTTGACAAATCTGTGTTCCATTTGCCTTTACCCATAGCAGAAAGCTCGTCCTTGTCACTATGCTTTGATAAAGCAACAGGATTGCTAGGAGCGGTGTGGCCGAAGCCAGTAATCATAAAGTCATCTTCTTTTTCATCAGCAGCCTTCACTGGAGTTGACGGTTTATCAGCAATCTTAGATGGACTTGCCGATTTATCATCAGGTCAGGACGGGCTTGTCGGTTTGTCAGCATGGCCCGTTGTATCAACTTCTGCTTGTTCAACAAAAAATCTTGATCTTGTGGTGGCGTATCATTAAGCATGGCATCAGTATTTGTATCCTCTGGATCTGGAGTTTTTTCCGGTTCAATAGCTATATTATCGTCAGCCGGTTTATTTAACCGGGCCTTCTTGCTGCGTCTAGGCTTGGCGCTAGAAGAAAACATAAAGATCGGTAAATCGGGAAAAAATAATATATTAAGGATAAAACTTAAAGCATAACTCACCCAGGAACCGTCTTGAGGGGTGGAAGTTGTGTGGCCGTTGACTCGCCAGAAGATGAATGTGGTGTGCCCTGATAATTTGAATCAGATGGATTAAGAGGCTGTCGGAAACGACCCGCCTTGGGGAAAGAAGTATCAGGAATATAAGAGACCTCTGATCGACGTTTTCGGGTTGGAGTGTTTGGTAAACCGGTGGAGGTAACTACCTGGCCGCTGTGCCGGGTTGTGCGGCGAGCTTCATGTTGCTGCTTCTTCAAAAGAAAGTGTGGGTCCAAGTGAGCTAGGGGGTGAGAAAATCTTACTTTCCGGTTTGCTTGACGGATTTTCTGTGTTGGCAGTGGATCTGAATCGGAGGAAAGGATAATTACCTCTACATCATCAGCATGGCTGCCTTCAACGTCATCCTGATAATAGTCATTGTCAATGAGGTGTATGAAAAATGAACCAAGAGAGTGAAGTTCTACCTCTGAATCCGGATTATCCAGATCATCATCAACATTTGGATCAGAGGACTCGGCGGTTTTCTTCTTGGCAGGCTTTTTAGTAACCTTGGTCTTGGGGCGAGGTGCCTTGGCTGGTTTATCTTGTGGATTCTTCTTCCAGAACGGATCATCACCCTGTTATAGATGGACAAAATTTTGAGAGAATATTTAAAAGGATTAAGCTAAAACAAAAAGTTATATGGTTCTTACAGCTGGCGGTTTATTGGAAGCGCAGAAAGGACTTAGCCCTGTCTTGCTGCAAGCAGTCTCCGGTACATTCAATATCTTCTTAACAGCTTAAGTAACTTCAGCCTCTGTGTAACATCCCAAATTTTCAATTTGGAATGTTATACATTAGGTCATCATGCATATCATATTTTCTCGCATTTTTCCGTCCTAGAAAATTTCACGCAACTCAAGGACCCTCAGAGAGAGTTGGAGATTTCATTATTTTCATATTTGGGATTTCTCAAATTTCGAAAATAGGATCACTTGGATTTATTTATTTATCTTCAAAAGTTTTTCTGATAAAAAAATGAAGAGGGGGAATAATATGACTTTCCCAACATTTAGGAAAAATGAAGATTTAATAAATAAATCAAATTTTGGTTTTCAAAGTTTATTTGCTTTAGGGAAAAAATGAGTATTTTAAAAATATGCATTTTGCCCGTTTTAAAGTTCATTTTGTTCGACTCATTTTTAGGAGTCGGGAAAATTAATTTTATTTAATTTGGAGTTCGTTTGGTTTTATTTTAAATTCGTTTAGTTTTATAAAAAAACGCCCCGCGCCTACAGGCCAAGGGCCCAACTGCCCAACCGCCAGCCCCGGCTCCCCCTCCCCTCGCGCTCCCGCTTGGGAGGAGACCAGCGCCCGCCGCCCGAGTCCGTCGGCTCGGCCCAGCGCGCCGCCGCCGTTCTCCCCTCCCAAGGCACCGGAGCCCCTCCCTATTTATACCGCCGCCCCCCTCTCTCTCTCATCCCGCCGCCGCTGCCGCCCACCCGAGCCGCCGCCTCGCCCGGGCCGCCGCCGCCGCCGCCCTTGTCGCCGCGCCGCCCCTCACCACCCCGCCGACCCGCCGCCACCCACCGCCCGTCGCCCGACCCCACGGGAGGTCGGAGCCCCACGCCGCGACTCACGGGAGGTAGCCACCTCGCCGCACCCCGGTCCGGTTTTGCTTTAAAAACCGATCCGGTTTTTCGTTCGTTGTTCGGTTTTTTTTTAATAAAACCCTAGACGGTTTATTTTTTTTGGTTTTATTAATTAGTGAACGTTCACCGACCCGTTCGATTCAATGAACGCGTTCGTCGGTTAGTTTCTGTTAACGAACGTCCGTCGTTTTAACTGTTCGTCGTTTTTCTTTTAATCGGATTTAATCCGTTATTTTCCGAATTCGATTTCCGATTCAATTTTCAAATCTGTTTATTTTCTTGCTCGTTTATCGGAATCAGGTGATTCAAGCGCCTGGAGTTTCGTTTCGAAACCGCCGTTCCGACTAACCTACTTAAACAAAGTTTTGCTACTGTAGAATTTGACCTAGTTTCAAATTGCTAAAACCGAGTCGTTCTCTCTCGACTTTCGACTTTCGTTGCTTTATTTGATTCGATTCTTTTTGCAACCAGGGTTCTTAAGTTGAACTCTCTGGTTAGATATTTTATTCGAGATTTCCTTGTGCATTAGATGAGTACTTATTGTATGCTTGTTGTTTGTCTGCGTTAGATCACCCGGAGTGCGCCGCTTGTTACTTCGAATCTCTAGGTCTCGCGGATCATCAGCAAGGCAAGTAACACTTGATCATACCTTTTCTACTACCCAGTTTTATTGCATTAGATCAAACCCTCAAACACTTGCATGTTTAGGATCAACTTAAATTGTGGGATGGGAAGTAGATTGAGGTAGTACCTATTACCTGTTTTCTTATGAAACCTTGGAAGTTACTTCTACGTTTGCTTGATTATGCCATGCTATGCTAGTAGACGTGGATTGGGTGAGTGATATCCATGACAGATGTGAGATTGTTAATTAATGGTTTATCTAAGGTGGCAACCTAAACACACATCTGGGTGGATTGAGGCACCTGGTTTCTATCAGGACTTGCCTGTATTTCTTCGGACCGCCACCCAGGCTCTAAGGGATCATAAGATTATTCAAACTGGAAACTTCCGTGTGCAGCCACAAGCCAATTATGGGCTCTGGCGTAGTTGACTAAGTTGTGCGAACTCTTACGGGTAGGCTAGCTGATGTAGGGGATGTAGGTTGGTACGGTCTACCCACATGTAAGGTGCTAGTGCTTCTGAAAGACTATGTCTCGGTCATCCGTTTCTCAAACACCATGAAGTGCGAGAACTAAACGGAGGCGATCGTGTCTTGTGGGGAAAAGTGCGCAAACCTCTGCAGAGTGTACAAACTAATCATGATTAGCCGTGTCCCCGGTTATGGACATTTTGAGTATCTAGTACTTGAATATCATGTGAATCTCAACATGTTACTTCTAATAAATGTTATTGGGTTTTGATGAGTACTTTTAATTGGGATTGAGGATGCTGTCAACCATTCTCAATGTTTAACAACCACCATGATAGTTAAATAAAATTATTCCTTTGTTGTAGGGAAAAACTAGCTTTATGCAAAAAGGTAACCATAGAGCTTTACCACCAGCCATATATGCATGTAGTATAGGCTTATTTCCTTCATTACTCTCTATGTGTTGCTTTGCCAGCATATTCCATGTGCTGACCCGTTTCCGGGCTGCAACTTTCATGTTGCGACTTTTCGAATTTACAGTAAGGTGTTAGGTCGTGGTTCTATACTCGGTGATGCCGATGGAGTTGATGGACTCACTTATCTTCCAAGCCTTCCGCTGTTATTATTAGATGGCCTTAAGCCATATTAGTGTAATAAGTTCCCTTGTGGACAACGTTGTAATAAGTGTGTGATTGCTACTCGCTATAAATCCTTGAAGTCTTGTGTGGTGTCGGATTCTCGATCCGGGGATGACACCGAGCACGAGACTTGATCCATTCGGTCTGGTCGCTCTGAGAGATGGTATCGAGCACACGCCGACTCTAGGACACGACCACTAAGTTAAAGCCATAGATCACTACTCTCTTCCCATTTTCTAACTCCTCATCTTTTCTACTCTTTAGGATGATTTGACGCCAAGATCAAGTACACCCAACCAGATGAAGGCACACCTTTTGGATTCCACTTGAAGGAAGTCACCAAGTACTGAACATTGGACTACCCAGTTTCACGGGACTTTCAACGCCACTCTGCTCAAGAAGAGCGCCTGAAGATTCAAGCTCACGTTCCGGAAGGACATTCGCCCCAATCACCAAGCCTATAGATAGTGTTTTCGATGCACCAACTTGGAGTGCAGGAAAGAGCATGGCAGCTCACATCACCATGGGACGCATTGGAGAAGTTTATCAAGAAGACCTCAAGGACACTATCTACCAGATTTGCGGACGCTTGAAATGAACAATGGGACATAGTCATCACCAAGAAGGATAGATCCATTGCAGCTTTCATCCAGGAGTTAAACCAGCACATTCGACGCCAGGAGAACCAGATGTGCAATGATATGTTGGAGTTGCAGAATGCAAAGGGAAGGATCATCGAACTTGAAGAAGAACTAAAGACAACACGCAAGGACTACATGGACGAGATCGTAGCTCTAGCGAGACACAATAACGATCTTAAGTACGAGATCTGGCGCTCAGGAATGAAGACCAGTATGTCGGTTGCCCAAGCGACTACATCAACATCGACGACACCGATTCGGATCCAAGTGAACCCGACTTTGAAGACGAAGCTGGAGCAGACATCATGGAGTCTTCCACCGGTTCAAATTAGTAGAAGTCCCCCATATATTAGTAGTATTCCCTCCATGTAAACATTATAGTACACGCACTTTTGCGATAGTTAGATCGTTGTAAGCCCTTTGTTTGATTGAATGAAGTGATTTTGTGTGTTTTTGCTCATGAGCATTTGGGTAGTGATTCCCCTTAGACCTCAATCTATTCTTAATCTCTCGTCTCTTCTAAACCCATCAGATGCCTCCGAGACGCGACCCCGGGTTTGTTTTCCCGCCAGAGATCACCCAATTGATTCAGCAGCAGAACACCCTGATTCAAACATTGGTGCAGAACCAGGGCAACAACAACAACAACAACAACCCACCACCACCACCACCTGCGGATCACTTGACTCGTTTCCTTAGACTGAATCCGCGGTGTATTCCATAGAGCACCGAGCCGATTGTAGCGAGATGATTGGCTCCGCAAGATTGGAAGGAGTTGACCACTGCAGGATGCACAGATGGAGAAAGAGTGAAGTTTGCAGCACACCAGCTTGAAGGACCCGCAGCGACATGGTGGAAGAATTTTACAGCCACTTACCCGTGAACCACCGCCACATGGGATCGGTTTGACAAGCTTTTCAGACCGCCCATGTTTCAGCAGGAGCCATGGCCATGAAGAAGCGTGAGTTTCGCAACTTACGCCAAGGAGGAAGGACTGTTGGCCAGTATGTGGATGATTTTAGTAAGTTAGCACGTTATGCCCCAGATGACGTTGCTACAGACGCTGCTAAACAAGAGAAGTTTCTAGAAGGACTGAATGATGAGTTCAGCATGCCGTTGATGGTAGCAAGTTTCAACAACTACCAGGAGTTGGTAGACCGAGCCCTCATGATTGAAGGGAAGCAGCAGCAAATTGAGAACCGCAAGCGGAAGTATGGACAGGGAAGTATAACTCTGGAGCTCAGCAGAAGCCTCGTTATACCCCTAAATCAGGAATTCAGTTTCAGCATACCCATGGAGGAGGTAATTCGCATAACCATAATGGCACTAAGAATGGGAACGGGAATGGAGGAAGCAATGGACAGAATCGCACCAACCCGTCAACACCATCCAAGGTAGACCTGAGTCACATCACTTGCTTTAAGTGCCGCAAGACTGGGCATTATGCAAATGACTGCCCAGAAGGCCAGAATGGAAATGGCAATGGAAGCTCTGGAAAGAAGCCCAACCCTTTCAACAGGGGATAGGTGAACCACATTGATGTGGAGGAGGTTGAAGATCAGCCCGATGCAGTAATCTGTAAGTTTTTGGTTAAGTCATTTACTGCAGTTGTTCTTTTCGATACTGGTGCATCGCATTCATGCATATCAAGGGGATTTGTGGATAAGTACAAACTACCGACCCAAGCTCTTAGGTCACCCATGCTAGTAACCTCACCCGGAGCAGAATACATGGCTAGTAAATGGTGTGATCGACTACCATTGAGGATTGGACACTATGTTTTCCCCTCAGACCTAATAGTTCTGGAATCCCAAGGATTGGATGTGATATTAGGAATGGATTGGTTATCAAAGTATGGAGGGAACATAGATTGCACCACAAAGTCAATTTTGCTCACCACACCAGAAGGAAGAAGGATCAAGTATGTATCACGGCATGAGCGAGGAGAGCGCAAGTAAATTGCCTATCGGAGTTGTGCAGAAGAAGTACCAGTGGTAAAGGATTTTCCTGATGTATTTCCGGAAGAGTTGCCAGGAATGCCACCGGATAGAGACATTGAGTTTTTGATCGAGCTGTTGCCAGGAACAGGCCCGATATTGAAGCGACCGTACAGGATGCCCGCACAGGATTTGGCGGAAATCAAGAAGCAGATTAAGGAACTATTGGATAAGGGTTTTATTCGCCCAAGTTCTTCACCTTGGGGATCACCCGTATTGTTAGTGGAGAAGAAGGATGGATCGTTGAGAATGGTTGTTGATTATCGTGGATTGAATGAAGTAACAATCAAGAACAAGTACCCACTACCAATGATAAATGATCTGTTTGATCGCTTGCAAGGAGCTAAAGTGTTTTCCAAGATCGATTTGTGATCAGGGTACCATCAGTTGAAGATTCGGGAGCAGGACATACCCAAAACAGCGTTTACCACGAGGTATGGACTGTATGAATATACCGTTATGTCATTTGGACTGACTAACGCACCAGCCTATTTCAAGAACCTGATGAACAAAGTGTTTATGGAGTTTTTGGATAAGTTCGTCGTGGTGTTCATTGATGACATTTTGATTTTCTCAAGAATGAAGAGGAACACAAGGAACATTTGCGATTGGTTTTGGAGAAACCGAGGAACACCAGCTTATATGCCAAGTTCAGCAAATGTGAGTTTTGGCTAAAGGAAGTTGGATTTCTTGGACATGTTATATCCGGAGAAGGAATAGCAGTTGACCCCACAAAGGTTGAAACCAGAACCAAATGGGAAGCACCAACGACAGTTGAGAGATTCGAGTTTCCTTGGACTCGCAGGATACTACCAAGATTCATTGAGAATTTCTCAAGGATTGCAAAGCCTATGACAGAATTGTTGAAGAAGGATAAGAAATTCATATGGATCGAGGACTGTGAGGCAATTTTTCAGAGTTGAAGAAAAGATTGGTTACCTCACCAGTTTAATATTGCGGATCGGACTAAGGATTATGAGGTGTATTGCGGCGCTCATGTCGAGGACTTGGAGCAAGGCTTATGCAGAAGGAAGAGTTGTTTCAGTATGCTTCACGACAACTTAAGCCCCATGAGTTAAATTATGCCACACATGATTTGGAGTTAGCAACCGTTGTGCATGCCTTGAAGACATGGAGACATTTTCTCATTGGAAATCATTGTGAAGTATATACGGATCACAAGAGTTTAAAGTACATTTTCACACGTATGAATTAAATCTCAGACGAGAGGAGATGGTTAGAGCTTATTAAGGATTATGATACGAGATTGCATTATCACCCGGAAAGGCTAATGTCGAGCAGGCGCGATTGAGCCGTAAGAGCCACGTCAATCTTTGTAACACCGGATGATTAATGAACAGTAAACACCCCTTCTTGTGCCAAACCTCTCTTTGATTGAACCGCTCTAAAACAAAATCAAAACAAAAGCAAAGATAAAAGGTTTCAAAACAAAAACTAAAAATGTTCGGGGGTTGACTAAAATAGCTAACCTAATTATGGTGGGGTGCACTAATGTTTGTAAAATGCTTTGGCATTTTAAATAAACTAAAAACAGAAAAGAAAAATAATAAAAAAAGAGAGAAAACGAAAAGAAGGAAGGAAACCCCCTGGCCCATCAGGGGCCAGCCCTTCCCCCACCTGCCCGCCCCCCCCAACCCCACTGGCCCAGCCTCTCCTTGGCCGCCCAACCGCCCACCCCACTCCCCTTATCCCTGGACCCCGAAACCCTAACCGCCCCCCCCACTCCTCTCCTCTCGCCCCTCTCCCCCAGATCCAATCGGGATCGGGCCAAACCATCGCCCAGCGCAGCCGCCGCCGTCACGGCGCTCCCCCACCGGACTGCTACCCCGCCGACCGCCACCACCTCGACCCCTCTCCTCCCACGCGGCGCTGTCCGGCCCGAAACCACTCGGTCCCGACGCCACCACCACTTGGAGCCCCCTCGTCGGAACCACGAGGCCACGCCGCTCGTCCCCGCCGCCCGTCGCCGGCGCTCCCCCACCGGACTACTACCCCGCCACCGCTCGTCGCCGTCCTCCTCCTCAACCCCCACTGCCTCGTTCCCTACGAACCGCGGTGAGGCTCCGGCCTCTCTCCCTCTCCCCTCTCTCCCCCTCCCGAACCTCGCCGTCGCCCGGAGCTCCGTCTCCGGCGACCCGGCAACGCCCTCGCCCCCCTCCGGCCTCGACCCGCCCGCCGCCGCTTGGTCTCTCCCCTCCCGAACCCCCGCCGACGACGCCCGCCGTCGCCGGACGCCACCGTCGCCGCCCTTCCCCCACGGGCGCCTTTTCCCCGGCCACTGAATCCCCCGGCCCTTGGTGCGTTCCCCGGGCGACGCCTGAACGGGCGCCATGTGCGTGCTTAATCCTCGCCGCCTTGCGCCACTCCGGCCGGCCTCGCCTGAGCCACGACCGTCGACCCGGCCCACCTCGTCGGCCCCTCGCACTGCACCGGGCGGGATCGGGCGGGCGCCAACGCCAAAGCCTCAGGTCGCGCCGACGAGCACGGCATCGCCCGCATGCCCAAGATGTTCAATGGCCCCCTCGGCCAATGACATGGGGCCCCGCCTCACGTGACATTTTCTTAAAAAAAAGAAGAAAAAATAATAAAAGGGAATAAAAATAAAATGAAAATGAATTAAAACTAGTTAACTAATTAATTAATTAATTAATTAATTAAGTAATTAATTAATCTAATTAATTCTGATTAATTAACCCTAACCATTAATTAACCTATTTAACTAATGATTAATTAAATCTAATTAGGGTAATTAGATATTAGAGAATGACATGCGGGACCCACCTGTCAGGGTTGACTCAGTCAACCCGGTTGACTGATGACGTCAGCATGACATCATGCTGATGTCATAAATGCATTTTCAAAATTAATTAAATAATTAATAAAATTCCGAAATTAATAAAATCTTTTAAAATCATATCTTTTAATCCGTAATCCGGATTAAAATATTTTCAACATGAAAGTTGCTCGAGCGATTTAGACGAATCCGGATACGCTGTCCGCTCGTCCACCACACACCCTAAGCTATCAAACCTGCAAACTTTCCTCTCCGGTTCATCTCGTCTGACAGACGTCTCGAACCGGAAAACTTCCTGATGTTTTCCCCCTAACCAAGACCCTCATACCACGTTAGGGCACGCTTAGCATCGCTTCTTGACATGTCATGCATCGATATGCATCTGTTTACTTTGTATTCATTGTTTCTTCCCCTCTTCTCTCCGGTAGACTACGAGACCGACGCTGCGGTGGCAGCCTCGACTACGGTGTTGGCGACCCCTCTCTCTTGCCGAGCAACCAGCAACCCCCCTTGATCACCAGATATCGCCTACTCTTCTCTATACTGCTTGCATTAGAGTAGTATAGCATGTTACCGCTTTTCGGATACTCCTATACTTTGCTGCATAGCCTTGTCCTTGTAACTTCGTTGTTGCCTTACCGCAATCCTATATGCTTAGTATAGGATGCTAGTACTTTCATCTGTGGCCCTACTTTCTTGTCCGTCTGCGCCGTGCTATACTATTGGGCCGTGATCACTCGGGAGTTGATCACGGTATATACTATATACTTATACATGATACATGTGAGACTAAAGTCGGTCGGCCGATGGAGCACCCATGAGTGGATCTTTGAGGCGAGGCGAGGCAGGTTGAGACCGCCTAGGAGAGAGGTGGGCCTGGCCTGTTCGGCGCTCATGCGTTACTTAACACGCTTAACGAGGTCTTGGTATTTGATCTGAGTTGGCTACGAGCTTATACGCACTAACCATCTACGCTGGAGTAGTTATGGGTATCCCGCGCCGTGGTATCACCAAGCACTTCAGACGTCACGACGAGGCGGCGCGCCGGATTGATCGAACGCTGTTAGGCTAGGTATGCTTCCGCCGCCCTCAAGCGTCTGCAGTGTGCTCGTATGCGATGGGCCCAGGACTTGCGCGCTTAGGTTTAGACCGCGTCTTGGCCTCTCACAGTGCCTAGGTGGGGCTGCGACGTGTTGATCTTACGCTGCGGCATGACCCCGAAAGTGTGTCCGCCAAATGGGATCAAGCGTCTTTGGGTAAGATGGTGCACCCTGCAGGAAGTTAATCTATTTGGATAGCCGTGATCTTCGATAACAGGACGACTTGGAGTTGTACCTTGAGCTTATGACAACTAGAACCGGATACTTGATAAAACACACCCTTCCAAGTGCCGACACAACGGTGGTCACTCTCGCCGGGGTTATTAGCGGGATTGCGGGTAGGATTATTGCTATATGATGTTACTTGGAGGACTTCCGTTGTCCTCTTCTCATTGCAAAGACCGGTGTCCGTAGTTTAGTCTTCGTTAAGACTAGCTATCCCCTCTTATTCTCGCATTCTGCAGCTCAGTCCACCGATATGGCCTTTACACATATATCCATGCATATGTAGTGTAGCTCCTTGCTTATGCAGTACTTTGGATGAGTACTCACGGTTGCCTTGTTCCCCTTTTCCCTATCTCTACTCGATTGCTGCAATCGACGATGGAGCCCAGGATCCGAGCACGCCACCACCTACGACGACTACTACTGCGAGGTGCCTACTACTACGTGCAGCCCGGCGACGACGACCACCGAGGACCTAGGAGGATCCTGGGCAGAGGCCTGCTCCTCTTCGATCTGTATCCCAGTTTGTGCTAGCCTTCTTAAGGCAAACTTGTTTAACTTATGTCCGGTACTCAGATATTGTTGCTTCCGCTGACTCGCCTATGATCGAGCACTTGTATTCGAGCCCTCGAGGCCCCTCGGCTTGTATTATGATGCTTGTATGACTTATTTTATTTGTAGAGTTGTGTTGTGATATCTTCCGTGAGTCCTCGATCTTGATCGCATACATTTGCGTGCATGATTAGTGTACGATTGAATCGGGGCGCTGAGTTGGTATCAGAGCCGACTGCCTGTAGGAATCCCCCTTCCACACTCCTTGGCCGAAGTCGAGTCTAGACATTGCAAAAGCTTTTACTAACTTGGCTGTGTGCCTTACGGGCCCACGTCGCCATCGGGTGGTACTAGGATCTTTTACTCCTCGACTTTTACTCTGGGACTCTGAACTCTCTTCTACTCGGGTTAAACGATTTTACTAACTATCACTAGGATCCCGTGATCGCATTCACCCCAAAGTTGGATATAGCCTTAGTTGTTTTTGGAATTGTATTTGAGCAATTTCCACACTGTCATTTGACTCCTTTGAAACGTCTTTGTTTTCAGATGGAACCCACGAGGCAGGTCGTCAGCGCCACACGACGGCCATTGGTGCTCGGGATCACTGCGGTGCTAGCCGAGATGATGACCTATCTGGGTTATCGCTGCACCCCGAGTACACCGCCTATGAGGAGTACCAGGACTATAACCAGGAGCAGTACCACGCCATCGTCCACCTCTACTCTCGAGTACGAGTCCACTCATCGTGCTGCACACCGCACATGGTGTTGGAGTGACTATCGATATGGCAGTCCACGATGTCGCTTATGCTGCTCGACACGCCTTCGTGCGAGTATCGAGAGTTGGACACCTCCCCTTCGGCACATTGCTATCGCGTCGATGTTGGTGAGGAGGGTTACTACACCGCTGCCTACACCATCGTCACCAGAGAGCCATTCCACCATCGTAACTTTGTTCTCGCATGTCGATGGGCTGGATCGAGCTAACCGAGCTCTTCGCCACAAGTTGTACATCACCCGTCAAGACCTCTACTGTGCTCGACGCTGATGCACCCTTTGTCCGTCCGGAGAGCTGCCGCTATGCGCGATCTACCCAGCCAGACCGTGATGCCCTGTGGTGTCGGTTGGCGGACATGGGAGGCTACTCTCCGCGCTTGGCCCTTTTCTCGCCACTGACGCCGGATTCAGCACCAGAGTATCCGCGGCCCCCAGGTCACTGACGTGGAGGACTATCCGCTGCCGCACTATCAGCTTTCAGGCTACAGCTACCTCCGCAGTACCGCGTGGGACTGATGTAGACTTGCTTGTTAGTGTTTGATGTATTCACCGCGAGCCTGCGTGCCGCCTATGATGTAGTAGTCTATGTACTGGACTCTATGTATCGAACTCTATGCATGATTCCTTTTGTAAGATATGCCAACTACTATGTAGTTCCCATCATGCTGCTTTCATTATGCATGTTTCATCATGAATGATTCCTGTCTCTTGCTTAATTTCTCAAATGCTGAACTACCTCGTTATATAATAGCAGGATGGTTAGGCCAGCAGGTCGTGGTCGTGGTGCCAACTTCCCACCACCGCCGAGTACATGGCTGGTATGGTCCAACAGCTTGAGATGAATCGCCGGTTCATGGAGAACATGATGGCTCAGCCTCGCCCCAATATGAACCAGACCCAAACGGAACAACTCTACAGGATTTCATACGCTCAACCCCAGCGTGTACCGCAGCTCAACTCGCCATCGGATGTCGATGATCGCTCCGTGACATCACCTATGAGATGGAATCTGCTGATGTAGCCCCGCCAGCTATGTCACCTTTGCATCCTTCTTCCCAAGGGACCCGCAGCTCAATGGTGGGAAAGCCACCGTCGTACTCTGCCAGTTGGAACACTCATCACCGCCGACTTCCGTGCTGCCTTCCGTGCCCGCTTCATCCCTCAAGGGGTCATGGACCGAAGAAGCGTGAGTTCCGCAACCTCACCCAAGGCAACAAGACTGTTGAAGCCTATCGGCAGAGTTCTGGACTTGTCTCGCTATGTCAAGAGGATATTGCAACCGATGCACGCAGGCAGAGAAGTTCCGTGACGGTCTTCAAGTCGACATCAAGCTCGCACTTCTAGTGCACGACTTTGCTGATTTCGCCACCTTGGTGAACAAAGCTATCAATGTCGAAACTGGTCTGCAGGAATACCAGAGCTCTAACAGCGCAACTGCGACACGGGCTCATCTTGGCCCGTCCGCAGAGCGCAAGATATGGATTCCCAACAGCATGTACCACCAATGCACCTGCTTCAAAGCAGAACTATGCTACACCTCGCCTCGCCTACAACTAAGCAGCCAAGCTTCCAGCTCCACCACCCCAAGCTCTGCTCCCACTCCCAATAATGGCTTATGCTTCAAAGGACAACCAGGGCACCGTGCTAGAGAATGCAACCAGAACCGAATCAATCGGTCCTTCCAAAGAACTGGCCGTGGAAACACCGTAACCGCAACAACACCGGCAAGTCTTATGGGCAAGCTCAGCCAACCACGTTGATCTGAATGAAGCTCAAGACCAACCTGCTATTGTGATGGGTACACTTCTCGTAAATTCAGTACCAGCATGCGTTTTATTTGATCTGAGGGCATCGCATTCATTCATGTCTCAAGACTTTGCATTCATGCATGGCATTAAAAGTGAAGACATGAATGCTTCACTATTAGTACACACCCTCATGGGCCAATGTCGAACCTCCATGATTTGCAACGACGCCCCGTTGAAATCGAAGGACTGGAATTCCTTGTCTCTCCCATCGTCTCAAGTCTTGTAGCATCGACCTCATTCGGGAATGAATTGGTTAAAGCGCATCTTCGCTTCCATAGTTTGCGCCACTAAGACCGGCCCATCTGCTACACCCTTCGATGAAATAGTCACTTACCAAGCTCATCGGTGCAAAATGCCAAGGCAAGACTCTATGCATTGAATGCATTGAACGCTGCACCACTCGAGGGAATTGAAAACATTCCTGCTGTTCGCGACTTCCAAGACGTCTTTCTGAAGAACTTCCAGGATTCCCCGCTAGAGCTGTCAATTCGCCATCGACTTGAAACCGTGCACCACTCCTATAGCCAAGCGGCCCTACAAGATGCCGCCGCATGAACTCCTTGAGCTAAAGGAGGAAATCGACAAATCTCTTCAAAGTGGCTTCATTCGCCCAAGTTGCTCACCTTGGGGAGCACCTTCTCTTTTGTCAAGAAGAAGGATGGGACAAACCGATTGGTCCAAGACTACCGTCCTATAAATCAAGCTACCATACGAATAAGTATCCTCTTCCTCGGATCAATGATCTTTATGATCAACTGGCTGGTTCGTCGGTGTTCTCAAACTCGACTTGAGGTTGGGTTACCACCAGATCCGTGTTCGTGAGGAGGATATCCCCAAGACCGCATTCGTGACTCGCTATGGTTCATACGAGTACACCGTCATGTCTTTCGGCTTAACCAATGCTCCAGCCACCTTCTCCCTTTGATGAACTATATATTCATGGATTACCTCGACAAGTTCGTCGTGGTTTATCTGGATGATATCCCGATCTATTCCAAGAATGAAGAAGAACATGTCAACATCTTCGCCTTGTGCCGAAAAGCTACGAGAGCATCAACTCTATGCCAAGTTCTCCAAATGTGAATTCGGCTTCCAAGTAACCTATCTTGGGCATGTCATTTCTAAGGATGGTATTGCCGTCAACCCCGAAAGAGTTCAGGCTATTCTCGATTGACTCCTCCAAGAACGTTAAGCAAGTCGAAGTTTTCTCGGTCTCGCCACTATTGTCGCCGATTAGTCGAGAACTTCTCCAAGATTGCCGGGCCCCGACTAACCTGCTGTATAAGGGCGCCAAGTTCCAATGGATGATAAGTGTCGGGAAAGTTTCCGTGCACTCAAGGACAAGTTGACTTCTGCCCGATGCTAGCTCCTCCGATACTAAGAAGGACTTCGTCATTTATCGCGACGCTTCTCGTCAAGGTTTAGGCGGTGTCCTAATGCAAGAGCGCAAAGTGGTTGCTTATGCCTCTCGACAATTGCACCCTCACGAAGAGAACTACCCAGTTCACGACCTCGAACTTGTGCTGTCATACATGCATCAAGCAAAGGCGACATTACCTTCTCGGTAATCGCTATGTAGATCTTCACCGACCACCAAAGTCTGAAGTATCTGCTTACTCAGCCAGACCTGAACCTCCGTCGGAGAGATGGATGGAGACGATTGCAGACTTTGATTTGGGTATTTCCTATACGCCAGAGCAAGGCTAATGTAATGGCTGATGCCTTGAGCCGCAAGTCTTCTGCAACCACCTTGAGTTCACCAAGTTCAGCCCCACTTGTTGAAGAATTCAGAAAGCTGAACCTCCATATTGTTCCTCCGTGCACTCGCTCCCCTCCTCCGGAGTTCCGCAAGATGAATCTCCGTGTTGTTCCCTGTGGTTCCCTCTTTACCTGGGCTGTTGAACCCGATCTTGTGGGCACCATAAAGACAATGCAGGATTTGACTCAAGTCTACAAGCTTAAACAAGATGTCAAGAAAGGAAATCCTCGTCCTTCACTATTGCCGATGATGGCGCCTTTGTACTTCAAAGGCCGCCTAGTGGTGCCCTGTAAGAAGGAAAATCTGAATATGACTCGTAAGGTTATGAAAGAAGCTCATGATACGCCTCTATGTATCCATCCCGGCAGTACAAAGATGTATCAAGACATTCGCCGAGATTCGGTGGTCTAATATGAAGCAAGACATTGCTCGCTATGTTTACGAGTGTGACGCTTGCCGTCAGATCAAAGCAGAACATCAAAGGCCTGCCGGAACTCGCAACCTATCTCTATTCCGGAATGGAAATGGGACCATGTTGAAATGGACTTCGCCTTCGGATTTCCCAAATCGCAGAAAGGTAATGATGCTATTCTTGTCGCCATTGACCGCTTTCTAAAGTTGCACATTTTCCGGCGGTCAAAGAAACGATCACCGCTAGTCAGCTTGCAACGCTCTATATGTCCAGAATTGTTTCACTTCACGGTATTCCACCGTTATCGGTTCGGACCGTGGCAGCTTATTCACTTCAAGATTCTCGGGCAAGTTTTCAAGAAGCTATGGGGACTCATTTATCATTCAAGACCGCTTTTCATCCGCATCACAAGGGCAAGTTGAACGTGTCAACCAAATTCTCAAGACATGCTTCGAGCTTGTGTCGCCTCATTCGCAAGAAATGGGAGGAATCTCTCCCGTATGCTGAGTTCTCTTATAATAATAGCTACCAAGCTAGTCTCAAGATGGCCCCCTTCAAGTGTTATATGGACGAAAGTGCGAACCCTCTACGAACTGGTCGAAATCGGGAACGCCCACTCTTGGTCCGGATATTATCCAACATGCGAAGAACAAGTCCGCATTATTCGCGAGAATCTCAAGACTGCTCGACGCGTCAAAAGAGTAATTATGACCGTCATCACAAGGACATGGTCTATCAACTCGGGCGAAAAGGCCTATCTTCGCTACACCAATGAAGGGTGCTCACCGCCGGATCAAGGGCAAACTAGCTCCTCGCTATATTGGCCCTTTCACTATTCTCGAAAGGCGGGAAAAGTGGCTTACCAACTGGAGCTTCCGTCGAACCTTTCTCAAGTTCACGATGTGTTCCACGTGTCACAACTCCGACGCTGCTTCAAGGACCCAATCCGAGCGATGGACCATGAAGTGCTCGAATTGCAGCAGACCTCTCCTATAAAGAGCATCCGTCCGCATTCTCGACCAAGCTGAACGCCGCACACGTCAGAAGGCGATCAAGTTCCTCAAAGTCCAGTGGTCGAATCACTCTGAAGATGAAGCCACCTGGGAACGCGAGGATCGTCTTCGAGATGAATATCCCGCACTCTTTCCTTCTGCCTCCTAAATCTCGGGATGAGATTTCTTGTAGTGGAGGAGATTTGTAACACCCGGATGATTAATGAACAGTAAACACCCCGGTTACTGTGCCAAACCTCTCTTTGATTCGAACCCGCTCTAAAACAAAATCAAAACAAAAGCAAAGATAAAAGGTTTCAAAACAAAAACTAAAAATGTTCGGGGGTTGACTAAAATAGCTAACCTAATTATGGTGGGGTGCACAAATGTTTGTAAAATGCTTTGGCATTTTAAATAAACTAAAAACAGAAAAGAAAAAAAAGAGAGAAAACGAAAAAGAAGGAAGGAAACCCCCTGGCCCATCAGGGGCCAGCCCTTCCCCCCCCTGGCCCGGCCAGCCCCCCCAACCCCACCTGGCCCAGCCCCTCCCTTGGGCCGGCCCAACCGGCCCACCCCCACTCCCCTTATCCCTGGACCCCGAAAACCTAACCGTCCCCTTCCCCCCCACTCCTCTCCTCTCGCCCCCACTCTCCCCCCCCCCGCCCCGATCCAATCGGGATCGGGCCCGAATCCATCGCCTCAGCGACGCCGCCTGTCGCCGCTCCCCCACCGGATCTGCTACCCCGCCGACCGCCACCACTCGACCCCTCTCCTCCTCCGCTGGCGCTGTCAAGCCCAAACCACTCGGTCCCGACGCCACCACCACTTGAGCCCCTCGCCGAACCACGAGGCCACGCCGCTCGTCCCGCCGCCCGTCGCCGGCCTCCCCACCAGATCTACCCCGCCACCGCTCGTCGCGCCGTCCTCCTCCTCAACCCCCATCGCCTCGTTCCCACGAATCATGGTGAGGCTCCGCCTCTCCCTCTCCCTCTCTCCCCTCCCGAACCTCGCCGCCGCCTGAGCTCGTCTCCGGCGACCAACGGCGCCCTCGCCCCTCCCTCCACCCGCCTTGCCCGCTTTGGTCTTCCTCCCGAACCCTCCGTCGACGCCGCCCGCCGCCGGGACGCCACTGTCGCCGCCCTTCCCCACGGCGCCTTCGCCCCCGCCACCAACCCCCGGCCCTTCTTCAAGCGTTCCCCGTGGCGCAAGACGCCGAACGGCGCCATGGCCGTGTGCCCAATCCTCTCCGCCGCTTTGCGCCACTCCGCCGGCCTCGCCTGGCCACTGCCGTCGACCCGTCCACCTCGTCCGCCTCGCACCGCACCGGCGCGGGATCGGGCGGGCGCCAACGCCAAGCCACGGGTCGCGCCGAACGGGCACGGGCATCGCCTGCATGCTCAAGATGTCTGAATGGCCCTCGGCCAATGACATGGGGCCCCGCCTACGTGACATTTTCTTAAAAAAAGAAGAAAAAAAAATAAAAAGGGAATAAAATAAAATGAAAATGAATTAAAACTAGTTAACTAATTAATTAATTAATTAATTAATTAAGTAATTAATTAATCTAATTAATTACGATTAATTAACCCTAACCATTAATTAACCTATTTAACTAATGATTAATTAAATCTAATTAGGTAATTAGATATTAGAGAATGACATGCGGGACCCACATGTCAGGTTGACTCAGTCAACCCTGTTGATCGATGACGTCGAGATGACATCATCTGATGTCATAAATGCATTTTCGAAATTAATTAAATAATTAATAAAATTCCGAAATTAATAAAATCTTTTAAAATCATATCTTTTAATCCGTAATCCGGATTAAAATATTTTCAACATGAAAGTTGCTCGAGCACGACGAGACGAATCCGGATACGCAGATCCGCTCGTCCACCACACACCCCTAACCTATCGAACCTGCAAACTTTCCTCTCCGGTTCATCATCGTCTCGACAGACGTCCGAACCGGAAAACTTCTGGATGTTTTCCCCCTAACTAGTACCCCTCATACCACGTTAGGGCACGCCTAGCATCGCTTCTTGACATGTCATGCATCGATATGCATCTTTTTACTTTGTATTCATTGTTTCTTCTCCTCTTCTCTCCTAGAGACTACGAGACCGACAAGCTGCGGTGGCAGTTCGACTACGGTGTTGGCGACCCTCTCTCTTGCCGTGAGCAACCAGGCAAGCCCCCTTGATCACCAGATATCGCCTACTCTTCTCTATCTGCTTGCATTAGAGTAGTATAGCATGTTACTGCTTTGGATACTCCTATACCGCTGCATAGCCTTGTCCTTGTAACTTCATTGTTGCCTTACCGCAATCCTATATGCTTAGTATAGGATGCTAGTACTTTCATCTGTGGCCCTACTGTCTTGTCCGTCCGCCGTGCTATACTATTGGGCCGTGATCACCGGGAGTTGATCACGGTATATACTATATACTTATACATGATACATGTGAGACTAAAGTCGGGTCGGCCGATGGAGCACCCACGAGTGGATCTTTGAGGCGGAGCGACAGGCGTGTTGAGACCGCCTAGGAGAGAGGTGGGCTCTGCCTCTGTTCGGCGTTCATGTTACTTAACACGCTTAACGAGGTCTTGGTATTTGATCTGAGTTGGCTACGAGCTTATACGCACTAACCATCTACGCGGGAGTAGTTATGGGTATCCCGCGTCGTGGTATCACCGGCACTTCAGACGTCACGACGAGCGGCGCTGGCCGGATTGGACTGAACGCTGTTAGGCTAGGTCTGCGCTTCGGCCGCCCTACAACGCAAGTGAGTGTGCTTTCAGGCGATGGGCCCGCACCCTGCGCGCTTAGGTTTAGACCGGCGTGTTGGCCTCTCTGTTGTGCCTAGGTGGGGCTGCGACGTGTTGATCTTACGCGGCCGGGCATGACCCCGGAAAGTGTGTCCGGCCAAATGGGATCAAGCGTGCTGGGTAAGATGGTGCACCCCTGCAGGGAAGTTAATCTATTCGGATAGCCGTGATCTTGATAACAGGACGACTTGGAGTTGTACCTTGAGCTTATGACAACTAGAACCGGATACTTGATAAAACACACCTTCCAAGTGCCGATACAACCGGTGGTCGCTCTCGCCGGGGTTATGAGCAGGGATTGCGGGTAGGATTATTGCTATATGATGTTACTTGGAGGACTTCGTTGTCCTCTTATGTCTGCTGCAAGACCGGTGTCCGTGCGTAGTCTTCGTTAAGACTAGCTATCCCCTCTTATTCGGCATTCTGCAGCTCACCCACCGATATGGCCTTTACACATATATCCATGCATATGTAGTGTAGCTCCTTGCTTGCGAGTACTTTGGATGAGTACTCACGGTTGTCTTGTTCCCCTTTTCCCTATCTCTACTCGATTGCTGCAATCGACGATGGAGCCCAGATCCGACGCCACCGCCTCGGCATTTACTACTACTCGGAGGTGCCTACTACTACGCAGCAGCCCACGACGATTTACTGGGAGTGACCTAGGAGGATCCCGAGCAGGAGGCCTGCTCCTCTTCGATCTGTATCCCGGTTTGTGCTAGCCTTCTTAAGGCAAACTTGTTTAACTTATGTCTCGTACTCAGATATTGTTGCTTCCACTGACTTCGTCTATGATCGAGCACTTGTATTCGAGCCCTCGAGGCCCCTGGCTTGTATTATGATGCTTGTATGACTTATTTTATTTGTAGAGTTGTGTTGTGATATCCTCCCGTGAGTCCCTGATCTTGATCGTACACATTTGCGTGCATGATTAGTGTACGATTGAATCGGGGGCGTCACAAATACCCTAATGATGGGAGGAATACCCAATGAGTTAGCCGAGGACCTTCGAGAGCTATGTTTGGAAATAGTTCCGAGAGGCTATATAGCAGCATTGGAGATTCAGTCAACACTAATGGACAAAATCAGAGAAGCCCAAAAGGCAGATAAGGAAGTTACCTCTATAAAGGAGAAAATGAGCAAGGGAAAAGCAAAAGGATTTCGTGAGGATGAGCACGATACCCTATGGTTTGAAGACCGTGTTTATGTGCCCAATAACCCGGAGATAAGGAAGTTGATTTTGCAAGAAGCTCATGATTCACCCTATTCGATTCACCCAGGAAATACCAAGATGTATTTGGATTTGAAGAATACTTTCTGGTGGACCGGAATGAAGAAGGATATTGCGGAGTATGTAGCAGTTTGCGATGTATGTCAGAGAGTAAAGGCAGAACATCAGAAGCCAGCAGGATTGTTACAACCATTGTCGATACCCGAATGGAAGTGGGATAAACTAGGCATGGATTTCATCACAGGTTTGCCAAAGACTCGTTCAGGATATGACTCGATTTGGGTTATAGTCGACCGCTTGACGAAGGTAGCTCATTTCATTCCAGTCAAGACTACCTATAGCAGTGCTAAGTTGGCAAAGATATACATGACCAGAATTATGTGTTTACACGGAGTTCCGAGGAGTATCGTATCGGATAGAGGAACCCAATTTATCTCAAAATTTTGGAACCAGTTGCACGAGACATTGGGAACCAGACTGGAATTCAGTATAGCTTTCCACCCACAGACCGATGGACAGACTGAGAGAGTCAATCAGATTTTGGAGGATATGCTGAGAGCTTGTGCACTAGATTATGGATCCAGTTGAGATGATAATTTGCCGTATGCAGAATTTTCTTATAACAACAGTTACCAAACCAGCTTGAAGATGGCACCTTTCGAGGCTCTGTATGGAAGAAGATGCAGGACACCGTTGTCATGGGACGAAACTGGAGATCGTCAATTGTTTGGACCAGATTTGATTAAGGAGTCCGGCGAAGGTTAAACTGATTCGAGATAGGCTCAAGGTAGCCCAGTCCAACATGTAAGAGCTATGCAGATTCAAAGCGCAAGGCGATTGAATATGAAGTCGGAGACAGGGTATATCTTAGAGTATCCCCGCTTCGAGGAGTTAAGCGTTTTGGAGTTAAAGGAAAATTAGCACCACGTTTCGTTGGACCGTATAAGATTTTGCAACGCATGGGAGAAGTTGCTTATAAGCTGGAATTGCCAGAAGGACTGTCAGGATTTCATGATGTATTCCATGTTTCTCAGCTGAAGAAATGTCACCCCGAGATAGCAGAGATACCGTTAAGAGACACAGTGCCACTGGAAGCAATTCAATTAAAGGATGATTTAACATGCGAGGAAAAACCGGTTAAGATTCTCGACTATGCCAGCAGAGTTACTCGCAGCAAGGTTATCAAGTTTTGCAAGGTTCAGTGGAGTCACCACACTGAAGATGAAGCCACCTGGGAAAGAGAGGAAGTTTTGCTCAAGGACCACCCTCACCTATTTTCTAGCCAACCCGAATCTCGAGGGCGAGATTCATCTTAAGGGGGTAGGTTTGTAACATCCCAAATTTTCAATTTGGAATGTTATACATTAGGCCATCATGCATATCATATTTTCTCGCATTTTTCCGATCCTAGAAAATTTCACGCAACTCAAGGACCCTCGAGAGAGTTGGAGATTTCATTATTTTCATATTTGGGATTTCTCAAATTTGAAAATAGGATCATTTGATTTATTTATTTATCTTCAAAAGTTTTTCCGATAAAAAAATGAAGAGGGGAATAATATGACTTTCCCAACATTTAGGAAAATGAAGATTTAATAAATAAATCAAATTTTGGTTTTTGAAAGTTTATTTGCTTTAGGGAAAAAATGAGTATTTAAAATATGCATTTTGCCCGTTTTAAAGTTCATTTTGTTCCACTCATTTTTAGGAGTCGGGAAAATTAATTTTATTTAATTTGGAGTTCGTTTGGTTTTATTTTAAATTCGTTTAGTTTTATAAAAAAAGCGCTGCTACCCTGGGCCAAGGGCCCAACTGCCCAACCACCATGACCCAGCTCCCCCCTCCCCTCAAGGCGCTCCCGCTTGGGAGACCACACCGCCGCCGCCTCCCGAGTCCTCGGCCCAGCGCCGCCACCATTACCCCTCCCAAAGGCACGGAGCCCCCCTCCTATTTATACCCCGCCCCCCCCCCTCTCTCCTCATCCCCGCCGCCTTGCCGCCCCACCCGAGCCGCCACCGCCCGCCCAAAGGCCGCCGCCTCTTGCCGCCGCGCCGCCTCACCACCCCGCCGACCCGCCGCCACCCCACCGCCTGTCGCCCGACCCACGGAGGTCGGAGCCCCATGCGGCGACTCCTTGAGGTAGCCACCTCGCCGCACCCCGGTCCGGTTTTGCTTTAAAAACCGATCCGGTTTTTCGTTCGTTGTTCGGTTTAAAAAAAAACCTAGACGGTTTATTTTTTTTGGTTTGATTAATTAGTGAACGTTCACCGACCCGTTCGTTTCAATGAACGCGTTCGTCGGTTAGTTTCTATTAACGAACGTCCTTCGTTTTAACTGTTCGTCGTTTTTCTTTTAATCGGATTTAATCCGTTATTTTCCGAATTCGATTTCCGATTCAATTTTCAAATCTGTTTATTTTCTCGCTCGTTTATCGGAATCAGGTGATTCAAGCGCCTGGAGTTTCGTTTCGAAACCGCCGTTCCGACTAACCTACTTAAACAAAGTTTTGCTACTGTAGAATTTGACCTAGTTTCAAATTGCTAAAACCAAGTCGTTCTCTCTCGACTTTCGACTTTCGTTGCTTTATTTGATTCGATTCTTTTTGCAACCAGGGTTCTTAAGTTGAACTCTCTGGTTAGATATTTTATTCGAGATTTCCCTGTGCATTAGATGAGTACTTATTGTATGCTTGTTGTTTGTCTGCGTTAGATCACCGGAGTCGCCGCTTGTTACTTGAATCTCTAGGTCTCGCGGATCGTCAGCAAGGCAAGTAACACTTGATCATACCTTTTCTACTACCCAGTTTTATTGCATTAGATCAAACCTTCAAACACTTGCATGTTTAGGATCAACTTAAATTGTGGGATGGGAAGTAGATTGAGGTAGTACCTATTACCTGTTTTCTTATGAAACCTTGGGAGTTACTTCTACGTTTGCTTGATTATGCCATGCTATGCTAGTAGACGTGGATTGGGTGAGTGATATCCATGACAGGTGTGAGATTGTTAATTAATGGTTTATCTAAGGTGGCAACCTAAACACACATCTAGGTGGATTGAGGCACCTGGTTTCTATCGAGACTTGCTGTATTTCTTCTGGACCGCCACCTGTGCTCTAAGGGATCATAAGATTATTCAAACTGAAACTTCCGTGCAGCCACAAGCCAATTATGGGCTCTGGCGTAGTTGACTAAGTTGTGCGAACTCTAACGGGTAGGCTAGCTGATGTAGGGGATGTAGGTTGGTACGGTCTACCCACATGTAAGGTGCTAGTGCTTCTGAAAGACTATGTCTCGGTCATCCGTTTCTCAAACACCATGAAGTGCGAGAACCAAACGGAGGCGATCGAGTCTTGTGGGGAAAAGTGCGCAAACCTCTGCAGAGTGTACAAACTAATCATGATTAGCCGTGTCCCCGGTTATGGACATTTTGAGTATCTAGTACTTGAATATCATGTGAATCTCAACATGTTACTTCTAATAAATGTTATTGGGTTTTGATGAGTACTTTTTAATTGGGATTGAGGATGCTGTCAACCATTCTCAATGTTTAACAACCACCATGATAGTTAAATAAAATTATTCCTTTGTTGTAGGGAAAAACTAGCTTTATGCAAAAAGGTAACCATAGAGCTTTACCACCAGCCATATATGCATGTAGTACAGGCTTATTTCCTTCATTACTCTCTATGTGTTGCTTTGCCAGCATATTCCATGTGCTGACCCGTTTCCGGGCTGCAACTTTCATGTTGCAGACTTTTCAGACGACGAGTAAGGTGTTAGGTCGTGGTTCTATACTCAGTGATGCCGATGGAGTTGATGGACTCACTTATCTTCCAAGCCTTCCGCTGTTATTATTAGATGGCCTTAAGCCATATTATTGTAATAAGTTCCCTTGTGGACAACATTGTAATAAGTGTGTGATTGATACTCTGCTATAAATCCTTGAAGTCTTGTGTGGTGTCGGCATTCTTGATCCAGGATGACACCGAGCACGAGACTTGATCCATTCGGTGAATCGCTACACTCTGTTAGCTGAATATCAATATGTCATTGAGGATCTTTCAAGTCCCCTGTGTACTCACACATTAAACCGAGACACCGGCTTAAAGGAAGAATGCTCCAAGATATCCAGCAGCGAACGAAGTCCACGCCTGTTAAACCGTTCGCCATAAAGGCTCTGATTTTTTAGAGTTGTGGTTCATAGTTGGACCGTTCCTTCGTAGTCAATCTGTGAGTTAATGGATGTGTGTTGCTGAGCCGGTGAGGACGATAACCCGGCAAAGGATTCTCATCAGTCGGAGATGTATCTCGGCAATAAAACCAAGTCTGATTCCAGTCCTTGGGGTGACTATGAAGCTTGGCGTGAGGGAAGTTGACCTCTTTTCTCTTCTGAATAGCCATTCCCCCAAGTTCAGTATTGGGTCCGTCTGTAAACTCTGTACGACGGTTCAAATAGAAGAAATCCCTAAATAGTTCAACTGTAGGCCCCTCTTGAAGATAAGCCTCGCAAAATACTTGGAAGTTGCAAACATTGGACACAAAGTTTGGTCCAATGTCCTGAGGATGGAGTTGGAAGCTAGCAAGTACGTCTCAGAATTTTTTTGATCCGGGAGGGCTAAACCCTCGTCCCAGGTGGTCAACGAACACGACTACTTCTCCATCCTTGGGCTCAGGAGGATTTTCTGGACCAGGGGCCCTCCAATGGATAACTTACTTCTTCGCTAAAGCACCGGTTGCAACACAGCCCTCTAATTTCTTTTCCGTAACCTGGGAAGGGACCCAGTTACAAGCATAAAATTGTTTGGCCATTTCAATGAAAAGCTGGAAAGACATCAAGGACCGGTTTAAAATTTATGGTGGACAAGCATAAAGCGACGCAAGGTCAGAAGCAGAAACAGAAGCATATACACATTGTTAAACCGGAGTCTAATATTGTTAAACCAGAGTGACATTGGAGGAATTACAAATCGGCGGTTTAAGAGGGGACTAATGGTACCTACCGGATTATCATTTTCTAAAAAGTTAAACCACCTATATTGGTATGGAAGGTGCAGATCTAAAAAGTCAAGTGAGGGAAAAACAAGTTTCACAAAATGACATGGTGATTTCAGATCTGCAGCGTATCAGTAAATTAAAATGTATTCAGACCTAAAATACAGGTGCATAAGCAGTTTATCAGATCCAGATGAGTTTTTTCTAGACAAAGCATGTGATCTAAGGAAGAAAAGGGGGATTATAGCCACAACGGTGTAAGAAAATAGCAGGTCTGAGGTCATTATTTATGCTATCAAGAAGAACAGCTTCAAGCTTTGACAAACACCGAAGCCCTAATGGTGGATCTAGGGCAAAAAAAGAAACTTACCAATGCTGATGGAACAATGGAGGAGCGCCGCCTTTTTCTGGTACGTTCAGGTTGATGCAGCGGCCGGAGTTGAGGACGAAGGCGGAGCCTGACGACGGTGGCCGCGTGTGAGGGTCAGGTCGGCGCAAGGAGGAAGAAGACACAAAGAGGCACGGGAAAAAATAAAAAGGACCCCTGGTCTTATTTATAAGGCGAAGGGATAAGTGACAAGCGCAAAAATCGAGGAGCCCAAAAGTTGGATATGTGACAGAGTTGTCGCCTCGATTGTCGGAGGCTCATTAATGAAGGGGAGATATATACAATTTTTTATAACAAGTGACGTCATGGCGGTTTACTATGAGCTTGGAAGATGATGTCATGGCGGTTTACAAGATTTATGCGAAGGTGCGGAAAGAGGAATTTCTCTAAGTGTTGAAGATTGACATGAATAGGTTCAAATCAATCTGGGGCCTAATGTTGGGGATATTACTACTGGGTATAAACCGGCTAGGAGAAGCCGAGTTATCCCCATTGTCGGTGTCAAAACCGGCGGATCTCAGGTAAGGGGTCCCGAACTGTGCATCCATGCGGATGGTAACAGGAGACAAGGGACACGATGTTTTTACCCAGGTTCGGGCCCTCTCGATGGAGGAAATACCCTACTCCTGCTTGATTAATATTGATGTTATGGGTAGTACAAGAGTAGATCTACCACGAGATCAAGGAGGCTAAACCCTAGAAGCTAGCCTATGGTATGATTGTTGTTCATCCTACGGACTAAAACCCTCCGGTTTATGTAGACACCGGATAGGTTAGGGTTACACAGAGTCGGTTACAATGGTAGGAGATCTACATATCCGTATCGCCAAGCTTGCCTTCCACGCCAAAGAAAGTCCCATCCGGACACGGGACGAAGTCTTCAATCTTGTATCTTCATAGTCTTGGAGTCCGGCCGTGACGATAGTTCGGCTATCCGGACACCCCCTAGTCCGGGACTCCCTCAGTAGCCCTTGAACCAGGTTTCAATGATGATGAGTCCGGCGCGTTGATTGTCTTCGGCATTGCGAGACGGGTTCCTCCTCCGAATACTTCATAGAAGGTTATGAACACAAGGATAGTGTCCGGCTCTGCAAAACAAGTTCCACATAACACCGTAGAGAGAATAATTTTTGCACAGATCTGCTGACGTATTCCGCGGTGTGACATCACACCACGGCCATGCCTTTATATGAATCGTTTTTTTACGGTTCCACCTTAGCACGTTTAGTGAGGCGGTTTCCTTGGCACGTCTTATCAAAGCATAAATCATGCCCCCCTTATTCCGGGATTCTCATCAATACGGACGTGGGTAACCCATCCGCGCCATTGATTACGGCGCTTGGGAGATAAGCGAGTTTTACCAGGCTGGTGGGGGACGCATAGCTCTGTCCGTCCATATAAGGGGATAAGGATCCACCTTTTCACCTACGCCTTCTTCCTCCTTTGCTTCTCCATTTCCGCGCACTTGAGATCCAGCACCCAAGTCCGCACATCCCAGCTCAACCTTCTCCAACCATGTCAGGAGCGGGAGGCAGGTGGATGGCCTCCTCCGTCACGGAGGGGCACATCACAAGACTGCGGGAGGCCGGATACTTGTCCAGCGACATCGCGCATAGGCTGCCCGATACAGGGCAGCTCATTCCAACCCCCGGGCCCCATGAGAGGGTGGTGTTTCTCCCCCCACTTCCTCCGCGGACTAGGTTTTCCACTTCACCCATTTGTCCGGAGGCTCATGTTCTACTACGGCCAGGACTTCCACGACCTGGCCCCGAATTTCATCCTCAACATCTCGGCGTTTATCGTCGTGTGCGAGGCCTTCCTCTGCATCCAGCCCCACTTCGGCTTATGGCTGAAGATCTTCAATGTCCGGCCGAAGGTAGTGGGCGGCCGTCAAGCGGAGTGCGGAGGCGCCATGGTTGGTAAGATGGCCAAAGTACCATGGCTCGAGGGCGCCTTCGTGGATACAATAAAGGGGTGGCAATCGGGGTGGTTCTACATCACCGAGCCACGCGACCCCGAATGGGTGGCGGCCCCCGAATTTAGATCTGGCTTCCCCACATGGCTCTCGTCATGGAAAGAGACGGCCCGGCGTGGGGAATTCGAAGAGCTATCCGGACTCAAACATGCGTCCAAACCTGATGGACAAGAATCTCAAGGTTGTCAACGTAATCCGTGTGATGCTCATCCGCGGATTCTCCCCTGCCAACAACGGGCCTTTAACTTGTGGAGTTCGATCCGCATCGTGCTGAACCTTGAGCGGCTCATCGACACTACGTGCGAAGATGCACGGAAGGTGTTGTTCAAGGGCGCGAAGCCCGGCATCCGCTAACAAAGATCGCGGATACAGCTCGCGGCGTCCAGCCGCGCGAGTAAGTTATTTTACCGTTTACGGACTATTTTTTCATAGATTGACTCTATGTGGGATCTAAAACTCCCTATTCTTTGACAGACTGGCTGAAGGCGTCCGGACAGATTAATTGTCCGGCTCCTTTGCCGAAGACCCAGTGACGCCCGATTGACGGGCTGCTGGCTTCGGCACCATGTGGTGCCGAGAAGAAAGCTAAGAAGGAGGCCACGGAACTCAAGGAGCTCCCGACGCCAGTCTTTGTCAGATTCTGGCGGAATCTTCTCCCAAGGCGAGGAGGAAGAAGAAAGCTCCTCCCCAGCGGGAGAGAGAAGAAAGGAAGGCCGCCCCACCGGGAGGCCGGAGGGTCCAGAAGGAAGAACCCTTCCTCCGGACTTCTCCACAAACATCGGCGGCGAGCGAGGAGGATTAGACTACAAGGGCCAAGCCCCTAGCGAGATCGTAAGTGTCCGGATACCCATCGCTTTTTATTATTGCAGAGTGTTCTCTAATGTCGAACAACCGTGCAGCCCGCCCAAGGGCGAGTTCGCCGATTCATCGAGCGGATCCCTGGGCTCGTCGGAAATGGAGAGTACCTCGCTTCCGACCGCCTCCTCGCCTCACGCTGTGGACGGCCTTGTGGTGGGGCCCCAAGAGGGCTTGGTCAAGAGGAGGTAGCGCAGGAGGTGCCACAAGGCAACCTCCCGGACTCAGCGCCATGAGGCAAGACCCCCGAGGGCTCTAGGCCCGACACTTGTCCGGTCTCCATGCCGGAACCTTCAATGGTTCTGGAGTCCGGCAAGCGGACCCTTCGGAAGAAGGGTAAGACGCCGGTGTCTTCCATCCAACTAGAGGCACCGGATAGCTTCTTTGGCGCTTAACAGCGCTTCCATCGACGAGGAGCACCGCACGTGATGAGTGCGGTGATCGGACAGTTCGATCCGCCAAGAGCGGATCGATCAAGCTTCATACCAGCCTTCTAACAGGCTTTGAGGTAAGTTTAGAATATGTAAAAATATTACATAAAGACAGTAGCCCTGATGCTTAGTTTGGTGTTGGAAAGAAAAGCGGACTAAGGATCTAAAAGATATCTGCAGAGTCTAACATAAGTATGTCAAGATGGGAATGCAGGCTCGCTGTTGACCTCGGCCTTGACCGATCATGGAGGTCAATGCATTGAAGCAGAACCTCGAGCGGTCCGAGAACGAGCTCGGACAAGCCAAGAAGCAGCTCGAGGACAAGGAAGGTAAGTAATACCTTATTAAAGAAATACCTTATAGAAAAGGTTTTGGTTGCAAAAAATAACAGGAATAACTTGGGTATTGCAGGGGCCACGAACGAGGTGGCGACCCTGAAGGAAGCGGTGTCTGTGGCCGAAAACAAAGCGGCTGCGGAACGCACCGAGCGAGAGAAGGGGGAGGTGCAGCTGGCCAAGAGATGCGGCAAGAGCTCCAAGCTCTCGTGGAAAAACACGAGTTTGGAGCGTGACTCGAAGAGTCGAGAGTTCGAGCTCGCCTCGGCTCTTGAGAGTGCCAAAGCTGCTAAGGGCGAGGCCCAAAAAGCCCTCCAAGAAATTGAGTTGTTAAAGAAGATAGCGGCGGGTAAGGCATTCTTTATACAAAGCAAGCATGTGAAAGTGAATTACATATTACTTACCCGGATTCGGAGCTCTCCAGGAGCATTCGCAGATTTGCCCGTAGAGTGTCCGATGCTACCGCATTCTACCGCGCCAAGGAGGGGCTCGACGGAAAAGGTGTTCGGTCTCGGTATCTTTGAGGCCGAACATTCAGTGCCCTGAGCGACCAGCTGAAGCAGCTGGTCGAGCTCCACAAGGTCGCCGAACAGGCCATGAAGGGCCTTATAAGCGCTGGTGTGGCCATTGGAGGCCATGCCCGGAGCTACTTGCTTGGTGCAGCGGCTGGTGGATGCCTGTCCGCGGCTTGAAGTCATCAAGCGCTCCGTCTGCATTGAAGGTGTCCGTTGGGCCCTTGCCCGTGCTAAAGTGCATTGGGGCAAGCTGGATGCGGAGAGGCTTGTGACAGACGGACCAACGAAGGCCATGAGCATCGCAGGCCGAAATGTACTATGAGGGCCTCTGAAGGGTGCCCGCCGAATAGCGGATGAGTGCTCCAAGGATGTAATTTTGAATAAACTCGCATTTGTTATCACATCGCTGAAAACTTGTTCATATCGCTAAAGAAACGCTATTAATTTAAAATATTACCTTACATGCGGCTGTTTATCAAATTTGAGAGATGGCAAGTCGTTGGCTTGACCCCCATGCCATGAGTCTTTGGGGTGTTAGGGATAAACTTGAGCACTCTTGTTCCCATTCTTGGGTCCATCTAGGAGGCGCTCAACACAACAAACAAGGCAACCGGACTTATAATGCTTGAACACTCTCACTTAGCCATAGAATTCTATAATTTTAAATTTCGTGAAGCCCCTAGTATTCGAAGACCGAGTTCGGGCGCTATCCACGCCTTTGGCGGACAATTCGGTTCCTCGCTCTAAGCGGCATAAGTCTTTAGGGACCCGAAAAACATCTCGAACAGCGACCGGCTCTCGCTATCATGACGGTCAGTTTTAGCTTTCTCCTTTGAGGTGCTCGACCCAGCTCAAGCTGGGCACAATCGCAGATGGTTCTCCGATGCTACCTTAGCCGATAGAGCGGGCGTAAGGTACCAAAACACGGGAGCCAGGCAAACCCAACTATTGACCCAAGACATGATTCGGAGCCGATTCATATAATGTTATAAGTTTGGGGTGACGCACTTGTGAAAGTGTTCGGACTTATCACACCATAATTTTGGGATACGTAAGCCCCTGGTGTATTGGCCGTACCAACGTGTATGGTTGCAACATGTCTTGAAATGAACATATGTATATATAAAGGAAGTATAGCAATAATAAGCAAGAGCTATGTATTGTTTATTCAAAAAGGTACTGCAATGAAAGCAGAACGATACAAATAGTGCGGTAAGCAAGGGATGGGACTATCTAACATGTCCCCCTCCAGGGGTAAGCAGCGGGATGGTATGTAAAACAGGTATAATGCTCGTAATAGAGACCACCTGAACACTTCGACGTGGCTTACTGTTTCCCTGGCTGTTGCATCGTGAGTTCGGCGATTCTAGTGCCGGACAGGACTTCTGGAAGACGGAGTCCTGAAAGTAAGAAAAAGGAAGAAAAAGGAAAAAAAGAAAAGGAGTGACACAATTGGGAGCCCCTGGTGCGGTCGAGCCGCATTCTTGGCTTGCGTATATGGGTTGCGTATATCATGTTCACCGTCCGCACTTGCATGGGAAAACCCTTCTGTCCTCTATTTTTCTGTGGCCGGGGCTCTTCCTCGTCATCGCTATGCAGCCCCTTGTCACTGAGTTCGGCACTTAACTTGCCTACTTGCTTGAACACCCAACAGAGTCAGTTGGTGTGATTAGCTGGTTTTTCGGGGTGCCATGTATCGGCACAAGCGATCGAGTATTCGGTCCAAGTTGGGCCAGGCCACAGGTACTTCTTTTGAATGGCTTCTTCCGCTGACGGGTTTAGAGCCTCTGAATCCAGCATTGATGGCGTATCTTGATGATATCGCCATTAATGCGACGCTTGTTCTTCTTGCGACGCGACCTGCCATTGCTGTCCTTGGTATCCGGACTATCAGGATGTTTGGCCAAGTTGTTGCTTCGAGCTAGCCAGCTGTCCTCTCCCGCACAAAAGCGAGTCATGAGGGTTGTGATGGCTGCCATAGATTTCGGCTTTTCCTGTCCTAGGTGCCTGGCAAGCCACTTGTCGCGGATGTTATGTTTGAAGGCTGCAAGGGCCTCTTCATCCGGACAGTCAACGATTTGATTTTTCTTTGTGAGGAACCGTGTCGAGTTGCTGGCCGATTCTTGAGCTGCTGAATTATGTGGCTAAGGTCATCGGCGTCTGGTGGTCGCACATATGTGCCCTGGAAGTTATCAAGGAATGCGGCTTCCAGGTCCTCCCAACAACCAATTGATTCTGCTGGCAAGCTGTTGAGCCAATGCCGAGCTGGTCCTTTAAGCTTGAGTGGGAGGTATTTGATGGCATGTAGATCATCACCATGGGCCATGTGGATATGGAGGAGATAGTCCTCGATCCAGACCGCAGGATCTGTGGTACCATCGTATGATTCGATGTTTACGGGTTTGAAGCCCTCGGGGATTTGATGATCCATTACTTCATCTATGAAGCATAGTGGGTGTCTTGGCGCCTCAGATGGGCTATATCACGGCGTAGCTCATATGAGCTTTGTCTACTGTGTTCGGCCCGGCCAGGTTTGCTGTATCCGGCGCGACGGTAATCATCCCGCGTCGTTGGGCGCCCACGCGATCCGTAGATCGATCTTGTATTTTTGCCTTATCCTCCAATATATCTACAAGTCCGGCGCGCGTTTTCCGTGCCTTGGTACTTTTGGCGGCGTCGAGGTGTGGCTTGGCGGAGGGCGAGAGGCTTCTCCGTCGTGTACCGCGGGTGGCCGGGTCTGCCATGTCGTCGCTGGTGACTTGGGTGCTTCCTCCTCTAGTCGAGGCAACGGCCTACGTTTGGGGTAGCTTTTGGAGGGGTTGAGTTCATACTCTTGGCTGCAAGGACTTGATCCATCATCGACTAGCGAGGTCTTGATCAGCTCTAAGCTGTTGCTGCTTTTTCTTGAGGCTGCTTGCCGTGGCTATAAGCCTGCGTTTGAAACGCCCTGTTCAGCGATCCTCGGGCACGACAAAATCGTCGTCTTGAGGCTTGCCTCATCTTCGGAGGGAGGCGCGTAATTATCGTCCTCGACCTCTCTTTCCGCCGCACCGTCGTGCGGACTTGATTCTCCCCTCTGCGCTGAGTCCTGCTGGAGGGGTTCTCTCGCACTTGTCCGGGGTGTTATTATCTCCGTGCGGAATCACCGCTTTTATTGTGGCAGGATTTAGAGCGCGCCATCGGCGTCGGCGCTTGGCTGTTTCTTGGAGGATCATCCTCCGTTGTTCCATCGTCGTTCCCATCTTTTGGGATGTCCACCATATATATGTCATATGACGAGGTGGCCTTCCAGTGCCCTGTAGGCGCTGGGTCTTGGTCGTCTCCGGCATCGTCGTCCAAACCGTCGATGTCTTCGGAGTCGAAGTCTAGCATGTCGGTTAAATCATCGACAGTGGCTACAAAGTGGGTGGTGGGTGGGCGTTGAATTTCTTTGTCGTCCGCATCCCAACCTTCCTATCTGTAGTCTGGCCAGGGCTCTCCGGATAAAGAGAGAGACTTTAGTGAATTCAGGATATCGCCAAAGGGCGAGTGCTGAAAGATGTCTGCGGCAGTGAACTCCATGACCGGCGCCCAATCGAATTCGATTGGCAGGGGCGCGGAGGGTTCGGAGTCCGGAGAGGAGTCCGGCACCCTGGAGTCGAGGTCTTCGCAAAGGACAGGGATGAAGTTCGGCTCGATCGCCGTAGAGATTGTAGCCCCCGAGGCGGTGTCCAACTACTCGTTCTCGATCGGGGAATCCGGCTCCGGATTAAGGGTCGCAGCGGATACTGGTGCGGCCTCTAGGGCACTGTTCGGCTGCAGAGCTAGATCATGCCCATCGAGACAGTGCGGCATGCTTGGCTGCGGCAAAAATCCGTCGAAGATCAAGTCTCCGCGGATATCGGCCGTATAGTTAAAACTTCCAAATCTGACCTGATGGCCAGGGGCGTAGCTTTCGATCTGCTCCAGATGGCCAAGCGAATTGGCCCGCAGTGCTACGAAGATCTGTCCGGGGAGAAAAGTCTCACCCTAGACCGCGTCGTTGTTGATGATCGAAGGAGCCATCGGGCCTATCGGTGACGACACAGAGGAACTCTCAATTAAAGCACCAATGTCGGTGTCAAAACCGGCGGATCTCGGTAGGGGTCCCGAACTATCGTCTAAGCGGATAGTAACAGAGACAAGGGACACGATGTTTTTACCCAGGTTCGGGCCCTCTCGATGGAGGTAATACCCTACTGTGCTTGATTAATATTGATGATATGGGTAGTACAAGAGTAGATCTACCACGAGATCAAGGAGGCTAAACCCTAGAAGCTAGCCTATGGTATGATTGTTGTTAGTCCTCGGGACTAAAACCCTCCGGTTTATATAGACACCGGATAGGTTAGGGTTACACGAGTCGGTTACAATGGTAGGAGATCTACATATCCGTATCGCCAAGCTTGCCTTCCACGCCAAGGAAAGTCCCATCCGGACACGGGACGAAGTCTTCAATCTTGTATCTTCATAGTCTTGGAGTCCGACCGTGACGATAGTGAAGGAAATATGCCCTAGAGGCAATAATAAAGTTATTATTTGTTTCCTTATATCATGATAAATGTTTATTATTCATGCTAGAATTGTATTAACCGGAAACATAATACATGTGTGAATACATAGACAAACAGATAGTCACTAGTATGCCTCTACTAGACTAGCTCATTAATCGAAGATGGTTATGTTTTCTAACCATAGACATGTGTTGTCATTTGATTAATGGGATCACATCATTAGGAGAATGATGTGATTGACATGACCCATTCCGTTAGCTTAGCACTTGATCGTTTAGTATATTGCTATTGCTTTCTTCATGACCTATACATGTTCCTGTAACTATGAGATTATGCAACTCCGTTTACGGAGGAACACTTTGGGTACTACCAAACGTCACAACGTAATCGGGTGATTATAAAGGAGTACTACAGGTGTCTCCAAAGGTACTTGTTGGGTTGGCGTATTTGAGATTAGGTTTTGTCACTCCGATTGTTGGAGAGGTATCTCGGGCCTTCTCGGTAATACACATCACATAAGCCTTGCAAGCATTACAACTAATGAGTTAGTTGTGAGATGATGTATTACGGAACGAGTAAAGAGACTTACCGTAACGAGATTGAACTAGGTATTGGACACCGACGATCGAATCTCGGGTAAGTAACATACCGATGACAAAGGAACAACGATATATCGTTATGCGGTTTGACCGATAAAGATCTTCAGAGAATATGTAGGAACCAATATGGGCATCCAGGTTCCGCTATTGGTTATTGACCGAGAATGGTTCTAGGTCATGTCTACATAGTTCTCGAACCCGTAGGGTCCGCACGCTTAACGTTTCGATGACAGTTCATTATGAGTTTATAAGTTTTGATGTACAGAAGGTTGTTCGGAGTCCCGGATGTGATCACGGACATGACGAGGAGTCTCGAAATGGTCGAGACATAAAGATTGATATATTGGAAGCCTATGTTTGGACTTGGGAAAGGTTCCGGATGAAAACAGGAAGTTACCGGAACACCGGGGTTACGGATCCCCGGGGGTCAATGGGCCTTGATGGGCCATAGGGAGAAGAGGAAGGGCGGCCAGGGCAGGCCGCGCCCCTCCCCTCTAGTCCGAATAGGACAAGGAGAGGGGCGGCGCCTTCCCTCTTCCCTCCCCAATCCTATTCCAACTAGGAAGGGGAGTCCTACTCCCGGTGGGAGTAGGACTCCTCCAGCGCCTTCTTGGGCTGGCCGCACCCCCTTGCTCCTTTATATCTACGGGGCAGGGGGCACCCCAGACACACAAGTTGATCTACGGATCGTTCCTTAGCCGTGTCGGTGCCCCCTCCACCATATTCCACTTCGGTCATATCGTCATGGAGCTTAGGCGAAGCCCGCGCCGGAGAAGTCATATCGTCGCGAGCTGGGCGAAGCCCTCGTCGGTGGAGCATCATCATCGTCACCACGCCGTCGTCTTGTGGAACTCATCCCCGACGCTTTGCTGGATCGGATCCGGGGATCGCCATCGAGCTGAGCGTGTGCAGAACTCGGAGGTGCCGTCGTTCGGTGCTTGGATCGGTCGGATCGTGAAGACGTCACGACTACATCAACCGCTTTGTTATAACGCTTCGCTTTCGGTCTCACGAGTGCGTGGACGCACACTCTCCTCTCGTTGCTATGCCATCACCATGGTCTTGTGTGTGCGTAGGAATTTTTTGAAATTACTCGTTCCCCAACAAAGTCATCCGAGCCTGGTTTTATGCGTTGATGTCATATGCACGAGTAGAACACAAGTGAGTTGTGGGCGATATAAGTCATACTGCTTACCAGCATGTCATACTTTGGTTGGCGGTATTGTGAGATGAAGCGGCCCGACCGACATTACGCCAGACGCTTACGCGAGACTGGTTTCACCGCTTGAGCACTAGTTGCTTAAAGGTGACCGGCGGGTGTCCGTTTCTCTCACTTTAGTTGAACCGAGTGTGGCTCGCCTGGTCCTTGCGAAGGTTAAAACAGCACCAACTTGACAAACTATCGTTGTGGTTTTGATGCGTAGGGAAGAACGGTTCTTGCTCAGCCCGTAGCAGCCACGTAAAACTTGCAACAACAAAGTAGAGGACGTCTAACTTGTTTTTGCAGGGCATGTTGTGATGTGATGTGGTCAAGACGTGATGCTATATTTTATTGTATGAGATGATCATGTTTTGTAACCAAGTTATCGGCAATCGGCAGGAGCCATATGGTTGTCGCTTTATTGTATGAAATGCAAAGCCATGTAATTGCTTTACTTTATCACTAAGCAGAGCGATAGTCGAGAAGCAATAGTTGGCAAGACGACAACGATGCTACGATGGAGATCAAGGTGTCGCGCGGTGACGATGGTGATCATGACGGTGCTTCGGTGATGGAGATCACAAGCACAAGATGATGATGACCATATCATATCACTTATATTGATTGCATGTGATGTTTATCCTTTATGCATCTTATCTTGCTTTGATTGACGGTAGCATTATAAGATGATCTCTCACTAAAATTATCAAGAAGTGTTCTCCTTGAGTATGCACCGTTGCGAAAGTTCTTCGTGCTGAGACACCACGTGATGATCGGGTGTGATAGGCTCTACGTTCAAATACAACGGGTGCAAAACAGTTGCACGCGAATACTCAGGTTAAACTTGACGAGCCTAGCATATAACAGATATGGCCTCGAACACGGAGACCGAAAGGTCGAACGTGAATCATATAGTAGATATGATCAACATAGTGATGTTCACCATTGAAACTACTCCATCTCACATGATGATCGGACATGGTTTAGTTGATTTGGATCACGTAATCACTTAGATGACTAGAGAGATGTCTGTCTAAGTGGGAGGTTTTAATATGATTAATTAAACTTAAATTTATCATGAACTTAGTACCGATAGTATTTTTGCTTGTCTATGTTTCTCTGTAGATAGATGGCTCGTGCTGTTGTTCCGTTGAATTTTAATGCGTTCCTTGAGAAAGCAAAGTTGAAAGATGATGGTAGCAATTACACGGACTGGGTCCGTAATTTGAGGATTATCCTCATTGCTGCACGGAAGAATTACGTCCCGAAGCACCGCTGGGTGCCGAACCTCTTGCAGAGCAACGCCGAAGTTGTGAACGTCTGGCGAGCAAAGCTGATGACTACTCGATAGTTCATGTGCCATGCTTTACGGCTTAGAACCGGTCTTCAACGACGTTTTGAACGTCATGGAGCATATGAGATGTTCCAGGAGTTGAAGTTAATATTTCAAGCAAATGCCCGGATTGAGAGATATGAAGTCTCCAATAAGTTCTATAGCTGCAAGATGGAGGAGAATAGTTACACGGTGAACATATACTCAAAATGTCTGGGTATAATAATCACTTGATTCAACTAGGAGTTACTCTTCCGGATGATAGTGTCATTGACAGAATTCTCCAATCACGCCACCAAGCTACAAGAGCTTCGTGATGAACTATAATAAGCAAGGGATGACCAAAACAATTCCCGAGCTCTTCGCAATGCTAAAAGCATGGAGGTAGAAATCAAGAAAGAGCATCAAGTGTTGATGGTCAACAAGACCACTAGTTTCAAGAAAAGGGCAAAGGAAAGAAGAAGGGAACTTCAAAAGAACAGCAAGAAAGTTGTTGCTCAAGAGAAGAAACCCAAGTCTGGACCTAAGCCTGAAATCGAGTGTTTTACCGCAAGCAAACCGGACACTAGAAGCGGAACTGCCCCAAGTATTTGGCGGATAAGAAGGATGGCAAGGTGATCAAAGGTATATGTGATATACATGTTATTGATGTGTACCTTACTAATACTCGCAGTAGTACCTGGGTATTTGATACTGGTTCATTGCTAATATTTGCAACTCAAACAGAACTACGGATTGCGAAGATTGGCTAAGGACGAGGTGACGATCGCGTGGGAAATGGTTCCAAAGTCGATGTGATCGCGGTCGACACGCTACCTCTACATCTACCATCGGGATTAGTTTTAGACCTAAATAATTGTTATTTGGTGCCGCGTTGAGCATGAACATTATATCTGGATCTTGTTTGATGCGAGACGGTTATTCATTTAAGACAGAGAATAATGGTTGTTCTATTTATATGAATAATATCTTTTATGGTCATGCACCCTTGAAGAGTGGTCTATTTTATTGAATCTCGATAGTAGTAGTACACATATTCATAGTGTTGAAACCAAAAGATGCAGAGTTGATAATGATAATGCAACTTATTTGTGGCACTGCCGCTTGGGTCATATCGATGTAAAGCGCATGAAGAAACTCCATCTTGATGGGCTTCGGAATCACTTGGTACTTGCGAACCATGCCTCATGGGCAAGATGACTAAAACGCCGTTCTCGGAACTATGGAGCGAGCAACTGATTTGTTGGAAATCATACATCCGATGTTTGTGGTCCAATGAATGTTGAGGCACGCGGCGGTATCGTTATTTTCTCACCTTCACAGATGATTTGAGCAGATATGGGTATATCTACTTAATGAAACACAAATCTGAAACATTTGAAAAGTTCAAAGAATTTCAGAGTGAAGTGGAAAATCATCGTAACAAGAAAATAAAGTTTCTACGATCTGATCGTGGAGGAGAATATTTGAGTTACGAGTTTGGTTTACATTTGAAACAATGTGGAATAGTTTCAGCAACTCACGCCACCCGAACACCACGGAGAAATGGTGTGTCCGAACGTCGTAATCGTACTTTACTTGATATGGTGTGATCTATGATGTCTCTTATTGATTTACCGCTATCGTTTTGGGGATATGCTTTAGAGACGACCGCATTCACGTTAAATAGGGCACCATCTAAATCCGTTGAGACGACACCGTATGAACTGTGGTTTGGCAAGAAACCAAAGTTGTCGTTTCTTAAAGTTTGGGGCTGCGATGCTTATGTGAAGAAACTTCAACCAGATAAGCTCGAACCCAAATCGAGAAATGTGTCTTCATAGGATACCCAAAGGAGACTGTTGGGTACACTTTCTATCACAGATCTGAAGGCAAGATTTTCGTTGCTAAATTCGGATCCTTTCTAGAGAAGGAGTTTCTCTCGAAAGAAGTGAGTGGGAGGAAAGTAGAACTTGATGAGATAATCAGATCTCATCCCTTATTGGAAGGTAGTTCATCACAAGAAACGGTTCTGTGACAACTACACCAATTAGTGAGGAAACTAATGATGTTGATCATGAAACTTCAGATCAAGTTACTCTTGAACTCGTAGGTCAACCAGAGTAAAATACGCACTGAGTGGTACGGTAATCCTATTCGGAAGTCATGTTACTTGACCATGGCGAACCTACAAACTATGAAGAAGCGATGGTGAGCCCAGATTCATGAAATGGCTGGAAGCCATGAAATCTGAGATGGGATCCATGTATGAAAACAAAGTATGGACTTTGGTTGACTTGCCCGATGGTCGGCAAGCCATTGAGAATAAATGGATCTTTAAGAAGAAGACTGACGCCGATGGTAATGTAACTATCTATAAAGCTCGACTTGTTGCAAAAGGTTTTCGACAAGTTCAAGGGGTTGACTACGATGAGACTTTCTCACCCGTAGCGATGCTTAAGTCTGTCTGAATCATGTTAGCAATTGCCGCATTTTATGATTATGAAATTTGGCAAATGGATGTAAAAACTGCATTCTTGAATGGATTTCTAGAAGAAGAGTTGTATATGATGCAACCAGAAGGTTTTGTTGATCCAAAGGGCGCTAACAAAGTGTGCAAGCTCCAGCGATCAATTTATGGTCTGGTGCAAGCCTCTCGGAGTTGGAATAAATGCTTTGATAGTGTGATCAAAGCATATGGTTTTATACCGACTTTTGGAGAAGCCTGTATTTACAAGAAAGTGAGTGGGAGCTCTGTAGCATTTCTGATATTATATGTGGACGACATATTATTGATTGGAAATGATATAGAATTTCTGGATAGCATAAAAGGATACTTGAATAAAAGTTTTCAATGAAAGACCTCGTGAAGCTGCTTACATATTGGGCATCAAGATCTATAGAGATAGATCAAGACGCTTAATTGGACTTTCACAAAGCACATACCTTGATAAAGTTTTGAAGAAGTTCAAAATGGATCAGGCAAAGAAAGGTTTTTACCTGTATACAAGGTGTAAGATTGAGTCGACTCAATGCCCGACCACAGCAGAAGATAGAGAGAAATGAAAGATGTTCCTATGCTTCAGCCATAGGCTCTATCATGTATGCAATGCTGTGTACCAGACCGACGATGCTTAGCTGTAAGCTTGGCAGGAAGGTACCAAAGTAATCCAGAGTGGATCATCGGACAGCGGTCAAGAACATCCTGAAATACCGAAAAGGACTAAGGATATGTTTCTCGTATATGGAGGTGACAAAGAGCTAGTCGTAAATGGTTACGTCGATGCAAGCTTTGACACTGATCCGGACGATTCTAAATCGCAAATCGGATACGTATTTTTATTAAACGGTGGAGCTGTCAGTTGGTGCAGTTCTAAACAAAGCGTCGTGGCGGGATCTACATGTGAAGCGGAGTACATAGTTGCTTGGAAGCAGCAAATGAAGGAGTCTGGATGAAAGAGTTCATTTCGATCTAGGTGTCATACCTAGTGCATCGGGACCAATGAAGATCTTCGTGACAATCTTGGTGCAATTGCCTTGGCAAAGGAATCCAGATTTCACAAGAGGACCAAGCATATCAAGAGACGCTTCAATTCCATTCGGGACCAAGTCCAAGTGGGAGACATAGAGATTTGCAAAATACATACGGATCTGAATGTTGCGACCCGTTGACTAAGCCTCTTCCACGAGCAAAACATGATCAGCACCAAGACTCCATGGGTGTTAGAATCATTCTTGTGTAATCTAGATTATTGACTCTAGTGCAAGTGGGAGACTGAAGGAAATATGCCCTAGAGGCAATAATAAAGTTATTATTTATTTCCTTATATCATGATAAATGTTTATTATTCATGCTAGAATTGTATTAACCGGAAACATAATACATGTGTGAATACATAGACAAACAGATAGTCACTAGTATGCCTCTACTAGACTAGCTCATTAATCGAAGATGGTTATGTTTTCTAACCATAGACATGTGTTGTCATTTGATTAATGGGATCACATCATTAGGAGAATGATGTGATTGACATGACCCATTCCGTTAGCTTAGCACTTGATCGCTTAGTATATTGCTATTGCTTTCTTCATGACCTATACATGTTCCTGTAACTATGAGATTATGCAACTCCGCTTACGGAGGAACACTTTGGTACTACCAAACGTCACAACGTAATCGGGTGATTATAAAGGAGTACTACAGGTGTCTCCAAAGGTACTTGTTGGGTTGGCGTATTTGAGATTAGGTTTTGTCACTCCGATTGTCGGAGAGGTATCTCTGGCCTTCTCGGTAATACACATCACATAAAGCCTTGCAAGCATTACAACTAATGAGTTAGTTGTGAGATGATGTATTACTGAACGAGTAAAGAGACTTACGATAACGAGATTGAACTAGGTATTGGATACCGACAATCGAATCTCGGGTAAGTAACATACCGATGACAAAAGGAACAACGATATCGTTATGCGGTTTGACCGATAAAGATCTTCAGAGAATATGTAGGAACCAATATGGGCATCCAGGTTCCGCTATTGGTTATTGACCGAGAATGGTTCTAGGTCATGTCTACATAGTTCTCGAACCCGTAGGGTCCGCACGCTTAACGCTTCGATGACAATTCATTATGAGTTTATAAGTTTTGATGTACGAAGGTTGTTCGAGTCCCGGATGTGATCACGGACATGACGAGGAGTCTCAAATGGTCGATACATAAAGATTGATATATTGGAAGCCTATGTTTGACTTGGAAAGGTTCCGGATGAAAACAGGAAGTTATTCGAACACCGGGTTACGGAACCCCGGGGGTCAATGGGCCTTGATGGGCCATAGGGAGAAGAGGAAGGCCGGCCAGGGCAGGCCGCGCGCCTCCTCCCCTCTAGTCCGAATAGGACAAGGAGAGGGGGCGCCCCCTTCCCTCTTCCCCTCCCAATCCTATTCCAACTAGGAAAGGGGGAGTCCTACTCGGTGGGAGTAGGACTCCTCAGCAGCGCCCCTTGGGCTGGCCGCACCCCTTGCTCCTTTATATACGGGGGCAGGGGGCACCCCAGACACACAAGTTGATCTACGGATCGTTCCTTAGCCGTGTCGGTGCCCCTCCACCATATTCCACTTCGGTCATATTGTCGCGAGCTTAGGCGAAGCCCTGCGCCGGAGAAGTCATATCGTCGCGGAGCTTAGGCGAAGCCCTGCGTCGGTGGAGCATCATCGTCGTCACCACGCCGTCGTGCTGATGGAACTCATCCCCGACGCTTTGCTGGATCGGATCCCGGGGATCGTCATCGAGCTGAACGTGTGCAGAACTCGGAGGTGCCATACGTTCGGTGCTTGGATCGGTCGGATCGTGAAGACATATGACTACATCAACCGCGTTGTTATAACGCTTCGCTTTCGGTCTCACGAGGGTACGGGACGACACTCTCCCCTCTCGTTGCTATGCCATCACCATGGTCCTGTGTGTGCGTAGGAATTTTTTTTGAAATTACTACGTTCCCCAACAGATAGTCCGGCTATCCGGACACCCCCTAGTCCGGGACTCCAAGCAACAACTTGAGAGCCAGGCATAGCGGATTCACTCCCTGGTCATCGAAACCATGGCAATTCCACAACAACTGGATTAGGCCTTCACCTTCACCGCAAGGGGCCGAACCTGTATAAACTCACTGCGTCCTTTGTCCACTTTAACCAATTTAAGTTAACCCGTCGCGATGGCTCCACGACTAAGTCCTTTCACTAGGACATCTGCCATGACAAAACCATGACACTCTCGATGTGAATACATTAACGTGGAATTTGACTTCTGAGCGCCACGATAATTGTGTGCCATGTTTGGGTCTAATATTCCCTATACGGTGGGTAACGCCACCACCAACCTTTCTTGAAGATTTTCATTTGGCGTCTTGATTGCTTTATCATCATCATTTGTTTGTCTTCAACATTGATTTGACTTCAAAGTTTATCTTCGCAATGTTGATTTGGTCTTCACTATATATATCTGTGTGTGTGTGTGCGTATGTTTTGTCCTCTACAGCATTCACTTATAGTATGTCTTCAAGTTGCTATTTTATGCACTAAGTGAATGAGATCGGACCCTAACCCCTTCTGTGCTTATCCCTCAAATTCTCTCTGTCTCTTCGAATGCATTCTGTTGACACGTGTTGAATGTTTTTACTGTGTCCTTGTCACCTGAAGATACACAGACACACATTTAAAACTATTTTTAATGTTCTTACCCTTTTTGCCTGAATACCGGAGAAGCTGGAACGGCCGCCCAACAAACCAGGCGTGTGTGGGTTCGTGGCTCAACCCTCAATAAGTTGCATGTTTGCCACGTGTCCTTCAGATGTGAACCGCTAGGGGCACCTGCATAATTGCACTGCGCCGCCCCTCCTCCTTATAAATACTTCTCCCCTCGCGGTCATTATCTCTTCTGCCCTCACCGTCCCTCTCAAACCCTAGTGTAAGTGCATCTAGTTCCACCCCTAGTTGGTTTTGGAGTATTGACGACAAACCTGGTTGAGAGACTAATGTGTTTGTGAGAATTACAGGATAACACAAGTAGTAGTCCCTCATTGATTCGGTTTACCTACCGGAGATGACCCCTAAAAATGTATGAAGACATTGAAGACAATGGTGGTATGTGAAGATATTCACATTGAAGACTATGACAAGAGAAGGCATCACGTGAAGACTATGGAGTGCGAAGACTTAGTCATTTCGTTATTTCCTTTTTCTTCTTTGTTGAGTCATAGGAACCACCGTACTATTAAGTGGGGTCCCAGTGAACATAGTCAGAGTGACTGAAGTGATGCTCAACCAAATCCTATGTCTTCGAGCAAAGACAATGAGAGCAAATCTTATCCAGAGCTGGATGAGTCAGGCTTACTTGTAGCCCAATTCAAGCTGACGCGTGTGTTTGAAATCTAACCGTTGGAACACGTGTCAGTTCCTTAGTGACCCAGGGTCATTTCGGACAAATCAGGTCGGGTTGCCTAGTGGCTGTAAATAGCCCACCCCCTACACCATAAATTGGTGGCTGCTCAGAGTTAGTGCATGGGTTTTGTCGTTTGAGAGCAACCCACCTCCGAAGCTTTTGAGAGAGACAAATCCTTGCGAAGACAAAGCCCAAACACCTAGAGCCAAAGAGTGTTAGGCATCACTGAAGTCTTTCTGCTCAAGTGACTGAAGACCTGTTACACTTGAGGACTGTGAATCCTCCAAATGGTTAGGCGTCACGCTCTGGCGTCCCAAGAGTCATTGTGGATCGCCGGTGAACGAAGTCTGTGAAGGTTTGGAAGTCTACCTTGAAGACTTACCAGAGTGATTGGGCGAGGTCTTGGTGTCCTTAGCTCAAGGGGAATAAGGTGAAGACACGGTCTTCTGAGTTAAATCTCAGCCTCCCTAACCAGACGTACAGTTGTCACAGCAACTGGAACTGGTCCAACAAATCCTTGTCCTCACCAAGTGACTGGGTTCTATCCTCTCCCTCTCTTTACCTATAGTTTGTCTTTGTAAAGTCATTGCCTGTTTGCACTACCTGTTTGACTTCACTGTGTGACTACTATTGTTGTTTGGCTTCATACCATCTTCCATCCTGGTCACTACTACCTAGCTACTATTAGTCTTCGTGCTTTCACTTCATTGGATACTTGTCTATGGCTTGTCTAGTGTAGTCTACCTTCCACTGCATGTCAATAGGTTCATTTCTATTGTTTGTCTTCGGAACTCCCATGTTTTGAAGACTTTCATAAAAATCGCCTATTCACCCCCCCCCCTCTAGTCGATAACTAGCACTTTCAATTGTTAGTAGAGCAAGTTACTCCCTTGTTCTGTGTGATTCGGTTTAACCACCTGGAGTTTTAGCTATGTCGACTGCAGGGATAATCAAAGTCTCCGCTGCGTTCCCCGTCTTCGATGGAACTGGATATCCCTATTGGAAGAATAATATGCGCATGCATCTTGAAGCCATTGATGTCGACCTCTGGTATGTCGTCAAGAATGGTGTTCCCAAGACTGGTGAAGGTGTCACCCCTGCTGATGTCAAGAAGTTCATTCAACTAGATTATACTGCCAAGAACATCATCTGTGGTCATCCGACCAAAGGACAGTATGGCCATGTGAGTGCTCTGGAAACGTCCAAGCTAGTCGGGGACTGGCTCTCCAAGGTCAACGAAGGCGTCTCAACCCAGAGAGATCAAAGGATCAGTGTTCTTCGCAACCTCTTCAACCGCTTCAAGAGAAACGACAATGAGAATGTCCAGCTCACGTTTGATCGCCTCACTGACATCACAAATGAGCTTCGTGCTGTCGGCACCACTGAGATCACCAAGCATGAAAGACACTCCTGAGATCACTTGACAGCTCATTCGACACCCTTGCCCTGATGATACAAGAATGCCCTGACTACAAGACACTCGATCCGTCTGACATACTTGAGAGGCTCAACACACATGAGTTCCAACTATCTGAGAAAAGAGATATCTATGGTCCCAACTATGGCCAAACTCGTGCTTTGAAGGCAAAAACTGTTTCCTCATCTGAGGAAGAATCTGACTGCAATTCTGGTGATCCTGAAGACATTGGAAAGGAGCTTGCTATGCTTGTGAAGAAGTTCCAGAAGTTCACTAAGAAGAAGGGCTTCAGAAAGTCTTCATGATCCAGCTCAAGAAATGATGAAGCTTCCACTCATGATTACAAGAAGAGAACATGTCAAAAGTGAAAGAAACCTGGTTCTCTACATCTCTGAGTGTCCACAGTGGGACAATGAGAACAATAAGAAGAAGAAGAGCAAGGAGTATGATTCTGATGACAAGAAGAAGAAGAAATCCTCAAAGTCTTCTTGCAAGTCTTCGTCCAAGTCTTCATCACATAAGAAGAGCTCATCTGGCAAGGCTCGTGCTTTTGTTGGCAAGGAGATGGATTCAGAGGAGGAGTCTGCTTCAGAGGAGGCGGAGGTGGAGTCTGAGGAGGAGTCCAACCCTGGTGTTGCAAGTCTGGCTCTAGCTACAGCCTATGTTGCCAAGTCCATCTTCAACACTGAAGACAATGGCCCCGTCACCAACGCTGATGCTAATGACAAGGACGACTCTGCTCCCACCTACTGCTTCATGGCACGTGGTGCCAAGGTAAAATCACGCGATGCTTACTTTCAAACATCAAGTGAAGATGACTCTGATTGTGAATCCAAACCCAGCTACAAAACACTTGCTAAAATTGCAACTTAACAACAGAAAGCTATTGAACACACTCAAAAACTGTTAGACAAAAGCGATGACCTGTTGGACGCGGAAATGACCCGATCTCAGTCCTTAATTGAAGACATAAAAAATCTTCATGTTAAGTACCAGGAACTTGAAAGTCGTCATGAAACGCTCTCAACCACTCATGAAAAGCTTTCCTATGATTATCTTCAAAGGAAGCAAGAGCTTGAGAAATTGAGAGCGGCTCATGAAGATCTTCAAAAAGAGAATGAGTCACTTCGCGCTCAACAGATTAGTCCTCTCAGGAAGGATTTGAACCACCATGTGTAAAATGCCTCGAGCGTGATAACGCTACTTCTGTTGCTGAATGTTCTACTGCTGCTACTGTAGCAATATCTTCAACTGTTGATGTGGTAACTAACCCCTCTGCTGAGGATGCCACCACTAGTGCTGATGACAATGCTAGGTTGAAGACATTGCTTGAAACAAGGATGTACAAAAGTCTCATAGGGCATCAGACACTGTGCGATGTCCTCAAAAAGCAGATTCTGAACCAAAACCCTAGGAAAGAGAGTGTTGGGCTCGAAAGGAAAATGAACGTTGATGGTTCTTACTGGAAGCCTTAGCAGTACCCCAAAACCACATGGGTTGCTGCAAAGGAACCTTCAGTGGATCCATCCACCTTATCTGGCTTCACTTGTGCTAACCCTATTATCATTGATGAATCTTTGATGCAAACTATAAACTGTTTAAGAATCAGAATGGTGAAGTGCTTGCCAGGTACATTGGTACTAACTGCAAGAATGGACCACCCATGAAGAAGATCTGCGTTCCCAAAAGTTTTCTTGAGAATCTTCCAGTAAATGTAATCATGACACCACCTGGGAAGAAGACAAAACACTGACCAAAGGCTTCATATGGTCCAAAGGCTTCATACAGACAGAGGACTCACCTGAGTCACCCTAACGCCAATGTTTTGCAGGGAAATCATACTCAAACTTATGAATATGAGCGTGTTTCTTCAAACCGCTATGTTCATAAAACTAAGAACTTTTCTGCTTATTCATATGAATATCATTCATCTCCTGTAAGGCTATTCACCAGGGCTCCAAAGTCGAAGTTCTCAGATGCCGCACTTAGACTCGTTGCTTCTAAGCCACCCCTGAAGATGTGGGTGGTTAAGAAGAATTAACTTTCTTTTGTAGGGGAAGGTCTCCAGCCGGAAATCAAAGGCGCCTGATGCTAATGCTGGGGACCTAAAACATCTTGTAGGGTGCAAGATCAAATGCCCAAATGGTCTTACTATGTATATTGTTCCTAAATCGCTTGCCAATCATCCTATCAGTCCTAATCTTGATATGAGCTTTGATAATCCTCTTGTGCGTCAAATGTTTATGCTTCACAATGCTCTTGGTGAAGCCTATCCCCCTAACTGTACTGTAGGGTATGACACCTCATGCTTCAGAATGGATTATGGACAGCGGATGCAGTAATCATATGACTGGTGATCGAAGTCTTCTCATGGACTCAACCTTACGTCCATCTGACAAGAGTCACATCACATTTGCTGACACTGGTAAAAGCAAGGTATTGGGTCTAGGTAGAGTTGCAATCTCAAAGGTTCAGCACATGTATAAAGTGATGCTTGTTGAATCCCTTGGTTTCAACTTAATGTCTGTCTCAATGCTTTGTGACTTGAACATGATTGCGATATTTGGAAAATATCGTTGCCTTGTATTAACGGAATCTGACAAGTCTCTAATCTTTGAAGGGTATCGGAAAGATGATCTCATACATGGTAGATTTCTCAAATAGACTATTACCTTGTTTGCAGAACATCCCAAATTTTCAATTTGGAATGTTATACATTAGGTCATCATGCATATCATATTTTCTCGCATTTTCCGATCCTAGAAATTTCACGCAACTCAAGGACCCTCGGAGAGAGTTGGAAGTTTCAAAATTTTCATATTTGGGAATTCTCAAATTTTGAAAATAGGATCATTGGATTATTTAATTATCTTCATAAAGTTTTTCCTATAAAAATATTTTGAGAGGGAATAATATGACTTTCCCAAACAATTAGGAAAAATGAAGATATTATAAATAAACCAAATTTGGTTTTGGAAGATTTATTTTGCTTAGGCAAAATGAGCATTTAAAAATTTATGCATGTTTGCTGTTTTAAAGTTCATTTTGTTCGACTCATTTTAGGAGTCGGGAAAATTTGTTTTATTTAATTTGGAGTTCATTTGGTATTTTTTTTATTCGTTTTGGTTTAAGTTTATTTTAAAAAAATTCGCCCCCCACTGAGGCCCACTGCCCAGCCAGTGCCCTGCCCAGCCAGCCTGCCCACCTCCTCCTCCTCCTCACACACGCCAAGGCGGTGTCCCCCGCCACAGACGGCAGCCGCCCGCCCGAGTCCCGCCCGACCCGGCCTCCCTTGCCCCCTCCCAAGCCGCCCCTCCCCCCTCTTTATAACCGCCCCCCCTCTCTCTCATCCCAGCCCCACTGAGCCGCCCGCCACCAGCGCCCGACGCCGAACCCGCCGCCCGCCGTGGGCGCCGCCAGCGCCGCCCGCTCGCCGCCAGCCGCCGCCTCGGCGGGACCCGCCGCCCTCGCCCGAGCCTCGCTGACCCGCCGACCTCGCCCGAGAGCCACCGAGGTAGCCGCCCGCCCGCCTCCCGATCCGGTTTCCACCTTGAACCGATCCGGTTTTATTTAAAAAAATATGTTGGTTTTTTTTTAAAAACCTAGATTGGTTTTTTTTTTTTTTTTTATTTAACGAACGCTCACCGAACTGCTCGTTTCAATGAACGCGTTCGTTGGATTCGTTTCATAACGAACGTCCGCTATTTAACCCGCTCGCTGTTTTTCTTTTAATCGGATTTAATCCGTTATTTTTCGATTTGATTTGAGATCCGATTTTCAAAACTGTTTTATTTCATGCTCGCTTATCGAATCGGGTGATTCAAGCGCTGAGTTTCAGAATGAAACCACCGTTCCGACTACCCTACTTTCACAGAGTTTTGCCACTGTGAAATTTTGACCTAATTTCAGATTGCTAAACCAAGTCGTTCTCCCTCGAGTTTCGACTTTCGGAGTTTATTTTGATTCGATTCTTTTGCAACCAGGGTTCTTAAGTTGAACTTTCTGGTTAGATCTTTTATTCGAGATTTCCCGTGCATTAGATGAGTACTTATTGTATGCTTGTTGTTTGTCTCTGTTAGATCACCCGGTGCGCCGCTTGTTACTTCAATCTCTAGGACTCATGGATCATCGGCAAGGCAAGTAACACTTTGATCATACTCTTCTCATACCCAGTTTTTATGCATTAGATCTATTCCTCAAACACTTGCATGATTAGGATCTAATTAAATTGTGGGTTTGGGAAGTAGATTGAGGTAGTACCTATTACTGTTTTACTTATGAAACCTTGGGAGTTACTTCTCGTTGCTTGTTCATGCCATGCTATGCTAGTAGACGTGGATTGGGTGAGTGAATATCCATGACAGATGTGAGATTGTTAATTAATGGTTTATCTAAGGTGGCAACCTAAACACACATCTGGGTGGATTGAGGCACCGTGTTTCCATCAGACTTGCTGTATTTCTTCGGACCGCCACCTGTGCTCTAAGGGATCATAAGATTATTCAAACTGAAACTTCCGTGTGCAGCCACAAGCCAATTATGGGCTCTGGCGTAGTTGACTAAGTCGTCACGAACTCTTACGGGTAGGCTAGCTGATGTAGGGGATGTAGGTTGGTACGGTCTACCCACATGTAAGGTGCTAGCGCTTCGAAAGACTATGTCTCGGTCATCCGCTTCTCAAACACCATGTAGTCACGAGAACCAAGCGGAGGCGATCGAGTCTTGTGGGGAAAAGTCGCAAACCTCTGCAGAGTGTATAAACTAATCATGATTAGCCGTGTCCCGGTTATGGACAATTTGAGTATCCTGTAATTGAATATCATGTGAATCTCAACATGTTACTTCTAAATAAAAGTTATTGGGTTTTGATGAGTACTTTTAATTGGGATTGAGGATGCTGTCAACCATTCTCAATGTTTAACAACCACCATGATAGTTAAATAAAATTATTCCTTTGATGTAGGGAAAATCAGCTTTATGCAAATGTAAATCAGAGAGCCTTACCACCAGCCATATATGCATGTAGTATAGGCTTATTCATTCATTGCTCTTATGTGTTACATTGCCAAAGATATTCCATGTGTTGACCCGTTTTGGGCTGCAACTTTTCACGCTGCGCACTTTTCGATTTACGAGTAAGGTGTTAGGTCGTGGTTCTATACTCAGTGATGCCGTTGGAGTTGATGGACTCGCTTATCTTCCAAGCCTTCCGCTGTTATTATTAGATGGCCTTAAGCCATATTATTGTATTCAGTTCCCTTGTGGACAACGATGTAATAAGTGTGTGATTGCTACTCTGCTATAAATCCTTCGGCATCTTGTGTGGTGTCAGCATTCGATCCAGGATGACACCGAGCGCAGAGACTTGATCCATTTGGGTCTGGTCGCTCAGAGAATGGTATCGAGCACACACTGATCGTAGGGACACGACCACTAAGTTAAAGCCATAGATCACTCTCTTCCCATTTTCTAACTCCTCATCTTTTCTACTCTCTTTAGGATGACGGACGCGAAGATCAAGTACACCCAACCGGATGAAGGCACACCTTTTGGATTTCACTTGAAGGAAGTTACTAAGTACCGAACATTGACTACCAAGCTTCACGGGACTTTCAACGCCACTCTGCTCAAGAGGAGCGCTGAAGATTCATGCTCACGCTCCAGAAAGACATTCGCCCCAATCACCAAGCCTATAGATAGTGTTTTCATTGCACCAACTTGGAGTCAGGAAAGAGCATGGCAGCTCACATCACCATGGGACGATTGGAGAAGTTTATCAAGAAGACCTCAAGGACACCATCTACCAGATTTGCGGACGCCGAGATGACAACTGGGGCGTCGTCAACACCAAGAAGGATAGGTCCATTGCAGCTTTCATCCAGAGTTAAACCAGCACATTCGACGCCAGAGAACCAAATGTGCAATGACATGTTGGAGTTGCGAAAGACGAAGGAAGGATCATCGAACCGAAGAAGAACTAAAGACTACACGCAAGGACTACATGGACGAGATCGTAGCTCGGCAAGACACAATAACGATCTTAAGTACGAGATCAAGAGCTCAAGAAGAAGTTGGCGCCAGAATGAAGACCAGTATGTCGAATACCCAATCGACTACATCAACATCGACGACACAGATTCGGATCCAAGTGAACCCGACTTTGAAGACGGTCGAGCGGACATCATGGAGTCTTCCACGGTTCAAATTAGTAGAAGTCCCCACATATTAGTAGTATTCCTCCATGTAAACATTATAGCACACGCACTTTTGCGATAGTTAGATCGTTGTAAGCCCTTGTTTGATTGAATGAAGTGATTTTGTGTGTTTTGCTCATGTGCATTGGGTAGTGATTCCCTTAGACCTCATTCTATTCTACATTCTCTTCTTTTCTAAACCCATCAGATGCCTCCGAGACGCGACCCGGATTCGCTTTTCCGCCAGAGATCACCCAATTGATCCAGCAGCAGAATACCCTGATTCAAACATTGGTGCGTAACAACAACAACAACAACCCACCGCCACCACCACCACCGCGGATCATCGACTCGCTTCCTTAGACTGAACCCGCCGTGTATTCCAAAGAGCACCGAGCCGATTGTAGCAGATGACCGGCTCCGCAAGATAGGAAGGAGCTGACCACGCAGGATGCACAGATGGTGAAAGAGTGAAGTTTGCAGACATCAGCTTGAAGGACCCGCAGCGAAGATGGTGGGAGAATTTCACAGCCACTTACCCGTGAGACACCGCCACATGGGACCAGTTTCAGCAAGCTTTTCAGACTGCCCATGTTTCAGCAGGAGCCATGGCTATGAAGAAGCGTGAGTTTCGCAACTTACGCCAAGGAGGAAGGACTGTTGGCAAGACGGATGACTTTAGCAAATTAGCACGTTATGCCCCGGATGACGCTAAGGCGGATGCAGCTAAACAGAGAAGTTTCTAGAAGGACTGAATGATGAGTTCAGATGCCGTTGATGGTAGCAAGTTTCAACAACTACCAGGAGTTAGTAGACCGAGCTCTCATGATTGAAGGAAGCAGCAGAATTGAGAACTGCAAGCGGAAGTATGGACAAGGGAAGTATAACTCGATCCCAGCAGAAGCCTCGTTATACCCCTAAATCAGGAATTCAGTTTCAGATACCCATGGAGGAGGTAATTCAGATAACCATAATGGCACCAAGAATGGGAACGGAATGGAGGAAGCAACGGACAGAACCGCACCAACCCGCTCTACACCATCCAAGGTAGACCTGAGTCACATTACTTGCTTTAAGTGCCGCAAGATGGGCATTATGCAAATGACTGCCTGTAGGCCGAATGGAAATGGCAATGGAAGCTCGAAAGAAGCCCAACCCTTTCAACAGGGGACAAGTGAACCACATTGATGTGGAGGAGGTTGAAGATCAGCCCGATGCAAGAATCGGTAAGTTTTGGTTAAGTCATTTATCGCAGTTGTTCTTTTTGATACTGGTGCATCGCATTCATACATATCAAGGGATTTGTGGATAAGTACAAGTTACCAACCCAAGCCCTTAGGTCACCCATGCTAGTAACCTCACCCGAGCAGAGTACATGGCTAGTAAATGGTGTGATCGACCGCCACTAAGGATTGGACACTATGTTTTCCCCTCGCACCTAATAGTTCGGAATCCCAAGGATTGATGTGATATTAGGAATGGATTGGTTATCAAAGTATGGAGGAAAATAGATTGTACCACAAGGTCAATTTTGCTCACCACACCGTAAGGAAGAAGGATTAAGTATTATCACGGCGAGCCGAGGAGACCACAAGTTAATTGCTTATCGTGAGTGGTACAGAAGAAGTACCAGTGGTAAAGGATTATCCCGATGTATTTCCTAAGAGTTGCGGTGAATGCCGCGGATAGAGACATTGAATTTTGATCGAGCTGTTGCCGTGAACAGGCCCGATATCGAAACGATCGTCTGTGATGCCCGCAAAGGATTTGGCGGAAATCAAGAAGCAGATTAAGGAACTATTGAATAAAGGCTTTATTCGCCCAAGTTCTTCACCTTGGGGATCACCCGTTTTATTGGTGGAGAAGAAGGATGGATCGTTGAGAATGGTTGTTGATTACCGTGGATTGAATGAAGTAACAATCAAGAACAAGTACCCACTACCTATGATAAATGATTTGTTTGATCGCTTGCAAGGAGCCAAAGTGTTTTCTAAGATCGACTTGCGATCGTGGTACCATCGATTGAAGATTCGGGAGCAAGACATACCCAAGACAGCTTTTACCACGAGATATGGACCTGTAGGAGTATACCGTTATGTCATTTGACTGACTAACGCACCAGCCTATTTCATGAACCTGATGAACAAAGTGTTTATGGAGTTTTTGGATAAGTTCGTCGTGGTGTTCATTGATGACATTTTAATTTTCTCGAAGAATGAAGAGGAACACAAGGAACATTTGCGATTGGTTTTGGAGAAACTGAGGGAACACCAGTTGTATGCCAAGTTCAGCAAATGTGAGTTTTGGCTAAAGGAAGTTGGATTTCTGGACATGTTATATCCGGAGAAGGGATAGCAGTTGACCCCACAAAGGTTGAGACCAGAACCAAATGGGAAGCACCAACGACAGTTGGAGAAATTCGAGTTTCCTTGGACTCGCAGGATACTACCAAGATTCATTGAGAATTTCTCAAGGATTGCAAAGCCTATGACAGAATTGTTGAAGAAGGAAAACAAATTCATATGGACCGAGGACTGTGAGGCAAGTTTTCAGGAGTTGAAGAAAAGATTGGTTACCTCACCAGTTTTGATATTGCGGATCAAACTAAGGATTATGAGGTGTATTACGGCGCTTCACGCCGAGGACTTGGAGCAGTGCTTATGCAAGAAGGAAGAGTTGTTTCAGATGCTTCACGACAACTTAAGCCCCATGAGTTGAATTATGCCACTCATGATTTGGAGTTAGCAGCCGTTGTGCATGCCTTGAAGACGTGGAGACACTTTCTCATTGGAAATCATTGTGAAGTATATACGGATCACAAGAGTTTGAAGTACATCTTCACCCGTATGAATTGAATCTCGCACAAAGGAGATGGTTAGAGCTTATCAAGGATTATGATATAAGATTGCATTATCACCCCGAAAGGCTAATGTCGAGCGGCGATTGAGCCGTAAGAGCCACGCCAATACCCTAATGATGGGAGGAATACCCAATGAATTAGCCGAGGACCTTCGAGAGCTATGTTTGGAAATAGTTCCTAGAGGCTATGTAGCAGCATTGGAGATTCAATCGACACTAATGGACAAAATCGAGAAGCCCAAAAGGCGATAAGGAAGTTGCCTCTATAAAGGAGAAAATGAGTAAAGGAAAAGCTAAAGGATTTCGAGAGGATGAGCACGATACCCTATGGTTTGAAGACCGTGTTTATGTGCCCAATGACCCGTAGATCGTAGTTGATTTTGCAAGAAGCCCATGATTCACCCTATTCGATTCACCCAGAAATACCAAGATGTATTTGGATTTGAAGAATATTTTCGGTGGACCGGAATGAAGAAGGATATTATGGAGTATGTAGCAGTTTGCGGCGTATGTCGAAAGTAAAGGCGAGAACATCGAAGCCAGCAGGATTGTTACAACCATTGCCGATACCGAATGGAAGTGGGATAAACTAGGCATGGATTTCATCACAGGTTTGCCAAAGACCCGCTCAGATATGACTCGATTTGGGTCATAGTCGACCGTTTGACCAAGGTAGCTCATTTCATTCCAATCAAGACTACCTATAGCAGTGCTAAGTTGGCAAAGATATACATGACCAGAATTGTATGCTTACACGGAGTTCCGAGGAGCATTGTATCGAACATGAGGAACCCAATTTACTTCAAATTTTGGAACCAGTTACACGAAACATTGGGAACCCGATTGAATTCAAGACAGCTTTCCATCCACGCACCGATGGACAGACCGAGAGAGTCAATCAGATTTTGGAGGACATGCCGAGAGCTTGTGCACTAGATTATGGATCTAGTTGGGATGATAATTTGCCGATGCAGAATTTTCCTACAACAACAGCTACCAAACCAGCTTAAAGATGGCACCTTTCGAGGCGCTTGTATGGAAGAAGGTGCAGGACACCATTGTCATGGGACGAAACCGAGATCGCCGCTTATTTGGACCAGATTTGATTAAGGAGTCCGAATGAAAGTTAAGTTGATTCGAGACAGGATCAAGGTAGCCCACCTGCATGTAAGAGCTATGCCGATTCAAAGCGCAGCGATTGAGTATGAAATTGGAGACAGAGTATATCTCGAGTATCCCCGCTCGAGGAGTTAAGCGCTTTGGAGTTAAAGGAAAGTTAGCACCCGCTTCGTTGGACCATATAAGATTTTGCAACGCATGGGAGAAGTTATATAAGTTGGAGTTGCTGTAAGGACTGTCAGAGTTCATGATGTATTCCATGTTTCTCGCTTGAAGAAATGTCACCCGAGATAGCAGAGGTACCGTTAAGAGACACAGTGCACCGAAGCAATTCAGTTGAAGGATGACTTGACATATGAAGAAAAGCCGTTAAGATTCTCGATTATGCCAAAGAGAGTTACCCGCAGCAAGGTTATCAAGTTTTGCAAAGTTCAAGGAGCCACCACACCGAGGATGAAGCCACCGGGAAAGAGAGGAAGTTTTGCTTAAGGACCACCTCACCTATTTTCTAGCCAACCCGAATCTCGAGGGCTAGATTCATCTTATAGGTTTTTGTAACATCCCAAATTTTCAATTTGGAATGTTATACATTAGGTCATCATGCATATCATATTTTCTCGCATTTTTCCGATCCTAGAAATTTCACGCAACTCAAGGACCCTCGAGAGAGTTGGAAGTTTCAAAATTTTCATATTTGGGAATTCTCAAATTTTGAAAATAGGATCATTGGATTATTTAATTATCTTCATAAAGTTTTTCCTATAAAAATATTTTGAGAGGGAATAATATGACTTTCCCAAACAATTAGGAAAAATGAAGATATTATAAATAAACCAAATTTGGTTTTGGAAGATTTATTTTGCTTAGGCAAAATGAGCATTTTAAAATTTATGCATGTTTGCTGTTTTAAAGTTCATTTTGTTCGACTCATTTTTAGGAGTCGGGAAAATTTGTTTTATTTAATTTGGAGTTCATTTGGTATTTTTTTATTCGCTTTTAGTTTAAGTTTATTTTAAAAAAAATTCGCTTACCGGACTGAGGCCCACTGCCCAGCCAGCCCAGCCCAGCCCCGCCCCTGCCCACCTCCTCCTCCTCCTCACACGCACACCCGGGTGTGTCCCACACAAGACGCAGCCCGCCGCCGCCTGAGTCCCGCCCGACCCGGCTCCCTTGCCTCCTCCCCAAGCCGCCCTCTCCCCCCTCTTTATAACCGCCTCTCTCATCCCAGCCCACTGAGCCGCCCGCCACCAGCGCCGACGCCGAACCCCGCCGCCGCCGTGGGCGCCACGCCGCCTCGCCGCCGCCGCCGCCGCCTCGACGCCGGACCCGCCGCCCTCGCCCGAGCCCGCTGACCCGCCGGACCTCGCCGGCGAGAGCCACCGGAGGTAGCCGCCCCGCCCGCCGCCCGATCCGGTTTTCCACCTTGAACCGATCCGGTTTTTATTTAAAAAAAATGTTCGGTTTTTTTAAAAACCTAGATTGGTTTTTTTTCGGTTTTCTTATTTAACGAACGTTCACCGAACCGTTCGTTTCAATGAACGCGTTCGTTGGATTCGTTCTGTTAACGAACGTCCGCTATTTAACCTGCTCGTCGCTTTTCTTTTAATCGGATTTAATCCGCTATTTTTCCGATTTGATTTCGATCCGATTTTCAAAACTGTTTTATTTCACGCCGCTTATCGGAATCAGTGATTCAAGCGCTGGAGTTTCAGAACAAAACCGCCGTTCGACTACCCTACTTTCACAGAGTTTTGCCACTGTGAAATTTTGACCTAATTTCAGATTGCTAAACCAAGTCGTTCTCCCTCGAGTTTCGACTTTCGGAGTTTATTTTGATTCGATTCTTTTGCAACCAGGGTTCTTAAGTTGAACTTTCTGGTTAGATCTTTTATTCGAGATTTCCCCGTGCATTAGATGAGTACTTATTGTATGCTTGTTGTTTGTCTGCGTTAGATCACCCGGAGTGCGCCGCTTGTTACTTCGAATCTCTAGGACTCGCGGATCATCAGCAAGGCAAGTAACACTTTGATCATACTCTTCTCATACCCAGTTTTTATGCATTAGATCTATTCCTCAAACACTTGCATGATTAGGATCTAATTAAATTGTGGGTTTGGGAAGTAGATTGAGGTAGTACCTATTACCTGTTTTACTTATGAAACCTTGGGAGTTACTTCTACGTTGCTTGTTCATGCCATGCTATGCTAGTAGACGTGGATTGGGTGAGTGAATATCCATGACAGATGTGAGATTGTTAATTAATGGTTTATCTAAGGTGGCAACCTAAACACACATCTCGGTGGATTGAGGCACCTGGTTTCCATCAGACTTGCTCAGTATTTCTTCGAACCGCCACCTGTGCTCTAAGGGATCATAAGATTATTCAAACTGAAACTTCCGTGTGCAGCCACAAGCCAATTATGGGCTCTGGCGTAGTTGACTAAGTCGTGCGAACTCATACGGGTAGGCTAGCTGATGTAGGGGATGTAGGTTGGTAAGGTCTACCCAAATGTAAGGTGCTAGCGCTTCGAAAGACTATGTCTCGGTCATCCGTTACTCAAACACCATGTAGTCACGAGAACCAAGCGGAGGCGATCGAGTCTTGTGGGGAAAAGTGCAAACCTCTGCAGAGTGTATAAACTAATCATGATTAGCCGTGTCCCGGTTATGGACAATTTGAGTATCCTGTAATTGAATATCATGTGAATCTCAACATGTTACTTCTAAATAAAAGTTATTGGGTTTTGATGAGTACTTTTAATTGGGATTGAGGATGTCACAACCATTCTCAATGTTTAACAACCACCATGATAGTTAAATAAAATTATTCCTTTGATGTAGGGAAAATCAGCTTTATGCAAATGTAACAGAGAGCCTTACCACCAGCCATATATGCATGTAGTATAGGCTTATTCATTCATTGCTCTTATGTGTTACATTGCCAAGATATTCCATGTGTTGACCCGTTTTGGCTGCAACTTTTCACGTTGCAGACTTTTCGCATTTACGAGTAAGGTGTTAGGTCGTGGTTCTATACTCAGTGATGCCGTTGGAGTTGATGGACTCGCTTATCTTCCAAGCCTTCCGCTGTTATTATTAGATGGCCTTAAGCCATATTATTGTATTCAGTTCCCTTGTGGACAACGATGTAATAAGTGTGTGATTGCTACTCTGCTATAAATCCTTCAAAGTACTGTGTGGTGTCAGCATTACTGATCCAGGGATGACACTGAGCACAGAGACTTGATCCATTTGGGTCTGGTCGCTACATTGCCGTACGTCTTCTAGCAAAAGCTTCAGAGTGCTGGCTCTGGCATCGGAGGCTAGGGCATGCTGGCATGAGGAACTTACACACTCTCGCAAAGAAGAAGCATGTCATAGGCATCGTGGGAGTCAAGTTCAAGAAGGATCACTTATGCGGTGCCTGCGAAGCTGGAAAGATGACAAGGGCCAAGCATCCCCCGAAGACAATCATGACGACATCTCAACCCTTCGAGCTGCTACACATGGACTTATTTGGCCATACTCACTACTCTACTCTCACTACTACTGCTTGTCTCTATGGCTTCGTCATTGTTGATGATTATTCAAGGTATACGTGGTTGCATATAATTCTCTACAAGACTGAAGTGCAGGATGTCTTCAGATGCTTCGCCAACCGTGCCATGAACGACTATGGCGTCAAGATCAAGCATATCAGAAGTGACAACGGCACAGAATTCAAGAACACCGGCCTAGACCTTTACTTGGATACATTGGGGATTACTCATGAGTTCTCAGCTTCGTAGACACCTCAGCAAAATGGCATCATGGAGCGCAAGAACAGAACACTCATTGAGATGGCTCGGATGATGCTGGATGAATACAAGACTCCAAGAAAGTTCTGGCCTGAAGCTATTGATACTGCATGCCATGTCATCAACCGTGTTTATCTTCACAAGCTTCTGAAGAAGACATCCTATGAGCTCCTAACTGGTAAAAAGCCAAATGTAAGTTACTTCAGAGTATTTGGTGCTAGGTGCTGGATCAAGGATCAACATCACACTTAAAATTTGCACCAAAAGCACATGAAGGTTTTATGCTTGGTAACGGAAAGGATTCGCACTCCTACAGAGTCTTCAACCTCTTTCACTATAAAGTGGTTGAAACTGTGGATGTGTTGTTCGATGAGACTAACGGCTCGCAAAGAGAGAACCTGCCAAATGTGCTAGATGAAGTTCCGCCTAGTGAATTCATCAAGCACATGGGAACTGGAGAAATCATACCGTCTGAAGCACAGCCTAAAGAGGAACTTATCATTTCTGCACCTAATCAACCTGAAGACAATGCTCAGCCCAAAGACAATCCTCCTAACGATGACAATGATCAGCAAGTGCAAAATCTTCGTCCAAGTCATCCTCTTGTTGCAAATGAGGTACATATTGAGAAGATAATTGATGCATCAATGCGCCTGGTCCACTCACTCGTTCAAGAGCAAACACATGTAGCAAATTTCTGTGGGCACTTTGCATTTGTCTCAATTTCTGAACCCAAGAAAGTTGATGAAGCCTTCATGGAACCTGAATGGATTCAAGCTATGCAAGAAGAGCTTCAACAGTTCAAGCTGAACAATGTCTGGGAACTTGTCAAGCGTACTGACCCTTGTAAGCACAACATAATAGGCACAAAATGGATATATCGCAACAAGCAACATGAGCATGGTCAAGTCGTCAGAAACAAGGCCTGTCTCGTTGCCTAAGGATACACTCAAGTTGAAGGGATTGACTTCGATGAAACATCTGCTCCTGTAGCTAGGCTTGAAGCTATTCGCATACTGCCAGCCTACGCAAATCATCACAACATCCTTCTGTATCAAATGGATGTGAAGAGTGCCTTTCTCAATGGCAAGATTGAAGAAGAAGTGTATGTTGCACAACCTCCTTGCTTTGAAGATCCGAAACATCCTGAAATGGTATACAAGCTTAACAAGGCACTGTATGGCCTCAAACAAGCTCCTCGCGCTTGGTATGACACACTTAAAGACTTCCTGAAGAGTAAAGGCTTCAAACCTAGTTCCCTGGATCCCACACTCTTCACAAATACATATGATGGTGAACTGCTTGTGTGCCAAATATATGCGGATGACATTATCTTCGGCTGCACCAACCAGAAATACAGTGATGAGTTTGGACACATGATGCAAGAGCAATACCAGATGTCCATGATGGGTGAGCTGAAGTTCTTCCTTGGTCTTCAAATTCGTCAGCAAAGCAATGGCATCTTCATATGTCAAGAGAAATATCTCAAAGATTTCCTGAAGAAGTTTGGAATGCAAGACTGCAAAGGTTACATGACGCCAATGCCAACCAAGACTCATCTGGGTCCTGACGCCAATGGTAAAGAGTTCAATCAAAAGGTATACCGCTCCATGATTAGTTCTTTACTTTATTTATCTGCATCTAGGCCAGATATCATGCTTACTGTTTGCATGTGTGCTCGATTCCAAGAGGCACCAAAGGAACCGCATCACTTAGCTATGAAGCGAATTCTTCAATATTTGGCTTACACCCCAACACTAGGATTATGGTATCCAAAGGGCTCAGAGTTTGATATAGTTGGATTCTCGGATGCTGATTATGCTGGTGACAAGGTGGATCGCAAGTCTACATCAGGCACATGTCACTTTCTGGGACGATCACTTGTCTGTTGGTCTTCAAAGAAGCAGAACTGTGTATCACTCTCCACTGTTGAATCTGAATACATTGTTGTTGGATCTTGCTGCGCTCAGCTTCTATGGATGAAGCAAACACTCAAGGACTATGGCATCCATCTGAAACAAGTACCACTCTACTGTGACAACAAAATCGCCATCAAGATTGCCAACAATCCAGTTCAGCACTCAAAGACAAAGCACATTGAAATTCGTCATCACTTTCTCAGAGATCATGTTATGAAGGAAGATATTGACATCATTCACGTCAACACTGAAGAGCAATTGGCAGATATCTTCACAAAGCCCTTGGATGAGAAAAGGTTTTGCAAGTTGCGGTGTGAGCTAAATATCTTGGAATCCTCGAATGTCCTGTGATTAGGCACACATCCTAACACTTATGCATGCTGATGACTTAGATGTGCAACAAACGAAGTAATGTATCTCTTCAATCAATGAAGACTTACACTCTGAGTGTGAATACATTAATGCGGAATCTGACTTCGGAATGCCACGATAATTGTGCGCCGTGTCTGGGTCTAATACTTCCTATACGGTGGGTAACGCCACCACCAAAATCTTGTTTGGCGTGTTTCACTTGGCGTTACATTTGCAAAGTCTTTGCATTTTGTTGTCTTCAATATTGTCATGACTTCATGGTTATCTTCACAATGTTGATTTAGTCTTATATATACATATATTAGTGTTCTGTCCTCTACAGCATTCACTTATAGCTATGTCTTCTCATTTGAATCTCCTGGACTAAGTGAATGTGATCAGACCCTAACCTCTCTATGCTTCTACCTCAAATCTATCTAGCCAAATCATATGCATTCTATTGAAACCGTCGAATATCTTCTCTGCGTCCTTGTCAGTAGAAGATACAGAGACAAACATTAAATATGTTTTAAATGCTCAATCCTTATTGCCTGAAACCCGGAGAAGACGGAACGACCACCCGACAGTCCAGGCGTGCGTGGGAACATGGAACAACTTCCAATGTGTTGCGTGTTCGCCATGTGTCCCTCAGATGTGAACCGCCAGGGGCACCTGCGTAATTGCGTTGTGCCGTCCCTCTCCCTATAAATGCACATCCCATCTCGGTCAAAATACTTCTTCCACCTCTCCACCTCAGACAAACCCTAGCGCCACCGCTCTCTCGACGACGCCGGTGACGAAGCGCTTAGCTGTTGTGACCTCACCGACGCCGTCTTCACGCCGGCCGCGGACATTGTCTTCTCCGCCGCCGCTGTAGGTGTCCTCAAACTGCTCGGCCTCATCTTCTACTCCGTCTAGCAGTTCATCGTGTGGTAAATTAAAACTCTCTTTTTACTGTCTTTTTGATCCGATAGATTCATCCTTCCTACCAAAAGTGGTTTCTTCCTCCGCAAATTTGGATCTATCCTGTTCTGCATCTCATATTAAGCCTAGTATATTCACTTGTGCTTCTTACATAGTTAGATTCCTCACTTGTACCTATTCTTGGATTCGTACAAATCTGGAACCAACTCTCAACATATAAGTGAATGTCTTCGCGCTATGAGGTCAATGTCTTCTAAACTGATTTATCTTCAAAATCTTCTGAGAATGCATATGACCTCTTCCCCTTCCCTCGCATCTCTAATGCTGTCATAGGTACATGTCCGTGGGAGAATCCCTTGGTTCTCATAGTCTGCATTCATTTGCAGAATTCTTACAGCATCATATCAACTCTCCTGAAGCCAGTGTTGGAAATATGCCCTAGAGGCAATAATAAATTAGTTATTATTATATTTCCTTGTTCATGATAATCGTTTATTATCCATGCTATAATTGTATTGATAGGAAACTCAGATACATGTGTGGGTACATAGACAACACCATGTCCCTAGTAAGCCTCTAGTTGACTAGCTCGTTGATCAATAGATGGTTACAACTTCCTGACCATGGACTTTGGATGTCGTTGATAACGGGATCACATCATTAGCAGAATGATGTGATGGACAAGACCCAATCCTAAGCCTATCACAAAGATCGTAGTTCGTATGCTAAAGCTTTTCTAATGTCAAGTATCATTTCCTTAGACCATGAGATTGTGCAACTCCCGGATACCTTAGGAATGCTTTGGGTGCACCAAACGTCACAACGTAATCGGGTGGCTATAAAGGTGCACTATGGTATCTCTGAAAGTGTCTGGGTTGGCACGAATCGAGACTGGATTTGTCACTCCGTGTGACGGAGAGGTATCTCTGGGCCCACTCGGTAGGACATCATCATAATGTGCACAATGTGACCAAGGGGTTGATCACGGGATGATGTGTTATGGAACGAGTAAAGAGACTTGCCGGCAACGAGCAGACTAAGGCATAGCCTAGTGGTGGGAAGGGGCTGATGCCTTCCCACCCACCTAGGTTCAAGGCATGGTACTTGCAATTTGGGGTTGTTGCACCAATTATATACCGTAGGGGGTTCCCTTACAGTCTTTATATCAAAAAAAACGAGATTGAACAATTTATCGGCAAACCGACGATCGAATCTCGGGCAAGAACAATACCGCTAGACAAAGGGAATTGTATACGGGATTGATTGAGTCCTTGACATCGTGGTTCATCTGATGAGATCATCGTGGAACATGTGGGAGCCAACATGGGTATCCAAATCCCGCTCTTGGTTATTGACCGGAGAACGTCTCGGTCATGTCTGCATGGTTCCCGAACCCGTAGGGTCTACACACTTAAGGTTCGATGACGCTAGGGTTATAAAGGAAGTTTGTATGTGGTTACCGAATGTTGTTCGGAGTCCCGGATGAGATGCCGGACGTCACGAGGAGTTCCGGAATGGTCCGGAGGTAAATATTTATATATGGGAAGTCCTGTTTTGGTCACCGGAAAAGTTTCGGGTTTTATCGGTAACGTACCGGGACCACCGGGAGGGTCCCGGGGTTCCACCAAGTGGGGCCACCATCCCCGGAGGGCTGCTTGGGCCAAGTGTGGGAGTGGACCAGCCCCTGGTGGGCTGGTGCGCCCCCCCACAAGGCCCAAGGCACAGGGAAGAGTGGGAGGGGGCAAACCCTAGGGCAGATGGGCCCTAAGGCCCACCCCAGGTGCGCCTCCCCTCTCTCCCCTTCTGGCCGCCACCCAGATGGGATCTGGGGGCTGCCGCCACCCCTGGGGAGGGAACCCTAGAGGGGGTGCAGCCCCTCCCCTCCCCCTATAAATAGTTGAGGTCTAGGGGCTGCCCAACACATGAGTTTCTCTCCCTCTTGGCGCAGCCCTACCTCTCTTCCTCCTCCTTTCCCGCGGTGCTTGGCGAAGCACTGCAGGATTGTCACGCTCCTCCATCACCACCACGCCGTTGTGTTGCTGCTGGACGGAGTCTTCCTCAACCTCTCCCTCTCTCCTTGCTGGATCAAGGCGTGGGAGACGTCACCGGGCTGTACGTGTGTTGAACGCGGAGGTGCCGTCCGTTCGGCACTAGGATCTCCAGTGATTTGAATCACGACTAGTACGACTCCTTCAACCCCATTATCTTGAACGCTTCCGCTTAGCGATCTACAAGGGTATGTAGATGCACTCTCCTTCCCCTCGTTGTTGGTTTCTCCATAGATAGATCTTGGTGACACGTAGGAAATTTTGAATTTCTGCTATGTTCCCCAACAGTGGCATCATGAGCTAGGTCTATTGCGTAGATTCTTTGCACGAGTAGAACACAAAGTAGTTGTGGGCGTTGATGTTGTTCAATATTCTTACCGTTACTAGTCCAATCTTGTTTTGACGGTATTGTGGGATGAGGCGGCCCGGACCGACCTTACACGTACACTTACGTGAGACAGGTTCCACCGACGGACATGCACTTGGTGCATAAGGTGGCTAGCGGGTGCCAGTCTCTCCCACTTTAGTCGGAACGGATTCGATGAAAAGGGTCCTTATGAAGGGTAAATAGCAATTGACATATCACGTTGTGGTTTTGCGTAGGTAAGAAACGTTCTTGCTAGAAACCCATAGCAGCCACGTAAAACATGCAAACAACAATTAGAGGAAGTCTAACTTGTTTTTGCAGGGTATGCTATGTGATGTGATATGGCCAAAATAATGTGATGAATGATATGTAATGTATGAGATTGATCATGTTCTTGTAATAGGAATCACGACTTGCATGTCGATGAGTATGACAACCGGCAGGAGCCATAGGAGTTGTCTTAATTTATTGTATGACCTGCGTGTCCTTGAACAAACGCCATGTAATTACTTTACTTTATTGCTAACCGGTAGCCATAGTAGTAGAAGTAATAAGTTGGCGAGACAACTTCATGGAGACACGATGATGGAGATAATGATGATGGAGATCATGGTGTCATGCCGGTGACGATGATGATCATGGAGCCCCGAAGATGGAGATCAAAAGGAGCAAAATGATATTGGCCATATCATGTCACTATTTGATTGCATGTGATGTTTATCATGTTTATGCATCTTATTTGCTTAAAACGGAGGTAGTAAATAAGATGATCCCTCATTAAAATTTCAAGAAAGTGTTCCCCCTAACTGTGCACCATTGCGAAAGTTCGTCGTTTCGAAGCACCACGTGATGATCGGGTGTGATAAATTCTTACGTTCACATACAACGGGTGTAAGCCAAATTTACACACGAAACACTTAGGTTAACTTGACGAGCCTAGCATGTACGTATACATGGCCTCGAACACAAGAGACCGAAAGGTCGAGCATGAGTCGTATGGAGGATACGATCAACATGAAGATGTTCACCGATGATGACTAGTCCGTCTCACGTGATGATCGGAAACGGCCTAGTTGACTCGGATCATGTAATCACTTAGATGACTAGAGGGATGTCTATCTGAGTGGGAGTTCATTAGATGAACTTAATTATCCTGAACATAGTCAAAAGCCCTTTGCAAATTATGTCGTAAGCTCGCACTTTAGTTCCATTGTTTAGATATGTTCCTAGAGAAAATATAGTTGAAAGTTGACAGTAGCGATTATGCGGATTGAAGAAAGCTTATGTCCTTAATGCACCGCTCGGTGTGCTAAACCCCAAACGTCGTCTGTGGATGTTGCGAACATCGGACATACACGTTTTGATAACTGTGTGATAGTTCAGTTAAACGGTTTAGAGTTGCGGCACCAAAGACGTTTTTTGAAACGTCGTGGAACATATGAGATGTTTCGAGGGCTGAAATTGGGATTTCAGGCTCGTGCCTACGTCAAGAGGTATAAGACCTCCGACGATTTTCTTAGCCTGCAAACTAAGGGAGAAAAGCTCAATAGTTGACCTTGTGCTCAGATTGTCTGAGTGCAACAATCACTTGAATCGAGTGGGAGTTGATCTTCCTGATGAGATAGTGATGTTTCTCCAAAGTCATTGCCACCAAGCTGCTAGAGCTTCGTGATGAACTATAACGTATCAGGGATAGATGATCCTTGAAATATTCGCGATGTAAGTCATATTGGTATAAAACGCATGAAGAAGCTCCATGTTGATGGATCTTTGGACTCACTCGTTTTTGAAAAGTTTGAGACATGCGAACCATGTCTATTGGTGTATACGCATGAAGAAACTCCATGCAGATGGATCGTTTGGACTCACTTGATTTTGAATCACTTGAGATATGCAAATCATACCACATGGGCAAGATGACTGAAAAGCCTCGTTTTCAGTAAGATGGAACAAGATAGCGACTTGTTGGAAATGACACATTTTGATGTGTACAGTCCAATGAGTGCTGAGGCATGCAGTGAATATCGTTATGTTCTTACTTCACAGATGATTCGAGTAGATGTTGAGTATATTTACTTGATGAAACACAAGTCTGAATTATTGAATGGTTCAAGTAATTTCAGAGTGAAGTTGAAGATCATCGTGACAAGAGGATAAAATTTCTATGATATGATCATAGAGATGAGTATCTGAGTTACGAGCTTTGGCACGCAATTAATACATTGTGGAAATTTTTTCACAATTAATACCGGCTGGAACACCATAGTGTGATGGTGTGTCCGAACATCATAGTTGCACCCTATTGGATATGGTGCGTACCATGATGTCTCTTATCGAATTACCACTAACGTTCATGGGTTAGGCATTAGAGACAACCACACTCATTTTAATAGGGCACCACGTAATTCCGTTGAGATGACACCGTGAGAACTATGGTTTAGAGAAACCTAAGCTGTCGTTTCTTGAAAGTTTGGGGCTGCGACGCTTATGTGAAAAAGTTTCATCATGATAAGCTCGAACCCAAAACGGATAAATACATCTTCATAGGATACCCAAAATGGTTGGGTATACCTCCTAATTCAGATCCGGAAGCAAAAGTGATTGTTTCTAGAAACGGGTCCTTTCTCGAGGAAAAGTTTCTCTCGAAAGAATTGAGTGGGGGGATGGTGGAGACTTGATGAGGTTATTGAACCGTCACTTCAACAAGCGTGTAGCAGGGCACAGGAAGTTGTTCCTGTGGCGCCTACACCAATTGAAGTAGAAGCTTATGATAGTGATCATGAAGTTTTGGATCAAGTCACTACCGTACCTCGTAAGGGGACAAGGATGCGTACTACTTCAGAGTGGTACAGTAATCCTGTCTTGAAGGTCATGTTGCTAGATAACAATGAACCTATGAGCTATGGGGAAGCGATGGTGGGCTCATATTCCGACAAATGGTTAGAAGCCATGAAATGCGAGATAGGATCCATGTATCAGAACAAAGCATGGACTTTGGTGGACTTGCCCGATGATCGGCAAGCCATTGAGATAAATGGATCTTTAAGAAGAAGACGGACGTGGACGGTAATGTCACCGTCTATGAAGCTCGACTTGTGGCGAAGAGTTTTTCACAAGTTGACTACGATGAGATTTTCTCATCCATAGCGATGCTTAAGTCTGTCGGAATCATGTTAGCACTAGCTGCATTTATGAAATCTGGCAGATGGATGTCAAAAACGAGTTTCCTTACCAGTCTTCGTAACGAAAGGTTGTATGTGATACAATAAGAAAGTTTTTGTCGATCCTAAGGATACTAAAAGGTATGCTGGCTCTAGCGATCCTTGTAAGGACTGGAGTAAGCATCTCGGAGTTGGAATGTGCGCTTTGATGAGATGATCAAAGATTTTGGGTTTATACAAAGTTTATGAGAAACTTGTATTTCCAAAGAAGTGAGTGGGAGAACTATAGAATTTCTGATGAGTATATGTTGTTGACATATTGTTGAACAGAAATGATGTAGAATTTCTGGAAAGCATATAGGGTTGTTTGAAAAGTGTTTTTCAATGGAAAACCTGGATTAGGCTACTTGAACAATAAGCATCAAGATCTATAATATAGATCAAAATGTTTAATAATACTTTCAAATGAGCACATACCTTGACATAATCTTGAAGGTGTTCAAGATGGATCAGTCAAAGAAGGAGTTCTTGCCTGAGTTGTAAGGTATGAAGTTAAGAGTTAAAGCTCGACCACGGCAGAAAAGAGAGAAAGGACGAAGGTCGTCCCCTATGCCTTAGATGTAGGCTCTACAGTATGCTATGCTGTGTACCGCACCTGATGTGTGCCTTGCTACATCTGGCAAGAGGGTACAAAGGTGATCAAGGAGTGGATCACCAGATAGCGGTCAAAATTATCCTTAGAGGAATAAGGATATGTTTCTCGGTTATGGAGGTGATAAAGAGTTCGACGTAAAGAGTTGCGTCGATGCAAGCTTTAACACCTATCCGGATAGCTCTGAGTAGAGATACCGGATACGTATAATGGAGCAACAATTTGGAATAGCTCCAAGTGGAACGTGGTAGCAGCATCTATGATATGACATAAAGTTTTGCGAAATACATAGGGATCTGAATATTGCAGACCTGTTGACTACAACCTCTCTCACAAGCATAAACATGATCAAACCCAGAACTCACTGAGTGTTAATCACATAGTGATGTGAACTAGATTATTGATTATAGTAAACTCTTTGGATGTTGGTCACATGGCGATGTGACCTGTGAGTGTTAATCACATGGCGATGTGAACTAGATTATTGACTCTAATGCAAGTGGGAGACTGTTGGAAATATGCCCTAGAGGCAATAATAAATTAGTTATTATTATATTTCCTTGTTCATGATAATCGTATATTATCCATACTACAATTGTATTGATAGGAAACTCAGATACATGTGTGGGTACATAGACAACACCATGTCCCTAGTAAGCCTCTAGTTGACTAGCTCGTTGATCAATAGATGGTTACAGTTTCCTGACCATGGACATTGGATGTCATTGATAACGGGATCACATCATTAGCAGAATGATGTGATGGACAAGACCCAATCCTAAGCCTAGCACAACGATCATAGTTCGTATGCTAAAGCTTTTCTAATGTCAAGTATCATTTCCTTAGACCATGAGATTGTGCAACTCCGGATCTGTAGGAATGCTTTGGGTGCACCAAACGTCACAACGTGGCGGGTGGCTATAAAGGTGCACTACAGGTATCTTCGAAAGTGTCTGCGGGTTGGCACGAATCGAGATCGATTTGTCACTCCGTGTGACGAGAGGTATCTCTGGGCCCACTCGGTAGGACATCATCATAATGTGCACAATGTGACCAAGGGGTTGATCACGGGATGATGTGTTACGGAACGAGTAAAGAGACTTGCCGGCAATGATATTGAACAAGGTATCGGCATACCGACGATCGAATCTCGGGCAAGTACAATACCGCTAGACAAAGGGAATTGTATACGAGATTGATTGAGTCCTTGACATCGTGGTTCATCTGATGAGATCATCGTGGAACATGTGGGAGCCAACATGGGTATCCATATCCCGCTGTTGGTTATTGACCGGAGAACGTCTCGGTCATGTCTACATGGTTCCCGAACCCGTAGGGTCTACACACTTAAGGTTCGATGACGCTAGGGTTATAAAGGAAGTTTGTATGTGGTTACCAAATGTTGTTCGAGTCCGGATGAGATCCCTGACGTCACGAGGAGTTCGGAATGGTCCGGAGGTAAAGATTTATATATGGGAAGTCCTGTTTTGGTCACCGGAAAACTTTCGGTTTTATTGGTAACGTCATCGACCACCGGAGGTCCTGGGTCCACCAAGTGGGGCCACCATCCCCGGAGGGCTGCTTGGTCCAAGTGTGGGAGGGGACCAGCCCCAGGTGGGCTGGTGCGCCCCCCCACAAGGCCCAAGGCGCAGGGAAGAGTGGGAGGGGGCAAACCCGAGGGAAGATGGGCCGTAAGGCGCACCCCAGGTGCGCCTCCCCTCTCTCCCCTTCCGGTCGCCACCCAGATGGGATCTGGGGGCTGCCGCCACCCCTGGGGAGGGACCCTAGAGGGGGCTCAACCCCCCCCCCCCTATAAATAGTTGAGGTCTAGGGGCTGCCCAACACATGAGTTTCTCTCCCTCTTGGCGCAGCCCTACCTCTCTTCCTCCTCCTCTCTCGCGGTGCTTGGCGAAGCCCTGCAGGATTGCCACGCTCCTCCATCACCACCACGCCGTTGTGCTGCTGCTGGACGGAGTCTTCCTCAACCTCTCCTCTCTCCTTGCTGGGTCAAGGCGTGGGAGACGCCACCGGGCTGTCGTGTGTTGAACGCGGAGGTGCCGTCCGTTCGCACTAGGATCTCCGGTGATTTGGATCACGACAGTCGACTCCTTCACCCCCGTTCTCTTGAACGCTTCCGCTTTGCGATCTACAAGGGTATGTAGATGCACTCTCCTTCCCCTCGTTGCTGGTTTCTCCATAGATAGATCTTGGTGACACGTAGGAAAATTTTGAATTTCTGCTACGTTCCCCAACAGCCAGTTCCTGTCTGACCAGCAGACGGAAGCATTTGCAGAACTTCATGGCAACAGATAAGTCAGCAAGGAAGGGAGGCAGACAGCGCCGTGGGAGGACATCAAGAGATTTGCCACCTGACCTCTATGAGTTGTACAAGACAGATCCAGAAGAGGATTACAATCAGCGCAAAACACGAATCCAATGGGTTCAAAGATATTGGGCAGAGCAATGGTTCAAGTACACGTTCGTGACCCAGGAATATGCTGAAAAGAATGCCATGAAGCAACCCTGGGGAGACATCTTGTACAAAAATCTTCCACCCAGGTCCAGATCTGAAGCTATTGATCAAGGTTTCTACCCCTGCATGGTCCATGGACCATAGCCTGCTGATGCTGACCCATCTTCTCTGTTGTGGTGTCATGAAGACAATCTGTTCAAGCGCAACTTCCAGTTTGCCAAGAACTCGGCCAAAGAGAACAAGAAGTCGCGGGGATTAGACTTCAACCCCGGTCCCTCTGCTCCTCGTGCCGATGGCACACGCGATGCTGAGCCCAATATTGTTGGGCCCTTCTACAACCTTGAAGGTCTCATAACTCACATTATGGTTCAAGGGACAGCTGTGGATCACTCTGCATATGACACTGATTCTGTCGAAGCGCCTGCACCACCGAAGTCGAAGAAGCTAAAGAAACCCAAGGCTTCGAAGCCTTCTACTGCACCAAGTGCTTCGCGAGTGAAGCCTCTGGCCACTGCTCCTCCTGCACCAAGTGTGCACTCTGAAGATCTCTCACGCATCTCCAAGACCGAGAAGAAGAAGAAGCCCATGCACACCACTGGTCAAGCACTGACCCCAACTGCTGTTCTAAGAAATGAGAACGACGCCATTGATCTGTCGAGTGATGACGATCTTGCTGATGATGCTCTTGAGCTGCTGATAAAGAGCAAGCAAGAGGCAGAAATCTTCAATGATTTGCCTCTCTTTGACGTGGAAGTATTGAACAACTTCATTGATGAGTGGTTTGACACCCCAAATCTCAGCTTGGATGATCTTCAACTTCCAATTGGCCTCAGCGTCTCCTTCCATGGCGCCATTGCTCCTGAGCTGGCTCTTGCTCAGAAAATCATTGAACTGAAGCACAAAATTGACTATGAGAAGGCTCAGTTCAAGAAGCATTTGGCCCAGCTCAGTGTGACAGACGTCCATAACTTCAAGACAATGATGCATGAGCTCAAGGAGGCGTTTCACAAGAAACGAGACAAATGCAAAGGTTCTCGAGAGTGCATGAAGCACTTGGCTGCCAAATGTGTTCAAGCCTACAATGAAGCTGTGAAGCGCAAGGCACTTGGGCGTCCTGGCATCAATCCCAAGATGACTGCCAAGCAGAAGAAGCCATCTGTGGACCATGTTGAAGCATCCGGGTGGGAAGAACCTTGCATTGTCTTCCCCGCTAGTATGACAGGCATGAAGCCTAAGGTCCCCACAGTGGCTTCAGAGCTCAAGAAAACAAGGGCAGCTGAAGCCAAAGAAAGAAAGTGCAAGACTAAGAACACAACTGATGAAGCTCCTCCTACCAAGAAAAGAAAAACCAAGAAGGAAGATCGGGCTGCTCCCACAAAGCCCCTTGTCATCAAGCCAATTTATGTTGCTCGTCCTGCATCTGCACAATAAGAGCGTTGTTTGATAGTTCATGAGCCTGCTTCCCCAGAGGCTCCTGAAGCTGAAGACATTCTAGCTGTCAACCCCACCGCAGCTGAAGACATTGGTCCCCAAGACAATGTAGAAGATGATGAAGTCCTTCCTCAGATCGAGCACAATGTGGTATCATCGCCTGTTCTCACGAACAGTGAACTCATCAGCATTGGTCGTACATTGACGCCAATCGCTCAGGATGATTCATGGACTGATCACCCTCAAGACTCCCCCAGTCAAGAAGAAACACCAGCTACTACCCCAACTCAAGTCACCACTCCAGTGCTTGAAGATGATGACTTTGAGGCCCAACCTACTCCATCTCCACACGCGTCGCCAGCGTTCCGCAGGCTTCATAAAGGACCAAGGCCACAAGTCACTCTGTCGAGTGTTCCAGAAGGAGAAGAGCACCAATCAGTATCACGCCAAGTATTTCCTGAAGCCTCTCCTACTGTGAACAACTCCGAGTCTGAAGCCAAAGCGGTTGAAGCTATTCCGGCTGCATCAGCCGATGAACAAGAAGAACCAAGAGATGAAGAAGAACAGGTTGCTACACCCCCAACCAACCCTGAAGTTGTTCTCGAGGAGAACGTGTCCGACCCCACCAGCTACTCGAGTGGAGGTTGATAACATTGAGGCGACCACCAACACCAATACTGATGCCAATGACATTGTCATGGACGAAGCTAATGTGGCGCCTGAAGCTAATGTGGTGCCAGAAGTTCATGCACCTGAAGCCAATGCTGCACCTGACGCAAATCTGCAGCCTGAAGTCAATACCACTTCCACTGGCACTTCTCCTGTACCACCTCCACGGCCACACACCATCGAGCAAGCATATGATCATGGTCATCTGGTCACTGTCAGATGGCCCATTTTGGTTCCTCCACCTACTGCTGGTCCGCAATTTGACTATCATATCGTGCACAGGCCTCAGGTCCAGAAGCCGAAGCCAAGGTTGCCCAGGTTTACAGGTACATCAACTTCACCAGGGTAGTTCAACGCAAATGGCTTCATTGCGCAGAACACTTTCTTTGATAGTGCCAAGAACCCCTATTCCAAGCCAAGGATTTCATCTGATCGGTTCTGGAGCTATCAGCAGGGCAATTACTATTTTTGTGTTCTCTATGACCAAGGGCATCTTCCCACATATGCGTCTAGACGTGAAACCATTGCTTGGACTGCCTCGCCTTGAAGAAGCCCTTGACCGCTTCCGTGATCTTGGACTTGAACTTTGTGACCGATAAGGATCATTGGAATGAAGAGCTTCTGCTACAATTTTATGCTACCCTCCACATTCGCGGCTACAACAGGGATCCAAAGACTTGGGTCCTTGAGTGGATGACAGGCAATGTCCATCATGAAGCCAAAGCTCTTGATATCATTGAGCTAACTGGCCTGCCCACTCCAGGTGAACTCTTCGGGCCTGGTTGTCAGCTTCACCGTAATGCATTGGAGAGCATCTTTCAGAAGCTAGAGCCCAACATGAGCCAAATGCTAAGCATGATGAAGCCTCTGCCATGTGACGCCGAATACCCAAGAGAGTTCTTTGTTGAAGACCAAGAGTAGCTGCCCCGAACGATCTATCATATCATAAGGCGAACTCTATGGCCCATCAAGGGACATTCTTCTGCAGCAAAGCTTGAAGGAGTGATGAAGACATTGGTCTTTTATATCTTCAATGGCACCAGCTTCAATGCTCAAGACTTCTTTATCAGGCAATTGGCTGCATCAGGCTCTGATCTCTTTGGTCTGCAGTTCTACGCTCCATGGGTTATGCGCCTTATCAAGCTTCATTCAGCTGTCAACTATCAGCCTTCTGCTCGCAATCATCTGATCTTTTTGCCAGAGATTGATATGTCAGTTGAAGCCATATACCTAGAGTCTGCCAAGGAGCCCATTTATCTTCACAATGCTAATCACCAAAGCTTTACCCAGCCCATTGAAGGAGTTCAGGCCGTCACGCGTGTTTATCCTTTGGCTGGCAATACTCATGGCCCTCACCGTGCCCATACTGAAGCCACTGAAAGCACTATTGCTCAAAGGCCTCGGATGCGATCTCGTGTTCTCAATGACCGAGAGCTTCTCGTTGCCCTACATCAGAAACAGGATAAGCATCACTACTGGCTGAAGCGGCAGATGCAAAGCCCCTTGGTGGAAGTCAATCGCATTCGCAATCTTGCCACCAAGAATGCATTTTTCACTCATGAAACCTGTCGGAGGTCATGGAAGAGTTTGACATTGTTGAGTGCTGAAGCAGATCTTTAAGACGATGGCTTCACTGAAAGATTCAAGTTTGACTCCACTCCTCCAACGAATGATGTCTTGCGTTGGACTCCCTCTCTTTAAGACTCTGACTCTTCCTCCTCGGCTGCAACGGTGAATGCCAGAGTCATAGATGACCAAGCTGATGCTACTTCACCACCTCCAACTTCAGCGCGTGTCAACAATGCACCAAGTTCTTCTGCTCTGCCAAACGCCAACGATGACCCTGCAGCTTCACCTACTCCTTCTGGGAACGAGTAGAGGCTCTATGTCTTCAAACCTTTTGGTACTTACCGACAAAAGGGGGAGAAGCATATGAGTTGATAGTCTTCAAGCGGGTCCATATGGGCGGTTGCTTTATATTTTGCCTAGTGTTTACAACTCTCGCTTTTGATACATTTGGTTCTTTGAGTAGTAACACTTAAACTTGATGGTCGTCTGCTACTTGTTTGCTATTCTGTGATGCAATAATAAATTCCGCATGTGCGATGATAAATCCCGCACGAAGTCATATTGCAAACGTCCATATTTCATTTTGCATGTCATTATCTTTGTTATATCAAATCATGCATGATGAATTGTCTTCATAAGTTGAAGAGGATCTCCACAAGTACAACCTGCCATGTGCATTTGCATTCCAAAAGCAAATTACTTATATGCACATCTTCAGGGGGGGCCTGTTGCTACTTATGAAGACAATACCTTTAACCTTTACAATTTCACATACTTTTATCCCTGTTGAAAACTTCAACCAGTTTGTCATAAATCACCAAAAAGGGGGAGATCGTAAGGGCACCTAGTGCCACCCCTAGTTGGTTTTGGAGTATTGACGACAAACCTGGTTGAGGGACTAATGTGTTTGTGAGAATTGCATGATAACACAGGTAGTAGTCCTGCATTGATTCGGTTTACCTACCGGAGATGACCCCTAAAAATGTATGAAGACATTTAAGACAATGGTGCTATGTGAATAAATGCACATTCAAGACTATGACAAGAGAAGACATCACGTGAAGACTATGGAGCGCGCAGACTTAGTCGTTTCGTTGTTTCCTTTTCTTCTTTGTTGAGTCATAGGAACCACCGTACTGTTAAGTGGTGTCCTAGTGAACAAAGTCAGAGTGACTGAAGTGATGCTCAACCAAATCCTTTGTCTTCGAGCGAAGACAATGAGAGCAAATATTATCTAGAGCTGGATGAGTCGGCTTTACTTGTAGCCCAAGTCAAGCTGCCGCGTGTGTTTGAAATCTGACCGTTGGAACACGTGCCAGTTCCTTAGTGACCCAGGGTCATTTCGGAAAAATCAGGTAGGGTTACCTAGTGGCTATAAATAGCCCACCCCCTACACCATAAATTGGTGGCTGCTCAGAGTTAGTGCATGGATTTTGTCGTTTGGGAGCAACCAACCTCCGAAGCATTTGAGAGTGAGAAATCCTTGCGAGGACAAAGCCCAAACACCCAGAGCCAAAGAGTGTTAGGCATCACTGAATTATTTCTGTCCGCGTGACCTGAAGACTTGTTACACTTGATGACTGTGAATCCTCCAGCCGGTTAGGCGTCACGTTCTGAGCGTCCAAGAGTCATTGTGGATCGACGGTGAACGAAGTCTGTGAAGGTTTGGAAGTCTACCTCGAAGACTTACCAGAGTGATTGGGCGAGGACTGGGTGTCCTTAGCTCAAGGGGAATAAGGTGAAAACACGGTCTTGTGAGTTAAATCTCAGCCTCCCTAACTGTGACGTCACAGTTGTCACACAAGAATGGAACTGGTCCAACAAATCCTTGTCCTCACCAAGTGACTGGTTCTATCCTCTCCCTCTCTTTACCTATAGTTTGTCTTCGTAAAGTCATTGCCTGTTTGCACTACCTGTTTGACTTCACTGTGTGACTACTATTGTTGTTTGGCTTCATACCATCTTCCATCCTGGTCACTACTACCTAGCTACTATTAGTCTTCTTGCTTTCACTTCATTGAATACTTGTCTATGGCTTGTCTAGTGTAGTCTACCTTCCGTTGCATGTCAATAGGTTCATTTCTGTTGTTTGTCTTTGAAACTCCCATGTTTTGAAGACTTTCATAAAAAATGCCTATTCACCCCCCCCCCCCCCTCTAGTCGATAACTAGCACTTTCACCTAGCACCACCGCTAGCATCTGTCGTCGCCGGCGATGAAGCACTTCGCTGCCGCGACCTCTCCGACGCCGTCTTCACGCCGGCCGCGGACTTCTTCCTTACTTCCACCGCCGTCATGGGTGTCTTTCGCCACCTAGTTAGGGTGCAGGAGATTGGACTGTTCGGTCTCCAACTTTCCCATCTAGCAGTTCTTCGTGCGGTAAATATGAGCTCCTTTTTACCATTTATTCGATCCATTGAAATCTTCACATCTTCCCAAAGTTGTTTCTACACTTCCAAATCTAGATCCTTCTGTTTCTGCATCTCGTAACTTGCAAGTATGTTCAGTTATGCATCACAACTAGTTAGATTCCCCACTTTTACTTATTCATGGATTTGTACAAATCTGGAACCAACTCACATCGATAAGTGAACGTCTTCGCACTATGAGGTCAGTGTCTTCAAAATGATTTATCTTCAAAATCTTCTGAGAATGCATATGACCTCTTCCCCTTCCCTCACATCTTTAATGATGTCACACGTACATGTTCGTGGGAGAATCCCTTGGTTATCATAGTCTTCATTCATCTGCAGAGTTCTTATAGCATCACATTGAATCACCTGAAGCCAGCTCTTGTTTGATAAGAAAATTGAAGCCAAACACTATTGTGAAGCCCTTCATTCTGAATCCAATGGCTGATGGAAAATCTGCAAAGAAGGGTGGCAGATAGCGCCAGGACAACACAGCTTTGGACCTGCCACCAGATCTCTATGAAAAATACAAGTCTGACCCAGAGGAAACCTATGGTGAATGCAAAACTCGAGTCTAATGGATTCGAAGATATTGGGTAGAGGAATGGTTTCAGTACCATTTTGTTACACCTGAGTATGCGAAGAAGAATGTCGTGAGGCCACTATGGGCCGATATTGTGTATAGGAAAATGCACCCCAAGACAAAGGGTGAAGCCATTGCAAGGGGCTTCTTTCCTTGCATGGTCAGAGGACCTCAGCCTGAAGATGCCAACCTATCTAGTTTCCGATGGTGTCGCGTAGATGAATTGTTTGAGCAAAATCTTCAGTTTGCTAGGGCATCTATAGTGCAGAACAAGAAGGACCTAGGGATTGACTTCAACCCTGGTCCAGCAACTCCAAGGCCATATGGCAGTCGTGAAGCTAATCAGAATATCATTGGTCCCTTCAATAGCTTCGATGGGCTTCTCTCCCATATAGCTTCACAACGGGCCACTTTGAAGAAGCTGCTGGTGAAGAGGAACATGCTGAAGTTCCTAAGCCCCTGAAGCCAACGAAAAAGGCTAAGGCTTCAAAAGCTTCAAGTGTGAAGCCACTGAAATCTGCACCTCCTGAATCTAGTGTGCAGTCCAAGGATCAATCTCGCATCTCCAAGAAGTCCAAGAACCCAAGAAGATTACTGGACATGACCTCACCCCTGCTAGCATTCTGCGAAATGAAGAGAATGTTATAAATCTGTCAAGCGATGAAGATCTTGCTGATGATGCTCTGGAAATGCTCATCAAGAGCAAGTAGGAGGCCGAAATCTTCAAGGATTTGCCTCGTTTTGATGTAGATATTCTCAACAATTTCATCGATGAATGGTTTGAAGATCCTACTCTCACCATTGTTGATCTGCAGCTGCCCATTGTCATTAGTGTCACATTTCAGGGCTGCATAGCCAAGGAACTTGCTATAGCTTAGAAGATTGTTGAGCTGAAAAACAAAATTTACTATGAGAAAGCCCAGTTCAAGAAGCATATGGCAAAGCTCAGTGTCGTTGATGTTCAGAACTTCAAGCAAATGATGATTGACCTCAAGGCTGAGTTCAAACAGAAACGTGATGAATCCAAAGGCTCTCATGAGGGCATGAAGTACTATGCTGAGAAATGTGTCCAGGCTATGAGGCTGTGAAGAGAAAGGCCCTTGGGCGTCCTAGTATTGACCGCCAAATGACCGCCAAGAATCCTAAGAAGCCTGCTAAAGCTGAACCCAAAGCCCCAAGGCAGGAAGGACCAAGCATTATCTTCTCTGATAGTATGACTGGCTCGAAGCCAAAGGTCCCTTCAGCAGCTTCTGAGCAGAAGAAAACTAAGCTGGCTGAGGCTGAAGACAAGAAGAGGAAGCATCATGACACTTCTGATGCTGCTCCATCCAAGAAGAAGCTAAAGACAAAGTCTTCAAAGTCTTCTCGCAAAGATCATGCTGCTCCTTAAGAACCATTGATAGTGGAGCCCATTTCTGTTGCATTGCCTGCTTCCACCAACCACGAGCGTCGTCTCATCGTGCATGAGCCTGCTACCACAGAGGGTCATGAGTCTGAAGACATTCCAGCTGCTGACTCCATTGCAGCTGAAGACATTGGTCATGATGACAATGTTGAAGATGATGTAGTCCTTCCTCAGCTCATGCCCAATCCGGTATCATCGCCTTCTCCTATGGGCAGTGAACATATCAGCATTGGCGGTCCCATGACGCCAATCGCACAAGATGAATTCTGGGAAGAGCAACACCCCAACTCCCCATTACATGAAGTTATTCCTCGCACTCCACCAGCTCTTGTCACCACTCCGGTGCTTGAGACACTTCAAGAGACTCCCGAAGACATGGAGAAGACCACTCCTTCACCAAAGGCATCGCCATATTTCCGAAGGCTTCACAGAGGCCCTAGGCCCTTGGTCTCCATGTCGAGCATTCCTGAAGAGGATGTGCACACCGCAAGCTCAGTTGCACGTCAAGTGTTTCCTAAAGCCATCCCTTCAGTGACTGCTCATGAATCTGAAGCCAAAGAGGCTGAAGATATTCCGGCCGCATCAACCGATGACAAGGAAGAAAAATACCATGAAGTTATCCCCCTACCATTGATCTCGTTGCTCAAAAAGAAGTGATTGTGCCAGACCCCCAATCCCTGAAGCTACTGAAGTTGAGGCAAACACGACTGCCACCACCACCACCACTGATGAAGCCAATGACACTATCAAGGCTGAAGATAATGTGCAGCCCGAAGTCAATGATGCCATGGAAGACAATGCACAACGTCAGGACACACCATGGAACGTGCATTCTATCGTGGTGAGCTTGTTACTATTAAGTGGCCAATCTTGATGCCCCCAACTGCTCCTGGTCCCCAATACGACTATCATGTGGAGCAAAGCCCTCGGACACAGAAGCCAAAGCCTAGGCTGCCAAGGCTTCCAAGTGTTGTCACTACACAAGGCTCCTTCAGTGTGCTCAGCTTCAGAGAGCACAACACTTTATTTGACAAGGCCAAGTACCCTTATAAGAAGCCAAAGATTTCATCTGACAGGTTCTGGAGCCACCAGCAAAGGAGCTACTATTCTTGCATTCTCTACTATCAAGACATGATTTTTCCTCACAAGCGTCTTGACTATGATACCAGCAAGAAGCCCTCGGTTGCTTCCGTGAAGTTGGTCTGCTCCCATTTGTCGTCGACAAGGAGCACTGGAATAAAGAGCTTCTTCTGCAATTATATGCCACTCTACACATATTAGGCTACAACAGGGATCCGAAGACATGGGTCCTTTAGTGGATGACAGGGGATGTCCATCATGAAGCTAAAGCTCAAGATATCATCGAGCTCACTTCCCTGCCCACTCCTGGTGATCTGTATGAGCCAGGTTGTCAGCGCCATGTGCAAGAATTGCAGAGTGTCTTCCAGAAGCCTTAGCCCAATATGAGTCAAATGCTCAGCATGATGAAGCCTTTGCCAATTGATGCTGAATACCCCAAGGAGTTCTATGTCAAGGACCTCAAGTACCTGCCCCGCACCATATATCACATTCTGAGGCATACTCTGTGGCCTATCAAAGGGCATTCTCCTAACGCCAAGGTTAAAGGCACCATGAAGACATTGGTCTTATACATCATCAATGGCATCAGATTCAACACTCAAGACTTCTTCATCCGACAGTTGGCAGCTTCTGGCATTGATCTATTTGGCCTCAAGTTTTATGCCCCTTGGGTCATGCGGCTGACAAAGCTTCACTCAACCATCAACAATCAAGCTCAGCGCACACCTCATGTTGTATTCTTGCCTGAAGTGGACATGTCTCATGAAGCTATTTATCCTGTGCCTGCCAAGGAGCCTATATGCGAAGACAATGTCGCCTTTCAAAGCTTCAATCAACCTATTGACGGTGTTCATGTGTCGAATCCTCCTGCTCGTGCTGGTCCTCTTGTTGGTCAACTTCGTCTACCGCATCATGCAAACACTGATGCCACAGCCAGCACGGTAGCTCAAAGGCCTTAGAAGTGTGCTCGTGTCCTCAATGACAGAGAGCTTCTTGTATCACTTCACCAGAAGCAGGATAGGCATCATGACTTGCTGAAGCGCCAGATGCAGAGTCTTCTTGTTGATGTCAATCATATATGCAATATTGCAACCAAGAACTCGTTTGTTGCACATGAAGCCTGTCAGCGATCCTGGAAGAGCCTCACAATGCTCTGTTCTGAAAAAGATCTTCGAGTAGATGGTTTCACTGAACGTTTCATGTTTGACTCCAGGCCTCCGCAATCATCAAGTTGGCATCCAACTCCTTCCCTTGAAGATTATGAATATTCATCTTTGGCTCCAACTGTTGTTGCGCGAGTCATAGATGACGAGGATGGCGCCACTTCACCAGCAATGGCTTCACTGCACCACGATTCTACATCAGACCCCTCTGCACCGCCCAACTCCAACATCGACCATTCTGCCCCAACATCTTCACCGCCTGGGAACGAGTAGACACTCTATGTCTTCAAACCTTTTTGGTCAATACTGACAAAAGGGGGAGAAGCATATGAGTTGATAGTCTTCAAGCGGTTCCATATGGGTCGGGTGCTTATTTTTGCCTAAGTTTTTACAACTCTCGTTCTTGAACTGTTGGCTTTTGAGTTGTAACACTTAAACTTGATGGTCATCTGCCACTTTTGCTGCTACCTTATGATGCGATGATAAATCCCGCACGAAGTCATTCTACAAACGCCCATTTCTCATTATGCATTTAATTATCTTCATTACATTTGTGTATGCATGCTGAATTGTCTTCATGTGTTGAAGAAGATCTCCACAAAGCCAAACCTGCCATGTGCATTTGCATTCCAAAGGCAAAACATTTATATGCACATCTTCAGGGGGAGCCTCTTTCAACCTATGAAGACAATACCCATGTACTTTAGCTTTCACATGATTTTATCCCCATTGAAAACTTACACCAGTTTGTCATCAATCACGAAAAAGGGGGAGATTGTACGTGCATCTAGTGCCACCCCTAGTTGGTTTTGGAGTATTGACGACAAACGTGGTTGAGGGACAAATTTTGTGTTTGTGAGAATTGCGGGATAACACAGGTAGATGTCCCTCATTGATTCAATTTTCCTACCAGAGGTGACCCTTAAAAATGTAAGAAGACATTGAAGAGAATGGTGGTTCGTGAATACATTCACTTGAAGATAATGACCTGTGAAGACATTCACTTGAATACTATGGAGTGCGAAGACATAGTTTCTTTCTTAGTTTCATTTTCTTATTTCTTGAGTCATAGGAACCACCATACTATTAAGTGGGGTCCAAGTTAACAAAGTCAGATGACTGATATGATGCTCAACCAAAATCCTATGTCTTCGAGCGAAGACACTGAGAGCAAATCTTATCCAGACTTGGATGAATCAGCTTTGCTTGTAGCCCAAGCTAAGCTGCCGTGTGTGTTTGAAATCCGAGCGTTCGAAACATGTCGGTTCCTTAGTGACCCAGGGTCATTTCGGACATATCATGTCGGGTTGCCTCCTGGCTATAAATAGCCCACCCCCTACACCATAAATTGGTGGCTGCTTAGAGTTTGTGCACGGCTTTTATCGTTTAAGAGCAACCCACCTCCGAAGCCTTTGAGAGAGAGATCCTTGCAAGGATAAAGCCCAAAACTCCCAGGGCCAAAGAGTGTTAGGCATCATTGAAGTCTTTCTGTCCGCGTGACCTGAAGACTTGTTACACTTGAGGATTGTGCATCCTCCAGCCGGTTAGGCGTCACTGTCGGCGTTCTGGGAACGGGGGTCCCCAGACTTGCCTGCCTGCGGCCTGCGGCGTGGCTCAAAGGAGGCCCAGTACGGCCCATCTTCATCAACGCAAGCTCAAGACCCTCGCGAGGGGCCAAGCCTCACGGGGCGGACGACCAGGAGTTCCTCAGGCACGGCCTCGTCAGGCTGGCTCATGAGGAGGCGGAGAGTTCAAGGCAGGGTACCTCTCGAGGTGCCCGTGACGCGAGCCATGACGACCAAGGGCGCCAGTCGGGCGCCAGCCACGCAGCGTCCTCCTTTCCTCTTTGGTGCAAAGGGAGCAAGCGCGGCGAGCATCAAGCAAAGGCATCCGTTTGATTGCAACAAGACCAAGACCAGCCCCAGCGGCTGGAAGGGAGTCATCGTGGAGCTCAAGCAGGCGTCATCACGAGCCTTTGGCGGTGAGGACCAACTTTAGTCGAGATAAGTGTACCCGCTGTTCCCCTTCAAAATGGCCAATTGTTGGCGCCCTTCCGCTCAATATTTGGGAAGAGGCCCAGGGCCTTCGTCTATATAAGTAGAGCTAGCCACCATGGGAGAAGGGCGCAGAAGAAGGGAGAAGGGTCCGGCAATTGGAATCCAGAGAGAGAGATAGAGACCCGATCCTCAAGCTAGAGCGACGGGACACCACTTAGCAGTTCATCACACCCGCCAAGAACAGACCCTCGAGGCTGTTCTTCCTGTCTTATTCCTCAATAGCCCAGGCAATCCACCACACCACAAACTAGAGTAGGGTATTACACCACAACGGTGGCCCGAACTAGTATAAATCTCTTGTCTCTTGTGCTGTTCTTCTTAGTAGTTTAGGTTCATGCGATTCGGCGAGGTACGAGACGGTATAGGGTTGGATCTCCGCGCGCACCCCAGTGTTCGAACCTTAAGGGTCTGCCAGAACCCGAAATCCGACATTTGGCGCGCCCGGTAAAGTCGCCGAATTTGCCTTTAAATCGCCTCGTTCTTCCTCGACCACATAACCATATCGGCGCTCGTCGGGCCCGCGCCGGCGTAAGCCGCCCTCGCCTCCCATGTCGCCCGAGCGGCTCCGTCGGCGGGCATCTGGTCGGTCCCGTCACTGCTGTCAATGCTGCCACCGACCGGCGGGAACGAGCGAAGCGTCGTCCCAGCACCCGTCCATGGCGGGGCGGCCGCACCGCCACGCCTTCGCTCACCCCCGCTGGTTCTTAATCCGTCACGCGCTGCTGCGCGCTCGGAGGCCCGAGCTGCGCTCATCGCGCTAACGAGCTCTGCGCTACCGCCCGTCGGCAGCGTCTCGAAGAATGGCTCGACCGAGTCGCCGAGCTCGTCCGCGCTGCGAGGCGACCCGTGCCGTCCGTCTCGCTGCACCGCACCCGCCCAGCGGCGATAAACTCCGGGCGCTGAGCCGCCTCCTCCTCAAGACGGCGCCACAGCCCCAAGCGCGCGGCCTGGCGGAACCCGTTCCGCCAGGCGCCGCGGCGCGGCAAGAGCAAAGCTGCCAAGAAGTTCCTCGCCCGCAAGAAGCTGCCCGAGCGCTCCCCGCTCCAGCACGTCAAGACCCTGCGCTACCCCCAGCCGCGGTGCGGGGAGGCCCACAAGACCAAGCTCTCTGCCGTCCGAGGCCCCCCGCGGCCACGGCCGGTAGCCGGGCCTTCACCACCGAGCTGTGCAGCGTCACGTGGCCCGCCAAGTTCAAGCCAGACCTGCCTCCACGCTACGACGGCACAGCTGACCCAACGAGTTCCTCCAGCTCTACGAGCTGGGCAACGAGGCTGCCAACGGGGATGAAAAGGTCATGGTGAACTGGTTCCCCATGGCGCTCAGGACGGAGCCCTTTTGGCTCCTGAATCGGCCCCGAGCACGATCTCTTCTGGGCGAGATGCGCACCGATTCATCGCCAACTTCCGGTACTCGCGACCGGCCACCGCCGTGGCGACATCGCCGAATCAAGCAGCAGCGGGAAACCCTGCAAAAGTACATCCATGCTTCAACAACGCGCGCCTCAAGATCCCGAGGGTGACGGAGGAGGCCATCATCTCTGCCTTCTCCGATGGCGTGCGCGACGTCAAGATGAAGGAGGAGCTGGCGACGCATGAAGATCTGTGCACCTCCCTGGAGCTGTTCAACTTGGCGACCAAGTGCGCCAGGGCTGAGGAGGGGCGCCTCTCCCTCCTCGAACTGCCTACCGCGGATCCCGAAGAGAAGAAGCCCAAGGCCAAGGATGTGAAGTGCAAGGGGCGCGCGTGCTCGCGGCGAACGGACACCAGCGGCGGCGAGATCAGCCCGAGTCCTCCAAGGGCGATCGATGCTGCGTGTACCACGACCTCCACACCCACAACACCAATGAATGTCAAGAGCTCCGGGCGTGCTGCGGGAAGGGTCGGCAGGCGCCCGGCGCAGCGACCGGGCTACGCCGAGGAGGAGGAAGGAATGCAGGGCGCTGGGAAGACCACGGCCCGCGCCAAGGGTGTGCGACCAACCTCGCGAGGACCACTGGCAAGACCCACCTCGCGAGGGGGCTGGAGGATCAGCCTCGCGAGGATCGCTTCGTGGGGAAAGCAGGCCTCCCTCGCTGCCGCCGCCGCCAAGGAGAATCGAGACCGTCATCGGGGCGAGGGCTGGGGGCTTCCGGGAAGCGCGTCGATCGCTTTGCATCTGGGCGGAGCACAAGCCCCACCTCTCAACGCATCTTCAAGCAGTTAGCCCGAAGTGAATGCAGTCCTCCCAAGCTCGAGTCCACGCGCCCTCTCAGGTGGTCTGCGTGCGCCATCACGTTCAGCTCAGCAAATCAGCTCAAGTGCGCAGCCACAGCCGAAGTCTTCCCGATGCTTTGCTCCCCAATCATCAGCAACGTGCTGGTCACCAAGACCCTCATCAACGGCGGAGCCGGGCTCAACATCCTGTCCGTGGAGACATTCAACAATCTTCAAGTGCCTTACAGTCAGCTTCAGCCAACCAAGCCCTTCTCAGGAGTCACCGACGGCTCCACGATCCCGATCGGGCAGGTCCGCCTTCCTGTCACCTTCGGGGCCCGCGACAACTACCACACCGAGCTCATCGACTTCGACGTCGCCCACATTCGCCTGCCGTACAACGCCATCCTCGGGTACCCAGCGCTGGCCAAATTCATGGCCGTAACCCACCATGGCTACAACATCCTCAAGATGCCAGGAAGCGGCGGAGTCATCACGGTGCCCTATGAAGAGAGAGATGCAGTGTGCTCCCTGGAGCGAGCTTTTCAGGCCGCGTCGCTGGAAGACCCAGACCACAGCAGCAAGAGGCCTCCCGAGGCCGCGCCCAAGAAGAAGAAGACATCGACCGGCCCGGCTCTTCAAGAGACAGGCCCCTCAGGGTCCACACCGGGCCAGGGGGAGCCTCCTTCCATCGCATAGGAAAGCGCGCCCGACGCCCTCCTCAGGCAGGGCTCGGGGGCTCTTCCCTGGAGGGCCACCGACCTCGCCAAGGTCTCGAGGGAGGCGCTTGGGCACCACGTGGAGGCGTGTTTCGAAGCACGTTTCCCGCAAGCACGAGCAAGACCAGGAGGACAGAACCCTCAAGAGTTCATCAGCAAGGCCATTCAGGAGCTACATGAGTCAAGGGTCATGAGGGGCAGCCGCCGCCTACCCGCTGTGGCCCCCCATCCAGACGAGGATGGTGGGCTGCGCGTCTGCATCGACATACCAGGGCTCAACCGAGCCGCATCTCAAGAGCGCCTTTGGCCCTCGCGAGTGGGACGTTGTGAGGGTCCGCCCCACAGCTACGTACGCATGCCTTATGGCCTACCAAACGCTGCTGCCGCATACCAGCGTCTCATGAGGACCATCCTGGAGGCTCAAGAGGTCAGGCACGCCGCAGCCCTGGCGGAGATGGAGATGGCCCATGAGGAGCCGCCAGCCTCGAGCCTCCCGAGGCCCTCGGGCTGGGGGCTCGTGAGATCGGCTCCCGCAGCCCACCGAGTCTGCTGCACCAACACCCCTCATCCCCAACATCACTGGTGACATCTTTAAGTTTTATTTCCGGTGGGGCGCCTTGAGGCAGCATTATTCCCGGGCGCGTGGGTCCGTCCTGCGGCATGTATCCTTTTATTTCATTTCTTTAGCTTATCCTGTTGGGGGTGCCTCGGGCTGCATCATCCCCAAGCCGCTCGGGCCAGTCCCAGTGCATGTATCCTTCTGCTTTTCCTTAGGATTATGCTCTCGCTCCACCATGCTTGTTATTTGGTGCCTTTTCCAGGTGGCGGAATCTTGCACGTTAAAGGGGGTGCACAGGCATCGCGACTCGGGGCTCCTACCGGCTCTCCGCCCTCACCCTCTGGTCTTGTCCATGGCATCGCGATCTGGCTTGCCGCTGATTTGAGACCAGCCCGAGAGCCGGGACCCGAGGACGTAGAGTTGCGTCATCTAACCTAGCTTGTGCGTTAAAGGGGGGGTGCCTGAGCATCGCGACTCAGGGCTCCTACCGGCTCTCCGGCCCTCACCCTCTGGTCTTGTCCATGGCATCGCGACCTGGCTTGCCAGCGACGGCTGAGACCAGCCCGAGAGCCGGGACCCGAAGACGTAGAGCACCGGCATCTGGCCAAATTTGCAGGAACACACTCGAAGATAAGGCCCAGAGCCAGGCGCAACCCGCCTTGAGGTAGGGCCTCGTGAGTCCCGCGCTGGCTCACGGGTGCCCCGACACACCTCGCGAGGCCTCTCGTGCCTCTCCAAAGCAACTAACGACAGGACTAACGATCGCCACGGCGAGCTCTTGTTCCTTTTGTGGTGAACCTGCAGGGTCCCTCCAAGGAGCACGAAACGACCTCGCCACGCAATCTCTCGCCGGCCAAGGCATGGACCTGGCGCCGCACCAGGAAGCATTGTCCTGACCCTCGAGATAAGTGACCCTCCGGACACACTAGTCATCGCAACACCATCCCCACACTCAATGCAACTCCGTATTAGCAACGTCGCTCTCCTTTCTCACCAAATGATGGCTGCTTGAGCGCCAAGGGGGACCCCCTGAGCATCGCGACTCAGAGGCTCTTACCGGACCTCGGGCCGCTCACCTCCTGGCCTTGACCATGACATCGCGACCTGGCATACCAGCGATGGCTGAAGCCGCCTTGGGACTGGGACCTGTTGGCGCAGAGCACCAAGCCCTCACGAGGTCCGAAAGGGAGAAACTGCGCTAAAACGGAATGAGCATCCCGCATTGCCTCACAATAAGGATCATGTTGACAAACGAAGCTACAAACATCTTACAAGCCCCCGCGGGGTACATTCTTGGCTCTTCGCAGGAGCAAAAGACGCGAATCCTAAGGAATCCTATCTACAGGGAACACCGCGGCAGACGCCATCATCAACAGTGGGCCACCCGGTCCGGAGCCAACCCCGTCCAGATCAGGGGCGGCGGCGACCTGACGAGCCCGCCCTGCTCCGGGAGCGGCGCAGGCTCGGGGGCTCGTAGCTGCCGTCACTCGTCTCCGGCGTCGCGAAGAGCTTGGCGGAGTCGCTGGATCCTCCGGCGCCTTCGTCGCCTGAGGAGCTGTCAAGGAAGTGGGCGGTTGGCCTCTGTCTCACCACAGCAGGACCCCGACCACCTCTCCCGGGGCAGCACTCCAGCCGACGGCCCTCCGCGTCGAAGAGGTTGAAGGACATCACCGAAGCGCCGTCGTACTCTAGGTGGATCGTGAGGGCGCCCCTCGTCCTGCAGACCCGGGCGACCTCGTCCCAGCCTCGAGTCATGAAGACCTCGCTCGGGGCAACTACCGCAACCTCTGCCCCGGTCGCGAGGGTGCCGCAGCCGGCGTGCTGCTGCCGTACAACGGAGGACGGAAAAGAAGAACTCAGAGAAGGGAGGCGCCAGACCAGCAATGATGGCGCTCGCGAAGAACGGGTAGAAGGTACCCCCCCGACCCTTAGGGGCGGAGGAGCTGGCCTTGAACACCGCCGTTCCATTGACGCCCTGCGCCTCCGCCAACCGGCGCATCAGGGCAAGGCTCGCCGCTGACACATTCGGCGGGTCCAAGGCAGGAGAGTACCAGGCTCCGGCCGGGGTCTGGCGCGGAGCCATGACTGGCTAGGGCACGAAGGCGGAGTGGATCTGAAGGTCTTGGAAGCAGGGAGGAGAGGCGCAAGAAAGGGGATCTGAGCAGCAACTGGAGAAAGTAAAGGAGGCAAGGAAGATGCCGCCCTATTATCAACCAACGCGGTTGCAGAGGTGCCCACGTCCAATCAACCGCCACGCGGCGCCCAAGGTCGCAGGTTGTTAGGGCCCGCGACGCTTCGCACTTGCCCTTTCGCCTCTCTGCACGACCAAGTTCGGGCGCGCCGTGGCCCCGGGGGCTACTGTCGGCGTTCTGGGAACGAGGGTCCCCAGACTTGCCTGCCTGCGGCCTGCGGCGTGGCTCAAAGGAGGCCCAGGACGGCCCATCTTCATCAACGCAAGCTCAAGACCCTCGCGAGGGGCCAAGCCTCGCGGGGCGGACGACCAGGAGTTTCCTCAGGCGCGGCCTCGTCAGGCTGGCTCATGAGGAGGCGGAGAGTTCAAGGCAGGGTACCTCGCGAGGTGCCCGTGACGTGAGCCATGACGACCAAGGGCGCCAGTCGGGCGCCAGCCGCGCAGCGTCCTCCTTTCCTCTTTGGTGCAAAGGGAGCAAGCGTAGGCGAGAGCATCAAGCAAAGGCATCCGTTTCGGTGCAACAAGACCAAGACCAGCCGCAACGGCTGGAAGGGAGTCATCGTGGAGCCCAAGCAGGCGTCATCACCAGAGCCTTTGGCAGGCGAGGACCAACTTTAGTCAGGATAAGTGTACCCGTTGTTCCCCTTCAAAATGGCCAATTGTTAGCGCCCTTCCCGCTCAATATTTGGGAAGAGGCCCAGGGCCTTCGTCTATATAAGTAGAGCTAGCCACCATGGGAGAAGGGCGGAGAAGAAGGGAGAAGGATCCGGCAATTGGAATCCAGAGAGAGAGAGATAGAGACCCGATCCTCAAGCTAAAGCGACGGGACACCACTTAGCAGTTCATCACATCCGCCAAGAACAGACCCTCGCGAGGCTGTTCTTCCCTGTACTGTTCCTCAATAGCCCCAGAGGCAATCCACCACACCACAAACTAGAGTAGGGTATTACACCACAATGGTGGCCCGAACTAGTATAAATCTCTTGTCTCTTGTGATGTTCTTCTTAGTAGTTTAGGTTCTTGCGATTCGGCGAGGTACGAGACGGTGGAGGGTTGGATCTCCGCGCGCACCCCAGAGTTCGAACCTTAAGGGTCTGCCGGGACCCGAAATCCGACAGTCACGTTCTGAGGATCCAAGAGTCATTATGGATCGCCAGTGAATGGAGTCTGTGAAGGTTTGGAAGTCTACCTTTAAGACTTACCACAGTGATTGGGCGAGGACTAGGTGTCCTTATCTCAAGGGGAATAAGGTGAAGACACAGTCTTCTGAGTTCAATCTCAGCTTCCCTAACCAGACGTACATTTGTCACAACAACTGGAACTGGTCTACGAAATCCTTTTCTTCACCAAGCAACTGGTTCTATCCCCTACCTTCATTACATTTTAGTTTGTCTTCACGAAGTCATTGCATGCTTGCCTGATCTGTTTGATTTCACAGTGCGAAGACTATTACCTGTTTCGCTTCATACTGTCTTCCATTCCGATCCATACTACCTAGCTGCTATTAGTCTTCATGCTTTCACTATATTGCTTACTTGACTATGGCCTGTCTAGAGTAGTTCATCTTCCGCTGCATTTCATATAGGTTCATATTAATTGTTTTTCTTCAAAGACCTCGTGTTTTTAAGACTTCCATAAAAATCTTCTATTCACCCCCCCTCTAGTCGATAACTAGCACTTTCAGGTATAAACCTTAAGTTTGATTGTGTTAATTCTTTTATGGATACCAATGCTTTTCGTGAATTTAGCACTAAATATGGACTTGACTCTGAGATAGTATCTTCTTTCTGTGAATCATTTGCTACTCATGTTGATCTCCGTAAGGAGAAGTGGTTTAAATATCATCCTCCCATTGAAGTAAAAATAGTAGAACCTATTAAAGTTGAAGAGGAAACTATTACTTATAATGTTCATCCTATAGTTCCTATTTCTTATATTGAGAAACCATCTTTCCCTGTTATAATAAAGGAACATGCAAAAGCTTCAGCTGTGGTTCGTAAGAGTTATACTAGAACACCAACACCCGCTGAACAAATTAAAGTTGAACCTAGTATTGCTATGGTTAAAGATCTCTTGGTCGATAATATTGATGGGCATGTTATTTATTTCTGTGATGAAGCTGATAGAATTGCTAGACCCGATAATAAAGATAAACATAGACCTATTGTTCGTATGCCTGTTGTTTCTGTTAAAATAGGAGATCATTGTTATCATGGTTTATGTGATTTGGGTGCTAGTGTGAGTGCAATTCCCTTTACCTTATATCAAGAAATTATGAATGATATTGCACTTGCTGAAATAGAAGATATTGATGTCACTATTAAGCTTGCCAATAGAGATACTATTTCACCAATTGGGATTGTTAGAGATGTTGAAGTCTTGTGTGGGAAAATAAAATATCATACTGATTTTCTAGTTCTTGGTTCCCCACAAGATGATTTTTGTCCTGTTATATTTGGTAGACCTTTCTTGAACACTGTTAATGCCAAAATAGATTGTGAGAAAGAAACTGTTTGTTAAGTTTTGGGATGTGTCTCATGAGTTTAATTTCTCCTAATTCCATAGACAACCCCAAGATAAATAATTGCCTAGTAAAGATGAAATTATTGGTCTTGCTTCTATTGTTGTGCCTCCTACTGATCCTTTAGAACAATATTTTCTAGACCATGAAAATGATATGTTCATGAATAAAAGAATGAAATTAGATGAGATTTTCTTCAAATAGATGCCTGTTTTGAAACACAATTTGCCTGTTGAATCTCTTGGAGATCCTCTACCACCCAAGAGTGATCCTGTGTTCGATCATAAACAAATACCTGATACTATGAAATATGCTTATCTTGATGAGAAAAAGATATATCCTGTTATTATTAGTTCTAACCTTTCAGAGCATGAAGAAAAGAAATTATTGAAAACTCTGAAGAAGCTACGTGTCGCTATTGGATATACTCTGGTTGATCTTAAGGGCATTAGTCCCACTCTATGTCAGCACAAAAGTAATATCAAACCTGATGCTAAACCAGTTGTTGATCACCAACGATGGTTAAATCCTAAGATGAAGGAAGTGGTAAGAAATGAAATACTAAAGCTTCTGGAAGCGGGTATAATCTACCCTATTGCTGATCATAGATGGGTAACTCATGTTCATTGTGTCCCTAAGAAGGGAGGTATTACTGTTTTTCCTAATGATAAGAATGAATTGATCCCACAAAGAATTGTTACAGGTTATAGAATGGTAATTGATTTTAGAAAATTAAACAAAGCTACTAGGAAAGATCATTACACTCTACCTTTTATTGATCAAATGCTAGAAAGACTATCAAAAAATACACACTTCTGCTTTCTAGATAGTTATTCTTGTATTTCTCAAATACCTGTGTCACAAGAGGATCAAGAAAAAACTACTTTTACTTGCCCTTTTGGTACCTTTGCTTATAGACGTATGCCTTTTGGCTTATGTAATGAACCTCCTACCTTTTAGAGATGTATGACTGCTATATTCTCTGACGTTTGTGAAAAGATTGTTGAGGTTTTCATGGATGATTTCTCCATTTACGGAACTTCTTTTGATGATTGCTTAAGCAACATTGATCGAGTTTTGCAGAGATGTGAAGAAACTAATCTTGTCTTGAATTGGGAGAAGTGTCACTTTATGGTTTAATGAAGGTATTGTCTTGGGGCATAAAATCTCCAAAAGAGGTATTGAAGTTGATAAAGCTAAAGTTGATGCTATTGAAAAGATGTCGTGTCCTAAAGATATCAAAGGTATAAGAAGTTTCCTTGGTCATGCTGGTTTCTATAGGAGATTTATTAAATACTTCTCTAAAATTTCTAGGCCTCTTACTAATCTTTTGCAAAAATATATTTCGTTTGTTTTTTATGATGATTGTGTAGAAGCCTTTGAAATACTTAAGAAAGCCTTGATTTTTGCACCTATTGTTCAACCACCTGATTGGAACCTACCCTTTAAAATTATGTGTGATGCTAATGATTGTGCTATTGGTGCTGTTATAGGACAAAGAATTGATAAGAAATTGAATGTTATTCATTATGCCAGTAAAATTCTAGGCAGTGCTCAAAGAAATTATGCTACTACTGAAAAATATTTTTTAGCAGTTGTATTTGCTTGTGATAATTTCAGATCTTATATTGTTCATTCCAAGGTAACTATTCACACTGATCATGCTGCTATTAAATATCTTATGGAAAAGAAGGATGCTAAACCTAGACTTATTAGATGGGTTCTCTTGCTGCAAGAATTTGATTTGCACATTATTGATAGAAAGGTAGCTGAGAACCCCGTAGCAGACAACTTTGTCTAGGCTAGAAAATATTCTTGATGACCCACTTGTTGGAGATATGCCCTAGAGGAAATCATGTATGATGATATTTCCTATGTGTTTATGAATAAAGATAGTCCTTGGACATTATCAATGATGTGTATCAGCAAGTACATGACTTGTTTGAGGGACTATGCATTGTATGATGACTGTCCTAAAAGGTCCCTAGTCGAAAGGGCTATGTGGACGCGCAACCGACTAGACTAGCATATGACACAATCAATGGCTTGGTCTCACTAGCCATGAAGCATTGGATGCTAACCGGATAATATGGACTTGGAAGGATCTGGTCGGATTCGACATAGTCGGATCCAAGTCGAGATAAGGTCCGAGTCGGGCAGACCCAACTATGAGACGCAGGGATATGTCATCTGTGAGTCTCTAGTACAACATATGTTCTATGTCCTAAGACCTGAGCTGGCACATGTACTCAGAATGGTGATAGACCTGCTTTGGGCCGACCAAATGCTGCTCCATGACTGGGTAGTTACAAAGGTAGGTTTCGGGCTTGTCCAGACCCATGCTGCGAGACATGTTCGAGCAAGATGGGATTTGCCCCTCCGATCAGGAGAGATATATGTTGGGCCCCTCGTGTGATCCGACCAGGATAAGCATAGCCATGCAACAAGGATTATGAGATAATCCGGCTTGTTGTCGGCATCACTGGAACGGGAAAGAGGTCAGGCTAGAACAAGGATGACAGACTTGCCTTGAGCCCGACAACATATATTGTGTGGTAAAAGGAATGGAAGTGTGATGTACAGGTTCGCCAACAGGCTTCATTGTCTGCTTGGTGGTCAGCACACCTTGCTAGAGGCCTCTACCAGCCGAGAAGGTCGTAGGTGATCCGACCTGCGACCAAGCCAACTTGAACCTAAGGGGTCGCGTGCTTAAGGGAAGGAACCCGTGAGGCCGGATCGGACTCCAGGAGTCAGATGTGATCCTACGCAGACTCGTATCCCGGCCGAACAGATTTTGGGCTTTAGGGTAAGTGCGAGGGCCAAGTGTTGAGCCCGCGACGGACGCCTATATAAAGTGGAGGTGCGGCACACCAATTTGTTGATCGCTTCGGCGCTGTCACTAGGGTTTGCATGTGTTGCGAATAGACACCTCCACTCGCTGCCGGTTGTGTGATCGGATCTAGCAGTTTGCCGCACGATGTTCCTCCTACGCGCGCGGATACCGTTAGAGGCGGTGCACCTGCGCCGCTCCGGCGAACTTGTACGTGATATCCGACGACCGACTGTTCGAGGGAGATCGGATGAGGAGGAGACGAACCACGCGGACACGCTGCCCCAACTCTTCTTCCGCTGCACAGCACTGCGCGTCTAGTGGTAACGATCTGTGATCCACTCCCGTAGCATGTTCCTGGTTGTTCTACACGTAGGAAAATTTTGTTTTGCAGTCGACGCACCCTACCGTAGAACCCAACAGTGGCATCAAAGCCTCTGCTATAGGATTGGAATTCTGATCGTATGCATATTAGATATGTGGAGGCGGGAGATGAGATCTATCGTCCTTTATGAGATCGGCTGTGTGCACGGTCGATGAGATCAACTGCACATGGGGATCGACAAGACTATGTTTTCTGTCAATCGGGATCAATGAGGTTGTGACACAACCTACCTGAAAGCACAAGTGCTCCCTAGGTGGTTTTGGTAATTAATGGCAACATATCTCTTGTTGGACTAACACTTTTATCTAGTATGTTTCAGATAAGTTCAACAATGGAGTGGCATGGACTAAAGGATGTCGGAACTCCTTCAAGATGCTAAGGACAAAGGATTGGCTCAAACTTCAAGCTCAAGACTCTTCATTTTACATTTTAGTGATCCAAGATCACATTGAGTCTATAGGAAAAGCCAATACTATCAAGGAGGGATGAGGTGTTGCTTAATGAGCCTCTTGCTTCATGTGCTTAGTGATATGCTCCAAAACCCTCAGCTACTTTCCCACTTCCACACATATGTCCTAAACCGTAAGTCAAACTCGGCCCCACTGATTCTTTCTATCCAGCGCCACCGAGTTTGGATGTCTTAGCCACTGCCACAAACCCTAGGCAAATCGGTCTCGCCGATAGGGATCTCGGTCTCACCGAGATGGGATTGTAATCTCTCTGTGTATGTCCATTATCAAAATCGGTCTCACCGAGTTTGAGCAATCGGTACTACCGAGTTTACAATGCAAACTCTCTGGTTAACTTATTATCAAAATCGGTCCCACCGAGTTTGATAATCGGTCAAACCGAGTTTGCCTGACCAACTCTCTGGAAAGCTTATTACCAAAATCGGTCCCACCGAGTTTGTGTAATCGGTCCTACCGAGATTACGTTATGCCCTAACCCTAAACGAATCGGTCCCACCGAGTTGCATTCCGGTCCCACCGAAAACCCTAACGGTCACATTATTTGCTAAATCGGTCTGACCGAGTTTAACGATTCGGTCCCACCGAGTTTGGTAGATTGTGTGTAATGGTTAGATTTTGTGTGGAGGCTATATATACCCTCCACCTCCTCTTCATTCATGGAGAGAGCCATCGACTGAACCTACACTTCCAAAGATCCTATTTCGAGAGAGAACTACCTATTCATGTGTTGAGGCCAAGATATTCCATTCCTACCATATGAATCTTGATCTCTAGCCTTCCCCAAGTTGCTTTCCACTCAAACCCTCTTTCCACCAGATCCAAATCCTATGAGAGAGAGTTGAGTGTTGGGGAGACTATCATTTGAAGCACAAGAGCAAGGAGTTCATCATAAACGCACCATTTGTTACTTCTTGGAGAGTGGTGTCTCCTAGATTGGCTAGGTGTCTCTTGGGAGCCTCCGACAAGATTGTGGAGTTGAACCAAGGAGTTTGTAAGGGCAAGGAGATCGCCTACTTCGTGAAGATCTACCACTAGTGAGGCAAGTCCTTCATGGGCGACGGCCATGGTCGGATAGACAAGGTTGCTTCTTCGTGGACCCTTCGTGGGTGGTGCCCTCCATGGACTCGCGCAACCGTTACCCTTCATGGGTTGAAGTCTCCATCAACGTGGATGTACGATAGCACAACCTATCGGAACCATGCCAAAAACATCCGTGTCTCCAAATTGCATTTGAATCCTCCAATCCCTTCCCTTTACATTCTTGCAAGTTGCATTCTTTATTTTCCGCTGCTTATATACTCTTTGCATGCTTGCTTGCTATATGTTGTGAATGTTAAACTTGTGCCTAAAATCCACTCAAACTTTAAAGAAACTTAAAAACTGCAACTTTGGTACTTAGTGTCTAATCACCCCCCCTCTAGACACCTCTTCTCAAGGTCCTACAAGTGGTATCAGAGCTTTGGTCTCCATTGACTTGGTTTAATCACCATTGGAGGAAGATGGATGAGTCTACTTTGGGGAGTCTTAGACATAGAGTGCTTATTCTTGATGGAGAGTATTTTCATGAGTGGAAAAATGAGATGCTTGTTATTTTCAATCAATATTATTTTAACAAGTACATTGCTAGCCCTTGTGCACCTCATGTTGATCCTATGCATCCTACCCTTGATGAAGCTATTGACATGGTTAGGAATCTTAGAACTGCCGAACTTATCATTAGAGGATTGCCTAGAAACTTGATTAGAATCTTTCCTACTTTTGAGTGTGCCTACACCATATGGAAATTTCTTGAGGAACGATTTCCAGATTATTCCTTGAAATATCTAGATGAAATTCTCCATAAGTCTATTGCTTTGAGTAAAATGAATACTAGTGATCCTATGTTTGGTGATCGTCTATTTCAGCTTACAAACCTTATGCATGCCAAAGGAAATGTTGGTATTATTAGTGACATTATTTTCGAAGCTATAAGAATTCATAAGCAAGATCTGTGTCAAACTCATTCTAATGAATCACCCTCTCTAGGATTTGATCCACCACATGACGATGTTGAACATGGATACTATGATGAGGATGATGATAGTGACTTCGATCTTGATGATGCAATGAGACATTTTGGTCTTATGGCAAATCTTCGGGGATATATGTTAGGAGGAAAGGAATGGGTTCTTGACAGTGGATGTACCGATCACATGACCGGAGATAAAGACATGTTTCATGAGCTTGCTGATAATGATGGTCCTCGAAAGTATGTCACTTTCGGTGACAACTCAAAGAGTAAGGTGGTTGGCCTCGGTAAGGTGGCCATATCACATGATAGCTCCATACAAAATGTTATGCTTGTTGAATCTCTTGGTTACAACTTACTTTCGGTATCTAGACTTGCTGATTTCGGTTTCAATGTTCTATTTACTGAAGTAGATTGCCAAGTGTTTCATCGAGATAATCATAAAATGGTCTTTACTGGTGTGCGTAGAGGTGATCTATACATTGTTGATTTCACTAAAAAGGCTCAACCTAAAACTTGCTTCATTGCTAAATCCTCAAAAGGCTGGTTATGGCATAGATGATTAGGTCATGTTGGTATGCGAAAACTTGACAAGCTTATTAAGGGGAATCATATCCTTGGAGTTAATGATGTCATATTTGATAAGGATAGACTTTGCAGTGCTTGTCAAGCAGGTAAACAGGTTGGAGGAAGGCATCCCGTGAAGAACATCATGACCACGAAGAGGCCACTCGAGCTACTTCACATGGATCTCTTTAGTCCCAACTCTTACAAGAGTCTCGGTGGAAATTCTTTTGGTCTAGTTATAGTTGATGATTTTTCCATATTTACGTGGGTGTTCTTTCTTGATGATAAATCGCAGGTCCAAAAGATCTTCAAAAACTTTGCTAGGAAGGCCCAAAACCAATTTGAAGTGAAGATCAAGAAGGTTCGCAGCGACAACGGAACGGAGTTCAAGAACGCAAATGTGGACACCTTTCTTGAAGAAGAAGGGATTTCACACAAGTTCTCGACTACGTACATACCTCAAAAAAATGGAGTTGTTGAGAGGAAGAACCGGACGCTCATCGAAATGGCGAGAACGATGCTTGATGAGTACAAGACGCCGAAGCACTTTTGGGCAGAAGCGGTTGAGACAGCTTGTCATGCAACAAATCGCTTGTATCTTCACAAGCTACTCGGCAAGACGGCATACGAGCTACTCACCGGTAACAAACCCCAAGTTGGATACTTTCGAGTACTTGGCTCAAAGTGCTACATTCTTGATAAGCATCGTCGTTCTAAATTTGCTCCTAAGTCTCATGAAGGTTTCCTACTAGGTTATGGCTCAAACTCTCACACTTACCGTGTCTACAACAATTTCACCCGAAAGGTTGAAGAGACGGTAGAAGTGAAGTTTGATGAATCTAACGGCTCGCAAGTAGAGCAATTGCCAATTGATGTAGGAGACAAAGATCCTTCGGAAGCAATCCAAGACTTTTCTATTGGCAAGGTCCGTCCAACGGAGGTGAAGGAGAGTACCTCGTCCGTCCAAGTGGAAGCTTCTACTTCACGACAAGGTGAACCAAGAGTTGATACGGAAGCATCCACAAGTGGGACACGCCAAGATGAAGAAAACGAGGAAGTGCATCAAGATGAACGTCAACAACCTCCTTCTCCACCACGACAAGAGAACGACAACGCCAACAATGAAGAAGGCCAAGAAGAAGAACAAGATGAAGAAGATGTTCAACGAAGACCCAAGCAAAATCTTTCACGAGTTCGAGCAAGAATTGCTAAAGACCATCCCGTCGAGCAAATCTACAATGATATTCAAACCGGGAGAATCACTCGCTCTAAAACTCATTTAGCTAACTTTTGTGAAAACTATTCTTTCATCTCTAGCATTGAACCTATGAAGGTCGAAGAAGCATTGGAAGATCCCGATTGGATAAATGCTATGCATGAAGATCTACACAACTTTGAGAGGAACCAAGTTTGGACATTGGTTGAGAAGCCCGACAACAACCACAACATCATCGGTACCAAATGGGTGTTTCGCAACAAGCAAGATGAAGATGGACAAGTAGTTCACAACAAAGCACGTATCGTCGCCCAAGGCTACACACAAGTCAAAGGTATGGACTATGGTGAGACTTACGCCTCCGTTGCTAGACTTGAGTCCATTCGCATCTTACTTGCCTATGCTAATCACCATGATATCACCTTGTACCAAATGTACATTAAAAGTGCTTTTCTAAATGGTGAAATAGAGGAGGAAGTTTATGTTAAACAACCTCCGGCTTTGTCAATCCTAAGAAACCCAATCATGTTTACAAACTTCACAAAGCTCTTTATGGACTTAAACAAGCTCCTAGAGCATGGTATAAATGCTTGACCAAGTTCCTTATTGAAAAGGCTTTGAAATTGGGAAAATTGATTCTACTTTTTACTAAAAGGGTTAATGGTGAACTCTTTGTGTGCCAAATTTATGTTGATGATATTATATTTGGTTCAACTAACCCTCATTTTAGTGAAAAGTTTGGGAAGCTAATGTCGGAGAAGTTTGAGATGTCTATGATGAGTGAACTCAAATTCTTTCTTGGTTTGCAAATCAAGCAAACTAAGGAAGGTACTTTTGTCTCACAAACAAAGTACACCAAGGACTTATTCAAGAAGTTCAATATGCAAGAATGCAAAGGTATGTCTACACCCATGCCTACTAGTGGACATCTTGACTTAACCAAAGATGGTGAACCGGTTGATCAAAAGGTTTATCGCTCTATGATTGGTTCATTGTTATATCTATGTGCTTCACGTCCCGATATTATGCTAAGTGTGTGCATGTGTGCACGATATCAAGCTGCCCCTAAAGAATGTCATCTTAAGGCCGTGAAAAGGATAGTGAGATACTTAATCCATACACCAAATTTTGGCATTTGGTATCCTGAGAGGGCCTCTTTCGATCTTGTTGGCTATTCCGACTCGGACTATGCCGGAGACAAGGTTGATAGAAAGTCCACTTGGTACTTGTCAATTTCTTGGTAGATCTCTTGTGTCTTGGTCCTCCAAGAAACAAAACTCGTATCCTTATCCACCGCCAAGCTGAATATATTGCCGCTGGTTCATGTTGTGCTCAATTACTTTGGATGACCCAAACTCTTAAAGATTATGGGATATATGTGAGACATGTTCCATGGCTTTGTGATAATGAAAGTGCTATCAAAATTGGTCATAATCTTGTGCAACATTCTCGAACTAAGCATATTGAAGTTCGTCATCATTTCATTCGAGATCATATTGCTAAGGGTGACATTGATCTTAAGCATGTTCGCACCGAAAAGCAATTAGCAGATATATTCACTAAACCTCTTGATGAGAAAGTGTTTTGCAGGTTAAGAGGAGAATTGAACATCATTGATGCTTCAAACTTGGAGTAGAAACTCCATTGGATACATGCAAGACATGAGCTTATGACTAATCCTTGATATTTCTCTTATGATGAAAAACTTATGTCTTGGATATATTTGTATCTTGCATGTTATCTAACCCATGTAGGTACTTGGTTGAATCAAATTCCATGAGGTTGAAACCTACTCATATCTTGATCAATCTCTACATCACCAAGTCTCTACACAAGGTGGTTGAAGACAAGGAAGCACGAAACCATTCAAACATATCCTTTGACAAATTCTATGTTGAGTTTCATGATTGTCATTTTTGTATATACAAGTGCTCTTCCTTGCAAGAACTAACCCATGTAGGAAGATGGACTCAAATTCCAAGTGGTGCTCCAAATTCTTGATGAGCTACATCAACCTTGAGCAACCCACGCAAGTTCAACTACATGGACAACACCACCAACCAAGGTATGTTATTCCATCTTAGAGAAGCTTTACTCCGAGTCATGAGTTAAAGCAACTCAACAAGATGAGAATACATCAAGATGCTTAAACGATAAATGGCAACCCCATTTTGAGCTTAAACGATGAGTATGGCCTATGATCAAGTGATCTCACTTGACTCCTAAGTCAATATACTCTAACATAGGTGAATTTGTCACCGTCCATCTCTAGATGAAGTTCTCCTGTGTTCTTTTGAGTTTTTGCATTTGTCTCATGCATTTGTGTTTCCCCTTTCAAAAAAAACTTCATCTAGATTTCTTTCTGTTTTCTCTGCATTTTCTGCATCTAATTCCTTGCATATCTTTTAGTTAATTCCTTGCAAATCTTTGTGAGATCTTACTAGTCTAGTGAGCTGAGGTGACAAGTGTTCTCTCTGCGATGAACTCGGTTCAACCGATTTGTTGTTTTTGGTCCAACCGAATCTTTTCGGTACGACAGAAGCCTACAACTCGGTGCCACCGATTTCACCACAGGAAAAACTCTTTGCCACATATTCTGTGTTTCTTCTGATCCAGCTCCACTCAATGAATCTTGTCCTCTACAAGCATCACATTTTTATCATTGCTTTATGTTGTGACTCAAGGATCAAACCCATTCACGACAAATTCCAGAGGGGGAGAGAGAGATTACATCTTTATCAAGCCCTTCTTGGAAATTGATGTCAAAGGGGGAGAGAGAGATCACATCAAAGCTTATCATTTAGAGAGAGAGATCACATCAGAGAAGGAGAGAGAGAGATCCTTCAGGGGGAGAGAGAGATCTCTAGGGGGAGAGAATACTAGTAGAAAGTATTTCTCAAGGATCCTAGATGCTTGGTGTTCAAGAGGAGAGATGCCACATGTCTTCTTGAGGGGAGAGACATGTTCATATGATCTGTTGTGCTCAATTTTGCAATAGCATACATTAGCTCTGAACTTTAGCTCTGATCATCATTCAGTCAGCTTTGTTTTCCTTCAGCTCTGATTTTCTGTTCCCTATCTTCTCCCAGTATCCCATGTTAGATTCAGGGGGAGCAAGACATCTAAGGGAAAGAGATCATTTAAATTTATTGCATATCTTTACTCTTGGGGACATGTCTAATCCAATGTGGTACTCAGTACTCACTCTCTACATGTCATCCCAGTCTTGGTATTCTTGTGGTTTCTTCTGTTTGCTCTGGCTAGTAGATGTACCTGTGTTATCTAACCTTGTTTGTGTAGGTTCATTCCATCCTAAGCCAACTCAAGACTACAAGGTAAGTATATGCATCACAATCATGTGCATGAGGAATTCTTGCTGATGTACATACTGTTTGCAAGAAGGACTCATGGGCATGAAGGTATTCTCTTTAATACGTTTTTCTCTGATGCATATAGCCAAGATACTTGTAACACATTGCCTGCTCTATCATGGTTATGCTATCACATGCTTCTATATTTCATATTCACATGTTTGCATACATGTAGGGGGAGCCTATGCTTGTTACATGTCTTTCCAAAGCTTTACTCGCTATTCTTTATATCTTTATCTAAAGCTTTGATGTATGTTGCCATCAATTACCAAAAAGGGGGAGATTGAAAGAACAAGTGCTCCCTGGGTGGTTTTGGTAATTAATGACAACATATCTCTTGTTGGACTAACACTTTTATCTAGTATGTTTCAGATAAGTTCAACAATGGAGTGGCATGGACTAAAGGATGTGGGAGCTCCTTCAAGATGCTAAGGACAAAGGATTGGCTCAAGCTTCAAGCTCAAGACTCTTCATTTTACATTTTAGTGATCCAAGATCACATTGAGTCTATAGGAAAAGCCAATACTATCAAGGAGGGATGAGGTGTTGCTTAATAAGCCTCTTGCTTCATGTGCTTAGTGATATGCTCCAAAACCCTCAGCTACTTTCCCACTTCCACACATATGTCCTAAACCTAAAGTCAAACTCGGCCCCACTGATTCTTTCTATCCGGCGCCACCGAGTTTGGATGTCTTAGCCACTGCCACAAACCCTAGGCAAATCGGTCTCACCGATAGGGATCTCGGTCTCACCGAGATGGGATTGTAATCTCTCTGTGTATGTCCATTATCAAAATCGGTCTCACCGAGTTTGAGCAATCGGTACTACCGAGTTTACAATGCAAACTCTATGGTTAACTTATTATCAAAATCGGTCCCATCGAGTTTGATAATCGGTCGAGTTTGCCTGACATACTCTCTGGAAAGCTTATTACCAAAATCGGTCCCACCGATTTTGTGTAATCGGTCCTACCGAGATTACGTTATGCCCTAACCCTAACCGAATCGGTCCCACCGAGTTGCATTCAAGTCCCACCGAAAACCCTAACGGTCACATTATTTGCTAAATCGGTCTGACCGAGTTTAACGATTCAGTCCCACCGAGTTTGGTAGATTGTGTGTAACGGTTAGATTTTGTGTGGAGGCTATATATACCCCTCCACCTCCTCTTCATTCATGGAGAGAGCCATCAGACTGAACCTACACTTCCAGCATCCTATTTCTGAGAGAGAACTATCTACTCATGTGTTGAGGCCAAGATATTCCATTCCTACCATATGAATCTTGATCTCTAGCCTTCCCCAAGTTGCTTTCCACTCAAACCCTCTTTCCACCAGATCCAAATCCTATGAGAGAGACTTGAGTGTTGGGGAGACTATCATTTGAAGCACAAGAGCAAGGAGTTCATCATCAACGCACCATTTGTTACTTCTTGGAGAGTGGTGTCTTCTAGATTGGCTAGGTGTCTCTTGGGAGCCTCCGACAAGATTGTGGAGTTGAACCAAGGAGTTTGTAAGGGCAAGGAGATCGCCTACTTCGTGAAGATCTACCGCTAGTGAGGCAAGTCCTTCGTGGGCGATGGCCATGGTGGGATAGACAAGGTTGCTTCTTCGTGGACCCTTCGTGGGTGGAGCCCTCCGTGGACTCGCGGAACCGTTACCCTTCATGGGTTGAAGTCTCCATCAACGTGGATGTACGATAGCACCACCTATCGGAACCATGCCAAAACATCCGTGTTCCAAATTGCGTTTGAATCCTCCAATCCCTTCCCTTTACATTCTTGCAAGTTGCATGCTTTATTTTCCGCTGCTCATATACTCTTTGCATGCTTGCTTGCTATATGTTGTGAATGTTAAACTTGTGCCTAAACTCCACTCAAACTTTAAAGAAACTTAAAAACTGCAACTTTGGTACTTAGTGTCTAATCACCCCCCCTCTAGACACCTCTTCTCAAGGTCCTACACTACCCCTACTGGTCGGTATCTTCCATGGGGATCGATGAGGTTATATTTTCTGTCAATCGGGACAGCCGTGTGCGTAGCTCCTTGTAATTCTTACACGATCACTCAAACTGGTAGAATGCAATTCTATGTGTAACTTTGTTTTGCAGGTTTGATGTGAATAGTATGGCTCATGTGTATGTGATGCATGTGTGTGATTTATACATGGCATGCGTGTCATGTTTGTCAGCCGGCAGGAGCCAAAGTGCTGTCATTATAATGTCTAACGACCTGCATGTCGACTTGTGATTCTCTATAAAATTCATTACTAGTTGTAGTAGTTGGATTATAGATATCAGGTTGGTGTCTTGGCATCCCGGCGTGACAAACAAGATGGAGTTCCTAGATGGTCATCACAGTCGGAGCCGACCTGGAAGAATGTCCAAGAAGGAGCTATACTATTTCACAGTATGTGTTTATTTGTGATTGTTATGCTTCTTTGTTCCTATGCATGTTAAATTGTTAGAAAGATCCCTCATGAATATCAAGCGAATTTCCATCCCCAATGTTGCACCTTCGCACGTCAAGTACGTCTAGTAGTGGGCTCATAAAATTGGGGTGCTGCTTGGTGTCCTTGAACTGAAGGGTTTGTGTCGGACACGGACATGCACTGCATCAGGTTAACTTGACAAGGCTATCAAAACGGTTTTGGGCCTTGTGGCAAAGAAGGTTGGGAGTCAGGGTATGAGATACCTTCCCGACCGGTAGGAGTCGTATAGAGATATGATTAGCAAGGAGTTGCTTACCGGATAGGCATGTTGTCTAGTAGTGACGCTAAAGCTCACTAGTCGCATGTGCTAGTCAGAACCTGAATCACTGAGAGTTAGCGGAGGGATGCCTACTTCAGTGGGAGTATTTCTGTTTAGGTTTGAGTTACTCTGCATAAACACATTGCTTAGTGATTGCATATTTTCTGTTGTGGATCAATGGCACCACCTGCTCAACCCAACTTTGCATTGAAATCAATTCTGGAAAAGGATAAACTGAATGGAACAAACTTTACCACATGGTATAGAAATTTGAGAATTGTTCTCAAGCATGATAAAAAGGAACATGTTCTAGAAGATCAACTTCTTGAGGAATATGCCGATAATGCTAATGCCACAACTAAGAATTCCTACCAGAAACTCGTTGACGAATTAACGAAGAACGGATATGTGCAACCTTTGGATCGGTTGGGCTTCCCGCTCTTGGATGAGCTGGCTACTGATGCCGTTCTGGGTTCTCTTCCGCCCAGCTATGGGAAGTTTGTCTCGAACTATCATATGCATGGCATGGATAAGAAGCTCACTGAATTGCATGGGATGCTCAAAGTGGCAGAGCAGGATATTAAGAAAGGCACACATCAAGTGTTGATGGTGTAGAAATCGGCTGTAACATCCCAAATTTCCTATTTGGAATGTTTTACAAATTATAGTTAAGCATTCCTATGCATCCTGTTTGAAATTGAATGCCATTTGAAGTTTCAGAGAATTTTGAGTTTTGAATTTGAATTTCAAACTTTGGCAAGTGGGAATCATTTCAAAAACTACACCTGATAAATACTTGATCAAAAGTATGAGAGGAGTAAACATGACACTCCAAAAATATCGAGGAAAACATTGCCAAAACTTTTGGATTCAAATCTGAATTTTATTTGAATTTGAACAAAATGGATTTTTATAAAGTTTGGATTTTGCCTTTGGATAAATGTTCAAATGAAAGGAATATTCCCTGATCATTTTGGTATATATATACCCTATATAAAATATTTATAGTTATTGTTTTATTTCTGTTTTTGTTTTATAAAAAAATTCAAAAAATTAGAAAAACCCCAGCGCCACCAGCCCCTCTGCCCAGCCAAATAAAAACCCCCACCAGCCCGGCCCACCAATGCCCACTGCCAGCCAGCCGAGCTGCCCAGCCTCCCGCCTCACTCGCCCCTCGCCTGAAAACCCTTGGCGCGGTCGCCCGCTCGCTCCACCCCTCCCTCTCTCTCGACAGCAGGCCCCACCCCTTCACAACCCCCGCCCACGCCACATCAAGGCCATCACGATCGCGGATCTCAAGATCCGGATCCCGATCCGCCTCGATCGCCCCGGCATGGCCGAGGCCCCAGCCTATTTAAGCCGACCTCCGCACCCCATTCCCCTAGCACCTCGCCGGACTCCTCCTCCTCTCGCCGAGCTCACCAGAGACCAGAGTCCGCCGCCGCCATTCTCGTCGCCGTCGCCCCTAGCCACTCCCGGTCACCCCGACTCCACCAGACGATCCCGACCTCGTCCACACCCCCAGGCCACTCCCGACCTCCCGACGCCTCGAGCCCTCGGCACACTCGTCGCCGCCGCCGCCGCCGCCGCCGAGCTCCGAAAGCCGAGACCCTCCCCGTCCGATGCGTGATGAACGGTGTAGATTAGAACCTCAAGGGGTATTTTTTTATAAAACTGCCCGGTTCGGCCGGTTTAGTTTACTGATTTATTTAGTTAGGGTTTTATTTATTAGCCCGCCCGTTTAGTTTAACCCGAGGCCCTTTTAGGTTATATTACGCCCGATGTACCGCTTAGGCCCATTAGGCCCTTTTTCTTTTATTTTTGTTTTCTGCTTTTAATGTAATAGTTTCTGTTTTGAAAAATTCATATCTTTTATTCTGTTTATTATTTTTAGATGATTTTTTTGTTGGTTTGCAAATTTTCTATAGTTTCTGTAGAATATATATTTAGCTATGTTAAAATTAATTAAAATTGTTTTATTTTAGTTTTAGCCAGAATAGTAAATCTGCTATAACTTGAGTTAGAAAAATTATTTTGGATGATTCTTTTTGTCCCAACTTTATTTTGGCATTGCCAAACCATAGAAATTAATTTGAGTATTTTAGGATTAATAAATAAATAGTTTTAAGCAGAATCTTATTAATCCTAATTAATTAACTAGCTACTGTTTTCCTATTAATTTAATATGTAAATAAATTTATTTTTAAAATGTGATTGATTATTCTAGGATAGTTTCTGTCACTCTAATAGATGAACTTTTATTTATAATTAATAAAAGTTTTATTTTGATTTTCTTAATAGAAATTGGATTAGGCCTAAAAGGAGTTTTATAATAGCTTTTAAATTAATTCTTTTTGCTCCTAGTTGCTTAGTGCATCCTTTTCTGTTAAGTTAACCTAAAACCATGATTAGGTTATGTTAAGAAATTTTGCTATATAAAACTATTCTAGTTGTTGTTTGAAGTAGGAAAACTTTGAATGGGTTTTTCTTTGAGTTTTCCTTTGGATTTTGTTTTGGTTGTTTTGGTGTGTTATGTTGCTATTGTTATGCTATTGTATTATGTGATCATATGCTATATGCTTATTGTGATCATTGTTTGTCTCGGTAGAGTTTCCGGAGTGCGAAGCTTGCTACTATGAATCTTTAGCTTACGAGGATCATCAGCAAGGCAAGTTTTGATCATGTTATTTCTATACCTATGTTTTTGTGCATTAGAATTGTCACCACCCACCATGCATGCAGAGTTGAAATTTTGAAGTTATTAAACTTGAGTAGTATCATGTGGTAGGATGAACCAATCCCTTGTTACCATGACCCCGGATTAAGTAGTTTACTTTGCTATGCTCGAGACGGGTTTTGGTTGAGTGAAATTCATAAGCAAGATGTGAGAGTCAATGATGATGACAACCCCATGAACTACAAGAATCAAGATGGACTTGAATTCACTCTTGGGTGGAGGATTTGTTGACGGGCACCCTGGAGAACCCAGTGGTTGGCCGGGATGCATGGAGAAGTGCCATGACATCTTGCGGAAAGCTTCACCCAGCCACGAAGAGAAGGATGGGTGCCCCATGACCGGAAGCTTACCTGTGCAGCCGCAAGCCATTATGGGCTCGGCTGGGTTAACCTTAGTAGTGACGCTGGCTGGACGGTACTACGAGATGTAGAAGAACGGTAGGATTGGATGGGTACCGCAGAGCTGAAGAACTCTTTGGAAGACCTGTTTCATTCGTCCGCCTTCAAACACCATGAAGTGCGAATACTTTAAAGGAGGGAATGATTCTTGCGGGAAAGTCGCAACCCTCTGCAGAGTTAAAGATCTAATCGATTAGCCGTGTCCCGATTACGGACAATTTGAGCCTCTGAACTTGGAAGTATTCGGATATCTCAACACTAAAACTAATGAATTAATTTGAGGGGTTTTATGACTTAATAATTTGGGAATGAGATATTGGTTGGCGGAACCATCTCAATAACTACCAATAATTGTAGTAATTTTGCAAGCAAGTCCACTGTAGTAGGGAAAAATTTGCTTTTCGCAAAATGATGAAACTTAGAGCTCCACAGCCAAATGCATATAGTGATAGTAACTTTATTATTGTTATTCTTCATGACTTGCCAGCTTATTCAAAAAGCTGACCTACATGGCTGCAACGTCTTATGTTGCAGAGGTATATTCCGATCAGGAGTGAGGCTACGCTCCGCGATTGGCGATTGCCCTTTGGAGTCGGATGGACTCGCTTATCTTCGACGCTTCCGCAGCATTAGTAGTTTTTTCTCATGAGTTGGCCTTGAGACGAATTTATTCCCTTGTAATAAAGACTCTATATGAGAATCGTGTAATAATATTCAGGTGTGATTGAACTTTGATTACTTTATCGATGTAATTTGTGAGTACCAAAGATGATCTTGGGATGGTATGCACCACGTAGATTTGACCGATTTTGGGTCAGTCGCTCAGAGATGGTATCGAGCACACGCCGACCGTGGATCGTAACCCCTAGGATCGGAAAGCCATAGGAAGAGACCATTTACTTTATCCTTATCATTCCGTAATTCTCCCTGTTCATTTCTAACTCCTCTCCGATTTTCAACATTCTAGATGGCCGTCGAGTTCACCCCGTTTGCTACGGAGTTTTGCCACCCGATGAGACGATGCCCTTGGCAGAAGCTGGTCCAGATGGTGAAGAAGCTGAAGATCGCTCTACCCTCGATCACCGGAAGCCAACCAATGCACTTCCGATGGACACCCGCCAGAGATTGAAGTGCATATCCTGTGGAGAACCTTCGGAGGACACACGGAGCCTATAGACTTTGAGTTCACCGAGTTCAACTGGATCATCGGAAGGGACGTGGCGATCTATCGAGCACTTGGACATCTCCGAGAGGAGTACAGGGCCGAGCTCGATCCCTCAGACCTCGCCATGGTTTCACGCAGGGCAAGGAATGGAGATATCATCCGTACACTGCTGATGACGACTCCACTCTCTTACATCCAGGACTTGGAGTGTCTTCTCGAAACGGAGATTCAGACTCACCGAACTCAAGACACACCGGAAGCTTTTGTTCCGCGAACTAGAACTGGAGGAGAAGGCAGTATGAGACTTCCTTAATCATGAGGAAGAAGTCGCGGACTTCATGGAGACAAATGACGACCAAGATGAAGCTTGCCGCGATAGAGGAAATGATGGACTTGGGAGAGGACCTTTTCCGAGTGGAGATGAAGGACCCTCGTGAGTAATGATCAGGACTATGAAGGAGTTCCACCAAGGAAGTCACAAGAGGAGGCGCCACAACAGAGGACGCAAGGATTATTGATAAAGACTTTTAGTCGACCACCATGTTATCTTTTACTTTTTAAATCGATCGCTTAGGCCGATATTTTCCTTCGATTAGTCATGAGCTTTTGTAATCGAGTTTGAACCATGTTTGAGTGGAATGAATAAATGATTGGTGTGTTTTATGATTGTGCATTCATATGGGTAGTGTTATTTCTCATAGACCATTGCTCTATTCTAATTGTCTCATCCACTCCAAAACACCGATGCCTCCGAGACGTGACACCGGTTTTCCGCCGAGCTCACCCACCTGCTCCAAAGCAGAATGAACTCATGCAGCTACTCATCCGAATCGAACAACAACGCCAACAATCCACCGCCACCACCCCCTGTGGACAACTTGACTCGATTTCTGAGACTGAATCCGCCAGTGTTCTCTAGTAGCACTGAGCCGATTGTGGCTGATGATTGGCTCCGCAAAGTCGGAAGAGAGCTAATCACTGTTGGATGCACTGATGCAGAGAAGGTGCGCTTTGCCGCACATCAACTTGATGGACCTGCAGCTTCTTGGTGGGAGAACTACACCGCCACTTATCCCATTGGTGCCATCACATGGGATCAATTCCAGCAGGCCTTCCGCACCGCTCATGTTTCAGCTGGAGCCATGAGCCCAAGAAGCGTGAGTTCCGCAACTTACGCCCGGGGAACCGTCTTGTGGCACAATCGTGGATGAATTTAGCAAGCTCGCTATGCCCCGGATGATGTGGCCACAGATGCCGCAGCAGGAGAAGTTCCTTGAGGGACTCAATGATGAACTAAGCATGCAGCTTATTGTGGCTACCTTCAACAACTACCAGAGCTAGTAGACAAGGCCACCATACTTGAAGGCAAGCAGCAGCAGATAGAAAGCGCAAGCGGAAGTACAGCCAGGGAAGCACAACTCGGGAGCTCAGCGAAGCCCGTTATGCACCATACCGGGAGGGCACACCCATCATAACCATGGAGGTCATAACCATGGAGGAAATGGGAACAACCGCAGCCAGACAACAAGTCAGCCATGGCAATGGCAATGGAAATGGTAATGGCAATCAACATCGTTCTGCCCGGCTCAAAGGATCTGAGCCACATCACCGCTTCAAGTGCCGGAAGACAGGCACTACGCCACCGACTGCCCGGAGGCCAAGCAGAGGAATGGAAAGCGGCAATGGAGGCTCAGCGAAGAAGCCCAATCCCTTCCCTCGTGCTCAGGTGAACCACATCGACGTGGAGGACGTCTATGATCAGCCAGACACGGTGGTTGGTAAGTTTTATTGAATTCACGCTCAGTTTTGGTTCTCTTTGATTCGGTGCAACGATTCATTCATATCAAGGGTAGTTGTGGAAAAGTACGGTTGCCCACTAAAACCCTTAGAAGCCCCTTCGCGTCGGCCCGCAGGAGGAGAAATGATGGCAGGCCTAGGCTGTCATGCAACCTCAACATCGGGAACCATAAATTTCCCATGACCTCATAGTGTTGGAAACCCAGACCTTGGATGTAATCCTAGGCATGGATTGGTTGTCAAAGTTTGAAGGAACATAGATCGTGCCCAAGAAGTCTATTCTCGCTCACCACCCCGGAGCAGAAGAGGATCAAGTATGTAGCCAGGCACAGCCAGATGAAGAATCAGGTGCATTCCCTCACGGGAGTTGTTCAAGAGGAAGTGCCAGTAGTGCAAGATTTTCCCGATGTGTTTCCGAAGGAATTACCAGGAATGCCACCGGACAGGGACATTGAATTTCTGATCGATCTATTGCCCGGCACAGCCCCAATATCCAAGAGACCTTATCGGATGCCACCGAATGAGTTGAAAGAGATCAAGGATCAAATTAATGAGTTATTGGAGAAAGGATATATTCGACCAAGCTCGTCACCTTGGGGAGCCCCAGTTCTTTTGGTAGAGAAGAAGGATGGAAGCTTGAGGATGGTTGTGGATTATCGTGCGTTGAACGAAGTAACCATCAAGAACAAGTACCCTCTGCCGATGATTAATGATCTGTTTGATCAGCTAGTTGGAGCCAAGGTATTCTCTAAGATCGATCTTCGATCAGGGTATCATCAGTTGAAGATCCGTGAAAAGGATATACCCAAAACAACATTCACTACCAGGTATGGTTTATATGAGTATACCGTCATGTCATTTGGATTGACTAATGCTCCTGCATACTTCATGAATTTGATGAACAAGGTGTTCATGGAATATCTGGACAAGTTTGTCGTGGTGTTCATCGATGATATATTGATTTTCTCCAAGAGCGAGGAAGAGCATAAGGAACATTTGCGTCTAGTTCTGGAGAAACTTCGAGAACATCAGTTGTATGCCAAGTTCAGCAAATGTGAATTTTGGCTGAAGGAAGTTGGATTCCTCGGACATGTTATTTCAGGAGAAGGAATAGCGTTGATCCCGCCAAGGTTGAATCACCACCGATTGGCGATCACCCACCTCACCAAAGAGATCCGCAGTTTTCTCGGACTCGCAGGATATTATCAGAGGTTCATTGAGAACTTCTCGAAGATTGCCAAACCCATGACTGAGTTGTTGAAGAAGGAAGCCAAGTATGTTTGGACCGAGGAATGTGAAGCCAGTTTTCAGGAATTGAAGAAACGGTTGGTCACAGCCCCAGTATTGATTTTGCCGGACATACACAAGGAATACCAGGTTTATTGTGATGCTTCTCGTCAAGGACTCGGAGGAGTACTCATGCAGGAAGGAAAAGTTGTAGCTTATGCCTCCAGACAGCTACGACCCCATGAGATGAATTATGCCACGCATGATTTGGAGTTAGCAGCCGTAGTGCATGCACTCAAGACCTGGAGACATTTCCTCATCGGAAATCGTTGTGATGTCTACACAGATCACAAGAGCTTGAAGTATATTTTCACGCAGAAGGAATTGAACCTCAGGCAGAGGAGATGGCTAGAGTTGATAAAGGACTATGACATGAGATTGCATTACCACCCAGGTAAGGCAAATGTTGTAGCCAATGCTTTGAGCCGTAAGAGTTATGTGAATACTCTTACAGCAGGAGGATTACCCCAGGAGTTAGTCGATGACCTCAGAGATCTCCGACTGGAGATAGTTCCGAGAGGATATGTTGCAACTCTGGAAGTTCAGTCCACTTTGACCGAAAGGATTCGTGAGGCCCAGAAGTCGGACAAGGAAATTGATGAGATAAAGCAAAAGATGGATGAAGGAAAAGCTAAAGGATTCCGTAAGGATGAACACGGAACTATATGGTTCGAGGATCGTATTTATGTGCCCAATGATCCCAAACTCAGGAAGCTAATTCTTCAGGAGGCTCATGATTCACCGTACTCGATTCACCCCGGTAACACCAAGATGTACCGGATTTGAAGGAAAGTTTCGTGGATGGTATGAAGAAGGATATTGCCGAGTGCGTAGCGATGTGCGATGTTTGTCAACGTGTAAAGGCGTAACATCGAAGCCAGCAGGTTACTCCAACCTTTGCCGATTCCCGATTGGAAATGGGAGAAACTTGGTATGGACTTCATCACAGATTACCCAGACCCATTCAGGTTATGATTCTATCTGGGTAGTGGTTGATCGTTTGACCAAGGTAGCTCACTTCATTCCGTGAAGACTACCTATACCAGTGCTAAGTTGGCCAAGATATACATGACCAGGATCGTATGTCCGCATGGAGTTCCGAGGAAAATCATGTCGATAGAGGAACGAGTTTACCTCAAAGTTTTGGAAGCGATTGCATGAAACTTTGGGTACGAGGCTGGAATTCAAGACAGCTTTTCATCCATGAGCGAGATGGATGACCGAGAGAGTCAATCAGATTCGGAGGACATGTTGAGAGCTTGTGTACTAGACTATGGGTCTAGCTGGGATGATAATTTTCCATACGCAGAGTTCTCATACAACAACAGTTTATCAATCCATCAAAGATGGCCCCTTCAAGCTCTATACGGAAGGAGGTGCGAACACCATTGTTTGTGGGATAGTGTTGAGATCGATCACTTATCGGTTCCGGTCTTATCAAGGATTCGAAGAGAAAGTCAAGCTGATTCGAGACAGGCTCAAGATAGCACAATCGAGACGTAAGAGTTATGCCGACGAGAAGCGCAAGGAAGTGACTTACGAAGTGGGAGACCGAGCATATCTTCGTGTGTCTCACTTCGTGGAATCAAGAGGTTTGGTGTCAAAGGAAGTTAGCACCCGATTCATTGGCACCTACAAAATCCTCGAACGTCGTGGAGAAGTTGCTTACAAGTTGAATTGCGGAAGGATTGTCCGGAGTTCATGATGTCTTCCATGTTTCTCACCAAGAAGTGTCATGCCGACATGGCCGATGTTCCGTTGAGAGACACAAGGCCCTAGAGACCATACAGCTTGACAAAGGTGATCTGACTTACAAGGAGAAACCCGTCCAATTCTCGAGACTGCAAGCGAGTCACCCGCAGAAGGTCATCAAATTTTGCAAGGTGTTGTGGAGCCACCACACCGAGGAAGAAGCCACTGGAGGGCCAAGAAGATCTTCTTCGAGACCACCGCACCTATTTGCTAGCCAACCCGAATCTCGAGGGCGAGATTCACCTTAAGGTGGGTAGGTTTGAAACATCCCAAATTTCCTATTTGGAATGTTTTACAAATTATAGTTAAGCATTCCTATGCATCCTGTTTGAAATTGAATGCCATTTGAAGTTTCAGAGAATTTTGAGTTTTGAATTTGAATTTCAAACTTTGGCAAGTGGGAATCATTTCAAAAACTACACCTGATAAATACTTGATCAAAAGTATGAGAGGAGTAAACATGACACTCCAAAAATATCAGAGGAAAACATTGCCAAAAGTTTTGGATTCAAATCTGAATTTTATTTGAATTTGAACAAAATGGATTTTTATAAAGTTTGGATTTTGCCTTTGGATAAATGTTCAAATGAAAGGGAATATTCCCCTGATCATTTTGGTATATATATACCCTATATAAAATATTTATAGTTATTGTTTTATTTTTGTTTTTGTTTTATTAAAAAAATAAATTCAAAAAAATTAGAAAAACCCCCAGCGCCACCAGCCCCCCTGCCCACCAGTGCCGAAGCCCCCACCAGCCCGCCCAGCCAGCCACGCCCACTGCCACCGAGCTGCCCAGCCCGCCTCACTCGCCCCTCGCCTGAAAACCCTTGGCACGGTCGCCCGCTCGCTCCACCCTCTCTCTCTCTCGACAGCAGGCCCCACCCCTTCACAACCCCCGCCCCGCCCACACCACCGCCACGATCGCGGATCTCAAAGATCCGGATCCCGATCCGCCTCGATCGCCCCGAAGCATGGCCGAGGCCCCAGCCTATTTAAGCCGGACCTCCGCACCCCATTCCCCCCTAGCACCTCGCGGACTCCTCCTCCTCTCGCTCGAGCTCACGGAGACCCGAGTCGCTGCCGCCGCCATTCTCGCCGCCGCCGCCCCCTAGCCACTCCGGTCACCCCGACTCCACCAGACGATCCCGACCTCGTCCGCACCGCCCAGAGCCACTCCCGACCTCCCGACGCCTTGGAGCCCTCGGCACACTCGTCGCCGCCGCCGCCGCCGCCGAGCTCGATGAAGCCGGAGACCCCTCCCGTCCGATCGTGATGAACGGTAGATTAGAACCTCAAGGGGTATTTTTTATAAAACCGCCTGTTCGGCCGGTTTAGTTTACGATTTATTTAGTTAGGGTTTTATTTATTAGCCCGACCCGTTTAGTTTAACCCGAGGCCCTTTTAGGTTATATTACGCCCGATTACACTGTTTAGGCCCATTAGGCCCTTTTTCTTTTATTTTTGTTTTCTGTTTTAATGTAATAGTTTCTGCTTTTGAAAAATTCATATCTTTTATTCTGTTTATTATTTTTAGATGATTTTTTTGTTGGTTTGCAAATTTTCTATAGTTTCTGTAGAATATATATTTAGCTATGTTAAAATTAATTAAAATTGTTTTATTTTAGTTTTAGCGAGAATAGTAAATCTGCTATAACTTGAGTTACAAAAATTATTTTTGGATGATTCTTTTGTCCCAACTTTATTTTGGCATTGCCAAACCATAGAAATTAATTTGAGTATTTTAGGATTAATAAATAAATAGTTTTAAGCAAAATCTTATTAATCCTAATTAATTAACTAGCTACTGTTTTCCTATTAATTTAATAAGTAAATAAATTTATTTTTAACATGTGATTGATTATTCTAGGATAGTTTCTGTCACTCTAATAGATGAACTTTTATTTATAATTAATAAAAGTTTTATTTTAATTTTCTTAATAGAAATTGGATTAGGCCTAAAAGGAGTTTTATAATAGCTTTTAAATTAATTCTTTTTGCTCCTAGTTGCTTAGTGCATCCTTTTCATTAAGTTAACCTAAAACCATGATTAGGTTATGTTAAGAAATTTTTGCTATATAAAACTATTCTAGTTGTTGTTTGAAGTAGGAAAACTTTGAATGGGTTTTTCTTTGAGTTTTCCCTTTGGATTTTGTTTTGGTTGTTTTGGTGTGTTATGTTGCTATTGTTATGCTATTGTATTATGTGATCATATGCTATATGCTTATTGTGATCATTGTTTGTCTCGGTAGAGTTTCCGGAGTGCGAAGCTTGCTACTATGAATCTTTAGCTTACGAGGATCATCAGCAAGGCAAGTTTTGATCATGTTATTTCTATACCTATGTTTTTGTGCATTAGAATTGTCACCACCCACCATGCATGCAGTAGTTGAAATTTTGAAGTTATTAAACTTGAGTAGTATCATGTGGTAGGATGAACCAATCCCTTGTTACCATGACCCCGGATTAAGTAGTTTACTTTGCTATGCTCGTGAGACGGGTTTTGGTTGAGTGAAATTCATAAGCAAGATGTGAGAGTCAATGATGATGACAACCCCATGAACTACAAGAATCAAGATGGACTTGAATTCACTCTTGGGTGGAGGATTTGTGACGGGCACCTGAGAACCCAGTGGTTGGCGGGATGCATGGAGAAGTGCCATGACATCTTGCGGAAAGCTTCACCCAGCCACGAAGAGAAGGATGGATGCCCCATGACCGGAAGCTTACTGCGCAGCCGCAAGCCATTATGGGCTCTGGCTGGGTTAACCTTAGTAGTGATCTTTGGCTGGGCGGTACTACGAGATGTAGAAGAACGGTAGGATTGGATGGGTACCGGCAGTAGCTGAAGAACTCTTTGGAAGACCTGTTTCATTCGTCCGTCTTCAAACACCATGAAGTGCGAAAACTTTAAAGGAGGGAATGATTCTTGCGGGAAAGTGCTAACGCCTCTGCAGAGTTAAAGATCTAATCGATTAGCCGTGTCCCGATTACGGACAATTTGAGCCTCTGGAACTTGGAAGTATTCGGATATCTCAACACTAAAACTAATGAATTAATTTGAGGGTTTTATGACTTAATAATTTGGGAATGAGATATTGGTTGGCGGAACCATCTCAATAACTACCAATAATTGTAGTAATTTTGCAAGCAAGTCCACTTGTAGTAGGGAAAAATTTGCTTTTAGCAAAATGATGAAACTTAGAGCTCCACAGCCAAATGCATATAGTGATAGTAACTTTATTATTGTTATTCTTCATGACTTGCCACTTATTCAAAAGCTGACCTACATGGCTGCAACGTCTTATGTTGCGGAGGTATATTCGATCAGAGTGAGGCTACGCTCCGCTTAGCGATTGCCCTTTGGAGTCGGATGGACTCGCTTATCTTCGACGCTTCCGCAGCATTAGTAGTTTTTTCTCATGAGTTGGCCTTGAGCGAATTTATTCCCTTGTAATAAAGACTCTATATGAGAATCGTGTAATAATATTCGGTGTGATTGAACTTTGATTACTTTATCGATGTAATCGTGAGTACCAAATGATCTTGGGATGGCATGCATACGTAGATTTGACCGATTTTGGGTCAGGTCGCTACATCGGCTAAGTTCAAGAAGAGTTGGTCCAAGTAAAAGGCTAAGGCAAAGGGCATGGAGACGGTAAACACCGCTGCTGCACCGAAGTCTGGACCAGACTCGAAGACCATTTGCTATCATTGCAAGGAGACCGGTCACTGGAAGAGGAACTATAGCAAGTGTCTTGCATAGGATGGCAAGAAGGCCGGGAATGCTGCTTCAGGCAAAGGTACACTTGTTGCAAATGTTATAGACATTTACCTTGCTGACATACCTAGTAGCTATCGTGTATTTGATACCAGATCGGTTGTTCATATTTGCAACTCGATGCAGGGGCTGGTAAGAACTAGGTGTGTGGCACAAGGGGAGATTGACATCAGGGTCGGTGTGACGCCCGGATAATTAAGCTACAGTAATTCCCTGCTAATGATGCCACGTCACCACGGTTACTGTTGTTAACCTCACGTTAGTTTAAAACGGATTCAAAATTCAAATTCAAATTATGGCAAACAACAAAAGTTTTCAAACATCAAAACTAAAATGTTCGGAGTAAACCAAATATTGCATACGTAATTATGATGGAGAAACCACACCTTTATAAAATGTTTAAATACTATAAGATGAATAAAACAACAGCAAAAACAATTTATTAAATACCTTTTGTAATTAATAAAATGTCAAAATAATTTATTTGAGGATTAGACTTTTTGTGACTATGGGCTAAGTTGAGATCCTAAATTAGATGCTAAGAGTATGTTTTACTAAAACTAAAATAATTGGAAATAAAGTAAGACATGTAAAAAGTAGATAAATAAAAAGAACAGAAAAGTAAAATAAAACAAAAAAAGGAAACCCCCCTGGCCAACTGGGCCAAACGGCCCAGCCGGCCAGCCCAACCCGCCGGCCCATCATCGCCGGCCCACCCCACTCCCCATAACCCCCCTGTCGGTGAAACCCTAACCGACACCCCACCCACTCTCTCCTCCCTCTCGCCCTCCCCTCCCCCGATCGGATCGGCCTCGCCCCAACCTCGCGTCGTCGCCGTTCACCGAACCAGGCGCCCCACCGCCGCCGCCCCTCGCCGGATCGACCCTGTCGCCTCGCCTCCTCACCTCCTCCTCGTCCCGAGTCGAGGCCGCCGTTCCGGCGCCGTGCCCTCGACCCCGTCGCACATGCAACTCTAATCTGATATGTGCTCGCACAGTTCCGCACACCATAGTCGCCCTGCCGCACTCGTTGTCGGTGACCCGGACGCCGCCCCTTCCTCGTCCTCCTCTCCGAGCCCATTGCCCCGTCCCTACGCACCCCGGTGAGGAACCCGGTCCTCCTCTCTCCCTAGCCCCGCGAGCACCACCGCGCCTTCCCTTGCTGTCCGCCCGCCTGCCCCCTCGCTCCGCCCCACGCCTGCCTGCTGCTCCATCGCCCTCGCTTGCTGCTCCGTCGCCGTCGCATGCAGGCCATGGCTTCGTCTACTACCCCCTGCTCGCCAACCCCGCCACGGTCCCTTACCGCGCCTCCAACTGTGTCGTCCCCCCCGCCCACGCCGCTCGCTCCGCCACGGCCAGCCAAGGCCGTCTTTACTGCGCCATGCTTTCGTCGCCGTCCTCTCCCGGCGCCACACCTGCACTGCTCGCCTCGCCCCACCCCGCTTATGCCCCTTTGCCACACTGCACGGCTACCGCCGTGGCCGGTGGCCCCCTTGGTGGCCTCGGGCCTCCAGGCCGGCGCATGCCCCGTCCGTGCCCGTAACTGCATGGCGGGGTGCCCGCTAAGGTCCCTAGGGCCATTGACATGTGGGGCCCGGCCCTTGGAATGTTAAAAAAAGAATTAGAATTAAAAATAAATAAAATTGAATACTAATTAATTAATTAACTAAATAATTAACTTAATTATTTCTGTTTAAATTAACTAATTAAGATTAATTAACCTAATTAACTATTGTTAATTAATTGAACAGTCTATGACAAGTGGGTCCCACGTGTCAGCTTGACCAGTCAACGGTCAGAGTAGACTGTTGATGTCATGCTGACATCTTGATGACGTCATAAATACATTTTCTTATTAATTAAAATCTGTTAATTTCAAAATTGATTTAAATTTTAGAAAATCATATAAAATAAACCGTAGCTCAGATGAAAATACTTTATACATGAAAGTTGCTCAGAACGATGAGACGATTCCGGATACGCAGCCCGTTCGTCCGCCACACATCCTTAGCATAGCAAACTCGCAGCTTTTCCCCTCTGATTCATCTGTCCGAAAACGTGAAACACCGGGAATACTTTCCTGGATGTTTCCCCCCTTCGTCGGTATCACCTCCTACCGCGTTAGGGCACACCTAGCACCGCGTATTACCTCGTTATGTTTTGTGATGCTTTGTTTGCTCCATATTTACTGTTTCTTCCCCCTCTTCTTCTCCGGTAGACCCCGAGACCGTTGTTGATGCCACTGAGTACGACTACGGTGTTGATGACCCTTCCTTGCCAAAGCAACCAAGCAAGCCCCCCTTTGATCACCAGATATCGCCTATCTTCTCTATATTGCTTGCATTAGAAGAGTATAGCATGTTACTGCTTTCGATTAATCCTATTCTGCTGCATAGCCTGTCATTGTTGTTACAGTTGTTACCCTTACCTGCTATCACTACAAAAAAAGACACATCCGTGACATTTTGGGCTGAATGAAATTTTTTTCTGTCATACATATGACACTTCTATGACGATAATTGTGACAAAACCCGGTATCATCATAGATGTGGTGGGCTCATACTTCTATGACAAAACATCATGATAGAAAATGGGCTTTTAAGTCTGGCGGGCGGAGACGCAGCTGCATGACATTCTTTGGGCCGTCCATGACGGAAAAAACCATGGTAGAAGCGAGGGGGGAATTTGGGGAGTTCCTGGTTATGGTGGGAGGTCGGGGCGGCGATCGCTGCGTTCTCTCACGTACGCTGCTGCGTGTGTCGGGCGTTGGCTCTAATCAACCGAAGCGAGGCGTTGGGCTCTAATCAACCCGGCGATTGCGCTGCGAACTCGCGTTATGAACCCGAGCGATCGATCGATGGCTGTTAATTGAACCCGATCGGCGATTCGCCGCTCTGCTGCTAACTAAAGCTGATCGATCTTGCCTGCAGGATGAGCGATGGCGTTGCGGGGGGTGTATGAGCGATGGCGGTGGCGTTGCCTCTGGATGAACAGGAACCCGTGGTGTTGTGGAGGGCTGGATGAGCAGTGAGCGGTGGAGGGGTGCCCGTGGAGGGTGGTTGAATAGGACCCGTGGTGTGGAGGCTGGATGAACGATGAGCGATGGAGGGTTGCCCGTGGAGGGTGGTTGAGCGATGGCCGGTGGAGTGGCGTGCGGTGGAGGCTAGATGAGCAGGAACCCGTGGAGGCTGGAGGAGGTCGGCGGTGGCCGTGGAGGCTAGAGGAGGTCGACGGTGGAGATGAACGGTATCTGTGGAGTCCTGTTTTGCGATGCGCGCACCCTCGATGAATAGGACCCGTTTGACCATAGGAGGTCCGTTTAAATCCTTTTGGCATCGCCACACCCTCCCGATCAACGGGACCCCGTTCCGGCCGTAGGAGGTCTGTTTCCTCTGTTTTGCGGTACGCCACACCCCTCCCGATCAACAGGACCCCCGTTTCGACCGTAGGAGGTCCATTTCCTCCATTCTGTGGTACGCCAGGCCTCGCTTCCATCGCCTGTTCCGTCCAAGCCCTCCCGATGAACAAGACCACGCATTCCATTCCGACCCAGCCTGTTGGCTCCCACGCGTTCCGTTGCCTCCCGATGAACACGACGCATTATGTTGCCTCCCGACGAACACGACACATTCCGTTGCCTCCCCACGAACACGACGCATTCCGTTGCCTCCCCATGAACACGACGACAACGCTGTTTCTCCGTTCCGACCCAGCCATGTATGCGCGAGTAGGTGTTCGAGACCCTGCCCGTATGTACACATACGTGGCCGTATTTTCTTTCTTGCACCCTGGCCGCTGTACGTACGTGTACATGCTACGTGCGCGCCTCTACTACAACACGTTCGCGACCAGAGTGACAATGCTACGTACGCTTCGACCAGGTGGGTCCCGGCTGTCAGGCACTTCCTTGCGTGTGAAGATGTAGCTAGTGGGTCCCAGCGATCAAGGGGCGAATCGTTTTATTTTGTCCGGACGCACTTCCTTGCGTGCGAAGATGTAGCTGGTGGGTCCCAGCAATCGAGGGGCGAATCGTTTTTTGCGGACGCACTTCCTTGCGTGCGAAGATGTAGCTGGTGGGTCCCAGCAATGAGGGAAATGTTTTTCCGCCAAATGATGGGGTCTGTCGGTGGGTCCCAGCGATCGAGGGAAATGTTTTTCCGCCAAATCTGATGGCCCGTCACGGTGGGTCCCAATGTCGGTGGAGGAATCATTATTTTTCACGTAATAAGGAGGCACTTCCTTGCTTGCGGCCGTGGACCCACTATCGGCCTCTCCATGTACAGATCCATGTCCGATGGAAGTCGTTCCTTGACCACGTTGACCATGCCGCCGAGAGCAGCGAGGCGGTGGACGACGGCGAGGCCTAGGAAGGGGACGACGCGAGCCGGGAAAACGCAGCAGTGGAAGCCCGTGCGAGAGAGGAGTCGAGGTTCATTGGTTGGCTGCGGTGTGAGGCTGCCGTCGCCGCAGGCCTGGCCAGCGATGGGAATAGTAGGGGCGGTGAGGCCTCGCGGCAAATCCGCCACAGGGAGGCAGGAGCATGCGGCACGACCGGCGCTGCTTTGAGCGGCTGGAGCAAGAAGACCAGAGGTTGAAGAAGCACTACGGCCGTTGGATGGACATCGTACGGTCACTGGAGCTAGAATCGTTTATATTGACTAAGTTGACAAAGCCCTCCGTCCCCGTCAACTTAGTAGGCCCACAAGTCAGACTCCCACAAAGGTGGGTCCCAGCTAGCAGGGGGTATTCATTTTTTTGTGCGTAATAAGGAGGCACTTACGGCGGGTCCGAGATGACAGCAGGGGGAACTTTTTTTCGCGAAATACGGTGGCCCGTCGGGTGGGTCCCAGCAGTCAGGGGCAAACGTTTTTTCACGAAATACTGGTGGGCGTCTGGCGGGTCCCTGCTGTCAGGTGGAGGAATAATTATTTTCCGCGTAATAAGGAGGCACTTCCTTGCGGCTGCCTTGGACCCAGCTATCAGCCTCTCCACGTACAGCATTCTTCCGATGGAATTCGGTCGTTGACCACATTGACCACGCTGCCCTGAGAGCACCACGACGGTGGACGACGGTGAGGCCTAGGAAGGGCACGACGTGGAGCCGGGGAAGACGCGGCGGTGGATGTCCACGCGAAGAGGAGTACGAGGGTTCACTGGTTCGGCTGCGCTGCCATCGCCGCAGAATAACAGGGGGTGTGGGTGAGTGGAGTTGAGGGATGGCCTGGCCAGCGGTGAGAGTAGTATGGGGGCGGTGAGGCCTCCGCGGCAGCACAGCTGGCCACGGGAGGCAGGAGCAGCCGGCACGACCGGCGCTGCTTTGGGTGGCTGGAGCAAGAAGACCAAAGGTTGAAGAAGCACTACGGCCGTTGGATGGACATCGTACAGTCAATCGAGCTAGAATCATGCATATTGACTAAGTTGACAAAGCCCTTCGTCCTGTCAACTTAGTAGGCCCTATCTTTGGGTCCCAACTAGCGGGGAGTATTCATTTTTTGTGCGTAATAAGGAGGCACTTCCTTGCGTGCGAAGATATAGCTGGTGGGTCCGAGCTGTCGGTGATAACGTTTTTTTCGCGAAATCTGAGGCCCTTTCGATGGGTCCCACATGTTAGGTGGAGGAATCATTATTTTGCGCGTAATAAGGAGGCATTTCCTTGCGTGCGGCCGTGGACCCGGTTGTCGACCTCTCCACGTCAGTCCACTTCAGATGCATGTCGATCGTTGACCACGTTGACCACGCCACGCCGAGACACCAGGCGGTGGATGAGGCGAGGCCTAGGAAGGAACGACACGGAGGCGGGGAAGACTTGGCGGTTGTTTTTGTTTCCCACGCGGAGGGGAGTCTGATGTCTGAGGGTTTCTTGGTTCGTCTGCGTCGTCGCCGGAGAATAACAACACGTGTGGGTGAGTAGAGGATGGCTAGGCCAGCGATGGGAATACGGTGGGCGGTAAGGCCTGCTGGCAACAACCTGACAGCCGGCATGGAGGAGGAGGCGAGCAGTCCCTTGGCGCTTGTTTGGCCGGGGCAGGAAGAGCAGAGATTGAAGAAGCCACGAAGGCCGTTGGATGGACATCCAACAAGATATCTGAACCATCTGCGGAAAGCCTCAAATCTGTGGAAAACAGCATACAACCCATCTGCCATTATTTCAAATAATGTACAGCCAATTTGCTAATTCTTACGGGTTTTTTTGGAGCCCATATTCTTTTTGTTAGCATTACAGCCAATATGGTGGGCCCGGATTCCGACGAATGGCTCGAGGCCATAACATCCGAGAGAGGATCCATGACTTTGGAAGAAATACTTGATGGTCGTAAGGACGTTGGGTAAAGATGGATTTTAAAAGGAAGGCAGGACAATGATGGTAAGTATCACCATTAAGAAGCTCGACTTGTCGTTAAAGATATTTTCCGACAAGTTCAAGGAGTTGACTACGGTGAGGCTTTCTCACTCGTAGCGATGCTAAGAGTCTGTTGGAATTGGATTAGCGATTCTTGCATTATTTATGAAATCTTGCATATAGGATGTCAAAACATTGTTTCCTTGACAGTTTTCTTGAGGAAAGGTTGTATGTGATACAACGAGATGGTTTTGACAATCTGAAAGACGCTAACAAGTATGCAAAGCTCCAGCTATCCTTCTAAGGACTGGAGTAAGCATCTCGGAGTTGGAATATGCGCTTTGATGAGATGATCAAAGATTTTGGGTCTACACAAAGTTTATGAAAACTTGTATTTCCAAAGAAGTGAGTGGGAGCACTATAGAATTTCTGATAAGTATATGTTGTAGACATATTGTTGATAAAAAATGATGTAGAATTTCTAGAAAGCATATAGGGTTGTTTGAAAAGTGTTTTTCAATGGAAAACCTGGATTAAGCTACTAGAACATTGAGCATCAAGATCTATGAGGATAGATCAAAAAACGCTAAATGGTACTTTCAAATGAGCACATACCTTGACATAATCTTGAAGATGTTCAAGATGGATCAGTCAAAGAAGGAGTTCTTGCCTGAGTTGTAAGGTATGAAGTTAAGAGTTAAAGCTCGACCACGGCGGAAGAGAGAGAAAGGACGAAGGTCGTCCCTATGCTTCGACGTAGGCTCTATAGTATGCTATCTTTGTGTACCGCATCGAAGTGTGCCTGCCATGAGTCAGTCAAGGGTACAAGAATGATCCAGAATGGATCATTGGACAGCGATCAAAATTGTCCTTGGAGTAAATAAGGACATGTTTCTCGATTGTGGTGGTGATAAAGAGTTGGCGTAAAGGGTTACGTCGATGCAAGCTTTAACACCTATCCGAATGACTCGAGTAGCAAACCGGATACGTATAGTGGAGCAACCATTTGGAATAGCTCCAAGTGGAGCGTGGAAGCAGCATTTACAATATGACCTAGAGATTTGCGAAGTACATACGGATCTGAATGTTGCGGACCGTTGACTAAAACCTCTCTCACAAGCAAAACATGATCAAACCCGAACTCATTGAGTCTTAATCACATGATGATGTGAACTAGTTTAGTGACACTAGTAAACTCTTTGGATGTTAGTCACATGGCGATGTGACTGTGAGTGTTAATCACATGGCGATGTGAACTAGATTATTGACTCTAGTGCAAGTGGGAGACTGTTGGGAATATGCCTAGAGGCAATAATAAATTAGTTATTATTATATTTCCTTGTTCATGATAATCGTTTATTACCCATGCTATAATTGTATTGATAGGAAACTCAGATAAATGTGTGGGTACATAAACAACACCATGTCCTAGTAAGCCTCTAGTTGACTAGCTCGTTGATCAACAGATGGTTACGGTTTCACGACCATAGACATTGGATGTCGTTGATAGCGGATCACATCATTTGGAGAATGATGTGATGGACAAGACAATCCTAAGCCTAGCGTAAAGATCGTAGTTCGTATGATAAAGCTTTTCTAATGTCAAGTATCATTTCCTTAGATCATGAGATTGTGCAACTCCCGGATGTCGTAGGAATGCTTTGGGTGTACCAAACGCGTCTGGCGTAATCGGGTGGCTATAAAGGTGCACTACATGTATCTCCGAAAGTGTCATTGGGTTGGCACGAATCGAGATCTGGATTTGTCACTCCGTGTAGCGGAGAGGTATCTCTGGGCCCACTCGGTAGGACATCATCATAATGTGCACAATGTGACCAAGGGGTTGATCACGGAATGATGTGTTACGGAACGAGTAAAGAGACTTGCCGTAACGAGATTGAACAAGGTATCGGCATACCGACGATCGAATCTCGGGCAAGTACAATCTTGCTAGACAAAGGGAATTGTATCTGGGATTGATTGAGTCCTTGACATCGTGGTTCATCGATGAGATCATCGTGGAACATGTAGGAGCCAACATGGGTATCCAGATCCGCTGTTGGTTATTGACGGAGAACGTCTCGGTCATGTGCGCATGGTTCCCGAACCCGTAGGGTCTACACACTAAGGTTCGATGGCGCTAGGGTTATAGGGAATAGATATCGTGGTTACGAATGTTGTTGAGTCCGGATGAGATCCCGGACGTCACGAGGAGTTCCGGAATGGTCCGAGGTAAAGATTTATATATGGGAAGTCCTATTTTGGCCACGGGAAAATGTTAGGATTTTTCGGTATTGTACCGGAAGGTTCTATAAGGTTCGGAGTGGGGCCCACCTGCATGGGGACCCACACGAACGTGAGTAGTGGGGCAAGGCCCCACACCCCTGGTCAAGCGCACCAAGATCCCCCTTAGAAGGAATAAGATCATAGCCGAAGGATAAGATCAAGATCCTAAAGGGGGATAACAATCGATGGGGAAAGGAAATGATGGGATTTCTTTCCTCCCACCTTTATAACGCCCCAATGGACTTGGAGGGCAAGAAATAATCCCCTCCACCCCTATATATAGTGGGGAGCGCATGGGAGCTGCACCCTTGCCCTGGCGCAGCCCTCCCCTCTCCAAGTCCTCCTCCTCTCCTCATGGTGCTTGGCGAAGCCCTGCGGATTGCCACACTCCTCCATCACCACCACACCGTCGTGCTGCTGCTGGATGGAGTCTTCCCAACCTCTCCCTCTCTCCTTGCTGGATCAAGGCATGGGAGACATCACCGGTCTGTCGTGTGTTGAGCGGAGGTGCCGTCCGTTCGGCACTAGGATCTCCGTGATTTGGATCCTGACAATCGACTCCTTCTACCCGTTCTCTTGAACGCTTCCGCTAGCGATCTACAAGGGTATGTAGATGCACTCCCCTCTCTCTCGTTGGTAGTCTCTCCATAGATATATCTTGGTGACTCGTAGGAAAATTTTGAATTTCTGCTACGTTCCCCAACAGTTCTTTAGGTAACGATGTTCCATAGTTATCATCCATCAGCCAATGCTATCCCATAGACTGTTGATTATAGTATTACACCACTTCTAGTATTACCTATGTTGTTCTTTAATACTTTTGTGTGCCATCTAGTTAATCTCGAGTACAAACAGTACATATTCTGTAGCTTTCATCTGTGTTCTCCCTTTAGTTTATGAGACACATTGCTGCTAGTTAACCCCAGTCCTACTATTTATGTCGTCTCCTCTGTGCACTCATTACATAAATCTAACTACTAGTTGTCTTCCATGCATGTCAGGTATAATTGTACACACTGATATATCCACAAGAACCTCATAGAGCAATGTAAAGGCCAATAAACTTGATGTCAATGATACCCAATATGATGGAACATGTAAAGGCGGTTCTTGAAGACTTGCGAGAAAGATGATGAATCCTCTTGACCCACAAGGTCCTTGCTCTAACTTGGCCTGTGATATGGGTACAACATGCATATAATGTCCTGGAGTGTATCTACTCTGTTGCAATGCCATGTGCTTAGCATGCTGATCATGCATGTAAATATGTCATGCGTTCCTGTTTTTCAGTACCTATTCCATTCATGATAACATGTTTTCAAATTCAAGTACAGTCATTCTACTCTATCGCAATGCCATCTACTTAATTTGGACATCATGCTTATGAATATCTTATGCATTGTTATTCATCAGTATGTACTTCATCTGTCTACCATACCATGTTTTTTTCCATTGAAGTGATGTTCTAGTGCTCTGTTGCAATGCCATCTTATTTTCCCAACCATACACGTGTATGTTGCCTTAGTTATTTATGTACGTATTCCGCTAGCATACAGTTTTACATTCAACTAGTGTTTTTTTTGCTGTGTTGTCCTGTCGTATCCCTAGCTCTTACACCATACTCCCTCCGCCCAGATTACATCTTGCCGAAATGGATAAAAAAGGATGTATCTAGAACTGAAATACGCCTAGACCCATCCATTTTTTTCCGGATGGAGGGAATACATGTCAATATGTCATGCCTTTCTATTCTTCAGTACCTATCCCATATCTCTGCTGTCGCATGTTTTATAATTAAAGCACCATTCTTCTACACAAGGCATGCAAGGGGAAGACGACTATGTTAGAATCTGAAGGGTTACAAACAAGGCCTTTGCAAAAGATCCAAACGCCAGGAGATAATAAACCAACTCCAGTTTTTATATATCTTGCTCGACGGAGAAACCCAACTCCTCACGATAATAAGCGATTCGGTGGCCAAAGAACTAGTCCGCTCAGTCCAGCAAAATATGTCAACTCAATTCTAAGAAGCGTGTGCGCATCCTTGCATCATGAAATTTTATAGCATGCTGATCATATTTTCTACATGTTTCTTACCCATCTCTCTTTTAGAAAATAAACTTAACGAGATAGAAGAATTTCTGCAATGGTATCGTTTATGAGGAAATATTCTTGCAGGAATTCTCGTGCTCCAATGTAGATGTAAGTACATGTTGTATATCACTATATTTTTACATCATCATGTATTTTGTTAATCGGCGTGAATCCAACCTTTATCTAATCTAAATTTAGTTGTAGCAAAATGTATGATTAAAGGCCACAATGTTGATTTTTGCAAGGAAAACTGCACGGTAGTTTTGCATCTGAGCTACATGAGTGTACTATCTCATATCGGTGGGTTTGAATACTTTGGTTCTGCAGTGGGTTTTTCGATGTGTTTTTCTTGTGTTGTCTGTCGTATCCTAGCTCTTACATCATACTCCTCCGTCCGGATTAAATGTCGCAAATGGATAAAACTGGATGTCTCTAGAACTGAAATCGCCTAGACCCATCCATTTATTTCGGATGGAGGAATACATGTCAATATGTCATGCCTTTCTATTCTTCAATACCTATTCCATCTCTGTTGTAGCATGTTTCATAACTGAATCACCATTCTTCTATATAAGGCATGCAAGGGAAAGCGGCTATGTTAGAATCTGAAGGGTTTCAAACCAGGTCTTTGCAAAAGATCCAAACGCCAGAGATTATAAACCAACTCCATTTTTCATAGATACTTGCTCGACCGACGAGAAACCCAACTCCCATCGATAATAAGCAGATTCCGTGGCCAAAGAACTAGTCCGCTCCAGTCCGGCAAAAGAATGTCAACTCCATTCTAAGAAGCGTGTGCGTATCCTCGCATCATGAAATTTTATAGCGTTCTGATCATATTTTCTACATGTTTCTTACCCATCTCTCTTTTAGAAAATAAGGTTAAACGATACAAGACTTCCTCCATTGGGATCGTATTCGAGGAAAACATCTTGCGGGAATTCTCTGTGCTCCAATGTTGATGTAAGTACCTGTTGTATATCACTATATTTTTACATCAGCATGTATTTTGTTAATCGGCGTGAATCTAACCTTTATCTGATATAAAATTAGTTGTAGCAAAATGTTAAAGGCGCCAATGTTGATTTTTGTAAGGAAAACTGCCTGGTAGTTCTGCATACTGAGCTGCATGAATGTACTATCTCATATCACGCACATTACTGAATTGTAGTGCTTGCTTCTCTGGTTGCCCATTCGTTCATTGTAGCACTGTTGCTTTCGTATTACCTTACCTGGCTGATGATGGCTGTGCCATATTGTGTTAATTTGGTGTAGGCTAGTTGCCCAAACATTCGTTGTGTCAATGTTGCTTTCCTATTATCTGACTTGGCCAATGATAGCAATGCTAGTGTGTTAATTTTGTGCAGTGCTGAAGATAAGAAGACAAACTCGAAAATAGCAAGGCAACCCCATTGTTTCTTTCCAGTAAATCTAGGCCAGGTAATATGTCAATAACTCATGATTAATCTGTTTGGTTCCCGTTCTAATTTATGTTATGATGCAGTGGTCGAGACACTCTCCACTATCAATAATACAAGCCTTCCAAAATCGCCATTTGCATCTGTTCAGTATCCTCTGTCTCGAATGGAACGGAATAAATGTATGTTTGTGAACCAATTAATGGTTGTAGCAATGATGGAAATGGTGGATGAATCAGAGTTGCAGAGTCGTGCGACACAAAAACTGATCAATGTTTTCAGAGACAGTGTAGCAAAGCAGCAAGAACTTGACCACATGCTTATGGGCGTTATCTGTGTTGAGGTTCCATATTGTGACGTTGTAGATGGTTAGGTTCTGCTCATTTATTTGCACTAGCATCAATCTTCGATTGCCAAGTGGATGTAATTTCCTGTAATATATGCTGGATGTGCAACGTTATTCCCTGTATGCCGTACCTTTGCTTGATCGGTTTTGGTCCTGTGCATAATTGCTCATTGTAATGGGCTCAAATTATCTAATTTGGCCTAAAGACATGAACGAACTTTGGTGGGCCCATTAAGTTAATGGGCCTTTAATAGGCCGAAAGTTAATGGTCGGCCCTCTTACCTCCCGGGTCGTTAACAGGCCGACATCGAAGCGGGCAATAGGTGGCCCTAATTTATTTCACGGACGGTTAACAGGCCGTTACTAAGTTTGGGCTACATATGGCCCAACTATCTTATGAGGCCTTTAGCAGGCGAAAGAGGCAATGAGCTTGTATTGGACCATGAAGAGCATGGGCGCTAAGAGGCCGAAAGTCGGTCGTATTATGGCACGGCCCAAGCAGTGTTGTGGGCCTTTAGCGAGCCGAAGAGAAACCGGGCTGGTATTGGACCATGAAGGGCATGGGCGTTAAAGGCCAAAACTAAGGTCCGACTACAAATGGCCCAACTCATTTATGGTCCATTAACAGACTGAAAGGCACACATGGCCGGGAATTGGCCCAACACTTAAATGCGTTGCTAAAAGGCCAAAACTCAGGTCCGACTACAAATGGCCCAACTGATTTATGGGTCGTCAACAGGTTGAAAGTGACACCGGGCCGTAAATTGGCCCAACACTTAAATGGGCCGCTAAAGGCGAAACTCAGGTCCGACTACAAATGGCCCTCGATTTATGGGCGTCAGCGGTGAAAGACACCTTTGGGCGAAATTAGCCCAACATTTAAATGGTCGCTAAAAGGCCGAAAGATGTACATCCTGAAAATTGGCCCATCCATTAAATGGGCCGTTAACAGGCCGAAATCTCGTCTGGCCGATATTGATCCCAAATATATAGCGTGCTATTAACGGGCTCGAACTGACGATGGGCTGCAATTGTGTCAAATCTTTAACATGCCGTTGACGGGCCGAATTGGCACATTCGTATGGGCCGTGGGCTTAAATGGACCTGACACAAGTAGGCCTTATATGGGCCGGCCTGCTAATTTTTACTAGGCTGGCCTTTTTCACCGGAATGGGCCACTATTGGGCCATGCCACGTGTCGACCTATCATAGGCGCCTCCTGTCCAATGAGTGGATGACATCTGTCCCAACGGTGAGGCAACACGTGTTTCCTGCGGCCAATGATGATTTTACACGTGGAAAATCCCCATTGGTCCGGCTGTTAACGAGTTATCGGATCCAAAATCGGACTGATAGCTTAACGGCGTTCCGTTACGGTGGATGCCACGTGTCGGTCACCCTTGACGAAAGCACTTCGTGGCGCTTACGATTTATTGTCATGGAAGTAGACACTTCCGTGATGATAATTTTGGTAATGTCATGGAACACTTCTACGACAGCACAGGTATGACTATCTTGATTCTGTCATAAAATCGTCATGGATGTACATAAACCTGGGCAAACGTCGGGCCGGGCCGGGTTTCGGGCCGGGCTTATAAAAGCCCGACCTTCATTTCTCAAGCCCGAGCCTGGCCCGAAGCCCGAAATACAACATATTTTCAAGCCCGAGCCCGGCCCGAAATCAAGCCCGAAGCCCGAAAGCCCGGCCCGAATGCTGTTTTTTAGTACGCGCACATGCAAGCCCGGCCCGAAGCCCGAAAGCCCGGCCCAAAATACAGAAAAATTGAAGCCCGAGCCCGGCCCGAACTATCTTTCGGGCTGCAAAACAAAGCCCGAGCCCGGCCCGAATGTCAAGCCCAGCCCGGCCCAGGTTTTTCGGGCCAGGCTCGGGCCGGGTCGTCGGGCCGAGCTGCCCATGCCCGGATTTAGATGTACATGCATGACAAAAAACGTGACCTACTGTGACAAACATGTATCATCACGGAAGTGTATTTTTTTGTAGTGTATCCTACTACTTAGTATAGGATGCTAGTGTTCCATCAATGGCCCTACACTCTTGTCCGTCTGCCATGCTATACTACTGGGTCGTGATCACATCGGGAGGTGATCTCGGGCATATGTTATATACTTTATACTGTTACATTACTTCTAATACTGTTCGGAGATGGGGGCTGGAGGGGCAGGTGGCTCCATCCCGGTAGAGGTGGGCCTGGGTTCCCAACGGCCCCCGACTGTTACTTTGTGGTGGAGCGACACGACAGGTTGAGACCACCTAGGAGAGAGGTGGGACTGGCCCTGGTCGGCGTTCGCGGATGCTTCAAAATAACACGCTTAACGAGATCTTGGTATTTGATCTGAGTCTGGCCACTGGCCTATACGCACTAACCAACTACGCGGGAACAATTATGGGCACTCGACGTCGTGGTATTAGCCGAAGCCTTCTTGGCGTCAGCGACTGAGCGGCGCGCGCCGGGTTGGACCGCGTAACGCAACTTCCTTTGAAATGGATGTTGCTAGGTCTGCTACTGGCCGCGTTCGCAACGTGCATGTGTGCAATGGGCGATGGGCCCAGACCCCTGCGCCATAGGATTTAGACCTGTGTGCTGACCTCTCTGTTGTGCCTAGGTGGGGCTGCGACGTGTTGATCTTACGAGGTCGGGCATGACCCAGGAAAGTGTGTCCGGCCAAATGGGATCGAGCGTGTTGGGTTATGTGGTGCACCCCTGCAGGGAAGTTTATCTATTCGAATAGTCGTGATCTTCGGTAACAGGATGACTTGGAATTGTACCTTGACCTTATGACAAGTAGAACGGGATACTTAATAAAACACACCCTTCCAAGTGCCAGATATAACCCGATGATCGCTCTCTAACAGGGCGACGAGGAGGGGATCGCCGGATAGGATTATGCTATGCGATAATACTTGGTGAACTTACCATCTACTCTCTTCTACATGCTGCAAGATGGAGGCTGCTAGAATCGCAGTCTTCGACAGGACTAGCTATCCCCCTCTTATTCTGGCATTCTGCAGTTCAGTCCACCGATATCGCCTCTTTACACATATACCCATGCATATGTAGTGTAGATCCTTGCTTGCGAGTACTTTCGATGAGTACTCACGGTTGCTTCTATCCCTCTTTTCCCCCTTTCCATTCTACCTGGTTGTCGCAACCAGATGCTGGAGCCCAGGAGCTTGACGCCACCGTCGACGACGACTCCTACTACACCGGAGGTGCCTACTACTACGTGAAAGCCGTTGGCGACGACCAGGAGTAGTTTAGGAGGATCCCAGGCAGGAGGCCTGCGCCTCTTTCGATCTGTATCCCAGTTTGTGCTAGCCTTCTTAGGCAAACTTGTTTAACTTATGTCTGTACTCAGATATTGTTACTTCCGCTGACTCGTCTATGATCGAGCACTTGTATTCGAGCCCTCGAGGCCCCTGGCTTGTATTATGATGCTTGTATGACTTATTTATGTTTTTAGAGTTGTGTTGTGATATCTTCCCGTGAGTCCCTGATCTTGATCGTACACGTTTGCGTGCATGATTAGTGTACGATTGAATCAGGGGCGTTACAAGTTGGTATCAGAGCCGACTGCCTGTAGGAATCCCCCTTCCACACTCGTTGGCTGAAGTTGAGTCTAGTCATTTCAAAACTTTTACTAACATGGTTGTGTGGCTTACGGGCCCACGTTGCCATTGGGTGGTAGTAGGATCTTTTATTCCTCGACCTATACTCTGGGACTCTGACATCTCTTCTATCCCCCGTTAAATGAATTTACTAAAACTCTAGCATTAGGTTCTCGTAAATACTTTCTCCCGGAGAGCCCCTTCAGTCCAGATGATAGCTGGCTGCACCAGAATATTTTGAAGATACTCTCCGATGTTTCCCCGAGACCCTTGTGCCCTTCGCCGTTGCACTTCCATACCACCGATAAATCCCTATGGAAAGCTACATACACTTGTCGTCCATAACTTCAGTTCCAACTGTTGTTGTTATTACAAGATACCCTGAAATAATTCGGATATTCCGAGAATCCTTTGTGTCTACTGCCTTGCGGCTCCTTTTCCTCATGAATACATGTATGAATAATTCCTCACATTTACCGGGGATTCGTTCATCCCCAGTTGTTCAGGTGTTTCGCAAAATTCTTCGAAATGCCATTCGATCTTCCGAAATCCTTAGTAGCCTATTGCTCTTGATCTTCTTTGCCTGCTTGCATAATGGTTACTTCCATATGTCAAGCAATATTCATTAAAATCCTTGTGATGAACATTCTGACCACATTGATTCAGCATGTGTGCAAATGCACGCAATCATCAGTTGATCCTTTTAAAATATCTTTCCGGCCCAAATGTCATTTTGAAAGTGAGCTGGTTATCGACTCATCAAATTGTCGTCGATTGTACCTATAAGTCTATTAAACTTATCCATTCTTAATCAGACCGTTTGCTTCTGATCCCTTGATTTGAAAATCATAATTCCTTTGCAGATGAGCTCTAAATTAGTCAGTTGTTTCTATAATCCAATGCCTTCGCATTGTTTCTTCTTCTAGTTGAGTACCGATGCTCACATCAAATCTCTTGTGGACCATCAACTCCTTTGTTGGATTTTATCCGACAATGTCCTTCATATTCAATAACTTTGTGAGTCTTTTCTCGGATACATAATGCCTTTGGTAAATTGTATCCTCTGCTTTGTCGAACATGCCCTGCTTTAGAGCTTGTGTTGTTTACTCCTGAAGTTTGTGGTATATGTTCCTTAGGTACCCCGATGGGTTGAATCTATGCCTTCCATAAGCTGTGTGAACCCGGAAACTTCTATGGGTCATACTCTACTGGTGTTATGTCAGATAAAATTTCAATACTACAACTAATGTCATTTTCGAAATAAGAGAGGTGAATGAAAGGTTATGCGTTGAACAAGTGGGAGTCGACCTTGAACCCCGTGTTCAATCCCATGGACACGATGTACACCTTATCATGGAAGCTTCTCTTAAAATAATTATGCCCTTGTTATAAGCTCATCTTGTATCTGTTGACGTGGTTCCGACCATGTTTCTCCTTGATTCCATTTCTCGTGCAAGTTTGAGCACTTGTCTTCTGCAGAGCATTGCCCTAGTCCAACCTCTACTTTGATCTGTCGTCGAGTATTACCCCCTGGTATCTTGAGATTATCATGGAAATGCATAACTTCTTATGAGTTCTTCATCAAAAGCTACAATCCCACTGATTCCAATTTTTCACGGGCTCTGAGTTATTAAACACTCAAGGACACCGATAACTGAATCGAGTCCGCACTATGGTTCAACAACTCTTCAGTAAACTTCTTTAAGTACGAGTTTGTACCCGATCACGCCATTCCTAGCATGTTCGGCTATATCATTGTCGTGATGATTTTAACTGTGCTACCTGGTCCTTACTCTCGGAGCACCAATTTGTGGCGATAGCTAAGCTTACGTCGATGTTCCTCGTCATACCTTTCACCTTAAACAACAAGCTTGAGTTTGATTTTGTGTCGTAACTGTGGTTCCAATAACCTCTTGCTTCATTATTCCTTTGACTTGAAGTCCTCGCTGATCGATTACATCTTCATGAAATATCTCGACAAAAGTTTTCGTGATCATCATCAACATTTTGACTCCTTCCAGGATACCAATTGAATTCTTGATGAGAAATACCATCCTTCCTCTCGATGATTTGTGTTATCGTCGACCACCATAGTACTTTCCCTCCAACACAAACTTGTTCGTGTTTTGTGTTATACCTTGAGTTCCTTGCTACCCATCATTTGTTTTTCTTTACCTTGGAGTATTACCATCTTTTATGTCAAGAATGTCATGAGAATTTCACCACCTCTGGAGAATTCTTGGTACAAGTGATACTTATCACCATCACCATTCTTTTCCTGGTCACTGTGTTGTTTCTTACTGGAATACCGACAAATTGACTGTGATGCGTAATTCCAAAACTTCTAGCAACCTATTGCTTGAAGTACATGGTTGATAGCTTGATTCTTAGTCTATTGATTATTGCATCACCATTCTAACATTGATCGTGCTACTTAATCCCTACTTCCCGATGCACTTTCAACCAATGTTAAATTGTGTATGTTTTCCTCGAGCATACATCATTATATCATTTGATCTGAGGAATGTTATCTCCTTGTTCACATAATTGTGGAATTCATCTTGTTGGTAATCTTGAGGAATCGCCGCTGAGTCCATCAGCCACCTCCTCATCATCTCCTTTGTTTAATGATGAACCCTTTTTCGGAACTCGCTTCCATAGTTCATTTCCCGAGAATCATATAATGTCTTCTCGTCGATTGTGTTGCACCTCTTCTTCTCAGGCATCCTGAGTCCGAGGCATCTTGGCACCAATCAGATCTGAATCTCGGTCAGATATGGAGGTTGGAACATATTTCCAAGAGTTATAACATTGGTCTTTAACCCGATAAGGTGATGGCATGCCCAACATACCTGGCCGGAGGACCTATTGTTATAGTTTCCTTTTTAGCAAGGTTATCCATTATTCCTTGAGGAAATTGTAAGACTTAATCTATAAGTTGTTTCCGATTGATCCTTTGTATCCAAAGTCTGACCTTTGCTTGAAGACCATGTCAATGCTATCTCAAAGCATGTCTGTAGTGCTCCGATTTTCAACAAGAACATTTGAAGCCCAGAGCTTAGGTACTTGACATCATAAAACAAGGCGAGGAATCAAACGATTTGCTTCATTGGGTCGTACAGTATGGATTGCCCACAAGTAGTTCTAGTTGAGTTGACTATACTGGACATAAATTTAGGCATGCTCAAAAGTTCTCCAGTTCACGTAGTAACGAATTTGCCTCTTTTTTCTTCTAAAAGAATCAATTTCGCAGTAATACTATGTATTTTACAGTCATTATCAAGTTTGCTACATTCAAATCTTGATAATCTGATTATTGTATAAGAATTTGTATGTAGAAAATCGATTAGAATTAGGTAGAAAATTTGACATGGGTTGAACTCTACCTAACCTCTTCTATGATATACTTTAACCACTGAATGTTAACACTGAGAAAATTTAATCTGAGCCCAAATTAAGGTTTGAGTTGTGGGAGAGGTAAAGGGGGGAGAGAGAGAGGGAGGGAGAGAGAAATGTGTGTGTGTGTGTGTGTGTGTGTGTGAGAGAGAGAGAGAGAGAGATTGGTAGAGAGAAGGGAGGGAGAGAGGTGGAGGGTGGTATATAGAGTGGGCGAGCGAGAGACAAATACATGGTGTTGGAAATATGCCCTAGAGGCAATAATAAAAGCATTATTATTATATTTCCTTGTTCATGATAATTGTCTTTTATTCATGCTATAACTGTATTATCCGGAAATCGTAATACACGTGTGAATACATAGACCATAACATGTCCCTAGTGAGCCTCTAGTTGACTAGCTCATTGGTCGACAGATAGTCATGGTTTCCTGACTATGGACATTAGATGTCATTGACAATGGGATCACATCATTAGGAGAATGATGTGATGGACAAGACCCAATCCTAAGCATAGCACAAGATCGTGTAGTTCGTTTTGCTAGAGCTTTTCCAATGTCAAGTATCTCTTCCTTAGACCATGAGATCGTGTAACTCCCGGATACCGTAGGAGTGCTTTGGGTGTACCAAACGTCCTGGCGTAATCGGGTGACTATAAAGGTGCACTACGTATCTTGAAAGTATCTGTTGGGTTGACACGGATCGACACGAGGATTTGTCACTCCGTATGACGGAGAGGTATCCTTGGGCCCACTCGGTAGTGCATCATCATAATGATCTCAAAGTGACCAAGTGTCTGGTCACGGGATCATGCATTCTGATCGAGTAAAGTGACTTGCGTAACTTGAGACTGAGCGAGGTATTGGGATACCGACGATCGAGTCTCGGGCGATAACATACCGCGTCTAACAAAGGGAATAGTATCTGGGTTGCTTGAATCCTCGACATCGTGGTTCATCCGATGACATCATCGAGGAGCATGTAGGAGCCAACATGGGTATCCAGATCCGCTGTTGGTTATTGACCAGAGCGTCTCGGTCATGTTCGCATGTCTCCCGAACCCGTAGGGTCTACACACTTAAGGTTCGGTGGCGCTAGGGTTATTAGGAAGACTGTTATGTGATTACGAATGTTTTTGAGTCCGGATGAGATCCCGGACGTCGCGAGGAGTTCGGAAGGGTCCGGAGGTAAAGATTTATATATGGGAAGTTGTCAAGCGGACACCGGAAAGTTTCGGGCGTGTCGGTATTGTCTGGGGCCACCTAAGGGTTCCGGAGGTCCACTGGAGGGGCCACCCCTCCGGGGGCCACTTGGGCTGCGTGGGGAAGGAGCCAGCCCTGGTGGGCTGGGCGCCCCCCCGCTTGGGCCCTTGCGCCTAGGGTTTGGGGAACCCTAGAAGGCGCCCCTTGCTTGGGGGGGCAAGCCACCCCTCCTGGCCGCCGCCCCCTCTAGATTCCCATCTAGAGGGCCGCCCCTGCCCCTTTCCCTATAAATAGAGGGGTGAGGGAGGGCTGCAAACACAAGCCAAGGCACAGCCCTCCCTCCCAACACCTCTCCTCCTCCGTTGTGTGCTCGGCGGAGCCTGCCGAGATCTTGCTTCTCCACCATCATCACGCCGTCGTGCTGCCGGTGGAGCTGTCTTCCTCAACCTCTCCTTCCTCCTTGCTGGATCAAGGCGGAGGAGACGTCACCCGCACTGCACGTGTGTTGAGCGGAGGTGCTGTCTGCTCAGCACTTGGTCATCGGTGATCTGAATCACGTCGAGTACGACTCCATCATCACCGCTCCCTCGAGCGCTTCCGTCGCGATCTACAAGTGGTATGTAGATGCAAACTCACTCCCTTGACTCGTTGCTTAGATGAACTCATAGATGGATCTTGGTGAAACCGTGGGAAAAATTTTAATTTTCTGCAACGTTCCCCAACAGTGGCATCATGAGCTAGGTCTATCGTAGTTCTCTATTGCACGAGTAGAACACAATTTGGTTGTGGGCGTAGATCTTGTCAACTTGCTTGCCGCTACTAGTCTTATCTTGCTTCAGCGGTATTGTGGGATGAAGTGGCCGGACCAACCTTACACATACGCTTCGTGAGACCGGTTCCACCGACTAACATGCACTAGTTGCATAAGGTGGCTGGCGGTGTCTCTCTCCCACTTTAGTTGAAGTTGATTCGATGAAAAGGGTCCTTATGAAGGGTAAATAGAAGTTGACAAAATCACGTTGTGGTTATTCGTAGGTAAGAAAACGTTCTTGCTAGAACCCAATTGCAGCCACGTAAAAGATGCAACAACAATTAGAGGACGTCTAACTTGTTTTTGCAGCAATTGTCATGTGATGTGATATGGCCAGAAGTTGTGATGAATGATGAATGACATATTTTGATGTATGAGATCATGTTCTTGTAATAGGAATCACGACTTGCATGTCGATGAGTATGACAACCGGCAGGAGCCATAGGAGTTGTCTTTATTTTTTGTATGACCTGCGTGTCATTGAAGAAACGCCATGTAAACTACTTTACTTTATTACTAAACACGTTAGTCATAGAAGTAGAAGTAGTCGTTGGCATGACAACTTCATGAAGACACGATGATGGAGATCATGGTGTCCTGCCGGTGACAAGATGGTCATGGAGCCCCGAAGATGAAGATCAAAGGAGCTATATGATATTGGCCATATCATGTCACTACTTTATATAATTGCATGTGATGTTTATTATGTTTATGCATCTTGTTTACTTAGAACGATGGTAGTAAATAAGATGATCCCTTACAACAATTTCAAGAAGTGTTCTCCCTAACTGTGCACCGTTGCTAAAGTTAAATGCGTTTGAAGCACCACGTGATGATCGGGTGTGATATATCCTTACGTTCACATACAGCGGGTGTAAGACAGTTTTACACATGCAAAACACTTAGGGTTAACTTGACGAGCCTAGCATGTACGGACATGGCCTCGGAACACGGAGACCGAAAGGTCGAACACGAGTCGTATAGAAGATACGATCAACATGAGAATGTTCACCGACGATGACTAGTCCGTCTCACGTGATGATCGGACACGGCCTAGTCGACTCGGATCGTGTAACACTTAGATGACTAGAGGGATGTCAAATCTGAGTGGGAGTTCATTCAATAATTTGATTAAGATGAACTCAATTATCATGAACTTAGTCTAAAACTTTTGCAAAATATGTCTTGTAGATCAAATGGCCAACGCTCATGTCAACATGAACTTCAACGCGTTCCTAGAGAAAACCAAGCTGAAAGATGATGGCAGCAACTATACGGACTGGGTCCGGAACCTTAGGATCATCCTCATAGCTGCCAAGAAAGCATATGTCCTTGAAGCACCGTTAGGTGACCCACCTGCTCTCCCAGCACTGCAAGACGATTTGAACGTTTGGCAGACACGTACTGATGATTACTCCCTCGTTCAGTGCGGCATGCTTTACAGCTTAGAACCGGGGCTCCAAAAGCGTTTTGAGCAACACGGAGCATATGAGATGTTCGAAGAGCTGAAACTAGTTTTCCAAGCTCATGCCCGGTCGAGATATGAAGTCTCCGACAAGTTCTATAGTTGTAAGATGGAGGAAAACAGCTCTGTCAGTGAGCACATACTCAAAATGTCTGGGTTGCACAGCCGCCTGTCCCAGCTGGAAATTAACCTCCCGGACGAGGCGGTCATTGACAGAATCCTTCAGTCGCTCCCACCAAGCTACAAGAGCTTCGTGATGAACTACAATATGCAGGGGATGGTGAAGACCATTCCTGAAGTATTTGTGAAGTCAGCAGAGGTTGAAATCAAGAAAGAACATCAAGTGTTGATGGTCAATAAGACCACTAAGTTTAAGAAGGGCAAGGGTAAGAAGAACTTCAAGAAGGACAGCAAAGATGTTGCCGCGCCTGGTAAGCCAGTTGCCGGGAAGAAGTCAAAGAATGGACCCAAGCCCGAGACTGAGTGCTTTTATTGCAAGGAGAAGGGTCAATGGAAGCGGAACTGCCCCAAATACTTAGCGGATAAGAAGGCCGCAACACCAAAGGTATATTTGATATACATGTAATTGATGTGTACCTTACCGATTACTGTAGTAACTCCTGGGTATTTGATACGGTGCCGTTGCTCATATTTGTAACTCACAGCAGGAGCTGCGGAATAAGCGGAGGCTGGCGAAGGGCGAGGTGACGATCTTGGCGTCGGGAATGGTTCCAGAGTCGATGTGATCGCCGTCGCACGCTACCTCTACATTTACCTACGAGATTAGTTTTGAACCTTAATAATTGTTATTTGGTGCCAAGTTTGAGCATGAACATTGTATCTAGATCTTGTTTAATGCGAGATGGCTACTCATTTAAATCCGAGAATAATGGTTGTTCTATTTATATGAGAGATATGTTTTATGGTCATGCTCCAATGGTCAATGGTTTATTCTTAATGAATCTCGAGCGTAATGTTACACATATTCATAGCGTGAATACCAAAAGATGTAAAGTTGATAACGATAGTCTCACATACTTGTGGCACTGCCACCTTGGTCACATTGGTGTCAAGCGCATGAAGAAGCTCCATGCTGATGGACTTTTGGAGTCTCTAGATTATGAATCATTTGACACATACGAACCATGCCTCATGGGCAAGATGACCAAGACTCCGTTCTCGGAACAATGGAGTGAGCAACCAACTTGTTGGAAATCATACATACCGATGTAAAAGGGTCCAATGGCGTTGAGGCTCATGGAGGATATCGTTATGTTCTCACTCTCACAGATGACTTGAGTAGATATGGGTATGTCTACTTGATGAAACACAAGTCTGAGACCTTTGGAAAGTTCAAGGAATTTCAGAATGAAGTAGAGAATCAACGTGACGAAAGATAAAATTCTTACGATCGGATCGTGGAGGAGAATATTTAAGTCACGAATTTGGTACACACTTAAGAAAATGTGGAATCGTTTCACAACTCACGCCGCTGGAACACCTCAAGCGTAACGGTGTGTCGAACGTCATGTCGCACTCTATTGGATATGGTGCGATCCATGATGTCTCTTACCGATTTACGCTGTCATTTTGGGGATCGCTCTAGAGACAGCTACATTCACTTTAAATAGGGCACCGTCTAAATCCGTTGAGGCGACCTTATGAATTATGGTTTGGGAAGAAACCTAAGCTGTCGTTTCTAAAAGTTTGGGGATGCGATGCTTATGTCAAGAAACTTCAACCTGAAAAGCTCGAACCCAAGTCGGAAAAATCGTCTTCATAGGATACCCTAAAGAAACCATTGGGTATACCTTCTACTTAAGATCCGAGGGCAAGATCTTTGTTGCCAAGAACGGATCCTTTACGGAAAAAGTTTCTCTCGAAAGAAGTAAGTGGGAGGAAAGTAGAACTTCGATGAAGTACTACCTCTTGAGCGGGAAAGTAGTGCAGCTCAGGAAAATATTCCTGATGCCTACACCAACCAAGAGGAAAATAATGATGATGATCAAGGTACTTGGATCAAGTTGCTCTTGAACTTCGTGGGTCCACAAGGGCATGTTCCGCACTGAGTGGTACGGTAACCTGTCACGGAAATCATGTTGTTAGACAACGGTGAACCTTGAACTATGAAGAAGCGATGGCGGGCCCAGATTCCAACAAATGGCTTGAAGCCATGAAATCCGAGATAGAATCCATGTATGAAAACAAAGTATGGACTTTGGTGACTTGCCCGATGATCGGCGAGCGATAGAAAACAAATGGGTCTTTAAGAAGAAGACGGACGCGGATGGTAATGTCACCATCTATAAAGCTCGACTTGTCGCTAAGGGTTATCGGCAAGTTCAAGGGATTGACTACGATGAGACTTTCTCTCCGTGGCGAAGCTTAAGTCCGTCCAAATCATGTTAGCAATTGCCGCATACTATGATTATGAGATATGGCAGATGGACGTCAAAACAGCGTTCCTTAACGGTTATCTTAAGGAAGAGCTGTATATGATGCAGCCGGAAGGTTTTGTCGATCCTAAGAACGCTAACAAAGTATGCAAGCTCCAGCGATCCATTTATGGGTTGGTGCAAGCATCTCGGAGTTGGAACATTCGCTTTGATGAGATGATCAAAGCGTTTGGGTTTATGCAGACTTATGGAGAAGCCTGCGTTTACAAGAAAGTGAGTGGGAGCTCTGTAGCATTTCTCATATTATATGTAGATGACATACTTTTTATGGGAAATAATATAGAATTCTTGGACAGCATTAAGGCCTACTTGAATAAGTGTTTTTCAATGAAGGACCTTGGAGAAGCTGCTTATATATTAGGCATCAAGATCTATAGAAATAGATCGAGACGCCTCGTAGGTCTTTCACAAAGCACATACCTTGATAAGATTTTGAAGAAGTTCAAAATGGATCAGTCCAAGAAGGGGTTCTTGCCTATATTGCAAGGTGTGAGATTGAGCTCGGCTCAATGCCCGACCACGGCAAAAGATAAAGAAGAGATGAGTGTCATCCCCTATGCTTCAGCCATAGGATCTATTATGTATGCCATGGTGTGTACCAGACCTGATGTAAACCTTGCCGTAAGTTTGGTAGGAAGGTACCAAAGTAATCCCGGCAAGGAACACTGGACAACGGTCAAGAATATCCTAAAGTACCTGAAAAGGACAAAGGACATGTTTCTCGTTTATGGAGGTGACGAAGAGCTCGTCGTAAAGGGTTACGTCGATGCTAGCTTCGACACGATCTGATGACTCGGGAGGCAAGCGCATACGTGTATATGTTGAATGGTGGAGCGATGGCTGGTGCAGCTGCAAGCGAAGCGTCGTGGCGGGATCTACATGTGAAGCGGAGTACATGGCAGCCTCGGAGGCAGCGCATGAAGCAATTTGGGTGAAGGAGTTCATCACCGACCTAGGAGTCATACCCAATGCGTCGGGGCCAATCAAACTCTTCGTGACAACACCGGAGCTATTGCACTTGCCAAGGAGCCCAAGTTTCACAAGAAGACCAGGCACATCAAGCGTCGCTTCAACTCCATCCGTGAAAATGTTCGGGATGGAGACATAGAAATTTTAAAGTGCATACGGATCTGAATGTCGCAGATCCATTGACTAAACCTCTTCATGGGCAAAACATGATCAACACCGAACTCTATGGGTGTTCGGTTCATCACAATGTAACTAGATTATTGACTCTAGTGCAAGTGGGAGACTGTTGGAAATATGCCCTAGAGGCAATAATAAAAGCATTATTATTATATTTCCTTGTTCATGATAATTGTCTTTTATTCATGCTATAACTGTATTATCCGGAAATCGTAATACACGTGTGAATACATAGACCATAACATGTCCCTAGTGAGCCTCTAGTTGACTAGCTCGTTGGTCGACGATAGTCATGGTTTCGACTATGGACATTAGATGTCATTGACAATGGGATCACATCATTAGGAGAATGATGTGATGGACAAGACCCAATCCTAAGCATAGCACAAGATCGTGTAGTTCGTTTTGCTAGAGCTTTTCCAATGTCAAGTATCTCTTCCTTAGACCATGAGATCGTGTAACTCCCGGATACCGTAGGAGTGCTTTGGGTGTACTAAACGTCACAACGTAACTGGATGACTATAAAGGTGCACTACAGGTATCTTCGAAAGTATCTGTTGGGTTGACACGGATCGAGACATGGATTTGTCACTCCGTATGACGGAGAGGTATCACTGGGCCCACTCGGTAGTGCATCATCATAATGAGCTCAAAGTGACCAAGTGTCTGGTCACGGGATCATGCATTACTGATGCGGAGCATCCTACGGTCATCACCATGTCAAGAGTCCGTTTGGCAAGTGACACGTGCGACCTCTTCTTCACATACACAAAGGTGAATCTTATCCTTTACACGTGCTCACTTGACCCCTTCGAGGATGGTATACTACTTGACACTTCCCCCGTGTGCATGCATAGGTATTGCGGAACTTCTCGGATGTCAAGGAGGAGTGCAAGCGCCAAGGAACGACTACACCATCCGCGAGGGAAGCCCGAAGCGACAACGGAAGAAGACGAGCTATCGAAGCTTCGGCGGCGGACATCCGGGCGAGGCGGACATCCGGCGCCTCACCAAAGCCCGGACATCCGGCCAACCGCCCCGGACATCCGACATCTCACGAGAGCCCGGATATCGGGCCTGAAGCCCGGAAATCCGGCACCTCACTCCCGATTCGGTAGAAACCGTTGCCACAGCCCGGACATCCGGCCGGGTAGCCCGGACATCCAGCGCCTCGCGAAGCCCCGGACATCCGGGCCCCAGCCCGGACATCCGGCGCCTGTCTGTGCACAGTGAACGGGCAAAGGGCCCATGTACCCCTCCAACTCGCCCCAACTTGTACTAGCACTATATATACTTCTTCCCCTCCTCCTAGTTAGGGTTAGCAAATATGATAGCTCATTCTTAGGTGAGCTTTGCTCCTAGCTCTTCTCTTGAGAGAGAGAGAGACTACCACTCCCATGGAGTTCAAGACCTCCATGTGAGAAGATCCTGCGGGATATCATCAAGACCCCCATCGTGGGCGGACCCCTTCAAGACCTCCTCATGCAGATGAACTTTACCTTGTATCTTTCCCTTTGTTGTTCATGTACCTTGTGGATCTTGTGTGTTTGATTGTCTAGTGGATGTGTGATTTGACTTGTTCTTGAGTGTTTCCCCTTGTGATTTCTCTCCGTTCTTCCCCACGTTCATCGTGTTCTTGAGGATCCCACTCCAAGCGTGAAAGATCGGCTATAGGGTTCCACCCTACATCATCATGGTATCATGAGCCACGTTGATCACGTTTTTGGAGCCCCTACCCCTCTTTTCTAGCTTGATTTTGTTGATTTCGTCCTAAATCCGAAAATCCCCACCAAAAATAGCCCCTAAATTTTTTTGTGATTTGTTAGTTTTGATGATGTTTTGTTGATTTTGATCCGTGGATTTGCTTGGTTTCAAGTGGATCTAGCATTCCCCCAAGTTTCCCCATCTTTCCTCCACAAAATCTCTCCAATTTTGACCCCGAAATCATCAATTTCCGCCCCCAATTCGAAAATTTCCGCCCCAAACGAGATCGGGATTCGTCGGGCCGGACGTCCGGGCCTCAGGCCGGACATCCGGGCCATCCGGCCGGACATCCGGGCCCCAAGCCGGACATCCGGGCCCTGGAGCACTAAATCTTCTCGGTTCTGGACAGACACCCCCGGAAATCCGGGCTCCACCCCGGATATCCGGCCCCTGGAATTTTAGTTTTTTTCGTTTCACCGTTTTGTCCATAACTAATTCATCCGGAGTCCGATTTTGACGTTCTTTAGCTCGTTTTGAAGCTATTGACATCCCCCTTCCCATAAAAATACTACCATCACCATTTGACTCCATCAAATTTTGTGAACTTTGGCATCTTTGCTTAGGGCTTCCGCCACATCCTCCGCATAACCACCACCGACTTCCGCAACCTAACCAATTTTGTTCCCCTTTGCATTAGTGGTTGCTTGAGTAGTGATTCGAGTCTCCTAAGGTGTTTCGGCTACTTAGGGACGATTTCTTCTTCATCAACCACCACCACCACTTCCACATAACCTTGCCCACCATACACTTCCGACAACCCAACTTAACCCAATTGTTGACTGAGCTTTTTCGAGTTGTGGCTTGTGTCTCCTAAGGTGCTTCGGCTACTTAGGGACGGCAACTTCAACTCCGACACGTGTATAGCCCATCATTCCACTTCCGCATTGCCAAGTGCAAACCACCACCGCATTCCCGCTACCACCATTTTGACATTTGACATTTGAGATTTTGAGTTTGCGGTTTTTCCGTTTCCTAAGGTGTTTCGGCTACTTAGGGACGAGTCTCCATCATCTTGGTATATACATCAAGAACACCGCTACTCATCATCGCCGGACGGTAACCTCCATATCATCTTGGTATCGTGGTATCCCTCCATTGTATATTCCCTTGCTATTGCATTGTTAACCCCTAGCCTTACTTTTGCGTTACTTGCCTATCGAGACTAGCCATTTGAGTATTGCCGGCAACGTTGCTTGTGCACATTAGTGATCATACCTTCCATTACATACCATACCATATCATATTGGTATCATATCATCCCTTGTGTCACAAGATTGTTCCTGCATATGCACAATTGCTATCTTGGTTTGTGCATTTCGCAAAGTGGCCATACATACAAAAAAAAGAGAATAAAGCTTTTAAGCAAAAGAGTGAGCAAAGAGCTTGTAAGCAATAGCCATAGCATCACAATATATCATATGTTATCATACTCGATCATCTTGGATCATCTTGTGAGAAACACCGGGAACCATACATACATAGCATACTTGGGATAGAAAGTTTATCCATTTTGCATCTTATAGGTTGTGCACAAGTGTTGTATCCGCCTATTGAGCAATCGTGATAGCGTCTCTCTTGAGTTGTGCAACACGAGCATTTTGGTGGATTCCACATTTTGAGCTCATTCCTTGGTTGCACGACCCCATTTATCTATCTCTGTGTGTGTTTCCGTGTGCCACATATTGCTATTGGTCTACTTGTTTCGCTTGCGAATTTGTGAATCTCTTTCAACATTATTGACTCTTGCTAACATTTTGCATTAAATTTTTGTGCCACTATCCTCACCGAGCTCTACCATAAGCTTTACTTGATAGGTGTGAGTGAACAAGTCCGGTACCAATTCCACTATTATTTCATCTCACATTGAGTGAAACGGGATACATCCTCAACTTTGGGAAAAGGTAACTTGGTATTGTTTATCTCATTTCCTACTCACCTCTACTCGAGTCTTGTGATGGATAGGCAAGGCATTTCACCTTCGGTCTACATCAACAACGACGAGTTCGATGCCACGAACAACAACTCCGATGCCAAGATGCAAGCTCAAATGGAGGAGATCAAAGCCCTCATCAAGTCCTACAAGCGATCTTCCTCATCTTCGAGAAGACGCTCAAGAGCACATGTTTCCGAGCTACCATCTCCGGCAAGATCACATTGGCATCGACACCATCACCACCAAGAACGTGAAGGTCAAGAGATCTACATCAACAACCGCTCAATGACTTCACCATCTCCCTTGGCATCTTCGCCAAGCGACTTCAAGGCATCTTCGCCTACGGACATACGGCATCTTCGCCAACAAGCACCCCAAGACTACGCTCAAGAGAAGCTCCCCAAGCTCAAGTCCGCAACTTCCACGAGCTACTACGACCTCGACATCGACCATGCGATTCCTTTCTATGGGACTCACGAACCCGAGGAGTATCTCGAGTGGGAGCGCTTAATGGACGACTACCTCAAGCTACATCAAGTTCCTCCCGAAGATCAAGTGAAGTGCGCCACAAGAAACTTCCACGACTACGCCTCAACTTGGTGGCTTCACACACCTTCGGAGTACTACGACATGAGTTGGCCCAAGACGAAGAGAGCTTTGCGGCGAGAGTTTGTGCCTCCAACCTACACGGAACAACTTCTTCACCAATTGGAGAACACCATCCAAGGATCCAAGTCCATCGACGCGTACTTCAAGGAGATGAAGATTGCCTTGCGACGAGCCGGCGTGGACGACCCCATTTCGATGAAGTTCCACTTCATGATGGGATTGAACAACGACATCTCCAAGACTATCTTCCTCGAGAACTACAAGTCCATCGACGACTACTACATTGGTGCTCTCAAGGCGGAACAAGAACTCATGAAGGCCAAGGCTTCTCCACCCCAAGCAAACTTCGTGGCGACCAAGCTCTACGACAAGCATGAGGCTAGTACCACCATGATGTCCAAGCCCGACAAGCTCCAAGGCGATGCTCCCAAGTGCGACTTCACCGCCATTCCTCTTTGTGGCATTGATGATGCGAGTCTAACTTGACTCTTTTTCAAGATGGTGCGGCGACAAGTACAACTACGGAGACCTTCAAGGACCAAGCTTTGGAGGCAAGCGACAAGGTGGCGAGCAAGGATGATGCTTCCATCTTAGGAGGCGAGAGTGATGTTGTGCCATCTTGGCCTTCATCGACGGCGAGAGTGATGTTGAGCCATCTTGGCCTTCATCCACGGCGAGAGCGATGATGTGCCATCTTCGGCCTTCATCCACGACGACGACTACGAGACGGTTGAGCATGGGATTTTCCCTTCGACCACGGCGACGTCCGTTGACTTGAGTGACTTTTGACACCATATTGAGAGTGAGAGTGACTTCACCACTAGCCCCATACATAATGAGCTGCCCCAATTCCCATGTGAGGAGAGCCACAACCCCCACCACTTGAGTGACATGAGTGACTCCACCATATGTGAGATTGAGTGCACCTATTTTGAGGGAGTGAGTGAACCACCACATAGAGAGAGTGAGATAGTTGATAGGTCTATTGAGGCCATTTGCATTTCTAAAAACTTGACCTCTACCTCTATTGTGTCTTCTCATTTGGTGCTAGGTCCCATTTATGATGACGCCCGATCCTCGGCGACTTCGTCCTCCCTTTGGACAAGACGATGGCCATGGTGGAATATGATGCACCCCCCACATGGTTCCATCAAGATGAAGATGACCACCATTTGGTCTTTCCCACCTCACCTACACCACTTGAGTGGAATGACAAAGGTAACAAAGGTGACGGTGATGTTCTCGTCCCACTAGTGGACTATTTTGACATTGATTGCTTGCATGATGTTGATCACCCTATTGACATGCTTCATTCTAGTATGATTTTCCCATGTGATGATTTGCCCATTTATGATGAATATGATGATTCTCATGTGGAGTATATTAGTTGTGATGCTATGTTACATAGGATTTCTTGTGACAATTCTTTCGGTCACATCATGTTTGCTAATCCGCTTGACTTGTCATATGCTATGCATGAGATCAACCATATGTCTTATTTGCAATCTCTCCATAGTAACTATGCATATGCCATTAAAATAAACCCAATTTGCACATATGGCATAGATGACAAGCCCATGGTTATTGGCATTTGTTTTTCTTGTGATGATATTGATATGCTCCCTTTGCATCATTTATCTCATATGCCATGCCATGCCCACCTAGCTTCGGATATGCATTGTTTTGGATGTTGTCCATTTTCTCCAAATGATATGTCCGCTATTGCTTATGAGGAGGCCCCCATAGTTTCCTCATACATTTTAGGAGATTTTGATTCATCTTATACATTGCATGATCCCAATACTTATGTGCACCATATGCTCCCCATGAATAAACATGATATTGATGTGCCATATACTTGCATTCTCATTTTGTGTCCGTGATCGTGTCATACATAATAACTATTCTTTCATGATGGATGACATGTTCTTATACCATGCATCAAATTTCTTTAAGCGATGCTTATCTTGTGCTAACTCACATGTGCACATACACATCATGATGGATGATGTGTACATTTACCACGCGCACAATTTCTTTGGTTTGTGTCTCTTTTGTGTAGGTACCAATGAATACTTGTCAAACTCGCAATCCCACGAGTTGACAAAACGAGCTCTAGAGAGCACCGATGATTTGGGATCCCATGGATTGACTTTCCCACCGCTCTCTTCACGCGAAGTCTTCGCGCATTTCTTCTACATGGCCCTCACATGGTTATGGGTAGTTGTCCATTATATATCCTTTGCCCATCTTGCCATGTTCACTTTGCATGATATGCCCATTCCTATGCCTTTGCCATGCATTTGTGACCCATGCTTTGCATTACACATGATGATTGATTCTAGTACTTGTATGTGTATTTGCAAGCGTGGTGGAGATATTGTTTGGTATTGCCATGATTGCTTTGTGCCCCATGCCTATGATGACACTATGATCTTGCTTTGTGTTCGTGCTTGCGATATGTCATGTGCATTCCCTATGCCTATTATTTGTTTACATGACATGATTGCCATGATTTCTTCTAGTGTGTTGCATCTTCGCTCCACTAGTTTGCACGACTTGATTACTATGCTTGCTTATGTTGCATCACCATTTCATGCGGTTGATGACAACCATCTATATGCTTTGCACATGATTCATATTGCTTCTTGTCATATATCTCTATGTGTTGCCTCCCTCATGCTAGATGATTTGTCATGTATTGAGTGCAACAATGATTCTCTTCTTGCTCATGAGATTGCCCCCATAGCATTCTCGCATATATTTGGAGATTTTGACATAATTCTTGTGAAGCATGCTTGTCTTACCTCTTTGCACCATATACCTAGTGCCATGAATATTGCCATTGTTGCATCATATTATTCATGCACTTGTCCTTCTAATGGTTTTGTGCAAAAGATGAGAACCATCATGATGGATGATGTGTTTATCTACCATGCGCATACGTTCTTTGTTTTGTTTTATGCATGTGTAGGATACTTGGACTTTGTGTCGACTTCCACTTCACGTGAGTTGACCACTCAAGCTCTTGAGAGCGAGCCTCAAACATTCTACCACGACTCGCTTCTACACCGCGTTTGCTTGCGCTTCGGCATTGTGAAGAATGCATAAGGACATGCCTTCAAGGTGACATCTTTCTTGAGCATGGATATTGCGGATCATACTACTTGTGTTGCTTACACCGTGAGACTTATTGGTCATCTTGGACCACTTGATTGCGCACTTAGTAGAGATCTTGCTTTGACTTGCCATTATCACATTCCCATGCATCATGACATATGTACCTTGTGTGTTGCATCCAATTCTTGGATTACTTGCTCCTCTCATATGTTTGGTTGCAACAATGTCATTACTTCACATATGCCATGTCCCATTGATTGCTACATGCTTGACTTGATTGCCTCACACATGATGAACAATTGCTCTTTCTATTGTGTTGAGTGCCATACTATCTTCACTACACCCTATGCACATTATGCTTGGATTGTCTTGCACTTGACCCATGTGTTTAGACACTTCATTTTATTTGGTGTTGTGAATACTTCCTATGCCTACCATCGACCATTTGTCGAGCACTTTATGCATGCTTGCTATGACCTTGAGGTGGATGCTTATGCTCTTGTCACACATATTTGCATCTCTACCTCACATTTACATGCTTGTTCCCATGATATTTTTGCTTGTGCTCGATTGATATGCTTACATGCCATGTCACAATCCTTTGTCACACCCTATGCTATGCTTGATGACAACACTTGTTTGGTGAATCACCTCTTGAATGCTTGGTTTTGCACTAACGCTAACCACATTTGTTTTTCCAAGTGTTTGTTCTATTTACTCCTTTTGAAGGAATCACAAAATGGTGCGACATTGGAGAGTGCCCATTTCTAGCTTCAAGATGACGAGAGCTTGGTGATCGACCACTTTGACACGGCACCGCCATCTCTTTCCCATGGTGATTTGGTTTTCGATCCGAGGTCGGATCCTTTCCAAGGGGGAGGGGATGATGCGGAGCATCCTACGGTCATCACCATGTCAAGAGTCCGTTTGGCAAGTGACACGTGCGACATCTTCTTCACATACACAAAGGTGAATCTTCTCCTTTACACGTGCTCACTTGACCCCTTCGAGGATGGTATACTACTTGACACTTCCCCCGTGTGCATGCATAGGTATTGTCGGAACTTCTCGGATGTCAAGGAGGAGTGCAAGCTCCAAGGAACGACTACACCATCCGCGAGGGAAGCCTGGAAGCGACAACGGAAGAAGACGGAGCTGCTGAAGCTACAGCGGCCGGACATCCGGGCCAGAGGCCGGACATCCGGCGCCTCACCAAAGCCCGGACATCCGGCCAACCGCCCCGGACATCCGGCATCTCACGAGCCGGATATCCGCCTGGCCCGAAATCCGGCACCTCACTCCCGATTCGGCGAAACCATTGCCACAGCCGGACATCCGGCCGGTAGCCCGGACATCCGGCGCCTCGCAAAGCCCGGACATCCGGCCCCAGCCGGACATCCGCGCGCTGTCTGCAGACATGAACGGGCCAAGGGCCCATGTACCCTCCAACTCTCCCCAACTTGTACTAGCACTATATATACTTCTTCCCCTCCTCCTAGTTAGGGTTAGCAAATATGATAGCTCATTCTTAGGTGAGCTTTGCTCCTAGCTCTTCTCTTGAGAGAGAGAGAGACTACCACTCCCATGGAGTTCAAGACCTCCATGTGAGAAGATCCTGCGGGATATCATCAAGACCCCCATCGTGGGCGGACCCCTTCAAGACCTCCTCATGGAGATGAACTTTACCTTGTATCTTTCCCTTTGTTGTTCATGTACCTTGTGGATCTTGTGTGTTTGATTGTCTAGTGGATGTGTGATTTGACTTGTTCTTGAGTGTTTCCCCTTGTGATTTCTCTCCGTTCTTCCCCACGTTCATCGTGTTCTTCGAGGGATCCCACTCCAAACGTGAAAGATCGACGCTATAGGGTTCCACCCTACATCAATTACGGTACGAGTAAAGTGACTTGCCGGTAACGAGACTGAACGAGGTATTGGGATACCGACGATCGAGTCTCGGGCAAGTAACATACCGTCTGAAAAAGGGAATAGTATACGGGGTTGCTTGAATCCTCGACATCGTGGTTCATCCGATGACATCATCGAGGAGCATGTGGGAGCCAACATGGGTATCCAGATCCCGCTGTTGGTTATTGACCTGAGAGCGTCTCGGTCATGTTCATATCTCCCGAACCCGTAGGGTCTACACACTAAGGTTCGGTGGCGCTTAGGGTTATTAGGAAGACTGGTATGTGATTACTGAATGTTGTTCGAGTCCGGATGAGATCCCGACGTCACGAGGAGTTCCTAAGGGTCCGGAGGTAAAGATTTATATATGGGAAGTTGTCAAGCGGACACCGAAAGTTCCGGGCGCATCGGTATTGTACGGGCCCACCGGAAGGGTTCCGGAGGTCCACCAGAGGGCCACCCCTCCGGGGCCACTTGGGCTGCGTGGGGAAGGAGCCAGCCCCGGTGGCTGGGCGCACCCCCTTGGGTCCTTGCGCCTAGGGTTTGGGAGGAACCCTAGAAGGCGCCCCTTGCTTGGGGGCAAGCCACCCCTCCTGCCGCGCCCCCTCTAGATTCCCATCTAGAGGGGCCGCCCCTGCCCCTTTCCCCTATAAATAGAGGGGTGAGGGAGGCTGCAAACACAAGCCAAGGCGCAGCCCTCCCTCCCAACACCTCTCCTCCTCCGTTGTGTGCTCGGCGGAGCCCCAGCCGAGATCTTGCTTCTCCACCATCATCACGCCGTCGTGCTGCCGGTGGAGCTGTCTTCCTCAAACTCTCCTTCCTCCTTGCTGGATCAAGACGGAGGAGACGTCACCCGTACCGTACGTGTGTTGAACGCGGAGGTGCTGTCCGTTCAGCACTTGGTCATCGGTGATCTGAATCACGTCGAGTACGACTCCATCATCACCGCTCCCTCGAACGCTTCCGTACGCGATCTACAAGTGGTATGTAGATGCAAACTCACTCCCTTGACTCGTTGCTTAGATGAACTCATATATGGATCTTGGTGAAACCGTAGGAAAAATATTAATTTTCTGCAACGTTCCCCAACACATGGGTGTAAAAGAGAGGATGCAACGAGAAAGGGAGACTGTCATATTACAATGAGAGAAGAAATATCTTATACGAGATGCTTATTGGAAGAAGAAAGATCTTATCCAAGATGCAAATCTGTGTGCCCTCATGATATCAGGTAAGATAGTTTTATGTTTCATCTTAACATGCATAGTATGTATGTATGTATATATAGATTAAAGGTTGCACCAGGTTGACGTTCGAGTCAGTAGCGACATTCTTGTTTGAACCATGAAGTTCTAAGTATGTATTCACAATGTTGTTCAACCAGACAACCCAACTAGCTCCAGCTATACATCATTCTCCCATAATGATGCAACATTTCCGACTTCAAGTACGGTCACATCTGGTGTCATTCATGACAGAGTCCTACAAGATAATCATACTATATGTATTCCGTAATCATTTGATGTCATGTTATGTTTTTTATTTTGGCTACTGAGTATGTCCTGGAGCTGTCTTGAATGAAAGCAAACAAACTAGGCAGAGAAACGCAAAAGATCGCAACAAAGGCTTAACAGACAAAAAGATAGAGCAGAAAAACGCCCAGAGGAGAGCTCCTTATCAGAAGAAAAAAGATCTTATCCAAGATGAAAATATGCCTCCCATGTCGACATCAGGTAATTTGTTTTATGTTTCATCTTAACGTACATAGTTTGGAATTATGTAGAAAAATAATTGTTACATGGTCTGACTCTCAAGTCACTAGCTCCATTCGCGTTCGAATCATAAAGTTTTATGTTTCATCTTGACGTACGTAGTTCGTACTTATGTAGCAAAATACAAGTTACCTGGTTTGACGCTGGAGTAACTAGCTCCATTCGTGGTTGTCAAGCATAAAGATCTAATTATGTTTTCACACTGTTGTTAAACCAGCTAAACATACTAGCTCCATCTATGCATCGTTTCCGCCTGATGATGCAACATTTCCTCCTTTATCTGAGCAGAAATGCTGGTAGCGCCTCTCCTTGTTTTATTAGGAGTAGAAAAATTAGAGGATTGCAAGTGTGAACCGTCCTTGGGCCTGTGTGGTCGAAGAACTAAATATTTTGTTTCTTATATAAGGGCAGCGACTTCACTACGTTAGGCTGGATGGTTCGATATTTACTAGCAACAACAAACTGGATGCTAGCAAAGTGATACCATTTGGTTGTTTTTGGAAATATAGCATCACGAGCCCAATAAGAGAGAAAAGCAAACACAATTATGAATGCCTTAAGATAATGATTTTACCTTGTGGTTATACTCTGCATTGCGTGCCTGGAGAGCTATTGCTTTCAGATCCAATTGATAGTCCAGGTTGATAGTCGACACAATATTCTTGCCATCAGATCAGACAACAGAAAGCAGAGTACAGCCAGGAGAAATCAGACCAGGAAATAGCTTTGGCTCATACTATCAAGCAACCATATAAAAAACATCAGTTCTAAAAGAAGGAAAGAGACAAGTTCTAGGGAAGAAAGGGAAAATATCATACATGATAAAATAGTGCTTACGGAACAGAATTCAGATCCTAACCTGGTCGCATGATTCAAAGTTAGATTTTGGTCCAAAATTCAGATGTTGGATTTTATTTTGTTACAAGCGCTGACAGGCCATGACGCTTGAAGATATGGAGGCGATAAATCTGTGCAGACCCCCTCTTGGTGATAACTCTAGCCAAGCCCCTCTTATGTGTATTATTCTTTTGGTTTGACACTGAACACTGGATATGTAGTATTCTACTGCGATCAAGATACGAGCTTAACCACCACCTGATCATTTTGCAATACAACATGCACCAATTTGTGGATAGTTGTTTTGTAATAAATCATCTACTACATCCAAGTAAAATGTTGTTGCGTACATGTAACACACTCCAGCCTTCATTCTTTGCTTAACATTAGCAGACGATGTGAAATAAGCAATCTCACAGCACTCTGAAGCGATCTATTAGCTACTTCAACACACAACAGACAGAAAGCTAGCTTATTATCTTTCTTATTATCTTTCTTCGTTTCTTTCCTTCTTATAATAAAACAAGCCAGCGGTATGATAAGGTTTTTGGCGGCGAAGTGGAGCATACACATGTGTACGTATATGTGCAAAGCTAGCTGTCCTACTTTATGATGACTTTCATTCCTATTCGAAATGCTCGTGTAGCACATGTAGATCATCTAACATGATGGATTTTAGTTTTAGTTACAACCAATCAAACTAACATCAGTACATAGGTTGATTTCCCAGTTCAAAGCAATAGTTGCTTGATTTCCAGTTAAATTATACTCCCTGCTTGGCAAACTGAAACTATGATTATCCTAAATCCTACTTCTAGAGTTCCTGCATATCAACAGCTGTTCTGAGTACAAGAGCTCTCCCCCTATCTGCAAGATCAGCAGTACAAACAGTACATTTTCTGAGTATATTTTCAGGGTACTTCAAGCAAGACTACTGAAGTTACTGAAATTTTACCAAAACTGTGCCTACGACTACATCTCCTACTCATAACTTGTACCCATACTCGTACAAATAAACTGTACCATACTCCTAATCTGTACCCAAGCAGTACTACAAATCTTAACCAAATCTTGCAACCAAGAGTAAAGGGATGAGACAGGGGAAGCTTACCACGCGTTGGAGATGCTGGCAACGAGGAGCATCATCAAGCAGGGGAAAACAATAAGCCAAACCACTTCAGAGGGGATTAACAGAGCAAGGGGCAAGGAGATTACCTGAACGCCGTACTTGATAACGGTGCCGACGAGCTTTCCCATCCTGTATGCAGCGAGCTTGTCCATCCTGTACGCCTCGTCTCGTGCTCACAAGACCGCTGCCTCTCCTCCACGCTGCCCTCCAGTCTCGCCCGAGCTCCTTCGACCTCGCCCGCATGCTCGGCTGATGCCTCCTCCGCTCGGTGCTGCCCTCTTCCCATCCGCCAGCTCCCCGGCAGCATCCCCATGAGGAAGGAAAGGTTGCTGCCTCCTCCACCAGGGGCCGCCCTCTTTCCGTCTATCGGCCTCGCCCGCCCCGTTCCGCCGGCTTCCCTAGGTGGAAGATGCGACTGTTGCCTCCTCCGCCGTGCCTGCCGCCGTTCGCCGTTGCCGTGGCCAGCATCTCGAGGGTAGGGAGGTCGGCCTGGAGGTCTCATCCTATGCACAAGGCGGCGGGGAGCCGGAGCTCGCTAGATCAGATCTGGCAAGGGGTGGTGGGAGGCGGAAGGGTCTGGACTCTGGAGAGCTCGAGACAGAGCTGAGTCTGAGCGAGGTGGTAGCAGAATACTCCCTCATTTCCGGTTTATAAGGCTCAATTCAAAATTCTCACCAACCAAGGTAGATGGTAAGTGGTAGAATACTTTTTGTAGTTTGCAGAAGCACCCAATTAATGCTCTTGTTTTTCTCAAAAAAGTATGTTTACCAATGCATTAATTGCAATGCATGCATGCATAAATTACATGCATTGGTCAATTTTCTCTTAGTACTTGTATGCAATGATTTAATGCACCTTGGAACCTGAACATGTGATGGAAAACAATCAAATTGAGCCTTATAAAATGGAAAAACTAAAATTTTGAGATAAGCCCTATAAACTGGAAAGGAGGGAGTAGCAGCTAGCTTCTTCTCTTTTCTTTTCCTTTTTTTTAGGTATAGGTACAGCGTTGGTTCGGTTTCGTGAGGTCGCCTTCTTTACTTTTCTACCGTCAACGCTTCGGCGCATGATCTTCCGACAGAAAAGAAAAACCCAGATAATCCCTTAAACGCGTCTCTCCTTGGAAACGAACAATATTTAGTTTTTTATATTATTATAGTATCATTTTTTACCATCTTATTTAGCTTAAAATTAGCTAGATGTCGTTACAAGCTGAGCACAAACCATTTTATATTACTCGACTTTGAACTTCATTATGTTTGTGCTCGCTTGAATTTTAGTTTGAGCTGAGTTGAATCTAGAACAACTTGTTCAAGCTCGACTAGTTTGCGACCCTAGCTGGACGGGACTGAAAATTCACCCATTTTGAAAACATAACGTATAAATGTCCCTTTTCTTTTTATGTGTCTAACATTTGACAATATTTTACAATTTATTTCTATATGTCTCAAATTTGCTAGACATTCATAATGAACCCACTTAAACTTAAGACATGGATGTGGAGACGCCACCTCCTCCCACTCCCGTACCTCCTCGTTCGCTCCCTCCAGGGCGATCGCGGGGGGATGGGAGGAGGCTACCCCCTAGGTCGCCACCACCTCCCCCTCTCTTCCACCTCGTCATCCCCAGAGGCGGGCACCGGTGATGGGGACGGCGAGGATCTAGGTTGTACGCCCGCGGTCTGGAGGGACTGGCGGCGCGAGAACCAATCCGGAGTTCGTCCTTCCCTGTGATTCGGTGCTGCTCCGGCGGCATCATCGGGAGGGCGGATCGGGAGAGGATGTGGCCAATCGGCGGTGATGGAACCCCGGAGTCGCGCCTCCGGTCATGGCGGTGGCGGTGTCACCTCCGCCGGCTCCGGTCATCACTCTCTATGTATACATCGTCAAATTACTTTTTTATCAACTTGCATTGCAAGTGAAGTGGATTTCAATTATTACCCGATTGTCATCTTTTTTACGCAAGTGAAAATTAACATGCATTATTTATATGTATATAACTTAAGCAAAATATTTCAAATGCTCGTGGCAACGCACGGGCATTCTACTAGTCTAATTTAGGATCTCAACTTAGCCCATAGTCACAAAAAGTCTAATCCTCAAATAAATTATTTGACATTTTATTAATTACAAAAGGTATCTAATAAATTGTTTTTGCTATTGTTTTATTCATCTTATAGTATTTAAACATTTTATAAAGGTGTGGTTTCTCCATCATAATTACGTATGCAATATTTGGTTCACTCCGAACATTTTAGTTTTGATGTTTGAAAACTTTTGTTGTTTGCCATAATTTGAATTTGAATTTTGAATCCGTTTTAAACTAACGTGAGGTTAACAACAGTAACCGTGGGGACGTGGCATCATTAGTAGGGAATTACTGTAGCTTAATTATTCAGGCGTCACAATTCTCCTCCACTACAAGATATCTCGTCCCGAGATTTAAGAGGTAGAGAAGGGGGGGGGAGGTCTAGTTATGAAATTCTAACGGATCTTCTCGAAGAAGTTAATCCCTTTCATTGATGTCTTCAATTCTTTATTCCAGTGCATCATGATGAAGTTGTCGTCCTTTCTTTGGGAACTCCATCGAACTTACGAATAGGTAAGGGGGTATTCCGGAAGAACAGGCCACTATAGTGCTGCTTATCTGGTAGATAACATCAGCGAAGGTGGCGGAAAGTAACTCTCGATTTGAATTTTAAGACATTATCGAGAGCAAAGTAAGAAGGTGCAAAATATAAGTGTCAAGCGCATAGGCAATCATTCGTCGCCTGGAACGAAGTGTGAAAGGAATTCAGAGCAATGGGAATAAGTATTGCGTCTGATACCAGAATAGATCACTAGGCAGGTGGCTCGTGAATTACATATGAAGTCAAGCGCCAGGAATAACTTTGGCAACAGGGTGTATAGGAGAGTCGGGTTTCGATCCTATGGAACTGTGGGTTATGGGCCCACCATGTGGGTTAAAAGTAGAAAGTGCGGTGACATCTTGCACGGTTAAAAGTAGAATAATCTGTCGGTTATGTCGACAACAACATCGGTACCAAGGGCGAGAGACGTAGAGAACGATTTTCCTGCTCGTTGAAACGAGGCGGACCAATAGGCAAAGTTCTTATTCATCGGTGGTTACCAGAATGTCATCAACAATAGTAACAGGGTCTTGCTGACAGAATTGTACACCGAGGTGTTTACATAAGCAGGAGAATATTACTGCTTAGATCATATAGATCACAAGAAAGGTTAAACCAAACAATGAAAAGAAAAATGTGTTTAAACACATATATCAGGGGTATATCCTTCCCAAGGACAAGCAGAGCATGATACCCTTGGCAGGATATAATGTAGAAATCTCTTTAGGAAAGGGGAGAGAAATTCCATGACATTACCCATGCAACGGTGTTTGGATAATTGAGCAAGTAACATTTAGCGCAAGAACATGCTACGGGAATGGATCACAGATAGTTACCACTAGACGCACAGTGCCGTGCAGTGCAAGAAGAGTTGGGGCAGCGCGTCCACGTGGTTCATCTCCTCCTCGTCCGATCTCCCTCGAACAGCTGGTCATCCGATCTCCCTCGAACAGCCAGTCATCGGATCTCACGTACAAGTTCGCCGGATCGGCGCAGGTGCACCGCCTCTAATGGTATTCGCGCGTGCAGGAGGAACGTTGTGCGGCAGACTGCTAGGTCCGATCACACAACCGACGGCGAGTGGAGATGTCTATTCGCAACACATGCAATCCCTAGTGACAGCGCCGAAGCGATCAACAAATGAGTGTGCCGCACCTCCACTTTATATAGGCGTCCGTCGCGGGCTCAACACTTGGGCCTCACACGGGCCCTAAAGCCCAAAATTTGTTCGGCCAAGATCCAAGTCCGAGTAGGATCACATCTGAATCGTGGAGTCCGATCCAGCCTCACAGGTTCCTTCCCTTAAGCGCGCGACCCCTTAGGTTCAAGTCGGATTGTTCACAGGTCGGATCACCTCCGACCTGCTCGGCTGGTAGGGGCCTCTAGATGGGCGTGCTGACCACCAAGCAGACAATGAATGTCGGCGTTCTGGGAAAGGGGGTCCCTAGACTTGCCTTCCTGCGGCCTGCGGCGTGGCTCAAGTGGGGGCCCAGCGCAGCCCAGCTTCATCAGCTCAAGATCAAGACCCTCGCGAGGGGCCAAGCCTCGCGGGGCGGACGGCAGGAACCTTCCTCAGGAGCAGCCTCGTTAGGCAGTCTCACGAGGAGGCGGAGAGGTCAAAGCAGGAAACATCACGATGGTGCCCCGTGATGCAAGCCATGATGATCGAGATCAGGCGGGCGCCAGCCTGCGCAGTGTCCTCGTTTCCCCTTTGGTGCAAAGGAGGCAAGCACAGGCCAAGGCATCGGGCAAAGGTTACCGCTTCGGTGCAACAAGACCAGGACCAGTAGAGCGGCAGGACGGAGGTCATCGTGGAGCCCAGGACGGCGTTACCGTCAGAGCCTTTGGCAGCCGAAGACCAACCTTAGTCAGGATAAGTGTACTAGATGTTCCCCTTCAAAATGGCCAATTGTTGGCGCCCTTCCCGCTCATTATTTGGGAAGAGGCCCAGGGCCTCCCTCTATAAATAGGACTAGCCACCACAGAGAGAAGGGAGGGTCGAACCCGCTAGAGAGAGAGAGTAGCGACTGGACTCACCCAAGCAGTACATCGCACCAGCTCAAGAGCAGCCCCTCGCGAGGATGTTCTTCCTTTGTACTGTTCTTCATCAGCCCCGGAGGCAATCCACCACACCACACACTGGAGTAGGGTATTACACCACAATGGTAGCCCGAACTAGTATAAATCTTGTGTCTCTTGTGCTGTTCATCGTTCCTAGTTTAGATCCCTTGCAAACCATTAACGCGTGAGCTGGTAGGGGAAAGATCTCCGTGCACACCCCAGAGTTCGAACCTCAAGGGTCTGCCGGAACCCGAAATCCGACATTTGGCACGCCAGGTAGGGGTGCGCCGGAATCTTTCTTCCGCTGGTCGCGTGTGATCTTCCGTCGTGTCCATGGCTGATGCTCGCCGAGCTCGCACCGAGCGTCGGGCTGGTCGCGCCGCTCGAGTCGCCCGGACGGCCCCCGTCGGCGGACGCCCCTGTCATTCCCCGTTGGCTGCCGCCAACGCCCCCACCGGCCCGGTGGGGAACGAGCAGCAGGCCTGTTGGGGGGAGCTGCGCGACCTCTACCTCACCCATCGCACTGGGCCGGTGCCCCTGGTCGTCGCAGCTCTCTTGGGCAGCTCACTGGCGCCACCTTCGAGCCGCCACGTCAAGCCGTTCACCTACCAGATCGCCACCGCCTCCAAGCGCCAGGGAGCCCCGCTGGGCTGGGCGGCGCCCGAGGCCGACCTGATCTTCAACTCGAACGATCACCCCTCCAACCCTGCCGGTTCGGGTGCGCTTCCGATGCTGTGCACCCCCACCATCTGCCAAGTGGCCGTCACCAGGACCCTCATCGACGGCGGAGCCGGCCTCAGCGTGCTCTCTGTGGAGGCCTTCAGCCTCCTCCATGTGCCACCAGAGCGGCTCCAGCCCTGCAGGCCTTTTTCAGGAGTCGGAGCCGGTTCCACCGCCTCCCAGGGTCAAATTCGCCTCCCGGTGACCTTCGGCACCCACGACAACTTCCGCACAGAGCTGATCGACTTCGACATCGCCCCCATCGGCCTCCCCTACAATGTCATCCTCGGCTACTAGGCCTTGGCCCGGTTCATGGCAGCGACTCACCCGGCGTACAACCTCATGAAGATGCCCGGGAGCAGCGGCGTCCTTACCGTGTCAGGAGACACAGGAGATGCACTGCAGGTGCTCAAGCTTGTTTTCAAGGCGGCCGCGGCGGCACGGCCCGCTAGCGCTGATGCCCCCGAGCCCAAGGGGGCCGCGCCGTCTAAGAAGAAGCAGCTATTCACTCAAAACAAGGCAGAAACCAAGCAGGTACCAGTCAACGAGGACGGGTCCACTGACGCCACCTTCACCATAGGTGCAAACCTCGAACCCAAGCAGAAGGAGGCCTTGGTGAAGTTCCTGCGCGCGAACAAGAAGGTGTTCGCGTGGGGACCTGATCAGTTGTCGTGGGTCCCGAGGGGCGTGATTGAGCATCATCTCAACGTGCGCCCCGTGAAGCAGATGGCGAGGCGACAATCCACAGAGAAACAAGCATTTATCGTCCAAGAGACCCGCAAGCTAGAGGCAGCAGGGGTTATTCGCGAGGTCCGCTACCCGGATTGGCTGGCCAACCCAGTTGTCGTGCCAAAAAAGGGGGGAAAGGAACGTATGTGTGTCGACTTCACCAACCTCAACAAGGCCTGCCCACAGGATCCATTTCCGTTCCTCGCATCGACCAGATCATCGACTCCACCGCTGAGTGTGACCTGCTGTGCTTCCTGGATGCCTTCTCAGGCTATCACCAAATCAAGATGGCGGTAGAAGACGTGGAAAAAACGGCTTTCCTGACCCCGTGCGGAGTGTACTGCTATACCTGCATGCCGTTTGGGTTGCGCAATGCAGGTGCGACCTTTCAGCGGCTGATGCACATCGCTCTGGGCCGACAGCTCGGGAGGAATGCTGAGGCGTACGTCGATGACATTGTAGTGAAGTCTCGGGAGGCGAAAACCCTGATACAGGACTTGGAAGAAACCTTCACGAGCCTTGATAAAGTGGACCTACGGCTCAACCCAAAGAAGTGCGTATTTGGAGTCCCCTCGGGCAAGCTCCTAGGTTTCCTCGTGTCCCATAGGGGCATCGAGGCCAACCCGTAAAAGGTCAAAGCAGTCGAAGACATGATCCCACCAAAGACCCTCAGAGAAATGCAGAAACTCACCGGGCGCGTGACCACGCTAGGACGTTTCATCTCCAAGCTGGGGGAACGAGCACTGCCATTCTTCAAGCCGATGAAGAAGAAGGGCCCCTTTGGATGGACTGACGAGGCCAACAAGGCATTCCAAGAACTCAAGAGGTACCTTACCAGCCCTCCGGTGATGGTAGCTCCGCGTCCTCGGGAGCCTCTGGTGCTCTACCTCGCGGCCACCCCCTAGTCCGCCAGCGCAGCCCTGGTAGCGGTCAGGGAGGAGCATCAGGCCAAGGCATAATCGCCCTCCGGGCAAGAGCGGCGGGCCAAGAGAGCCTCACAAAGACCGCGGCCGCGGCCGAAGGGGATCAGCCGCAGCAGGAAAGCGCGCCCGGAGCAGAAGAGGCCCCACCAAGCGACCAAGCGCTAGGGGCTCCGTCGTCTCGGGAGGCACCCCAACCTACGGAGGACGCGAGCAGCGCCAGCGCTCACAGCCTCGTCGAGCACCCCGTGTACTTTCTCAGCACGGTTCTACGGGACGCGAGGGCGCGGTACCCCATGCCCCAAAAACTCCTCCCCGCGCTATTGGTAGCCTCACGCAAGCTGTGGCACTACTTCCAAGGTCATCCCATCAAGGTCGTCTCAGCATACCCTCTGGAGAGGGTGCTCAGGAGCCCCAACTCAGGTGGAAGAGTCGCCGAGTGGAACATTGAACTGCAAGCGTTTCAGCTAGAATTCAGCACAACCAGAGTCATCAATGGGGCCGCATTGGCAGATTTCATGGCAGAATGGACGGAGGCACCCGGCCTCGAAGCAGGCGAAGACCGATCACTTTCTCCGGGGAGAGAGGCACCGGACGGCTGGGTCATGTACTTCGACGGGGCATTCTCCCGGCATAGCGCGGGGGCCGGCGCAGTGCTTGTATCCCCTACTCAGGACAAGCTCTATTACACCGTGCAGCTCTATTTCCAGCATGGGGAAAAGGTCTCCAACAACATAGCAGAATATGAAGGCCTGATAGCCGGCCTGAGAGCCGCAGTCGCTTTGGTGGTAAAGCGCCTATCATCAAGGGCGATTCACAACTCCTCGTCAACTTCTCCAACAAGATATACGAGCCGAAGGACGAGCACATGGAAGCCTACCTCGCGGAGGTTCACAGGATGGAGAAACAGTTATGGGGGCTGGAGCTGCAGCATGTGCCTCGCTGCACCAATCAAGAGGCGGATGACATCACCAAGAGGGCGTCCAGGCAGCTGCCTCAGGAGCCTGGCGTCTTCGAAGAGCAACTCTTCAGGCCCTCAGCGACACCATCACTATCGAGCGCGGCGCAACCTCGGGAGGAGCTCCCCCGGCCGCCTGCCTCGGGAGCCCCGGTCTGCGGCCCGGCCTCAGGGGCACGCCTGCTCCTGGCATTGGAGCCTCTGGAAGGGTGCTGGATCACAGAGCTCAAGAGCTACTTGACGCGGTGGACCCTACCGGAGAAGGAGGAGGAGGCAGAGCGTGTGGCACGGCAAGCCACGGCCTACTGCATCAGGGATGGAGAGCTTTACGGAGGCGACCGAATGACGTGTCCCTACGTTGCATTTCCAAAGAGCAAGGGAAGGAATTGCTGGAAGACATACACGGCGGAGACTGTGGGCATCACTCATCGTCACGAACCCTCGTCGGCAAGGCGTTCCGCAGCGGGTTCTACTGCCCACAACACTCAGCGACGCTATTGAGCTGGTAAAGGCTTGCGAGGCCTGCCAATTTCACGCCAAGCAGATCCATCAGCCGGTGGGAGGTCTGCAAACTATACCCCTCTCAAGGCGATTCGCAGTTTGGGGGCTGGACATTCTAGGCCCGTTCCCTCGGGCGCCAGGGGGCTATCGCTACCTCTACGTCGTCGTGGACAAGTTCACCAAGTGGGGCTGAGGTGGAAGCTGTCCGCACCATCCCAGCGGGCTCTGCGGTCAAGTTCATCAGGGGCCTGGTGAGCCGGTTTGGGGTGCCTAACCGCATCATCACCGACAACGGTTCGCACATCACTAGCAATCTCTTCAAAACGTACTGTGCTATCCTTGGAACGCAGATATGCTACGCTTCGGTGGCGCACCCCCGGAGTAACGGCCAGGCCGAGCGAGCCAATGCGGAGGTCCTGAAGGGCCTCAAAACCAGGACCTTCAAGAAGAAGCTGGAGGCCTGCGGCAGGGGTTGGCACGACGAGCTCCAGTCTGTGCTGTGGTCCATCCGCACGACCGCGGCAAAGCCGACTGGCGAGATTCCTTTCTTCCTCGTCTATGGAGCAGAAGCCGTCCTCCCTCACGAGGTTAGGCGTCGCTCTGCACAAGTCCTGGCGTTCGACGAGATGCATCAGGACGCCATGCGGGGGACGGCTCTCGTGCTGGGGGAGGAACATCGTCGAGAGGCCGCGCTGCGAGCGGCAAGGTATCAATAGGCGCTGTGACGATACCACTGCCGGAACATCCGCCCCAGGACTCTTGAGGTAGGGGACCTCGTGCTCAGACGGGTCCTCTCCAGGGAAGGGTTGCATAAGCTTTCTCCCATGTGGGAGGCCCGCTCAAGGTTGTTCATGTTTCCGTGCCCGGCTCCGCACGCTTGAGACTCGGGAGGGGTGCCCATCCCAACGCGTGGAACATCCAAAGATGTCCGAAATTCTACCCTTGAAGAAAGGCCTAGAGCCTGTGAAGAAGGCCAACACCCGTGAAGCTCATTTCCCCGAGAAAGGCCCGGAGCCTGTGAAGAAGGCCAACGCCTATGAAGCTCATTTCCCCGAGAAAGGCCCGGAGCCTGTGAAGAAGGCCAACGCCTGTGAAGCTCATTTCCCCGAGAAAGGCCCGGAGCCTGTGAAGAAGGCCAATGCCTGTGAAGCTCGCCGCCCGTGACACTCTCACGTAATAATGAGTTGGGGCTGTACACACCCCGGAGTCTCCAGAGAGCCGCCCTCGGGCCTCAGAGGCTCCCACCCACGCCCAGTGGCAGCACTTAGCTCTGCGCTGGTGAGAAGACGTCGAAGACTAGATTAGGTTCCGGACGCTGCTTTTTCATTTCCTTTCTGCAGTTGGCTTGTTCGTTCCTATTTGAAGTTTTATTGAAGTTGTTGCCGTCCTTAGCTTGTGACTCTTTGTATTTTTCGCTCACTTGCCTCGTTTTCTCTCGCGGAGTCTCGCGAGGGAGCAACGCGGGCACCCTCGCGAGTGTTTTCTGCCCCTGTCGTTTGAAGCTTTCATATCCAGGTCCACTACGGGAGCACCCCTCCCAGTCAGTGCCCCACGGGAATCGCGACGCGAACACAGGACCTGGGTCAATCGCCTCCACAACCGAGACCGGAAGCTACCCCTCCTGACTAATCCTTGCAGGACATGAAGCGCGCGGTGAGGCCTCGGCCTCGGGAAGCGAAGACCGCGACAGGCCCCCCTGAACTAAGTAATTCCTGCACGCGGGCATGCGACACAAAAGCACAACACATAAATAGCGGAAATCGTATGATAATTAACAGCAACAGTTCAGCACGCCCCCACGGGGCCCTACACTATGTTCTCTTTCCGCAGGGAAGGGAGAAAAACAAAATAGGCACGACTTGCTCTGCACCAACTCGCGGCGAAGGCTCGTACTGCCTCCGGAGCTCAGTCAGACTCCTCCTCGCGCTTCACCGAGGCGCGACGGTGGGCTGACCCGCTACCTCCCTCCAGGCGGGCGCGACGGCTGGTCGCGGCCACCGCTGGAGGAGCTGTTGTCCGAAGGAGAGCCGCCGAAGCTCGACGAGCCCCGAGCGCCGCCGACCACGCGCCTGCTGTCATCTTCATCCCGATCATCGCCGGGGCTGGGTACACGGCCGCGGTCATCGTCTTCGGGGCAGCACCCGACACGGCGACCATCTTCTCCGAACACCCTCACGTAGAGGGTGGCGTCGCCGTCGAACTTGAAGTGCAGGGTGCACCGCCGGCTCAGGCCACGCGCGCGGGCAAACGTTTGCCAGCCGCGGGTCAGGGCCGCATTCCCGGCGACGGAGACCTCTAGCAAAGCCCAGGAGGCCCTGCTGCAACAACCGTCCGCCTGAAGCCAGAGGCCGCCCGGAGCGCCGGCCGGAAGTTCACCTACAAAGAAGCGGGGAAGCTGGAGCCAGGTGCTGGTCGGCTCCACCGACCACACGACGAACTCCGGCAGCACCTCCGCAGCGTGGAAGCGCAGCCTAGGGGGCCGCGCAGTCACGGCGCGCCCCCCATCGACAACCTGGCGCCCATCGCCGCGCAGGGGATTGCCTCCACGACCGCGGGAAGCCGCTACGGGAGCCACAGGGTGCTTGCAAGGACGGCCTCGGCCGCGCTTGGCTGGGGGAGAGTCAGGCCCTACCTGGCAGGCCTTTCCCTTCTCCGCGGCCGAGAACCTCTTCGACGGAGCCATGGAGAGAAAGGAGTAGCAATTGGGGATGGACTGGAAGGGCTTGCGTCGTTCCGTACTTATAGCTGGAGGAGGCCAACCGTCGGCCTCCACGATCACAGGTAATCATGACCCATTTCTGTGTGCAGGGACTTGTCAAGTCATGCGGTTGCCGAGTGATTGTGAGGAAGCAGAGACGCCCAAGTCCAATCAATCGCCACACGGCACCTGAGGCCACAGGCTGTTGGGGCCCGCGGCGCTTCGCACTTGCCCCTTCGCTTCTCTGCTAAGCCAAGTCCGGGCGCGCCTTGGGCCCGGGGGCTACTGTCGGCGTTCTGGGAATGGGGGTCCCCAAACTTGCCTGTCTGCGGCTTGCGGCGTGGCTCAAGTGGGGGCCCAGCATGGCCCAGCTTCATCAGCTCAAGCTCAAGACCCTTGCGAGGGGCCAAGCCTCGCGGGGCGGACGGCATTAACCTTCCTCAGGAGCAGCCTCGTCAGGCAGGCTCACGAGGAGGCGGAGAGATCAAGGCAGGGTACCTCACGAGGGTGCCCCGTGACGCAAGCCATGACGATCGAGATCAGGTGGGCACCAGGCGGGCGCCAGCCTGCGCAGTGTCCTCGTTTCCCCTTTGGTGCAAAGGAGGCAAGCACAGGCCAAGGCATCAGGCAAAGGTTACCGCTTCGGTGCAACAAGACCAGGACCAGCAAAGCGGCAGGACGGAGGTCATCGTGGAGCCCAGGACGGCGTCACCGTCAGAGCCTTTGGCGACTAGACTCACCCAAGCAGTCCATCGCACCAGCTCAAGAGCAGCCCCTCGCGAGGCTGTTCTTCCTTTGTACTGTTCTTCATCAGCCCTGAAGGCAATCCATCACACCACACAATGGATTAGGGTATTACACCACAACGGTGGCCCGAACTAGTATAAATCTTGTGTCTCTTGTGCTGTTCATCGTTCCTAGTTTAGATCCCTTGCAAACCATTAACGCGTGAGCTGGTAGGGGAAAGATCTCCGTGCGCACCCCAGAGTTCGAACCTCAAGGGTCTGCCGGAACCCGAAATCCGACAATGAAGCCGGTTGGCGAACCTGTACATCACACTTCCATTCCTTTTGCCACACGATATATGTTGTCGGGATCAAGGCGAGATTGTCATCCTTGTGCTAGCCCAACCTCTTTCTTGTTCCAGTGATGCTGACCACAAACTAGATTATCTCATTATCCTTGTCGCATGGCCATGCTTATCCTGCTCTGATCACACGAGGGGGCCAGAGTATATATCTCCTCATCGGAGGGGCAAATCCCATCTTGCTCGACCATGTCTCGTAGCATGGGTCTGGACAAGCCCGAAACCTACCTTTGTAACTACCCAGTCACGGAGTAGCGTTTGGTCGGCCCAAAGCAGTTCTATCACCATCCCGAGTACATGTGCCAGCTCAGGTCTTAGGACATAGAACGTATGTTGTACAAGAGACTCACATATGACATATCCCTGTGTCTCATAGTTGGGTCTGTCCGACTCGGACCTTATCTCGACTCGGATCTGACTATGTCGAATCTGACCAGATCCTTCCAAGTCCATATTATCCGGTTAGCATCCAATGCTTCATGGCTAGTGAGACCAAGCCATTGACCATGTCATATGCTAGTCTAGTCGGCTACGCGTCCACACAGCCCTTTCGACTAGGGACCTTTTAGGACAATCATCGTACAATGCATAGTCCCACAAACAAGTCACGTACTTGCTGATACACACCATTGATAATGTCCAAGGACTATGTTTATTCATAACCACATAGGAAATATCATCATACATGATTGCCTCTAGGGCATATCTCCAACTGTCTCCCACTTGCACTAGAGTACACCAAACAGACATCGAATGCCCATAACTCTAACGTGCCCCTCAGGCTTGGGTTGTGGAAGCGGCTTAGTCAACGGATCTGCAACATTTGCATCTGTGTGAATTTTGCATAACTCTATATCACCATTCTTTACGATCTTTCGTATCAAGTGATATTTCCGATCTATGTGTCTGACCTTGTGGTGATTCCCCGGCTCCTTGGCTTGTGCGATGGCACCAGAATTATCACAATAAAGGTCCAATGGTTTTACCGAGGCTGGGAAAATACCAAGATCATACAGAAAATGCCAGATCCAAACACCTTCCTTTGCAGCTTCACAAGCCGCAATGTATTCGGCTTCTATGGTAGAATCGGCCACCGTATCTTGCTTGGAACTCATCCAGCTCACTGCCCCTCCATTCATGACGTACACGAATCCAAAATGTGATCGAAAATCATGTCGGTCGGTTTGGGAACTAGCATCGGCGTAACCCCTTACGACGAGATCTTCCTCACACCCATAAACTAGGAACATCTCTTTAGTCTTTTTCAGGTACTTCAAAATAGTCTTTACCGCTACCCACTGACTCTCACCTGGGTTGTCATGGTATCTACTTGTTAGGCTTATTGCAAAAGCAACATCAGGCATGTACATATCATGGCATACATGATGGATCCGATTGCCAAGGCATACAGAATCAAACTATCTTGCTTCGCTCATCAGATGTCGAAGGACTCCGAGTCTCGCTTAGCCTTATACCATGTGAGAGTGGCAAGAACCCTTTCTTCGCCTCACTCATGTTGAACTGCTTCAACACTTTATCTATGTACGTGCTCTGGCTTAAGCTGAGCAGCCTCCTCGATCTATCTCTATAATCTTAATGCCTAAAATATACATTGCCTCACCTAGGTCTTTCATCGAAAACTTGCCATTCAATGACTCCTTGACCAAGTTCATCATCGAAACATCATTCCCGATCAACAATATGTCATCCACATACAAGATCAAAAACACTATTGAGCTCCCACTTAACGTCTTGTATAAAAAAGCGTCCTCTACGCTTTTAATGAAACCGAGACCAGTGACGACCTCATCAAAACGAATATTGAAACTCCGAGATGGTTGCCTCAACCCATAAATGGATCTCTTGAGCTTGTATACCTTACTAACACTAATCGGATCAACAAAACCTTCGGCTTGTATCATATACACGTCCTCGGTTAAATTTCCGTGAAGGAAAGCCGTCTTGACATCCATCTGCCATATCTCGTAATCGAAATATGTAGCTGTAGCTAGTACAATCCTCACCAACTTCAGCATTGCTACCGGCGAGTAAGTCTCATCGTAGTCAATTCCTTGAACTTGTCCATAACCCTTAGCGACAAGCCGAGCTTTGTGGATCTGAACATTTCCATCCACATCGGTTTTCTTCTTAAATAGCCATTTGCAACCAATGGCTGTTACGCTAGGCGGCGGATCAACCAAGTCCCAGACTTGATTCTCATCGATGGACTTTAACTTGGATCTCATGGCCTCCAATCATGCCTCAGAATCTGGGCTCACCATCGCTTCTGCATATGTCGCCGGCTCATCGCTTTCGAGCAACAATACATCATGCACTCTGCAAAATCTCTCTGACCTTCGTGGTTCCGGTGGCGCTTCCACTATGGGTTCCCTGACTGACTTTGGTATGATCTCACCACCAGCCGAGCCGTCCTCGAGTGGTCCTCGAATTTCTTCGAGTCGGACCATCCTCCCACTGGCTTCCCGACTGAGAAACTCTTTCTCAAGGAAAACCCTGTTTCGAGCAACAAAAACTTTGTTCTCTTCCCGGTTGTAGAAGCTATATCCCATGGTTTCCCTCGGATATCCCATGAATATGCATTTATCCGACTTGGGTGTAAGCTTGTCTGACATAGGTCGCTTGACAAATGCTTCACAGCCCCAAATCTTTATAAAAGACAAACTGGGACTCTTCCCGATCCACATCTCATGTAGCGTCTTGTCTATGAATTTTGATGGTACCTTGTTAAGTGTGAAAGCTGCAGTTTCTAGAGCGTATCCCCGGAATGACAAAGGTAAATCTGATTTGCTCATCATAGACCGGACCGTGTCCAACAAGGTCCTATTCCTCCATTCCGACGCGCTGTTTCTCTGTGTCGTACCCGGAGGTGTGAGCTAAGGTGCTATACCTCGGCTTTTCAGATGATCATCAAACTCTTGGCTCATGTACTCACCTCCACGATCATATCGTAGAAGCTTTATAGTCTTGCTGAGTTGATTCTCAACCTCATTCTAAAACTCTTTAAACTTTTCAAAAGTTTCTGACTTGTGCCTCATCAAATAGATATATCCATATCTACTCAAGTCGTCGGTAAAAGTCACGAAGTACTGATAGCCACCTCTGGCAGTTGTGCTCATTGGACCACACACATCACTGTGTATAAGCTCCAATAGCTCGGACGCCCTCTCGCAACTCTTTGCAAAAGGAGACTTAGTCATCTTGCCGAGCAAGCATGATTCACATGTCTCGAATGACCCGAAGTCGGACGAAGTTAGGATCCCCATCATCATGGAGCTTATTCATGCGTTTCAGACTAATGTGTCCAAGCTGGCAATGCTAGAAGTATGTCGGAATTATCTCATTAGGCTTATGCCTCTTGACATTCACATTATAGACTGGTTCATGTTCCAGATTCAATATGAATAGCCCATCAACAATGGGTGCATAGCCCTGGAACATACCATTCAAATAAAATGAACAACCATTGTCCTTTAAATTGAATTCATAACCCTGACTCATCAAACATGAGGCAGAAATAATGTTCCGACTAAGTGCAGGAATGTAATAACAATTATTCAACTCCAAAATAAATCCAGAAGGAAGCTGGAGCTGCATCGTGCCGACCTCCATAGCAACAACCCTTGCTTTGTTGCCGACTGTAACGCCCCCGATTCAGTCGTACACTAATCATGCACGCAAACGTGGAAGATCAAGATCAAGGACTCACGGCAAGATATCACAACACAACTTTAAAAACATAAATAAGTCATACAAGCATCATAATACAAGCCAGGGGCCTCAAGGGCTCGAATACAAGTGCTCGATCATAGATGAGTCAGCGGAAGCAACAATATCTGAGTACAAACATAAGTTAAACAAGTTTGCCTTAAGAAGGCTAGCACAAACTGGGATACAGATCGAAAGAGGCGCAGGCCTCCTGCCTGGGATCCTCCTAAACTACTCCTGGTCGTCGTCAGCGGCTTGCACGTAGTAGTAGGCACCTCCGGTGTAGTAGGAGTCATCGTCGACGGTGGCATCAAGCTCCTGGGCTCCAGCATCTGGTTGCGACAACAAGGTAGAATGGAAAGGGGGAAAAGAGGGAGAAAAGCAACCGTGAGTACTCATTCAAATTACTCGCAAGTAAGGATCTACACTACATATGCATGGGTATATGTGTAAAGAGGCGATATCGGTGAACTGAACTGCATCATGCCAGAATAAGAGGGGGATAGCTAGTCCTGTCGAAGACTACGCTTCTGGCAGCCTCCATCTTGCAGCATGTAGAAGAGAGTAGATGGTAAGTTCACCAAGTATCGCCACAGTAGCATAATCCTACCCGCGATCCTCCTCGTCAGCCTCTGTTAGAGAGCGATCACCGGTTATATCCGCACTTGGAAGGGTGTGTTTTATTAAGTATCCATTTCTAGTTGTCATAAGGTCACGGACAACTCAAGTTGTCCTGTTATCAAGATCACGGCTATTCAATAGATAAACTTCCTGCAGGGTGCACCACATAACCCAACACGCTCGATCCCATTTGGTCGGACACACTTTCCTGGGTCATGCCCGGCCTCGTAAGATCAACACGTCGCAGCCCCACCTAGGCACAACAGAGAGGTCAGCACGCCGGTCCTAATCCTATGGCGCAGGGGTCTGGGCCCATCACCCATTGCACACCTGCACGTTGCGAACGCGGCCGATGAGCAGACCTAGCAACCTCCATTACAAAGGAAGTTGCGTAAGACGGTCCAACCCAGCGCGCGCCGCTCAGTCGCTGACGTCAAGAAAGCTTCGGCTGATACCACGACGTTGAGTGCCCATAACTGTTCCCACTTAGTTGGTTAGTGCGTATCAGCCAGTGGCCAGACTCAGATCAAATACCAAGATCTCGTTAAGCGTGTTATTTTGAAGCATTCGCGAATGCCGACCAGGGCCAGACCCACCTCTCTCCTAGGTGGTCTCACCCTACCGTGTCGCTCCGCCACAAAGTAACAGTTGGGGGCCGTCGGGAACCGAGGCCCACCTCTACCGGGATGGAGCCACCTGCCCCTTCAGCCCTCATCTCCGAACAGTATCACAAGTAATGTAACAGTATAAAGTATATAGCATATGCCCGAGATCACCTCCCGAAGTGATCACGGCCCAGTAGTATGGCATGGCAGACAGACAAGAGTGTAGGGCCATTGATGGAACACTAGCATCCTATACCACTACAGGAATCCAGTATTTTGCCGTCCGCCACGGTGGACGTCAAAGGCACGGACGGCGGACGGCAAAGAGCTTTGCCGTCAGCGGCGGACGGCAAAGAGTGACGGCAAAGACAAGGTCGGCAAACAGGTCCTTTGCCGTCTGCTTTTCACGGCGGACGGCAAAGAGTCATTTGCCTACAGTGGCGGACAGCAAAGGGGAGGGACGGCAAAATACTTGACGTCCGCCAGCGTTAGTCCGTTAGGTGGCTAACGGCGGCCTTTGCCGTCCGCCAACGGACGGCAAATTTGACCACCCCTTTGTCGTCCGCCAGTTGACGTCAGCAGTGCATCAACGCCCACGGTGGTTTGCCGTCATCCACGGCGGACGGCAAAGGTTATGTCTTTGCCATCAGCTTTTCTTTGCCGTCAGCCAGCTGACGGCAAAACCTTTGCTGTCTGCCACGGTAGGCAAATTTTCCAAATGGCATAGGTGCCAGGAAGCACAGGTGGGCGCCACGTGTCCCCTTTGCCTACAGTGGCGGACGGCAAAGGGCTCTTTGCCGTCAGTGGCGGACGGCAAAGAGCCTGCACTGCCTCTTTTTAATTTTGTTTTTCTTATATCCAACAATTATCACAAAGACACAAAGCACATATATATCCATCACATAAATATCACAAAGACATATATATTTCACAAAGACATATATATCCATCACATAAATATCCAAAGACATATATATCCATCCATACATACATAGTAGGTTGCACATAGTCCCATCAATCCATACATATTACAATATGCAAAGTTTCATCATAGCAAGCTTAAGAGTAATACAAGAAGTGCATCAAAGGAAAAACAAGCAATCCATCATATGATGTCAAGGCTTCCTTGAAGTGAATGAAACCTGCAAAATGACAAATAAGAAAGTTAGAAAAGAATAGAAGAAGAAGAAGAAGATTAGAAGAAGAAGTATATGCCATTTATTAGCTAACTTAGGTGAACTGGATCATTTATGAGCTAAATTAGTTGAAATGGATCGCTTATGAGCTAAGTTAGGTGAAATGGATCGCTTATGAGCTAAGTTAGGTGAAATGGATCGCTTATGAGCTAACCTAGGTGAAATGGGTCGCTTATGAGCTAACCTAGGTGAAATAGGTCGCTTATGAGCTAACCTAGGTGAAATGGGTCGCTTATGAGCTAACCTAGGTGAAATGGGTCGCTTATGAGCTAACCTAGGTGAAATGCATCATTTTGGAGCTAAGTTAGGTGAAATGGATCGCTTATGAGCTAACCTAGGTGAAATGGATCATTTATGATCTAATCTATGTGAAATGGGTCGCTTATGAGCTAACCTAGGTGAAATAGGTCGCTTATGAGCTAACCTAAGTGAAATGGGTCGGTATGAGCTAACCTTGGTGAAATGGGTCATTTATGAGCTAACCTAGGTGAAATAGGTCGCTTATGAGCTAACCTAGGTGAAATGGGTCGTTTATGAGCTAACCTTGGTGAAATGGGTCGCTTATGAGCCAACCTAGGTCAAATGCATCATTTATGAGCTAACCTAGGTGAAATGGATCATTTTGGAGCTAACTTAGTTGAAATGGGCCGTTTATGAGCTAACTAAGGTGAAATGCCACGTTTTTGAGCTAACTAAGGTGAAATGGGTCATTTTGGAGCTAACCTAGGTGAAATGGGTCATTTAGGAGCTAATGTAGGTGAAATGGGTCATTTTAAAGCTATCATAGGTAAAATGGATCATTTAGGAGCTAATCTACGTAAAATGGGTCATTTTAGAGCTAACTTGGATAAATTGGATCACTTGTAAGCTAACTAAGGTAAAATGAGTCATTTTAGAGCTAACTTAGGTAAAATGGATCGTTTATGAGCTAACTAAGCTAATTATGCAATTTTTGACATAAGTAAGCTAACTCTAGGTCATTATGGTAAGCATATTGGAGGAAATAAAGCTAAGTCTAAGTCTAGAGAAACTTACCGTGATCGTGGAGGTGTAGTAGCGGGCTGGCTCGTGCGGTAGCAGAGAAGGATCGTGCGATGCGTTTACGAGTTAAGCTGCACCAAAGATCATTTCCAATGTCTCGTTAGCATTATGACACTCAAATGTTAAGACTAGCAAGTAATGTCCATTCAAATTAAACTCACCGTGCTCCTGTGAGCAATCACTGGCATCGGCGGAGTGGTCCGACCGACATCTCGCACACGATCGCACATTTGGTTTTCACAATAGAGTCATACTAGTTAGTAATGAGACTCAAATGTTAAGACTAGCAAGTAATCTGCAGAAGAAACTTACCACAAGGAGCTCATACATGGCCCTTGCCTGCATGTCATTCCGTGCCCTCTCCTCCTCCAACATCTTTGTCGTCCTCTCCTCCAACTCCCGCTGCCTCTCCGCCGCCTCCGCCAAAAGTTTCTCCGTTCTATCTCTCTCACTCAGATAGCAGCCTGCAACACCACTCACATGACCATTTGTAATCATTGATGGAAGCGCACACAATGTAATGGAGAAACATAGCTGAGTACGATAACTAACCTTGATGGCGAGTTGACTGGCTGCTCACGAGGCCTTATCTCAGAGCGGAGCTCGATCGGCGCGCTTTGATCTCCGAGAGAGTGCTAGGACAACGGATAAGTCCATCTCCCATGGCTATGGAGCCATGGGACCTCCCGCCACCAGATATCATCAACAACTCAGATCAATGGGACCTGGCTCGGGTTAAAGTCCTCCCTTTCCTCGCCTTCCCCGATCTCTATATTGCACGAGCTTGTCGTGGCGGAGATGTTGGTGAAGTTCTTTGCATCATCGAGGTCGACGCAGAGAATGCCTTGAATTTCTTGTAAGGGCCAGTGGGCCATGGCATAGAGGTCGACACCTCGGCACCTTATCCGCCTTTATTGTAGCATGCCCGAAAGAGAGAAACAAAGTAAATTAGTAATTAAAGGGCTAAAGCTAGCATGATGAATGAATTGCATGAATCATGAATCAAACCACATACCCAGTTCCGCCTCTTCAAATAAGTTGAGCTGCCTTGGTGGTGTGGCACACCTTCCATTTGGGCACATTTGTCCTTGGCCTCGTTGGGGTGGCCCGCCATTCTTTTGAGCACCACACATTGACCAACACCTCCCAACAATCCATCCGATCCGCACACCATCTCGGAGGGGCCTAAGTTAGCAAATAGAAACTTCAGCGCTACGACTATGAATTACTAAATGAAGGAATTAAGTACAAGGCCTTAAGAATTACCTTCATGTACTGCTCCTTACTCAAGAACTTATCGCGGCACTCCTGCTTGGGCTTCTTGATACCACGCCCGACGTAGTAGTCTCGAACGGCCTGCACCCGAGCCTCATGCCGTAAGTTCTGAAGTAGGCGCTTGCACTCCTTGTGGATAACATCTGCCGCCTCCTCCTCGTATCCCTCCTCACACCTGTAGAATGTCTGCAATCAAATGAGACAATATTGATTAGTACAATTAATAACTAACTAGTTGAAGATTTTAGTTGTGTAAAGGAGAAATTACCTGTAACTTTCTCGATCACCACGCCTGCCTCGCCTTGCACAAGACACCGCCGATAATCTCACCCGGCGGGGCCGGGCAGCCAAGTAGTGCTCCCAACTCAATCCAACCTCTGAAGTCGACCTCACCAGTAACGTGACAAACCCCGGAAAGTTTTGTCAATCGAACTCCAAGGATGGAGTTGGTCCGCGGACACTTTCATGGTGGTCCCAACCCCGCAGCATGACAAGGCCAACGATTAGTTATTTGAAGAAACGTGAATGCAGAAGGTACAAAAATATTAAATGCACTTACCTCTCCCCATCGGGAAAATCAACCACCTCCGCTGGTCGCCGCACGGACGGAGCCGTAGCACCACGCTGGTAGACGCGCCCCTCGTCCCCTCCTCCTCAAAATCAGTCGGCTCCCGCCATCATCAAGATGGCCACTGGCTCCCGCCATCATCAAGATGGCCACTGGCTCCCGCCATCATCATCATGGCCACTGCCCTCAGCTGACCCGCCAAGTACCCCATCCAGACGTGTGCTCCTCCGGGTCTCATGGGCCCAACTCTCGTGGGCAAGGCCCGCCGACCGAGGCTCGTGGGCAAGACCTGTGGACCGGAGGCTCGTGGACCGAGTCCGTAGCCTCCTCCTCAGACGAGTCCACCCTAGCAGTCACGTGCTCGGGTGAAACAGCTGGGGGCAGCGGCGAGGAAGGCGCCGTAAGAGTCACCCTACCTCCTCTCCCGCGACCACGTGCTCCACCTCCTCTCTTCTTCTTACCTCGTCCCTCTTTGGGCACCGCGTCGACGAAGAAGGGCCCGACGGTGTCTCCATACTGTCCAGCAACGCTCGGCGGAGAGGTGCGTGTGGAATGGAAGACCTCGCACCACGCGCCCGACGAAGAAGGGGCCTCGGCGCGCTCCGACCAGCGCCCACCATCTTTCAACACCTGCCATGACAAAGAATAAACGAAATTAGTACAACATAAAAAAAAGTACCGACATGAATAATAATATGTATATCACTTAAGTGTATCATCATCAAGTACAACATAAAAAATTGAATACCTGACACTACTAATAATCTCGATCAGTAAGGTCTTGGCGTTTGAGGATGAACGTCAAGAAGCCATGCGAGGGATGGATCTCGTGCTGGGGAGGAACGCCGCCGCCAAGCCTCGTTCCAAGCGGCAAGGTACCAGCAGGCGCTACGGCGGTACCACTGTTGCAGCGTCCGCTCCAGGACCCTCGAGGTGCGCGATCTCATCCTGAGGCGGGTGCTCTCCAGGGAAGGGCTGCATAAGCTTTCACCCATGTGGGAGGGCCCGTTTACGATTGCCCGCGTCTCCAGGCCTAGCACCGTGCGACTGGAGACGCAGGACGGGATACCCATCCAGAACGCCTGGAACATCCAACACCTCTGGAAGTTCTACCCATGAAGCAAGGCCCAGTGCATGTGAAGGTCTACGCTCTTCACACTCTCACGTAATAATGATTGGGGATGTACACGCCCCAGAGTCTCCGGAGTGCCGCCCTCGGGCCTCGGGGGCTCCCTCCCACTTCCTAGTGGCAGCACTTAGCTCCGCGCTGGTGAGAAGACTAGACTCGGTGCCGGACGCGATGTTCATTTGCTTTCTGTAGCTGATATGCAACCTTTTCAATGGAATTAGGAGTTCTGGCGTTTCTCGATTGCTTGGTTGAGTCCCTTTGTTTTTCTCTACTTCTTTGCTCGCCTCTTTGTTTTGCGCCAGGGAGGACGGCAGCTGCACGATGCTCTCCCTCGTGCACCTCATGCGGGGGCTGGGCAGGTGTGTGCGTGCGCTGGGCTAGCCTAAACCACAGACACACCTCGCCAAAGCCCTATCGCTCCAGGGCTTCGGCTCCCCTGATCTTCGCGAGGCGCCCTCGATTGAGCTCGTGATTGGCGCATCCATCTAAGTCCGTGCCCCACGGGTACCGTGATGTGGTGCACTAGGCCATGATTAGCCCATGCTTGAGGGCTCGCGCAAGGAAGAACAAGGCACCCGAAGGATGTCCTAACAAATTCTGCAGCTTCGTGGTGACTCCCGAGGTCAACGGCTCCCGAGCCGGCAACAAGGAGGCCTCACGAGACGCCAGAAGGCGCACCCTCACGAGACAGGAAACCGCCCCGAGCATATCAAGCTAAGCTCGCCCCTCTTTTACATCTACGAGGAGCACGAACAACATCGGAGCAGTATGTATAATATAGCGACATAAGGACCATAGTTCATTACACGCCCCAGCAGGGCGATCTAATTTTTCCAAAATGCAGGAATGAAGGAAATGCCAAACAAAAGGAGCCCGCACGACCGTAGCAGCTCACGAGGCCCGGCTCCAAGGGTCCCCCGGACTCAGCTCGGTCTGAGCCCCTCTCGCGCTTCACCGCTGCGTGGCGACGGGACGACCCGCCGCAATCCTCGAAGCGAGCCCGGTGGTGAGGCGGCTAGTCGTAGCCGCCGCTGCTGGAGCTCTTGCTGGTGAAGAAGCTGCCATAGCTGAGCGAACCATGGTTGTCGCCAAGGGCAAGATCACCCCCAACCTCGTCACGGCCATCGCTCGGGCTGAGCTCATCGTCACCACCGCCGTCTTCGGGGAAACACCCTGCGCGGCGACCATCTTCCCCAAACACCCTCACAAAGAGGGTCGCGGCGCCATCGTACTTGAAGTGGAGGGTACACCACCTGCTCAGGCCACGAGCGGGGGCGAACGTCTGCCAGCCGCGGGCCAGGGCCACGTTGCCCGCGATGGAGACCTCCACCGCGACCCACGAGGCCTTGCTGCTGTAGCCGTTGGCTTGCAGCCAGAGGCCGTCAAGACCCCTGGATGGCAGTTCACCGGTGAAGGAGCACGGAAGCTGAAGTCAGGTGCCAGCCGGACTCTCCGACCACACGACGACTTCCGAAAGCACCTCTGCCGAATGGAAGCACGGCCGGGGAGGCCGGGCGACCACAGCACGCCTCCCCTCGGCGCAAGGCTGCTCCGCCTAGAGCGGCCCTCGCTATGGGAAGAGGCACCGCTGCAGCCGCCAAGGGCGGCGCCAGTCCCCAAAGGAATACGACCACGCCCCCGAGGAGCCACAATAGGGGTTGCGGCGTGCTTGCGGGGGTAGCCGCGCCCCCTATTGGGCAGCGGTGAGCCGGGCCCCTCCTGGCGAGCCTTCCCTTTCTCCGCAGCCGAGAACCTCTTCGTCGGTGCCATGGGTGTTGCGGCAAGACGATGAAGCAAGAAAGAAGAAGAAGGGGAGGGCAGCGAGAAGAAGGAGACGTGCAACGAAGGCTCCGCTCCACTCTTCATTTATAGCCAGAAGGAGGGCAACCATCGACCCCCACGATCGCGTGCAATGATGGTTTTCTTCGGCATGTAGCAGGGTCTCGTGAAGTCAAAAACAGTTGCCGAGGCAGTGTGGGGAAGCGGAGGCGCCCATGTCCCGTCAATCGCCATGCGTCGACCAAGGCCGCAGGCGGTTGGGGCCCGCGGTGCTCCGCACTTGCCCTTTGGCTTCGCCTCGAAGCCAAGTTCGAGCACGCCTTGGGCCCAGGGGCTACTGTCAAGCGCCCCGGGAACGGGGTACCAGACTTGCTCGCTCATGCCCATGAAAGTGGCTGCACCAACGGCCCGGTATGGCCCAGCTTCGGCAACAACAGCTTAAGACCCTCGCGAGGCGGGCGACACCAATACCTCCCTGGGGGCGGCCTCACTAGGCTGGCTCCCGAGGAGCGGAGATATCTATGCGGGGGCACCTCGCGAGGTTCGCGTGACGTGGGCCATGACGACCAAGGCCAGGCGGGCACCAGCGGGCGCAGTGTACCAGTTTCCTGTTTGGTGCTAAAGAGGCAAGCGCAGGAGAGGAGTCCCAAGGCATCGGGAAAAGGCTTCCATATCGGTGCAACAAGACCAAGACCAGCAGGACGGCAGGACAGAGGTCATCGCGGAGCCCATAGCAGTGTCACCACCAGAGCCTTTGGCAAGCGAAGACTACTTTTGTCAGGATAGCTTGTACTAGTTGTCTCCCTTCAAAATTGGTCGTTGTGGGATCCCTTCCCGCCTACATGTGGGAAGAGGACCAGGGCCTCTATAAATAGGACTAGCCACCACCATAGGAGGTAACTCATCTTGGATTGGATCCATTCCACCAAGGCCATCTCACCAGCTCATCGAGCCCAGGAACACCTCTCCTCCTGAGGCTGTTCATCCACTGTACTAGTTCATCCTTAGCCCTCGAGGCAATCCACCACCACCACCACACCGGAGTAGGGTATTACACCACAACGGTGGTCTGAACCAGTATAAACCTATGTGTCTCGTGTTCTTCGGGTTCATCGAGCTAGGCCATGGAATCGTTGGGTAGGCAGGCTGGGGAGAAAGAGTCCTTCGTGTGCACCCCAGAGTTCGAACCTCTCAAGGGTCCGCGGAACCCTGAACCCGACACTTACTTATAGAAAGGACTACAATAGATCCCCTATACTTGTTGGTCATCACTATCCCTACAAAATCATATAGTCTTGTCATGCTCTATCTTCTTAACACAAAGTATTTATCATGCACAACCCCGATGACAAGCCGAGCAATTGGTTCATGCTTTTTAACGCGCTTCAGCTTTTTCAACCCCCACGCAATACATGTGGGCAAGCCATGGATATAGCACTATGGGTGGAACAAAGTATGATGATAGGGGTAAACATAGAGAAGACAGAAAAGTAAGAAAGTCTCACATCAACGTGGCTAATCAACGGGCTTTGAAGATGCCCATCAATTGATATTGATGCGAGGAGTAGGGATTGCCATGCAATGGATTCACTAAGAGCTATAAGTGTAGGAATGCTCAAACTGAAAATGAAGTGGTGTGCATCTAACTCTATAACGAAAAATTCCCACTAGTATATGAAAGTGACTACATAGGAGACTCTCTACATGAAAAACATGGTGCTACTCTGAAGCACAAGTGTGGTATTTGCATGCCCCTTCTCTCTTTTTCTCTCATTTTTTCTTTTCTTTTTTTCTTGGGCTCTTTTTGGCATCACTTTTTCATTTTTATTATTTTTTCTTTTTTTCTTTTTGTCCGGAGTCTCATCCCGACTTCTGGGGGAATCATAGTCTCCATCATCCTTTCCTCACTTGGACATGCTCAAATAATGAATAATGATGATCACCACACTTATATTTACTTACAACTCAATATTACAGCTTGATACCTAGAACAAATTGTGACTCTATATGAATGCCTCTGGCAGTGTACAAGGATCTACAATGATCTAGCGTAGCAAGGATATCAAAAAGGGACAAGCCATGGAAATATCGGCTAGCTTTCTTACAATCATGCAAAGCAATATGACAATGAATGCTCAAGTCATCAAAACGGAAGCGGTGGAAGTGGCATGACAATATAACTCGGAATGGCCATGGTGTCGGTGTTCTGGGAACGGGGGTCCCCAGACTTGCCTGCCTGCGGCCTACGGCGTGGCTCAAAGGAGGCCCAGGACAGCCCATCTTCATCTACACAAGCTCAAGACCTCGCGAGGTGCTGAGATTGCTGGGCGGACGACCAGGAGCTTCCTCCGCACGGCCTCGTCAGCTGGCTCACAAGGAGGCGGAGAGTTCAAGGCAGGTACTCGCGAGGTGCCCATGACGCAAGCCATGACGACCAAGGGCGCCACCGGGCGCCAGCCCCAGCAGCCCCTCCTTTCCTCTTTGGTGCGAAGGAGCAAGCGCAGCGAGAGCATCAAGCAAAGGCATCCGCTCGTGCAACAAGACCAAGACCAGCCCCAACGGCTGGAAGGGAGTCATCGTGGAGCCCAAGAAGGTGTCATCACCAGAGCCTTTGGCAAAGCGAGGACCAACTTTAGTCGGGATAAGTGTACCCAGTAGCCCCTTCAAATGGCCAATTGTTGGCGCCCTTCCCGCCAATATTTGGGAAGAGGCCCAGGCCTTCGCTCATATAAGTAGAGCTAGCCACCATAGTAGAGCCTCTCCCCGGCTGGCATTTTGGAATCCAGAGAGAGATAGAGACCCGATCCTCAAGCTAGAGCGACGGGACACCACTTAGCAGTTCATCGCTTCCACCAAGAATGACCCTCATGAGGCTGTTCTTCCCTCTCTCGTTCTTCATCAGCCCCGAGGCAATCCACCACACCACAAACTAGAGTAGGGTATTACACCACAACGGTGGTCTTAACTAGTATAAATCTCGTGTCTCTTGCGCTGTTCTTTCTTAGTAGTTTAGGTTCCTGCGATTCGGCGAGGTACGAGACGGTGGAGGGTTGGATCTCCGCCACACTCCCAGAGTTTGAACCTTAAGGGTCTGCGGAACCCGAATCCGACATTTGGCGCGCCCTGTAGGTGCGCGGAATCTGCCGCTCGTCGCCTCGTTCTTCCCGACCACTGAACCATGTTCGACGCTGCCGGGCTCGCGCCAGCGCCGAGCCGCCCTCGCCCCCATGTCGCCCAGACGGCTCCGCCGGCGGGCGCCCTCGCTGCTCCCGTCACCGCTGTCAACGCCGCCACCGCCCAGCGGGAACGAGCAGCAAGCGCCATCCCAAACACTCGTCCATGAGGCGGACAGCCGCACCGCCACGCCTTCGCCACCCCGCTGGTTCTTCGTCGCACAGCGCTTCGCTGCCATGGAGGCCCGAAGCTGCACTCATCGCGCTAACGAGCTCCTGCGCTACGCCTCTGCCGACGACGCGTCTATGAAGAATGGCTCGACCAAGGCTGCGGGAGGCGACCCAGCGCCGTCCGTCTCGCTGACTGCACCCGCTTCTGCTGGCGATGAAGCTCCGGGCGCCAAATTGTCTCGCTCAAGACGGCGCCTGCCCTAAGGCGACGGCCTCTCGGCGGAACCTGCTCCGCTTAGGCGCCGCGCGCAAGAGCAGAGCTGCCAAGAAGTTCTCGCCCGCAAGAAGCTGCCCGAGCGCCCCCGCCCAGACGCCAAGACCCTACGCTTCCCCAGCCAAGGCGCAGGAGGCTGCAAGACCAAGCTCTCTGCCGTCCGAGGCCCCCTCATGCCACGGCGGGCTGCCGCGCCTTTCACCACCGAAGGCGTGAGCGTCACGGGCCCGCCAAGTTCAAGCCGGACCTGCCTCCACGCCACGACGGCACGGCTGACCCTACGGAGTTCCTCCAGCTCTACGAGCTGGGCATCGAGGCTGCCAACGGGGATGAAAAGTGTCACATCCCAGATAGACCATGCATTAGGGTGTGCATCATGTTTAAATTTCATCTGAATTTGAAATGGGGAAGGCAGGAAACCCTGAACACCCCCCTAAAATAACTAGGGTTTACTAAAATTTATTTCAATGAATCCGAAATGCCCTTCAAAATGCTCATCCTCTTTGTTTGGGTTTAGGATCCATGTCAAAGAAGGTGGAACATTTTCTAGGTCACCTAAGGGTTCTAATTTAATTCACAAGTTTTTGAAATGAGCATTTTAAATTATGAAAAATATTTTAAGTGTTCAAAATTGTTAAACTAAAATGTTTCATGTTGGGAATATTCCAACAAGTGACCAGGAGCATTTTGGTAATTTTTGAAACAATTTTGGTATTTTTAAAAACCCTAAACAGAATTGCAGAAATAGAAAAGACTAAAAAAAGAAAATCTTACTGTCGCAATGACCGCCCACCTGCTGCCCAGCCCAAGAGTCAGGCCAATGAGCTGCTTGGCTCGGCCAGCAGCAGGTCGGTGTCGGCCGGCGAGCGCAGGCGCGCCACGCAGCTGGCCGCCTGCCTCATCCCCTCGCCGCCTCGCCGCTGGGCGACCCACGCGTCGTCACCCGACCTCCTGACACCTCACTTTCCCCTGCCTCTCTCTCTCTCGCTCGCCCCGACTTGCCGACGCCATCGCCGACACGCCACCGCCGACGCCAGCCTCCCGCCGATCATACTCCTCCCGCCATGTCTGCAGCTCCGCCAAGACCTCTACCCCTAGCCAGCTAGTTCCTCGCTCCAAAACACCCCGAGGCCACTACCCGACCTCGCCCGAGCTCAAGGTCGCGGAGATCCCCATCGTCGCCGCCGCCGATCAGTCCGCCTCGACCCCGACGAAGCTCCCCACAGTTCACCGTGAGCCTAGCTACCCTCCATCCTCTCCGTTCTCTTCTTCTTGCACCACAACAGCACGCGATGATCGCTCAACCCACTGGCCATGGGACTCGTCAGCCGACGAGCCTCCGGTCACCTAATGGCCACGCCACTATGCCCATCGTGACTCACCACGCCCCACAGGCCTAACTGCACTCCCGCGCCTCGCCGGGCCCTCTAACCCCAAACCGCTGGTGGCGAGCCTCGTCGCCGCCTCGACTGTCAGCCGGGCGCCCATTCCGCCACCCCTAACCCTACCGACTCCACCACTAACCGCGCTCACCTCCAAAGATCACGAGGTGCTCCCAAGGCCCATTTGGAGCCCGAAAGTGCAAAAGCACTTGCTCCGCCACTGCCTGCCTCACCGGCGGCTAGACGCCGTGAGTTGACCTCACCAGGCCCCTGCTGACCTCTGGGTCAATGACAGTGGACCCTCCCATTAATCTAATTAGGATTAGTTTTAATTAAAACTAATTAGTTAAACTAACTCGACATGCGGGTCCCACTGGTCAGTTTGACCTGGACGACCCGCTGACCCCGACGTCATGTCAACCTCATGCCGACGATTAATTCAAATTCTGGAATTATTTTATATAATAAATTCCGAATATAATTCAAATTTCAAATGCTTATAACTTTTATTCTATAACTCCAAATGCAAAGATTTATATATGAAAATTTATCAGAAAAATACACTCTATCCATTGGTACAGGTTTCATGCATGTTAAAACAAGTTAACTATGCTGAATAACCAGATTAAGATTTTGCACCATTAGGACTAACTCACATGATCTATCATTTGAACCTTTGGTTCAAATGAGATCATCCCCGCCCCTTCAACTTGCATTAGGCCAACACACATTCATCTTGCCATGTCATAGCATGCATCATATTGTTGCATATTGGTTGTATGTTTATTTTGGTGTGTTTTCATGATAGGTTCTGCCTCAAGATAACCTCGATTACCCACCAAGGGCAGTTCTCTACCCCGCCCATCAGCAAGCAATTCATTGATCATTCCGATACAAACCCATGTTCTCGCTTCGCTCTCATTTTATCGCATTAAGACAACGCGATTCAACTGTTGTGTGCTGCGGTAGTTGAACCCACTTCCTTTGCATGACTGTCATTGCCACAAGAATTAGATGAAACCCACTAGTATGTGTAGGAGTTGATTGAGCCATGTTTGTGATTCCTACCATGCTATGCTTGCTATGCTTAGAGTTGTGTCAGTCCGCTCATCGGGATGATGAACTGGAGTGAAAGGTTGTGTTGGTTCGAGAGTGTAAGTGTTGAACACGATTTGGTAAAGGTATCGATGAGAGGCCATGTAGGAGTACATGGTGGGTTGTTTCATTGAGGCCGAACTTAAGAACTGAGATCTGTGTTTGTGATCCATGAACTAGCTACTACCACGCATTGGGCCCAAACCAATGGACCCTCTCGCTTCTTAACCACCCCTGCTCATAGTCCGGAGTTGCAAGTAGTTTCGTGTTTGTAGCATGTCAGGGGGCCGCACGCAACGCTGACCTTAGGGGTGGGTTGTGTTGCGGTAGGCACTGTGGGTCTGTGTACCGAAAGTGCCCGCTTGGTATCTCGGGAACCCTGCACACATCGCTCGGGCTGTATGGGAAACCTCGCCGGACTCCTGCGGATGGAACCCTAATAGGCGATAACCTGGACTAGGGACTTGAGTGTTTAGGTAGGCTGTGGCCGACACCCACGCTGGGCTTCCGCTGAAGGTTGCCGAGTACATGTCGTAAACGAAGATAAGTGGTGAGCGTGTGAAGAAGTATACCCTGCAGGTTAAATATGATCTATTCAATAGCCGTGTCCACGGAGAAGGACTTCGGGTTACCTATATCAGTTCATAGACAAGTAAATGGATACTACTAAAAGCCTCAAGATAAGTGTGAGTATCGTGGATGGCCCTCTCGGGATGACGAGAGAGGATCCACGGTGGAGTATTGTGATGGTGATTAGTGGACTCGTACGACAAAATGCTTTACAAAGTGTGTCACGAGGATAGCTTAGCCAAGAGTCAAAGCTGGCTTGCTGCAATTAACTCCACTTCCTTCCTTGAGAATGTGCATGTATGATAGGATTCTGTGGTAAGACTTGCTGAGTACTTTTGTACTCATGTTTGCTTAATCAATATTTTTAGAGGACTATACTACCCTCCGACGGATTCTATGTAGATGTTGACTTGACGAGTAAGCTAGCCACCTGTGTGGCGATCTAAGACTTGTGAAGGGCCATTGTAGATAGAAAGGCTCCAACAAGCTTTCTTTCTTTCTAGAGTCTCAGATCAGACTACTTTGCTTCCGCATGTGCTTGTATGATTGTATGATTTGAGTGTTGGGTCATGTGACCCCTACCTGTATGATATAGTTATGTATGGCTCCTCGAGCCTCTTAAATAAAGTACTTGAGTTGTAGAGTTTTGTTGTGATGCCTTGTTGTATTTACTCATATCGGCATATTATGTATGATTGAAATGCTTGGTATGAGTGGATCCGACAATCTAGTTGTTTATCCTTGGCAGCCTCTCATATGGGGAAATGTAGTCTCGTGCTTCGAGCGATAGTAGTCCGCTACAGCCCGGTTCACCGGAGTCCTGCTAGCCCAAAGACTACCGCTTGGACACTTGACTGGCCGGCATGTGATTCATTTCGCTCCTATGTCTGTCCTTCGGGAAATGTCACGCGGTGATACTTGAGTCCTGCCTAGCTCTGCTACAGCCCGGGATACCGGAGTCCTCATAGCCCAGTGCTACAGCCCAAGTTCATACGCTGATGACCGACATGCTCAAGTGTTTCATGTATGCCTGTCCCCATAGGTTAGTGCCGCTTTGGGTTCACGACTAGCCATGTCGGCCCGGTTCTTTGTCATGTGGATGCTAGCGACACTATCATATACGTGAGCCAAAAGACGCAAACGGTCCCGGCCATGGTAAGGCGACACCGTGGGGATACCGTGCGTGAGGCCGCAAAGTGATATGAGGTGTTACCAGCTAGGTCGATGTGACTTGAATCGGGTCCCGACAGCGCTGGCATCGAGAGGGGCTGCTCAGTAGGTCCGCTAAGCCAAACTGGTCAAGTTGAGTCTAGAAATGCTTTAGTTATATGTAGGGAATTGATTGTGGAGGGAACGAAGGCTCTTTTACTCCTTTACCTTATGCCCTCGATCCGAGTCATCCTCTTCTCATTCAACGTGGGTATAGGACTAGGCTCTCTTCTCTATCGTGTTCACGTGTTACTATCCGTAGTACCTTGTAGGATTGTTGGTTACATCCTCGCCTCGGTGTTACTAAATTTTAGTATGCTACCATTTGAACCGAACCTTGATATGATGTTGTTGAGTGGTTTTGCAAATCTGATTTTGAATGTCTCAAATTTGATTTGAGCATTTACAGATGTTATGCTGCCCGATTTTCCTAGGAATTCTAATGCCTTTGCATTATGGCTGTGCTTTCAGATGGCCACCTGCTCCCGTAACCAAGTGGTTCGCGTGACCCGCTGCATTGATGTGTGCGGTCACACGCCATGTTGGTTAGGGTGATGATTGAGGCTGGTTATCGATGGTATCCTCAATATACCGCCGAGGAGCAGTTCAGGATTTCAATCAAAGCCAATATCTATGCACGGTCCGGATTTATCCATCCTATCCCGAGCTACCGAGCCACTTCACTGCTCCTATGGGCTCGAATCACTATTGGAATGTCTGCACAAGATGCAGCCTATTCCATGATGACTATTATTCGAGCCAGACTGCTTTATCGAGCAACACCGACTTCCGCTATATGCCAAGATCTTCCCGGGCGCATGGCTACCTTCGTGGCTTGTACAAGTGATGCATCCCATGAGGACTCACCTTCGCACTACTACCGAGTTGTTTGGAGGACAAGGACCGTGAGAACCGGCCTTGCGATGGAGCTCAGATAATGCCCGCTCGACCACTGGCTACTCGACTAGGTTTGCACTGCCGTGCAAGCGGATGTATGGACATGAGAGATTTGTACCTGTGCGGGGCGAGTTTGCCGGACTTCATGGAGTGGCGTGAGGTTGGAGGCATCACCTCCTCGTGGGCCTCTTCGCCACCGCTTGTTGGTCCACGGCCACATCCGAGTCCTTATGGTCCACAGGCCCCACAGATTGTCTGCTTCCGGACGATCATGTTCCACTTCCTGTGTCAGGTGGTGACTTCTATGAGGACTACTATGGAGCTGCCCGAGATAGTAGTAGTATTCCTAGTATGGTAATGGTTGTGTTTCCACCGCCCCGCGTGACTCGTGGAATACGACTTAGTGTGTATCATTCCTAAGTGTAGAAAATAATGTATAGGAGTTGGAATGCTTCCATGAGATGTAACGCCTTTCCTTATAGTTGTACTCCGTCAGCTTGTACTAAACTATGAATGGTGTGTATGACCGATGGTATATATATATATGGCAGTTTATATTACCATGTCATACGGATGAACATCTTTGCATTCCATACTGTCCATTACCTTCCGCACTTCCTTGTTAAATTCTGCCATCCTGGTTTAAACCTTTGTTTTGTCTCCCAGGATGGTCAACACTCGAAATTCTCCTGCTGTTCCAGAGCAGGGAGAGGCCAGTGCAGCCAGAAATGTGAATCTGCCGCAACCGCCATCTTTGGCTGAGGTGATGCTGGAAGCAGAACGCAATAAGCGCGAAACCAACCGCTTATTGGAGCGGATTGAACAAAACACAGCCCGCCAGCCAAGAAACGATGGGGTTTCACTCAATGATTTCGTCAAGCTATATCCTCCAAAATTCAAATGTTCCGTCGAGCCACTCGACGCAGATGATTGGCTCCGCAGTATCCACCACAAGCTGCGTTCGCCATCGTGGCCGAGGCTGACAAAGTTATCTTTGCCGCCTATCATCTGGAAGGCCCTGCCAGTCTCTGGTGGGAAAACTATGAGGCTATGCGTCCGGCTGGACAAGTTACAACTTGGGATGAATTCAGTGCTGCCTTCCGCGAGCACCATATTCCAGAAGGACTTATGGACCGCAAACGTGAGGAATTCTGTAGTTTCACCCAAGGCGGTGACAAAGGATGCCTACAGCCGCGAATTCGGGAGGTTAGCACGTTATGCTCCCGAAGAAGTTTCTACCGATGCTAAGAAGCAGGCGAGGTTCCGTAAGGGACTTAGCCCTGAACTACGCCGAGATCTCCGTCTGCATGAATGTACCTCTTTCTCGAAGCTAGTCAATAAGGCTATCAGCGCCGAGACTGGGCAGACTGATTTCGAGGCTTCACGCAAGCACATCCGTGATTCTCGATCATCATCCGCTCTGGTTCCCGAAGCGCCGGGTTTGGGTCCCAACACGGCTCTACCACCTGTACACCCCGAGGCCATCCTTCGAGGCGCCGCCCCAACCAGCCGTATTTTCCACCCAAGACATATGGAGGTCCAATCGCTAATGTGGCCCCACGGCCAAATGTGATCACTTGCTTCAAATGTGGAGAGACGGGCCACTATATTCGAGAGTGTCCCCGAACAACCCCAATCAAGTCGAAAGTCTGCGGCCGCGCAAGCCAGCAGAAAGGTTCCTATGCTGCAGCTTGCCACCGCCGTGGCCATGTCAACTATGTCTCTGTTGAAGAAACCTATGAGGATCCCAACGCCGCCCTCGGACGCTTCTTGTTAATTGCCATCCGCAACTCTGTTCTTTTGATACCGAGCATCTCATTCATTTATTTCGAGAGCTATGCTCGATTGCACAACACCACATTCTGTGACATGCCTACCTCCATGGAAATTAAACTCCTGGTTCTAGATGGCAAACCTCTAGAATAAGTCATGGGAATGAAATTCTTGTCGACAGATTAGTCTTTCTTGCATCTCTAATAGCTCTTAAGTCCTCGGACATAAACATCATCTTGGGTATGGACCGGATGTCAGCCCATTATGCCAAGATCGATTGCTCTACTAGAACCGCTCAACTTACCCATCCTTCGGTAAAACAAAGGATGTTTTAACCCGAGTGTCTAAGCGCCGCCTTTACTCTTTAAATGCCAACCCCTTCCGCACCTCAAGATATTCCGTAGTCCGTGATTTTCCGGATGTCTTTCCGAAGAACTGCCAGTGTTCCACCCGACAGGGATGTCGAGTTCGTGATAGATCTTATTCCCGAACCGCCCCAATCTCTAGAAGACCTTATAAGATGGCACCCTAGAACTAGCTGAACTTAAGAAACAACTCGATGAGTCCTTGCAAAAGGGTTTCATCCGTCCTAGTTCATCTCCATGGGCTTGCCCGTCCTCTTCGTCAAGAAGAAGGATGGTACGGATCGGATGGTTGTAGATTACCGACCGTCAATTTGGTCACTATCAAGAACAAGTATCCGCTCCCGGGATCAACGACCGTATGATCAGCTCGCTGGATCCTCGCCTTTTTCCAAGATGGATTTGAGGTTGGGCTACCATCAAATCAAAATCAAGAACGGGACATACCCAAAACGGCCTTTGTCACTCGTTATGGCCAATACGAGTACACCGTCATGTCCTTCGGATTAACCAATGCTCCAGCCACTTTCTCCCGGTTAATGAACTCGATCTTCATGGAGTATTTGGATAAATTAGTCGTGGTATACCTCGATGATATACTCATCTACTCCAAGAATGAGGAAGAACATGCCAACATCTAAGGCTAGTATTGATGAAACTTCGAGAGCACCGCCTTTATGCCAAATTCTCTAAATGTGAATTCTGTTACCGTAAGTGACCTATCTAGGACATGTAATTTCTGGTAAGGGTATTGCTGTCAATCCCGAAGCGAGTTCAAGCTGTCCTTGATCGGACTCCACCTGAATCGGTCAAGCAAGTTCGAGTTTCTCGGTTTAGCGAGCTATTGCCGCCGCTTCACGAGAATTTCTAAAGTTGCTAAACCTCTAACCGAACTCCTCAAGAAAGATAAGAAGTTCGAGTGGACGCCACAAGGCGAGATCAGCTTTCAGAACTGAAAAGACGCTCGACATCTGCTCCGCATTTGTTCCACCAGATTTCTAAGGACTTTATTATCTATTGCGACGCCTCGCGACAAGGACTAGGTTGCATACTCATGCAAGATCGCTATGTGATTGCCTCACGATCTCGATAGCTAAGGCCCACATGAGGATAACTATCCCACACACGATCTAGAGCTTGCAGCGAGGGTTCATGCACTCAAAACCTGGCGACATTACCTTCGGGTAATCGCTGAGAAATCTACACCGATCACCAAAGTCTGAAATATATCTTCACCCAACCGGATTTGAATCTCGTGCAAAGACGTTGGGTCGAGTTGATTACAGATTTCGACTTAGGAATATCTTACACCCTGTGCAAGGCCAATGTCATGGCTGATGCACTAAGTCGCAAATCTTATTGTAACAATTTGATGTTACAACAAGGTCAACCAATTCTCCACGAGGAATTTCGTAAGCTTAATCTTCACATTGTTCCTCGAGGATTCCTTTCCACCCCGGTGGCGAAACCTACCCTTACGGATCAGATCATCAAAGCACGTAAGGTAGATCCGGAATCTCCCGATCAGGAGAAACATCAAGAAAGGAGTCGCAGATTGTTTCTCCATTGATGAACAAGGTGTCGTGTTCTTTGGAGACCGCCTAGTGGTCCCTAAGGTGCGCAACCCGAGGCGATTGATCCTTAAGGAAGCTCATGACTCTCCTCTCACCATTCATCCCGGTAGTACTAAATGTATCAAGATCTACGCCAGAGGTTTTGGTGGACTAGGATGAAGAGAGAAATCGCTCAATACATTGCTAATCGCGACGCTTGTCGTCGAGTTAAAGCAGAGCATCAACGGCCTGCTGGTACCCTTCAACCTTTGGAAATTCCTGAATGGAAATGGGATAAAATCGGTATGGATTTCATTACCGGGTTTCCAGGACCAAGAGAGGAATAACGCTATCTTCGCTGTTGTTGATCGCTTTCCAAAGTAGCCCACTTCCTACCTGTTCGTGAGAGTATAACCGCTAGCCAGCTAGCTGATTTGTACATCTCCTAATAGTGTCTCTTCATGGTGTTCCATCGAGATTAACTCCGACCGTGGGAGTCTCTTCACCTCTCGATTTTGGGAAAGTTTCCAAAACGCTATGGGAACTCGCTCTCCTTTAGCACCGCTTTCCATCCCCAATCAAGTGGTCAAGTAGAACGAGTCAATCAAATCTTAGAGGATATGCTTCGAGCTTCACATCTCTTTCGCATGAATTGGGAGAAATGCCTTCCATTCGCCGAGTTCGCTTATAACAACAGTTATCAAGCCACCGGCAAAGCCCTTTCAAGTTCTTTATGGACGAAAATGTCGAACGCCTCTTAATCGGTCGAAACCGGGAGAGACAACTCTTGGCCCGGATATGATTCAGAAGCGAGAGAGCAGGTTCGCGTTGTTCGTGAGAATTTGAAAACAGCCCAATCTCGCCGAAGAGCCAATATGATCGCAAACATAAGCCTATGGCTTATGAAATTGGCGAAGGCTTACCTCCGGTTTCTCCTTTAAAGGAACCCATCGATTCGATATCAAGGGCAAGTTGGCTCCTCGTTACATTGGACCCTTTCGCATTCTTGCCAAGCGAGGGAAGTTGCCTACCAATTGAACTACCTCCGCATCTTCCAAGGTCCATGATGTCTTCCACGCTTCCCAACTCAGCGTTGCTTCTCGGATCCTATCCGTGGAGTGGACCACTAAACGCTTGATCTCCAAGATAACCTCACCTATCGAGAGTACCCGCTCAGATCCTCGATCAAACCGAGCGTATCACTCGACGCCGGAATATCAAGTTTCTAAAGGTTCAATGGTCAAACCATTCCGAGCAAGAAGCAACTTGGGAAAGGGAGGATCGCCTTCGACTTGAGTACCCCACCTTTTTCGAATAGATCCTAAATCTCGGACGAGATTCTTTTGAGTGGGGTGAGTTGTCACATCCCGTATAGACCATGCATTAGGGTGTGCATCATGTTTAAATTTCATCTGAATTTGAAATGGGGAAGGCAGAAACCCCGAACACCCCCCTAAAATAACTAGGGTTTACTAAAATTTATTTCAATGAATCTGAATGCCCTTCAAAATGCTCATCCTCTTTGTTTGGGTTTAGGATCCATGTCAAAGAAGGTGGAACATTTTCTAGGTCACCTAAGGGTTCTAATTTAATTCACAAGTTTTTGAAATGAGCATTTTAAATTATGAAAATATTTTAAGTGTTCAAAATTGTTAAACTAAAATGTTTCATGTTGGGAATATTCCAACAAGTGACCAGGAGCATTTTGGTAATTTTTGAAACAGTTTTGGTATTTTAAAACCCTAAACAGAATTGCAGAAATAGAAAAGACTAAAAAAAAGAAAATCTTACTGTGCCAATGACGCCCACCTGCTGCCCAGCCCAAAGAGTCGCCAATGAGCTGCTTGGCTCGGCCAGCAGGGCTGGTGTCGGCCATGAGCGAGGCGCGCCACGCAGCTGGCCGCCGCCCGCCTCATCCTCGCCGCCTCGCCGCTGGGCGACCCACGCGTCGTCACCCGACCTCCCTGACACCTCACTTTCCCCCTGCCTCTCTCTCTCTCGCCTCGACCTGGCCGACGCCATCGCCGACACGCCACCGCCGACGCCAGGCTCCCCGCCGATCATACTCCTCCCGCCATGTCTGCAGCTCCGCCAAGACCGTTACCCCTAGCCAGCTAGTTCCTCGCTCCAAAACACCCCGAGGCCACTACCCCGACCTCGCCCGAGCTCAAGGTCACGGAGATCCCCATCGTCGCCGCCGCCGATCAGTCCGCCTCGACCCGACGAAGCTCCCCACAGGTTCACCGTGAGCCTAGCTACCCTCCATCCTCTCCGTTCTCTTCTTCTTGCACCACAGCGAGCACGCGATGATCGCTCGAACCCACTGCACGCGGGACTCGTCGCCGACGAGCCTCCGGCCACCTAATGGCCACGCCACTATGCCCATCGCACTCACCACGCCCCACAGGCCTAACTGCACTCCCGCGCCTCGCCGGGCCCTCTAACCCAAAACCGCCGGTGGCCGAGCCCGCCGCCCGACTCGTCGCCGGGCGCCCATTCCGCCACCCCTAACCCTACCGACTCCACCACTAACCGCGGCTCACCTCCAGATCACGAGGGCTCTCCCGCGCCCATTTGGAGCCCGGAAAGTGCAAAAGCACTTGCTCCGCGCGTCTGCCTCGCGCCAAGGCTAGACGCCGGTGAGTTGACCTCACCAGGGGCCTGTTGACCTCTGGGTCAATGACAGTGGACCCCTCCCATAATCTAATTAGGATTAGTTTTAATTAAAACTAATTAGTTAAACTAACTCGACATGCGGGTCCCACTGGTCAGTTTGACCTGGACGACCCGCTGACCCCCCGACGTCATGTCACCTCATGCCGACGCATTAATTCAAATTCTGGAATTATTTCTATATAATAAATTCCGAATATAATTCAAATTTCAAATGCTTATAACTTTTATTCTATAACTCCAAATGCAAAGATTTATATATGAAAATTTATCAGAAAATACACTCTATCCATTGGTACAGGTTTCATGCATGTTAAAACAAGTTAACTATGCTGAATAACCAGATTAAGATTTTGCACCATTAGGACTAACTCACATGATCTATCATTTGAACCTTTGGTTCAAATGAGATCATCCCCTCGTCCCTTCAACTTGCATTAGGCCAACACACATTCATCTTGCCATGTCATAGCATGCATCATATTGTTGCATATTGGTTGTATGTTTATTTTGGTGTGTTTTCATGATAGGTTCTGCCTCAAGATAACCTCGATTACCCACCAAGGGCAGTTCTCTACCCCAGCCCATCAGCAAGCAATTCATTGAACATTCCGATACAAACCCATGTTCTCGCTTCGCTCTCATTTTACTGCATTAAGACAACGCGATTCAACTGCTGTGTGCTGCGGTAGTTGAACCCACTTCCTTTGCATGACCTGTCATTGCCACAAGAATTAGATGAAACCCACTAGTATGTGTAGGAGTTGATTGAGCCATGTTTGTGATTCCTACCATGCTATGCTTGCTATGCTTAGAGTTGTGTCAGTCCGCTCATCGGGATGATGAACTGGAGTGAAAGGTTGTGTTGGTTCGAGAGTGTAAGTGTTGAACACGATTTGGTAAAGGTATCGATGAGAGGCCATGTAGGAGTACATGGTGGGTTGTTTCATTGAGGCCGAACTTAAGAACTGAGATCTGTGTTTGTGATCCATGAACTAGCTACTACCACGCATTGGGCCCGAAACCAATGGACCCTCTCGGCTTCTTAACCACCCCTGCTCATAGTCCGGGAGTTGCAAGTAGTTTCTGGTGTTTGTAGCATGCTGGGGGCCGCACGCAACGCTGACCTTAGGGGTGGGTTGTGTTGCGGTAGGCACCGTGGGTCTGTGTACCGAAAGTGCCGCTTGGTATCTCGGGAACCCTGCACACATCGCTCGGGCTGTATGGGAAACCTCGGCGGACTCCTGGATGGAACCCTAATAGGCGATAACCTGGACTAGGGACTTGAGTGTTTAGGTAGGCTGTGGCCGACACCCACGCTGGGCTTCCGCTGAAGGTTGCAGTACATGTCGTGTAAACGATTTATAAGTGGTGAGCGTGTGTGAAGAAGTATACCCTGCAGGTTAAATATGATCTATTCGAATAGCCGTGTCCACGGAGAAGGACTTCTGGGTTACCTATATCAGTTCATAGACAAGTAAATGGATACTACTAAAAGCCTCAAGATAAGTGTGAGTATCGTGGATGGCCCTCTCGGGGATGACGAGAGAGGATCCACGGTGGAGTATTGTGATGGTGATTAGTGGACTGCGTAATGCGACAAAATGCTTTACAAAGTGTGTCACGTAGGATAGCTTAGCCAAGAGTCAAAGCTGGCTTGCTGCAATTAACTCCACTTCCTTCCTTGAGAATGTGCATGTATGATAGGATTCTGTGGTAAGACTTGCTGAGTACTTTTGTACTCATGTTTGCTTAATCAATATTTTTCAGAGGACTATACTACCCCCTCCGACGGATTCTATGTAGATGTTGACTTGACGAGTAAGCTAGCCACCTAGGTGGCGATCTAAGACTTGTGAAGGGCCATTGTAGATAGAAAGGCTCCAACAAGCTTTCTTTCTTTCTAGAGTCTGTACTCAGACTACTTTGCTTCCGCATGTGCTTGTATGATTGTATGACTTGAGTGTTGGGTCATGTGACCCCACCTGTATGATATTATGTTATGTATGGCTCCTGAGCCTCTTAAATAAAGTACTTGAGTTGTAGAGTTTTGTTGTGATGCCTTGTTGTATTTACTCATATCGGCATATTATGTGTATGATTGAAATGCTTGGTATGAGTGGGATCCGACAATCTAGTTGTTTATCCTTGGCAGCCTCTCATATGGGGAAATGTAGTCTCGTGCTTCGAGCGATAGTAGTCCGCTACAGCCCGGTTCACGAGTCCTGCTAGCCCAAAGACTACTGCTTGGACACTTGACTGGCGGCATGTGATTCATTTCGTTCCTATGTCCGTCCCTCGGGAAATGTCACGCGTGATACTTGGAGTCCTGCCTAGCTGCTACAGCCCGGGATACCGGAGTCCTCATTAGCCCAAAGCTACAGCCCAAGTTCATACGTTGATGACCGACATGCTCGAAGTGTTTCATGTATGCCTGTCCCCATAGGTTAGTGCCGCTTTGGGTTCACGACTAGCCATGTCGGCCCGGGTTCTTTGTCATGTGGATGCTAGCGACACCGTCATATACGTGAGCCAAAAGACGCAAACGGTCCCGGGCCATGGTAAGGCGACACCCGTGGGGATACCGTGCGTGAGGCCGCAAAGTGATATGAGGTGTTACCAGCTAGGTCGATGTGACTTGGAATCGGGGTCCTGACAAAAAGGTCATGTCGAACTGGTTTCCATGGCGCTCAAAGACGGAGCCCGCACCTGGCTCCTGAATCTGGCCCCAGGCACGATCTCTTCCTGGGCCGAGATGTGCACCCGCTTCATCGCCAACTTCCAAGGTACTCGCGACCGGCCACCCGCCGTGAGCGACATGCGCCGGATCAAGCAGCAGCCAGGGGAAACCCTGCAGAAGTACATCCAGCGCTTTAACAACGCGCGCCTCAAGATCCCCAGGGTAACGGAGGAGGACATCATCTCTGCCTTCTCCGACGGCGTGCGCGACGTCAAGATGAAGGAGGAGCTGGCGATGCATGAAGACCTGTGCACCTCCCTGGAGCTGTTCAACTTGGCGACCAAGTGCGCCAGGGCTGAGGAGGGGCGCCTCTCCCTCCTCGAGCTGCCTGCCGCGGATCCCGAAGAGAAGAAGTCCAAGGCGAAGTACGTGAAGCGCAAGGGGGCTGCCGTGCTCGCGGCCGAACCAGACATCAAGCGAGGCAGAGATCAGCCCGAATCCTCTAAGGGCAGCCGGTACTACGTGTGCCATGACCTCCACACCCACAACACCAATGAATGTCAAGAACTCCGGGCCGTGCGCGAAGGAAGGGTCGGCAGACACCCCGAGCGCAGCGACCGGGGCCACGGCCGAGGAGGAGGAAGGAATGCAGGACGCTGGGAAGACCGCGGCCCGCGCCAAGGGTGGTGCGACCAACCTCGCGAGGACCGCTGGCAAGACCCACCTCGCGAGGGGGGCCGGAGGATCAGCCTCGTGAGGATCGCCTGCAAGGGAACACAGCCTCCCTCCGCTGCCGCCGCCACCAAGGAGAGTCAAGACCGCTATCGACGAGGGGGGATGGGGCTTCCGTGAAGCGCGTGCGATCGCCTGCTTCCTGGGCGGAGCTCAAGCCCCAGCCTCTCACTGCATCTTCAAGCAGTTCGCCCGTGAAGTGAATGCAGTCCTCCCCAAGCTCGAGTCCACGCGTCCTCTCAGGTGGTCAGCGTGCGCCATCACGTTCAGCTCAGCGGATCAGCTCAAGTGCGCAGCCATAGCCGGAGTTCTCCCGATGCTTTGCTCCCCAATCATCAGCAACGTGCTGGTCACCAAGACCCTCATCGACGGCGGAGCAGGGCTCAACATCCTGTCCGTGGAGACATTCAACAAGATTCAAGTGCCTTACAGTCAACTTCAGCCAACCAAGCCCTTCTCCGGAGTCACCGACGGCTCCACGGTCCCGATCGGGCAGGTCCGCCTGCCTGTCACCTTCGGGGCCCACGACAACTACCACACCGAGCTCATCGAATTCGACGTCGCCCACATTCGCCTGCCGTACAACGCCATCCTCGGGTACCCAGCGTTGGCCAAATTCATGGCCGTAACCCACCATGGCTACAACATCCTCAAGATGCCGGGGCGGCGGAGTCATCACGGTGCCTGTGAAGAGAGATGCAAGCAGTGCTCCCGGAGCGAAGCTTTTCAGGCAGCGTCATTGGAAGACCTGCACCACAGGCAGGATGCCTCCCGAGGCAGCACCCAAGAAGAAGAAGACATCGACCGCCCGGCTCTTCAAGAGACAGGCCCCTCGGCCCCCGACCGGGCCGGGGGAGCCTCCTTCCATCGCCTAGGAAAGCGCCTGGCGCCTCCTCAGCAGGGCTTGGGGCTCTCCCACGAGGGCCGCCGACCTCGCCAAGGTCTCGAGGGAGGCGCTTGGGCACCACGTGGGGCGTGTTTGAAGCACGCTTCCCGCAAGCAGGAGCAAGACCAGGAGAACAGAACCCTCAAGAGTTCATCGGCAAGGCCATTCAGAGCTACAGGAGTCAAGGGTCATGAGGGCAGCCGCCGCCACTGTTGTGGCCCCCCATCCAGCGAGGATGGTGGGCTGTCGTCTGCATCGACATACCAGGCTCAACCGAGCCGATCTCAAGAGCGCCTGCCCCTCGCGAGTGGGACATTGCGAGGGTCCGCCCCACAACCGACGCATGCCTTATGGCTCGCCAAACGTGGCTGCTGAGCACCAGCGTCTCATGAGGACCATCCTGGAGGCTCAAGAGGTCAGGCACGCCGCAGCCCTGGCGGAGATGGAGATGGCCCATGAGGAGCCGCCGGCACCTCCGGAGCCTCCCGAGGCCCCCGGGCCTGGGGGCTCATGAGGATCGGCTCCCGCAGCCCACCGAGTCTGCTACATCAACAACCCTTCATCCCCAACATCACCAGGTGACATATTTAAGTTTTATTTACGGCTGGGAGCGCCTTCAGGGCCGCATTATTCCTAGGCCGCGTGGGTCCGTCCCCGCGGCATGTATCCCTTTTATTTCATGTCTTTAGCTTATCCTGTTGGGGGCGCCCCTCGGGCTGCATCATCCCCAAGCCGCTCGGGCCAGTCCCAGCGGCGTGTATCCTTCATGCGTTTTCCTTAGGATTATGCTCTCGCTCCACCATGCTTGTTATTTGGTGCCTTCTCCTGGGTGGCGAAATCTTGCACGTTAAAGGGGGTGCCTGAGCATCGCGACTCAGGGCTCCTACCGGCTCTCCGGCCCTCACCCTCTGGTCTTGTCCATGGCATCGCGACCTGGCTTGCCAGCGACGGCTGAGACCAGCCCGAGAGCCGGGACCCGAGGACGTAGAGTTGCGTCATCTAACCCAGCTTGCGCGTTAAAGGGGGGTGCCTGAGCATCGCGACTCAGGGCTCCTACCGGCTCTCCGGCCCTCACCCTCTGGTCTTTTCCATGGCACCACGACCTGGCTTGCCAGCGACGGCTGAGACCAGCCCGAGAGCCGGGACCCGAAGACGTAGAGCATCGGCATCTGGCCAAATTTGCAGGAACACACTCGAAGATAAGGCCCAGAGCCAGGCGCAACCCGCCTTGAGGTAGGGCCTCGTGAGTCCCGCGCTGGCTCACGGGTGCCCCGACACACCTCGCGAGGCCTCTCGTGCCTCTCCCAAGCAACTAACGGCAGGACTAACGATCGCCACGGTGAGCTCTTGCTCCTTTTGTGGTGAACCTGCAGGGTCTCTCCAAGGAGCATGAAACGACCTCGCCACGCAATCTCTCGTCGGCCAGGGCACGGACCTGGCGCCGCACCAGGGAGCATTGTCCTTACCCTCGAGATAAGTCGCCCTCTGGATACACTAGTCATCGCAACACCATCCCCACACTCAATGCAACTCCGTGTTAGCAACGTCGCTCTCCTTTCTCACCGAATGATGGCTGCTTGAGCGCCAAGGGGGACCCCCTGAGCATCGCGACTCAGAGGCTCTTACCGGACCTCGAGCCGCTCACCTCCTTGGCTTGACCACGGCATCGCGACCTGGCATACCAGCAACGGCTGAAGCCGCCTTGGGACCGCGACCTGTCGGTGCAGAGCACCAAGCCCTCACGAGGTCCGAAAGGAAGAAACTGAGCTAGAACGGGATGAGCATCCCGCATTGCCTCATAATAAGGATCATATCGACAAACGAAGCTACAAACATCTTACAAGCCCCCGCGGGGTACATTCTTGGCTCCTCGCAGGAACAAAAGACGCGAATCCTGAGGAGTCCTATCTACAGGGACCACGGCGGCAGGCGCTGTCATCAACAGTGGGCCACCCGGTCCGGAGCCAGCCCCATCCAGATCAGGGGCGGCGACGACCTGACGAGCTCGCCCTGCTCCGGGAGCGGCACAGGCTCGGGGGCTCGTAGCTGTCGCCGCTCGCCTCAAAGCGCCGCGAGGAGCTCGGCGGAGTCGCTGGATCCTCCGGCGCCTTCGTCTCCTGAGAAGCTGCCAAGGGAGTGGTCGGTCGGCCTCCGTCTCACCATAGCAGGGCCCCGACCGCCCCTCCCGGGGCAGCACTCCAGCCGGTGACCCTCCGCGTCGAAGAGCTTGAACGATATCACTGAAGCACCGTCGTACTCCAGGTGGATCGTGAGGGCGCCCCTCGTCCTGCAGACCCGGGCGACCTCGCCCCAGCCTCGAGTCATGAAGACCTCGCCCGGGGCAACTACTGCGACCTCTGCCCCGGTCGCGAGGGTGCCGCAGCCGGCGTGCTGCAGCCAGAGTCCCAGGGGCTCCCCCTGCCGGACGACGGAGGCGAAGAAAGAAGGAAGGCGAATCCAAGACTTAGGAGGCGCCGCGACGCGAAGCACGAACTCCCGACAGGAGCCCTCGCGTGGACTCCAGGGGGGAAGACGCACACCTTCGTGACCCGCCGGCGTCGTCGACGGCGCCGCTCGTAGCGCCCGGCGTCACCTCCTTCAGGGCCACCAATCTGTGCGTATAAGGGAATAGGAAACCCTGGTGGCGGCCGCACGCACCAGGGCACGGGCGCCTCCTCGCGCGCGCTCCTGCCCTGACACCAGAGAGCAAGCCTCTTCTTTGGGGGGAGCGGGTCAGGATCCTCTTGAGGATCCTTTCCCTTTTCTTCCCTGGAGAACCGGCGGATCGGAGCCATGGCAGCCAGACGAGACGAGGAAGAGGAGAAGCAGAAGGATAGACCGGAAGGGTGCGCGCCGTTCCGTACTTATAGCCGGCGGAGGCCAACCGTCGGCCTCCACGATCACTAGTCATCATGCCCAGCTCTGCATGCAGGGACCTGTCGAATCCGGGCGGTTACCAAGGCGTCATGGGGGAGAAGGCTCCCACGTCCAATCAACCGCCACGTGGCGCCCAAGGCCGCAGGCTGTTAGAGCCCACGACGCTTCGCACTTGCCCTTTCGCCTCTCTGCACGGCCAAGGTCGGGCGCGCCGTGGCCCCGGGGGCTACTGTCGGCGTTCTGGGAACGGGGTTCCCCAGACTTGCCTGCCTACGGCCTGCGGCATGGCTCAAAGGAGGCCCAGGACAGCCCATCTTCATCTACACAAGCTCAAGACCTCGCGAGGGGCTGAGATTCATGGGCGGACGACCAGGAGCTTCCTCCGGCACGGCCTCGTCAGGCTGGCTCACAAGGAGGCGGAGAGTTCAAGGCAGGGTACCTCGCGAGGTGCCCATGACGCAAGCCATGACGACCACGGGCGCCAGCCGCGCAGCGTCCTCCTTTCCTCTTTGGTGCAAAGGGAGCAAGCGCAGGCGAGAGCATCAAGCAAAGGCATCCGTTTCGGTGCAACAAGACCAAGACCAGCCCCAACGGCTGGAAGGAAGTCATCGTGGAGCCCAAGCAGGCGTCATCACCAGAGCCTTTGGCAGGCGAGGACCAACTTTAGTCAGGATAAGTGTACCCGCAGTTCCCCTTCAAAATGGCCAATTGTTGGCGCCCTTCCCGCTCAATATTTGGGAAGAGGCCCAGGGCCTTCGTCTATATAAGTAGAGCTAGCCACCATAGTAGAGCCTGTCCCCCCGGGCTGGCATTTTGGAATCCAGAGAGAGAGATAGAGACCCGATCCTCAAGCTAGAGCTACGGGACACCACTTAGCAGTTCATCGCTTCCACCAAGAATGACACTCATGAGGCTGTTCTTCCCTCAGATCTTATTCTTCATCAGCCCAGAGGCAATCCACCACACCACAAACTAGAGTAGGGTATTACAACACAACGGTGGCCCGAACTAGTATAAATCTCGTGTCTCTTGCGTTGTTCTTTCTTAGTAGTTTAGGTTCCTACGATTCGGCGAGGTACGAGACGGTGGAGGGTTGGATCTCCGCGCGCACCCTAGAGTTCGAACCTTAAGGGTCTGCCGGAACCCGAAATCCGACACATGGAAATGCCATAATAGGTAGGTATGGTGGCTGTTTTGAAGAAGATATAATTAGGCTTATGTGTGATACAGCGTATCATATCTTGGGGTTTGGATGCACCGACGAAGTTTGCACCACGTCTCGAGGTGAGAAAGGGAAATGCATGGTACTGAAGAGGCTAGCAAATTGCGAAATGGTAAGAGTGCATATAATCCATGGACTCGCATTAGTCATAAAGAACTCACATACTTATTGAAAATTTTTATTAGCCCTCGAAGAAAAGTACTAGTACACATGCCCCTAGGGGCATAGATTGGTAGGAAAAGACCATCGCTCGTCCCCGACTGCCACTCATAAGGAAGATAATCAATAATAAATCATACTCCAGTTTCATAGCATAACAAGAGACAATACGTGCATGTTTCGGGAATCACAAACCTTAAAACCAATATTCTTTCTAAAAAAGATCATGCTCTAACAAATATAAGTGAAGCAAAAGAGCATTCTACAAATAAGGGTTTTCTATGTGAAGAGAAACAGGCAATCTAGACTACAAATGATATAAGTGAAGCACATGAAGCATTCTATAAAGCCATACTCAAAAGATATAAGTGAAGTGCAATGAGCTTTCTATAAATCAACCAAGGACTATCTCATACCAGCGTGGTGCATTATTAAAAGAAAAATGAAAAAGCACACGATGCTCCAAGATTTACACATATCACGTGAACAAAAAGAAAACCGAAACATACTGATACTTGTTGAAGAAAGATAGGATTCCTTCTGGGGCATCCCCAAGCTTAGACGCTTGAGTCTCCTTGAATATTTACTTGGGGTGCCTTGGGAATCCCCAAGCTTGAACTCTTGCCTCCCCTCCTTTTCCTCATATCGGGACCTCCTCGATCTTCGAACACTTCATCCACACAAAACTTAAGATAAAACTCGTGAGATTCGTTAGTATAATAATCCAAATCACTACTTTAAGTAATGTTGCAAACCCATTCAAATTTTGTTTTGCATTATAGTAGTATTATAACTTATCCATGGCTTATACCACCGATACAATCCATAGTTCCATAAAAACAAGCAAAACAATGCATCAAAAACAGAATCTATCAAAAATACAGTCAGTAGCAATCTGAACATTGACCATACTTCCGTAACTCCGAAAATTCTGAAAAATTAGGACAAAATAAGAAATTTGCATAGCAGTACTGTGTAAAAATTTTAGAAATTTTTGACGTTCAAGTAGAAAATGAAAATTCACGCACTACATCCAAAGTTTCTATTTTTGCACCGCATATACCAACAAGTGATCTAATCATTCTAAAGGCAAATATTGGCACATTATTTTTATAATACAATGGATTTGTACAAGGGGATAGTTATTTTTTATGAAAGTTTCTATAATTTAAGATTTGCAAAGTTTCCATGGGCATGAACAAAGTTCAAGGAGCTCCCCCACTTCAATGGTGCTAGTCTTTCTTACTTTCACTTTTGTTTTTGAAAAGTTTGATCCCCTCTATATTTTTTATTTTAAAACTTTATAAAAGAACACAACAGAATAAAAAGACTCTCTAAAACTTATGGGTTGTCTCCCAGGCAGCGCTTTCTTTAAATCCATTAAGCTAGGCATAAAGTGCTCAAGTAATCGATCCACCCGGATCCCAAGGTATATCAAAGCCAATTTTAATTAGCAATAATTTATAGTTTAGTAGTGAGCACAAAGCAACATATATCATTCAACAATGAAGTCTAACTATCTTCCTATGCATCAGCATGTCATAAAAGAACAATTCATGCACATAAAGTAAAGGCCAATACATATTATAGAAAGTTTTTTGCAATTTATAGTATTGGAAACATAGAGAGGCGGAGATGTAGTTTCTCTCTCATAATAATTGCAACTAGGAGCAGCAAGAACATGTATATTATACTCATCAAAATCATCATGTGCAACGGTAAAAGGAAACCCATCAATGTAATCCTTAATAAGTACAAGCTTTTCCGATATAGTGTAGTTGTGAGAATTCAAAAAGATAATTGGACTATCATGTGTGGGTGCAATAGCAACAATTTCATTCTTAACATAAGGAACTATAGCAAGTTCATCTCCATAAGCATAATTCATACTGTCATCTTGGTCACAAGCATAGCAAGCATCAATTTTACCAAAAAGGGATATTTCAAACGAATCAACGGGATCATAGCTATCATCCTTCGGTAAGAACGAAGGCACATTAAACAATGTATGAGTTGGAGAGTTACTTTCATTAGAAGGTGGGCATGGGTAGCTAATCCGCTCTTCCTCCTTTTGTTCTTCGCTCTCCTCATCTTCTTTTTCATCCGATGAGCTCATAGTTTCATCAATTTCTTCCTCCATATTTCCTATAAAATATTATTCTCTTCTTGGACAGTGGAGGCTTTCTCAAGAAATACATCAATATCAGAATTGTATTTATAATTCTCATAGCAATATTTAAGTATTGCAAAAAATTACGTCTATAAACAACATCATCATAATCTTCGTACTTTTCAAACATAGATTCAATTTCATAAGCACCCTTAAAAGCAACAAATTATTTTATTCGTTCACATCATAGTAATCATATCTACCATTAGCATAAGAAGATAAGGTTTCATTATCGTTAAATTTGCATGAAAGGGAAAGGTGTGGAGCCTTCATCCTAGAGCAATAAGTATAATCATATCTCAAGCATAGATCCCTAGCATAACAATGCAACATATGAATTTGATCCCATAACAGTTTCCATTTTGAGTCAAGAGATAATCCCTAAAGTATTCACTTTGATCCAACGTGTCTCCCATTATCAAGTTGAATGGGGTTTTCTCAGGATTATCAAAGTAGTGTTTAATATTTTCCACATAACGAGCATCAAGGGTTTTAGGAGGTTCCCCATCTCCATGAGTAGCAAGTACAAATAATTTTTTTGGTATTTCGTATTCCATATCCATAATTAAAGATAGAGTACAACTTAGAACAGAAAATAAAAATTACCTAGTGATAAAGCAAACAAGCACACACGAGAACATTCACCCCACGCTATAGCTCCCCCGCAACGGCGCCAGAAAAAGGTCTTCATAACCCACAAGTATAGGGGATCATTTGTAGCCTTTTTCGAATAATAAGAGTGTTGAACCCAACGAGGAGCTAAAGGTAGAACAAATATTCCCTCAAGTTCTATCGACCACCGATACAACTCTATGCACACTTAACGTTTGCTTTATCTAGATCAAGAATAAAACTAGAAGTACTTTGCGAGAATAAAATTCCGGATAAATTGCAGGATAATAAAATTAGATAGCTTTTGTCACACAAGAAAGTCATTTGTCCCTAGGCGATCGATAAGTAACCAGTAATCATTATTGCAATTTTATATGAGGGAGACGCATGAGCTAACATACTTTCCGTACTTGGATCATATGCACTTATGGTTGGAACTCTAGCAAGCATCCGCAACTACCAAAGATTATTAAGGTAAAACCCAACCATAGCATTAAGTATCAAGTCCTCTTTACTCCCATACGCAACAACCCCCTTACTAGAGCATAAGCTTCCGTCACTCTAGCCACCCACCATAAGTGAATCATGAATGTATTGCAACACCCTACAGCGGGGATCCCTCACATTTGCGCGACATGGATGGCACCATAGGAAAACATCAAAATAAATATACAACTCAAACCAATCATGATCATCAATCAGCCCATAGGACAAAACAAATCTACTCAAACATCATAGGATAACCACATAGCATTGGATACTAATATATAGTGTTGAGCACCATGTTTAAGTAGAGAATTGCAGCAGGAATAGAGAGGTTAGACCACTGCATAGAGGGGGAGAAAGTCGGTGTTGATGGTAGCAAGGTTGTTGATGTAGATCATCGTCACGATCCTTGCCCCGACGGCACTCCGGCGCAACCGAGAGCGCGGGGGAGAGAGCCCCCCTCCTTCTTCTTCTTCTTCTTCTTCCTTGGCCTCCCCCCAAGATGGGAGGAGGGTTCCCCTTCTGGTCCATGGCCTCCAAGGCGGCGGAGGGGCAGGAACCCCTCCGCGATTGGATTTCCCTCTCTGTTCTCTTTTGTTTCACGTTCCCCAGATTTGGCATTTCACCGTTTCTTAAATATCCAGAGATCCGTAACTTCGATTGTGCTGAAATTTTAACACGATTTTTTTACCGAATATAAGCTTCCTTGCGCCCGAAGTAGAGCCCCAACCAACTTGTGGGGTGCCCACAAGGCACCACTGCGCGCCAGGAGGCCATACCCTGTTGTCCTATGGATTTCGTGAGCCTCCGTTTGCGTTGATTCCACCTCCGAAAAATCACATATATTCCAAAATAATTCTTCATAAATTTTTATCGTGTTTGGCCTTCCTTTGATATGGATATTCTGCAAAACAAAAAACATGCAACAAACAGGAACTGGCACTGGGCACTAGATCAATATGTTGGTCCCAAAAAATAATATAAAATGTTGCCAAAAGTTTATAAATTTTGTGTAATATCGGCGAACAATCAAAATTATAGATACGATGGAGACGTATCAACCACCTGCAACCATGCCACCCGAGCAGCCATGGCCGCCCGCTCGCACTCGAGCCACGTGATCCGTCCACGACCATCGTGCCTCCCCTCGCTGGGCCACAACCCTGCAGCTAGACCACGAAGAGAACAACCAAAGGACACGCCTTTGACCAGATCAGCGACCCAAGACCAGCACCCATTGTGCCGGCGACTGGCGGCTCGATCATATCAGAGCAAATGTTCCTCATTTTTTTTGACAAAGGGTGGAACTTATTACTCAAAATGAAGTATCAAGCGAATACAATCAAAATGAGCACACACTTGACCTCCGCATAGATAGGATGCACACAGCCAACACAAATCCACACACACACACACACACACACACACACACACACACACACACACACACACACACACACACACACACACACAAAGCCGGAAAATACCAAAGTCATATAAGGCGAAAGCTATGCCTAAGCAAGCACCCCCAAAATCTGAAGCGATCAAATCCGCTATCGACAACCTACAACTGTTCCCCCTACCAGCCTCCCCACCAGAACACCCTTGTTCAGCTCCACCATAGCCGCTGGCCTTGGTCCAAGGGCCGCATCCAGTCCTGAGTAACTCGGCTCGCGCCGAATCCCCCACATATGGAGACAAAGAGACCTCGCTGGCTGCCGAGCCGATCGGACTTCGAGGGAAGAGGGAGGGGAGGAGGGGTTCCGGCGGCGGCGCTAGGTTTTGCCTCCCGCGACGCTTCCGAGGAAGCCCCGTTAGTCTTAGGTCTTGCCTCATTGCTATGAATATCCAACGGTTCTTGTACTGTAGTATTCAATTAGTGGTTACTTCCTTACAACTTATTGCCACCAAATGTCACATGGTGATTGTAGTATAGTACTTCCTCCTCTTAGATTTATTAGCCCTCTTAGTGTTTTTGTTTAAACATTAACCATAAATTGGGCAATATTATTGGATTCATATTCATAATAAGTTTCCAATGAAAACACTTGGGACCTTTTTCATTATTGGATTCATATTCATATTCCCAAAAATTACATTATTGGATTCATATTCGTATTCATATTGATTTACTTTTTTTCTCGGACTTGTTACCTTTTGCAATGCCCATCCTAATTATGCAGCAGCCATAATGTCACTCATGCACTACTAGGAAAAGGCCTGCTAGTGGTGCACCTGTTTTGGCTACTAATGGCGCACTACAGGTGTGCCACTAGCATCACGCCATTAGAATTTTTTTACTAATGGTGCACCAGGCAGTGCGCCATTAGTATGCCTCCCAGGGGTCCATATTTACCCATGTGTTCTGGCTTACTAATGGCGCACTAGTTGATGATGCGCCACTAGTGTGCTTTTTGCAGTGCGCCACTAAAGTGCTGAGTGGTGCGCCACTAGTATGAATATTAGGGTTTTTTTTCTTTTCTGATATTTGCACAGGTTACAAAACATATTACTGCACAGAATATAGAGAGGACAACATATAAACAGCAGATTTATCGAATACAATAGAAGATTAGTCCCCGAAACAATTCATCATATTAGTCTCCGAATTTAAAATACCGAACAAAGTTAGAACATTACAAGTCTCGAGACCGCGAGTAGCGAGTTTGCCTTCACATTACAAGTCGATATCGATCATCTAAACTACCATCACATAGAAGAGAGTTGTGGTCATCACGATGAAACTGGTCTTCATCCTGTTCCTCCAACGCTCACTCCTCTCTCCCGCTAGATAGCGCGCGTATCTAACTTCCGCCTCCGCCCTAATGGTGTACCCTTCGTAACTGTTACCGCTGAAACGGTGAACCTGTCTCTGACACTCCTCCCAGTCGTCGTAGACTCCGGGAACCTTACCCTTGTACACGACATATGACGGCATCTCTATGCACTAGCCAAATAAAATGTTAGTAGCAATTCACAGACAATACATAAGCAATATATAAGTATGCAACAAAAGGATCGAAAGAGAAAAGCAACACATTAATAGCACGATTCATGGTCCTACTAATAAATAGCATCGATTACATATAAGTTGAATGACTGTCCAAAGCAAAGAGACATACAAGTTCATTAAAGTTTAATATTACAACATGAGCCAATCGACATTTCAGAACTACATAGCATCACTACTTTCAACTCGACTCAGGGACCGGAGCGTGGATGAAGACGCCATCTTTTCTGATGGTCATGAAATCGCGGGTGTTGTCAGCCTGCATTTGTAGCGTTGTTTCTATCTCACTATTGGACGGTTGATATCTGAGGTAGAACTGCCCCGAGGTACGAAAGACATCTTGATGGATGATTTCCGCAAACTCCGACTGTATGCGAAAGAATTCTTGTCTGATGTCCGCATCCTGGATTGCCGACAAGCGTGCGGCCCAATCTTTGAGATTATTTGGTAGCAGAAGGTGATTATGGTACCGTCCGATTTCCCGCATGTGATGGAGGGCGTAGTAGGCATCCTTCTGACCGCCAAGCGGCTGCTTGACGCAGGGGAACGTCGTATTGTGGGTGAATATGTGCTTGCTGTACCTATGAACTAGCCTGCTGAAGGCCTCCAGATCTGGCGTAGTCGGGGAGAACATCATCAAGAACTTTCTTGATATTTGTGTAGTCTTTCTTCGACTGACGGTCCGAGTCGAAATACGTGGCCATGGAATATTTCGGGCTTAAGAGGATGAGTGTGCAATGTGTGTCACTGCACAAAACACGGAATGTTAGAAAAAAAAAGAATGATCGAAATCTAAGAAATCATATGTTACGGGGCGGTGAGGGGATGACTTACTCAGGAAAGTAAGGCACGAGGAAGTTATCCTTATCTGGGTTTGCCAGAATGACGCCTTCGAGGTATGAACTCGTGACTTGCCGGTCCCCAACGATGCCCAAGATCTTGGCACGCATGTAGAAGGGGTCGACTATCACGATGTCCGGGGTCTTGTCTCTAATGATCCGCATCTCCATACTCGGCGAAAATAGCCGAACGAAGGTGTAGTGCAGCGGATGAAGGTTAAACATAGCGAAGATGTCATCAAACCGCAGGACGACCGTACCCCCGATGGTGTTATCCACAAAGCCCTTGTCCTCTGGCACCTTGGCCATGAAAACCGGGTATGCCACATCATTCTCAGAGAGACGCCACTTCTCCAAAGAAAGAATACTGTCATGCAGAATCCGCATAGCACCGATTGCAGCATTGAGCAGATTAGTCGGTAGCATCGGCCTACCCGCTACATACACCCTCCTCAAGATATCCTTAGGTGACGGTGGACCATCCTGAGCACAGATCGTACTCCGTGCCGGCTGGCTCGCACCCTTGTTACTCTTTATTTTCCGTTCCTTCTTCTTCTGCTGTAATGGGATCGAGTTCTACTCACAGACCGCCTTCTTGAGTGTGTTGGGGCTGATAATATTTTGCACCTCGGCTATCTGAGACTCGGTGAAGGCGGCAGCTGGAGGCGTCTCCTGAGAACTAAATGCTAGACGACGCCTGTTGCAATTGGGTTTCTCCGCGGTACCAGCTAGATCGCGGTCGTCTTTTTCAGGGTTGGGTTCTCGAGAAGGAGGCCCGAAGAATTCGTCACCGTACCCATGTTCAGCAAAGTACTTATCGACGTTGGTAAATGTACCATCGTTGTTGTCGTCGTCATCCGGATCCTGTGCCATATGCATGTTCGGATCCTATGCCATAGGGATGTCCGGCATGTCCGGTAGCGTTGTGGCGGTCTTGCCATGGCTTGGCGCCGACACGATTGGCGGTGTTGTCTGTGGGGTGGTATCCCCCGCCCCCAAACGAATCTGGCTCTTCGACCAAAGCAGGGGCCAGCTTACGTAGGCGCTGAGGGTCATCACATTATCTTCGTCGGCCCCAGCGGGTCGAATCGGAGGTAACAACTCGTCGCATCCTGGCAGCACCCGAACCAGTTCAACCCTATACACGGTGGGTGGCATCGGATTACCGTGGATCACGGGGTTGCCCGGTTGAACGATCCTGCTCTTGGCGACATCGATCAACTCGCCGCCCATGAAGTGCAGGAGAGTGCATGGAACGTCGGCGGCGCCCTGCGAAAACATGTAGGGCGTCAGGGAGGCCCAGTCAAAGGCAAGGAGATGAAGTCATCGGCCGAGAGGCATAGTTACCGTGATGGCGTCGAGCTTGGCTAATGTCGAGGCACCACCAACGGTGGGCATGCAACTGACAGAGGGGCAGCTTGCTACCGAGGTGCCGGCCGGCGTACACCCGGGTGCATTAAGTTCCAATGCCCGTGCCGGCGTCGGAGACACCAATACGACTTGCACCAGAGACACCAATGGCGCCACCTGCGCGTTGTGCGAGTTGCCGGTCGTGAAGCTGGGAACCGGGGGCGGCCCCTGTTGGCCGCCCGCAATCCACGCCTGCAGCCCCTCAATCAAGGTAGGCACAATGGTGGTGAGCGTCGTTCGCAGTTGTTGTTGCACTCGCTCTTGGAAAGTCTCCGGAATCCGCTCCACTCGTGCCTTGAATTCTTGAACCTCGCGCGACTGGCTTTCCGAGCTGGTCTTTCTCTCCTTTCGCCCACCAGCGTTATAGTATGACGACCATTTTGTGGACAAGCCTTTGCCGGTCACACGACCAGCTGACGACGGCTTACTGAGCTTATCCTTGTTTTTCGTTACGTTCAACGCCCTATTTAGAGTGCTGCCCCAAGGGGAGCTCTGAGACGACCCCGCGCTACTGCTTTCAGTCTCCCGCGGAAGGAATGTGAACCATTTAGAAATTTGGCTTCATTAATTAGAATGCAACCATATGGAGCTAATTACGCGGGGGTGTATTCCTTACTAGAACACGCTCAAGCGCCCTGGTCTTCGGATCCGTGGTAAGCTCCTTTGTTACCGGGTCCTCCTTGTACCAGGCCCTCACATAGTTCCTGGTCTGCTTGTCACGATATTTCTCGAAGCAGGGCTGTAGGCCTTGCTCGGCACGCTCCGCGTCCTCCTTGTCCCATATAGGCTCCGCCACTCGGTAATCGCCGGGACCGAGTTGATGGACCCCTAAGTTCAACTCCCGCATTTCTTTCCCCCACTGACTTGATTCCACGGTTGTGCTGCTCTCGCAGTTGATCTTGAACTCCTTTTAGTCATCTTTGCTGATCGAAGGATGCCTTGATCTTCTCATAACTATCACCTTTGTCAATCATTCTCTTCACCACGCTTCTCCAAGTAGACAGGGCCGTGCTCATCCTCGTGAGGGCGACACTGTTCACTTTATTCCCTGAGAGGCGTGTGTTTGCAAAGTCAGCGGGGAACTTGTATCGTTCGTGCAGCTTCGTGAAGAGGAGGCTACGCAAATTCCCTCGGTCCTTATGCCTTAGGTTTTCGGTGTTGATCGAGACGGTGCTCCGGAGAATGCACCCGAGATGAACTGAGTACCCCTTGACTAATTCTTTGGGCGTCGTTGGATGCCCGCCGGAGTTCACTTCAAGAAATTCCTCCTTGACGGTGCCGAGCACGCTCGGGCACCGTCCTTCCGCTGCCTCTTCGGTTGGCTGCCATCTGACGCGCGCTGCCATCATCGCGATGGCATCCTTGGCGGCACCATCGGTGGTGTCATCCCCGACGCCACTAGGGGTTGTGTAGTCAGGATCGGCGCCTTCCGGCGCCCTCATAGCGGTGAGGTTCTTCCTCCATCTCCGGGACAGCTCCTGAATTGCTTGCCGAACCGCCGCCTCATCGCTAGGGGCCATGTTTCGCTTCTAAATAGGAAAAAGTTTGGTCAAAAGTTGGTTATTGTCAAGGAACAAGATCATGGTCTCATCATTTAGGGTTTGTCGACATCGAGGCATCCTAAAAGCTAAGCTTTTATCAGGGTTTGTCGACGCCAAGGCACCCTAAAAGCCTAAGCTTTCATCATTTAGGTTTTTATCGACACCGAGGCACCCTAAAAGCCAAGGTTTTATAATTTATGGTTTGTCGACACCGAGGCATCCTAAAAGCTAAGCTGGGAAGGAGAATTCTAAGTTGGGCCTAATCACTTGGCTCTATTGCCACCTATGGTTTAATGCAGCAAGAATAAAGGGGCAGTTGATCCTACTTAATTAAGTACTAAGATACCCCGGCCCATGCATTAGTCGCAAGTACCCCATATGTCCTATTTTTAGCAAAGTCATGCTAAAATTCACGAAAAATTTCAGCATGACCTTTGCTGAAAATAGGACATATGGAGTACCCGAATTTGCCGGAACGGAAGTTAATCAACATTCTAGCAAACTCACGGGCCTCTCGGGGTACCTGCAAAATCATCACGACACTATGGTCGGAGACATGACCTTTGCTGAAAATTGTTTTCTGTAAAAGATGATCATCATCTTTACAAGTCTTTCTCAATGTGATCAATTGATGGATCAACACGTAAAACATGTCCAATAAGTATGATTTATAGAGTCAACAGCCGTATGAATATATATAAATTTTTTCTTCATCAGCCAGGCCCATGCAAGTAAAAGCATCCAGCAACTATTTCTGCTACTCTGTAACTAACTACACTCTCTATTTATAGAGTCATTTCAGATGAGATCAGATTGAGCTCCAGCTGCAGTTGCAGCTGAGGGATCCATGAGCCATCATGCCAGCCAGCCAGGAAATAAACTTTACTTTCCAAAGGAAATAAAAATACAATGCATACATACATACTAAAGTAGGTAGATAGATAGATAGATAGATGAGCATGTTCAGTTTACAAGAATGAATATAAACAAGCAAAGAATGCATGCATGCATATCAAAAGTTGGCATCTCGCATCGCTATCGCTTGCCTCTGCCGCTATTGAATATTTATAATTGACGGAAATTGTTCCTTTAATTACAAGTAAATGAAACGTTTCCATTAATTAAAACTAAATTGTTCCTTCATGATATTCTCTCTTCATCTACCCTCGAGTATTTCTAACTTGAAAATCTCGGTGAATCGCCTCGATGAAGTACCGTAGTACAAGCTCTCTTCTTTTCTTACATTTGCTTGTTCTGCCTTTTTCTCGTTAACTCGATTAAACATGCAAAGGAGTAGTGTATTGCAAAGGCATGCAAGGGAGTAGAGCAGAGAATTTACAAAGAACTACAAGATCCTCGAGTAAATTGCAGATCTTGCAAGTTTCATGAGACCGTAGAATATCTTCTCTCTTTTTCTCTTCTCTCTTCTCTTTCTCTTTTGCCCTACAGTAGTGCCCTCCAACATTAGTTCTTGCTTGCAGTAGTTTTAGGGAGTACTGCAATTTTGCCAGTTTAAAGCAAAACGTTCCAGTTAATGCAAGTACTCCTCTTTCTCTCTACTTTCTCGCTTCTCTTCTTCAGTTAATTAACTGAATTTTACTGATGTTGTTGTTAACTGAACTTTACTGATGTTGTTGTTGACTTGTTGTTAATGAACAGTTGCTTATAGGCCTCTACTGATCAGCACATAAAAGGTCAGGGGAGAGTGCACAGCCAAAAAATCAAGAATGAGATCTAGGATTCAGAGTACAGATCTTTAGAGAGATAAATTTTCTTTCATAGCAAAAGCCATCTGAACCAAGTCTAATGCCCACTAAAAAACACTATGTTTAATGCATGCATCTCCAAGTGAAACTTATATGAAGATAAACAAAGCAACATGATGATAGAAATCTGGAGATGGCACTAATTGATCTACTGGGTGTCATCTGTAGTTAGTAGGTAAATAAGCACACCCATGTGAACTTGAGGTCCTAGATAGTTTGTACAAATTATCATATCACCAGACTGCCCCTTTAAACCAAAGCTGAAATACATACTGCCAATCCATGCGGTTGTACCACTGACATATCATGTGGAATTTAGATGGGCAGAAGAACATCAAATAGGTGCTTGCAATGGGTGGGGTGGGGAGGGTCTCACTAGATGAGGAGTTCCTGCTGGAGGAGGGGATACCACCAGATGAGGGGAGTTCCTGCTGGCCTCAGCTCTTCTATCCGGCCAGAAGGAGTCGTCGTTGCTGCCGACGGACCATGTTGTGCTGCGAGAGGGGAGGGATGAACGGGTTAGGAATCTAGATCGAGCTGGGGAGGGGAGGGGCGGCGGGGTTGGTGGTGGTAGATGATGCGGGTGCGGAGGGGGGGGCGGGGGCGGAGTGGAGGTCGACCTACCACTGGCCTGCCGCCTCCGGCGTGAGGAACGGCCGGAGGGGGGTGTCGTCTAGGAGGGCGGTGAAGAGGGGGGCGTCGGTGTCTCGCCTGGATGCTCTGCACGATGGGGGAGGGGGAGGCGTCCGGAGGCAGAGGGAGAGCAACAACTTCCGGCGGTGATGGGAAGGCGAGGGAGCGGCGACCAGGGAGATGTCTGGCGGAGACGCGTCGGGGTGGGGTCGGAGGGGGAGGAAGGGGAGGATGGGGAGAGGGAGGCGGCGGGGGCGCGTGGGCGGCTGCGGCGCAGTGGGTCGGGACAGCGGTGGCGGCGGAGCAGTGGGTCGGCATGAGGGGGTGGGGGGGCTGAGAGATGTGATCGATTGGGGGAAGAAAGGGGATTGAGGATTTTAGTGGGGGGAGGCCTAGCAATGGCGCACCCCCTAGCGGTGCGCCATTAGAAAAAAAATTGGATAGCAATGGCGCATCCCCTAGAGGTGCGCCATTAGTAAATTTTTTTGATAGCAATGGTGCACCCCCTAGCGGTGCGCCATTAGTATATTTTTTCAGGATTTTTTTGCCTAGCGGAGGGCCGACAGCGGCTTCTTGAACCCTAGATCTCACTCGGGTGGGAGGGAGGGTGGGTGGTCGCTCGGCCGTTCCGTTCGGGAAACCGAGCGAGGAGACAGGGAAGGTGGGAGTCGCCATGGCGGTGGAGCGGGAGGTGCGGGGGTCGTTGGCGGTGGAGCGGGGAGGTGCAGGGGTCATCGGCGGCAGTGGAGCGGGAGGGTGCGGGGGTCAAGGCGGCGGTGGAGCGGGGGAGGGTGCGGGGGGTCGTCCGTGGCGGTGGAGCGGGGGAGGGTGCGGGGGGTGCTCGGCGGCGAGGGGGATCTAGTGAGGGGGGATAGCGATCGAGATGGAGGGGGATCAAGATCGAGTGTCCTCATGAATATTCAATATTTTTTCATATTGAATATGAAAAAATATCATCACATTTTAAAAAATATTCATGAATTCAAAAAGTGCCCATGAAATTTAAAAATATTCCTGAGTTCAAAAAATATTAACAAATTCAATACTTTTTGTGAATTAGAAATTGAATACCATAATAAACATAAATAAATATTCATGAGGACACTAGAACAGAAGAAATATCATTTCAATATGTCGAAATACAATCGAGAAATGAAGGCTACAATTTAAATACAATCGATCTTAGCTAGCTATCTGTTCACATTCTTCTTGCCCTTATTTTTCGTAAATGGAGTTCTTCTCTTGAACGGATGTCCTTTAGGTAGGGTGGTCCTACTTCTTCTTGTAGTGTATGATGGTACTTCATCGTCGTTGTCATGTTCCATCTTGGGGTCGCCGTACTTGTCGAAGTCTTGCTCATTGGCGACTCCATCCATTCCGATGATCTTCCTTTTGCCTCTCCTCACGACAACACGACTGGGCTTTGACGGGTGGGTAATGAGGAAGCATTGGTCCACTTGGGAAGCCAGTACCCATGGCTCATTTTTCACGTGACGTTTGTGCCCGCGGTCTTGGATTTGGCTTCGGGTATAACCATGGTGGTGAAATACCGATCTTCTTTTATGACGCTCTTGGCCCATCTGACACGGAACATCGGGACCTTCTCTCCAACAGAGCTCAGCTCCCAGATCTCCTCGATCCTTCAGTAGTATCTGTCCTTGTCGCTACCGTGTAGGATTCCATCGTTACCCGGAGTTCTGCTAACCATCGCTCTTCATGTCCTTTCCTCGTGTAGAATGTGTAGTCATGATATCGTGACGCCTCATACGCCATCAGGTTGTGCTCGGCGCCTGTGATAAGGCGAATATGAGTTGTTCTTCCGCGAAGAATCCTCATGTAAAGGGTACGACGAAGCTTCTGCTTGAACCAACGCGTGAAACATGAGTTCTGCTCTTTGATTATATCTCCGTCCGTCCTCTCGCTGGCCTCGGTCATTGTAACGCCTTCTCAATAAAGGTTTTGTGCTCTACCACCCAAGGATCGACCACGCCTATGTGTTTTAGCGCGACTAGGTTTGCTCTTTCAAAGTCGGCGAGTCGACCCTCGAAGTCGACATGCATTTCGAGGCGACCCTCATGGTGACCCCATCTAGCGAGCCCGCCGAGGTGCTGCTGACGGGCAGACCAACGGGTTCTTGATGCCTAGATAATTCGCAGCAGAGGAGATGCACTCTTCGGTCAGAAAGCCCCTAGCTATGCTTCCTCTCGACGTGACATGTTGCGAACGTATCCTTTGATGACACCATTCATCCTTTCGAACGACATCATGCTGTGAAGGAACGCCGCCCGAAGTTGATGATATCCTCCACGATATGGACCAGCAGATGCACCATAACGTCGAAGAATGCGGGCGGGAAGTACATCTCAAGCTCGCATAGTATCACCCCGATCTCTTCCTGTAGCCTTCTGAGTTGCCTCACGCCAACCGACTTTCGAGAGATGACGTCGAAAAAGTTGCATAGGCCAAATAGCATTTCACGGACATGCGCATCCATCATCCCACGGATTGCAACTGGAAGTATCTGCATCATCAGCACGTGATAGTCGTGAGACTTCATCCCGCTGAACTTCTGCTTCGCTGAGTCTAGGTATCTGCTTATCTTCCCCGCGTAATCGTAAGGAAGTTTTACTCCTACGAGGCAGGTGAAAAACTGATCGATCTCCTCCTAACTTAGAGTGAAGCACGCGGGAGGGAAGTCATTTCCAGTCTTCTTGGCCTTTTTGCCTTTGCGATGACTTTCCGTGTCCTGCTTCGCCTCATCATCATCATCATTAGCGTGAAGCTCCTCCCTGATGCCCATTGATTTCAAATCTGCCCTTGCTTTTGGCCCATCTTTGGTCCTCTCTGGCATGTTGAGCAGGGTACCAAGCAGACTCTCCCACAAGTTCTTCGTGATATGCATGACATCAAGGCTGTGAGGCACACGGTGGATCTTCCAGTACGACAAGTCCTAGAAAACAGACCTCGTTTTCCATACCTTCAGCAGCGGCTCTAGCGCCTTTCGCTTCTTTCCCGGCTCTGGCGCCTTTTGCTTCTTTCCCGACAGTGGGCAATCTTTCCAATTTTTCAACAACTCATCTATTTCCTCGCCGCTCCTCGTACGCGGGCGTCTTCGGGGTTCGGTTTCACCATCGAACAGATCCTTGTGTTTTCTCCATGGGTCATCATCGCGAAGCCACCTTCGATGTCCCATGAACACCATTCTCGAAGACCCAGGATCTCTTTCTAGCTGGCAATACATTGTGTCATCCATGCACCTGACGCATCCAGAAAATCTGTGGACCACCTGCCCCGCGACATATCCGTAACCGAGATAGTCCTGCACCGTCGTGAGTAGTGCGGCTCTCATAAGGAAATATTATTTCTCTACGGCATCCCACGACACGGGCGGCGTTTTCCACAGCGTGTCTAGCTCCTCTTCAGCAGCCCCGATACAGATTGATGTCGCTCCTTGGTTGTTTCGCCCTTCAATTAGCATACTCATGTGAATGTACTTCCTCTTCATGCACAACCAGGGGAAGGTTGTACATCCATACAAACACAGGCCAAAAGCTGTGTGCTTCTCTGGCTGCCAAACGGATTGACTCCATCGGTGCTCGCGCCCAAAGACGATGTTCCTTGGATCGCTCCTAAATTCTGGATGTTCAAGTTCAACGCTACACCGGCTCCCATCCTTAGGGTGACTCGCATCTTGTCTTTTTATTTATCTCCGGATCATTTGCGCCATCTTCGCTTCTTCTCCTCCCTATCCGCGTGCTAACGCAGGAGCTTTGCTACCTTAGGGTCCGCGAAATACCGCTACAGACGAGGAGTGATCGGAAAGTACCACACCACTTTTCGAGGAGCTTTCTTCCTCTTCTTGTATCGAGTGATGCCGCACGCCGCACACCAGATAAATGATGCAATTGTTCATGCACACATGGTATTTCACGTGCGGTAAATCCAGAGGACACACGATTTTCTTCGCATCCTCGAAACTGGTCGGGCACTTGTTCCCTTGGGAAGATGTTCGTGCGAATGACATGTTCTCGCCGGCTACGCGCCGGTCATTTTGTGTTTTACCTTCATCTCCGTGAGCCATGAGCGCTACTTTCAGCAGATATCATCGGGCCTGCATCCTTCATACAATGGAGTAACCGCGTCTATCTCCGGCTTGATCCAGCTTGGCTTTCTCTCGGCGGCAGCTCTTGCGTATCCGTGCCGCTTGAGAAGCAGCTCTTGAATATGAGGGTCCTGCACCCCGCCCATCGATGGTCCATCATCGCTCCGCTCCGATCTTCATCTTCATGATCATGCCCTTCGCCTTGATCTTCCTCATCATCATGTCCGCATCTTCTACATGATGATCGTACAGCATCACCGCCGTGATCATGTCCCGAGATTCTTCGTCTTCTCGCCCGCCCTCGCCGGGTGGTTGTCTTGCTGCCCTTCCTCATTTCTCGCCCGGCCCCCATGGACGACTTCATAGTCATCTTCATCACCTTGCCACCGATAGCCATCCATGAAACCACGCAAGAGCAGGTGGTCCCGCACCTGCCTGGAATCCGGGTCCGCAATAAGGCTCTTCAGCTTGCATCTTCGACACGGACATCTTATCTCCATCTCATTCTTTTGAAGCATCTCGGCCTTCGCGGAGCTCAAAAACCTATTCACGATGCCTTCGGTCATCTGCGAACTATGGTCGCCTGCGGGGTAGAGCAAAACGATATTTTAGAACCAAGAAAGAAATTGGCATGACTTTTCCTAAAAATAGGACCATAAAGAATGCATAGTGCCAAAATTCTCGCCAAAACGGAAATGAATCAACATTCCGGCAAAATATAGGCAACTATCGCGTTTCAAATACTGGTACCTGCAAACACAAACATATATGCAACACCACAAACATACATAGATCTAGCTAGGCCATAAAAAGTGCATGTGCACGTTGTTGGAGGGAAAAAAGTAGATCTACAACATAAAGAAAGCTTTCCCCTTACTTACCTATCAAAAAAAGGTAATTTAACCACTTAATTTGGATGAATCTATGGTGCAAATGAGGTGAGGAGGAGGAGGCAGCCGAGACAAGCTTGGAGGAGGAGGTGGAGAGAATGAAGTGCGGAAAGTGAGTGTGTAGGTGGCTGTCAAAAATATCTAGCTGGTCCCAGGTTACTAATGGCGCACCACCTACAAATGCGCCATTAGTAACCCTGGTTACTAATGGCGCACCAGCTGGTGATGCGCCATTAGTAGTTTTGCAAAAAAAAGATAGTAGTGGCGCACGTGGTGAGTGGTGCACCATTAGTATTTTTGGAAAAAAATATGTTAGTAGTGGCGCACCATGGGTGTGGTGCGCCATTAGTGTCTATCACACTAATGGCGCACCAACACATGGTGCTCCACTGCTATATAGTAGTGGCGCATCACATGTCTGGTGCGCTATTAGTGTCCATATTATCTATAGCCCTTTTCCTAGTAGTGTGCTGATTTGTATCCACTCGTTGCTTCATTTTGAGTTAGTACAAACGCCCTTTATCAAGGAAAAAGAGTTATCCTGTCGTTGCCCATAAAAGAATCCACACTAGGATAAGCAATATGTACCATGAAATGGGATGCCTAGTTTCCTTGTGGTGGAACCAACCCACCAGAGTTCAAGCCCTAGACTTAGTACTTGTGGTCGTATTTTCCTGAATTTATTTCAGGCCTTTCGGCGATGTGCGTTCAGTGGTAGGAGACGTTCTCGTCGACTACGAAGACATCCATGATGACTTTGTTAATCTCAATATGTTGTGCCAGCTCAGTATCGCATGGGTGCTCATAAAGGTTGGATGTGCGTGCGTGCATTCATAGGGTTAAGTGTATGTGTGTGTATGCGAGAGTCTACAATTATACCGTGTTATAAAAAGGACGTCATTAAATAGAATTAGTGACTGGATCACAACCCAAGATTTTTTATTTAAAAACACCTCATATATTAATAAACTTCAAATGTTCGTACAATCATTCATTACAGCATACGCCACGCAGAGCGAAACACTATAGAAAAATAAACCATCTGAGCGTCTGTCCTATTGTCAAAACTAAACTTAGAAATCTCATGAGCCGCCTTGTTTGCCCACCAACTGATCTTCAAGATCATGAAATTCCATGTAAGCTTCAACAAATGGGGACCTGTCTAGAATTTTGTTTGCAAGATAGGAGATCATAAGTCAAGATTTTTACATATTAAACAAATCGTTTCTTATACTATCTGCAAAATCTTTCAGAACTATCAGCCAGCGTGATTAGATCATCGGATGAACCAAAATTATTCATAATCATTCATAGTCAGTTTCAAATGTCATTTTATGCTTAATTGAGTAGAATAATGCTTCATGTTGGAAGAAACCTGCGTTTACATTCGCTTAGGCTTTTCTCGCAGGATCTTCCTTTAGCGCGTTGATTTAGACAATCATGCATGGTGCAAAAATTAGGTATCTGCATGCAAGTCTGGCAGTGACAGCATGTTGGATTAAAAAAAACAATCTGCATGTCGTGCATTAGTGTTATATCGATGACCACCTTAGGCCACTTATTTAGTCGATGATTGCATGATAAAAGAAATCTGCATTGCGCGTACATTTCTTAGTTTTCTACGGAATTAGCCGGCAAACCAATCTTGTATTTTGTCAGATATTTTTTTGTTGGTACATAAAGACACGTCATCACAGTGTTAGCACTAGCTCATCCATTGGTCATAATCACAGCGAATCAAGAGAAATGCACGAAACACGACATCGTAATTCCAAGACAGCAATTGAGCAAGGTCAATGCATATTCACCTTTTTTTTGAAAAGGGGGAAAACCCCGGCCTCTGCATCAGTACGATGCATACGACCCTCTTATTAACAAAAAAAAATAGTGCCAACATGGTTCCAAAGGTCCTCATAAGTCTTAAAAAAGCAGAAAAAGCTCACACAGAGCCAAAAGAGGCTAGAAACATCAACTAGCCACATCAAGATGCCACAACCGGCTGGGTAAACTAGATAGGAATACTAAATGCCTATCCTATTACATGACCGCCATCCAAACCGTTGAAGATATCCCGAGCTACCATCTCCCAAATGACACTCCCGAAGAACCAAATGCTCGCTGGCCTCCGTCTGGGGTGAGTAGCGACCACGAACGGATCAGTGCCGTAGTCCGGAATAAAACCTGCAAAAATGTATACATGATATTCTGTTAAAGACCAAATCGCTTCGCAAGTCCAGATAGTCCATAGCAAAGCACAAACCCCAACCCGAATATGTCTCGCTAAGTTAGGCTCAATCCCATTAAGCCATGTCCCAAATAACACATTAATGAATTCGGGGTTTGATATCGAAGTAATGTGGACCGTCTGCCAAAGTACCTTGGCCAACGGGCAATCAAAAAAGAGGTGTTTAATAGTCTCATCCCGATCGCAGAAACTACACCTAGTAGGTCCTGTCCAATTACGCTTCATCAAGTTATCCTTAGTTAAAATTACTTGTTTATGGACAAACCACATAAACACTTTTATTTTCAAAGGAACTTTGACATCCCAAACATGTTTGGACGTAGGAATGGAGTTCGAATTAATAACATCAATATACATTGATTTAACCGTGAATGCTCCAGACTTAGTCAACTTCCAGCAGAATTCATCGGGTTGTTGAGAAAGCTGGACGCCCATCGCCTCCTAACTAGACGGAGCTATTCTTCCCAACGATTGCCCGCTAGCACTCGCCTGAACTGAATATTAAGGAGGGTAGATTGAAGACCGAAGCAACGAGCACCTCCTTCGTTGAACAATGCGGTACAAAGAGGGATATTGATGGCCAAGGGTGTGTCACCGAGCCAAGTATCCTCCCGTAAATGTGTACTCGTGTCGTTTCCAACAACAAACTTTGTCCTATTAAACAATGCCTGCTGACCTTCATGAGACCCTTCCGAATGGCGAGTCGGTAGGCCTTACAGAGACCTGTGACAAAGTTTTTGATCGGAGGTACTTGCCGCCAAGGATCTGTGCCCACATAGCATCGCCTCCGATTTAAAGCTTCCACAACCACTTGCTAAGAAGGCATTATTCTTAATTTCGAGATTCTCAATACCTAGACCCCTTGGTCTTTCGGTCTCAGATGATATCCCACTTAGCAAGCCTATATTTTCTTTTAAGCTCATCACCTTGCCGTAAGAACCGCGATCTATAGAAGTCCGCCTCTTCCTAACACCAACTGGTACCTCAAAGAACGAAAGAAGAAACATCGGCATACTCGTGAGTACCGAATTAATTAGGATTAATCGGCATCCATATGACATGAGGGCTTGCCCTTCCAAAGAGCTCATTTTCTTCTCAAATCGGTCCTCGATGCACTTCCATTCTCTGCTTGTTAGCCTACGATGGTGAATAGGAATCCCCAAGTATGAGAATGGTAGCTCTCCCAACTCACATCCAAACAATTGCCTATAAGCATCCTGCTCATCTTTGGCCCTACCAAAATGTAATAGCTCGCTCTTATGAAAGTTTATCTTTAACCCGGTCAATTGTTCAAATAGGCATAACACCAGCTTCATATTTCTTGCCTTAGCCAAGTCATGCTCCATAAAGATGATTGTATCATCAGCAGATTGTAGGATAGAGACACCTCCATCAACAAGATGAGGCACCAATCCACCTACTTGACCATTTTCCTTAGCCCTTCCTATCAAAGCTGCCAACATATCTACCACAATGTTAAACAAGATAGGGGACATCGGGTCTCCTTGTCGTAGGCCTTTATGTGTCCGGAAATAGTGACCTATGTCATCATTAACTCTAATTCCCACACTACCTTTTTGCGTAAATGATTGAACTGTCTCGCGCCAAAGCTTCATCAAAACCTTTCATACGCAGAGATTGTTGGAGAAATGGCCACTTGACCTTATCATACGCTTTCTCGAATCCACTTTAAAAATCACTCCATCTAATTTTTGGAGTGGATTTCATGGAGCGTTCATGCAGACTACCACCCCTTCTAGGATATTTCGTCTAGCATGAACGCGTTTGGGATCGTTGCACCACGTAATCGCAATCTGTGTGAGCCTGTTGGTCCCGAAGCACCATAAATTCAGCTTTTTGTGTGTGTGTGTGTGTGTGTGTGTGTGTGTGTAGACGCATGTTTAGTTTGTAACCTGCTAAAGTCCTAAATTATGATATGTTTCTTCACGCCAGATAAGTCTTGATGCAATCCAGTCAGCTGGATACATCACAATTAATAATAACTCAAGGTACCGCAAGAAAAACCAAGTGGTCAGACAAAAATTGCAATGAAAGGTGCCTCAAGAAAAAAAAAAGAAGTGATGAAACAATCCAAACTGACAGCAACCAGGTTGAGAATTGAATATAAATATTCATTTATTCATGATAGTATATATGTTTTGTTACATATATATGAAACTGGTATGCCTTTCTGACATATTCTCGAACAGAAAAAAAAAGATACAAATCAAGGCAGTACGATTGAAGAGCATGATGCGCTTTTCATGGTTACATGTATATGTTTTGTTTAACCTAAGTAGCTAATCTTTGTGGCTACAGCTAGCTAGCCAATATGTTGGACGGCATATTCACCATTAATATAGATCGATATGTGTGAAACGTAGAGAAAATATATTCACTTGATTAGAGGATCGACGAGCTAGTGATGGCCGACGCCGGGCTCGGAATGGACCCCTGAACGACCTGGCTAGCACGCCTACGCTTGGCACCGGTGATCTCCATGCTGCCGGCAAACATAACAGGCATTGGCGGTGGTGGCGCCATGAACACTTGAAGCAAATCTGGAGATGACGAGTATGGAGGTGGACCGATCGGATTCTCGGCGAGCATCTGTGGTTGATCATTTGGCATCATCCTAGCCTGCACAACAGAGTGCGGCAATGCCAACACAAACAAGGAAAGTATCATAATGGCACGCGAGGAAGCCATGTCAATAAAATGGATCGAGCTAAGTCCGAAGAGTCTAATGTGAGTGTATATCTGTATGAAATTCTTTGTGTAAGAGGAACTGAATGGGTTTGTCTAGTGTGTGCAAATATGCGATGAGGTGAATGTGAGCAGCCTGGGCATGTATTTATAGGCACAAAGTTCCTTTGTAGCTTGTCCACATGGAACCTCTTATCTTCAGACCTTCAACATTGCTTTGAGATCCGTACTCTTCAACTAACTTGCAACAAGCAGATTTCTCTTTTTTGTTTCTCTCAAATGAAAGAACATATGGACTTCAAACTTTCCAGATCAAACAAACTTTACAACTTCAATGTGTGAAAAAACTTTCAGATTTTTTGGACCAACATAAATATATAAAATGTGAATTTTTTGGATTAAAAAAAATAAATTTTAGCATTTTAAATGCATGAAAAAATCTGGAAGTTTTTTCCCACGTAGTAATTAGAATGTTTTGTTGTCCTGCAAAGTGTGAAGTTTATACATTGTTTCGTTTGAGAGAAACAAAAATGACAAATGTACCTGCATAGATCTTGATGCCAAAATGGATGGCTAAGATAAGGGGTACCGTGTAGCTCTAGCTACACAAAACCACACTCATTTATAGGTGACGAGAGGAGAGGTAGGAGTTGCAGCTGGCCACCAAGTATGTACGACTGTGTGTGGAGTGGCGGTGAGCCGGTGATGATGGAGTTCGTGGCTTAGTCAACTTAGTGAAAACACATCACTATCACGTTTTCTTTGGACCGACACAAATCATAAAGCTTTTTTTTCAAGTTCATTTTATCGAGCACTTGGAAAAGATGAAAAAAGCCAAGTACATAGGCAAAAACCACTAGAAAAAATAGCGCGCTATAGCGCCGCTAATAGCAATGCTATTGTGTGCTGAGAAATGGCTCACTAAATAATTCAGTATACAATGCCTTGCTAATAGCACGCTCTAGCACGATGTAGCATTGTTAATAGGCCGGCGCTATTTTGCTATACCACACTTTTTTTATTGGAAAAAACATAGCAAAGACAAAGAACTCGGCAAAAAGAGCATTGCTGAGTGCAATACTATGCAAAAACCTAAAACTCGGCAAATGGCTGGGCACGTGTCCCAAGTCACCGCAGCTGAGGGAGCGTTGACGTTGTCATGGTGTTTGATGAGTTTGGTCCTCGGCAAAGATTTTGCCATGATAGTGCTCTTTTACTTTATTTCTTTTTTTTTTGTTTTATTACTCTTTCTATTTGCCGAGCGGATTAAGTACTAGGCAAATGTATTATTATTATTTTACTATTTTATTTTCTTCTCTTTGTACTTTTTGTAAAAAAAAACTTTGCCGAGTGAGTGTCTGACATTTTTTCCTGTTATTTTACCATTTTATTTTCTTTGTTTGCATTTTTTATCTAGTGAGGTATTTGTCAAAAGTATTTTATTAGTTTACTATTTTTTCTCTTTTTTTATTTTTTATCTACACTTTCCCAAGTGGTGCACTCGGCAAAGCCTTTTATATGTTTTACCCTTTTATTTTCTTGGGTTTTTAGTTTTTATTTTCCCAGTGGTGTACTCACTAGAATTCTTTTTTACTTTTGTACTTTGTTTTTATTTCTTATTTTCCAAGTGTTGTACTCAGCGAAAGCCTTTGTTTCATTTTTTCTTTGTTCTTATTACCCCCTTCAATGTTTCTCTAACCCCATAGGGAAACAACTCTCAGTTTTTTTTACTGTACACTGTGTGGCAACCTCTCCACAACAATTTTTATTAATTAACCAAAAGTAAGGCTTGAGCTAAGCCAAAAGAAGAAGAAAAAAGAAAAGAGAAAAGAATAAAACAGAAGAAGAATAACAAAAGAATAAGGAAAAAGACAAAATTACAACTGTAGTGAATCTAGCCAACTGTTGTATTCTCTAGCACAACTCTGTTTAGTTTTGTGCCTGAATAATTGAAGCTCTTCCCCGTAAGTATCTCTCCATCTGATAATAGTTGGCTTAATGTTTTGCAATAAGAGATTGTTCCTTGTGATCCAAATGGCCCATGATGCCAATGTTATAATCTCCATGAAGAATGCCACCTGTAGATTCTCCTTCAAATCTGCAAATGCTTCCATTAAGTCTGTCATGCAAAAGGGCAAGTCCAGAAAAGGTGATGCAAAGTTTCCTCCTGCTGGCAATTGAGTGTAGAACAATTGTAATCATCCAAGTGAAAATATTTTCTTCTTAGCAGATTTCTTGTATTAAGTCTGTCATGCAATAATCTCTAGAAGAACACTTTGTGTTTTGGTTGGCAAGAAGAGTTCCATATCCATTGGAACTGTTCAAGTACCATTTTTACTCCAATTAAAAGTCTGTATGCTTTGGCCACCGATTTTTTTTCATTTGCCCAAATGTAACTCCAAGTATCAGTATCTTCCCTTAATCCTGATCTTCTTAAAATGTCACAAATATCTTCCATAGCTTCAAATTCCTCCAAAGCTTGTGATGTAAGTGGCAGGTGGAATAGGTCCTCCAGATATTCATATTGTAAAACTCTATTCACAGTGATAGTTTGGTCCTTAAGAAAGGAGGACAAATGGGGAAACCGTTGATTAAGACATGTTGTGTGCCAAAGATCAAACAAAAAAAACACTTTTCCAATCTCCTACATCCCCGCTTGCCAATGTTTTGAATTTATCTACCAGTCTCAGATTAGCTTTCCACCAAAAGGATCCTTCCCAACTAGTTCCAGGCAGTCTTCCATTAGCATAATATGATTCCCAGATTAGGCTGACCCATGGAATATCTACTCTACTGTAGAATTTTTGTAGGTTTTTTAGAAGCAGAGCTTGATTCTGCACAAAAATATTCATGACTCCTAGGCCTCCATGATTTTTTGGCCAGGAAACAGCGGACCATGCTATTAAGGTAGGTCTGTGATCCTCCAGACCAGGGCCTCTCTAGAGACAATGTCTTAGGTATTTGATGATTTTATATTTGATGGTTACTCCCACATCAAGGCACCCCATAAATTAAATAATCAGAGAGCTGAGCACAGATTTAACCAAAAGCAGCCTCCCAGCAAGAGTCGTGAAAGTAGACAGGCCCACCATCTTGTCGGACACCTTACTGACTAAAGGGAGACACTGCTCAACAGTTGGCTTCTCGAGGCCCAAAGACATACCAAGACAACTCAATGGGAATGCACCTTTCTTGCAATTCAAAGTGTTTGTCAAGATATCCATTTTATCTTCTCATACATTGATGGGAATGAGGTTTGGTTTGGAGTAGTTAACTTTAAGCCTAGTGGCATCAGCAAAAGTATTGAGGAGAGCCTTAAGACAATGTAATTGTTTAGCATCAACCTACAGGAGAACCAAAGTATCATTTGCATATGCACTACTGGAAAGTCAGGGCACGAATTCACTTGTAGAGGGGAAGTCAGAAGTCCCAGGTTCCTGGCTCTATTCAAGATAGTTTATAGTAGATCAGCATCCAAGACAAATGGTAAAGGAGATAAAGGATCTCCTTGACTCACTCCTCTTATGCAATTTTTTTCCTAGTACTCCATTCAACATAACAGCAGAAGATGCAAAAGTGAAGAGCATTTTTATCCATCCAATCGATCTCTCCCCAAAACCTTTAGCTCTGAGAATGTCCAAAATTGCTTGTTGTTCAGTAATATCAAAAGCCTTTTCAAAGTCCAGTTTTAATACCACCACCTCCTTTGTTTGATTTATGGCATTGATGAAGATACTCAAAAGCCCAGCCCAAACAGTCATGGATAGATCTTTGTTTCAAAAACCCATACTGATTTATATAGATCACCTTGTGAAGTCTATTTGCCAGGAGCTTGGTAATAATCTTGAGGCAACAATTGAGAAGTGAAATAGGTCTAAAATCATTTGTAGTCATGGAAGTTGGTCCTTTGGGAATGAGGGTGATGTAGGAGGAATTAATGCTCTCTATAGAAATTTGACCTTCATAGAAAGCATGAATCAATCTTATCACATCAACTCTTATGATATCCGAGCATCCCTTGAAGAATTCATTGTTAAACCCATCATGTCCTTGGGATTTGTCACTAGGCAGTTCTTTGATTACATAATTGACCTCATCTTCTAAAAAAGGTTGTTCCAGACTTTCAAAACAGAAGCATCAATGTGAAATCATATAAAGAATTGAGGTCAAGGTGCATAGCGCTTTTTTCATATGTGCCCATTCTTTTCTTGAAAGCTTCCCATAATATTGTTGCATATCCAAGATGATCAGAAATCTCCACTTGATCCTCATTTTTGAGAATAGCAATATGATTGTGCTTGTGATTTTTAGATGCCTTGGTATGAAAGAACTTCGTATTCTCATCACCAAATTTACCCCTTTAATTTTTCCTCTTTGCTTCCAATAGATCTTTTGGTTCTTAAGCAGAATAAGTAAATACCCTTTGAGAATCAGCCTGCAATTCCATTAAAATTCTCCCAAGTCTCTAAATTCCTCAAAAATATCCAAGAGAGGAAGATCACTTTATTAATCATTGCAATCTGTGTTTTGAGACATGATAAGCTTCTGGCCCATAGCTTTAGAGCTCTTCTAAGATTTTTAAACTCAGCAGTAATGCTTTTTGCAGCATCCAATCACCTAGAGGAATATTCCAAGCAGCTAAGACCACTTCTTTGAAAGAGGGGTGATGCAACCAATAATTTCCAAATCTGAACAATCTAGCTTGTGGAAAGTGATCAGAAACGGGTCTAGCTAGAAGAAGAGCAGTGGTGCTGGGAAAATGATAACCCACAAGTATAGGGGATTGTTTGTAGACTTTTTTGATAAATAAGAGTGTCGAACCCAACAAGGAGCTAAAGGTACAACAAATATTCCCTCAATTTCTATCGACCACTGATACAACTCTACGCACACTTAACGTTTGCTTTACCTAAAACAAGTATGAAACTAATTTGTAGGAATTATGCTAGAACTACTTTGCAATAATAAAACTAGGAGTACTTTGTGAGATAATAAAAGTTAGTTGTTTAGTAAAAAGCTTTTGTCACACAAGAAAGTTATTTGTCCCTAGGTGATCGAGAACTAAACTGGTAATTATCATTGAAATTTTATATGAGTGAGAGGCATGAGCTAACATACTTTCCGTACTTAGATCATATGCACTTATGATTGGAAGTCTAGGAAGTATCCGCAACTACCAAAGATCATTAAGGTAAGACCCAACCATAGGATTAAGTATCAAGTCCTCTTTATCCCATACGCAACAACCCCCTTACTCGACCATAAACTTTTGTCACTCTAGCCACCCACCATAAGTGAATCATGAGCGTATTGCAACACCCTACAGCGGGGATCCCTCACGTTTGCGTGAAACAGAGGGCACCGTAGGACAACACCAAAATAAAATATACAACTCAAACCAATCATGATCATCAATCAACCCATAGGAAAAAACAGATCTACTCAAACATCATAGGATAACCACATATCGTTTGATAATAATATATAGTGTTGAGCACCATGTTTAAGTATAGAATTGCAGTGGGAATATAGAGGTTACACTACTTCATAGAGGGGGAGAAATTTGGTGTTGACGGTAGCAAGATTGTTGATGTATATCGCCGTCACGATCCTTGCCCCGACGGCACTCCAGCGTCACCGAGTGTGATGCCCCCGATTCAATCATATACTAATCATGCACGCAAACGTGTACGATCAAGATCAGGGACTCACGAGAAGGTATCACAACACAACTCTAAAAATAAAATAAGCCATACAAGAATCATAATACAAGCCAGGGGCCTCAAGGGCTCGAATACAAGTGCTCAATCATAGATGAGTCAGTTGAAGCAACAATATCTGAGTACAGACATAAAGTTAAACAAGGTGTCATAAGATGGCTAGCACAAAATGGGATACAGATCGAAAGAGGTGCATGCCTCCTGCCTGGGATCCTCCTAAACTACTCCTGGTCGTCGTTGGCCCGCACGTAGTAGTTGGCACCCTCGATGTAGTAGGGATCATCGTCGACGATGGCATCTGGCTCCTGGGCTCCAACATCTAGTTGCGACATCTGAGAAAAATGGAAAGGGGGGAGAGGGAGTAAAGCAACCGTGATTACTCATCCAAAGTACTCACAAGCAAGGATCTATACTACATATGCATTGGTATCTGTGTAAAGGGGTAATATCTGTGGTCTAATCTGCAGAATGCCAGAATATGAGGGGGAAAGCTAGTCCTATCGAAGACTACGCTTCTGGCAGCCTCCATCTTGAAGCATGTAGAAGAGAGTAGATGGTAAGTTCACCAAGTATCACAGTATAACATAATCCTACCCGGCGATCCTCTCCTCATCGCCCTGTGTGAGAGAGAGAGATCACCGGGTGTATCTGGCACTTGAAAGGGTGTGTTTTATTAAGTATCCGGTTCTAGTTGTCATAAGGCCAAGGTACAACTCCGGGTCATCCGTTTACCGAGGGACATGGCTATTCGAATAGATAAACTTCCCTACAGCGGTGGACCACATTGCCCAACACGCTTGATCCCTCTGGCCGGACACACTTTCCTGGGTCATGCCCGGCCTCAGAAGATCAACACGTTGCAGCCCCACCTAGACTCAACAGAGAGGTCAGCACGCCGGTCTAAATCATAAGCATGCAGGGGTCTGGGCCCATCGCCCACTGCACTCCTGCATGTTGTGAGGGCGGCCGGAAGCAGACCTAGCCCCCTTAATACAAGCGCAGACTTACGGTCCAATCCGACGTGCGTCGCACCGTCGCTGACGTCGAAAGAGCTTCGGCTGATACCATGACGTCGAGTGCCAATAACTGTTCCCCTGTAGTTGGTTAGTGCGTATAGGTTCATATCCAGACTCAGATCAAATACCAAGATCTCATTGAGCGTGTTATTCAAAGTAATCATGACGCCGACCAGGACCAGCCCACTGCCTCCTAGGTGGTCACAACCTGCCTGCCGCTAAGCTCCATACAAAGATCCACACAGAGGACCGTCTGGAAGTATGTCCTTTCATCCCCCAACCCGTGAATCAACCGCGGGTACTCAACGAGCCGACCTGACTTTAGTCACAACATGTATCATGTGTAATATGTATAGTATTTACCCGTGATCACCTCCTGAGTGATCACGGCCCGAAAGTATAGCATAGCAGACGGACAAGAATGTAGGGCCACTGATGGAATACTAGCATCCTATACTAAGCATTTAGGATTTCAGGTAAGGGTAACAACTGTAGCAACAATGTCAGGCAATGCAACAGAATAGGATTAACCGAAAGCAGTAACATGCTACACTACTCTAATGCAAGCAGTAGAGAAAAGGAATAGGCGATATCAGGTTGATAAAGGGGGGTGGCTTGCCTGGTTGCTCTTGCAAGGAGGGGTCGTCAACAACGTAGTCGATCGGGGCAACAGCGACGTCCACCTCGTAGTCTACCGGAGAGAAGAGGGGGAAGAAACAATGAATACAATGCAAACAGATGCATATTGATGACATTAAGCGGTCCTAGGTGTGCCCTAACGCGGTAGTAGGTGATACTGGCGAAGGGGGGACATTCGGGAAAGTATCCCCGGTGTTTGACGTTTTTGGACAAGTGAACCGAAGGTGGATTGTTGCACGTCCGCTATGCTAGGGACGTGTGGTCAATGAACGGACTACTTATTCGGATTCGCATCGTCGTTCTTAGCAACTTTTATGTACAACGTATTTTCATTCGACCTATGGATTATTTTATATTAATTTTTAAAGTTTTATTTCATTTTTAGAATTAACAGAATTAATTAAATCGAAAATCATTTTATGACGTCATCGTGACGCCACCATGACATCGGCGGTCAACTCTGATCGTTGACTGGTCAAACTGACACGTGGATCCTACTATCATTGACTAAGACTAACTAAGGAGAGTTAATTAGTTTAACTAGCTAATCTAAACAGAATTGATTAAGTTAATTAACTCTTCAATTAATTAATTAATTAATATTTTTATTTTTATTATATATTTTTTTTAATTTCTAAATGTTGAGGGGCTAGGCCCACCAGTCATTGGCACATGGGGCAGGGCCCAGCTGTCATAGGCCCCTATGGCCGTAGCGGGTCAGGTGCCGGGCATGCGGGCGCGGGCACCCGTTTGCATGCACCGCGACACCCAGAGGGGCGCCGACGGGCACGGCACTGGCCAGGGTAGGGTGAGGCCGGGCCGGGGCACCAGAGCCAGCGGGCGGCACAAGCCTGCAAGTGCTGTGGGCGGATGAGCGGCGCGGGACGACATGCAACGAGCGGCGCAGTAGATGCCGTGGGTGGGGGCGAGGCCACGGCAGATGCGGGCGACGACGAAGGTAGCAGGGAGGCTGCGGCGGAGGGAGGCAGCAGCCGCAGCAGGTGGCAGCGGGCGAGGCGGGGCTCACGGCGGCGGGCGGGCGACGCGAGCCCTTCAGAGCTCAGCGGGGCGACGTGGGGAAGGGGCGCGATGCGCTGGCGCTCGCGGGTGCGCTAAGGAGGCGGGCCGGGCGCACTTCCAGGCATTGTGGAGACGGCGACTACGGGCGCAGGCGATAGCAGGCGAGCGAGGGCGGCGCGTGCGCAGGCATACGATTGGGCGCGCGTTGCATGAAACGGGTGTGGGGGGTCGAGGGCGCGCGGAGGAGGGGGAGTAGTCGGGGACGGGCGCGTGCTCACATGAGCGCGGGCATGCAGGGGAGGCGCGTGACGGCAGCAAGCCGCGCCGAGGGAGTAGAGAGAGAGAGAGAGAGCGACGCCGGGGGCCTCACCGCGGGGTCGTAGGGAAACAACAGCGGGTGTCGAGGAAGAGGACGGGGACGAGGCGAGCGACAATGGAGAGGATGGCGTGCAGTCCGGCGGGGAGGTCCAGCAAACGGCGGGCTCCGGTGGCGGCGACGTTGACGTCCAGGGAGCGGCGAGGCGTTGACGTCGAGGGGATTTTGTCCCTGATCCAGATCTGGATCGGGGGAGGGAGGAGGAGAGCGAGTGGAGGGAGAAGTGGGGCGGTTGGGTTAGGATTTTCCCTCGGGTAGGGGGATATGGGGGAGGGGAGGGGCGCCGGCTGGGCCGGTGGGTTGGCCTGGCTTCCAGATTGGCCGGTTGGCCTAGTGGGGTGGGGGGTTCCTTTTTCTGTTCTTTTGTTTTGTGTCTTGTTCTTTAGTTTTAGTAAAATACAAAGTTGTACCTAATTTAGTATAGGACATTTAAGTGTTAATATTTGAAAACTTTTGTTGTTTGCCATATTTTGAATTTGAATTTGAATCGGTTTTGAACTAACACGATATTAGCAACAGTAATGGGGGTGACATGGCATCATTAGCAGAGGTTCACTATAGCATAATTATCCGGGGGTTACAATTCTCCTCCACTTCAAGAAATCTCTTCCCGAGATTTAGGAGGAGGAAGGAAACAGTGCGGGGTATTCTTCGCGTAGACGATCCTCGCGTTCCCAAGTGGCGTCGTCTTCAGAGTGATGTGACCACTGCACTTTGAGGAACTTGATCGCCTTTTGACGTTTGCGGCGTTCAACTTGGTCGAGAATGTGGACCGGATGCTCTTTATAGGAGAGGTCCTATTGCAATTCGAGCACTTCATGATCCACTGCTCGGATTGGGTCCTTGAAGCAGCGGCGGAGCTGTGACACGTGGAACACATCGTGAACATGAGAAAGGTTCGACGGAAGCTCCAGTTGGTATGCCACTTTTCCATGCCTTTCCAGAATAGTGAATGAACCAATATAGCAAGGAGCTAGGTTTCCCTTGATCCCGAAGCCGTGAGAACCCTTCATTGGTGTAACTCGAAGATAAGCCTTTTCACCAGGTTGATAGACCATGTCTTAAACATGATGGTCATACTGACTCTTCTGATGTGACTGAGCAGTCTTCAGGTTCTTGTGAATAATGCGGACTTGTTATTCGGCGTGTTGGATAATATCCGGACCGAAGAGTGGACGTTCCCTAGTTTCTTACCAGTTCAGAGGGGTTCGGCACTTTCGTCCATATAACACTTTGACGGGGGCCATCTTCAGACTAGCTTGATAGCTATTATTATAAGAGAACTAAGCATACGGGAGACATTCCTCCCATTTCTTGCCGAAGGAGATAACCACAAGCTTGAAGCATGTCTTCGAGAACTTGGTTGACGTGTTCAACTTGCCCTTGTGACTGAGGATGAAATGCAGTACTGAATGATAAGTGAATCCCAATAGCTTCTTGGAAACTTGCCCAAATTCTTGAAGTGAATAAGCTACCATGGCCCGAACTGATTACCAGTGGAATACCTTGAAGTGAAACAATTTTGGACAAGTAGAGAGTTGCCAGTTGACTAGCAGTGATAGTTTCTTTGACGGCCAGAAAATGTGCAACTTTAGAAAGCTGGTCAATGACAACAAGAATATCACCATTACCTTTCTGCGACTTGGGAAATCCAGTGACGAAGTCCATTTCAACATGGTCCCATTTCCATTCAGGAATAGAGATAGGTTGTAGAGTTCTAGCAGGCCTTTGATGCTCTGCTTTGATACGACGGCAAACATCACACTTAGCAACATAATGAGCAATGTCTTGCTTCATATTAGACCACCAGAATCTCTGACGGATGTCTTGGTACATCTTTGTACTACCAGGATGGATAGACAGAGGCGTATCATGAGCTTCTTTCATAACCCTTAGAGTCAAATCCAGGTTTTTCCTCTTACTCGGAACCACTAGGCGACCTTTGAAGAACAAAGTGCTAGCATCATCAATAGTGAAGAATGAGGGCTTTCCTTCTCCGAGATAACGTTTAATCCTCTCCACTTCATCGTCACATTTCTGTATCCATTTGATGGTGTCCATAAGATATGGTTTAGCAACCAGGGTATTGAGAGAACCCTCGGGAACAACATGCTGGTTCAGTTTGGGGAAATCTTCGGGAGGGGGAGCGAGTGCACCAGGAGGAACGATATGGAGGTTCAGCTTTCTGAATTCTTCAACAAGCGAGGGCTGAACTTTTTGAACCTGGAGGTGGTTGCAATATGACTTGCGGCTCAAGGCATTAGCCATTACATTAGCCATGCCTGGGGTATACGAATACCCAAGTTAAAATCTGCTACAGTCTCCATCCATCTCTGCTGATGAAGGTTCGGGTCTGGCTGAGTAAACAGATACTTTAGACTTTGGTGGTCAGTGAAGATCTCGCAACGATTATTGAGAAGGTAATGTCGCCACTTTTTCATTGCATGTATAACAGCAGCAAGCTCGAGGTCATGAACTCGTTAGTTCTCTTCGTGAGGGCATAGTTGACAAGAGGCATAATTAATCACTCTACGCTCTTGCATTAGGTCGCCGCCTAAGCGTTGACGAGAAGCATCGCAATAAATGACGAAGTCCTTCTTAGTATCTGGAGGAGCTAGCACTGGGGCAGAGGTCAGCTTGTCTTTGTGCGCCTGGAAACTTTCCTGACATTTGTCTGTCCATTGGAACTTGACGCCCTTATGCAATAGGTTAGTCAGAGGCCTGACAATCTTGGAGAAGTTCTCGACGAATCGACAGCAATAGCTGGTGAGTCCAAGAAAACTTCTAACTTACTTGACATTCTTCGGAGGAGTCCAATCGAGAATAGCCTGGATTCGTTCAGGGTTGACAGCAATACCATCCTTAGAGATGACATGCCCAAGATAGGTTACTTCGGGTAGCCAGAATTCACAGTTGGAGAACTTGGCATATAGTTGATGCTCTCATAGTTTTTCCAGCACAAGATGAAGAGGTTCAACATGCTCTTCTTTGTTCTTGGAAAATACCAGGATATCATCCAGATAAACCACAACGAACTTGTCGAGGTATTCCATGAATATATAGTTCATCAGACAAGTGAAGGTGGGTGGAGCATTGGTTAAGCCGAATGACATGACGGTGTACTTGTATGAACCATATCGGGTCATGAAGGCGGTCTTTGGGATATCCTCTTCACGATCACGGATCTGGTGGTAACCCAACCTCAAGTCGAGTTTAGAGAACACTAATGGACCAGCTAGTTGATCATACAGACCATTGATCCGAGGAAGAGGATATTTGTTCTGAATGGTAGCTTGGTTAATAGGACGGTAGTCTTGGACCAATCGGTTTGTCCCATCCTTCTTCTTGACAAAGAGAGAAGGTGCTCCCCAAGGAGAGCAACTTGGGCGAATGAAACCTTTGTGAAGAGATTTGTCGATTTCCTCCTTAAGCTAAATGAGTTCATGCGGCGGCATCTTGTAGGGTCACTTGGCTATAGGAGTGGTGCCTGGTTTCAAGTCGATGATGAATTCCACAGCTCTAGCATGGGGAAACCCTGAAAGTTCTTCAGGAAAGACATCGAGGAATTCGCGCACGATGGGAATGTTTTCAATGCCCTCGACTGGTGCAGTGTTCAATGCACTCAACGCATAAAAGCATTGCCTCGGCATTCTGAACCAGACGAGCATTGTAGCTTATTATTTCATCGGAAGGGTGTGGTAGATGGACGGTCTTAGTGGCACAAACTATAGAAGCAGTATGCGCTTTCAACCAATCCATTCCTAGAATGAGATCAATGCTACAGGACTTCAGTATGATGGGAGAGACAAGGAATTCCAGTCTTTTGATTTCAACGGGGACGTCGTTGCAAATCATGGCGGTTCGACATTGGCCCGCAGGGGTGTGTACTAATAGCGAGGCGTTCATGTCTTCGCTTTTAATGCCATGCATGAATGCAAAATCCTCTGACATGAATGAATGCGATGCACCTGTATCAAATAAAACGGATGCTGGTACTGAATTTACGAGGAGTGTACCCATCACAGTAGCAGGCTGGTCTTGAGCTTCATTGGGATCAACGTGGTTGGCATGAACACGACCATATGACTTGACATTGGTGTTGCGGGGCTGGTTGTTTCCACGGCCAGCTGCAGGAAGGGCTAGTTGATTCTAATTCTGATAGCAGTCCCTGGCACAGTGACCTGGTTGACCACACTTGTAGCACAGACCATTATTGGGAGTGGGAACACGAGCTCGGGGTGGTGGAGCTGGAAGCCTTGGTTGCCTAGATGGTGGAGGAGGCAGACGCGGTGCAGCATAAGACTACCTTGGAGCAGGTGCATTTGGCTGGTACATGCTGTAGGGAATCCATATCCTACGCTTCTGCGAGGGCGGGCCCGAAGATGAGCCCGTGTCATGGTTGCGCCTGTGATAGCTCTGGTGTTCCTACAGACTAGTCTCAACATTGATGGCCTTGTTCACCAAGGTAGCGAAGTCGGCAAATTCATGCACTAGCAGTGTGAGCTTGATGTCAGCTTGTAGTCCATCACGGAACTTCTCCTACCTGCGAACATCAGTTGCAATATCCTCTTCAGCATAGTGGGATAAGTCCAGAAACTCCCGCTGATAAGCTTCCACAGTTTTGTTGCGCTGGGTGAGGCTGTGGAACTCACGCTTCTTTCGGTCCATAACTCCCTGAGGAATGAAGCAGGCACGAAAAGAACCTTGGAAGTTTGGCCAGGTGATGATTGTTCCAGCTGGTAGAGTACGCCTATGGCTGTCCAACCATTGAGATGCGGGTCCCTTCAGGAAGAAGGAAGCAAAGGTGACATAGCTGGCAGGGGCTACATCAGCAGACTCCATCTCATAGGTGATGTCATGGAGCCAGTCATCAGCATCCAGAGGCTGAGTTGAGCTGCGGTAGATGGTTGGGTTGAGACGCTGATGACCCAAAAGTATAGGGATCTATCGTAGTCCTTTCGATAAGTAAGAGTGTCGAACTCAACGAGGAGCAGAAGGAAATGACAAGCGGTTTTCAGTAAGATTTTCTCTGAAAGCACTGAAATTATTGGTAACAGATAGTTTTGTGATAATGTAATTTGTAACGGGTAACAAGTAACGAAAGTAAACAAGGTGCAACAAGGTGGCCCAATCCTTTTTGTAGCAAAGGACAAGCCTGGACAAACTCTTATATAGAGGAAAACGCTCCCGAGGACACATGGGAATTATCGTCAAGCTAGTTTTCATCACGCTCATATGGTTCGCGTTCATTACATTGGTAATTTGATATGTGGGTGGACCGGTGCTTGGGCACTGCCCTTCCTTGGACAAGTATCCCACTTATGATTAACCCCTATTGCTAGCATCCGCAACTACAAAAGAAGTATTAAGGTAAACCTAACCATAGCTTGAAACATATGGATCCAAATCAGCCCCTTACGAAGCAACGCATAAACTAGGGTTTAAGCTTCTGTCACTCTAGCAACCCATCATCTACTTATTACTTCCCAATGCTTTCCTCTAGGCCCAAACAATGGTGAAGTGTCATGAAGTCGACGTTCACATAACACTACTAGAGGAAAGACAACATACATCTCATCAAAATATCGAACGAATACCAAATTCACATGACTACTTATAGCAAGACTTCTCCCATGACCTCAGGAACAAACGTAACTACTCACAGATCATATTCATGTTCATAATCAGAGGGGTATTAATATGCATAAAGGATCTGAATATATGATCTTCCCCCAAATAAACCAACTAGCATCAACTACAAGGAGTAATCAACACTACTAGCAACCCACAGGTACCAATATGAGGTTTTGGGACAAAGATTGGATGCAAGAGATGAGCTAGGGTTTGAGAGGAGATGGTGCTGGTGAAGATGTTGATGGATATTGACCCCCTCCCGATGAGAGGATCGATGGTGATGATTCCCCCCCCCCGGAGGGATGTTTCCTCGGCAGAACAGCTCCGCCGGAGCCCTAGATTGGTTTTGCCAGGTTCCGCCTCGAGACGGCGGCGCTTCGTCCCAAAGGTTCCTTCTGATTTTTTAGGGCAAAAGACTTCATATAGCCAAGATGGGCACCGGAGGCCTGCCAGGGGGCCCACGAGGCAGGGGCGCGCCCAAGGGGGTAGGGCGCGCCCCCCACCCTCGTGGATGGTGGGTGGCCAACCTCTTGTACTTTCTTCGCCCAATATTTTTTATATATTCCAAAACTAAATTTTGTGGAGTTTCAGGACTTTTGGAGTTGTGCAGAATAGGTCTCTAATATTTGCTCCTTTTACAGCCCAGAATTCCAGCTGCCGGCATTCTCCCTCTTCGTGTAAACCTTGTAAAATAAGAGAGAATAGGCATAAGTATTGTGACATAATGTGTAATAACAGACCATAATGCAATAAATATCGATATGAAAGCATGATGCAAAGTGGACGTATCAACTCCCCCAAGCTTAGACCTCGCTTGTCCTCAAGCGAAAACCGATAACGAAAAATATGTCCACATGTTTAGAGATAGAGGTGTCGATAAAATAAAAAACGGACATGAGGGCATCATGATCATTCTTATAACAACAACATATATATATATATATATATATATATATATATATATATATATATATATATATATATATATCTATATATATATATATATATATATTTATTTTTTCATATGATTTCTTATCCTAAAGTAACAATCTATTCACCATGTCAAGTATGAATCAGAAACTTCATTGAAAACTAACAAACTATGATCTCAATCATTGAAGCAATTGCAATTTATCATAACATCGGAAAGAGTCAATATAAGAGCTTTTCAGCAAGTCCACATACTCAACTATCATTTAGTCTTTCACAATTGCTAACACTTACGCAATACTTATGGGTATAGAGTTTTAATCGGACATAGAGAAAGATAGGGGCTTATAGTGTTGCCTCCCAACCTTTTATCTCAAGGGTAATGTCAACAATAATAGTTCATGATAACTTACATCCAATTGGATATATTGAAAGCACAAGTGCTCCCTGGGTGGTTTTGGTAATTAATGTCAACATATCTCTTGTTGGACTAACACTTTTATCTAGTATGTTTTAGACAAGTTCAACAATGGAGTGGCATGGACTAGAGGATGTGGAACCCCTTCAAGATGCTAAGGACAAAGAATTGGCTCAAGCTTCAAGATCAAGACTCTACACTTTCTATTTTAGTGATCCAAGATCACATTGAGTCTATAGGAAAAGCCAATACTATCAAGAGGGGATGAGGTGTTGCTTAATGAGTTTCTTGCTCTACAGTGCTTAGTGATATGCTCCAAAGCCCTCAACTAATTTCTCACATCCACATATGTCCTAAACCAAAATTCAAACTCAGCCCCACCGATTCTTTCTATCCGGCGCCATCGAGTTCAGATGTCTTAGCCACTGCCACAAACCCTAGGCAAATCGGTTTCACCGATAGGGATCTCGGTCTCACCGAGATGGGATTGTAATCTCTCTGTGTATGTCCATTACCAAATTCGGTCTCACCGATTTTAAGTAATCGGTACTACCGAGATTACAATGCAAACTCTCTGGTTCACTTATTACCAAAATCGGTCCCACCGAGTTTGTGTAATCGGTCTCACCGAGTTTGCCTGACCAACTCTCTGGTTAAGTTATTACCAAAATCGGTCTCACCGAGTTTGTGTAATCGGTCTCACCGAGATTACGTTATGCCCTAACCCTAACCATATCGGTCCTACCGAGTTGCATGTCGGTCCCACCGAAAATCCTAACGGTCACTAGATTTGCTAAATCGGTCCGACCGAGTTTACCAATTCGGTCCCACCGAGTTTGGAAAGTTGTGTGTAACGGTTAGATTTTGTGTGGAGGCTATAAATACCCCTCCACCCACTCTTCATTCGTGGAGAAAGCCATCAGAACGAACCTACACTTCCAGCATCCATTTTCTGAGAGAGAACCACCTACACTTGTGTTGAGGCCAAGATATTCCATTCCTACCATATGGATCTTGATCTCTAGCCTTCCCCAAGTTGCTTTCCACTCAAATCTTCTTTCCACCAAATCCAAATCCTGTGAGAGAGAGTTGAGTGTTGGGGAGACTATCATTTGAAGCACAAGAGCAAGGAGTTCATCATCAACACACCATTTGTTACTTCTTGGAGAGTGGTGTCTCCTAGATTGGCTAGGTGTCACTTGGGAGCCTCCGACAAGATTGTGGAGTTGAACCAAGGAGTTTATAAGGGCAAGGAGATCGCCTACTTCGTGAAGATCTACTACTAGTGAGGCAAGTCCTTCGTGGGCGACGACCATGGTGGGATAGACAAGGTTGCTTCTTCGTGGACCCTTCGTGGGTGGAGCCCTCCGTGGACTCACAAGAATGTTACCCTTCGTGGGTTGAAGTCTCCATCAACGTGGATGTACGATAGCACCACCTATCGGAACCACAACAAAAACATCTGTGTCTCCAATTGCGTTTGAATCCTCCAAACCCTTCCCTTTACATTCTTGCAAGTTGCATGCTTTACTTTCCGCTGCTCATGTACTCTTTGCATGCTTGCTTGATATGTATCGTAAGTGTTAAACTTGTGCCTAAACTCCACTTAGACTTAAAGAAGTTAAAAACTGCAACTTTTGGTACTTAGTGTCTAATCACCCCCCCTCTAGACACCTCTTCTCGATCCCTTTCAATTGGTATCAGAGCTTTGGTCTCCATTGCTTTGGTTTAAACACCATTGGAGGAAGATGGATGAGTCTACTATTGGGAGTCTTAGACATAGAGTGCCTATACTTGATGGAGAGTATTTTAATGAGTTGAAAAATTAGATGCTTGTGATTTTCAATAAATATCATTTGAACAAGTACATTGCTAGCCCTTGTGCACCTCATGTTGATCCTATGCATCCTACTCTTGATGAGTCAATTGACATGATCCGCAATCTTAGAACTGCCGAACTTATCACTAGAGGCTTGCCTAGAAACTTAATAGGATGTTTGCCTACTCTTAAGTGTGCCTACACCATATGGAAATTTCTTGAAGAACGTTTTCCAAATTATTCCTTGAAAAATCTAGATGAAATTCTCCATAAGTCTATTGCGTTGAGTAAGATGAATTCTAGTGATCCTATGTTTGGTGATTGTTTGTTTGAGCTTACAAACCTTATGCGTGCCAAAGGAGATGTTGGAATTATTAGTGATATTATTTCCGAAGCTATAAAAATTCATAAGCAAGATTGTCGTGGAATTGTCACGGCAGATGTCCTCGTGAAAGGACTTAGTCGCAGGGCCATCGTACGGGTTAACTTAGAGGGGTTAAAGCGGACACAAAGACACGAGAGTTATACTAGTTCGGCCCCTTCGATGAAGGTAAAAGCCTACGTCTAGTTTGTGATGGGATTGATGTGATTTCGGCGACTAGGGAGCAATAGCTTCGCCTGAGCCTCGAATTGTCTGTCCCTAAACCGCCGCCGGGTCGTCCCCTTATATACACGGGTTGACGCTTGGCCGGTTCATGAGTCCCGATCCGCTCATACAAGTGTCCGCTCGGTCTCTTCTCTCTTATCTTACAGCACAAGTTACAAGACTAAGGCGGTTTACATAAATGGACCCTAATCCGCCTCTGGGCTCTGGGCCTCAAGCGTGCCTTCGTGGGCCCTGATTATGGACAAGGATAACCCGGCCCCCTCAGGGCGGTTTACATTCAGCAGTTATATCCCCGACATTAGGCCCCAGATTGACTTGAACTGGTTCATGTTAATCTTCAACATCTTTAGGAAACTCTGAATCTCCCTTCATATTTCGTAAACCGCCATCTGCCTGAACCGCCGTGACGTCATCCTCCGATCGCAGCAACGGGGTGCCTTGATGTCATCCTTAATAAATAAATCCAAACAGTAAGATTCCCTTCATTTAATACTATCCCAGAAATCGAGGCGACCGCTGCGCCGTCCGCCGCTTTTGACTCCTCGATTCTCGCGCTTGTTAATTGCCCCGTTTCCTTATAAATAGACCGGCGGGCCCTTTCTCTTCTTCTTCCACGCTTCTTCCTCCTCGCGACGCTCCAGCTCTGAAGCTCCGCCGTCGCCTCCGACCTTCGAACGCCGCGTCAACGCCAGGCCGCTGCATCAACCTGATTGGACCAGAAGCTCTTGGCGCCTCCGCTTCTTCTGCGATCGGGTAAGGCCCTCTTCAAACCCTAGATCCGCATCGAAGGTCCTGTTCATCTTGTAGTTCATCTTAGTTTCCTCATACCTGCTTCTGCCATGGCCGTATGATTCAACCGTAGTATACATCTCAGGCGCGATCGCTCATTGCCGGTTTAACTCTTTGTGCATCTTTCATTTTGTCCAGATCCTCTAGTTTAGAACGCCCAACCTTCCTGCCCTTTATGAGGCTTGCATAGGTCGCAGAAATTTTTCTTCTCAAACTTCGTAGATCCAAATTTCTCCATTCGCATGTGAAACTGTTTCGTCCACACTTAGTAGATTTTCCAGTTCTGCTTTTTGGGCGGTTTGACTTTTGATAGCTAATCCGTCACTCCATTAGTCCTCGCTAAACCGAATTGGAAGCGGCTGCTGAATCGCCGGTTTAACATTGTATAATGTGTCTGAACCGTTTAACGGTGAATCGTTTTTCCCCTTTCCTCTTGCAGTTTAGTCTTCCGGAATGGCCAAACAATTCTCATCTTGCAATTGGGTCCGGTCTAAGATCACTGAGACGCAACTCAACGGATACGTCACCACCGGCGCTTTAGCTTCTAAAAACATCCTCCACTGGCGGGTTCCGGATGCCGAATGCCCTCCCAATCCGCAAGAAGGAGAAGTAATTGTGTTTATGCAGCACTTAGACCGGGGATTCTGCCCGCCCGGATCAAAATTCTTCCGGGATGTCCTTGCAAGTTTTCAACTCCATCCACAGGATATTGGTCCGAACTCCGTGTCAAATATATGCAATTTCCAAGTTTTCTGTGAAGTCTACCTTCAAGAAGAACCATCTGTGGAGCTGTTCCGGGATTTCTTTCACTTGAACCGCCATACAGAATTTTCGGATGGCCCTAACACGGAGGTGGGCGGCGCTTCAATCCGTAAAAGGAAGGAAGTAGATTTTCCTCACGCCAAACACCATAGCCATCCGAAAGATTGGAACCAAACCTGGTTCTACTGCCGGAATACTGCCCCTGACAACGAGAATCCTTTGCCGGGCTACCGTCCTCACCGGCTTAGCAACCATCATCCGTTGCCTTTACGCTTGACCGCCGCGGAACGGAAGAATTTTGCGCCTCAAATCATCAAACTCCGGGCTCTAATGGCCAATGGACTAACTGGTGTGGACCTTGTGCGATGCTGGTTTTCTTGGGGCATCTTGCTATTAAGCCGCCGGTCCGGATTGATGCACGAATACACTGGCAGCCTCCAAGACCCTCAAAGACGTCACGAGCTGCCAATAACTGAGCTTGAAGTCACAGAGGCAGTAAAGAGGCTGCTTGATGAACCGATCTCTGTTTGCAGCCAAACCGGGTTGGCTCCATTCTGTGTTGCCAACAAACCGCCTGCGGTAAGGCTCTGCTCACCGCTTTTTCTGACATTTAATGCTTTGTTGATATATATTAATCCTTGTTACCTCTCGGGCTAACAGCTCTTTCCGAAGCGGACCAAACCGCCCGGGCTCCGTGTAAAGTCCAAGACCACCAAGAAGGCTGGCAAGAGGAAAACCGCCAGTCTTCTCGATCCGCCGAAAGACGAAGACTCGAAGTTGAGGTAAAGCTTGATATCCTCACGAGGAGTCGCCAAACCGCTCTCCTCTTTAAACCGACTCTCCTCTTTGTGTTTCTTCTTGCCTGTAGCCTGTTCCTTTTTATTCTTCCTTTTACTGACAAGTTTAACTCCCAGGATGACGCTGAAGCCAGTCATGCCGACCGTGTTGAGGTAATCTTTCTTTCTTTCGAATCCGACCTCGTGCCGGTTAAGAGAATTCGCCGCACAGTCCGGAAAGTGAAAAAATCTCATTCCTATGATCATTTGAATCCAAACCTTTCCTTGAAGACACAAAGAGGCTGAAGAGCGCTGACGACCCGCACAGATGGTCGCAGATTACCTCATCCGTTTACCGATACACCAACCCGGAAGCGTCGTCCGTGGTGATTTGTTCTCCTGAAAAGCGTTATCCTTTAAAAGGTTTCTTCCGATGCCCTCTCAATCCGTCTGACCCGAATTATCAGGCCTCTTCCAACTCCTCTGGCGGTTCATCAACCACACAACTGCCTCCGCTAAAAGTTGCTGCAGGGTAAGCACCATACTGCTGTCCCGCCAATTCGGTTTACAATTGCGCTGGTCGGTTTACCTTACTCTAATTCTGAACATTGCAGCACCAAGGCTCGCTTGAGTAAGAAAGCGAAACCCTTGATCCTCTCAAGGATGTTGATCCGGAAAAGACCCCGAGCAGCATGACGAAGATCCCAAGTCGTTAAAATAGCTCGCTGGGTTGAACCAAGCGGACAACGCTGATCCGCCGTAACTTGAGCCGACACCCAAGTGGAAACCTCACATCCTGCTCCACCGAAGTCCGCCACAGAGCGGGTCGTAACTGTTGAACCGCCGAGCCCAAAGAAGACCGCCAATCTGGCCAGCCCGACCAAAAATGATGACGTTATAGTGACGGGAACTGGCTACACCACCCCTAGCCAACCGGTCGCTTTAGCAAAACACAGAGCCAAGGATGAGTCCACCTCCATGAGTAAAGAGAAGGGGAAAACTGATCTGTCAGCTTATGACAACCTCTCTGCCCAAGAACTTCACTCCGGCTTTCTGAACCGACTCTACACAAGTCGTGACTTCGAAGCCGGTCTGGTAAATCGCATGAAGGACCGTTATGAGGTAAGGAGTTATGCCTCTTGTACTTTTGCTGTGTAGTAGCCCCCAAGGGTCGGTTTAACTTTGCATAATTAAACCGGCACTTAACTTTGTATAGAACCCACCCGCTTTAAACTTCAGTGTTGTAGCTCCCAAGGGTCGGTTCAACTTAGCATAGTTAAACCGGGACTTAATTTATGTATCTCCATAGCAAACTGAGATCAACTAGCCATTAGCCCCCAAGGGCCAAGTTGAATATTTTGTATTGAGCTTGGGACTTCATAATGAAACAACTAACGTGCTCCCTTTGTTATCAGAATGAGATATACCAGCAAACCGTACAACTCAAGGACCTTCGTGCCAATCTGGAAACTCAACAAGCAGAAACCACCAAGGCCAAGGATGAACTGAAAACTGCCTTGGCCACTATGGAACAGCTGAAGGAGTGGTATAAATCTGAGCAGGCCAACTGGGACATCGAGAGGACCGGTTTGAAAAAGCGGGCGGAAGATGCTGAAGCGGCTCTTAAACCAGCGACAGAAGAGCTGACCAGACTAAAGCGCCAGATTCACGCCATGACCTCTGCCATCTTTGGTAAGAAAATTTGCACTGATTACCCATGTTGTGATATTTCCTCCGGTTTAACCTGACCTGTCTCGAAACCGCATGGAAGCGACGCTCATCCGGGCTCGACGTGCGGAAGAAGCTCAAGGCCGCTTACACGCTGATTGAGCAGCAGATACCGGCGCCCAGCGAAGTCATATGTGCCACATCGCACGACAACACAGCTCCGCCCTTGATCAAAGATACGCTGGACCGCTATCCATGATTCCGCACAGCTTGAAGAGTTGAACGATCCGCGGCCGGCTGGCACTTTCTCGGCTCTAACCCGCTTAAGGCATGGATAACGGATCTTGATCCGCCGACATAGTCAAGGGTTTCTAGCGCCAACAAAACGGTGAAGCCTTTGATAATGACGCCTACGAAATGAATAACAAAGGAGATGCGCCCATCGGCGAAGTCAATCGGCAGCGAAGCCAACTCGGCGGTTCACCGCTCTTTCTACGATCACGAACAACAAGCGGGTGGAGTTTGTCATTCCGAAGTGTAGAGCCTTGTTCCCCAATCCGTAAGCACACTTATGCCCTCGACGTTGATCCGCTGAGCTTATAAGTGAAGAGGCTGTCTTTCAGGCCTTAACCCGGATTGACTGGTCTACCAATGACTTCCGGCCTTTGGGTGATGAAGAGGAAGAAGTTGAACCGAGCCAGATGCCCCCTCTTCCTCACGTCAACCCGGCGAGGAAGCTTAATCCGTCAAGCCGGGTGATGCATCAGAAGCTGCTAGTCATAACGCCATGTGAAACACCGGGCCTTGGAAGGCTTTGTAATAGAATAGCTAGCACTTTGTTTTTGAACATGCCTTTATGCCCTCAATCTGTAACCTTTGCGCGGTGATGCTGATACTTTGGTTTGAAGAATTGAAACCTTCAATGTATTTTACCTGCAATCACAAATTCTTAAACCGCCACGGCGGCTTGTGTCGCCAGCCGGCTTGTGACGCCTATATATTTATATAAGAAAATTTTGATGTATATGATCAAAACTTTGTGGTACAAAAATACCGCCAGTTGTCGGGCATGCAGCTGGCTTAGCCAATCTTGAGGCGGAGGTTGTATAAACCATTACCGCCAAAGGAGAAACAACTCCTGAAAGTTTATAATGCCGTTTACCATGTAAACCGTGTCGGGTCATAACAAGCCCCCTGTTACTCCATAATGGGATGTTAACAGAAAAAGTCAAACCGAAACAAATATCTCCGGATTAAAAATGGACCGAATTCCGTTAACTGACAGCTTGAACCGGTCGAAAAAAGGTTATCGGTTTAAAAAGGTCAATAAAAATCAAATGACAGTTATGAAAACCATATGGAAGCAAAGGCAATGATAAAACCGTTTGCAATAAGAGGCTTTACTGAGCCGATCAGATGGTGTTACCATGGTCGGACAGGACCAAGCTTCCCATAAGGTGTAGCTATGGTTCAAGTCAGCCAGGCCCCCAACTGAAACCGTGGCATTATGCCGATCAAGTGGCATGGCAATGGTTCGGGTTCGACCAAGCCCCCAAGTGACTCTATGACCTTAGGCCGACCAAGAGGCGTGACTGGTTCAGATGTGACCATGTCCCCAAGTGATCTGGTGGCTTTCGCCCATCAAGAGGTGTTGCATTGGTTCGGATACGACCAAGCCCCCAAGTGACATCTAAACTTCTGAAAAACATCCTCAAGGGGTAAACCGGAGGCCGTTTTAAGACAACAACTCCATGTAACCAAACCGGATGTTTACAGAACGGATACCCCGCTTTAGCAGAGGCTCCGGTTTATTGCTTTTATTCATAATATATACATTGTCATAATATGTACATAAGGAGAGCCGATGGCTCAGGTATAATAAGGCCGAAGATGAGCTATGTTCCACGGCCTGTTGGTCTCCTCTTCTGACATGCGTGAGTCTTTATGCTCTCGAACATCGATCAGATAGTACGACCCGTTATGCAGATTCTTGCTGACCACAAAAGGCACTTCCCAAGGCGGAGATAGCTTGTGCATATCTGTCTGGTCTTGAATGAGCTGAAGCACCAAGTCTCCTTCCTGAAAGGTTCTGGTTTTAACCCGCCGACTGTGATACCGACGAAGATCCTGCTGGTAAATCGCCGAACGAGCAGCCGCCATATCTCGCTCTTCATCCAGTCGATCCAAATCGTCCTGTCGTGCAGCCTCGCTATCTACCTCAACATAGGCTGCCACGCGAGGTGAGTCATGACGGATATCGCTGGGAAGGACTGCCTCCGCTCCATAGACCATAAAGAACGGTGTGTATCCGATGGATCTGTTAGGGTAGTGTTTATACTCCATATCACGATGGTAGCTCTTCTACCCAACAACCCGGCGTCCTCTCAGAAGGGACCATAAGCCGGGCTTGATACCTCTCAAGATCTCCCGATTAGCTCGCTCGCTTGACCATTGACCGCGGGTGGGCCATCAAGAAACGCTGCCGGATATGCTCACGCTCACAAAACTCCTTCATGGCTCCCTTGGACAAATTGGTGCCATTGTCCGTGATGATACTGTGGAAATCCAAACCGAAGATCACCCTTTTTACGAACTGAACCGCCGTGGCCGCATCACACTTGCTAACAGCCTCTGCCTTGACCCACTTTGTAAATTTGTCAACTGCGACCAGCAAGTGCGTTTTCTTTTCCTTGGACCTTTAAAAGGCCCCACCATGTCCAGCCCCAAGTCGCAAACGCCAAGTAATTGAATCATCCTCAATTCCTGAGCCGGTATGTGCGCACGCCTAGAAAACTTCGCAACCATCACATCGCTGACCAGATCCTCCGCATCGGATGGGCAATCAACCAATAAAACCATGGCGGAACGCTGGCCACCAAGGATTTTGAACCGCGTGGTGACCACAGTCCCCTTCATGGATCTCACGCAATATCTCACAGCCTTCCTCGGGGACACACAACGCTGAACGCCTCTGTCACACCGCAATGATGCAACTCGCCATTAACAATGGTCATAGACTTAGACCGCCGAACTACCTGCCGGGCCAACGCCTCATCCTCCGTAACTCGCCCGGTCATGTATGCCAAATAAGGGAGCGCCCAATCCGAATGACATGCAAGGTTGCCACCAACCGAGCCTCCGGATCAGAATAGCAAAATCTACTTCATCAGAAGCTTGACCGACGGATTGTGCAAGACATCAAGGAAGACATTAGGCGGGACGGTTTGCGCTGAGAACCCAGCCGCTTAAGGCATCCGCTGCTTCGTTCTTCCGACGATCCACATGGTCCACCTGATATCCTTTAAAGTGACTCGCAACAAGATCCACCTCCGGCGATATGCAGCCATGAGTGGATCTTTGGAATCCTGGTACACGATACTTGCCGGGCCACCAAGTCCGAGTCACCAAAGCACTTAACCCGCTTAGATTCATCTCCTTAGCCATCCGGAGACCATGGAGCAAAGCTTCATACTCAGCTGCATTGTTAGTACAGGGGAACATTAAGCTTAAGAACGAATGTAACTTGTCACCTCGTGGGGAAGTTAATCGACTCCAGCCCCGAGCCCTCCAATTGCCTCGGACCCATCAAAGTGGATGGTCCAATAGGTATGATCCGGCTTTTCTTGAGCGCTTGCAACTCCATCCAATCATTAATAAAATCCACAAGTGCTCGATTTGACCGCCGTCCGAGGTACATACCAGTAAACCGTGCGGCCCAAGTTCTATGGCCCACTTAGCAATCCGCCATCGCCTCTCGGTTTTGTATGATATCGCCCAAGGAGCTGAGTGACCACCGTGATGGGATGCCCTTGAAAATATTGCTTCAGCTTCCGCTTGCCATAAAAACTCCATATACCAGCTTACGCCAATGCGGATATCTCTGTTTCGACTCAATGAGCACCTCGCTGATGTAGTAAACCGCCGTTGAACCGATATTCCTTCCCGCCTCCTTCCGCTCTACCACAATGGCCACGCTTAATCGCCCGCATTAGCAGCAACATACAGCAGAAGCGCCTTGTCAATGGGAGCGGCGAAACAAAGCGGGTTGGCCAACCGCCGCTTTAAATCCTCCAATGCTTCATCGGCAGTGAAGTCCGCATAAACCGATCCGCCTTCTTCAACATCTGGTACAAAGGAATGGCCTTCTCCGAGGCGGCTGATAAACCGCTCTCGGCGGCAATCCGACCCGCCAAACGCTGGACATCATTGATACACTTTGGCTTAGCCAGGAGGTGATAGCTGTAATCTTCTCCGGATTAGCTTCAATCCTCTGGACACAAGGAAACCCAATAACTTGCTCGCCGAACACCAAAAACACATTTGGCCGGGTTAAGCATCATCTTGTACACCCGCAAGTTGTCAAAGGTTTCTCTCAAATCCTCAATCGTGTTTCCTTCTTCCTTGACTTAACCACAATATCATCCACATAAGCATGCACATTACGGCCGATCTGTTCATGCAAGCAATTTCAGACGCAACGCTGATAAGTTGCTTGGGCGCTTTGAGCCCAAAAGGCATAGATACATAGCGTAAGGCTCCAAAAGGGGTGATAAACGCCGTCTTCTCCTGGTCCTTAACCGCCATCTTAATCGATGATATCCGAATATGCATCCAAAAGCTCAACGCCACAACCCGCCGTAGCATCAATAATCTGATCAATGCGGGGGAGGCGAAGGATCTCTTGGACAAGCCTTGTTAAGATCTGTGTAATCCACACACATGCGCCAAGTGCCATTCTTCTTAAGGACCAACACCGGATTAGCAAGCCACTCCGGATGGAAAACTTCAACGATAAACCCTGCCGCTAAGAGCCTGGCAACCTCCTCTCCAATGGCCTTGCGCCTCTCTTCGTTAAACCAGCGAAGAAACTGCTTTACCGGTCTGTACTTGGGATCAACATTAAGAGTGTGCTCAGCGAGTTCCCTCGGTACACCTGGCATGTCAGAAGGTTTCCATGCAAAAATGTCCCGATTCTCACGGATGAACTCGATGAGCGCGCTTCCTATTTAGGATCCAAGTTAGCACCGATGGTGAACTGCTTGGACGAATCGCGGGCACAAAATCAACAAGTTTAGTCTCACCACGCGATTTAAACTTCAAATCCGGATCGTGCTCGTAGTTGGCTTCTTCAACGGGTCATATCCGCGGATCAACATTGTCTTTATAATACTTTAGCTCTTCATGGCACAAACCGACTCTGCGAAGCCGCATCACCTTCCTCGCACTCCAAAGCGATCCGGCGGCTCCCATGAACCGTTATCGTCCCTTTGTGACCCGGCATCTTCAGCTGCAAATAGACATAACAAGGCCGTGCCATAAACTTAGCATAAGCCGGCCGCCCAAATAGGGCGTGGTAAGGGCTTTGAATTTTCACCACTTCAAGCGCCAATGTTTCCGATCCGAGTCATGTTCATCCCCAAAGGCCACCTCCAGAGCTATCTTACCGACCGGGTATGCTGACTTGCCAGGCACCACACCGTGAAACACTGTGCTGGACGGCCTGAGATGCCTATCCGTTAACCCCATACGTCGGAAGGTCTCGTAGTACGTGATGTTGATGCTGCTCCTCCATCCATAAGCACCTTGGTAAACTTGTATCCTCCTACCGAGGTGCTACCACTAGGGCTAGTGACCCGGATTGTAACCCGGGAGGATGATCCTCTCGCTCCATACGATAGGCTGCTCCGACCAGCAGTAATGCGGCGTGGCGGTTCAACAACACCGACCGCCCGCTTCAAGTTTTCGGTCTCGCTTGTCCAAGCTGGTGGTAAAGACATGGTACCGCCCACCGCTCAACCTTTGGATTACTTTGATAACCCGATCGCCGCTGCTGTTGATTGTAACCCCTTGGTTCTGATTGTTCGATTGCTCGATTGTCCTGCCCGCCCGGATTACCATCGAACCTGGGCGGAATTTCCTCCACCAGAGCAGGGCGGACCCTGAACCGCCGCCGGGCCCTTGATCATACCGGAAAGCATTAGAACTTTTGAACTCCTGCATAATGTAACAATCCTTCCAGAGGTGGTTTGCTGGTGCCTCCTTCGTCCCATGCTTCGGACAAGGTTGATTCAATAGGTAATTCAAACGATCCGGATTGTGACCTGGCGCACCGCCCCGGTTTGATTGCTTACCCTTGCGCCGTTGACCCTTGTCCTGCGCGTTGGTGTTGGCTACGAAGCCCATGTTACCGTTTGCCTTACGCTTGTTTCCTCCATTACCTGCCGGCTGATGCTGCTGTCCTCTGGAGTTGCTGTTCTGTTTTCCCTTCCCTATTTCGTCATCCTCCTCAGACTCGGGATCCTTGGTACTATCAGAATCAGCATACTTTACCAAAACGCCCATGAGAGTGCCCATGTCATTGCAAAAACGCTTCATGCGACCCAGCTTCAACTTTAACGGTTTGAACCGGCAATTGGCTTCCAAGGTTAAGATCATGAGTCGAGTTGATCCGTCTCAAGAATGTAAAACTTCGAAACGCGGCGCACCCAATGGGTTGTGGATTCTCCTCTGCTCGACACAAGCCGCCAAATCCACCACGCACATGGGCTGTTTACAGTGTCTTTGAAATTTTGAATGAACCGGTCCGCAGCTCGGGTCCATGAACTGATCGAGTTAGGCGGCAAGTTCTTCAACCAAGCACGGGCCGCATCTTCCAACATCATGGTGAAATACTTTGCACACGCAGCTTCATCCACATCCAGCATCTCCATGGCCATCTCATAGCTTTCTATCCACGCTCGAGCCAAATCGGCAAAGATAATTGGGCACCTTATGCGGCCCTTTGAAGTCCTTGGGCAAACGTACATTGCGTAAAGCGGGATGAGGCAAGGCACCCCAAAGAGCCGACGTGACCCCGGTTCAAAGATGGTCGGTCGAACCGGCGCGAGTTGATGATCCTCATGTTGTGCTGCTAACTCGCCTCCCTCGCGCCTGCCCGGTCCACCACCACTTGAGCGTCTTCGAAGCCACCGGCCGGGTTGTTGCCACGAGGCGGACCGCGCTGCGCATTGCTTGATACGGCCGGTTCATCTGCGCGCCGGCTATAGCTCCGGCTTGGGCGGGGGGTGGAGTGGATCCGATCTCGACTGTATGAATATGCTTCCTGCTGAGCCAGGGCCGTCCTGAGGAGCTCTTTGACCGGGCGTGTTTCTACCGCTGCGTGAATCGCCGATCGAATCGCCTCCAACCGTGCCGCAGCCGCAACAAGGTTATCCATCGGGTTGGAGTAGTGACCGGAGGTGTCTCAGACAAATCTGAAGCGCCGCATGATGGCGAGGTAGATCTATCACACGGGCTGAACCGCGCCCATGCCAGTGCTTCCAATGGTTCACCACTGGCGGCGGATTACTGGTTCCTGCCCCTGGGGTATTGAAGAGGTCTCTCCCCTCGAAAACCGAAGGCAGGCGGGATCTATACTTTCTTTTCATGACTTCATGTGACGCGTTCTGGTCCAGCATGAGCCTATAAGCCTGCGCATCCAAAGCGGCCCGTTCCGCCGCCATCCTTACGTCCGCGACTGCCAGATCCGCTTTAGCCTTAGCGATTTGTTCCTTCACCTTTGCGATCTCTGCGTTGTGCAGGTCTTGATCCGCCGGATTAGCCTCTGCCATGAGCACAGCCAATGCGTCGAATAGTTCTAATAAAACTTGAGCCGGCGGGCGCACAGGGCCTCCTTCCCCGGCTGCCATAACCGCTGCTGAACCGGCGACCATCGGCGCTGCAGTCGAAGAGTGAAGCGTCGCTTGTGTACCGGCCATGAAGATCCCAACCCGGTTGGGTAGATCAAAGGATCCGAATACTCTCCCGTCGAACAGCCTCGATCTGGCCATCTTGCAGCTGGTACAGAGACTCGGTTTCTCCGGTTGACGACTTGTCATCAGAGTAGACAACGGTTTCGCCGCCAGATGCTGATCCGCCCTCACAGTCTCCGTGGATGACTCCCACGAAAGCACACTTGACAGCCGGTTTAGCCAGGGCAGGACTCTTCTTCGCCCGCTGAGCCGTCTCGACGAGGTCGGTGCAGATGTCCGGCCCAGGCCCTGGCTCGCCGATCTTGCCGATGAACACGTGTATGCCACCAAAGGGGACCCGGTACCCGTACTCAATTGAGCCGGCCTCGGGGCCCCAGCCTGCATTGTCGATGTAGAGCTTGCCGCGACGACTCTTAGTCATCCGGCCCACAGCATAGCCTTCGAGTCCTTCTAACTTGCCCTCTAAGATCATCAAACCATCGTCGCGATAGCCCCACGGTGGGCGCCAACCGTCGTGGAATTGTCACGGCAGATGTCCTCGTGAAAGGACTTAGTCGCAGGGCCATCGTGCGGGTTAACTTAGAGGGGTTAAAGCGACACAAAGACACGAGAGTTATACTAGTTCGCCCTTCGATGAAGGTAAAAGCCTACGCCTAGTTTGTGATGGGATTGATGTGATTTCGCGACTAGGGAGCAATAGCTTCGCCGAGCCTCGAATTGTTCTGTCCCTAAACCCGCCGCCAGTCGTCCCCTTATATACACGGGTTGACGCCTTCGGCGGTCTCTGAGTCCCGATCCGCTCATACAAGTGTCCGCTCGGTCTCTTCTCTCTTATCTTACAAAGACAAGTTACAAGACTAAGGCGGTTTACATAAATGGACCCTAATCCGCCTCTGGGCTCTGGGCCTCAAGCGTGCCTTCGTGGGCCCTGATTATGGACGAGGATAACCCGGCCCCCTCAGGGCGGTTTACATTCAGCAGTTATATCCCCGACAAAGATCATTGTAAAACTCACTCTAACGAATCACCCTCTCTAGGATTTGATCCACCACATGACGATGTTGAACATGGATACTATGATGAGGATGATGATAGTGACTTCGATCTTGATGATGCAATGAGACACTTTGGTCTTATGGCAAATCTTCGGGGATATATGGCAGGAGGAAAGGAATGGGTTCTTGATAGTGGATGTACCGATCACATGACCGGAGATAAAGACATGTTTCGGGAGCTTGCTGAAAACGATGGTCCTCGAAAGTATGTCACTTTTGGTGATAATTCAAAGGGTAAGGTGGTTGGCCTTGGTAAGGTGGACATCTCACATGATAGCTCGATACAAAATGTCATGCTCGTTGAATCTCTTGGCTACAACTTACTTTCAGTATCTAGACTTGCCGATTTCGGTTTCAATGTCCTATTTACTGAAGTAGATTGCCAAGTGTTTCGTAGAGATAATCATAAAATGGTCTTTACCGGTGTACGTAGAGGTGATCTATACATTGTTGATTTCACTAAAAAGGCTCAACCTAGAACTTGCTTTATTGCTAAATCCTCTAAAGGTTGGTTATGGCATAGACGATTAGGTCATGTTGGCATGCGAAACCTTGACTAGCTTATTAAAGGAAATCATATCCTTGGAGTTAACGATGTCATATTTGATAAGGATAGACTTTGCAGCGCTTGCCAGGCAGGTAAACAGGTTGGAGGAAGACATCCCGTGAAGAACATCATGACCACAAGGAGGCCACTCGAGCTACTTCATATGGATCTCTTTGGTCCCAACGCATACAAAAGTCTCGGTGGAAATTCTTTTGGTCTAGTTATAATTGATGATTTTTCAAGATTTACATGGGTGTTCTTTCTCGATGATAAATCGCAGGTTCAAAAGATCTTCAAAAACTTCGCTAGGAAGGCCCAAAATCAATTTGAAGTGAAGATCAAGTGGGTTCGCAGCAACAACGGAACGGAGTTCAAGAACGCAAATGTGGACTCCTTTCTTGACGAAGAAGGGATTTCACACGAGTTCTCGGCTACGTACACACCTAAACAAAATGGAGTTGTTGATAGGAAGAACCGTACGCTCATCGAAATGGCGAGAACGATGCTTGATGAGTACAAGACGCCGAAGCACTTTTGGGCGGAAGCTGTTGAGATAGCTTGTCATGCAACAAATCGCTTGTATCTTCACAAGCTACTCGGCAAGACGGCATACGAGCTTCTCACCCTTAACAAATCCCAAGTTGGATACTTTCAAGTATTTGGCTCAAAGTGCTACATTCTTGATAAGCATCGTCGTTCTAAATTTGCTCCTAAGTCTCATGAAGGTTTCCTACTTGGTTATGGCTCAAACTCCCACACATACCGTGTCTACAACAATTTCACCCGAAAGGATGAAGAAACGGTAGATGTGAAGTTTGCTGAATCTAACGGCTCTCAAGTAGAGCAATTGCCAATTGATGTAGGAGACAAAGACCCCTCGGAAGCAATTCAAGACTTGGCTATTGGCAAGATTCGTCCAACGGAGATGAAGGAGAGTACCTCGTCCGTCCAAGTGGAAGCTTCTACCTCACGACAAGGTGAACCAAGAGTTCATACGGGAGCATCCACAAGTGGGACACACCAAGATGAAGAAAACGAGGAAGTGCACCAAGATGAACGTCAACAACCTCCTTCTCCACCACGACAAGAGAACGAGAACGCCAACAATGAAGAAGGCCAAGAAGAAGAACAAGATGAAGAAGATGTTCAACCAAGACCCAAGCAAAAGCTTTCACGAGTTCGAGCAAGAATCTCTAAAGACCATCCCGTCGAGCAAATCTACAATGATATCCAAACCGGGAGAATCACCCACTCTAAAACTCGTTTAGCTAACTTTTGTGAACACTATTCATTCATCTCTAGCATTGAACCTATGAAGGTTGAAGAAGCATTGGAAGATCCGGATTGGATAAACGCCATGCACGAAGAGCTACACAACTTTGAGAGAAATCAAGCTTGGACATTGGTTGAGAAGCCCGACAACAACCACAACATCATCGGTACCAAATGGGTGTTCCGCAACAAGCAAGATGAAGATGGACAAGTAGTTCGCAACAAAGCACGTCTCGTCGCCCAAGGCTACACACAAGTCGAAGGTATGGACTATGGTGAGACTTATGCTCCCGTTGCTAGACTTGAGTCCATTCGCATCTTACTTGCCTGTGCTAATCACCATGATATCACCTTGTACCAAATGGACATTAAAAGTTTCTAAATGGTGAAATAGAGGAGGAAGTTTATGTTAAACAACCTCCCGGCTTTGTTAATCCTAAGAAACCTGGACATGTTTACAAACTTCACAAAGCTCTTTATGGTCTTAAACAAGCTCCTAGAGCGTGGTATAAATGCTTGACCAAGTTCCTTATTGAAAAAGGCTTTGAAATCGGAAAAATTGATTCTACTCTTTTTACTAAAATGGTCAACGGAGAACTATTTGTGTGCCAAATCTATGTTGATGATATTATATTTGGTTCTACTAACCCTCATTTTAGTGAAAAGTTTGGGAAGCTAATGTCGGAGAAGTTTGAGATGTCTATGATGAGTGAACTCAAATTATTTCTTGGTTTGAAAATCAAGCAAATTAAGGAAGGTACCTTTGTCTCTCAAACAAAGTACACCAAGGACTTATTCAAGAAGTTCAATATGCATGAATGCAAAGGTATGACTACACCCATGCCTACTAGTGGACATCTTGATTTGACCAAAGATGGTGAACCGGTCGATCAAAAAGTTTATCGCTCTATGATTGGTTCATTGTTATATCTATGTGCTTCACGTCCCGATATCATGCTAAGTGTGTGCATGTGTGCACGATATCAAGCTGCTCCTAAAGAATGTCATCTTAAGGCCATGAAAAGGATAGTGAGATACTTAATCCATACACCAAATTTTGGCATTTGGTATCCTAAGAGGGCCTCTTTCGATCTTGTTGGCTACTCCGACTCGGACTATGCCGGTGACAAGGTTGATAGAAAGTCCACTTCGGGTACTTGTCAATTTCTTGGCAGATCTCTTGTGTCTTGGTCTTCCAAGAAACAAAACTCGGTATCCTTATCCACCGCCGAAGCGGAATACATTGCCGCTGGTTCATGTTGTGCTCAATTACTTTGGATGACCCAAACTCTTAAAGATTATGGGATATATGTGAAACATGTTCCATTACTTTGTGACAATGAAAGTGCTATCAAAATTGCTCACAATCATGTGCAACACTCTCGAACTAAGCTTATTGAAGTTCGTCATCATTTCATTCAAGATCATGTTGCTAAGGGTGACATTAATCTTAAGCATGTTCGCACCGAAAAGCAATAAGCGGATATATTCACTAGACCACTTGATGAGAAAGTGTTTTGCAGGTTAAGAGGTGAATTGAACATCATTGATGCTTCAAACTTGGAGTAGGAACTCCATTGGATACATGCAAGACATGAGCTTATGACTAATCCTTGATATTTCTCTTATGATGATAATCTCATAACTTGGATATATTTGCATCTTGCATGTTATCTAACCCTTGTAGGTACTTGGATGAATCTGAGTCTATGAGATTGCAACTCACTCACATCTTGAGCAATCTCTACATCACCAAGTCTACACAATGGTGGTTGAAGACAAGGAAGCATGAAACCATTCAAACATATCCTTTGACAAATTCTATGTTGAGTTTCATGATTGTCATTTTGGATACACAAGTGCTCTTCCTTGCAAGAACTAACCCATGTAGGTAGATGAACTCAAATTCCAAGTGGTGCTCCCAACTCTTGATGAGCTACATCAACCTTGAGCAACGCACAGAAGTTCAACTACATGATCACGATCAACACCACCACCCAAGGTATGTCATTCCATCTTAGAGAAGCTTTACTCCAAGACATGAGTCAAAGTAACTCGACAAGATGTGAATACATCAAGATGCTTAAATAAAAAATGGTAACCCCATTTTGAGCTTAAACGATGAGTATGACCTATGATCAAGTGATCTCACTTGACTCCTAAGTCAATATACTCTAACATAGGTGACTTTGTCGCCGACCATCTCTAGATGAAGTTCTCTTGTGTTCTTTTTTTGTGCTCTTGCATTTGTCTCATGCATATTTGTTTCCCCTTTCAAAAAAAACTTCATCTAGATTTCTTTTCTTTTCTATTTGTTCTGCATTCCCTGCATCCAATTCATTGCAAATCTTTCAGTTAATTCCTTGCAAATCCTTGTGAGATCTTACTTGTCTAGTGAGCTGAGGTGACAAGTGTTTTCTCTGTGATGAACTCGGTCACGCTGGTTTCTTGTCTTTGGTCTAACCGAAATCACTCGGTGCAACCGAAGCATACCACTCGGTGCCACCGATTTCACTACAGGAAAAACATTTTGCCACTTATTCCTGCATTACTTTTGATCCAGCTCCACTCCATGAATCTTGTCCTCTACAAGCATCACATTTTAATCAGTGCTTTATGCTGTGACTCAAGGACAAAACCCATTCACGACAAATTCCAGAAGGCCCTTCTTGGAAATTGATGTCAAAGGGGGAGAGAGAGATCACATCAAAGCATTATCACTTCAACAGGGGAGAAAGATATCTCCAGGGGGAGAGAATACTCAAGAAGAGAGTAATCTTCAAGGATCCCAGATGCTTGGTGTTCAAGAGGAGAGATGCCACATGTCTTCTTGAGGGGAAAGACATGTTCATATGTGCTTATTTGCATTAGCTCTGTTCACTTGTTTCTTTGAGCTCTGATTCTGCATTTCGCTCTAATTTTCTGTTCCCTATCTTCTCCCAGTATCCCATGCTAGATTCAGGGGGAGCAAGACATCTAAGGGAAAGAAATTCTCTAAATTCATTGCACATCTTTACCTTTGGGGACATATCTATATTCAATGTGGTACTTAGTACTCACTCTCTACATGTCATCCCAGTCTTGGTACTCTTGTGGCTTCTTTTGCTTGCTCTGGCCAGTAGGTGTATCTGTGTTATCTGACCCTATTTTCACAGTTTCATTCCATCCTAAGCCAACTCAAGACCACAAGGTAAGTATATGCATCACAGTCATGTGTATGAGGAATTCTTGCTGATGTACATACTGTTTGCAAGAAGGACTCATGAGCATGAAGGTACATTTCCCATATTCACATCATTTGCTCTGATGCATATAGCCAAGATACATGTAAAAAATTGCTTACTCTGTCATGGTTATGCTCTCACATGCTTCTATATTCCATATCCACATGATTGCATACATGTAGGGGGAGCCTATGCTTGTTACATGTCTTTCCAAAGCTTTACTTGCTATTCTTTATATCTTTATTTAAAGCTTTGATGTATGTTGTCCTCAATTACCAAAAAGGGGGAGACTGAAAGCACAAGTGCTCCCTGGGTGGTTTTGGTAATTAATGTCAACATATCTCTTGTTGGACTAACACTTTTATCTAGTATGTTTCAGACAAGTTCAACAATGGAGTGGCATGGACTAGAGGATGTGGAACCCCTTCAAGATGCTAAGGACAAAGAATTGGCTCAAGCTTCAAGATCAAGACTCTACACTATCTAGTTTAGTGATCCAAGATCACATTGAGTCTATAGGAAAAGCCAATACTATCAAGAGGGGACGAGGTGTTGCTTAATGAGTTTCTTGCTCTACAGTGCTCAGTGATATGCTCCAAAGCCCTCAACTACTTTCTCACATCCACATATGTCCTAAACCAAAAGTCAAACTCGGCCCCACCAATTCTTTCTATCCGGCGCCACCAAGTTCAGATGTCTTAGCCACTGCCACAAACCCTAGGCAAATCGGTTTCACCGATAGGGATCTCGGTCTCACCGAGATGGGATTGTAATCTCTCTGTGTTTGCCCATTATCAAATTCGGTCTCACCGAGTTTAAGCAATCGGTACTACCGAGATTACAATGCAAACTCTCTGGTTCACTTATTACCAAAATTGGTCCCACCGAGTTTGTGTAATCGGTCTCACCGAGTTTGCCTGACCAACTCTCTGGTTAACTTATTACCAAAATCGGTCTCACGGAGTTTGTGTAATCGGTCTCACCGAGATTACTTTATGCCCTAACCCTAACCATATCGGTCCTACCGAGTTGCATGTCGGTCCCACCGAAAATCCTAACGGTCACTAGATTTGCTAAATCAGTCCGACCGAGTTTACCAATTCGGTCCCACCGAGTTTGGCAAGTTGTGTGTAACCGTTAGATTTTGTGTGGAGGCTATAAATACCCCTCCACCCACTCTTCATTCGTGGAGAAAGCCATCAGAACGAACCTACACTTCCAGCATCCATTTTCTGAGAGAGAACCACCTACACTTGTGTTGAGGCCAAGATATTCCATTCCTACCATATGAATCTTGATCTCTAGCCTTCCCCAAGTTGCTTTCCACTCAAATATTCTTTCCACCAAATCCAAATCATGTGAGAGAGAGTTGAGTGTTGGGGAGACTATCATTTGAAGCACAAGAGCAAGGAGTTCATCATCAACACACCATTTGTTACTTCTTGGAGAGTGGTGTCTCCTAGATTGGCTAGGTGTCACTTGGGAGCCTCGTACAAGATTGTGGAGTTGAACCAAGGAGTTTGTAAGGGCAAGGAGATCGCCTACTTCGTGAAGATCTACAGCTAGTGAGGCAAGTCCTTCGTGGGAGACGGCCATGGTGGGATAGACAAGGTTACTTCTTCGTGGACCCTTCGTGGGTGGAGCCCTCTGTGGACTCGCGCAACCGTTTCCCTTCGTGGGTTGAAGTCTCCATCAACGTGGATGTACGATAGCACCACCTATCGGAACCACGACAAAAACATCTGTGTCTCCAATTGCGTTTGAATCCTCCAAACCCTTCCCTTTACATTCTTGCAAGTTGCATGCTTTACTTTCCGCTGCTCATATACTCTTTGCATGCTTCCTTGATACGTATCGTAAGTGTTAAAATTGTGCCTAAACTCCACTTAAACTTAAAGAAGTTAAAAACTGCAACTTTTGGTACTTAGTGTCTAATCACCCCCCCCCCCTCTAGACACCTCTTCTCGATCCCTTTCATATATATCAGGATCTTTCAAAGACAATGTGCTTGCCAAAGGATAAAGTGTAAAAAAAGAAAGGTGAAGATCACCGCGACTCTTGCATAAGGTATAAAGCAAAATAAAAGATAGTCCCTTCGCAGAGGGAAGCAGAGGTTGTCATGTGATTTTATGGTTGGATGCGCAAAATCCTAATGCAAAAGAACATCACTTTATATTGCCACTTGTCATATGGACCTTTATTATGCTGTCCGTCAATTTATTTGCTTCCATATCACAAGATCGTATAAAGCTTATTTTCTCCACACTAATAGATCATACATATTTAGAGAGCAATTTTTATTGCATGCAACAATGACAAATTACTTGAAGGATCTTACTCAATCCATAGGTAGATATGGTGGACACTCATGGCAAAACTGGGTTTAAGGATGTTCGGAAGCACAAGTAGTATCTCTACTTGGTGCAAGGAATTTGGCTAGCATGAGGAGGAAAGGCAAGCTCAACATGTTGGATGATCCAAGACAATATACTTTATTTCGGATATAAGAAAACATAACCCATTACGTTGTCTTCCTTATCCAACATCAACTTTTAGCATGTCATATTTTAATGAGTGCTCACAATCATAAAAGATGTCCAAGATAGTATATTTATATGTATAAACCTCTCTTTCTTTATTACTTCCTATTAATTGCAACGATGACCAAAACTATGTTTGTCAACTCTAAACAACTTTTATTCATCATACTCTTTTATATGTGAAATCATTACTCTCCATAAGATCAATATGATCTCTTTAATTCGTTTTTTATTTGTCTTCTCTTTTATTTTTATTCCCTCAAGATCATAGCAAGATAATCAAGCCCTTGACTCAAAACTAATCTTTATTTTATATAGCTCATGGACTCAATTACATAGAAGGATCATAAAGCATAACTCAAAACTAGCTCATACTAAAACTTTATTCTACTAGATCAAGATATTACTGTCGGTGTCAAAACCGGCGGATCTCGGGTAGGGAGTCCCGAACTGTGTGTCTAAGGTCGATGGTAATAGGAGACAGGGGACACGATGTTAACCCAGGTTCGGGCCCTCTCTATGGAGGTAATACCCTACTTCCTGCTTGATTGATCTTGATGAATATGAGTATTACAAGAGTAGATCTACCACGAGATCATAATGGATAAAACCCTAGAAGTCTGGCCTTTATGACTATGGTTATGATTCTAATCCTTACGTACTAAACCCTCCAGTTTATATAGACATCGGAGGGGACTAGAGTTGTAGAAAGTCGGTTACAGAGAAAGGAATCTTCATATTGGGACACCAAGCTTGCCTTCCACGCCAAGGAGAATCCCATCCGGACACGGGAGAGAGTCTTCGGTCTTGTATCTTCAAAGCCCATCAGTCCGGCCTACGTACCATAGTCCAGACACGCTAGGACCCCTTAATCCAGGACTCCTTCAGTAGCCCCTGAACCAGGCTTCAATGACGATGTGTCTGGCGCGCAAATTGTCTTCGGCATTGCAAGGCGGGTTCCTTCTCCGAATACTCCAACACAGTCTTCGGACACAACGAATGTGTCCGGCTCTGCAAAACAAATTCCACACACAACCGCAGAGAGTATAATATTTCACGAGTCCAATCCGCTGACAACTTTCGGTAACGTGATATCACGTCATCGCCCGGTCATTATTCGAACCGTTTTTCGGCCTGCCGCTTCGAGATGCGGTCTCATTGGCACGTCTTGTCAAAGCAGAGATCGTGTCCCCTTATCGCGGGATTCTCACCAATACGGGCGTGGGTAATCCAACCTTGTCGTCTGCATGACCCTTGGGAACAGGCGAGTGGGGAGGCGCTTGATATTCACTGCCTTTATAAGGAGATAAGGATTCCCTTCTTTCATCCACGCCTTCTCTCTCTCTGCCCTCCCATTCTCGAGCTCCAGCGCCCAAGTCCTCATATTTTCCGCCTCAAGAAAGCACTCGACCATGTCCGGATTTGGAGCGCAAGGCTAGTGGATGGCCTCCTCCGTCAAGGAGAAGGACATCACCATGCTTCGAGAGGCCAGGTACCTGGTGAAAGAAATCGCCCATCGGCTCCCGGCCAAGGGACAAATCGTCCCCACACCAAAACCCAATGAAAGGGTGGTGTTCATCCCCCACTTTATCTGCGGGTTAGGGTTTCCTCTCCACCCTTTCGTCCGCGGACTCATGTTCTATTACGGGCTAGATTTCCATGATCTAGCCCCAAACTCCTTCCTCAACATCTCGGCATTCATTGTCGTGTGCGGGGCTTTCCTCCGCATTCCACCCCGCTTTGCTCTGTGGCTTAAGATCTTCAACGTGAAGCCGAAGGTGCTGGATGGCCAACACGCAGAGTGCGGAGGTGCCATGGTGAGCAAGATGCCCAATGTCACATGGCCCAAAGGTACTTTTGTGGAGACGTCAAAGAGTGGCAGAAATTGTGGTTCTATATCACATAGCCCCGCGACGCCACCTGGGCCGCGGCTCCCGAATTCAAGTCCGGAGCTCCAATGCGGCTCACCTCCTGGATAGAGAAGGGCCCGAATTGGTCTTCATCGGACCAGCTGATAGCGCTGCAAACGCGCCTCCAAAGCATGGTGGAAAAAACATTAAGCTCGTCAACGTGATCCAGGTGATGCTAGTTCGCCGGATCCTTCCATGCTAGAGCTGGACTTTCCCTTTATGGGAATTCAATCCGGATGAGCACCAAACCTTGGAAAGGCTCTTCGGGACCACGCACGAAGATATCTGGAAGGTGCTCTTCAAGGCAACGAGATGCCACCGGAGATAACCGAAGACCGCGGGCACACCCTGGCCCATCCCGCCAGTGCGGTAAGTATTTCATGTTTCAAGGCGCATACTTTACTTGCTTAGTCAGGGAAGATATCTAAACCTCACTTTTTATTTTTCCAGGGCTGGACAAAGAAGGCAGAGCGGATTCGGTGTCCGGCTCTGCTGCCCGAGGAACCAGCAATTCCGCTTCTGACGAAGATGCTGGTTACGGCGCCCTACCAGGCGCCGGAGAAGAAGGCCAAGAAAAAGGCCAAGGGTGTCCGGAGCGGCCCCTGCCGCAAAGGAGCTTCGGACACGACGTCCGAAGACAACGAGACTCACTCCTCCGCCGCCGAAGACGACAAGGAGGAGGAGGAGGAGGAAAGCAGCTCTCCCCCTGAGGGGGGAAGGAAGAAGAGGGCGGTCTCCACAAATCTGGAGGCAAAGGCGTCCAAGAGGGGGAAGGGCTCCCTCGCGGATAACTCCGTGTGGGACGTTGACAGCAGCCCAGAGCCGCGCCCCCGAAACAAGCCCCTATCCGCATCGTAAGTACTAAGAAACGCTGATGCGTCCATATATCCGGCCTCTCTACTTCATAGTTTTAACAAGTTTAATTATGCAATTGCAGTCCGGCCCGCGACAGCTCCCTACGGTCCTCATCGGGGGATTCGCTGGATTCAAAGGCGATGGCCAGCAGGTCACCACCGGTGGCTCACTGCTACGTCTTGAGCTTGCGTTGGTTTTCCGAAGAGGAGAGGATGATGCAGAAGAGTAGCGTAAGTATTTCCCTCAGTTTTTGAGAACCAAGGTATCAATCCAGTAGGAGGCCACGCACAAGTCCCTCATACATGCACAAAACGATAGCTACTTGCAACCAACGCGGTTAGGGGTTGTCAATCCCTTCACGGTCCCTTACGAGAGTGAGATCTGATAGAGATGATAGATAATATTTTTGGTATTTTTTTGGTATATAGATACAAAGCAAAAAGTAAAAGGCAAAGTAAAAACAAAGCAAGTATTAAAGTGATGAAGATTGATATGATGAGAATAGACCCAGGGGCCATAGGTTTCACTAGTGGCCTCTCTCAAGAGCATAAGTATTCTACGGTGGGTGAACAAATTATTGTTGATCAATTGACATAATTGAGCATATTTATGAGTATATCTAGGTATGATTATGTATATAGGCATCACGTCCAAGACAAGTAGACCGAAACGATTATGCATCTACTACTATTACTCCACTCATCGACCACTATCCAGCATGCATCTAGAGTATTAAGTTAAAAACAGAGTAACGCCTTAAGCAAGATGACATGATGTATAGGAATAAATTCATGCAATATGATAAATACCCCATCTTGTTATCCTCGATGGCAACAATACAATACGTGCCTTGCAACCCTTTGTCACTGGGTAAGGACACCGCAAGATTGAACCCAAAGCTATGCACTTCTCCCATTGCAAGAACTGCCAATCTAGTTGGCCAAACCAAACGGATAATTCGAAGAGATTTGCAAAGATAACTCAATCATACATAAAATAATTCAGAGAATATTCAAATATTATTCATAGATAAGCTGGATCATAAGCCCACAATTCATCGGTCTCAACAAACACACCGCAAAAAGAAGATTACATCGAATAGATCTCCACGAGAGAGGGGGAGAACATTGTATTGAGATCCAAAAAGAGAGAAGAAGCCATCTAGCTACTAGCTATGGACCCGAAGGTCTGAAGTAAACTACTCACACTTCATCGGAGGGGCTATGGTGTTGATGTAGAAGCCCTCCGTGGTGGATGCAGCCTCGGGCGGAGCCCCGGAACAGGCCCCAAGATGGGATCTCGTGGATACAGGAAGTTGCGGCGGTGGAATTAGGTTTTGGCTCCTGTTCTGATCGTTTGGGGGTGCGTGAGGTATATATAGGAGGAAGGAGTACGTCGGTGGAGCAATAGGGGCCCACGAGGCAGGCGCGCCTAGGGGGCCCACCGTGACCGCCTCACATTTCTTGGAGTAGGGTCCAAGTCTCTGGATCACGCCCGTGAGAAAATCACGCTCAAGGTTTCATTCTGTTTGGACTCCGCTTGATATTCCGATTCTTCAAACACCAAATAGGCAAAAAACAGCAATTCGGCTGGGCCTCCGGTTAATAGGTTAGTCCCAAAAGTAATATAAAAGTGGAAAATAAAGCCCAATATAGTCCAAAACAGTAGATAAAGTAGCATGGAGCAATCAAAAATTATAGATACGTTGGAGACGTATCTAGCATCCCCAAGCTTAATTCCTGCTCGTCCTCGAGTAGGTAAACGATAAAAAGAGAATTTTTGATGCGGAGTGATACTTTGGCATAATTTCAATGTAAATCTTCTTAATCATGGTATGGATATTCAGATCCGAAAGATTCAGACAAAAGTTCATATTGCCATAAAAATAATAATACTTCAAGTATACTAACTAAGCAATTATGTCTTCTCAAAATAACATGGCCAAAGAAAGTTATCCCTACAAAATCATCTAGTCTGGCTATGCTCCATCTTCCCCATGCAAAATATTTAAATCATGCACAACCCCTATGACAAGCCAAGCAATTGTTTCATACTTTAACATTTTCAAAACTTTTTCAATGTTCACGCAATACATGAGCGTGAGCCATGGACATAGCACTATATGTGGAATAGAATGATGGTTGTTGAGAAGACAAAAAGGGAGAAGATAGTCTCACATCAACTAGGCGTATCAACGGGCTATGGAGATGCCCATCAATAGATATCAATGTGAGTGAGTAGGGATTGCCATGCAACGGATGCACTAGAGCTATAAGTATATGAAAGCTCAACAAAAGAAACTAAGTGGGTGTGCATCCAACTCGCTTGCTCACGAAGACCTAGGGCATTTGAGGAAGCCCATCATTGGAATATACAAGCCAAGTTCTATAATGAAAGATTCCCACTAGTATATGAAAGTGACAAAATGAGAGACTCTCTATCATGAAGATCATGGTGCTACTTTGAAGCACAAGTGTGGTAAAAGGATAGTAACATTGCCCCTTCTCTCTTTTTCTCTCATCATTTTTTTATTTGGGCCTTTTCTCTTTTTTTATGGCCTCTTTTTTTTCGTCCGGAGTCTCATCCCGACTTGTGGGGGAATCCTAGTCTCCATCATCCTTTCCTCACTTGGGACAATGCTCTAGTAATGATGATCGTCACACTTTTATTTTTCTTACAACTCAACAATTACAACTCGATACTTAGAACAAAGTATGACTCTATATGAATGCCGCCGGCAGTGTACCGGGATATGCAATGATTCATGAGTGACATGTATGAAAGAATTATGAAAGGTGGCTTTGCCACAAATATGATGTCAACTACATGATCATGCTAGCAATATGACAATGATGGAGCGTGTCATAATAAACGGAACGGTGGAAAGTTGCATGACAATATATCTCGGAATGGCTATGGAAATGCCATGATAGGTAGGTATGATGGCTGTTTTGAGGAAGATATATGGTGTGTGTATGATACCGGCGAAAAGTGCGCGGTATTAGAGAGGCTAGCAATGGTGGAAGGATGGGAAAAAGTGTGTATAATCCATGGACTCAACATTAGTCATAAAGAACTCATATACTTATTGCAAAAATCTAGAAGTTATCAAAGCGGAGTATTACGCGCATGCTCCTAGGGGGATATATTGGTAGGAAAAGACCATCGGTCATCCCCGACCGCCACTCATAAGGAAGACAATCAATAAATAAATCATGCTCCGAGTTCATCACATAACGGTTCACCATACGTGCATGCTACGAGAATCACAAACTTCAACACTAGTATTCTTTAAATTCACAACTACTCAACTAGCATGACTCTAATATCACCATCTTCATATCTCAAAACAATTATCAAGCATCAAACTTATCTTAGTATTCAACGCACTCAAAAGAAAGTTTCACATATCCTGAATACCAAGTATATTAACATTAAGCAAATTACCATGCTATTAACGACTCTCAAAATAATCTATGTGAAGCATGAGAGATCAAGTTTATTTAAAACAAATCCACCACCGTCCTCTAAAATATCTAACTGAAGCACTAGAGCAAAAATTATCACGCTCAAAAGATATAAGTGAAGCACTATGAGCAAAACTATCAAGCTCAAAAGATATAAGTGAAGCACAAAGAGTATTCTATCAAATTTCAATTCATGTATGGTCTCTCAAAAGGTGTGTACAGAAAGGATGATTGTGGTAAACTAACAAGCAAACACGCAAATAATACAAGACGCTCCAAGCAAAACACTTATAATGTGGTGAATAAAAATATAGCCCCAAGTAAATTATCGATGGAAGTGGACGAAAGAGGGGATGCCTTCCGGGGCATCCCAAGCTTTGACTTTTTGGTGTCCTTGTATTATCTTGGGGGTGCCATGGGCATCCCAAACTTAGGCTCTTGCCACTCCTTGTTCCATAGTCCATCAAAAGAATTCACCCAAAACTTGAAAACTTCACAACACAAAACTCAATAGAAATCTCGTGAGCTCCGTTAGAGAAAGAGAACAAAAGACTACTTTAAGTTACTGTAATGAACTCATTATTTTTTTTATATTGGTGTTAAACCTACTGTATTCCAACTTCTCTATGGATCATAAACTATTTTACTAGCCATAGATTCATCAAAATAAGCAAACAGCACACGCAAAACAGAATCTGTCAAAAACAGAACAGTCTGTAGTAATCTGTAACTAACGCAAACTTCTGGAACTTAAACAATTCTACCAAAATTATAAGACCTATACAATTTTTTTATTGATCAGCAGCAATTGGAATCAGTATTTTATCACTTTCTGGTGATTTTTAACAATTCGGGCACTGAGCGTGAAGTTTCTGGAAATTACAGCAAGATCAAATAACTATCATCCAAGAAGATCCAATAGGTTTAACTTGGCACAAACACTAATTAAAACATAAAAACACATCTAAATAGAGGCTAGATGGATTATTTATTCCTAAACAGAAGCAAAAACAAAAAACTAAAAATAAAATTGGGTTGCCTCCCAACAAGCGCTATCGTTTAAAGCCCCTAGCTAGGCATTGAGATATCAATGATGCTCACAAGAAAGACAAGAATTGAGGCACAAAGAGATCATCATAAACATGTGACATACACACTTAAGTCTAACATACTTCCTATGCATAGGCATTTTATAAGCAAACAAATTATCAAGGCAAGCAAAAACTAGCATATGCAAGGAAGCGCAAAGAAACAATAGCAATCTCAACATAACGAGAGGTAATTTATCATCATGAAAATTTCTACGACCATATTTTCCTCTCTCATAATAATTACATGTGGGATCATAAGAAAATTCAATAAAATAGCTATCACATAAAATATTTTCAACACGATCCACATGCGTGCAAAGTTGACACTCTTCCGAAATAGTGGGATTAACATTAACTAAAGTCGTAACCTCTCCAAACCCACTTTTATAAAAAAATTCATAAGATTGAATATTCTCCAAATATGTGGGATCTAAAGTTGACACTCTTCCAAACCCACTTTCAATATTATTTAAAACAATATTATCAATCTCATATTCATCATGGGGATTAAATAAATTTTCAAGATCATAAGAAGAATCACCCCAATCATGATCATTGCAACAAGTAGTAGACATAGCAAAACTAGCATCCCCAAGCTTAGGGTTTTGCATATTATTAGCACAATTGACATCAAGAGAATTTATAGTAAAATCATTGAAATCATGCTTTTCATCGAGGGAACTATCAAGCACGGGTGCAATAGCAACAATCTGATTTTTAACATAAGGAACTATAGCAAATTCATCTTCATAAATATTGGCATCATGGCCACAAGAATAGCAAGCATCATGTTCATCAAGGGATATTTCAATCAAATCATTGGAATCATCATTATCTATAGATTCATGCATATCATTATTTTCTTCCAAAGCAATGGTCATTCTTTCAATAAATTCTTGGACATAGACATTGTGAGCAAGGTTTTCATTGCAATATTTAAGTATGATGGCATTTTCAGATTTGTTGAGAGTAAAATTATACTTTTCAATCAAAGAAGCAACTTCATGAGCACCCTTAAAAATGACAAATTCTTCAATTTGTTCGATATCATAGTAACTATAAACACCCTTTGCATAAGAAGATAAGCTTTCATTATCATTGAACTCACATAGGTAGGGAAGGTGTTTCTTAGGGTTCTTAGAGCAACAAGTAAAATCACACATTTCACAAAGATTCCAAGCATAGCATAGCAAACTATTTATATGATACCGTAAGAGTCTCCCTTTTTCAGACAAACGATGACGCACAAAATGATCATGCTCATCTAAAGATTTCCCATCAACTAGGCTAGTTGGGGTTTCAGCACGAGCGCATAAGGATCGAAGATGATCCAAATAGAACACTTTAAGTGGGTCCATATCAATAGATTTTTAGCAAGCAAAGATGCAAGAAAATAGAAGGCACGTGGAAACCCAAACAAACATACATTCGGGAAGAAGGCGAACGGAAAAGAGAGGGCGAATAAAACGGCAAGGGTGAAGTGGGGGAGAGGAAAACGAGAGGCAAATGGCAAATAATGTAATGCAAGAGATAGGGATTGTGATGGGTACTTGGTATGTTGACTTTTATGTGAGACTCCCGACAACGGCACCGAAATCCTTCTTGCTACGTCTTGAGCTTGCATTGGTTTTCCCCGAAGAGGAGAGGATGATGTAGCAGAGTAGCGTAAGTATTTCCCTCAGTTTTTGAGAACCAAGGTATCAATCCAGTAGGAGGCCACGCACAAGTCCCTCATACATGCACAAAACGATAGCTACTTGCAACCAACGCGGTTAGGGGTTGTCAATCCCTTCACGGTCCCTTACGAGAGTGAGATCTGATAGAGATGATAGATAATATTTTTGGTATTTTTTTGGTATATAGATACAAAGAAAAAAGTAAAAGGCAAAGTAAAAACAAAGCAAGTATTAAAGTGATGGAGATTGATATGATGAGAATAGACCTGGGGGCCATAGGTTTCACTAGTGGCTTCTCTCAAGAGCATAAGTATTCTATGGTGGGTGAACAAATTACTGTTGAGCAATTGACAGAATTGAACATAGTTATGAGTATATCTAGGTATGAATATGTATATAGGCATCACGTCCAAGACAAGTAGACCGAAACGATTCTACATCTACTACTATTACTCCACTCATCGACCGCTATCCAACATGCATCTAGAGTATTAAGTTAAAAACAGAGTAACGCCTTAAGCACGATGACATGATGTATAGGAATAAATTCATGCAATATGATAAATACCCCATCTTGTTATCCTCGATGGCAACAATACAATAAGTGCCTTGCAACCCTTTCTGTCACTGGGTAAGGACACCGCGAGATTGAACCCAAAGCTATGCACTTCTCCCATTGCAAGAACTAACAATCTAGTTGGCCAAACCAAACGGATAATTCGAAGAGACTTGCAAAGATAACTCAATCATACATAAAAGAATTCAGAGAAGATTCAAATATTATTGATAGATTAGCTGGATCATAAACCCACAATTCATCGGTCTCAACTAACACACTGCAAAAACAAGATTACATCGAATAGATCTCCACGAGAGAGGGGGAGAACATTGTATTGAGATCCAAAAAGAGAGAATAAGCCATCTAGCTACTAGCTATGGACCCGAAGGTCTGAAGTAAACTACTCACACTTCATCGGAGGGGCTATGGTGTTGATGTAGAAGCCCTCCATGGTGGATGCCCCCTCCAGCGGAGCCCCGGAACAGGCCCCAAGATGGGATCTCGTGGATACAGGAAGTTGCGGCAGTGGAATTAGGTTTTTGGCTCCTGTTCTGATCGTTTGGGGATACGTAGGTATATATAGGAGGAAGGAGTACGTCGGTGGAGCAACAGGGGGCCCACGAGGTAGGGGGCGCGCCCTAGGAGGGGGGCGCCCCCACCTTCGTGACCGCCTCTGTTACTTCTTGGAGTAGGGTCCAAGTCTCCTAGATCACGTTCGGTGAGAAAATCACGTTTCCGAAGGTTTCATTCCGTTTGGACTCCGTTTGATATTCCGCTCCTTCGAAACACTAAAATAGGCAAAAAACAGCAATTCTTGGCTAGGCCTCCGGTTAATAGGTTAGTCCCAAAAGTAATATAAAAGTGGAAAATAAAGCCCAATATAGTCCAAAACAGTAGATCAAGTAGCATGGAGAAATCAAAAATTATAGATACGTTGGAGACGTATCACTCACTCTCCCAAGGCCAAGGGCGACGCCGAGGTGCTATCCCGAAGGACCTTCCCCGGCCAGGGAGAGGTTCAGGAGGCTGTCAGGGTGGCGCCACAGGATGACCCCTCGGCCGCCGGACACCTCGGGGAGAAAACCCCCATGGAGACTAGCGATGGAGGCCATATCCAATTCGGCCCCCAGCCGGATACCATCTCGTAGATCTACACGGCTCCAGAATGAAGTGAGCAGCCTCCTTCGAAGGGAGGAGGTGTACCTATTCCGCCAGTGACCTCTGTCCATCCAGAGGCACCGGATAATCTGCTGGAAGCGCTAGGAGGCGCTTCCATTGTGGAGGAGCACCGTATACTTATGGGTACGGTGGTTGAGTGGGTTCAGTCCATCAAGAGCGGACTGACCGAAGCCTGCACCAGCCTGCTGACAGGCTTTGAGGTAGGCTATGTAAAAGAGAAAGTCATAGTATAGACAATAGCCCCTGAGACACTATCCGGTGTTCGGAAAGAAAAGCTGGACAGAGGATCAAGTAAATTTCACAGGAAACTAACTAAATATGTATTATGTGAATAAGCAGGCATGTTGCTGGCCGCAACCTCTCATGCTGCTGAGGTCTCCGGACTAAAGCAGTGTCTAGAGCAGGCCGAAGAAGAGCTCGGCCTTGTAAAAAGGCAGCTGGGTGACAAGCAAGGTATGTGGTGACCTGCTGTATATTCGGAAAGAATGAATGATGGTTATTGACCATAGTGCCATGATATTTGTAGGAGCGGCGGCCGAGGTCGAGGTCCTTAAAAAGGCGTTGGCCGAGGCCGAGGAGAGAGCTGCCAAGAAACAAGCCGCCCATGAAAAGCATGAGGCCAGGCTCGATGAGGTCCAGCAAGAGCTCCACGATGCCGTGAAGAAATGCGAGCCCTTGAAGTGCGATGTTTTGGCTCAAGAGACCAAACTCGCAAAGGCTCGCCAAAGCGCGGAAGAGGCCCGGGTTGAAACCCAGGGCGCTCTCCAAGAAATCCAGGAGGCCAAGAAAATCGCAGCGGGTAAGGCTTTTAGTATGCAAAGCAAGTATGTGAAGAAAAGGTATCTCTTACTAACCCGGATTTGGAGTTCGCCAGGGGCGTTTGTGGATCTGCCGCGCAGTGTTTCTGACACCGCGGAATTCTTCCGAGCCGAAGAAGGGAGCTCAATGGAGAAGCTGTTTGGTCGCAATACCTTGCGCCAGAACATCCAGTGCCCTTTAGCAATCAGCTAAAACAGCTGGTCGAACTGCATAGGGTGGCTGAACTAGCCATGAAGGACTTGATAATCCAGTTGTGGCCTGCCAAAGCCATACCCAGCAGCTACTTCGGGCTCGTGAAGCGGCTGGTCAGTGCCTGCCCCCGGCTTGACACCATCAAGCGGTCGGTCTGTATCGAAGGTGCGCGGATGTCCTTCGCCCGTGTCAAAGTGCAATGGGCGAAGATGAATGCCGTCAAGCTCGCGACTGAGGGACCGCCCAAGGGCAAGGAGCACCGCACGCCCGAGCGATATTTTAGTGATGTCCTGGAGGGATCCCGCCTTGTAGCGGAGCAATGTGCGAAAGATGTAATCTTTGAACGAATACATTTATGTTATCTCGCCCTGTATTATGAAACAAGTTCAACTATGTAATATAATGCTTGTTAATATTTTACCTCCTGTGCGGCCGTGTGTATGAAATTTTGAGAGTTGGCCAGTCGTCGGCTTCAGCCCCCATGTAGGTATTACGGGGATGTTCGGGATGGAATCTAAACACTCTTGATCCAATTTTTTCGTCCTTGAAGGAGGTGTTTAGCGCAACGAACCAGGCAATCGGACTATGTGGCTTTATCACCCTCACTTAGCCATAGGAGTTTGACAATGAAAATTTAGGCGCAACCCCCATTATCCGAACTAGGGTGCTGTAAACACCTGATCGGGTAAGAGCCAATTCATCGCATAATGCGGAAAAAATCACTGACGATTTGAGACCTCCGAAGATCTGACCGGCTCACGCCACATCATGACAGTCAGTTTTTGACTTTCTCTACTGAGGTGCTCATCCGGATAAACCAGGACACAATCGCAGTAGTTCTCCCTTTACTACCCTAGTCGATATAGCAGAACGTAAGGTAGTAAGCACAGGAGCCGGGCAACCCAACTATTGACCAAAGACATGATTCGGAGCCAATGCATATAATGCTAAATTCCGCGTGCCGAACTATACTGTAAAAAGTGTCCGGACTTTGTTGCCGTATTATGGGCTGCAATGAAGCCCCTGGCAGATTAAAGTGTACCAAAATGTACGGGTGCAATTTGATAAGATTATCAGAAAAAAAAGGAAAAAGAAAAGGGGTAGTAAGCTAGTGCCGCAGAAGTTGGGCCGCAAACTATTTCCATTATAGTTTGATTAATACGTCAAAGCGTATTTGTACAAGGAGTGCAGTAAGCAACATGGCTATTTAGCATGCCACAACAAAGGGAGAGCTGCGTGCGGGTCCTGAAAACAGGTAGAGTGATCGTTTAAAGAGACCACCTAGAAATTCCCTTATGCGTCAGTGCTTCTTGCCATCTTGGTGTGTCTATCCTGTCGAGAAGACCGATGATCAGTTGTCAGAAAAAGCCTGTGGAAAAGAAACCTGAAAAGGATAAACAAAAAAAGTGAAAGTATGTGTTTCCAGGAAGGGTCGAGCCGTATTATGGATCACAATCTGGTTAAACCTCCGTCTATGTCCATGGTATTTTGAGTGCGTAGTTATGTACGCGCGGTACGAACGCCGCCACTTGGTCGGGACTGGGACAGAGGCCTAATTGCTAGTCGAGCTCTTGACGAGCTGGGCTATCCTGCTGCAGAGTAGTCCGGACTCGTTTGACAGTGTCCGGGAGCTCAGCCACCGAATTAAGGTTCTGCTTGAGAAGGCTGCTCTATACTTCTGCTGCTAAAGCAGCAGTGTGCTCCTCGGTACAGAGGGAGCGATCCGTGTTTCCATTGACTATTATGACGCCGCGTGGTCCGGGAATCTTGAGCTTGAGATAAGCATAGTGTGGCACTGCGTTGAATCGAGCAAATGCGGTTCATCCAAGTAGTGTGTGATAGCCACTGCAAAAGGGGACGATATCGAAGATCAATTCTTTACTTCAAAAGTTGTCCGGGGATCCGAAGACAACCTCTAGTGTGATTGAGCCCGTACAACGGGCCTCTACACCTGGTATGACTCCTTTGAAGGTAGTCTTTGTGGGATTGATTCTTGAGGGATTAATGCCCATTTTGGGCGCTATATCCTGATAGAGCAGGTTCAGGCTGCTACCACCGTCCATGAGGACTCGCGTGAGGTGGAATCCATCAATGATTGGGTCGAGGACCAGTGCGGCTGAACCGCCATGACGGATACTGGCCGGATGGTCCCTACGATCAAAAGTGATCGGGCAGGAAGACCATGGGTTGAACTTTGGGGCGACTGGCTCCATCGCGTAGACATCCCTGAGCGCGCGTTTGCGATCCTTCTTGGGGATATGGGTAGCATATATCATGTTCACTATTTTAACTTGGGGGGACTTCTTCTGTCCCCCTGTGTTCGGTGGCCGGGGCTCCTCGTCATCATCCTCGCTTTGCGACCCTTTCTCCTTACTCTCGGCATTTAACTTGCCGGCCTGTTTAAAAACCCAACAGTCTCTGTTGGTATGATTGGTTGGTTTGTCTGGGGTGCCATGAATCTGGCATGGACGGTCGAGTATTCGGTCCAAGCTGGATGGCCTCGAATTGTTTCTTTTATATGGATTCTTCCGCTGACCGTACTTGGAGCCACTGAATCCGGCGTTGACTGCCGTGTCGTCGGTATTATCACTGTTGTTCCGACGCTTGTGTCTGTTGCGTCGGGGCTTGCCATTGCTATTTCTGGCTTCCGCAATGTCAGGTTTGCTTGCATTGTTATTGCTATGGGCTAGCCAGCTATCTTCGCCCGCGTAAAAGCGGGTCATAAGTGCCGTAAGGGCTGCCATGGACTTCGACTTTTCTTGGCCGAGGTGTCGGGCGAGCCATTTGTCCCGGATGCTGTGTTTAAAGGCCGCCAGGGCTTCGACATCCGGGCAGTCGACGATCTGGTTCTTTTTAGTTAAGAACCTAGTCTAGAGTTTCCTGGCTGACTCTCCGGGCTGTTGAATTATGTGACTTAAGTCGTCGGCAGTCGGAGGTTGAACATATGTACCTTGGAAGTTGTCAAGGAAGGCCTCTTCCAAGTCCTCCTAGCTGCCGATGGAGTTTTCGGGCAGGCTGTTCAACCAGTGTAGGGCTGGTCCTTTGAGTTTTAGTGGGAGGTATTTGATGGCATGGAGATCATCGCCGCGGGCCATATGAATGTGAAGAAGAAAATCCTCGATCCATACTGCGAGGTTTGTTCTCCCATCATATGATTCGATGTTTACGGGTTTAAACCCTTCTGGGAATTCATGCTCCATTACCTCGTTAGTGAAGCAAAGAGGGTGTGCGGCGCCTCTATATCGGGCCACGTCACGACGTAGCTTGAAGGGAGTCCGTCCGCGGTTATCGGCCCAGGCGTGAGTATGATTATTGTGTCCAGCTAGGTAGCCGTTGTCGCGTGTTGGGGCGCGTCCCCGTGATCCATAGATCGATCTGTTCTGACCTGCTCTATTGTCCAAGTCCTGCCGCAGGTCGTATGTATGTCCTCGAGCTATTTTATCTTTGCCTTTATGGTGAGGTTGGGCGGGCTAGTGTTCGGCTTGAGTTGCCGCTTTATCCTGACCACGTGGTGGTCGGTCAGCCGCATTGCACGATGATGGTACGGGCTCCAGCGCCTCATCATCGAACTGATGTAGCAATTTGCGCTTCGGGTAACTTTTGGCTGGGCGCTTAAGGCCATATTCCTCGGCTGCCAGAAAATCAGTCCATCTATCATTGAGCTGATCTTGATCAGCTTGAAGCTGCTGCTGCTTCTTTTTCAGGCTCCTTCAGTGGCTATTAGCCGACACTTAAAGCGCTCTTGCTCGAGAGGTTCCTCAGGCACGATAAAATCCTCGTTGCCAAGGCTCACCTCATCCTCGAAGAGCGGAAGATAATTACTGTCCTCCGAGTCTTCATGTATGGCCTGTTCATCAGGGCTAACTTGCCCGTCTTCCCGTTCGTCCTATTCGGAAGTTGCCTCAATGGGGTCTTCATTGTCTTCGGCATCGTCCGGAGTATTGTTTTCTCCTGTGCCGGTATTGCTGTCTTTTCCACGGCGTGACTTGGAGCGGCGCCGCTGACATTGGCGCTTTGGTTGTATCTCAGGAGGTTTATCCTCGACTGGGTCTTCCTTGTCGTCGCTGTTATTCTCTTTGGGTATGTCCACCATGTATACGTCATACGAGGAAGTGGCCGTCCAATGACCGGTAAACAAAGGGTTTTGGGCCTCCTCTTCCCCGGCATCGTCGTCCATACTGTCCATGTCTTCGGAGCCGTAATCTAGCATGTCGGTTAGGTCCTCGACAGTGGCTATGAAGTGGGCGGTGGGTGGGAAGTGAAATTATCCGTCATCAGCGTCCAGTTCGAACCGGATACAATTCGGCTGTGAGTCCCCCGCTAAGGAGAGTGTTTTTAATGAGTTTAGCGTGCCGCCTAAGGGCGAGTGCCGGAAGATGTCCATGGAGCTGAATTGGACGATCGATGTCCGGTCAAGCTCGACGTGCACGAACGCACATGGTTCGAAACCTGTAGCCGGAAACAAGTCCGAGGTTCCGGTGACACAGATCCCACTCAAAGTTGGGTCTGTGTGCAGCTCCGACGCTGCTGAGTATGCGGCTTCCGTGGCGGGGTTGAGCCTCTCGTCCTCAGATGGCGTGGTCTGCTCCTGATCTAGGGCCAGAGCAGTTACAGGCGCTATTTCCTGGGTATTGGTCCGATGACAGATTTAAGTCATGTTCATCACGGTGACAGGGAGCGGCTGCCGTGGTCTCGAATCCGTCAAAGATCAAATCTCCGCGGATATCTGCGACGTAGTTCAAGCTTCCAAATCTGACCTGATGGCCAGGGGCGTAGCTGTCGATCTGCTCTAGCTGGCAAAGGGAGTTAGCACGCAGTGCAAAGCCGCCGAATACGAAGATCTGTCCGGGGAGGAAGACTTCTCCCTGGACAACATTGTTGCAGATGATTGACGGGGCCATCGAACCTCTTGATGATGGCACAACGGAACTCTTAGTGAAAGCACCAATATCGGTGTCAAAACCAGCGGATCTCGGGTAGGGGGTCCCGAACTGTGCATCTATGGTTGATGGTAACAGGAGACAGGGGACATGATGTTTACCCAGCTTCGGGCCCTCTCTATGGAGGTAATACCCTACTTCCTGCTTGATTGATCTTGATGAATATGAGTATTACAAGAGTAGATCTACCACGAGACCGTAATGGCTAAAACCCTAGAAGTCTAGCCTGTATGACTATGGTTATGATTCTTATCCTTACGGACTAAGCCCTCCAGTTTATATGGACACCAGAGGGGACTAGGGTTGTACAAAGTCGCTTACAGAGAAAGGAATCTTCATATTGGGACGCCAAGCTTGCCTTCCACGCCAAGGAGAGTCCCATCCGGACACGGGAGAGAGTCTTCGGTCTTGTATCTTCAAAGCCCATCAGTCCGGCCTACGTACCATACTCCGGACGCCCGAGGACCCCTTAATCCAGGACTCCCTCAATTATCAAAAGGATCGAACTAAGAAAAACAATAAAGATAGAAGTGTGATGGTGATACGAGACCGAGGCAACTCCCCCAAGCTTGGGAGTTGCCAAGGGGAGTGCCCATACCCATGTATTTATGTCTCTTTCCTCAGAGGTGGTGATGATGGAGTTGTTGATGATGTAGGCTTGTCGTCCAACATCGAGCGTAGGAGGTGCTCCAACTTACGAATAATGCCCTTGAGTGCGGTGATATGCTCTTGCAACAGAATATTTTCACGAGTTAGATGCTTGTTCTGCACCCGAACTGTTTCAATCATCTTGAAAGCTTCAATTTGAGTAGGGGTAAGAAGATTGTAATGAGGTTGAAGGATGTCTTCTTCTTCTGCTGCCTGAGCTTGATTCTCCAAGGCCTTCTTGATCCTATCATCCTTGTTGATCTCCCCGGGTTCTTGTTTCTTCAGCTCTATCATCATTAGCCAAGCATCGTTGCCCTCATTATTGGAGGAGGGGGACGACATGATGCCTGGCCTTGAGAACTTTGGCAGAAAAAGCTTGAAACAAAAACAGAGGGTATTTTCATCGTACGGTGGTCAAAACCTTTGGGAGATTATATAATGAATTTTTACTGACCAAAAGAAGTCTCGTGCAAAAAAACGTAGTCCGGAGGCACAAGAGGTGCCCACGAGGCAGGGGGCGCGCCCAGGGGGTAGGGTGCTCCCTCCACCCTCGTGGATGCCTCGTGTCCCTTTTAGACTACTTATTTTCCTATTTTCTTAAATATTCCCAAACGGAGAAAATTGCCATTAGAATTGTTTTGGAGTCGGTTTACTTACCGTACCACATACATATTCCTTTTCGGAGTCTAAAACATTCTGGAAAGTGTCACTTATATATTCCTCCGGGGTTACGGTTTCAATAACCTTAGTTTCAATATTTATGGGATTACTTGAGATATAATGTTTGATTCTTTGACCATTCATCACCTTCGGATTTGTGCCTTCGAAGTTGTTGATTTTTATGGCACCGGAACGATATACCTACTCAATAACATAAGGACCTTCCCATTTAGAGAGGAGTTTTCCTGAAAAAATTCTTAAACGAGAGTTGTATAGCAAGACATAGTCACTTACATTAAACTCACGCTTTTGTATGCTTTTGTCATGCCATATTTTAACGTTTTCTTTAAAAAGTTTGGCATTCTCATGGGCTTGGGTTCTCCATTCATCAAGTGAGCTAATGTCAAATAGTCTCTTCTCACCGGCAAGTTTGAGATCATAATTGAGCTCTTTAATGGCCCAATATGCCTTATGTTCTAGTTCGAGAGGTAAATGACATGCTTTTCCATAAACCATTTTATACGGTGACATACCCATAGTATTTTCATATGTAGTTCCATAGGCCCACAATGCATCATCAAGTTTCTTGGACCAATTCTTTCTAGATCTATTAATAGTCTTTTGAAAAATTAATTTAATCTCTCTGTTTCTCAGTTCTACTTGACCACTAGACTGTGGGTGGTATGGAGATACAATTCTATGATTAACATCATACTTAGCAAGCATTTTACGAAAGGCACCATGAATAAAATGTGAACCACCATCAGCCATTAAATATCTAGGGACTCCAAACCTCGGAAAAATAACTTCTTTAAGCATCTTAATAGAGGTGTTATGATCAGCACTACTAGTTGGAATAGCTTCTACCCACTTAGTAACGTAATCAACAGCAACTAAAATATGTGTATACCCATTAGAGGAAGGAAACAGTCCCATATTGTAGCGACCAGACCTCAGACAGTCTGATCTTTGTGCATAAGTGTCATCCCTGGATCGGTAATGCTAACACACACAGTACTTGAAGGATTCATAACAGAGTAGCAATCACACACTTATTACATCGAATGTCTCAAAAGAGAACTTATTACAATAAATATGGCTTAAGGCCATCTAATTACGATAACAGCGGAAGGCTTGGAAGATAAGTGAGTCCATCAACTCCAACGGCATCACTGAGTGAAAGATCACGACCTAAGGCTCCTTACTCGTCGTCTGATAAGTCTGCATCATGATAGGTTGCAGCCCGAAAACGGGTCAGCACATGGAATATGTTGGCAAGGTAACACAAAAGAAAATGAAGAGAATAATGCTATCACTACATGTATATATGGCTGGTGGAGGCCGTATGGTTAATATGTTTTGCGAAAAGCCAATTTTTCCCTACTGCAAAGGAATAAATTTTATTTAACTATCATGGTGGTTGTTAAACACTAAGAATGGTAAACCCATCTCAATCCCAATTAAAAGTAATTAATAACCCAATCAAATTTTATAATTAAGAGTGATGAGATCCACATGATAATCCAAGAACCAGATACTCAAAATGTCCATAACCGGGGACACGGCTAACCATGATTAGATTGTACACTCTGCAGAGGTTTGTGCACTTTTCCCCACAAGACTCGATCTCCTCTGTTAGATTTCTCGCACTACAAAATGTTTGAGAAACGGATGACCGAGACACAGTATTTCCGAAGAGGTCCCCTTATCCGATAGATAGGCCGGTACACCTACAATCCCCTACATCTGCTAGCCCATCATGGAAAGGTTTCCCCAACTTACTCAACTATGCCAGAGCCCATAATGGCATGTGGCTGCACACGGAAGTTTCTAGCATGAATAATCTTATTATCCCTTTGAGCCTGGGTGGCAGTCCATAGGAGAATCACACGGTACCCCGGGATTTCCAAAATACAGGCAATCACTGGATACCCCAGGTGCCTCAATCCACCTAGATGTGTATTAAAGTTGCCACCTTAAGTTTAAACATTAATTAACAATCTCACATCTGTCATGAATATACTCAAACCCAATCCACGTCTACGAGCATAGTATAGCAATATAAGCATAACGTAGAAGTAACTCCCAGGGTTTGATAATAAACAGGTGAATAGGTACTACCTCATCTACTTCCCAAACCCACAATTTAATTCAGATCCTAACCATGCAATTGTTTGAGGGTTGATCTAATGCAATAAAACTGGGTAGTAAAGAGGTATGATCAAAGTGTTACTTGCCTTGCTGATGATCCGCGAAACCTAGAGACTCATAGTAGCACGCTTCGCACTCCAGGTACTCAATCACAAACAAACAAGCATACAATAAGCAATCAAGCAAGGGCACGGGTAAAACTCAAATAAGAGATCTAACCATAAAGTTCAACTTAAGAACTCCGGTTTGCAAAAAGAATCAAATCAAACGAAGCAACAAAACTCAAATGGCCAAAGAAACAAGCTTCGTTTACTAATCTGGACTAAAGTCAAATTTTACAGTAGCAAAATCTTGTTTAAGTTGGTTAAACAGAAAGAGGGTTTCGAGACGAAACTCTAGGCGCTTGAATCGCCTGATTCCGATAAACGAGTGAAAAGTTATACAAAAACGAAAATCGGATCAGAAATCACGATCGAAAATAATCGCGGAAAAATCCGAGAAAAAGACAAACTGACTAACAGGCTAACGAACGAACGTTCGCTGTCTGCGGCTAACGAGTGAACACCGTTTGTTAAAACGAATGTACGGACGAACGTCCGCTAAATAAATAAATTGAAAAATATAAAACCGATCTATTCTAAAAAAACGAAAACTAGGGTTTTCTAAAAAAAATGAATCGTTTTTCTCTCAAAAACCGGTGGCGGTGGGGCGTCTACCTCGGCGGGGCTCTGGCGAGATCCGGCGGGGTCTGGTGGGGCGGCGGGCTGCTCGGGCGGCGGCGGCGGCGAACGGCGGTGGGGTTTGGCGGGGTGGCTCGGGTGGTGGTGGTGGTCGGTGGTGGCAGTATTTAAGACGAGGGGGCAGCTGGCTTGGGGTAGGGGCCGTCTCGGGAGGCGTGCTCGCGAACAATTTTTTAAATAACGTTCCGCCGAAAATAAATCCTAGAAAAATAAATAAAAATCTAAATTCCAAAAAAAAATTCAACCTCTAAATAAAATATTTAGAACAAGATGAACATTTTCTTGGCCCTAAAATGCAATTTTGAAAATGTGCAAGTTTTCTAATTCAAATAAAATTGCAATAAAATCCAAATAAAATATTTATTTGGTTTTTAATATTTTTCCACTAATATTTCATCTATTTTGGAGAAGTCATTTTATCTTCTCTCATATATTTTTATTTTTGAAATATTAGGAAGGGAAAAATAATCAAAAACCAAATGATCCTCCTTTCAAAATTTGAGAAAACTCAAATATGAAAATAACGAAAATCCCCAACTCTCTCCGTGGGTCCTTGATTTGCACAGAATTTCTAGGATCAAGCCAAAATGCAATAAAATATGATATGCAATGATGATCTAATGTATAACATTCCAAATTGAAAATTTGGGATGTTACAAACCTACCCCCCTTAAGATGAATCTCGCTCTCAAGATTCGGGTTGGCTAGAAAATAGGTGAGAGTGATCCTTCCGTAGGTCTTCTTCTCGCTCCCAGGTGGCTTCATCTTCGGTATGGTGACTCCACTGAACCTTGCAGAACTTGATTACTTTGTTACGTGTGACACGGCTGGCAAAATCAAGAATCTTAACTGGCTTCTCCTCGTAGGTCAAATCACTATACAATTGTATCGCTTCCAGCGGTATTGTATCTCTCATAGGAATATCAGCCATCTCTGCGTGGCACTTCTTCAACTGAGAAACGTGGAACACATCGTGAACTCCTGACAATCCATTGGGCAATTCCAACTTGTAAGCAACTTCTCCCATACGTTCCAAAACTCTGTATGGTCCTACAAATCGTGGCGCTAACTTTCCCTTAACTCCAAAGCGCTTCACTCCTTGAAGTGGGGATACCCGAAGATACACTCCGTCTCCGACTTCATAAACTGTCTCCTTGCGTTTAGAATCCGCATAACTCTTCTGCCTGGACTGAGCTACCTTGAGTCTATCGCAAATAAGTTTAACCTTCTCTTCAGACTCTTTAATCAAATCTGGTCCAAACAACTGTCGGTCTCCAACTTCGTCCCAGAACAACGGTGTTCTGCACCTCCTTCCGTACAAGGCTTCGAAAGGGGCCATCTTCAAACTGGCTTGATAACTGTTGTTATAAGACAACTCTACATAAGGCAAATTATCGTCCCAACTAGATCCATAGTCTAGCGCACAAGCTCTCAACATGTCCTCTAGAATCTGATTTACTCTCTCAGTCTGTCCATCTGTCCGCGGGTGCAAAGCTGTACTGAACTCTAGGCTGGTACCCAAAGTTTCATGCAACTGATTCCAAAACTTTGAAGTACACTGGGTTCCTCTATCTGATACAATGGTCCTCGGAACTCCATGCAGATATACGATCCTGGTCATGTATATCTTTGCTAACTTAGCACTGGTGTAAGTGGTCTTTATTGGGATGAAATGAGCTACATTCGTCAAACGATTGACTACAACCCATATCGAGTCATAGCCTGAACGAGTCCTGGGTAATCCCGTGATAAAATCCATGCCTTGCTTATCCCACTTCCATTCGGGTATCGGCAATGGTTGTAGCAATCCGGCTGGCTTCTGATGTTCTGCCTTCACTCTCTGACATACATCACAAACTGCTACATACTCCGCAATATCCTTCTTCATTCCGGTCCACCAGAAACTGTCCTTCAAATCCAGATACATATTGGTATTTCTTGGGTGAATCGAATATGGCGAATCATGGGCCTCTTGCAGAATCAACTTCCTGATCTCCTGATCACTGGGCACATATAAGCGGTCCTCAAACCATAAGGTATCATGCTCATCCTCACGAAATCCTTTAACCTTTCCTTTGCCCATTCTTTCCTTTATCTCAACAATCTCCTTGTCCGTCTTCTGAGCTTCTCTTATCTTATCCATCAGAGTAGACCGAATTTCCAATACTTCTACATAACCTCTTGGAACTATTTCCAAACATAGCTCGCGAAGATCCTCTGCTAACTCCTTGGGTAACTCTCTGGTCATGAGTGCATTGACATGACTTTTGCGGCTCAACCCATCGGCTACTATGTTAGCCTTTCCGGGATGGTAATGTAATCTCATATCATAATCCTTAATGAGCTCCAACCATGTCCTCTGCCTAAGATTCAGCTCCTTCTGCGTGAAGATATACTTCAAACTCTTGTGATCCGTGTATACCTCACAATGGTTTTCGATGAGAAAATGTCTCCATGTCTTCAACGCATGCACTATGGCTGCTAACTCCAAATCATGCATAGCATAGTTTAACTCATGGGGTTTAAGCTGTCGTGAGGCATATGAAACAACTCTTCCCTCCTGCATAAGTACGGCTCCAGGTCCTCGACGTGAAGCATTGCAGTATACTTCATAATCTTTGCGTTGATCTGGCAGAATCAACACTGGTGATGTAACCAAGCGTCTCTTCAACTCCTGAAAACTGGCCTCACATTCCTTAGTCCATTTGAATTTGGTGTCCTTCTTCAACAACTCCGTCATGGGCTTTGCAATCTTTGAGAAATTCTCAATGAACCTCCGGTAGTATCTTGCGAGTCCAAGAAAACTCTGGATCTCTCCAACTGACGTGGGTGACTCCCAGTTTGTCACAGTGACAAGCTTGGTGGGGTCTACTGCTATTCCTTCTCCGGATATAACATGTCCAATAAATCCAACTTCCTTCAGCCAAAATTCACATTTGCTGAACTTGGCGTATAGCTGATGTTCTCTGAGCTTCCCAAGTACCAATCGCAAATGCTCCTTATGTTCTTCTTCATTCTTTGAGTAGACAAGTATATCATCAATGAACACCACAACGAACTCATCCAAAAACTCCATAAACACTTTGTTCATCATATTCATAAAATAGCCAGGGGCGTTAGTCAGACCAAATGACATAACGGTATACTCATACAGCCCATATCTCGTGGTAAAAGCTGTCTTAGGTATATCCTTCTCTCGAATCTTCAACTGGTGATACCCTGATCGCAAATCGATCTTGGAAAACACTTTAGCTCCTTGCAGCTGGTCAAACAAATCATTGATCATTGGCAGTGGGTACTTATTCTTGATCGTCACCTCATTCAGTCGTCGATAATCAACAACCATCCTTAACGATCCATCCTTCTTCTACACTAGAAGTACTGGTGATCCCCAAGGTGACGAACTTGGGCGAATATAACCTTTATCCAGTAACTCCTTAATCTGCTTCTTAATTTTTTCCAAATCCTTTGCGGGCATTCTGTACGGTCTCTTAGATATTGGCCCTGTGCCTGGCAAAAGTTCAATAAAAAACTCAATGTCTCTATCCGGTGGCATGCCTGGCAACTTTTCTGGAAATACATTCAGAAAATCCTTCACCACTGGTACTTCCTCCTGTACAACTCCAGATAAGGAATTTACTTGCGTCCTATTTGAAACATGCCGGGATACATACTTGATCCTTCTTCTTTCTGGGGTGGTGAGCAAAATCGTCTTACTGGCGCAATCAATGTTCCCTCCATACATCGATAACCAATCCATACCCAGTATCACATCCAAACTTTGCGACTCCAATATTATCAGATCTGAGGGAAAAACATGCCTACCTATGGTCAATGGCATATGAAAACATCCATGGATTGCCATATACTCTGCTCCGGGTAAGGTTACTAGCATGGGTGTCTTAAGAACTCTAGTGGGCAGCTTATACTTATCCACAAGTCCCCTTGATATGTATGAATGCGATGCACCAGTATAAAAAAGAACGACTGCAGTAAATGACTTAACCAAAAACTTACCTATTACTGCATCTGGCTGAGCTTCAACCTCCTCCACGTTAATGTGGTTCACTTGTCCCCTGTTGAAATGGTTGGGCTTCTTCCCAGAGCTTCCATTGCCATTTCCATTCTTGGCTTCAGGACATTCATTGGCGTAATGTCCGGTCTTCTGGCATTTGTAGCAAGTCATGTGGCTTAGATCCTTCTTGGCGGGTGTTGCCGGGTTGGAACGGTTCTGTCCGCTACTTCCTCCATTACCATTTCCATTCTTGGGGCCACTATGATTGTGCGAACTTCCTCCATTATGAGTGTGGCCTCCATGGTTATGAACAAGTCCTCCCGAGTTCAGGGTGAAACGGGGTCTCTGCTGGCCTCCAAAATTATACTTCCCTTGTCCATACTTCCTCTTGCGGCTGTCAATCTGCTGCTGCTTCCCTTCAAGCATGAGAGCTCTATCCACCAACTCCTGGTAGTTATTGAAATTTCCCACCATCAACTGCATGCTCAGCTCATCATTCAGTCCTTCCAGAAACTTCTCCTTCTTAGCTGCATCTGTAGCGACGTCATCTGGGGCATAACATGCTAGCTTACTAAATTCATCCACATACTAGCCAACAGTGCGTCCTCCTTGGTGTAAGTTGCGAAACTCACGCTTCTTCATGCCATAGGTCCTGCTGATACATGGGCAGTACAAAAAGCCTACTGGAACTGGTCCCATGTCACAGTGTCAATGGGGTAAGTGACTATGAAATTCTCCCACCATGATGATGCGGGTCCATCATGCTGGTGTGCGGCAAAGCACACTCTCTCCGCATCTGTGCATCCTGCAGTAGTCATCTCCCTTTCAATCTTGCGGAGCCAATCATCTGCAACAATCGGCTCGGTGCTACTGGAGAACACCGGCGGATTCAGCCTAAGAAAACGGGCTAAGTGATAAACTGGTGGTGGTGGTGGTGGGTTCTTGTTGTTGTTGTTGTTCCCCTGGTTCTGATTCTGGACTAGTATCTGCATCAGGGCATTCTGCTGCTGGATCAACTGAGTGAGCTCCGGTGGGAAAGCAAATCCATTGTCGCGTCTCGGAGGCATCTGCTGGGTTTAGAAAAGATGAGAAAACATAATAGAATGAGGTCTAGGGGGAAACACTACCCATATGCACATGAGACAAACACAAACATTTCACTCAATCAATCAAACAAGGGCATACAATCGGTCTATAACTATCATTACAAAAGCGCTTGGACTATACTATATACATGGTGGAATACTACTACTGATTTGGTGGTCTACTAGAAAAATTGCTCGGTCGAAGACTCCATGATATCTGCTCCAGCTTCATCAACATAGTCATCATCGCTATCGTCGGGGTCCGAGTCAGTGTCATCGATGATGATGTAGTTCTTCGGGCAAGTGGAATCGTCATCTTCTCCTCCTGGCGCGGGATCACCCATGAAAACTCCTAGCTTCCTTGTCAGGTCATCATTCTTCTCCACTAGTATGATGATTTCCTCCTCATAATCTTCGCTTGTGGCCTTGAGTTCTTCCTCCAGCTCCGTGATCCTTGTCATTGCCTTCTTCAAATCTGTCATGCCTGCGCACATCTGGTTCTCCTGGCGTTGAATGTTCTGGTTTAACTCCTGGATGAAAGAGGGAATCGATCTATCCTTCCTGGTGCTGATCATCTCCCATTGCTCATCTCGGCACCCACAAATCTGGTAGATAGTGTCCTTGAGATCATTGTATTAAACTTCTCCAATGCATCCCATGGTGATATGAGCTGCCATACTCTTTCCTAGACTCCAGGTTGGTGCATCAAAAGAAAATTCTATGGGCTCAGTGACTGGCGCGAACGTCCTTCCTGGAACTTAAACTTGAATTGTCCAGCGCTCCTCTTCTGGTAAAGTGGCATTGTAGGTCCCGGTGAAGCTTGGTATTCCAATGTTCAGGTAACTAGTAACTTCCTTCAAGTGGCGTCCAAAAGGGGTATCTTCATCCGGTTGCATGAACTTGATCCTTACATTCGCCATCCTAAAGACTAGAAAATGGAGAGGAGTCAGAAACGAGAAGAGAGTAATGTTCTAGGGCTTTATCTTAGTGGTTGTCTCCTACACTCAGCGTGTGCTCTGATACCATCTTTGTAGCGACCAGACCTCAAACAGTCTGATCTCTGTGCATAAGTGTCATCCCTGGATCGGTAATGCTGACACACACAGTACTTGAAGGATTCATAATAGAGTAGCAATCACACACTTATTACATCGAATGTCTCAAAAGAGAACTTATTACAATAAATATGGCTTAAGGCCATCTAATTACGATAACATCGGAAGGCTTGGAAGATAAGTGAGTCCATCAACTCCAACGGCATCACTGAGTGAAAGATCACGACCTAAGGCTCCTTACTAAATAAATGCGAAAAGTCTCAGTAACATGATAGGTTGCAGCCCGAAAACGGGTCAGCACATGGAATATGTTGCCAAGGTAACACAAAAGAAAATGAAGAGAATAATGCTATCACTACATGTATATATGGCTGGTGGAGGCCGTATGGTTAATATGTTTTGCGAAAAGCCAATTTTTCCCTACTGCAAAGGAATAAATTTTATTTAACTATCATGGTGGTTGTTAAACACTAAGAATGGTAAACCCCATCTCAATCCCAATTAAAAGTAATTAATAACACAATCAAATTTTAAAATTAAGAGTGATGAGATCCACATGATAATCCAAGAACCAGATACTCAAAACATCCATAACCGGGGACACGGCTAACCATGATTAGATTGTACACTCTGCAGAGGTTTGTGCACTTTTCCCCACAAGACTCGATCTCCTCTGTTAGATTTCTCGCACTACAAAATGTTTGAGAAACGGATGACCGAGACACAGTATTTTCGAAGAGGTCCCCTTATCCGATAGATAGGCCGGTACACCTACAATCCCCTACATCTGCTAGCCCATCATGGAAAGGTTTCCCACAACTTACTCAAGTATGCCAGAGCCCATAATGGCATGTGGCTGCACACGGAAGTTTCTAGCATGAATAATCTTATGATCCCTTTGAGCCTGCGTGGCAGTCCATAGGAGAATCACAGGGTACCCCGAGATTTCCAAAAATACAGGCAATCAATGGATACCCCAGGTGCCTCAATCCACCCAGATGTGTATTAAAGTTGCCACCTTAAGTTGAACCATTAATTAACAATCTCACATCTGTCATGAATATACTTAAACCCAATCCACGTCTATGAGCATAGCATAGCAGTATAAGCATAACGTAGAAGTAACTCCCAGGGTTTGTTAATAAACAGGTGAAAAGGTACTACCTCATCTACTTCCCAAACCCACAATTTAATTCAGATCCTAACCATGCAATTGTTTGAGGGTTGATCTAATGAAATAAAACTGGGTAGTAAAGAGGTATGATCAAAGTGTTACTTGCCTTGCTGATGATTCGTGAAACCTAGAGACTCGTAGTAGCACGCTTAGCACTCCGGGTACTCTATCGCAGACAAACAAGCATTCAATAAGAAATCAAGGAAGGGCACGGGTAAAACTCAAATAAGAGATCTAACCAGAAAGTTCAACTTAAGAACTCCGGTTTCCAAAAAGAATCAAATCAAACGAAGCAACAAAACTCAAACGGCGAAGAAACAAGCTTCGTTTACTAATATGGACTAAAGTAAAATTTTACAGTAGAAAAATCTTGTTTAAGTTGGTTAAACAGAAAGAGGGTCTCGAGACGAAACTCTAGGCGCTTGAATCGCCTGATTCCGATAAACGAGCGAAAAGTTATACTAAAACGAAAATCGGATCAGAAATCGCGATCGAAAATAATCGCGGAAAAATCCGAGAAAAAGAAAAACTGACGAACAGGCTAACAAATGAACGTTCGCTGTCTGCGGCTAACGAGTGAACACCGTTCGTTAAAACGAACGTACGGACGAACGTCCGCTAAATAAATAAACCGAAAAAAAATTAAAACCGATCTATTTTAAAAAAACGAAAACTATGGTTTTTTGAAAAAAGCTAATCGGTTTTCTCTCAAAAACCGGTGGCGGCGGGGCATCTACCTCGGAGGGGTCCAGTGGGGCGGCGGGCTGCTCGGGCGGCGGCAGGCGGCAACGGCAAGGGCGGCGGCGAAGGCAGCCAAGGCGGCGGGTTTACGGGCGGCTCGGGTGGTGGTGGTGGTGGGTGGCATGCGGTATTTAAGAGGAGGGGGCTAACTTGGGAAGGGCCGTCTCGGGGCGTGTCCTCCGGACTCGGGCGGCGGCGGCGGCGGCTTGGCCCGGCCCGTCCCGAGCAGTCTGGAGAGAGGCGGGCGCTGGCTTGGCTCGGCTCGGTGGGCCTTGACCCGATCGAGTATGCCACAACAATTTTTTAATAATGTTCATGAAAATAAATCCTTGAAAAATAAATAAAAATCTAAAAATTCCAAAACAAATTTTCACCCTCGAAATAAAGTATTTAGAACAAGATGAACATTTTCTTGGCCCTAGAATGCAATTTTGAAAACGTGCAATTTTTCTAATTCAAATAAAATAGCAATAAAATCCAAATAAAATATTTATTTGGTTTTTAATATTTTCCTCTAATATTTCATCTATTTTGGAGAATTCATTTTATCTCCTCTCATATATTTTTATTTTTGAAATATTAGGAAGGGAAAATAATCAAAACCAAATGATCCTCCTGTCAAAATTTGAGAAAACTAGAATATGAAAATAACGAAATCCCGAATTCTCTCCGTGGGTCCTTGAGTTGCGTAGAATTTCTAGGATCAAGCCAAAATGCAATAAAATATGATATGCAATGATGATCTAATGTATAACATTCCAAATTGAAAATTTGGGATGTTACACATATAATCAAAGCCCCAAACATCAAATGGTTCAATAACAAGTGAATAGTTCATAGTCATTTCTTGACGTCTACTAATATTACCAATTCTTTGACATTCATCACAAGACAAGACAAACTTACGAGCGTCCTTGAAGAGAGTAGGCCAATAAAACCGGATTGCAATACCTTATATGCAGTTCTATCTCCAGCATGGTGTCGTCCATAAGCCTCGGAGTGACACTTGCGTAGGATATGTTCCTGTTCATGCTCAGGTACACAACATCTAATGACACCATCTAGTACTTCTTTATAAAGGTGTGGGTCATCCCAGAAGTAATGTCTTAAATCATAGAAAACCTTTTTCTTTTGCTGGTATGTGAAACTAGGTGGTATAAATTTAGCAACAATGTAATTAGCATAATTAGCATACAATGGAGTAGTACGAGAAGCATTTATGACAGCTAATTGTTCATCAGGAAAGTTATCATCAATAGGTAGTGGGTCATCAAGAACATTCTCTAACCTAGATAAGTTGTCTGCAACGGGGTTCTCAGCACCCTTTCTATCAATAATATGCAAATCAAATTCTTGTAGCAAGAGAACCCATCTAATAAGTCTAGGTTTAGCATCTTTCTTTTCCATTAGATATTTAATAGCAGCATGATCAGTGTGGACAGTTACTTTAGAATCAACAATGTAAGGTCTGAACTTATCACAAGCAAATACAACTACTAAAAATTCCTTTTCAGTAGTAGCATAATTTCTTTGGGCACTGTCTAGAGTTTTACTAGCATATTGGATAACATTTAATTTCTTATCAACTCTTTGTCCTAGAACAACACTACAGCATAATCACTAGCATCACACATAATTTCAAGGGTAAATTCCAATCAGGTGGCTGAACAATAGGTGCAGAAATCAAGGCTTTCTTAAGTATTTCAAATGCTTCTACACAGTCAACATCAAAGACAAAAGGAACACCTTTTTGTAAGAGATTAGTCAGAGGCCTAGAAATTTTTGAGAAGTCTTTAATGAACCTCCTATAAAAACCGGCATGACCAAGGAAACTTCTTATACCTTTGATGTCCTTAGGACACGGCATCTTTTCAATAGCATCAACTTTAGCTTTATCAACTTCAATACCTCTTTCAGAAATTTTATGTCCTAAGACAATACCTTCATTAACCACAAAATGGCACTTCTCCCAATTCAAGACAAGATTAGTTTCTTCACATCTCTCCAAAACTCGATCAAGGTTGCTTAAGCAATCATCAAAAGAAGTTCCGTACATGGAGAAATCATCCATGAAAACCTCAACAATCTTTTCACAAAAGTCAGAGAATATAGCAGTCATACATCTTTGAAAGGTAGCAGGTGCATTGCATAAACCAAAAGGCATACGTCTATAAGCAAAGGTACCAAAAGGGAAAGTAAAGGTGGTCTTTTCTTGATCCTCTTTTGACACTGGTATTTGTGAGAAACCAGAATAACCGTCTAGAAAGCAAAAATGTATATGTTTGGATAATCTTTCTAGCATTTGATCAATAAAAGGTAAAGGGTAATGATCCTTTTTAGTAGCTTTATTTATTTTGCGGAAATCAATTACCATTCTTTAACCTGTGACAATTCTTTGTGGGATCAATTCATCTTTATCATTAGGAACAACAGTAATACCTCCCTTCTTAGGGACACAATGGACAGGAGTTACCCACTGACTGTCAGCAACAGGATAAATTGTACCTGCCTCTAGAAGCTTTAGTATTTCTTTTCTTACCACTTCTTTCATCTTATGATTTAACCGTCGTTGGTGACCAACAACCGGTTTAGCGTCTTTCTCCAATTTTATTTTGTGCTGGCATAGAGTGGGACTAATGCCCTTAAGATCATCCAGAGTATATCCAATAGCAGCACTGTGCTTCTTCAGAGTTTTCAATAATTTCTCTTCTTCCTGCTCTGAAAGGTTAGCACTAATAATAACAGGATATATCTTCTTTTCATCAAGATAAGCGTACTTAAGAGTATCAGGTAATGGTTTAAGCTCAAACACGGGATCACCCTTGGGTGGAAGAGGATCCCCTAGGATTTCAATAGGAAAGTTGTGTTTCAAAATAGGTCCCTGTTTAAAGAATACTTCATCTATTTCCCTTCTTTCATTCATAGACATATCATTTTCATGGTCTAACAAATATTGTTCTAAATGATCATTAGGACGCACGGCAATAGAAGCAAGACCAATAATTTCATCTTTACTAGGCAATTCTTTATCATGGGGTTGTCTATGAAATTTAGCAAAATTAAAATCATGAGACATATCCCCTAAACCAATAGTAACAACATCCTTTTTGCAATCTTTCTTAGCATTAACAGTATTCAAGAAGGGTCTGCCAAATATAATGGGACAAAAGTCATCTTGTGGGGAACCAAGAACAAGAAAATCAGTAGGATACTTAACTTTCCCACACAGGACTTCAACATCTCTATCAATCCCAACTGGTGAAATAGTATCTCTATTGGCAAGCTTAATTGTAAAATTAATATCTTCTATCTCAGCAGGTGCAATATCATGCATAATTTCTTCATATAAAGAATGAGGTATTGCAATCACACTAGCACCCATATCACATAAGCCGTGATAGCAATGGTCTCCTATTTTAACAGAAATAACAGGCATGCCTACAACATGTCTATGTTTATTTCTAGTATCGGGTCTAGCAATTCTAGCAGCTTCATCACAGAAGTAAATAACATGCCCATCAATACTATCGACCAAGAGATCTTTAACCATAGCAATACTAGGTTCAACTTTAATTTGCTCAGGGGGTGTAGGTGTTCTAGTATTACTCTTACGAAACACAGTTGAAGCTTTAGCATGATCCTTTATTCTAGCAGGGAAAGGTGGTTTCTCAATATAAGCGGTAGGAACAATAGGATCAACATTATAAGTGATAATCTTTTCTTCAACTTTAATAATTTCAACTACTTTTACTTCAATGGGAGGATGATATTTAAACCACTTCTCCTTAGGGAGATCAACATGAGTAGCAAAGGATTCACAGAAATAAGCTACTATCTCAGAGTCAAGTCCATATTTAGTGCTAAATTCATGAAAAGCATCGGTATCCATATAAGATTTAACACAATCAAACTTAGGTGTTATACTTGACTCCTTACCTTCGTCGAGTTCCTAATCTTTAGAGTTGCATTTAATTCTTTCCCATAAATCCCATCTGAATTCAATAGTCTTCATCATAAAAGAACCAGTACAAGAAGTATCAAGCATGGAGCGATTATTGAGAGAAAGCCGAGCATACAATTTTTGAATAATAATTTCTCTTGAGAGCTCATGATTGGGGCATGAATATAACATTGACTTAAGCCTCCCCCAAGCTTGAGCGATGCTTTCTCCTTCGCGAGGCCAAAAATTATATATATAATTACGATCACGATGAACCAAATGCATAGGATAAAACTTCTGATGAAATTCCAATTTCAATCGGTTGTAATTCCATGATCCAATATCATCACATAGCCTAAACCATGTCAATGTCTTTCCCTTCAAAGATAAAGGGAAGACCTTCTTCTTGATAACATCCTTGGGCATACCTGCAAGCTTAGATAACCCACAAACTTCATCCACATAGATTAGGTGCAATTCGGGATGTAATGTTCCATCTCCTGTGAAAGGATTAGCTAGCAGCTTCTCTATCATACCCAAAGGAATTTCAAAGTAAACATTTTCAGTCGGTTCAGTAGGTTGAGGAGCAACTCTTTGCTCTACTGGTTGGGGTGAAGATACCCCGAACAAGCCCCTCAAAGGATTACTTTCCATAGTAACAAGTGACAGTAAATTTCAGCACACTATATAAATTTTTCCTTACCAAAGGCGCTTCACTCCCCAGCAACGGCGCCAGAAAAGAGTCTTGATGACCCACAAGTATAGGGGATCTATCGTAGTCCTTTCGATAAGTAAGAGTGTCAAACCCAACAAGGAGCAGAAGGAAATGACAAGCAGTTTTCAGTAAGATATTCTCTGCAAGCACTGAAAGTATTGGTAACAGATAGTTTTGTGATAAGGTAATTTGTAATGGGTAACAAGTAACAAAAGTAAACAAGGTGCTGCAAGGTGGCCCAATCATTTTTATAGAAAAGGACAAGCCTGGATAAACTCTTATATAGAGGAAAACGCTCCCGAGGACACATGGGAATTATCGTCAACCTGGTTTTTATCACGCTCATATTATTCGCGTTCGTTACTTTGATAATTTGATATGTGGGTGGAACGGTGCTTGGGTACTGCCCTTACTTGGACAAGCATCCCACTTATGATTAACCCCTATTGCAAGCATCCACAAGTACAAAAGAAGTATTAAGGTAAACCTAACCATAGCATGAAACATATGGATCCAAATCAGCCCCTTACGAAGCAACGCATAAACTAGGGTTTAAGCTTCTGTCACTCTAGCAACCCATCATCTAATTATTACTTCTCAATGCCTTCCTCTAGGCCCAAACAATGGTGAAGTTTCATGTAGTCGACGTTCACATAACACCACTAGAGGAAAGACAACGTACATCTCATCAAAATATCGAACGAATACCAAATTCACATGACTACTTATATCAAGTATTCTCTCATGTCCTCAGGAACAAACGTAACTACTCACAAATCATATTCATGTTCATAATCAAAGGGGTATTCATATGCATAAAGGATATGAACATATGATCTTCCACCAAATAAACCAACTAGCATCAACTACAAGGAGTAATCAACACTACTAGCAACCCACAGGTACCAATTTGAGGTTTTGGGACAAAGATTGGATACAAGAGATGAACTAGGGTTTGAGAGCAGATGGTGCTGGTGAAGATATTGATGGAGATTGACCCCCTCCCGATGAGAAGATCGATTGTGATGACGATGGTGATGATTTCCCCCTCCCGGAGGGATGTTTCCCCGGCAGAACAGCTCCGCCGGAGCCCTAGATTGGTTTCGCCAGGTTCCGCCTCGAGACAGCGGTGCTTCGTCCCGAAAGCTTCCTTCTGATTTTTTTCAGGGCAAAAGAACTTCATATAGCCAAAGATGGGCACCGGAGGCCTGCCAGGGGGCCCACGAGGCAGGGGGCACGGCCAGGGGGGTAGGGCGCGCCCCTACCCTCGTGGATGGTCGGTGGCCCCCCTCTGGTACTTTCTTCACCCAATATTTTTTGTATATTCCAAAACTGACTTTCTTGGAGTTTCAGGACTTTTGGAGTTGTGCAGAATAGGTCTCTAATATTTTCTCCTTTTCCAGTCCAGAATTCCAGCTGCCGGCATTCTCCCTCTTCGTGTAAACCTTGTAAAATAAGAGAAAATAGGCATAAGTATTGTGACATAATGTGTAATAACAGCCCATAATGCAATAAATATCGATATAAAAGCATGGTGCAAAATGGACGTATCAGACGCATAAAATCTTGCAGAGTTACTAGGGTTGGCTACTGGTTCATATTGGGGCGAGGAAACTAAGCCATCATATTCTCCATGAATTGGCGGTTCATTTCGAACTATTGGATCATACCAGCCATGTAATCAGGCGGTGGTGGGGCGTCGCCACCACGACCACGACCACCTGGTCGAACCATCCTGCTAAAATATAACAGGGGTAGTTCAGCATTGAGAAATTTGCAAAGACAAGCATCATTCATGATGAAGCCTGCACAATGAAAGAAGCACGATAGATACTACATAGTAGTCGATATAACTTACAAAAGGGGTCATGCATAGAGTTCAGTACATTGACTAAACACATCATAGGCGGCACGCAGGCTCGCGGCGAATGCATCTAATACTAATAAGGAAGACTTCATCAGTCCCAAGAGGAGCTGTGGAGGTAGGTGTAGCCTGACAGCTGGTAGTGTCGCATCGGAAACTCCACGTTAGTATCCTGGGGTCCGCGGATACTCTGGTGCAGAACCCGATGCTCAGATGGCAGAAGAGGACCAAGTGCGGGACAGTAGCCTCCCACATCTGGCCAATCGACACCGTGGGGCATCACAGTCCTAGCTGGGTAGATCGCAAACGTGGCAGATCACCAGATCGGACTAAGGGGTGCAACAGCGTCAGAGCACTCTAAAGGTGCAGACGGGTGGTGTATAACTCATGGCGAAGAGCTCAGTTAACTTGATCCAGCCCATCAGCATGTAGAACCAGGTTATGTTGGTGGAAGCGCTCTCGGGTGACGGTGGAGTAGGCAGCAGTGTAGTATCCCCCCGCACCAACGTCGGATGCGATAGCAATGTGCCTAAAAGGGGAAGTGTCCAACACCTGATAATCTCCATGAAGATGTGTTAGAGTAGCATAAGCAGCATCGTGGACTACCATATCGATGGTCACTCCAACACCATGAGCAGTGTGCAGCATAGTAGTGCAGTCATACTCCCGAGAGTAGAGGTGGACGATGGCACGGTACTGCTCTTGGTTAAAGTCCTGGTACTGCTCATACACGGTGTACTCAGGGTGCCAGCCATAACCCAGATATGTCATCATCTCAGCTAACATAGCAGGTGGACCCGGGACACCAATGGCCGTTGTGTGGCGCACAACCTGCCTCATGGGTTCCATCTCTAAACAAAGATGCTACAAAGGAGTCAAATGACAGTGTGGGTATTTGTTCAAGATACTATTCTAAGGAATAACTATCACTTATCCAACTTCGGGGTGAATGTGGTCATGGGATCCTAATGTTAGAGTTAGTAAATTCGTTTAACCCGAGTAGAAGAGAGTTCAGAGCCTCGGAGTAAAGATCGAGGAGTAAAAGATCCTAATACCACCCAATGGCAACGTGGGCCCGTAATACACACGACCATGTTAGTAAAAGTTTTCTAGTGACTAGACTCGACTTTGGCCAAGGAGTGTGGAAGGGGGATTCCTACAGGCAGTCGGCTCTGATACCAACTTTTGACGCATGTCGGTGTCAAAACAGGCGGATCTTGGGTAGGGGGTCCCGAACTGTGCGTCTAAGGCGGATGGTAACAGGAGGCGGGGGACACAATGTTTACCCAGGTTCGGGCCCTCTCGATGGAGGTAATACCCTACTTCCTGCTTGATTGATCTTGATGATATGAGTATTACAAGAGTTGATCTACCACGAGATTGTAGAGGCTAAACCGTAGAAGCTAGCCTATGATTATGATTGTCGTTGTCCTACGGACTAAACCCTTCGGTTTATATAGACACTGGAGGGGGCTAGGGTTACACAGAGTCGGGTACAAGGGAGGAGATCTACATGTCCAAATTACCAAGCTTGCCTTCCACGCAAAGGAGAGTCCCATCCGGACACGGGACAAAGTCTTCAATCTTGTATCTTCACAGTCCAACAATCCAGCCAAAGTATATAGTACGGCTGTCCGAGGACCCCCTAATCCAGGACTCCCTCAGTAGCCCCTGAAACAGGCTTCAATGACGATGAGTCCGGCGCGCAGATTGTCTTTGGCATTGCAAGGCGGGTTCCTCCTCCAAATACTCCATAGAAGATTTTGAACACAAGGATAGTGTCTGGCTCTGCAAAACAAATTCCACATACCATCGTAGAGAGTATAATATTTCCACAAATCTATTCTGCTGGCAACTTTTCATAACGTGACATCACGCCATGGCCCGGTCATTATTCGAACTGTTTTTCTCAACCAGCTACTACAAATATTGCGAGGCGGTTTTCTTGGCACGTCTTGTCGAAGCAGATATCGTGTCCCCTTATCACGGGATTCTCATCAATACGGGTGTGGGTAACCCAACCGCGCCATCAATCACGGCGCTTGGGGAATAAGCGAGTTTACCAGGCATGTGGGGAGGCGCACAGTTTCTTCCGCCCTTCTAAAGGGACAAGGACTCCTCCTTTTCACCCACGCCTTCTTCTTCTCTGCCCATCCTTTCTCACGCACTCGAGCTCTAGCACCCAAGTCCGCATTTTCTCTGCAAAACCACTCCAAACATGTCCGGAGCGGGAGGCAAGTGGATGGTCTCCTCCGTTACGGAGGAGAACATTACGAAGCTCTGGGAAGCCGGATACCTGGCCGCAGATATCGCGCACCGGCTCCCAGATGCGGGGCAGATCGTCCCCACGCCCGAACCCCACGAAAGGGTTGTATTCCTTACCCATTTCGTCCGAGGGCTGGGATTTCCCCTCCACCCGTTCTTTCGCGGGCTCATGTTCTACTATGGGCTGGACTTTCATGATCTGGCCCCTAATTTCATCCTCAACATCTCGGCGTTTATCGTGATGTGCGAGGCCTTCCTCCGCATCAAGCCCCACTTCGACCTATGGCTGAAGACCTTCAATGTTAAACCGAAGGTGGTGTTTGGCCAGCAAGCGGAGTGCGGAGGCGCCATGGTGGGCAAAATGCCCAACGTCACCTGGCTCGAAGGCTCCTATGTGGAGACCGTAAAGGGGTGGCAATCGGGGTGGTTCTACATCACCGAGCCGCGCGACACCAACTGGGTGGTGGCCCCCGAATTTCGATCCGGCATCCCCATGCGGCTCACCTCCTGGAAAGAGAAGGGCCTATCCTGGGGTTCATCGGTGGAGCTAACCGGACTCCAGAGCTGCGTCAAAAGCATGATAAGCAAGAAAATCAAGCTTGTCAACGTGGTCCAAGTCATGCTCTTCCGCCGGATCCTCCCATGTCAAAGAGGGGCATTCAGTTTGTGGGAGTTTGACCCGACTAAGCACCAGACGCTACGAGAGCTCTTCGACACGATGCATCAAGACATCTGGAAGGTGCTGTTCAAGTCCGCCGAGGTACCTCCTCCCCTTACCGAGGATCGTGGACTCAACGCAAAGCGCCCTGCCAATCCGGTAAGCTCCCTATATCTCATAAGGTGTTTCTTTCCCCAGTATAATCATGTGGGGGATCTAAGCCTCCATGCCATTTAACAGGACTGGGTCGAGACAGCGGAGCAGATTGATTGTCCAGCCCCACTGCCCGAAGATCCAGCAAGGGCTCTCCTAACGGAGATGCTGGTTCCAGTGCCCGATGAGGCACCGGAGAAGAAGGCCAAGAAGAAGGCCACGGGGACCAGGAAAGGTCTCCGTCGCAAGGTTGTATTGGACTCATCGTCCGATAACACCGAGGCGCCCTCCTCCCACGAAAACGAGGAGGAGGAAGAAGAAAGTTCTCCCCCCCAGCCAGGGGAGACAAGAAAAGGAAGGCCACCCTGTCAGGGGAGGCCGAAGGGTCTAAGAAGGGAAGGACTCTTCATCCAGACTGCTCCACGGTGGCCGCTTTTAGCGACGAGGAGTGGTTACCCAGGGACAAGCTCCTGGAGAAGTCGTAAGTATCTGGATACCATAATAGTTCTTGGTATGTTTTATTTTATTGCTTGTTATCATGATGAACATGATCATGCAGCCCATCCAAAGCCCATATCGACGTATCTTCTTCGTATGATTCTTTGGGCTCGTCGGCGATGAACAACGATTCACTCCCGACCGCCTCCTCCCCCCGCCCTATGGACGACGCCGAGGTGTTGTCTCAAAGGGCACTGAACCAAGGGGAGACGGTTCCGGAGGCGCCCCAAGGCGACATTCTAGACGCTGGGCGCAGGAGGGGCAAGACCCCCATGGGCCCTAATGCCGGGGGCAACAAGTCTAGCCCTCAGCCGAATACTGCGCCGGAACCTCCTGTGGTTCCGGATTCTGTCAGGCGACCCCTCGCCAAGGGGGGCAAGCCGTCTGTGCCGATGAACTCTGTCCATCCAGAGGCATCGGACAATTTGCTGCAAGCGCTTCGCGGCGCTTCCATTGACGAAGAGCACCGCACTATCATGAGTGCGGTGGTCAAGAAGGTTCTGTCCGCCAAAAGCGGACTGACTGAAGCCTGTGCCAGCCTCCTAACAGGATTTGAGGTAAGTAATCAAATTATGAGGAAATTTTACAGCATAGACAGTAGCCCCTGATGCTCTGTTTGGTGTTCGCAAAGAAAGGCCAAACAGTGGATCAAATAATAATCACAGGAGTCTAATCAAAATATGTCTTATGTGAATAAGCAAGCTTCACGGCTGGTCGCTGCCGCTCGCACGGCGGAGGTCTCCGCACTGAAGCGGGACCTTGAGCGGTCCAAAGAAGAGCTCGGCCTTACCAAGAGGCAGCTCGAAGAGAACAAAGGTAAGTAATACCTCCTCTATTTATTGATAAAGAAAAAGGAAGGTGGTTTGTAAGATCACAGGATCGTTATGAATTTTGCTAGGGGCCCCGACCGAAGTGGCAGCCCTGAAGAAGGCGCTGTCCGAGGCCAAAGGCAAAGCGGCCACGGAGCGTGCCGAGCGCGAGAAGCATGAGGCCCGAGTCGGCGAGGTGCAGCAAGAGCTCCAGGACTTTGTCAAGAAGTATGAGTCCTTGGAGCGTGACACTAAGACGCAAGGGTCTGAGCTTGCGAAGGCCCTCGAGAACGCACAAAATGCCAAAGCCGAAGCCCAAAAAGCCCTCCAGGAAATTCAGGCGGTCAAGAAGATAGCGGCGGGTAAGGCATTCATTATGCAAAGCAAGCATGTGAAGGAAACTTTCCTTTTACTTACCCGAATTCGGAGCTCTCCAGAGCGTCAGAGATCTACCCAAAGAAGGTGTCGGATGCCGCAGAGTTCTACCGGGCCGAGGAGGGGAGCTCGACGGAGAAGTTGTTCTGGTCTCAATATACTGGGACCGAACATCCGATGCCCTTGAGCGACCAGTTGAAGCAACTGGTCGAGCTTCACAAGGCGTCCGAACTGGCCATGAAGGGCCTCATAGTCCGGATGTGGCCTGGCGAGCCCCTCCCTAGCAGTTATTTCGGCCTGGTAAGGCGACTTGTGAACGTCTGCCCATGGCTTGAAGTCATAAAGTGGTTCATCTGCATTGAGGGTGCACGCAGGGCTTTTGCCCAGGCGAAAGTGCACTAGGCGAAGATGGATGCCGAAAAGCTGGTGAAGGAGGGGCCGCCCGAGGGCAAGGAGCATCGCCACCCCGAGAAGTATTATGACAGTGTCCTGAAGGGTGCTCGCCTTGTGGCAGAGGAATGTGCTAAAGATGTAATATTTGAATGAATGTACTCATGTGATCATGTAATAAGAAACGAGTTCATGTGCGCAATGTAACACTTGTTAATTTAAAATATTACCTTCTGTGCCGCCGTTTATAAAATTTGAGAGTTGGCCAGTCGTCGGCTTCTGCCCCCGTGTAACTAGAACTGGGGTGTTCGGGATAAACCTGATCACTCTTTAACCCAGTTTTGGGTCCTTCGAAGGAGGTGTTCAGCACAACGAACCAAGCAATCAGACTATAAGGCTTTATCACTTCTCACTTAGCCTTAGAAGTCTACAATTTTAAATTTTGGCGAATCCCCTAGTATTCGGATGGCCGAACTTGGGGCGCTATGTACGCCTAAATCGGAGAAGGCCGATTCCTCGCCCGAAGCGGAAAAAATCTTTAAGGATTTGAGACCTCTCAAACAGCGACGAGCTCTCGCCGCATCATGACAGTCAGTTTTCGGCTTTCTCTGCTGAGGTGCTCGTCCGGAAGAACCGGGACACAATTGCAGTAGTTCTCCTAGTGCTACCTTAGCTTATATAGCAGAACGTAAGGTACCAAAACATGGGAGCCGGGCAAACCCAACTATTGACCCAAGACATGATTCGGAGCTAATGCATATAATGCTATAAGTTCGGGGTGCCGCACTGTCGAAAGTGTTCGGACTTTTCATGCCGTTTTATGGGGTACACTGAAGCCCCTGGCGCACTGGACGTATCAGAATGTACCGATGCGATTTGTCGTAAATAAGCAGACATGAAAAAACAAAAAAAGATAAAGGAATGCAATAATGAGCTAATGATGTACATTGTTATTTAGATGATACGTCAAAGCGTATGCATACATGTAGTGCAATAAGTAAAAAATAGGACTATTTGACATTTCCTATCCAGGGGCAAGCTGCGTGTGGGTATGCAAAACAGGTATATCGATCGTTATCAGAGACCACCTGAGGACCCCCTTGTACGTCAAAGCTTCTTGCTTCCTTGGTGTTTCCTTCCCGTGATGGGTCCGATAATCAGTCGATTGGAGAGAGCCTTCAGAGAATAGGGGCCTGAAAGGAAGAAAATGTTAAAGGTATATGGGTCCTGAAGTGGTTGAGCCGCATTACGGGCCGTGCCATGGCCGTGCCTCCGCCTATGCCCATGGTATCTTGCGTGCATAATTATGTACGTGCGGCACAAATTTCGCCGCTTGACTGGGACTAGGACGGAGGCCAAATTGCTAGGCGAGCTCTAAATGTTCCTGGCGATCCTCTTGCAGGGTACTTTGGACTCGCTTGAAGGTGTCCGGGGTCTGCTTTGCGCTTCTGCTGCGAGGGCTGCAGTGTGCTCCTCCGTGCGGAGCGAACGTTCTGTGTTTCCATTAACTGCTATAACCCCTCGAGGTCCTGGCATTTTGAGCTTGAGGTATGCATAAAGCGGTACCACATTGAATTTGGCAAATGTGGTTCATCCGAGCAGTGCGTGATAGCCACTGCAGAAGGGGACGATATCGAAGATTAATTTCTCGTTTTGGAAGTTGTCCGGAGATTCGAAGACCACTTCCAGTGTGATTGAGCCCGTGCAACAGGCCTCTACACCTGGGATGATGCCTTTAAAGGTGGTTTTGGTGGGTTTGATCCTCGAGGGGTCTATACCCATTTTGCGCACTGTATCCTGATAGAGCAGGTTCAGGCTGCTGCCACTGTCCATAAGGAATCGAGTGAGGTGAAATCCGTCAATGATGGGGTCAAGGACCAAAGCGGCATAACCGCCATGACGAATACTGGTGGGGTGGTCCCTGCAATCAAAGATGATCAGACAAGAAGACCATGGGTTGAACTTTGGGGCGACTGGCTCCATCTCATAGACGTCCCTCAGTGCACGCTTCCGTTCCCGCTTGGGAATATGGGTTGCATATATCATGTTTACCCTTTTCACTTGGGGAGGAAATTTCTTCTGTCCTCCTATGTTCGGCGGTCGGGGCTCCTCCTCATCATCGCTATGCAGCCCCTTTTCCTTTTCGGCATTCAACTTGCCGGCCTGTTTGAACACCCATCATTCTCTGTGGGTGTGGTTGGCTGGTTTACCGGGGGTGCCGTGAGTATGCGGTCCAAGCTGGACGGGCCTAGATTGCTTCTTTTGAACGGCTTTTTCCGCTGACCAGATTTAGAGACATTGAATCCGGCATTAACTGTCGTGTCTTCGGCGTTGTCGTCATTGTTACGGCACTTGGGTAGGGGCCCCCGATTCAATCATACACTAATCATGCATGCAAACGTGTATGATCAAGATCAGGGACTCACGGGAAGATATCACAACACAACTCTAAAAATAAAATAAGTCATACAAGCATCATAATACAAGCCAGGGGCCTCGAGGGCTCGAATACAAGTGCATGATCATAGACGAGTCAGCGGAAGCAACAATATCTAAGTACAAATATAAAGTTAAACAAGGTGTCATAAGATGGCTAGCGCAAACTGGGATACAGATCGAAAGAGGCGCAGGCCTCCTGCCTGGGATCCTCCTAAACTACTCCTGGTCATCGGCGGCCTGCACGTAGTAGTTGGCACCCTCGGTGTAGTAGGGGTCATCGTCGACTGTGGCGTATGGCTCCTGGGCTCCAACATTTGGTTACGACGTCCTAGAAAAATGGAAAGGGGGAAAGAGGGAGCAAAGCAACCGTGAGTACTCATCCAAAGTACTCGCAAGTAAGGATCTAGACTACATATGCATTGGTATCTATGTAAAGGGGTAATATCTATGGGTAAACTGTAGAATGCTAGAATATGAGGGGGAAAGCTAGTCCTATCGAAGACTACGCTTCTGGCAGCCTCCATCTTGAAGCATGTAGAAGAGAGTAGATGGTAAGTTCACCAAGTATCATCGTATAGCATAATCCTACCCGGCGATCCTCTCCTCGTCGCCCTATGAGAGTGAGATCACCGGGTGTATCTAACACTTGAAAGGGTGTGTTTTATTAAGTATCCGGTTCTAGTTGCCATAAGTTCAAGTTACAACCAAGGGACACGGCTATTCGAATAGATAAACTTCCATGCAGGGGTGCACCACATTGCCAATCATGCTTGATCCCTCTGGCCGGACACACTTTCCTGGGTCATGCCCGGCCTAGGAAGATCAACACGTCGTAGCCCCTCCTAGACTCGACAGAGAGGTCAGCACGCCGGTCTAAATCCTAAGCACGCAGGGGTCTTGCACTCCTGCAAGTTGCGAGGGCGGCCAGAAGCAGACCTAGCCCCTTAATACAAGTGCATGCTTATGGTCCAATCAGGCACGCGCCGCTTAGTAGCTAATGTCAAAAGAGCTTCTGCTGATACCACGATGTCGAGTGCCCATAACTGTTCCCGCGTAGTAGGTTAGTGTGTATAGGCTCGTAGCCAGACTCAAATCAAATACCATCATCTCGTTAAGCATGTTATTCAGAAGTAACCGCGGACACCGACCAGGGACCAGCCCCGCCTGTCTCCTAGGTGGTTGAGCGAGTCCTGGATTCAGGGGTCCTCAGGTGTCTGGCCCAGTAGTATGGGCCGGGTTGGATGGGTCGTACAAGATCAAGCTGAAGACCATCCAACGTGTCCTGGTGGGACTTCTCCATACGTGAACGGCGAGATTAGAGTCCGGGTGTATCATTTCCCTCCCTGATGAACTGACCTTGTACAAACCCTAGGCCCTTCCGGTGTGTATATAAAATGGAGGGGTTAGTCTGTAGAGGCTATCCTCATCACCATCATCGGAATATTAATAGGCTAGACATCTAGGGTTTAGCCGCCACGATCTCGAGGTAGATCAACTCTTGTAATCTCTATACTCTTCGAATATAATCAAGCAGGAGTAGGGTTTTACCTCCTTTAAGAGGGCCTAAACCTGGGTAAAAATTGTGTCCCTTGGTCCCCTGTTACCATCGATCCCTAGATGCACAGCTTGGGCCCCCTACCCAAGATCTGCCGGTTTTGACACCGACATTGGTTCTTTCACTGAGAGCTCTACCATGCTATCTACAAAAGGGATCTATGGCTCGCCTATTCATCACTGACAATATCACTTCTGGAAGGATCCTGGCTTCTGGGCAAACCCTCCAGCTCGATGGTTTCACCGTAGGAGCTTGTACGGTCTTCAAGCCCGCGGCACCCCCTACGGCCACTAAACACCGTCTTCGCATTGGCCTCGAGTACTCCGAAAAGATGGATCCGGCAGATGTCTCATCTTTAAACAAACTGCTGGACCGCATCACCGCCCTGGGGGTCTCAACTAACTATGATCGGATCAGGCTCAAGCCTGACAAGAGGGAAATTAATCAACCGCCGATCACCCACCTCGTAGCGGTCCTTGAGGAACCGGCCGAAGACACTTCCCTCCCTATGTTGAAGACCAAGTATGTTCGGATCTCTGAATCCCCTGAGCCGGATACTCTTCCTTCAGGCGGCACTTCACGCCCTCTGGACTCTGGCTCAGGTATAGGATCACAGAAGCCCTTGGACCGCCCCGGACCCGAACCGGTCGCCTTGTAGATCTTTCAAGCTCCAAATGCAGATGTTGGACTGGATCTAAATTTTAAAACACCCACCCACCACAATCAATATTCTCCAAGCAACCCAGGTTCTCCAGATATATACGACCTGATGTATGTGCGGCAGCAACCTCAGGAAACGGTCCACCACTTTTGGGCCAGATACCTACTTGTTAAAAACAGGATCAAAGATTGCCCATACGACGACGTAGTTTCGGTCTTTCATCGTAACTGCACCGACGAGGGAATATTGCATGCCCTCGATCGTCGCCACATACAGAGCTTTACGGAAATATCGCAGGTAGTGCAAAAGTATTGTGTGATGGAAAACACATGGAGGGCCCAGAAGACTCAACTGGAGCCTGCTGCCTTTAGGCAGTGTGCGGCCCGGACTAAACGGATACATCCTGGCAGGTCACCCGACCACTAGTTGATGGGCAGGAAAAATAAACCCTTCACAGGGCACAGGTCCGTTCTTGACGAATTCCTTGACCAGCCCTGTCTGATACACGCCACTCTACGCACAGACCCAACCCATTGCCTTTGAGCATGTTGGGTACTCCGACAAGCAGCAAAAAGTGGAGAGGCCATCCTCACCACCACTCCAGAGAAATACTCTACAAAGAGGGATGACTTTAACATCCTCACAGTCTTTGAGACCATTTCTTTGAATAATCGGCCCAAAAGGGCACTCTGCTACCTCGCCGGAGTCCACCAAGTTACCGCACTGAGCCCATGCGACACGGCAATAACCTTAACAACCGAAGATGAACCAAATGCTTGGTCAGTCCGAGCACCCGCTGCCCTAGTACTAAAACCCATTGTACATGGTTTTCGGCTTACTAAAGTGCTCATGGACAGCGGTAGTGGGCTTAACCTCATTTATGAAGACACGCTCAATAAAATGTAGATGGATAGATCACTTATCAAGCAAAGCAATACCACCTTTCGAGGCATTATCCCCAGTCGAGAAGCACGATGCTCTGGGGGAATTAAACTGGATGTGGTATTCGGCACGCCCGAAAACTACATATCCGAAGAGTTTCTCTTTCATGTGGTTGATATGTCTCCAACGTATCTATAATTTTTGATTGTTCCATGTTGTTTTATTATCAATCTTGGATGTTTTATAATCACTTTATAGTCATTTTATATCATTTTTTGGTACTAACCTATTGACATAGTGCCAAGTGCCAGTTGCTGTTTTTTCCATGTTTTTTACATCGTAGGAAATCAATATCAAACGGAGTCGAAATGCCACAAAACTTCATGATGGTTTTTTATGGGCCAAAAGGAAGCTGATGGGCCCTGGTTGCACCTAGGGGGAGTCCCGAGGAGGGGACAACCCACCAGGGCGCGCTAGGAGGCCCTGGCGTGCCCTGGTGGGTTGTGCCCACCTCGGGTGCCCCTCGGACTGCCTCTTTGCTCTATAAATACCCCCAAAAATACCAGAATCCTAGGGGAGTCGATGAAATATTCATCCAGCCGCCACAGAGCCCAGAACCACCAGATCCAATCTAGACACCATCACGGAGGGGTTCACGACTTCCATTGGTGCCTCTCCGATGATGCGTGAGTAGTTCCTTGTAGACCTTCGGGCTCGTAGTTAGTAGCTAGATGGCTTTCTCTCTCTCTCTCTGAATTCCTAATATAATGGTCTCTTGGAGATCCATATGATGTAACTCTTTTGCGGTGTGTGTTGGAGAACGTAGTATTTCAAAAAAATCCTACGATCACGTAAGATCTATCTAGGAGAAGCATAGCAATGAGCGGGGAGAGTGTGTCCACGTACCCTCGTAGACCAAAAGCGGAAGCGTTTAGTAACGCGGTTGTTGTAGTCGAACGTCTTCGTGATTCAACCGATAAAGTACCGAACGCACGGCACCTCCATGATCTGCACATGTTTAGCTCGGTGACGTCCCTCAAACTCTAGATCTAGATGAGGCCGAGGGAGAGTTCCGTCAGCACGACGGTGTGGTGACGTTGATGATGAAGTTACCGGTGCAGGGCTTCGCCTAAGAACTACGACGGTATGACCGAGGTGTAAAACTGTGGGGGGGGGGCACGCACACGGCTAAAGATCAACTTGTGTGTCTATGGGGTGCCCTCTCCCCCGTATATAAAGGAGGGGAGGAGGACGCCGGCCGGCCACAAGGGGCGCGCCAAGGGGGGAGGAATCCTATATTTGAATCTTTACCTCTCGACCATTTCGAGACTCCTCGTCATGTCCGTGATCTCATCCGGGACTCCGAACAAACTTCGGTCATCCAATCACATAACTCATAATACAAACCGTCATCGAACGTTAAGCATGCGGACCCTACGGGTTCGAGAACTATGTAGACATGACCGAGACACATCTCCGTCAATAACCAATAGCAGAACTTGGATGCTCATATTGGCTCCTACATATTCTACGAAGATCTTTATCGGTCAAACTGCATAACAACATACGTCATTCCCTTTGTCATCAGTATTTTACTTGCCGGATATTCGATCGTCGGTATCATCATACCTAGTTCAATCTCGTTACCGGCAAGTCTCTTTACTCATTTCGTGATGCATCATCCCGTGACTAACTCATTATTCACATTGCTTGCAAGGCTTATAGTGATGTGCATTACCGAGAGGGCCTAGAGATACCTCTCCGATACACGGAGTGAAAAATCCTAATCTCGATCTATGCCAACCCAATAAACACCTTCGGAGACATCTATAGAGCATCTTTATAACCACCCAGTTACGTGACGTTTAATAGCACACAAGGTGTCCTCCGGTATTCGGGAGTTGCATAATCTCATAGTCAGAGGAACATGTGTAAGTCATGATGAAAGCAATAACAATAAAACTAAAATGATATGCTAAGCTAACGGATGGATCTTGTCCATCACATCATTCTCTAATGATGTGATCCCATTCATCAAATGAAAACACATGTCTATGGTCAGGAAACATAACCATCTTTGATGAACGAGCTAGTCAAGTAGAGGCATACTAGGGACACTTTGTTTTGTCTATGTATTCACACATGTACTAAGTTTCCGGTTAATAGAATTCTAGCATGAATAATAAACATTTATCATGATATAAGGAAATATGAATAACAACTTTATTATTGCCTCTAGGGCATATATCCTTCAGTCTCCCACTTGCACTAGAGTCAATAATCTAGTTCACATCGCCATGTGATTTAAAACCAATAGTTCACATCACCATGTGATTAGTTCACATCGCCATGTGACTAATACCCAAAGGGTTTTACTAGAGTCAATAATCTAGTTCACATCGCTATGTGATCACCACCCAATGAGTACTAAGGTGTGATCATGTTTTGCTTGTGAGAGAAGCTTAGTCAATGGGTCTATCACATTCAGAGCTGTATGCATTTTGCAAATTTTCTATTTCTACAATGCTCTGCATGGAGCTACACTAGCTAATTGCTCCCACTTTCAATATGTATCCAGATTGAGACTCAGAGTCATCCGGATTGGTGTAAAAGCTTGCATCGGTGTAACTCTTTATGACGAACTCTTTATCACCTCCATAACCGAGAAATATCTCCTTAGTCTTCTAAGGATAATTTTGACCGCTGTCAAGTGATCCACTCCTGGATCAATATCGTACCCCCTTGTCAAACTCATGGCAAGGTACACAATAGGTTTGGTACACAACATAGCATACTTTGCAGAACCTATGGCTGAGGCATAGGGAATGACTTTCATTCTCTTTCTATTTTCCGCCGTGGCCGTGTTTTGAGTCTTACTCAACTTTACACCTTGCAATACAGGCAAGAACTCCTTCTTTGACTGTTCCATTTTGAACTACTTCAAAAATCTTGTCAAGGTATGTACTCATTGAAAAATCTTATCAAGCGTCTTGATCTATCTCTATAGATCTTGATGCCCAATATGTAAGCAGCTTCATCGAGGTCTTTCTTTGAAAAAATCCTTTCAAACACTCCTTTATGCTTTCCAGAAAATTCTACATCATTTCCGATCAACAATATGTCACTCACATATACTTATCAGAAAGGCTGTAGTGCTCCCACTCACTTTCTTGTAAATACAGGCTTCACCACAAGTCTATATAAAACTATACGCTTTGATCAACTTATCAAAGCGTATATTCCAACTCCAAGATGCTTGCACCAATCCATAGATGGATTGCTGGAGCTTGCACATTTTGTTAGCACCTTTAGGATTGAGAAAACCTTCTGGTTGTGTCATATACAACTCTTCTTTAATAAATCCATTTAGGAATGCAGTTTTGGTATCCATTTGTCAGATTTCATAAAATGTGGCAATTGCTAACATGATTCAGATAGACTTTAAGCATCGATACGAGTGAGAAAATCTCATCGTAGTCAACATCTTGAACTTGTCAAAAACCCTTTTCGACAAGTCGAGCTTTGTAGATAGTAACACTACTATCAGCGTCCGTCTTCCTCTTGAAGATCCATTTATTCTCAATGGCTTACCGATCATCGGGCAAGTCCACCAATGTCCACACTTTGTTCTCATACATGAATTCTATCTCAGATTTCATGGCCTCAAGCCATCTGTCAGAATCTGGGCTCATCATCGCTTCCTCATAGTTTGTAGGTTCATCATGGTCTAGTAACATGACTTCCAGAACAGGATTACCATACCACTCTGGTGCGGATCGTACTCTGGTTGACCTACGAGGTTTGGTAGTAACTTGATCTGAAGTTTCATGATCATCATCATTAACTTCCTCACTAATTGGTGTAGGCATCAGTGGAAATGATTTCAGTGATGAGCTACTTTCCAATTTGAGAGAAGGTACAATTACCTCATCAAGTTCTACTTTCCTCCCACTCACTTCTTTCGAGAGAAACTCCTTCTGTAGAAGGGATCCACTCTTAGCAACAAAGATCTTGCCTTCGGAACTATGATAGAAGGTGTACCCAACAATTTCTTCTAGGTATCCTATGAAGACGCACTTCTGCAATTTGGGTTTGAGCTTATCAGGCTGAAACTTTTTCACATAAGCATCAACCCCAAACTTTAAGAAATGACAGCTTAGGTTTCTTGCTAAACCACATTTCATACGGTGTCGTCTCAACTGATTTTTAGACGGTGCCCTATTTAATGTGAATGCAGCTGTCTCAAATGCATAATCCTAAAATGATAGTAGTAAATCGGTAAGAAACATCATAGATCACACCATATATAAGAAAGTACGGTTACGATGTTCGGACACACCATTACACTGTGGTGTTCCAGGTGGCGTGAGTTGCGAAACTATTCCACATTTTTTCAAATGAAGGCCAAACTCGTAACTCAAATATTCGCCTCCATGATCAGATAATAGAATCTTTATTTTCTTGTTACGATGATTCTCAACTTCACTTTGAATTTTTTTTGAACTTTTCAAATGTTTCAGACTTGTGTTTCACTAAGTAGATATACCCATATCTTCTCAAATCATCTGTGAAGGTGAGTAAATAATGATACCCGCCGCGAGCCTCAACACTCATCGGGCCGCATACATCGGTATGTATTATTTCCAATAAGTCGGTGGCTCGCTCCATTGTTCCGGAGAACGGAGTCTTAGTCATCTTGCCCATGAGGCATGGTTCACAAGCATCAAATGATTCATAATCAAGTGATTCCAAAAGTCCATCCGCATGGAGTTTCTTCGTGCACTTTACACCAATATGGCCTAAACGGCAGTGCCACTAGTATGTTGCACTATCATTATAAACTTTGCATCTTTTGGCATCAATATTATGAATATGTGTATCACTACGATCGAGATTCAATAAACCATTCACCTTGGGTGTATGACCACATAAGGTTCTATTCATGTAAATAGAATAACAATTATTCTTTGACTTAAATGAATAACCGTATTGCAATAAACATGATCGAATCATATTATGCTCAATGCAAACACAAAATAACATTTATTTTAGGTTCAACACTAATCCCGAAGGTAAAGGGAGTGTGCGATGGTGATCTTATCAACCTTTGGAATCATTTCCAACACACATCATCACCTTGTCCTCAACTACTCTTTGTTCATTTTGTAACTCCTGTTTCGAGTTACTAATCATAGCAACTGAACCAGTATCAAATACCCAGGGGATACTATGAACACTAGTAAAGTACACATCAATAACATGTATATCATGTATACTTTTGTTCACTTTGCCATCCTTCTTATCCGCCAAGTATTTGGGGCAGTTCCGCTTCCAGTGACCATTTCCTTTGCAGTAGAAGCACTCAGTTTCAGGCTTGGGTCTAGCTTTGGGCTTCTTCATGGGAGTGGAAACTTGCTTGCCATTCTTCTTGAAGTTCCCTTTCTTACCTTTGCCCTTTTACTTGAAACTAGTGGTCTTGTCAACCATCAACATTTGATGCTTTTCTTGATTTCTACCTTCGTCGATTTCAGCATCACGAAGAGCTCGGGAATTGCTTTCGTCATCCCTTGCATATTATAGTTCATCACGAAGTTACAGTAACTTGGTGATAGTGACTAGAGAACTCTGTCAATCACTATCTTACCTGGAAGATTAACTCCCACTTGATTCAAGCGATTCTAGTACTCAAACATTCTGAGCACATGCTCACTGGTTGAGCTATTCTCCTCCATCTTGTAGGCAAAGTAGTTCTTAGAGGTCTCATACCTCTCGACATGAGTCTGAAATACCAATTTCATCTCTTGGAACATCTTATATGCTCCGTGGAATTCAAAACTTTTTTAAGTCCCGGTTCTAAGACGTAAAGCATGGCGCACTAAACTATCAAGTAGTCATCATACTGTCAAACATTCATAATGTTTGCATCTGCTCCTGCAATAGGGTTTAGGGTTTAGGGTTTAGGGTTTTTAGGGTTTAGGGTTTAGGGTTTAGCGGTGCATCAAGAACATTATTCTTCTGTGCAGCAATGAGGATAATCCTCAAGTTACTATCATCTTTCAACTTATTTTTCTCTAGGAACATATCAAAAATAAAACAGGGGAGTTATACACGAGCTATTGATGTACAACATAGATATGCAAAAACTATCAGGACTAAGTTCATGATAAATTAAAGTCCAATTAATCATATTACTTCAGGACTCCCACTTAGATAGACATCCCTCTAGTCATCTAAATGATCACGTGATCCATATCAACTAAACCATGTCCGATCATCACCTGAGATGGAGTAGTTTTAAATGGTGAACATCACTATGTTGATCATATCTACTGTATGATTCATGCTCGACCTTTCGGTCTCAGTGTTCCGAGGCCATGTCTGCATATGCTAGGCTCGACCAAGTTTAACCCGAGTATTCTGCATGTGCAAAACTGGCTTGTACCCATTGTATGTGAACGTAGAGCCTATCACACCCAATCATCACGTGGTGTCTCAACACGACGAACTGTAGCAACGGTGCATACTCTGGGAGAACACTTATACCTTGAAATTTAGTGAGGGATCATCTTATAATGCTACCGCCATACTAAGCAAAATAAGATGCATAAAGGATAAACACCACATGCAATCAAAATATATGACAAGATATGGCCATCATCATCTTGTGCCTTTGATCTCCATCTCCAAAGCACCATGATGATCTCCATTCTCACTGGCTTGACACCTTGATCTCCATCGTAGCATCGTTGTCCTCTCGCCAACTATTGCTTCTACAACTATTGCTATCACTTAGTGATAAAGTAAAGCAATTACATGGATATTGCATTTCATACAATAAAGCGACAACCATATGGCTCCTGCCAGTTGACGATAACTTTTACAAAACATGATCATCTCATACAAAAAATTATATATCATCATGTCTTGACCATATCACATCACAACAAGTCCTACAAAAACAAGTTAGACGTCCTCTACTTTGTTGTTGCAAGTTTTACGTGGCTGCTACGGGCTTAGCAAGAACTGTTCTTACCTATGCATCAAAACCACAACGATTTTTCGTCAAGTGTGTTGTTTTAACCTTCAACAAGGATCGGGCGTAGTCACACTCGATCCAACTAAAGTGGGAGAAACAGACACCCACTAGCCACCTGTGTGCATCATGAACGCGGTCATGTAATGTCGGTCTGGGCCGCTTCATCCAACAATACCGCCAAATCAAAGTATGACATGCTGGTAAGCAGTATGACTATTATCGCCGACAACTCTTTGTGTTCTACTCATGCATATAACATCTACACATAGACCTGGCTCGGATGCCAGTGTTGGGGAACATAGTATTTCAAAAGAAATCCTACAATCACGCAAGATCTATCTAGGAGAAGCATAAAAAACGAGCGGGGAGAGTGTGTCCACGTACCCTCGTAGACCGAAAGCGGAAGCGTTTAGTAACGCGGTTGATGTAGTCGAACGTCTTCGCGATCCAACCGATCAAGTAACGAACGCACGGCACCTCCGCGATCTGCACACGTTCAGCTCGGTGACGTCCCTTGAACTCTAGATCCAGCAGAGGCCGAGGGAGAGATCCGTCAGCACGACGGTGTGGTGACGGTGATGATGAACTTACCGGCGCAGGGCTTCGCCTAAGCACTACGATGATATGAACGATGTGTAAGACAGTGGTGGGGGGGGCTCCGCACACGGCTAAAGATCAACTTGTGTGTCTATGGGGTGCTTGTGACGCCCCCGATTCGACCATACACTAATCGTACATGCAAACGTGTATGATCAAGATCAGGGACTCACGGGAAGATATCACAACACAACTCTAGACACAAATCAAAACATCAGGGAAAACATCCATCCAGAGAGTTGTATTATGCCTTTCATGAATGGAGGGCCAAGATCTGCTTCACATTGCTCGCTGACCGCATGATCCTTTTATCGAGGGCACCCTGCGTCATCACTTGTAAATCCCTTGCTCCAGAGGTTTTCGAACACCGGGGATACTTTCCCAGATGTTTTCCCCCTTCGCCGGTATCATGTAGCACCGTGTTAGAACACCCCTAGCCCTGTGTGTTATCGCCGTCATGCATCTGTGTTGCATCTGTTTGCATCATATTTACTGTTTCTTCCCTCTCTTATCTCCGGTAGACCCTGAGACCGCTGCTGATGCCCCTGTGACCGACTACGTCGACGACGATCCTTCTTCCCTTTTAGCGGAGCTTCCAGGCAAGCCCCCCCTCTGATCATCCCGATATCGCCCATTCCATTCTCTCATGCTTGCATTAGATTTTACTATTGTATTTGATTACTCCTATTCTGATGCATAGCCTGCTTTTGTACCTGCTATTGTTACCTACCTGCTTATTCTAAATTGCTTAGTATAGGTTGGTTAGTGATCCATCAGTGACCCCCACCTTGTCCTTTTTGCCCCTGCTTCATCATCGATGACTCGATCAACGTGATCGACGACCAGAGCCTGACACCTCACATCACATCACGCCCCTTTTTGTTGCTCGACTCTGCAGAGTTACCATTGAGTGCTGAGGGTGGAACCTCATACATCACTCCTGACGAGATCTTTGTAGTGTAGCTATTCGGTCGTGATCAATGAGGGTGATTTCCTCCTTCACCATTCCGATACGGCTCTGACATGCAACACCTCAAGTGTGAACCTCGAGGGTGGTCCCTCTTACGTTCACCTTGATGATTACATTGCACTACAAAAAAAATACACTTCTGTGATGATAACTGTTTGTCACAGTAGGTTGCGTTTTTTGCCATGCATGTACATCCATGATGATTTTATGGCAGAATCAAGATAGTCATACATGTGCTTTCATACAAGTGTTCCATGACATTACCAAAATTATCATCACGGAAGTGTCCACTTCCATGACGATAAATCACGCGTCACAGACGTGCTTTCTTCAAGGGTGACCGACACGTGGCATCCACCGTAACGGAACGCCGTTAAGCTATCGGGTCCGGTTTTGGATCCGATAACCCGTTAACAGCCCGGACCAATGAGGATTTTCCAAGTGTAAAATCATCATTGGCCGGAGGAAACACGTGTTTCCTCACCGTTGGGACAGATGTCATCCACTCATTGGACAAGAGGCGCCTATGACAGGTCGACATGTGGCACGGCCCAATAGTGGCCCATTCGAGTGAAAAAGACCGGCCCAGTAAAAATTAGCAGGCCGTCCCATTTAAGGCCTACTTGTTTCAGGTCCATTTAAGCCCACGACCCATACGAGATGTGCCAATTCGGCCCGTCAACGGCCTGTTAATTTTGACACCATTGCAGCCCATCGTCAGTTCGAGCCCATTAACAGCCCGCGATATATTCGGGCTCAATATCGGCCCCATGAGATTTCGGTCAGTTAATGGCCCATTCAGTGGATGGGCCAATTTTCACGATGTACATCTTTCGGTGTTTTAGCGACCCATTTAATTGTTGGGCTAATTTTCGGGCCGGTGTGTCTTTCAGCCTGTTGACGGCCCATAAATCAGTTGGGCCATTTGTCGGACCTGAGTTTCGGCCTTTTGGCGACCCATTGAAGTGTTGGGCCAATTTTCGGCCTGGTGTGTCTTTCAGCCTGGTGATGGCCCATATATTTGTTGGGCCATTTGTAGTCAGACCTGAGTTTTGGCCGTTTAGCGACCCATTTAAGTGTTGGGCCAATTCCTGGCCCTGTGTGCCTTTCAGCCTGTTAATGGACCATAATTGAGTTGGGCCATTTGTAGTCGGACCTGAGTTTTGGCCTTTTAATGGCCCATGTCCTTCATGGTCCAATACCAGCCCGGTTTCTCTTTCGGCCTGCTAAAGGCCCAAAACACAGTTGGGCCATTTACAATACGACCTGACTTTCGGCCTCTTACCGGCCCATGCTCTTCATGGTCCAAGACAAGCCCATTGTCTCTTTCGCCTCGTCAAGGCCCACAGTATAGTTGGGCCATATGTAGCCCGAACTTAGTCACGACCTGTTAACGGCCCGTGAAATCAATTGGGCCCACCTGTTGCCTGCTTCAATGTCGGCCTGTTAACGACCCGGGAGTTAAGAGGGCTGACCATTAACTTTTGGCCTGGTAACGGCCCATTAACTTAATGGGCCCACTAAAGTTCGTACATTTCTTTAGGCCAAATTAGATAATTTGAGCCCATTACGACGAGCAATTATGCACAGGACCAAAACCGATCAAGCAAAGGTACGGCATACAGGGAAAAATGTTGCACATCCAGCATATATTACATGAAATTACATCCACTGGGCAATCAAAGATTGATGCCAGTGCAAATAAATGAACAGAACCTAACGATCTACAACGTCACAATCTGCAACCTCAGCACGGATGACGCCCATAAGCATGTGGGCAAGTTCTTGCTGCTTTGCTACACTGTCTCCAAAAACATTGATCAGTTGTTGTGTCGCACGACTCTGCACCTCTGATTCCTCCACCATTTCCATCATTCCTTCAACCATTAATTGGTTCACAAACATACATTTTTTCCGTTGCATTCGAGACAGAGGATACTGAACAGATTCAGATGGCGATTTTGGCAGGCTTCTATTATTGATAGTGGAGAGTGTCTCGACCACTGCATCATAACATAAATTAGGATGGGAACCAAACAGATTAATCACGAGTTATTGGCATATTACCTGGCCTATATTTATTGGAAAGAAACAATGGGGTTGCCTTGCTGTTCTCAGAGTTTGTCTTCTTATCTTCAGCAGCCTGCACCAAATTAAGACACTGGCATTGCTATCATTGGCCAAGTCAGATAATAGGAAAGCAACATTGGCACAACGAACGTTTGGGCAACTAGCCAACACCAAATTAACACAATATGGCACAACTATCATCAGCCAGGTAATGTAATACGAAAGCAACATTGACACAATGAACGAATGGGCAACTAGAGCAGCACTACAATTCAGTAATGTGCATGATATGAGATAGTACACTCATGCAGCTCAGTATGCAAAATTACCAGGAAGTTTTCTTTAAAAAAATCAACATTGGCACCTTTTACATTTTGCTACAACTAATTTTAGATCAGATAATGGTTGGATTCACGCCGATTAACAAAATACATGCTGATGTAAAAATATAGTGATATACAACAGGTACTTACATTTGCATTGGAGCACAGTGAATTCCTGCAAGAATCTTTCCTCACAGACGATACCAGTGCAGAAATTCTTCTATCTATTAAGCTTATTTTCTAAAAGAGAGATGGGTAATAAACATGTAGAAAATATGATTAGCATGCTATAAAATTTCATGATGCAAGGATACGCACACGCTTCTTAGAATGGAGTTGACATATTTTTGCTGGACTGGAGCGGACTAGTTTTTGGCCACTGGAATCTGCTTATTATCAGTAAGAGTTGGGTTTCTCTGTGCTGGAGCAGTATCTATAAAAACTGGAGTTGGTTTATTATCTCCTGGCGTTTGGATCTTTTGCAAAGACCTGGTTTGTAACCCTTCAGATTCTAACATAGTTGTCTTCACCTTGCATGCCTTGTATAGAAGAATGATGCTTCAATTATAAAACATGCTATAGCATAGAGATGGAATAGGTACTGGAGAATAGAAAGGCATGACATATTGACATGTATTCCCTCCATCTGGAAAAAAATGGATGGGTCTAGACGTATTTCAGTTCTAGATACATCATTTTTTATCCATTTCAGCAACATGTAATTCGGACGGAGGTAGTATGGTGTAAGAGCTAGGGATACGACAGGACAACATAGTAAAAAAACACTAGTTGAATATAAAACTGTATGCTAGCGGAATACGTACAGAAAAAACTAAGGCAACATACACGTGTATGATTGGAAAACTAAGATGGCATTGCAACAGAGCACTAGAACATCACTTCAATGTAAAAAAACATGGTATGGTAGATAGATGAAGTACATACTGATGAATAACAATGCATAAGATATTCAGAAGCATGATGTCCAAATTAAGCAGATGGCATTGCGATAGAGTAGAATGACAGTACTTGAATTTGAAAACATGTTATCATGAAGGGAATAGGTACCGAAAAACAGGAAGGCATGACATGTTTACATCCATGATTAGCATGCTAAGCACATGGCATTGCAACAGCGTAGATACACTCCAGGACACTATATGCATGTTGTACCCATATCACGGGCCAAGTCAGAGCAAGGACCTTGTGGGGTGAAGAGGATTCAACATCTTTCTGCAAGTCTTCTGAAGAACTGCCTTTACATGTTCCATCTGAAGGAAATATGCCCTAGAGGCAATAATAAATGTTATTATTTATTTCCTTATATCATGATAAATGTTTATTATTCATGCTAGAATTGTATTAACCGGAAACATAATACATGTGTGAATACATAAACCTACAGAGTGTCACTAGTATGCCTCTACTTGACTAGCTCGTTAATCAAAGATGGTTATGTTTCCTAACCATGAACAAGGAGTTGTTATTTGATTAATGGGATCACATCATTAGTTGAATGATCTGATTGACATGACCCATTCCATTAGCATAGCACCTGATCGTATTGTTTGTTGCTAGTGTTTTCTTCATGACTTATACATGTTCCTATGACTATGAGATTATGCAACTCCTGCTTGCCCGAGGAACACTTTGGGTGCTACCAAACGTCACAACGTAATCGGGTGATTATAAAGGTACATTACAGGTGTCTCCGAAGGTACATGTTGGGTTGGCATATTTCGAGATTAGGATTTGTCACTCCGATTGTCTGGAGAGGTATCTCTGGCCCTCTCGGTAATGCACATCACATAAGCCTTGCAAGCATTGCAACTAAATGTGTTAGTTGTGAGATGATGTATTACGGAACGAGAAAAGAGACTTGCCAAGAACGAGATTGAACTAGGTATTGGATACCGACGATCGAATCTCGGGCAAGTAAAATACCGATGACAAAGGAACAACGATGTTGTTATGCGGTCTCGACCGATAAAGATCTTCGAGAATATGTAGGAACCAATATGGGCATCCAGGTCCCGCTATTGGTTATTGGCCGAGAGGTGTCTCGGTCATGTCTACATAGTTCTCGAACCCGTAGGGTCCGCACGCTTAACGCTTCGATGATGCTTATTATGAGTTTATATGATATTGATGTACCAAGGTTGTTCGAGTCCCGATGAGATCACGGACATGACGAGGAGTCTCAAATGGTCGAGACATAAAGATTGATATATTGGAAGCCTATGTTTGATTCCGAATCACTCCGGGTGAAATTGGGAATTTTACCGAGTACCGGGGTTACCGGAACCTCCCGGGGTCAATGGGCCTTGATGGGCCTTAAGGGGAAAGAGAAAGGGGCCATATGCTGGCGCAGCCTTCCCCTTCCCTAGTCCTATTAGGATTAGGAGAAGGGGTGCCTCTCTCTCCTCTCCCTTGGTCAAACCCTAGTTGGACTAGGATTGGGGGAATCCTACTCCCGTGGGAGTAGGACTCCTGTGCGCAACCATAGGTGGCCGGCCAGCCCCTCCCTTCCCTCCTTTATATACAGGGCAGGGGCACCCCATGACACACAAGTTGATCTACGGATCTTTCCTTAGCTGTGCGGTGCCCCTTCCACCATATTCCACCTCGGTCATATCGTCATGAGCTTAGGCGAAGCCCCGCGGAGAAGTCATATCGTCGCGAGCTTAGGTGAAGCCCTGCGCCGGTGGAGCATCATCATCGCCACCACGCCGTCAGGTCGACGGAACTCATCCTCACACTTTGCTGGATCGAGTCCGGGATCGCCATCGAGCTGAACGTGTGCGAACTCGGAGGTGCCGTGACGCTCGGTGCTTGGATCGGTCGGGTCGTGAAGACGCACGACTACATCAACCGCGTTGTTATAACGCTCCGCTTCCGGTCTCACGAGGGTACGTGGACGACACTCTTCCTCTCGTTGCTATGCCATCACCATGGTCTTGCGTGATCGTAGGAATATTTTTGAAATTACTACGCTCCCCAACAAAGGGCATCCGAGCCTGGTTTTATGCGTTGATGTCATATGCACGAGTAGAACACAAGTGAGTTGTGGGCGATACAAGTCATACTACCTACCAGCATGTCATACTTTGGTTCAGCGGTATTGTGAGATGAAGCGCCCGACCGACATTACGCCAGACGCTTACGCGAGACTGGTTTCACCGCTGTGAGCACTCGCTGCTTAAAGGTGACCAAGCGGTGTCTGCTCTCTCACTTTAGTTGAACTGAGTGTGCTACGCCCGTCCTTGAGAAGGTTAAACGGAGTCTATTTGACGAAGTATCGCTGTGGTTTTGATGCGAGGTAAGAACGGTTCTTGCTCAGCCCGTAGCAGCCACGTAAAACTTGCAACAACAAAGTAGAGGACGCCTAACTTGTTTTTGCAGGGCATGATGTGATGTGATATGGTCAAGACGTGATGCTATATTTCATTGTATGAGATGATCATGTTTTGTAACCGAAGTTATCGGCAATCGGCAGGAGCCTTATGGTTGTCGCTTATTGTATGAAATGCAAACACCATGTAATTGCTTTACTTTATCACTAAGCAGTAGCGATAGTCGAGAAGCAATAGTTGGCGAGACGACAACGATGCTACGATGGAGATCAAGGTGTCGCTACCGGTGACGATGGTGATCATGACGGTGCTTCGAGATGGAGATCACAAGCACAAGATGATGATGGCCATATCATATCACTTATATTGATTGCATGTGATGTTAATCCTTTATGCATCTTATTTTGCTTTGATTGATGGTAGCATTATAAGATGATCCCTTACTAAATTATCAAGAAGTGTTCTCCCGAGTATGCACCGCTATGAAAGTTCTTCGTGCTGAGACACCACGTGATGATCGGGTGTGATAGGCTCTACGCTCAAATACAACGGTGCAAAACAGTTGCACACGCAGAATACTCAGGTTATACTTGACGAGCTATGCATATAAGATATGACCTCGAACACGGAGACCGAAGGTCGAGCGTGAATCATATAGTAGATATGATCAACATATTGATGTTCACCATTGAAACTACTCCATCACACGTGATGATCGGTCATGGTGTAGTTGATATGGATCACGCAATCACTTAGAGAATTGAGGATATTTTTCTAAGTGGGAGTTCTTAAGTAATATGATTAATTGAACTTAAATTTATCATGAACTTAGTACCGATAGTATCTTGCTTGTCTATGATGTGTAGATAGATGGCTCGTCTTTGTTGTTCCGTTGAATTTTAATGCTTCCTTGAGAAAGCAAAGTTGAAAGATGATGGCAGCAATTACACGGACTGGGTCCGTAATTTGAGGATTATCCTTATTGCTGCACGGAAGAATTACGCCCCGAAGCACCGTTAGGTGCCAGGCCTGGTGTAAGGGCTGCGCCGTGGTTGTGAACGTCTGCAAAGCAAAGCTGATGACTACTCTATAGTTCAGGTGCCATGCTTTACGGCTTAGAACCGACTTCAACGTCGCTTTTGAACACCATGGAGCATATGAGATGTTCCAGAGTTGAAGTTAATATTCCAAGCGAATGCCCGGATTGAGAGATATGAAGTCTCCAATAAGTTCTATAGCTGTAAGATGGAGGAGAATGGTTCTGCAAGGAGCATATACTCGTAATGTCCGGATATAACAATCACTTGATTCAACCGGGAGTTAATCTTCCGGATGATTGCGCCATTGATGAATTCTCCAATCATCGCCACCAAGCTACAAGAGCTTCGTGATGAACTATAATATGCAAGGGATGACCAAAACTATGCCCGAGCTCTTCGCGATGCTTTGAAAGTCATGGAGGTAGAAATCAAAAGGAGCATCAAGTGTTGATGGTTAACAAAACCACTAGTTTCAAGAAAAGGGCAAAGGAAAGAAAAGGAAACTTCAAAAGAGCGGCAAGCAAGTTGTCGATCAAGAGAAGAAACCCAAGTCTGGTCCTAAGCCTGAAACCGAGTGCTTCTATTGCAAGCAGGCTGGTCATCGAAGCGGAACTGCCCCAAGTATTTGGCGGATAAGAAGGATGGCAAGGTTAACAAAGGTATATGTGATATACTTGTTATTGATGTGTACCTTACTAATACTCGCAGAGCACCTGGTATTTGATACGGTTTGCTGCTAATATTTGCAACTCAAGCAGGGGCTACGGATTGCCGAAGATTGGCTAAGGACGAGGTGACGATGCGTGGGAAATGGTTCCAAAGTCGATGTGATCGCAATCGGCACGCTACCTCTACATCTACCTTCGGATTAGTATTAGACCTAAATAATTGTTATTTAGTACCATCGCTGAGCATGAACATTATATCTGGATCTTGTTTGATGCGAGACGGTTATTCATTTAAATCGAGAATAATGGTTGTTCTATTTATATGAATAATATCTTTTATGGTCATGCACCATTGAAGAATGGTTTGTTTTACTTAATCTTGATAGTAGTGATACACATATTCATAATGTTGAAACCAAAAGATGCAGAGTTGATAATGATGGTGCAACTTATTTGTGGCAATCGCCGCTTAGGTCATATCGGTGTAAAGCGCATGAAGAAACTCCATGCTGATGGACTTTGGAGTCACTTGATTATGAATCACTTGGCACTTAAGTAACCGTGCCTTATGGGCAAGATGACTAAAACACCGCTTCTCCGAACTATGGAGAGAGCAACAGATTTATTGGAAATCATACATACCGATGTATGTGGTCCAATGAATGTTGAGGCTCGTATGCGGATATCGTTATTTTCTCACCTTCACAGATGATTTGAGCAGATATGGGTATATCTACTTAATGAAACACAAGTCTGAAACATTTGAAAAGTTCAAAGAATTTCAGAGTGAAGTGGAAAATCATCGTAACAAGAAAATAAAGTTTCTACGATCTGATCGTGGAGGAGAATATTTGAGTTACGAAGTTTGGCCTACATTTGAAACAATGCGAATAGTTTCGCAACTTACGCCACCGAACACCACAACGTAATGGTGTGTCCGAACGTCGAATCGTATTTTATTAGATATGGTGCGATCTATGATGTCTCTTACTGATTTACCGCTATCGCTTTTGGGGTTATGCTTTAGAGACGGCTACATTCACTTTAAATAGGGCACCATCTAAACCGCTGAGACGACGCCTTATGAACTATGGTTTGGCAAGAAACCAAAGTTGTCGCTTCGAAAGTTTGGGGCTGCGATGCTTATGTGAAAAGCTTCAACCTGATAAGCTCGAACCCAAATCGGAGAAATGTGTCTTCATAGGATACCCAAAGGAGACAGTTGGGTACACCTTCTATCACAGATCCGAAGGCAAGATTTTTGTTGCTAAATTCGAAACTTTTTGAGAAAGAGTTTCTCACGAAAGAAGTGAGTGGGAGGAAAGTAGAACTTGATGAGATAATCTGTATCTACTCCCTTATTGAGAAGTAGTACATCACGTAAAACAGTTTCGTGACACCTACACCAAATAGGAGGAAGCTAATGATGATGATCATGAAACTTCGATCAAGTTTCTACAGAACTTCAGAGATCAACCAGAGCAAGATCCGCACTGAGTGGTACGGTAATCCTATTTTGGAAGTCATGTTACTGAACATGATGAACCTACGAACTATGAAGAAGCGATGGTGAGCCCAGATTCCACAAAATGGCTTGAGGCCATGAAATCTGAGATGGGATCCATGTATGAGAACAAAGTATGGACTTTGGTTGACTTGCCCGATGATCGGCAAGCAATTGAGAATAAATGGATCTTCAAGAAGAAGACTGACGCTGATGGTAATGTTATCGTTTATAAAGCTCGACTTGTTGCAAAAGGTTTTCGACAAGTTCAAGGGATTGACTACGATGAGACCTTCTCACCAGAAGCGATGCTTAAGTCCGTCCGAATCATGTTAGCAATTGCCGCATTTTATGATTATGAAATTTGGCAAATGGATGTTAAAACCGCATTCCTGAATGGATTTCTCGAAGAAGAGTTGTATATGATGCAACCGAAGGTTTTGTCGATCCAAAGGAGCTAACAAAGTGTGCAAGCTCCAATGATCCATTTATGGACTGGTGCAAGCCTCTCGGAGTTGGAATAAACGCTTTGATAGTGTGATCAAAGATTTGGTTTTATATGCACTTTTGGAGAAGCCTCAGATTTACAAGAAAGTGAGTGGAGCTCAGAGCATTTCGATATTATATGTGGATGACATATTATTGATCGGAAATGATATAGAATTTCTGGATAGCATAAAGGGATACTTGAATAAGAGTTTTCGATGAAAGACCTCGTGAAGCTGCTTACATATTGGGCATTAAGATCTATAGAGATAGATCAAGACGCTTAATAGGACTTTCACAAAGCACATACCTTGATAAAGTTTTGAAAAGTTCAAATGGATCAGCAAAGAAAGGGTTCTTGCCGGTATTACAAGGTGTGAAGTTGAGTAAGACTCAATGCCCGACCACCGCAGAAGATAGAGAGAAATGAAAGATGTTCCTATGCTTCAGCCATAGGCTCTATCATGTATGCAATGCTGTGTACCAGACCTGATGTGTGCCTTGCTGTAAGTTTAGCAGCAGGTACCAAAGTAATCCAGAGTGGATCATCGACAGCGGTCAAGAACATCCTTAAGTACTTGAGAAGAACTAAGGATATGTTTCTCATTTATGGCGGTGACAAAGAGCTCGTCAGAACGGTTACGCCGATGCAAGTTTTGACACTCGATCCGGACGATTCTAAATCGCAAACCGGATACGATTTACATTAAACGGTGGAGCTGCCGGTTGGTGCAGTTCCAAACAAAGCGCCGCTATGGATCTACATGTGAAGTTGAGTACATAGCTGCTTCGAAGCAGCTAATGAAGGAGTCTGGATGAAGGAGTTCATATCCGATCTAGGTGTTGTACCTAGTGTATCGGGTCCAATGAAAATCTTTTGTGACAATATCGGTGCAATTGCCTTGGCAAAGGAATCCAGATTTCACAAGAGAACCAAGCACATCAAAAGACGCCTAACTCCATCCGGATTTGGTCCGTGGGAGACATAGAGATATGCAAGATACATACGGATCTGAATGTTGCGCACCCGCTGACTAAGCCTCTTCCACGAGCAAAACATGATCAGCACCAAGACTCCATGGGTGTTAGAATCATTACCGGTAATCTAGATTATTGACTCTAGTGCAAGTGGGAGATCAAGGAAATATGCCCTAGAGGCAATAATAAATGTTATTATTTATTTCCTTATATCATGATAAATGTTTATTATTCATGCTAGAATTGTATTAACCGGAAACATAATACATGTGTGAATACATAAACCTACAGAGTGTCACTAGTATGCCTCTACTTGACTAGCTCGTTAATCAAAGATGGTTATGTTTCCTAACCATGAACAAGGAGTTGTTATTTGATTAATGGGATCACATCATTAGTTGAATGATCTGATTGACATGACCCATTCCATTAGCATAGCACCTGATCGTATTGTTTGTTGCTAGTGTTTTTCTTCATGACTTATACATGTTCCTATGACTATGAGATTATGCAACTCCTGCTTGCCCGAGGAACACTTTGGGTGCTACCAAACGCCACAACGTAATCGGGTGATTATAAAGGTACATTACAGTGTCTCCAAGGTACATGTTGGGTTGGCATATTTCGAGATTAGGATTTGTCACTCCGATTGCCTGGAGAGGTATCTCTGGCCCTCTCGGTAATGCACATCACATAAGCCTTGCAAGCATTGCAACTAAATGTGTTAGTTGTGAGATGATGTATTACGGAACGAGAAAAGAGACTTGCCAAGAACGAGATTGAACTAGGTATTGATACCGACGATCGAATCTCGGCAAGTAAAATACCGATGACAAAGGAACAACGATGTTGTTATGCGGTCCGACCGATAAAGATCTTCAGAGAATATGTAGGAACCAATATGGGCATCCAGGTCCCGCTATTGGTTATTGACCGAGAGGTGTCTCGGTCATGTCTACATAGTTCTCGAACCCGTAGGGTCCGCACGCTTAACGCTTCGATGATGCTTATTATGAGTTTATATGATATTGATGTACCAAGGTTGTTCGAGTCCCGGATGAGATCACGGACATGACGAGGAGTCTCAAATGGTCGAGACATAAAGATTGATATATTGGAAGCCTATGTTTGATTCCGAATCACTCCGGGTGAAATTGGGAATTTTACCGGAGTACCGGGGGGTTACCGGAACCTCCCGGGGGGTCAATGGGCCTTGATGGGCCTTAAGGGGAAAGAGAAAAGGGGGCCATATGCTGGCCGCAGCCTTCCCCCCTTCCCTAGTCCTATTAGGATTAGGAGAAGGGGGTGGCGCCCCCTCTCTCCCTCTCCCCTTGGTCAAACCCTAGTTGGACTAGGATTGGGGGGGAATCCTACTCCCGGTGGGAGTAGGACTCCCAGGCGCAGCCATAGGTGGCCGGCCAGCCCCTCCCCTTCCCTCCTTTATATACAGGGGCAGGGGGCACCCCATGACACACAAGTTGATCTACGGATCTTTCCTTAGCCGTGTGCGGTGCCCCCTTCCACCATATTCCACCTCGGTCATATCGTCATGAGCTTAGGCGAAGCCCCGCGCTGGAGAAGTCATATCGTCATGAGCTTAGGCGAAGCCCTCGCCGGTGGAGCATCATCATCGCCACCACGCCGTCAGGTCGACGGAACTCATCCCCGACACTTTGCTGGATCGGAGTCCGGGATCGCCATCGAGCTGAACGGTGCGTAACTCGGAGGTGCCGACGCTCGGTGCTTGGATCGGTCGGGTCGTGAAGACGCATTTACTACATCAACCGTTGTTATAACGCCTCGCTTTCGGTTCACGAGGGTACGTGGACGACACTCTTCCTCTCGCTATGCCATCACCATGGTCTTGCGTGATCGTAGGAATATTTTTGAAATTACTACGCTCCCCAACAAAGGGCATCCGAGCCTGGTTTTATGCGCTGATGTCATATGCACGAGTAGAACACAAGTGAGTTGTGGGCGATACAAGTCATACTACCTACCAGCATGTCATACTTTGGTTCAGCGGTATTGTGAGATGAAGCGGCCCGGACCGACATTACGCGTACGCTTACGCGAGACTGGTTTCACCGCCATCTCCGCAAGAACACAATACAATCAGAGATAATACTCCTACTGCTGCTTGTCTGATTGTATTGTGTTCTTGCTAGGGAGCACGGAGAACTATAGAACCTAGCGTGAGTGTCTCTATTTTCGAATGAGTCGAACCCCCTCTACGTTGCGCATGGGCCTCCTTTTATATGCTCAAGGGGTCACCAACAGGTGGTAACGTAGACAAGGGCAAAAACGGGAAAATGAGTTGCGGTTGGTACAGCTATTTTGTACAGTGTATTCTACCTAACTCAGACGGCAAGGGACAAAGCATTAAATGCCCGCCCATGTCGCCTAAACAAAGGCAACAGGGACCGTCAGAGCGCCACCGCTGCCACGAAGGCAATCTTGTCAGCCGCCATCACTGCTGCTCTCCGCTGGCTGCACAGCCTTCTTGACGCTACCGAATGGTCCCATGGCGACACGCTGGTGGATGAGCTGGAGCGAGATGAAGAGGGTTGCATGTCGCGGCAAGCGCCTTTGCCGCTGCTGAATCTCGCCGCGTCCGGAAGCTTGTCGCCATCGAGCCTTCCCGCAAGCTCCTCTTGCCGGGTCTTGTCTTCGCGTGCCTTGAGTATTCTTCCCGCAAGCTCCTCTTGCCGGGCCTTGTCTTCTTGGCTTAAATACTTTGTTCTTGAATGGCTCCAAAGGAACCATGGAGGACCTTGGCGGTCACTAGGCAAGCCTTGCCGCTGGTGCTGCAATCGCCTGCGGCACGAAGTTCGGGATACTAGGGTACCCTACTCTAGTACACCGGCAGAGCCCCGGCCTCGGGCACACACGGTGCGAGCGCTGTTGGGCCAGGCCCAAAACAGTGCACGGGCACGCCGCTGCCCAGATCACGACGTAACCTGCTCCGACCCACCACGCCCCCACGAACAGACGCTACCCGAATGTGGCGCCGTGGGAGAGATCGTGGGGGTTTTTTTAATTGAAAAGCGGAACGCCCACCCCTCTCCTCCTTATAAACAGGGGAAACAGGGCAGATCGCCCACCTCTCCATTTGCTGTCCCATCTCGAAAACCACCACCGCCCCCTTCTTCTCTAGTTCAAGAGAGCAACGCCCACTTCCCCATCGCCACTAGCGCCATCAACGCCGCCGATCTCCTCCACCGCCCGCCATGGCTCCGGAAGCCGATAAGGGGAAGGGCGTGAAGTCGGCCGAGGCGCAGCGGCTCGCGGCGCTGCGAAAGGAGCGGTCCGTCTTCCCCCCTCAGCTCGACGCAAGGGAGCTGAGGGAGAGCTATTACTTGTTCTGGTCGACGGAGACGCTGGCGATCCGCAAGACGAAGGTACTCCCAGCCGCCGCCAGAACTAGCCCCAACTGGGTACCCTTCTTCGCTTTCTTCTATTGCGGGCTCTGCCCGCCCTTCTCTGAATTTTTCTGCGATATTATGAACACCTACGGGCTTCGCCTCCTTGATTTCACCCCCAACGCTGTTCTGACCATGGCAGTTTTCGCACACCTTTGCGAAAACTTTGTCGGAGTCCACCCAAACGTAGCCCTCTTCCGCCACTTCTTCATGCCCCGAGTTGAGAGAGGAGAGCCACTTGCCGGAGGGATTGCTTGGATCTCCAGGATCGGCAAGAAAGAAGCCTATCTGGAAGGAGAGCTCCGTAGCAAGTGGGAGGAGTGGAGAGCCGATTGGTGTTGGATCGCTGAGGAGAACCCGCAGCCTTTCATCGCCAGCGCCTAAACTCCAATAGTGCGCGGCAATGATTGGAGCAACTTGGCGCTGGAAGATGCTAGGTTGAAGATTGCCGTGACCCGGATCTTGCGCCTCAGGCTTGCCAGACTCACCGTAGGCGCTGTTGGCGCAGATTTCCTTCGCCACAGATCGCTTCCCTTGCAGGAGAGGAGGAGACCTGCTTGGGAGTTCCAAAATGCGGCGGACATCGCGAGGCTGCGCCTGGCCTCAACTTTAATTTCACTGTCTTGGAGCTTGACGCGATGCTCTTGGAGTTGTTCAAGCATGACCCCGATCACCCCGAGTGGTTTAGGTTGCCGAGGGGAGTCGTCCCATTGTGCAACAACTCTTCGCCGACCGCATCCGCGTAATGATGCCGCAGCGATTCGCATGGGATCGCTCCAACTCGGCAAGAGCTCGCGGATGACGCCGCGCGGCAGTTCTTCGACAACTTGAAGAAGTGCCGATCCGCCCGACGAGCGTAAGAGGCTCACCCGCGACACCACCGACGCATTTAGATGCAGCGCGACGCCACCAGGCTGGAGGAGGCGGCAGCAGCTGCTGCCGCTGGCGAATTCGGGTTCACCGTGGAGGAGGCAGAGGCAGCAGAGGCGACAAGCCTTATCGATTGAGAGGAGCTTGCCGGCGAGGAGGAGCAGGCCGAGTCCGAAGTTGAGCCGAGCGAGCCTGCCGAGGGCGCCTCCTCCACACCTTCAAGTAGCTTGCCGCGAGCGGAGCCCACAGCTCCACCAAGGAGGCGCTCCGCAAGGCCGGGAAGTGGCGGGCGGCAGACGGGCTAACAGTTGTCGCGATCACAGACGCGCTTCCACCGCTGCAAGCATCACAGCTGGGAGCACCTCACGCCGCCGCATCAACCGGAGCGGAGTCTTCGGGGCACAACTCCTGCACCCGCCAAGCGTCCGAGGGAGCCTACTCTTCCAAATTCGCCGCACCGGAGGTGAACTGAATTGACCTCTCCGCCAGCTTCAAGAAGAAGAAGAAGAGTAAGATCTTGTCGCTGTATTGTAATTCTTCAATTTGTTGCTTTGTCTTGTGTCCGACTTGCTTCATTATGAACTCTTTCCTTTTTCAGATGCTGGCCCAGAGCGCCGAAGAGAGCCAAGACCCCGTGGTCGCCATCGAGGACGATCCCCCGTGGCAACAGGAGGCGCGCTCGAGACCCCTTGCCGGATCCGCAACCCTTCCTCAAAGCAGCCCTCAAAGACAGCCCCCATCGTAAGTATACGGTTTACTTTTTACCGTCAGTGTGCATGGGTGCTCCTTCTTTGTTGATATCTCGATCGTTGATTTGTGTAGGAGCAGAGCAGCCTCATCAGAGTGCCCGAAGCCGCCTCCCAAATTCCATCTGCTTCGACTACGCCGCCAAGGAGAATTCTCCAAGAAGGGAGCGCTTCCGGCAAGAGAGACTTCTCCGCAAGGGACAGCACCAAGGATCCTCCGTGGTCGAGACCATGGCTGCAGATCCCATCGCAGGTAATCCTCTTGCCTGAAAATTTCCCTTGGGTTCTTTTTCTTCTGTTCTTCTTTTCGAACATTTGCTTGACTGTTCTTTCTTTTTCTGGTCGTCAGATCCATCCGCCGCAGAGCCGATGGAGACTGAGGTCGCCGGCGAGGAGGGTGCGCGCGGCAACACTGACGACGTCGCCACCATGGAGGAAGAGGCTGGCGCCGATGGGTCCGCCGGCGAAGAGGCCGCCAAGGCTGCCGCCGCAAAGGCTGGCGAGGGGTCTGGCGATCGTACTGACGACCCTGAGGCCGCAGGAGCGCCAGGCGCTACGCCGACCGCCGATCCCTCCGCCACCGGTGCAGCGTCAGGCTCCGAAGAGCCCCAGCCCGGCGCCTATCTGAAGGCCGGCGATGGCATCTTCATCAAGCTCCCCTGGGCCTCGAGCTCCAGGGCGCCGGTCGAAGGAGAGACCTTCGACGGAGAGCTGCTCGCCTCCGCTGGGTTGACGCTGGTGGACGCGCCAAGCAGCAGCAGCGGCGAGTCTGAGGAGGAGCAGCTGCTGAAGAAGCTGTTGTCGCTCTACCGCGCCCGACAAGCCAAGTTGGAGTCCCGGGAAGCACTTGTCGCGAGGGCAGGATCAGACATGGAGAAGCGCGCAGAAGAGCTCCGGGGCGCCAACCAAGAAGCTCTCCGGAACGTAGCAGAAGAGCGGGAGCGACTCGCTGAAGAGCGCACAGCCTTCATCCTTGAGAAGGCTGAGGTCGAGGAGCAGCAACGGCTTGCTGCCGAGAAGCTATCTGCGCAAGAAGGCGAGTTGGCGCAGCGGAAGATCAATCTTGACAGCTATGAGGAAGAGCTTGCCGCGTGCGAGCAATCAATTGGCGGAGCTCTCAAGGAAGCAAAAGATGCTGCAGCAGCTACCGAGGCCGCCAAGAAAGAGTTGGAGACAAAGGTGACGCAGCTGGAGGCCAGTCCGAAGAAGAGCGGCGAGGAGCTTGCTGCACTCAAGCACGAGCGCGAGAAGGACGCCTTATACTCTTGGCGAGCTGCAGGGCCGCCTCGCCGAGAGGAGCAGGAGCTCGACGCCGCCAAGGACTCCAAGGCAGATCTTGAGCTGAAGCCGACCACCTTGATGTAGACTCGGACGGCGCCAAGGAGCGGAGGTGGCTTTGTTGGAGAAGATCAAGACCGATGAGGAGCTGCCGACGAGTGCACGACCGCCCGTAACACCTTCAGAGAGAACGTGATGCAATCGGACGGAGGGTCTTGTAAATATCGCCGCCGCCATCGACATGGAGCCGACGGAGCTGGGATGGTGGATCTTGGTACTTCTTCCGACGAGCCCCAACCCAGCGCCAAGCTCAGCTTATTCTTCAAGGGCGTGGGACGGCTCTCCGCGACTCGGGAAGAGATCCCAAAACAGCTGGTCGAGGAATCGCGCCAAATCTGCGCGGGAGCTCTGTAAGGTGTTGATGAAGGTGGCCTTCCGCAGTCCAGGCATCAACCTCACCGGCGCCCTTAGATCCCTGCCGCCGAGGCTGATGTGGAGGCGCCAAGGCCCTTGTCGCACCCATTGTGGACAAGGTGGGCAAGATCAAGCGACTTGATGGCGACCCGCGAGATTAGGCCGCCAGCTTTACCTTTCCTTGTCGCCGCTGATCATGTTTAGGAGAACAATTTATTAGATCTGCGACAAGCTATTTTGTAATATAACTCTATCTTAGGCAATGATTGCAATGTTATTTCCTTTACTTGATTCCTTCCATTGTATGTTTGTGCCCTACGCTTTTAGGGAACTTGTCGGCGCGGGCACCTTTGTCATGAAGCGCCGAAAAGGGACGTCAAGAGCCGTCGGGCGGTGCCGCCTCCGACAGCAACCTTGTCGCAACTAGTTGCAGCTCACTTACGTTGTCGAGCGGACTCGAAACAAGGTAAGAGCGCGACTAGCTACGAGTTGGTTCCTCCGCGCACAGGTTTTCCATACAAAGTACTATCGTTCGAGGAAGATAACTTAAAGATTTAAAAACTGATTGCTCAAAATTTTGGCAACTTAGCTTTTCTGTCGTTTGCTTCCCGATAAGGTAAAACTTCCTCGAGCAACGCTTGGTCCATGGCATTATCTTCTCCTTCCCCCCTGGTTAACTTGTGTGCGAGGGAACCTTCCTTTCTTTGAGAAAGAGAAAGAAGAGAAAATAAAGTTATGGAGCCTTGTGGCTCGTTATTGCTTACCGGGTGTGGATGCTGCACAAAATGTTAGACAGCACATGCAAAAATGATGATGAAAGCATGTAGTTGACAAGTTGTGCGCAACACATGAGCTTTACTTATGCACGGGGTCCGCGCCTGGCTTTGTACAAAGGATTACATGCAACATCGGCAAGACTTGTACAAAAGGTGGTTGCCGGAAAAGGTTCCGCAACCGCGCCTCTATGGGTAAAACTTACGAAGATGCTCAATGTTCCAGGAGTTGCTCACCGAATGCCATCTTCGGTCTCGAAGCGACAGCGCCAGCCTAGTGACTCGCTTTCACCCGATAAGGGCCTTCCCACTTCAAGGCCAACTTGTTGGAATTCTTGGCGGACTGAGCGCTACCAAGAACAAGGTCGCTTTCCTCGAGACTTCGCACTAACTTTGCGGCTATGGTAGCGACGCAAAGCTTGCGGGTAACGAGCAGCTCGTGATAAAGAGCCTCAAGACGGTCCTCCTCAAGGAGCAGCGTCATCTTGTCGCAGCTGCTCTTGCTCAAGCTCATCATAGGCGAGCACTCGAGGTGACCCAATACGAAGTTCCGTGGGGAGAACTGCCTCTGCTCCATAGACTAGAGCGAAGGTGTCCGCCAAGGCTCGATTTGGCGTCGCCCCGACGACCAAAGAACCACCGCAGCTCCTCAATCCAGTTTCTTCCGCACTTGTGTAGCCTCGTCGAAGTTCTGGTCTTGAGCCCATGCAGCACTTCAGATTCTCCTATCTCGCTTGACCGCTGCTTCTCGATGAGCAATGAAGCAAAGCAGACCTTGGCGCCAAGATCTTGGACGTCATCGCATGAAGGTGCGGCTCGTGAACTGTTTGCCGTTGTCGGTGATGATCCCGTTAGGAATTCCAAACGGCAAACAATTGACTCAAGAACTTGATCGCCGACCGTGGCTGTCACCTTCCTCATCGCTTCCACTTCCGCCACTTTGTGAACTTGTCGATTGCACGCATAAGTACTCAAAGCCCCGACAGCTCGGGAAAGGGGCTGAGAATGTCGAGCCCCTGCACTGAAAATGGCCAGGATAAAGGGATCGTCTGAGAGCTTGAGCTGGCTGGTGTATCTGCTTGGAGTGGAACCGCACGCTTCACACTTGGTTACTTGTGCAGCAGCATCCTCGGAGGGCTGTCGGCCGAAGAAACCTTGCCGGAAAGCTTTGTCGGTAAGCGCTTTTGCGCCAATGTGGTGACCACATATGCCTCCGTATATCTCGCCAACAGCTTCGGCCCATCTTCCCGTGAATACACTTCAATTTCACACCGCTGAGTCTTCTTCAGACAGCGTGCTATCGACAAACCGGTACATACTTGGCTGTCGGGCTACTCTTTCCGCTTCTTCTTGCTCTTCGAAGTTCTCCGTCTCAAGGAAATGGACAATCTGCTGTGCCCATGCCGGAGCTTGTGGCTCAACAACAAGGACTAAAGGCGATATATCGCCAAAGGAACATCCGCTTCTACGGCAAGAACTCGCGGCTCAGCCGGAGCTTGATGTTCCCCGGCAAGCTTGCCGGAGCAAAACTTGTCGGGAGCATCTGCTTCAACAAAACAAACCCTAGGTCTTGTCGGAGCAAACTGCTCCTCAGCACTCTCGGTGTTGATCCCGGGACCTTTTGGTGGCGGCTTCGAAGCTCGCCGAAAATAGTCACCGAAATCAACTTCCTCTTCTTGTTCTGTCCAGCTTGATGGCGCATACGATCGGTTGAGTCAGCTTGAGCACAAAATCCCTGGTTCCACAGTAACTTGAGGCGGCGCACTTTGACAGCCATCAGCAATATCATTCTCGAGCTCTTGAACATGTTCCATCTGCAGCCGTCAAAGTGCTCTTCTAGCTTTCTCACTTCATCAACGAGGCTTCCATCAACGGACTCGATAATCTTTGTTTACTTGGCGGACGACAAGCTGCGAGTCACCCCGATAATGAGTTTCTTGATCCCAAGGTCTGCCGCATTCGAGACCGCAAGCAAACCTTCATACTGCAGTATTGTTTGTCGCTTGCTCCTTGGGAAAGTGCATTTGGACTATGTACTTGAGGTGCTCTCCGGTGGGTGCGACGAGCAGCACGCTCACCGGGCGCTTTGCAGCGAGAAGGCACCATCAAAGTACATCAGCAACTCTTTACTTGCTTCCTTGACGGGATGCTCGCCTCTGAAATTTCTTCATCTTGCGCTGGCATCCATTCTGCTATAAACTCGCCAATGCTCTTCTTTGGATAGTCGAAGTGCTTTCAAACTTGAGGCCAAGCTTGATAGTTCCAAAGGCCCACTCGACAATCCTGCCTGCTGCTTCGGATTTTGCAATATCCTCTTCAGGGAAAGCGAGTGACGATCGTGATTTCATGTGCTTGGAAGTAATGGCGCAGCTTTCGAGGCCATGAGGAGGCCGAAAAGCAATTTCTGCACACCGAGTACCTTGACCTAGCCCCCGCAAGGGAACCGACAAAGTAAACTGGGCGCTGCACCATCCTTTTCTCAGATCTTCTCGCACGCCGCGCAGATCCATCGTTGTCGGGACCAGAGCTCGCGGTGAAGCCCCTCGCTTGTCGCTGGATGCATCCGCCTTGGTTGTTGGCTCGCATCCGCCTCCCTTTCCGCTACTAACGCAGCACTAACCACTTGATTGGTTGCCGCTATATATAGCAGCAACTTCTCTTGTGGCCTAGGTGCGACAAGTATTGGAGTGGAGGACAGTACCTCTTTAAGTCCTGCAGCGCAACCTCCGCTTCGAGAGTCCATTTCATTGACCTGCCTTTTCAAAATCTTGAAAATGGCGGCGCGCCAGCAGACCTAGAGATAAACCTGCCGAGAGCAGCCACGCAACCGCAAGTCTTCGTACATCCTTGACGAGCTTTGGTGCTTCAATCTGCTCAATGGCCTTGATCTTGTCGGGATTGGCTTCAATTCCCGCCGAGACACGAAGAAACCGAGAAGCTTGCCGAAGGGACTCAACACGCACTTCTCGGGGTTGAGCTTGAGGTTGATCTTGCGCAGATTTGCAAAGGTCTCATCTAAATCTTGAACCAGAGTTGCCCTGTCCTTGCTTTTGACCACTATGTCATCCATGTAAGCTTCTACATTTCTGTGCATTTGGGGCTCAAAAGCGTCATGGACTACTCTTGCAAACGTTGAACCAGCATTCTTTAGCCCAAAAGGACTCCGTATAAAACAATATGTGCCACATGGGGTGATGAATGCGGTTTTCTCCTCATCCTCTTCTGCCATGAAGATCTGATGATATCCTGAGTATGCATCAAGAAATGAAAGCAAATCACATCCAGCCGTGGAGTCAACAATCTGGTCGATGCGCGGCAAGGGAAATGGGTCTTTGGGACAAGGTTTATTAACATCCGTGAAGTCGATACAAAGTCTCCATTTCCCATTTGCCTTATGCGATAACTACAGGATTGGCCAACCACGAGGATGGAGCACCTCCGACAAGGCCTGCTGCTTCCAATTTCTTGATCTCTTCTCGCAATGAATTCTTGGCGCCCACCGCCGCTTCGACTTTACGCTTGACGGCCGCGCATGAGGACAGATAGCTAGGTGATGCTCAATTACTTTCCGGGAACACGGGGATGTCGACGGTTGCCATGCAAACACGCCGATGTTCTCCGCGCGGAAAGCAATGAGCGCGCCTTCCTATTTAGGGTCGAGAGTGGCACCGATGGTGAAGGTACCACCAGCCGCCCTCCTTGGCGGGCACCTTCTTGGTCTTCGTGGAGCTGCCATCGCCTTCTTACACTTGTCGGTGGAGCTCGATGGTGCGCCCTCGACGGTAGCGCAGCACCAAGAGGTGCGCTTGTCGGAGTGGGCATCGAGCTCTTGCCGGACTTGGTCTTCTTCTCCCCCGGAGCTTCAAATGCAAGTGACTTGCTATCTATTGCAGCTGCTGCCTCCCGGTAAATCTTGTCGGCGCAGATAAGAGCATCCTTCTTGTCGCCATGGACAGAAATGACACTTATCGGGCTGGCATCTTGAGCAAGTTGTATGCATAATGAGAGGCTGCCATGAACTTGGCGAAGCGCGGATTTGCCAAGTATCCCATTGTAAGGCAATGGAAAATCAGCAACGCCAAACGTGACCTCTCAGTCCTGAAGTTTAGCTCGCTGCCAAATGTTACCGCAACGTGATCTTCCCTTCGCTTGCTCCTTCCCGGATTGATTCCTTGAAGGTGCCGCCTCTTCGAGCTCATTGTCGTGGATCTGAAGCTTTTGGAGCACCGCGGAGGAGATCAGGTTTGCCGCCCCGCCATCAACTAGCATCTTGGTGACCTTGAGGTTGCGGATAGTTGGTGAGACCAACATCGGCAAGCACCGACCGCAGTTATGCGATCAGGGTGGTCCTCAATATCAAAGATGATAGGCGGTTGGACCATTTCGAGGCTTGCAGACTCTACGGATGGTTCTGCTGCATTAACTTCCCGCATCCACCGCTTGAGTTGGCGGTGTGAAGTATGCGAGAGAAGCACCGCCACAACGCAGAGGACCTCTGGCTTTCTCAAACTCCTGCTCATCGGTCTCGCTGCCTTCCATATCTTCATCGCTCGCCGCCGTTTTCATCCTTGTCGCGGCGCGGGAGGTCTGTCTCTGCCATCGCTTGGCCTTGCCGCGGCCGCCCCCCGGCCGGTCGCTTGCTAACTCCCCAGCACCTTCCTGGCCTTTCTCCTTATCGCGCCGCCGTACTCAGCCTTCTGCTTGTTCAACAAGCTGCTCGACCTTCTTACAGCTCGAGGTCATGGCCCTTGGTGCGTGAATCTTGCAAGATTGCTTGTTGAGCTGTCCTGTTTGTCGGCGGCCGCCACAGCTTGGCGGTCGGTGTCACGTGCAACCTCGCGTCGAGCCACCAACTTTGGCTTTCTTGGCGGCACCACCGCTGCGGACTGCTCGACAACCAGCACATCTTTTCCCTTCTTCCTTCGTTGTTCCGTCAGCCGCTCTTCTTCGCCAGGCGGTCTCCTCGCCATCGATCCTGCTTCAGATTCTCTCCCGAGTCTCCTCCTTCTTCAAAGACGCGCACACTTGTCGGCCAGGGCATACAGCTCACCGACGCCCTGACTTTGCACATCGCCATCTCCTCCCTCATCCTGCGGTTCCGCACGTTTTGATGAAACGCACTGATCACCACGGCAGGGTGGACATCTGGGATGTTGTAGTGCACACGGCTGAATCTCTGAATGAACTTGCGCAGGGATTCTCCTTCCTTCTGGGCGAGTAGATGAAGTTCGCTCTCTTGGCCATGAGGCTTGTTGCCTCCTGTGAAGGCGCCGACAAACTGATGGCATAGATCTGCCCAAGAGGATATGGATCCATCCGGCAAGTGCATGAGCCAGGATCTGACATTGGGCTTGAGTACCAGCGGGAAGTAGTTGGCGAGAATCTTGTCGTCTCGCCCCCGCAGCTTGCACCGCGATGGTGTAGATGCCGAGGAACTCCGACGGATGCGCCCCGCCATCGCATTTCTCCGCACGCCCGCTTGAAATTCTTCTTATCGGGCCATCGACTTGCCGCAGCTCACGAAAGTGAACGCAGGGCAACCTACCGCAGACGGCAAGTCGCCCGTTCTCTCGGCGCATGCATATCGACAGAGGGCTCCAGCGCTGGTCGGATTGACTTCGCGCTTCTCTTCGGGCGCTGGCGCGAGTTCGAAGGTCTTCTTGTTGCCGTTCTTGAAGAACTTGGCGCTGATCACGGCGAGCTCGTGGATCCGGCGACGCGGTGGAGTCGCCGCCGAGGTGGATCCGACGAGTTGGTGATCTTGGCCTTCGGGTGGAGAGTGCATGGTGGTTGCACCCCACAGGTTTCGCCGCCACCGCTCGTGCCTTTGTCGCCCCGCCGCGCAGCGATGTAGTTGGTTGCCGCGAGCGCCGCTGCTGGCAAAGCCGATGAGACTCGATAGTGGCCTCCATTCGCCGACCTTTGTCGGCTGTTGGAGGGTAGTCTAGGAGCAGCTTGAGCTCGCCAAGGCTTCCGCCGGAGTGGTGGGTGGCAATGGCGAACGGTGCGAAGAGCGGATATGCTCGGACTTCTAACTATGTTCAAGGAGCAGCATCCCGCCCAGCGATCGTACCCTCGCGCGCCAAAGATGTCAAGCGCACGCTGGTCTTGAGGGCCTCGCGATCCTCCAGCTCGGTCTTGATCCAACGAAGCGATGGTACTATGAATACCATGACGTTGTCGGTCCCGCGCCTCCTGTGATGGGCGCGTGCATGTACGGACGCCGAGGTCTGCGCAGCCTTGTCCTTGGACTTGGCAGCGCCATGAGCTCCCTCGCCGACGCCTCGCTTCTTCCGCCGCATCTACCTCGCCATCCGCTTGCTCGGTGGTGGCGGGATCGACGTGATTTGCTCCGCTGCCGCCAAGCCTTCTTCTTCGTGGCATGTTGATGAAGATGATGAAGATGTTGCTCGTGAACGCCGGATCAGGTTCACAGCCTCGACGCCTTTACCGGGCGCGCCAAAGATGTCGGGAAGTTGATCGTAACTCCACTAACACCTATGGGACCGGCGGACCGAGCCCCTTTCGGTTCGGTGGGGGGCGGAGGTCGTACGAAGAGCAGATCGAGGCGAAGCACACGAGCAGTTTACCCAGCTTCGGAGCTCTCCGGAGAGAAAATACTCCTACTGCTGCTTGTCTGATTGTATTGTGTTCTTGCTAGGGAGCACCGAGAACTACAGAACCTAGCGTGAGTGTCTCTAGTTTCGAATGAGTCGAACCCCCCACGCTATGCATGGGCCTCCTTTTATATGCTCAAGGGGTCACCAACAGTGGTAACGTAGACAAGGGCAAAACGGAAAATGAGTTGCGGTTGGTACAGCTACTTTGTACAGTGTATTCTACCTAACTCGACGGCAAGGGACAAAAGATTAAATGCCCGCCCATGTCGCCTAAACAAAGGCAACAGGGACCGTTAGGAGCGCCACCGCTGCCACGAAGGCAATCTTGTCAGCCGCCATCCGCTGCTCTCCGCTGGCTGCACAGCCCTCTTGACACGCTACCGAATGGTCCCATGGCGACATCGCTGGTGGATGAGCTGGAGCGAGATGAAGAGTGGTTGCATGTCGCGGCAAGCGCCTTTGCCGTGGCTGAATCTCGTCGCGTCCGGAAGCTTGTCGCCATCGAGCCTTCCCGCAAGCTCCTCTTGTCGGGTCTTGTCTTCATGCGTGCCTTGAGTGGCCTTCCCAAAGAAGCTCCTCTTGCGGGGCCTTGTCTTCTTGGCTTAAATACTTTGTTCTTGAATGGCTCCAAAGGAACCATGGAGGACCTTGGCGGTCACTAGGCAAGCCTTACAATGGGTGTCAGAATCGCCTGCACGAAGTTCGGGATACTAGGGTACCCCTACTCTAGTACACCGACACGCTATATCATGACAGCGCCGCTTTCATCGAGGTGCTCGCCCGCCGAACCGGGCACAATCGCAGAGTTCTCCGGTGCCGCGTTAGCCGTGAAAACGGAACGTAAGGCAGCAAAACATGTGAGCCGGGCAACCCAACATTTGACCAAAGACATGATTCGGAGCTGATGCATATAAGGCCTAATCTCGAGACGCCTAATACTCCCTAAGGTATTCGGTCTTTTATGAAAATGGGCAAAATAATGCCCTAAGCCCCTTTGTCCGTGTATCGCAAAATTCTGGTGCGGCCAATGCCAAAGCACCAGCCTCCTCCTCAGCTTATATGAAGGAACTGGGGAATGTATATCAACAAGAGACAAGGAAAAAGGTTTACGCAGGTCTTAATCTGAAAAGAATCCTTGCAATGGTCCCCGCTGCACATCTGCTACGTGTTCCGCAGCCGTATCCGACGGGTGTAGCACGTTGTTCATCCGTAAAGAGAGGAACTTAGTTTGAAAGAAAAGGATCGTGCGAAGATGTACTTAATATTAAATGAACAAAGTACGGTTCAAGAATAAAATTGAGCTCTATTGTCTCTTGTTGCACATGCATGTAGCCCCTCGTATGGGGGTGTGCCGCTAGTAGGCGCCGGACTCGCCTAGCCGTGTCTGTGTTTTGAATGACCAATTACAGTGTTCTTTGCCTAGTGGAGCCGGATAGTCAGGAGCTGTCGATGCCGCCTCCCTTCTTTTCGTGCTCGGGTAACACTTAATACTTCCTTCTAACGAGATGATGCCACGTGGACCGGCATTTTAAGTGTTAGAGATGCATAATGCGGTATTATGTTAAAGCGGGCGAAAGCTTCAGTCCCAATAGTGCTTGATGGCTACTTTTAAACGGGCGACATGGAAGAGTAGCCTTTCATGACGGAAGTTGTCGGATGAACCAAACACAACTTCTAGCAGATGGAGCCCGTGCAGAGGGCGATGGGTCAAGCAAGACTCCTTTAAAGGAGGTGTTACTACGGCGAATTTTGGTTGGTTTATCCCCATCCTCATGGATTGTGTCCTCGACATATCAGATTTATGTCAATGCCGCCATCCATGAGGACATGTGTAAATTGAACTCCGATTATAGGATCCAATATCAAGGCAGTCCGCCCCATGCTCCGGATATTTTCGAATAGTCCCGATGGTCGGGCTGATTGGTTTTGACAACCAATGTGCGGCGCGCTTTTAGTGGGCGCCGCCTGTTTTCCCTTTGATCACGTGAAGTGAGTTTACCGATTTAACCTTTTGTGGGAAATTCTTTTGTTTTCCGGGCTCGCCAGGTGCTCGCCATCATTTTCCCTTGGTGTGTCGAGCCCCTTGTGTTCGGGCGTTAAGTCGGCCGGACTGCTTGAAGACCCAACAATCTCTATGGGTATGGTTTGCGTGCTTCCTGAGGTACCATGTATTTGACATACCTGTCCGTAATCTTGTTTAGGTTGGATAGCTCGCCACCGTTATCCTTTAGGGCAGTGTTTTGTTGTTCAGCCGAGAGCTTTTGAATCGGCGCGACCGCCGCATTATTTGGGCAATTTTCTTTATTCCGCGCTGATCTTTTCGTGTCGTGATTTCCCATTTCCATCCCTGGTTTTGATGTACTGGTCGCTGGTATCGCATCTAGCCAGCCAGCTGTCCTCTCCCGCAAAAGCGGTCATGAGGCTTGTTAATGCGCCATTGTTCTTAGCTTTTCTTGGCCGAGGTGTCTCACGAGCCATTCGCCCTGGACGTTGTGTTTGAAAGCTGCTAAGGCTTCGGCGTCCTGGACAATGACTATTTGGTTCTTTTTAGTAAGGAACCTGTTCCAGCATTTCCGGCTGACTCTCCTGGCCTGTTGAGTTATGTGACTTAGATCGCCTCAGATCCGGAGGGAGGACATAAGTCCCCAAAATTTGCCCGAATGCGCCCCGAGCTCTCCCAGCTTCCAATGGTATTTTCGGGAGGCTTTTAAGCCAATGCCGAGCTGGCCCTTTGAGTTTAAGGGTAAGTATTTTATGGCGTGAGATCGCCTCCTCTAGCCATGTGTATGTGGAGGATGTAATCCTCGATCCGCACTCCAAGGTCTGTTGTTCCGTCAGATGCCTCTATGTTTACGGGTTTGAATCCCGCTGAAATTCGTGATCCAAAGACACTCATCGCTGAAACATAGGGGTGTGCGGCACCCCTATATTTGGGTGTGTCGTGATCTTCGAATTTTGGCGATTGCATTGCTTTGACGAGCCTGCTTTCTTGGCCCATAGATGGACCTAATCGCCATCCTCTTGATGTGAATCCTTATGAGGATCGTGATATTGGCTTGTGTGCGCGCCATTCGCCGCCTCTCTTTTTGCCGTGAGGTCGCCCATCCGACCGGTGGCCTTCTTTGCTTTTTAATTGTGGGGCTCTAAGGCCTCCTCGTCAATTCGGGCAGCAGCTTTTTTTCGGTAGTTTTTGTTCGGCGATCGTCGCCAGCATTTATTCATGGGTGCTGAATACTTTGCTCCATCTAACTCTGAGTGCATCTTCCGCTGTTTTGAGCTTCCGCTTCATCTTTTTCAGCTACGCGAGTGGCGATTTGAGCCTTTTCTCGGAGGTCATTTTGCTCCAATGGTTTGTCCGGTGAGATCGTCGACTGTGGTCTTCGCCGGGACAGATTGTTTATCCAAGTTGTCTTGTTCGGACGATTGCTCGATAGCTTGTTCGTTGTCCACCGTTCGCCCGCTTCTATGGCTGGATCTTTGTTGAGGCAGGACTTTGTTCGGCGCTTACATTGCCGCTTTTGACTTTTCGAGGGATATATCCTTCGTAGCATCCCGTTGTTACTCGCCTTCATTTCCTTTAGGTGTATCCACCATGTATACATCATGGATGAGGTTGTCCAGCGCCCCATAGGTGCTGGTTCATTGTTGTCTCCTACATCGCCGCCCATACCGCCGATGTCTTCGAGTCGAAATCAAGCACGCCGTGTAAGCTTTCGGCGCTGGCTATGAAGTGGGTGGTGGGTGGGCTTTGAATTTCTTCGTCGTCCGCATCCCAACCGTCCTGACCGCAGTCCGGCCAGGGCTCTCCGGATAAAGAGAGAGACTTTAGTGAATTCAGGATGTCGCCAAAGGGCAAGTGCTGAAAGATGTTCGCGGCCGTGAACTCCATAACGGGCGCCCAATCGAATTCGATTGGCAAGGGCGCGGAGGGTTCGGAGTCCGGAGAGTAGTCCGGCACCCTGGAGTCGAGGTCTTCGCAAAGGACAGGGATGGAGTCCAGCTCAATCGCCGTAGAGATTAAAGCCCCCGAGGCGGTGTCCAACCACTCGTCCTCGATCGGGGAATCTGGCTCCGTCTTGTGCCTCCCGGCTGACACTGTTAGGAATCTTCCCCGAAGAGCCAGCGACCAACGGCAGAGCAACCTGCCTCCGCCGTCCGTGGCCCCGGCCAAAACCCCTCCTCGCCCCCATCGCGACCGCTGGTGGTTGCGCCGCCGGCCAATCCACAAAGACTCCCGTCATCCAGATCCGCGGCGGCAAGACCTTCAACCCACGCAACTCTAAGATAGCCATCTAAGCGATGCTTCAGGGCGAACTTATGCCCCAAGCACCCTTACATTAGACACCATCCAACCGGCAGCCTAGGAGCTCTGCCGCCTCAAGGGGTGCTGCTTCCAATTGGGAATCGATTGGCCCAGAATAAAAATTCAGACAACTGACACCTAAATAAAGTGATTTGAGATGAGGGTGCGACCTATCTGGCGGCATGGTGAAGTAGGTAGGTCCAGCTGCCGAAGTCGGTGAGGCCGCGCGCTTGCGTGGCGACCGCGCAGGGAACAGGATGTCGCCACGGTCGACGGCTACGGGGAAGCAGCGCCGGGACTCTGGACTGGTCCGAAGTTGGAGCAGCTCCGGCGCCGTGAACAACAACGGGGGTGAATCGGCTCTGGTACTGTTCACGCGGCCGTTGTCGAAGCAGCTCTAGCAGCATGGAGTAAGAGGCAAACGGCCTAGTGCACGACGGAAAATGGACAGCATCTCCGGCATTAAGGAGGAGGGCGGCTATGAAATTGGTGCGGTGGGGGCGCCATGGAGGAGGGGCTGAGGTTTCGTGGCTCGGGAGAAGGGAGCTTCCCGGGAGAAGGTGATTTGGCACCCACGAGGTATGAATGGGGGGGATTGGGAGGGGAGTGGAACCATGTTTTACGACGATTTGTCTCGAAATGTGAGGAGGAGTTACGCCTACCCCTGCCTTTAGGCTTCTCGGATTGGGTCTGTGTACTGAGGGTCGGGGATAGTAGAGTAACTTTGCTTCTCCCCAAATAGTGAGCGGGAGCGATTTCGGGCGAGGAGGGCGTGTTTTGAAAAATAGTGGGCGCGAGTGATTTCGGGCGAGGAGAGCGTGTTTTGAAATAGTGGGCGCAAGCTATTTTCGGGCGAGGAGAGCGTGTTTTGCCGACCATGGTTTATGAATTATTCGGCACATGTCATTTCAGCAGAGGAGAAGGCGCGCTTGGATGAAGTTACGAACCTACCCTCGATGTACAACGGGCCAATTAATGTGTGTCCCACATAGGACGATAATTTCGCGTCTCCCATTTATTTTCTCGGGCGAATTCCACCGAGCAGAGGATGTTTAACGGTTCGTTCAAAATTTGGGAGAACGAGCATCCACGTCTACCTTACCAAGTCGATTCGAATCAATTTTTGAAATATTAGCTTGCCACTTCTTTTTTAGATGGAGAGATGATGCTCGGGAGTAATGTTTTTTTACATGCTCATTGCTAGCGATTTACTATGACAAATAGTTAACCCACTCAAAAACGGGAATCAAACCCAAAATGAAATATCTCGATTCAATGAAATAGCTCGTTCACCAGGTCAAAATAGTGAACTGAATCCAAAAATTGAACACCTCAATCGAGTAGCATGTTGTACAGTATTATAGTACTCCATGAACATGTTGGAAGTCAAAATAATGAACTTGTTTGATATAAGCATATATCCGTTCATGTGTGGATTGCAGACAACATGTTCTCCAATTTAAATATTTGGATGCACGTTTATGTCGAAACATGGTTTATATCAGTCTTTGATGCATAAAACGCGACCTCCCCCTCTCCCGGACTCCCTCTCTCTCTCTCTCTCTCTCTCTCTCTCTCTCTCTCTCTCTCCGACAATCTTCAATTCTGTCGCACGCATCCAACACACAAACCTTGTTGGTACCTCTCGCTTAATATCCATCTCTCTCTCTCTTTGTGTGTGTGTGTGTGGGGGGGGGGGTCTTTCTAGTTCGCATGCATATATACTCCATCTATAGGTCTCTCTCGCACACTATGTATGATTCTCTAGTCCAAGCTAGATATCTTGGGTGCACTCATCGTACGCACACAAATTCCTTGGCTCGTTGCCCATAACTCTCTCACGCACCACTCTATCGTCTCGGAGCTCTCCCCCCTCTCTCTCAAACTCTCCATCTACCTGGGTCACACATATACATGTATATCTCACTCGCACTCGATAGGCCCATCTAAAACTCTATCTCTCTCCCTTGTTCTCTCTCCATCTCACATGCACACAAACACAATCTCATGCCTACCCAGCCAAGTATGATGGTCTCTCACTCAATTGTAGGCACACACAGTCCCGCCTATATGTATATGTCGGATGTGGGGTTCCGGCAAACCCTTAAGGTTCGAACACTGGGGTGCGTGCGAAGTCTTTCCCTCCTACCGATCTGCGCTTAAGCTCGCTAAGATCTTGCGGACGAACTCGATGAACTCACAACACAGAAAGAGACACGAGGTTTATACTGGTTCGGGCCACCGTTGTTGTGTAATACCCTACTCCAGTGTGGTGGTGGTGGATTGCCTCTTGGGCTGATGATGAACAGTACAAGAGAAGAACAGCCTCCTGAGGTTGAGGTGTTCTTGTGCATATGAACTTGTGGTGTGAGGAGTTGATGAACTGCTCTACCCCCACTACTGTGGTGGCTAGTTCTATTTATAGAGGCCCTGGTCCTCTTCCCAAATGTTGAGCCGGAAGGGAGCCAACAACGGCGGGCAAATTTGAAGGGGACAGCTAGTACAAGCTATCCTGACAAAAGCGGTCTTCGCCGGTGAAAATCCCTAGGGTGAAGCCGCCTTGGGCGCCACGATGACCTCCGCAGTGCTGTCCTCCTGGTCTTGGTATTGTTGCACCAATATGTCAACCTTTGTCTGATGCCTCGGTACTCTTCGTCTGTGCTTGACTCCTTAGCACCAAAGAGGAAATGGGGACGTTGTGCACACTGGCACCCGCCTGGCGCCGTTCGTCATGGCTTACGTCATGAATCCCTCGTGAGGTTTGCCCCGCCTTGATATCTCCGATCCTCGTGAGGCCTCCTGACTAGGCCACTCAAGAGGAAGTCTTCCATCGTCCGCCTCGCGAGGCATGGACCCTCGCGAAGGTCTTGGATGCCTTGTTGATGAAGATGGGCCATACGGCCCGCTGCCTAGCGACGCTGTGGGCCGCAGGCAGGCAAGTCTGGGGACCCCCGTTCCCAGAACGCCGACAGTAGCCCCCGGGCCCAAGGCGTGCTTGGGCTTGGCGGGCCCCTAAAGCCTGCGGCCTTGGTCGACGCGTGGCGGTCTATTAAACATGGGCGTCTCCGCTTCCCCACGCTGCCTCCGCAACTGCATGATTTGACGAGTCCCTGCGACATGCAAGGAAAACCATCATTACCCTCAATCGTGGGAGATGCCGGTTGGCCTTCTCTTGTTATAAATGGGGAAGGGGCGGAGCCCCCGTTGCCCATCTCTTCCTCGCACGCTTGCTTCGTCCTCATTGCTCCACTACTAACAGTGCCATCGATGGCGCCACGAAAGAAGTTCTCTGCCGCCGAGAAAGGGAAGGCCCCTCGCGAAGGCCCTGGCTCCCCAGCGCCCAAGCACGGCCATGGCCGTCCACGCAAGCACGCCGCGACCCCCGCCATGGTCCACCATCGAGATGGCGCGGCGGCACGCGGCGGGGATCGTCCCATTCATGGTGGCCCAGCCGATGAGGGGAGGCGCGCGATGGTGGCGTTGCCTCCCCGCCCGCGCTTCCATTCTACTGAGGTGTCGCCGGAGTTCGTTGTCTGGTCAGAGAGCCCGGCCGGCAATTGGCTCCAACTTCCGCGCTTCTTCACTGGCGAACTGCCGGCCTCTGGTCCGGGCGGGCTCTGGCTGCAGGCGGACGGCTGCTGCAGCAGTGCCTCTTGGTTCACGGTCGAGACTTCCGCCGCGGGCAACATAGCCCTGGCCCGTGGCTGGCAGACGTTCGCCCACGCGCGTGGTCTAGGCAGGCGGTGCACCCTCCATTCAGGTACGATGGTGAGTCGACCCTCTATGTGAGGGTGTTCGGGGAGGATGGTCGCCGCGCCGGGTGCTGCCCCGAGGCGAATGACGGCGAGGACGTGCTTGGCCTTGGCGACGGTCGCGATGAGGACGAGGGTGAGCCTGCCTTCGGCGGCGACCGTGGGTCCTCCAGCTATGGCGGCTCTTCCTCCGGTGACAGCTCCAACAGTGGCGGCTACGATCAGCCGCCACGTCGCCGCGCCCGCTTCGAAGGAGGTAGCGGGTCGTCTCGTCGCCGCGCCTCCGTGAAGCGCGAGGAGGGGTCCGGCTAGGCTTGGGGCGTCGCCAAGGGCCTGCCTCCGTGGACTACTGCAATGTTTCTCTGCTTAGCTTTTCCTTCTTTCCTGCATCGGAAAACGAAACCAGTATGGCCCCAGAGGGGCATGTATTGAACTGTGGTTCTTTGGTTAATGCATTGTGCAAGTCGTTCCCATGTCGTGTTGTTATTTTGCGCGAAGTTAACTTAACCTGGTGCGCTTAGAAAACCTTTTCCCTTGCGTGGTGTCCGCGTTGCTCAGAAACTGTAGAAAATTCGTTAGGGGGTGTACCAAAGGATTTGTCGTCCACCCAAGCTTCGACTTGGCGCATTGTATCGCGGTACCCGAGGGGCATGGATTTAGGAGAGGTGTGCCAGCTTCCAGGCTCGAACGAGGGTAACTCGCGAGAAGGCAAAGAGAAGAGAAATGCTCGCTAGGGCACCTGCCCAGCCCCCTCGCGAGGTATGCGAGAGAGAGAGAGAGAACAAGAGCAAACTAGAGCCGAAAAAAGCGGTAAAAGGCTGGGGAACCAAATCAGCAATGAACACCAAGAGCAAGTCTGATTAAGTAAAAGCGAGCTAACTTCGGAAAGAAAATGAAAAGCCGCGTCCGACACCTAATCTAGTCTTCAAGTCTTCTCACCAGCGTGGAGCTAAGTGCTGTCCACTAGGCATGGGAGGGAGCCCTAGGGCCTGAGGCCGGCGCTCCTGAGACTCCGGGGCGTGTACAGCCCCAACTCATTATTACGTGAAAGTGTCACGGGCGGCGATTCTTCACAGGCACCGGGCCTTCTTCACAGGCTCTGGGCCTTTCTTCTCAGGCTCCGGTCCTTGCTTCTCAGGCTCTGGGCCTTGCTTCATGGATAAAACTTCCGGAGGTGTTGGATGTTCCAGGCATTCTGGATGGGTGTTCCATCATGCGTCTCCAGGCGCGCTGCACCCGGCCTAGAGACATGTACGACCCTGAACGGGCCCTCCCACATGGGCGAAAGCTTGTGAAGCCCTTCCCTGGAGAGGACTCCTTGTTCTGCTTCACAAGCCCTTCTCAGGACGAGGTCGCCTACCTCGAGCGTTCTGGAGCGGATGTTGCGGCAATGGTACCGCCGCAGAGCTTGTTGGTACCTTGCTTCCCTTAATGCGGCTTGACGATGTTGCTCCTCCCACAAAGACGAGATCCATCTCTCAGCGGCGCCCCATCTGCGCTTCGCCTAACGCCAGACTCAAGGTGGAGCGATGCTTGACCTCGTGAGGGAGGACTGCTTCAGCTCCATAGATGTGAAAGAATGGAGTCTCGCCAGTTGGCTTGGTGGCAATGGTACGAATAGACCACAACACGGACTGGAGTTCGTCGTGCCAGCCCCTGCCGCAGGCCTCCAGCTTCTTCTTGAAGGTCCTGGTCTTGAGGCCCTCAGACCTCAGCTTTGGCGCTTCGCTTGTCCATTGCTCCTGGGTGGGCCATCAAGCGTAGCAAATTCATGCTCCAAGGTTAGCACAGTAGGCTTTGAAGAGGTTACTAGTAAACTGCGAGCCGTTATCTGTGATGATGCGGTTGGGAACCCCGAAGTGGCTCACGAGGCCCTTGATGAACTCGACGGCAGAGCCAGCTGGAATGGTACAGACGGCTTCCACTTCCGCCCACTTGGTGAACTTGTTGATGGCGACGTAGAGATAGCGGTAGCCCCCTGGCGCTCGTGGGAACGGGCCCAAGATGTCCAGCCCCCAGACCGCGAACGGCCACCTGAGCGGAATGGTTTGGAGGCCCTGCGCAGGCTGATGGATCTGCTTGGCATGGAACTGGCAAGCTTCGCAAGACTTCACCAGCTCGGCTGGATCATTGAGCACGGCGGGCCAATAGAATCCGCTGCGGAATACCTTGCCAACGAGGGTCTGTGACAATTAGTGATGTCCACAGTCCGCCGTGTATGTCAATCAGCAGCTCCCTTCCTTGATCGCTAGAGATGCAGCGCATGGTGACGTCGTTCGGCCGTTTGCCATACAACTCGCCATATTGAATGCAGTATGTCGTGGCCTGTCCGGCCACGTGCTCCGCATCTTCTTCCTTCTCCGGCAGCATTCCGCGCATCAGGCACTCCTTGAATTCCTTGGTCCAGCACTCCTCCTGGGGTTCGAGCGCCAAGAGTAGCCGACCTCCTGTGGTTGGACCGCAGGCTGGGGCTCCCGTAGCCGGGGGCAGTGGGAGCTCTTCCCGAGGCTGAGCTGTGCTCGACAGAGGTGGTGCAGTCGATGGCTTGAAGAGCCGCTCTTCGAAGACGCCGGGCTCCTGAGGCTGCCGCTTGGATGCTCTCTTGGAAATGTCGTCGGTTTCCTTGTTGGTGCCCTGGGACATGTGTTGCAGCTCCAGGCCCAAGAACTGCTTTTCCATCTTGCGCACCTCCGCAAGGTAGGCCTCCATGTGTTCATCCTTCGGCTCGTACACTTTGTTGGAGAAGTTGACGAGGAGCTGCGAGTCGCCCTTGACGGTAAGGCGTCTCACCCCCAAAGCCGCCGCAGCCTTCAGGCCAGCTATGAGACCCTCGTATTCTGCGGTATTGTTGGAGACCTTCTCGCCGTGCTGGAAGCAGAGGTGCATGGCGTAGTAAAGTAAGTCCTGAGTGGGCGAGATGAGCACTGCTCCAGCCCCCGCGCCCTGGTGCGCGAAGGCGCCGTCGAAATACATGACCTAGCCGTCTGGTGCCTCACTCCCTGGGGAGGTGGACCGGTCTTCGCCTTCCTCAAGAGCCTAGGCGTCGGTCCATTCTGCCACCAAATCGGCGAGTGCAGCTCCCTTGATGACCCTGGTGGTGCTGAACTCCAGCTGGAACGCTTGCAGCTCAATGTTCCATTCAGCGACCCTCCCGGCCGAGTTTGGACTCCTGAGTACCCTCTCCAACGGGTAAGATGAGACGACCTTGATGGGATGCCCTTGGAAATAATGTCGCAGCTTACGCGAGGCCACCAGGAGTGCGAGTAGGAGCTTCTGCGGCATGGGGTAGCGTGCCCTCGTGTCCTGCAGTACGGTGTTGACAAAGTACACCGGGTGTTCGACGAGGGCTGGCGCACTGTTAAGGCTCAGGTCCTGCGGAGATTGTGGCGTATCCTGAGGCGGGGGGTCTCCTGAGATCTGACCGTCCTCGGGAGCTTCTGTGGCATTGCCCCGCTAAGGTTGGTGATCCGCCACTAACGGTCCTCCCGCGCCTTCCGGACCCTGCGCCGTGTCAGCTCGGGCTTGGCGCAGCACTCCCTTGTCTTGGCGCTCCTCCTGAACCGCCACCAGCGCCGCGTTGGCGGAGTACGGGGTAGCGGCGAGGTAAAGTACCAGAGGCTCGAGAGGCCGCGGCGCCACCATCACCGGGGGGCTGGTGAGGTATTTCTTGAGTTCTTGGAAAGCCCGGTCGGCCTCTGGGGTCCACTCGAAGGGGCCCTTCTTCTTCATGAGCTTAAAGAAGGGTAACGCACGCTCGCCTAGCTTGGAGATGAAACGCCCTAACGCGGTCACCCACCCTGCTAGCTTCTGCATCTCCTTGAGGGTCTGCGGTGGGCTCATGTCCATGATGGCCTTAATTTTCTCTGGGTTCACCTCGATCCCTCTGTGGGATACGAGGAACCCTAGCAGCTTGCCGGAGGGGACACCGAACACGCACTTCTCCTGGTTCAGCCTCAGGTTCACCCGGCGCAAGCTTTCAAAGGTCTCCTCCAAGTCTTGAATCAATGTCCTCGCCTCGCAAGATTTGACTACTATGTCATCAACGTAGGCCTCTGTGTTCCTCCCGAGCTGCCGCCCCAAGGCGATGTGCATCAGCCGCTGAAAGGTTGCGCCCGCGTTGCGGAGGCCAAAAGGCATGCAGGAAAGGTTGCGCCCCGCATGGCGTCAAGAAGGCCGTATTCTCCACATCCTCCACCGCCATCTTGATCTGATGGTATCCAGAGAACGCATCCAGGAAACATAGCAAATCGCACTCGGTGGTGGAATTGATGATTTGATCGATGCGCGAAAGGGGGAACACATCCTGGGGGCAGGCTTTGTAGAGGTTGGTGAAGTCGACGCACATCCGTTCCTTCCCACCTTTCTTCGGCACCACGACGGGGTTCGCCAGCCAATCAGGGTATCAAACTTCTCGAATGGTGCCAGCCGCCTCTAGCTTGCGTGTCTCTTGGACGATGAAGGGCTGCTTCTCGACGGACTGCCGTCTCGCCCACTGCTTCACGGGGCGCACGTTGGGGTACACCCTTAGATGATGCTGGATCACCTCTCTCGGGACCCCTACCAGCTGATTGGGCTCCCATGCGAATATCTACTTGTTCGCGCACAGAAATCTCAGCAAGGCTTCCTTTTGTCCCGGGTCAAGACTGGTTCCTATGGTAAAGGTGGCTCCTGAAGACCCGTCCTCGTTAACCGGCACCTGCTTGGTCTCTACCTTGTCTTGGGTGAACAACTGCTTCTTCTTGGCGGGCGCGGTCCCCTTGGCCTCGGGCGTACTGGTGCCGGCCGGCTGCGCCGCTGCCGCGGCCTTGAAGGTGAGCCTGAGCGCCATCACTGCCTCCTTAGTGTCCCCCTTGATGGTGAGGATGCCCTTGCTCCCTGGCATCTTCATGAGGTTGTAGGTCGGGTGAGTCGCCGCCATGAACTGAGCAAGAGCCGGGTACGCGAGTATGGCATTGTATGGGAGATAGAAGCGGGCGATGTCGAAGTCCACCAGCTCAGTGCGGTAGTTGTCGCGCGTGTCGAAGGTGACGGGGAGGCGGATCTGCCCCAGAGGATAGGCAGCTCCGCCGCCTACTCCCGAAAAAGGCTTGCTGTGGTTGAGCCTCTCGGGCGACACGTGGAGGAGACTGAAGGCTTCCACGGAGAGCAAGTTGAGGCCGGCACCACCATCGATGAGGGTCTTGGTGACGGCCACGTTGCAGATGGTAGGTGCACAAAGCATTGGGAGTATGCCGGAGCCGGCGGTGGAGCCAGGGTGGTCTTCCGAGTCGAAGGTGAGGTCGGCCTCCGGCGAAGCCCAACCCGGCGGAGCCCCCGGGCGCTTGGAGGCTGCTCCAATTTGACGGAGGAAGGGCTTGACGTGGCGATCTGAAGGCACGCGGTGAAGAGGTTGCGGAGTTCTTCCCAGGACACCACCGTGGATCCTGGGAGGTTGAGCAGCCAGACGCGTGGATCCTGGGAGGTTCAGTTCTAGATACATCCTTTTTTATCCATTTCGGCGACATGTAATCCGGACGGAGGAAGTATGGTGTAAGAGCTAGGGATACGACAGGACAACATAGTAAAAAAACACTAGTTGAATGTAAAACTGTATGCTAGCGGAATACGTAAAGAAAAAACTAAGGCAACATACACGTGTATGATTGGAAAACTAAGATGGCATTGAAACAGAGCACTAGAACATCACTTCAATGTAAAAAAACATGGTATGGTAGACAGATGAAGTACATACTGATGAATAACAATGCATAACATTTTCAGAAGCATGATGTCCAAATTAAGAAGATGGCATTGCGATAGAGTAGAATGACAGCACTTGAGTTTGAAAACATGTTATCATGAAGGGATAGGTACTGAAAAACAGGAAGGCATGACATGTTTACATGCATGATTAGCATGCTAAGCACATGGCATTGCAACAGAGTAGATACACTCCAGGACATTATATGCATGTTGTACCCATATCATGGGCCAAGTCAGAGCAAGGACCTTGTGGGGTGAAGTGGATTCAACATCTTTCTGCAAGTCTTCTGAAGAACTGCCTTTACATGTTCCATCATATTGGGTATCATTGACATCAAGTTTATTGGCCTTTACATTGCTCCGTGAGGTTCTTGTGGATAATATCAGTGCGTGCAATTATATCTGACATGCATGGAAGAAAACTAGTAGTTAGATTTATGTAATGAGTGCCTATAGGAGATGACATAAATAGTAGGACTGGGGTTAACTAGCAGCAACAGGTCTCAAAAACTAAAGGGAGAACATAGAGGAAAGCTACAGAATATGTATCATTTGTACTCAAGATTAACTAGATGGCACACAAAAGTATTAAAGAACAACATAGGTAATACTAGAAGTGGTATAATACTATAATCACTAGCCTGTGGGATAGCATTGGCTGATGGATGATACCTATGGAACAACGTTACCTAAAGAACAAGTATCTTAGCTGAACTATGGAACAACGTTAATTCCTGAACAAGACCCGTAAGAGATCAGCATGAATATACAGTGAAATGTGATAATTTATTTTCCATTCTTAGATGAATAATAAAGCCATAAATGTTGCACACAAGTAAGATGAGGGTACAACCTATCTGGCCGCCATCCATAGGAGTGAGCATCATGTGCTGACTTGTTGATGGCCCTGCAGTTTTTATGGCTGTCCATGTCGGGCACGCGCATTCGACGCAGGGAACTATTGAGTGGGGACTATAGCTCCCTTTTGGTGTATGCTTCCCTTGTTGGAGCAGCTGCGGTGAGTCAGAAGATGGTGTGGCTGAAGATGTAGATAACACATAATGTTATGAACGACACATCTCTTTGATCTGAAGAAATACACTAAGAGATCAACAACAAGGTATGAGAGTGGTCACATGTCTGTTGACAGAAGACTAAATTGGGGTCACACGATTTTATTTTATTCTGGTACTGTCTGATCTATGCCGGATGGCTTGATGGACGTCTTGTGCCTCCCGGCTGACACTGTTAGGAATCTTCCCCGAAGAGCCAGCGACCAATGGCAGAGCAACCTGCCTCCGCCATCCGTGGCCCCGGCCAAAACCGCGCTCCCCGCCCCACCACACTGCCGTGGTTGCGCCACCCCCGGGCCAATCCACAAAGACTCCCCGTCATCCAGATCTGGCGGCGGTAGTACCTTCAACCCATGCAACTCTAAGATAGCCATCTAAGTGCTGCTTTCGTGGCGAACTTGCGGCCCCGCACCCTTATGTTAGACACCAGCCAACCGGCAGCCTAGGAGCTCCGACCCCTCAAGGGGTGCTGCTTACCATTGGGAATTGATTGTCCTAGAATGAAAATTCAGACAACTGACGCCTAAATAAAGTGATTTGAGATGAGGGTGCGACCTATCTGGCGGCATGGTGAAGTAGGTAGGTCCAGCTGCCGAGTCGGTGAGGCCGGCGCGGTTGCGGTGGCGACCGGCGGCAGGGAAACAGTGATGTCACGACGGTCGATGGCTACGGGGAAGCAGCGCCGGGACTCCGGATGGATCCGAAGTTGGAGCCGCTCCGGCGCCGTGAACAACGACGGGGGTGAATCGGCTACGGTACGGTTCACGCAGCCGTTGTCGAGGCAGCTCCAGCAGCACGGAGTAAGAGGCACACGGCCCAGTGCACGACGGCAAATGGACAGCATCTCCGGCATTAGGGAGGAGGGCGGCTGTGAAATTGGTTCGGTGGGGGCGCCATGGAGGAGGGGCTGAGGTTTCGTGGCTCGGGAGAAGGGAGCTTCCGGGGAGAAGGTGATTTGGCACCCACGAGGTATGAATGGGGGGGATTGGGAGGGGAGTGGAACCATGTTTTACGGACGCATTTGTCTGAAATGTGAGGGGGAGTTACAGTTCAACCCCTGCCTTTAGGCTTCTCGGCTTGGGTCTATGTACTGAAGGTCGGGGATATTAGAGTAACTTTTCTTCTCCCCCAAATAGTGGGCGGGAGCGATTTCGAGCGAGGAGGGCGTGTTTTGAAATATAGTGGGCGCGAGCGATTTCGGGCGAGGAGAGCGTGTTTTGAAATAGTGGGCGTGAGATATTTTCGGGCGAGGAGAGCGTGTTTTGCCGACCATGGTTTATGAATTATTCGGCACATGTCATTTCGGCCGATGAGAAGGCGCGCTTGGATGAAGTAACGAACCTACCCTCGATGTACAACAGGTCAATTAATGTGTGTCCCACATAGGACGGTAATTTCGCGTCTCCCATTTATTTTCTCGGGCGAATTCCACCGAGCAGAGGATGTTTAACGGTTCGCTCAAAATTTGGGAGAACGAGCATCCACATCTACCTTACCAAGTCGATTCGAATCAAATTTTGAAATATTAGCTTGCCACTTCTTTTTTAGATGGAGAGATGATGCTCGGGAGTAATGTGTTTTTACATGCTCGTTGCTAGCGATTTACTAATGACAAATAGTTGACCCACTCAAAAATGGGAATCCAAGCCAAAATGAAATATATCGATTCAATGAAATAGCTCGTTCACCAGGTCAAAATAGTGAACTAAATCCAAAAATTGAACACCTCAATCGAGTAGCATGTTGTACAGTATTATAGTACTCCATGAACATGTTGAAAGTCAAATTAATGAACTTGTTTGATATACGCATATATCCGTTCATGTGTGGATTACAGACAACATGTTCTCCAATTTAAATATTTGAATGCAAGTTTAGATCGAAACATGGTTTATATCAGTCTTTGATGCATAAAACGCGACATCCCCCTCTCCCGGACTCCAGCGCTCTCTCTCTCTCTCTCTCTCTCTCTCTCTCTCTCTCTCTCTCTCTCTCTCTCTCTCTCTCGATCTCTCTCGCCGACAATCTTCAATTCTGTCGCACGCATCCAACACACAAACCTTGTTGGTCCCTATCGCTTTCTCTCCATCTCTCTTTATCTCTCTATGTGTGTGTGTGGGGGGGTCTTTCTAGTTCGCATGCATATATACTCCATCTATAGGTCTCTCTCGCACACTATGTATGATTCTCTAGTCCAAGCTAGATATCTTGGGTGCACTCATCGTTCGCACACAAATTCCTTGGCTCGTTGCCCATAACTCTCTCACGCACCACTCTGTCGTCTCGGAACTCTCCCCCCCCCCTCTCTCAAACTCTCCATCTACCTGGGTCACACATATACATGCATATCTCACTCGCACTCGATACGCGCCCATCTAAAACTCTATCTCTCTCCCTTGTTCTCTCTCCATCTCACACGCACACAAACACAATCTGATGCCTAGCTAGCCAAGTACGACGGTCTCTCACTCAATTGTAGGCACACGCAGTCCCCCCTATATGTATATGTCGGATGTGGGGTTTAGGCAAACCCTTAAGGTTCAAACACTGGGGTGCGCGCGAAGTCTTTCCCTCCTACCGATCTGCGCTCAAGATCGCTAAGATCTTGCGGACGAACTCGACGAACTCACAACACAGAAAGAGACACGAGGTTTATACTGGTTCGGGCCACCGTTGTGGTGTAATACCCTACTCCAATGTGGTGGTGGTGGATTGCCTCTTGGGCTGATGATGAACAGTACAAGAGAAGAACAACCTCCTGAGGTTGAGGTGTTCTTGTGCGTATGAACTTGTGGTGTGAGGAGTTGATGGACTGCTCTCCCCCCACTACTGTGGTGGCTAGTCCTATTTATAGAGGCCCTGGTCCTCTTCCCAAATATTGAGCGGGAAGGGAGCCAACAACGGCGGGTAAATTTGAAGGGGGACAGCTAGTACAAGCTATCCTGACAAAAGCGGTCTTCGCCTGCGAAAATCCCTGGGGTGATGTCGTCTTGGGCACCACGATGACCTCCGCCGTGCCGTCCTCCTGGTCTTGGTCTCGTTGCTCCAATATGGCAACTTTTGCCTGATGCCTCGGTACTCTTCGTTTGCGCTTGCCTCCATAGAACCAAAGAGGAAATGGGGATGCTGTGTGCACTGGCGCCCGCCTGGCACCCGCCTGGCGCCCGCCTGGCGCCGTTCGTCATGGCTTACGTCACGAATCCGTCGTGAGGTTTGCCCCGCCTTTATATCTCCGCTCCTCGTGAGGCCGCCTGACTAGGCCACTCTAGTGGAAGTCTTGCGTCGTCCGCCTCGCGAGGCTTAGACCCTCGCGAAGGTCTTGGATGCCTTGTTGATGAAGATGGGCCGTACGGCCCGCTGCCTAGCCATGTTGTGGGCCGCAGGCAGGCAAGTCTGGGGACCCCCGTTCCCAGAACGCCGACAGTAGCCCCCGGGCCCAAGGCGCGCTCGGGCTTGGCTTCTTGGCGAAGCCAAGGGTCATGTTCGGAGCGCCGCGGGCCCCTAAATCCTGCGGCCTTGGTCGACGCGTGGCGGTTGAGTGGACGTGGGCGTCTCCGCTTCCCCACGCTGCCTCGGCCACTGCACGATTTGACGAGTTCCTGCGACATGCAAGGAAAACCATCATTACCTGCGATCGTGGGAGACGTCGGTTGGCCTTCTCTTGTTATAAATGGGGAAGGGGGCGGAGCCCCCGTTGCCCATCTCTTCCTTGCTCGCTTGCTTCATCCTCCTTGCTCCACTGCTAACAGTGCCATCGATGGCGCCACGAAAGAAGTTCTTTGTCGCCTCGCGAAGGCCCTGGCTCCCCGGCGCCCAAGCGCGACCGTGGCCGTCCGCGCAAGCATGCCGCGACCCCTGCCGTGGTGCACCATCGAGATGGCGCCGCGGCACGCGGCGGGGATCGTCCCGTTCATGGTGGCCCAGCCGATGAGGGGAGTGATACGTCTCCAACGTATCTATAATTTTTGATTGCTCCATGCTATATTATCTACTGTTTTGGACCATATTGGGCTTTATTTTCCACTTTTATATTACTTTTGGGACTAACCTATTAACCGGAGGCCCAGCCCAGAATTGCTGTTTTTTTTGCCTATTTTAGTGTTTCGAAGAAACGGAATATCAAACGGAGTCCAAACGGAATGAAACCTTCGGGAACGTTATTTTCTCAAAAAATATGATCCAGGAGACTTGGACCCTCCGTCAAGAAAGGAGGGAGGCGGTCACGAGGGTGGAGGGCGCACCACCCCTAGGGCGTGCCCCCCTGCCTCATGGGCCCCCCTTTGCTCCACCGACGTACTCCTTCCACCTATATATACCTACGTACCCCCAAACGATCAGATACGGAGCCAAAAACCTAATTCCACCGCCGCAACCTTCTGTACCCACGAGATCTCATCTTGGGGCCTGTTCCGGAGCTCCGCCGGAAGGGGAATCCACCACGGAGGGCTTCTACATCATCACCATAGCCCTTCCGATGAAGTGTGAGTAGTTTACCTCAGACCTTCGGGTCCATAGTTAGTAGCTAGATGGCTTCTTCTCTCTTTTTGGATCTCAATACAATGTTCTCCCCCTCTCTCGTGGAGATCTATTCGATGTAATCTTCTTTTTGCGGTGTGTTTGTTGAGACCGATGAATTGTGGGTTTATGATCAAGTCTATCTATGAACAATATTTGAATCTTCTCTGAATTATTTTATGTATGATTGGTTATCTTTACAAGTCTCTTCGAATTATCAGTTTGGTTTGGCGTACTAGATTGGTTTTTCCTGCAATGGGAGAAGTGCTTAGCTTTGGGTTCAATCTTGCGTGTCCTTTCCCAAAGGATGAGGGGCAGCAAGGCACGATTGTATTGTTGCCATCGAGGATAACAAGATGGGGTTTTTATCATATTGCATGAATTTATCCCTCTACATCATGTCATCTTGCTTAAGGTGTTACTCTGTTTTCTTGAACTTAATACTCTAGATGCATGCTGGATAGCGGTCGATGAGTGGAGTAATAGTAGTAGATGCAGGCAGGAGTCGGTCTACTTGTCTCGGACGTGATGCCTATATACATGATCATACCTAGATATTCTCATAACTATGCTCATTTCTGTCAATTGCTCAATAGTAATTTGTTCATCCACCGTAGAATACTTATGCTCTTGGGAGAAGCCACTAGTGAAATCTATGGCCCCCGGGTCTATTCTCATCATATCAATATTCCATCACTTTATTATTGCTTTCCTTTTTTACTTTGCCTTTTATTTTTACCTTGCATCTTTATCACAAATACCAAAAATATTATCTATCATCTCTATCAGATCTCACTTTCGTAAGTGACCGTGAAGGGATTGACAACCCCTAATCGCGTTGATTGCATTGAGCTATTTGTTTTGTGTAGGTACGAGGGACTCGCGTGGAGCCTCCTACTGGATTGATACCTTGGTTCTCAAAAACTGAGGGAAATACTTACTCTACTCTGCTGCATCACCCTTTCCTCTTCAAGGAAATCCAACGCAGTGCTCAAGAGGTAGTAGGAAGATTTCTGGCGCCGTTGCCGGGGAGTCTACACGAAAGTCAACATACCAAATACCCATCACAATCCCTTATCTCTCGCATTACATTATTTGCCATATGCCTCTCGTTTTCCTCTCCCCCACTTCACCTTTGCCGTTTTATTCGCCCTCTCTTTTCCGTTTGCCTCTTTCTTGCTTTCTCGTCGTCATGGCTAGTCCCTTATCCCCTCCGATGTCCCCTGAGTTTGAAGTCTTTCACTTCAAACAAAGACAAGGAGAAAACTTAAAAGATGCCTGGTTGAGAATAATGGAGCCTTATCGTAACTGTACCTTTGAAGTAAATCTGAGAATTTTGCTTCGTAATTTTTATGTTGGATTAAGTATGTCTCATAGACAACTTTTGGATTGCGTTGCCAAAGGAAATTTTATTGAAATTGATCCCCATATTGTGCTTGAAATTATAGAAGGTATAGTGGGAACACTACCTCAACAAAAGGGGCCTCATCCTAACCAGGAAGAGACACCAGTTTTTGAAAAAATTTGTGAAGTTACTAAGATCTTACAAAAGTCTCTTGAACCACTTAAGAACGTTAGTGGAAATATCCACCGTATGAATATGTTGATTACTCTTTGCAATAAGCGGCTGGATTCTTTAGATCTAAAAATTTCGGAATATGAAGGGAAATGTAAAGAACCTCCCGGATTTGAGCTTGATCCCGTTAAAAAGTTGAAAACCAGAGATGGCAATACCTAGATCTATCCTCGCTTTTATGCCTAGCTAGGGGCGTTAAACGATAGCGCTTGTTGGGAGGCAACCCAATTTTATTTTAGTTTTTTGCTTTTTGCTTCTGTTTAGGAATAAATAATCCATCTACCTTCTGTTTAGATGTGGTTTTTTGTTTTAATTAGTGTTTGTGCCAAGTTAAACCCATAGGATCTTCTTGGATGATAGTTATTTGATCTTGCTGTAATTTCCAGAAACTTCCGGTTCACGAAAACAATTGTTAAAAATCACCAGAACGTGATAAAATAGTGATTCCAATTGCTGCTGATCAATAAACAAATTGCCTAGGTCGTCCTATTTTTTATGATTTGTTAGAGTTCAAGAAGTTTGCGTTAGTTACAGATTACTACAGACTGTTCTGTTTTTGACTGATTCTGTTTTTCGTGTGTTGTTTGCTTATTTTGATGAATCTATGGCTAGTAAAATAGTTTATAAACCATAGAGAAGTTGGAATACAGTAGGTTTAACACAAATATAAATAAAGAATGAGTTCATTACAGTACCATGAAGTGGACTTTTGTTTTCTTTCGCTAACGGAGCTCACGAGATTTCTGTTGAGTTTTGTGTTGTGAAGTTTTCAAGTTTTGGGTGAAATCTTTTGATGGTTTATGGAACAAGGAGTGGAAAGAGCCTAAGCTTGGGGATGCCCATGGCACCCCCAAGATAATCCAAGGACACCAAAAAGTCAAAGCTTGGGGATGCCCCGGAAGGCATCCCCTCTTTCGTCTACTTCCATCGGTAACTTTACTTGGAGCTATATTTTTATTCACCACATGATATGTGTTTTTCTTGGAGCGTCTTGTATGATTTGAGTCTTTGCTTTTTAGTTTACCACAATCATACTTGCTGTACACACCTTTTGAGAGAGCCATACATGAATTGGAATTTGTTAGAATACTCTAAGTGCTTCACTTATATCTTTTGAGCTATATAGTTTTGCTCTAGTGCTTCACTTATATCTTTTAGAGCACGGTGGTGGATTTGTTTTATAGAAACTATTGATCTCTCATGCTTCACTCAGATTATTTTGAGAGTATTATATAGCATGGTAATTGCTTAATTATCTGAATATGCTAGGTATACAAAAATAGTAAAAGCTTTCTTATGAGTGTGTTGGATGCTAAGAAAAGTTTGATGCTTGATAATTGTTTTGAGATATGGAGGTGATAATATCAAAGTCGTGCTAGTTGAGTAGTTGTGAATTTGAGAAATGCTTGTGTTGAAGTTTGCAAGTCCCGTAGCATGCACGTAAACGATATGTAACAAATGTGAAACTTGAGGTGTTATTTGATTGTCCTCCTTATGAGTGGCGGTCGGGGACGAGCGATGGTCTTTTCCTACCAATCTATCCCCCTAGGAGCATGCGCGTAGTACTTTGGTTTTTGATGGCTTGTAGATTTTTGCAATAAGTATATGAGTTCTTTATGACTAATGTTGATTCCATGGATTATACGCACTCTCACCCTTCCATCATTGCTAGCCTCTTCGGTACCATGCATTGCCCTTTCTCACATTGAGAGTTGGTGCAAACTTCACGCATCCAAACCCGTGATATGATACGCTCTTTCACACATAAACTCCTTATATCTTCCTCAAAACAGCCACCATACCTACCTATTATGGCATTTCCATAGCCATTCCGAGATATATTGCCATGCAACTTTCCACCATTCCGTTCATCATGACACATTCATCATTGTCATATTGCTTAGCATGATCATGTAGTTGACATAGTATTTGTGGCAAAGCCACCGTTCATAATTCTTTCATACATGTCAATCTTGATTCATTGCATATCCTGGTACACCGCCGGAGGCATTTATATAGAGTCTTACCTTGTTCTAGTATCGAGTTGTAATCATTGAGTTGTAAATAAATAGAAGTGTGATGATCATCATTTTCTAGAGCATTGTCCCAAGTGAGGAATAAAAAAAGAGAAAGGCCATAAAAAAGAGAAGGCCCAAAAAAATGAGAGAAAAAGAGAGAAGGGACAATGTTACTCTCCTTTGCCACACTTGTGCTTCAAAGTAGCACCATAATCTTCAAGATAGAGAGTCTCTTGTTTTGTCACTTTCATATACTATTGGGAATTTTTCATTATAGAACTTGGCTTGTATATTCCAACAATGGGCCTCCCCAAGTGCCCTAGGTCTTCGTGAGAAAGCAAGTTGGATGCACACCCACTTAGTTTCTTTTGTTGAGCTTTCATACATTTATAGCTCTAGTGCATCCGTTGCATGGCAATCCCTACTCCTTGCATTAACATCAATTGATGGGCATCTCCATAGCCCATTGATTAGCCTCATTGATGTGAGATCTTCTCCTTTTTGTCTTCTTCACATAACCCCCATCATCATATTCTATTCCACCCATAGTGCTATATCCATGGCTCACGCTCATGTCTTGCGTGAAGGTTTATAAAGTTTGAGATTATTAAAGTATGAAACAATTTCTTGGCTTGTCATCGGGGTTGTGCATGATGAGATCATTCTTGTGTGACAAAAATGGAGCATGACTAAACTATATGATTTTGTAGGGATGAACTTTCTTTGGCCATGTTATTTTGAGAAGACATAATTTCTTTGTTAGTATGCTTGAAGTATTTTTATTTTTATGTCAATATGAAATTTTGTCTTGAATCTTTTGGATTTGAATATTCATACCACAATTAAGAAGAATTACATTGAAATTATGCCAAGTAGCACTCCGCATCAAAAATTCTTTTCTATCATTTACCTACCGAGGACTAGTAGGAATTAAGCTTAGATGCCCGATACGCCTCCAACGTATCTATAATTTTGATTGCTCCATGCTATATTATCTACTGTTTTGGACCATATTGGGCTTTATTTTCCACTTTTATATTAATTTTGGGACTAACCTATTAATCGGAGGCCCAGCCTGTAATTGTTGTTTTTGCCTATTTCAGTGTTTCAAGAAATGGAATATCAAACGGAGTCCAAACGGAATGAAACCTTCGAACGTGATTTTCTCAACAAATATGATCTAGGAGACTTGGACCCTCCGTCAAGAAAGGAGGGAGGCGGTCACGAGGTGGAGGGCGCCCACCCCTAGGCGCGCCCCCCGCCTCGTGGGCCCCCTTTGCTCCATCGACGCATTCTTCCTCCTATATATACCTACGCACTTCAAACGATCGATAGGGAGCCAAAACCTAATTCCACCGCCGCAACCTTCTGTAACCACGAGATCCCATCTTGGGGCCTATTCCGGAGCTCCGCCGGAAGGGGAATCCACCACGGAGGGCTTCTACATCATCACCATAGCCCTTCCGATGAAGTGTGAGTAGTTTACCTCAGACGTTCGGGTCCATAGTTACTAGCTAGATGGCTTCTTCTCTCTTTTTGGATCTCAATACAATGTAATCTTCTTTTGGCGGTGTGTTTGTTGAGACCGATGAATTGTGGGTTTATGATCAAGTCTATCTATGAAAAATATTTGAATCTTCTCTGAATTCTTTTATGTATGATTGGTTATCTTTGCAAGTATCTTCGAATTATCAGTTTGGTTTGGCCTACTAGATTGGTTTTTCTTGCAATGGGAGAAGTGCTTAGCTTTGGGTTCAATCTTGCGGTGTCCTTTCCCAGTGACAGTAGGGGCAGCAAGGCATGTATTTTATTGTTGCCATCGAGGATAACAAGATGGGCTTTTTATCATATTGCATTAATTTATCCCTCTACATCATGTCAACTTGCTTAAGGCGTTACTCTGTTTTATTGAACTTAATACTCTAGATGCATTCTGGATAGCGGTTGATGAGTGGAGTAATAGTAGTAGATGCAGGCATGAGTCAGTCTACTTGTCTCGGACGTGATGCCTATATACATGATCATACCTAGATATTCTCATAACTATGCACAATTCTGTCAATTGCTCAACAGTAGTTTGTTCACCCACCGTAGAATGCTTATGCTCTTGAGAGAAGCCACTAGTGAAATCTATGGCCCCAGGGTCTATTCTCATCATATCAATCTTCCATCACTTTATTATTGCTCTGCTTTTTTACTTTGCCTTTTATTTTTACCTTGCATCTTTATATCAAAAATACCAAAAATATTATTTATCATCTCTATCAGATCTCACTCTCGTAAGTGACCGTGAAGGGATTGACAACCCCTAATCGGATTGGTTGCGTTGAGCTATTTGTTTTGTGTAGGTACGAGGGACTCGCGCGTAGCCTCCTACTGGATTGATACGTTCGTTCTCAAAAACTGAGGGAAATACTTACTCTACTCTGCTGCATCACCCTTTCTCTTCAAGGAAATCCAACGAAGTGCTCAAGAGGTAGCAGGGAGCCGCGCGATGGTGGCGCGGTCTCCCCACCCGCGCTTCCATTCTGCTGAGGCGTCGCCGGAGTTCGTTGTCTGGTCGGAGAGCCCGACCGGCAACTGGCTCCAACTTCCGTGCTTCTTCACCGGCGAACTGCCGGCCTCTAGTCCGGGCGAGCTCTGGCTGCAGGCGGACAGCTGCTGCAGCAGGGCCTCTTGGGTCGCGGTCGAGACTTCCGCCGCGGGCAACATAGCCCTGGCCCGTGGCTGGCAGACGTTCGCCCGCGCGTGCGGTCTGGGCAAGCGGTGCACCCTCCATTTCAGGTACGATGGCCAGTCGACCCTCTATATGAGGGTGTTCGGGGAGGATGGTCGCCGCGCCGGGTGTTGCCCCGAGGCGAACGACGGTGAGGAGGTGCTTGGCCTTGGCGATGGTCGCGATGAGGACGAGGGTGAGCCTGCCTTTGGCGGACCGTGTCTCCTCCCACTTCGGCGGCTCTACTTCCGTTGACAGCTCCAACAGCGGTGGCTACAATCAGCCGCCACATCGCCGCGCCCGCTTCAAAGGAGGCAGCGGGTCGTCTCATCGTCGCACCTCTGTGAAGCGCGAGGAGGGGTCCGGCTAGGCTTGGGGCATCGCCAAGGGCCTGCCTCCGTGGACTACTGCAACGTTGCTCTACTTAGCTTTTCCTTCTTTCCTGCATCGGAAAACGAAACCAGTATGGTCCCAGAGGGGCGTGTATTGAACCATGGTTCTTTGGTTAATGCATTGTGCAAGTCGTTCCCATGTCGTGTTGTTATTTTGCGCGAAGATAACTTAACCTGGCGCGCTTAGAAAACCTTTTCCCTTGCATGGTGTCCGCGTTGCTCAGAAACTGCAGAAAATTCGTTAGGGGGTGTACCAAAGGATTTGCCGTCCACCCAAGCCTCGACTTGGCGCCTTGTATCGCGGTACCCAAGGTGCACGGATTTAAGATGTGCCAGCTTCCAGGCTCGAACGAGGGTAACTCGCGAGAAGGCAAAGAAAAGAGAAATGCTCGCGAGGGCACCTGCCTAGCCCCCTCGCGAGGTATGTGAGAGAGAGAACAAGAGCAAACTAGAGCCGGAAAAAGCGGTAAAAGGCTGGGGAACCAAATCAGCAATGAACACCAAGAGCAACTCTGATTAAGGAAACGCGAGCCAACTTCGGAAAGCAAATGAAAAGCCGCGTCCAGCACCTAATCTAGTCTTCAAGTCTTCTCACCAACGCGGAGCTAAGTGTTGTCCACTAGGCGTGGGAGGGAGCCCCAGGGCCTGAGGCCAGCGCTCCTGAGACTCCGGGGCGTGTACAGCCCCAACTCATTATTACGTGAGAGTGTCACAGGCGGTGAGACTACACAGGCACCGGGCCTTCTTCACTGGCTCTGGGCCTTTCTTCTCAGGCTCTGGGCCTTGCTTCTTAGGCTCTGGGTCTTGCTTCATGGATAAAACTTCCGGAGGTGTTGGATGTTCCAGGCATTCTGGATGGGTGTTCCATCCCGCGTCTCCAGGCGCGCTGCACCCAGCTTGGAGACATGAACGACCCTGAACGGGCCCTCCCACATTGGCGAAAGCTTGTGAAGCCCTTCCCTGGAGAGGACCTGCCTCAGGACGAGGTCACCTACCTCGAGCGTTCTGGAGCGGATGTTGCGGCAATGGTACCGCCGCAGATCTTGTTGGTACCTTGCTGCCCTTAATGCGGCTTCGCGACGACGCTCCTCCCCCAGCACGAGATCCATCCCCCGCGCGGCATCCTGCTGCGCTTCGTCGAACCCCAGGACCCGCGCGGAGCGCTGCCTGACCTCGTGAGGGAGGACTACTTCAGCTCCATAGACGAGAGAGAATGGAGTCTCGCCAGTTGGCTTGGTGGCAGTGGTATGAATAGACCACAACAGGGACTGGAGTTCGTCGTGCCAGCCCCTGCCGCAGGCCTCCAGCTTCTTCTTGAAGGTCCTGGTCTTGAGGCCCCTCAGGACATCAGCGTTGGCGCGCTCGGCTTGTCCATTGCTCCTGGGGTGGGCCACTGAAGCGTAGCAAATCTGCGTTCCAAGGTTAGCACAGTAGGTTTTGAAGAGGTTACTAGTAAACTGCGAGCCGTTGTCTGTGATGATGCGGTTGGGAACCCCGAAGCGGCTCACGAGGCCCTTGATGAACTTGACGGCAGAGCCAGCTGGAATGGTACGGACGGCTTCCACTTCCGCCCACTTGGTGAACTTGTCGATGGCGACGTAGAGATATCGGTAGACCCTTGGCACTCGTGGGAACGGGCCCAAGATGTCCAGCCCCCAGACCGCGAACGGCCACCTGAGCGGAATGGTTTGGATGCCCTGCGCAGGCTGATGGATCTGCTTGGCGTGGAACTGGCAAGCTTCATAAGACTTCACCAGCTCGGTTGCATCGTTGAGCGCAGTGGGCCAATAGAATCCGCTACGGAATACCTTGCCGACGAGGGTCCGTGACGATGAGTGATGTCCACAGTCCCTGCCGTGTATGTCAAGCGCAGGGTGACGTCGTTCGGCCGTTTCCCGTAAAACTCGCCATCTTGAATGCAGTATGTCATGGCCTGTCGGGCCTCGCGCTCCGTGTCTTCTGCCTTCTCCGGCAGCGTCCCGCGCATCATGTACTCCTTGAATTCCTTGGTCCAGCACTCCTCCTGGGGTTCGGGCGCCAAGATTAGCTGAGCTCCTGTGGTTGGGCCGCAGGCTGGGGCTCCCGTAGCCGGGGGCTGTCTGAGCTCCTCCCGAGGTTGAGCTGTGCTTGATAGAGGTGGTGCAGCCGATGGCTTGAAGAGCCGCTCTTCGAAGACAACGGGCTCTTGCGGCTGCCGCTTGGATGCTCTCTTGGTAATGTCGTCGGCTTCCTTGTTGGTGCCCCGGGGCACGTGTTGTAACTCCAGGGCCAAGAACTGCTTTTCCATCTTGCGCACCTCCGCAAGGTAGGCCTCCATGTGCTCGTCCTTCGGCTCGTACACTTTGTTGGACAAGTTGACGAGGAGCTGCGAGTCGCCCTTGACAGTAAGGCGTCTCACCCCCAAAGCCCCTGCAGCCTTCAGGACAGCTATGAGGCCCTCGTATTTTGCGATATTGTTGGAGACCTTCTCGCCGTGCTGGAAGCAGAGTTGCACGGCGTAGTAAAGTTTGTCCTGTGTGGGCGAGATGAGCACTGCTCCAGCCCCCGCGCCCTGGTGCGCGAAGGCACCGTCAAAATACATGACCCAGCCGTCCTGGTGCCTCACTCCCTGGGGAGGTGGAACGGTCTTCGCCTTCCTCAAGAGCCGGGGCGTCAGTCCATTCTGCCACAAAATCGGCGAGTGCAGCTCCCTTGATGACCCTGGTGGTGCTAAACACCAGCTGGAACGCTTGCAGCTCAATGTTCCATTCAGCGACCCTCCTGCCCGAGTTTGGGCTGCTGAGTACCCTCTCCAACGGGTAAGATGAGACGACCTTGATGGGATTCCCTTGGAAATAATGTCGAAGCTTGCGCGAGGCCACCAGGAGTACGAGCAGGAGCTTCTGCGGCATGGGGTAGCGTGCCCTCACGTCCCGCAGTACGGTGCTGACAAAGTACACCGGGTGTTCGACGAGGGCTGGCACACTGTTAAGACTCGGGTCCTGCAGAGATTGTGGTGTATCCTGAGGCGTGGGGTCTCCTGAGATCTGACCGTCCTCGGGTGCTTCTGTGGCGTTGCCCCACTTAGCTTGGTGCTCCGCCACTGACTGTCCTCCCGCTCCTTCCTGATCATGTGCCGTGTCAGCTCGGGCTTGGCGCAACACTCCCTTGTCTTGGCGCTCCTCCCGAACCACCACCAGCGCCGCGCTGGCGGAGTACGGGGTAGCGGCGAGGTAAAGTACCAGAGGCTCGAGAGGCCGCGGCACCACCATCACTGGGGGGCTGGTGAGGTATTTCTTGAGTTCTTGGAAGGCTCGGTCGGCCTCCGGGGTCCACTCAAAGGAGCCCTTCTTCTTCATGAGCTTAAAGAATGGGTAAGGCACGCTCACCTAGCTTGGAGATGAAACGCCCTAACGCGGTCACCCGCCCTGCTAGCTTCTGCATCTCCTTGAGGGTCTGCGGTGGGCTCATGCCTTCGTTGGCCTTAATTTTCTCTGGGTTCGCCTTGATCCCTCTGTGGGATACGAGGAACCCTAGAAGCTTGCCGGAGGGGACACCGAACACACACTTCTCCGAGTTAAGCCTCAGGTTCACTCGGCGCAAGCTTTCAAAGTTATCCTCCAAGTCTTGAATCAATGTCCTCGCCTCGCGAGATTTGACTACTATGTCATCAACGTAGGCCTCTGTGTTCCTCCCGAGCTACCGCCCCAAGGCGACGTGCATCAGCCGCTGAAAGGTTGCGGCCACATTGCGGAGGCCGAAAGGCATGCAGGTGTAGCAATACACCCCGCATGGCGTCAAGAAGGTCGTCTTCTCCACATCCTCCACCGCCATCTTGATCTGATGTTATCCAGAGAACGCATCCAGGAAACATAGCAAATCGCACTCGGTGGTGGAGTCGACAATTTGATCGATGCGCGGAAGGGGGAATGGATCTTGGGGGAAGGCTTTGTTGAGGTTGGTGAAGTCGACGCACATCCGTTCCTTCCCACCTTTCTTCGGCACCACGACGGGGTTCGCCAGCCAATCAGGGTATCGAACTTCTTGAATGGTGCCAGCCACCTCTAGCTTGCGTGTCTCTTGGACGATGAAGGCCTGCTTCTCGGCGGACTGCCGTCTCGCCCACTTCTTCACGGGGCGCACGTTGGGGCACACCCTTAGATGATGCTGGATCACCTCTCTCGAGATCCCTACCAGCTGATTGGGCTCCCATGCGAATATCTCCTTGTTCGCGCGCAGAAATCTCACCAAGGCATCCTCTTGTCCCGGGTCAAGACTAGTTCCTATGGTAAAGGTGGCTCCTGAAGACCCGTCCTCGTTAACCGGCACCTGCTTGGTCTCTGCCTTGTCTTGGGTGAACAACTGCTTCTTCTTGGCGGGCGCGGTCTCCTTGGCCTCGGGCGTACTGGCGCCGGCCGGCTGCATCGCTGCCGTGGCCTTGAAGGCGAGCCTGAGGGCCGTCACTGCCTCCTTAGTGTCTCCCTTGGTGGTGAGGACGCCCTTGCTCCCTGGCATCTTCATGAGGTTGTAGGAAGGGTGAGTCGCCGCCATGAACTGAGCAAGAGCCGGGTACCCGAGCATGGCATTGTACGGGAGATAGATGCGGGCGATGTCGAAGTCCACCAGCTCAGTGTGGTAGTTGTCGCGCGTGCCGAAGGTGACGGGGAGGCGGATCTGCCCCAGAGGGTGGGCAGCTTCGCCGCCTACTCCCGAAAAAGGCTTGCTGAGGTTGAGCCTCTCGGGCGGCACATGGAGGAGACTGAAGGCTTCCACGGTGAGCAAGTTGAGGCCGGCACCACCATCGATGAGGGTCTTGGTGACGGTCACGTTGCAGATGGTAGGTGTACAGAGCATTGGGAGTATGCCGGAGCCGGCGGTGGAGCCAGGATGGTCTTCCGAGTCGAAGGTGAGGTCGGCCTCCGGCGAAGCCCAACCCGGCGGAGCCCCCGGGCGCTTGGAGGCTGCTCCAATCTGACGGAGGAAAGGCTTGACCTGGCGATCTGAAGGCGACGCTTGGGAGCCACCCAGCAGCGCGACGACTGCGTGGTGCGCCGGCGCCGTGTAGTACGCGGCGAAGAGGTTGCCGAGTTCTTCCCAGGACGCCACCGTGGATCTTGGGAGGTTGAGCAGCCAGCAGCGCGGATCCTGGGAGGTTTAGTTCTAGATACATCCTTTTTTATCCATTTCGGCAACATGTAATCCGGAAGGAGGGAGTATGGTGTAAGAGCTAGGGATACGACAGGACAACACAGTAAAAAACACTAGTTGAATGTAAAACTGCATGCTAGCGGAATACGTACCGAAAAAACTAAGGCAACATACACGTGTATGATTGGAAAACTAAGATGGCATTGAAATAGAGCCCTAGAACATCACTTCAATGGAAAAAAACATGGTATGGTAGACAGATGAAGTACATACTGATGAATAACAATGCATAAGATATTCAGAAGCATGATGTCCAAATTAAGCAGATGGCATTGCGATAGAGTAGAATGATAGTACTTGAATTTGAAAACATGTTATCATGAAGGGAATAGGTACTGAAAAACAGGAAGGCATGACATGTTTACATGCATGATTAGCATGCTAAGCAAATGGCATTGCAACAGAGTAGATACACTCCAGGACAATATGTGCATGTTGTACCCATATCACGGGCCATGTCAGAGCAAGGATCTTGTGGGGTGAAGAGGATTCAACATATTTCTACAAGTCTTCTGAAGAACTGCCTTTACATGTTCCATCATATTGGGTATCATTGACATCAAGTTTATTGGCCTTTACATTGCTCCATGAGGTTCTTGTGGATATATCAGTGCATGCAATTATATCTAACATGCATGGAAGAAAACTAGTAGTTAGATTTATGTAATGAGTGCCTGTAGGAGAAGACATAAATAGTAGGACTAGGGTTAACTAGCAGCAACAGGTCTCAAAAACTATAGGGAGAACATAGATGAAAGCTACAGAATATGTATCGTTTGTACTCAAGATTAACTAGATGGCACACAAAAGTATTAAAGAACAACATAGGTAATACTAGAAGTAGTATAATACTATAATCACTAGCCTATGGGATAGCATTGGCTAATGGATGATAACTATGGAACAACGTTACCTAAAGAACAAGTATCTTAGCTGAACTATGGAACAACGTTAACTCCTGAACAAGACCCGTAAGAGATCAGCATGAATATACAGTGAAATGTGATAATCTATTTTCCATGCTTAGATGAATAACAGAGCCATAAATGTTGCACACAAGTAAGATGAGGGTACAACCTATCTGACCACCATCCATAGGAGTGAGCATCATGTGCTGACTTGTCGATGGCCCTGCAGTTGTTATGGCTGTCCATGTCGAGCAAACGCATTCGATGCAAGGAACTATTGAGTGGGGACTATAGCTCCCTTTTGGTGTATCCTTCCCTTGTTGGAGCAGCTGCGGTGAGTCGGAAGATGGTGTGGCTGAAGATGCAGATAACGCATAATGTTAAGAACGACACATCTCTTTGATCTGAAGAAATACACTAAGAGATCAACAATAAGGTACGAGAGTGTCACACGTCTATTGACAGAAGACTAAATTGGGGTCACACGATTTTATTTTATTTTGGTACTGTCCGATCTACGCCGGATGGCTTGATGGTCATCTTGTGCCTCCCGGCTGACACTGTTAGGAATCTTCCCGACCAACGGCAGAGCAACCTGCCTCCGCCGTCCATGGCCCCGGCCAAAACCCCGCTCCCCGCCCCACCGCACTGCTGTGGTTGCGCCGCCCCCGGGCCAATCCACAAAGACTCCCCGTCATCCAGATCCGGCGGCGGCAATACCTTAGGTTAGACACCAGCCAACTGGCAGCCTAGGAGCTCCGCCGCCTCAAGGGGTGCGGCTTCCCATTGGGAATCGATTGGCCCAGAATAAAAATTCAGACAACTGACGCCTAAATAAAGTTATTTGAGATGAGGGTGCGACCTATCTGGCGGCATGGTGAAGTAGGCAGGTGCCCAAATAGTAGAGTAACTTTGCTTCTCCCCAAATAGTAGGCGGGAGTGATTTCGGGCGAGGAGGGCGTGTTTTGAAATATAGTGGGCGCGAGCGATTTCGGGCGAGGAGAGCCTGTTTTGAAATAGTGGGCGCGAGCTATTTTCGGGCTAGGAGAGCGTGTTTTGCCGACCATGGTTTATGAATTATTCGGCATGTCATTTCGGCCGAGGAGAAGGCGCGCTTGGATGAAGTTACGAACCTACCCTCGATGTACAACGGGCCAATTAATGCGTTTCCCACATAGGACGGTAATTTCGCGTCTCCCATTTATTTTCTCGGGCGAATTCCACCGAGCAGAGGATGTTTAACGGTTCGTTCAAAATTTGGGAGAACGAGCATCCATGTCTACCTTACCAAGTCGATTCAAATCAAATTTTGAAATATTAGCTTGCCACTTCTTTTTTAGATGGAGAGATGATGCTCGGGAGTAGTGTGTTTTTACATGCTCGTTGCTAGCGATTTACTAATGACAAATAGTTGACCCACTCAAAAACGGGAATCAAACCCAAAATGAAATATCTCGATTCAATGAAATAGCTCGTTCACCAGGTCAGAATAGTGAACTAAATCCACAAATTGAACACCTCAATCGAGTAGCATGTGGTACAGTATTATAGTACTCCATGAACATGTTGAAAGTCAAATTAATGAACTTGTTTGATATACGCATATATCCGTTCATGTGTGGATTGCAGACAACATGTTCTCCAATTTAAATATTTGAATGCAAGTTTATATCGAACCATGGTTTATATCAGTATTTGATGCATAAAATGTGACCTCCCCCTCTCCCGGACTCCTCTCTCTCTCTCTCTCTCTCTCTCTCTCTCTCTCTCTCTCTCTCTCTCTCTCTCTCTCTCTCTCTCTCTCTCTCTCTCTCTCTCTCACCGACAATCTTCAATTCAGCACGATCCAACACACAAACCTTGTTGGTCCCTCTCGCTTTCTCTCCATCTCTCTCTCTCTCTCTCTCTCTCTCTCTCTCTCTCTCTTGTGTGTGTGTGTGTGGGGGGTCTTTCTAGTTCGCATGCATATATACTCCATCTATAGGTCTCTCTCACACACTATGTATGATTCTCTAGTCCAAGCTCGATATATTGGGTGCACTCATCGTACGCACACAAATTCCTTGGCTCGTTGCCCATAACTCTGTCACGCACCACTCTTTCGTCTCGGATCTCTCCCCCCTCTCTCTCAAACTCTCCATCTACCTGGGTCACACATATACATGCATATCTCACTCGCACTCAATATGCCCATCTAAAACTCTATCTCTCTCCCTCATTCTCTCTCCATCTCACACGCACACAAACACAATCTCATGCCTAGCTAGCCAAGTATGACGGTCTCTCACTCAATTGTAGGCACACGTAGTCCCCCTATATGTATATGTCGGATGCGGGGTTCCGGCAAACCCTTAAGGTTCGAACACTGGGGTGCGCGCGAAGTCTTTCCCTCCTACCGATCTGCGCTCAAGCTCGCTAAGATCTTGCAGACGAACTCGACGAACTCACAACACAGAAAGAGACACGAGGTTTATACTGGTTTGGGCCACTGTTGTGGTGTAATACCTACTCCAGTGTGGTGGTGGTGGTTTGCCTCTCGGGCTGATGATGAACAGTACTAGAGAAGAATAGCCTCCTGAGGTTGAGGTGTTCTTGTGCGTATGAACTTGTGGTGTGAGGAGTTGATGAACTGCTCTCCCCCCACTACTGTGGTAGCTAGTCCTATTTATAGAGGCCCTGGTCCTCTTCCCAAATGTTGAGCGGGAAAGGAACCAACAACGGCGGGCAAATTTGAAGGGGGACATCTAGTACAAGCTATCCTGACAAAAGCGGTCTTCGCCTGCGAAAAGCCCTGGGGTGACGCCGTCTTGGGCTCCACGATGACCTCCGTCGTGCCGTCCTCCTGGTCTTGGTCTCGTTTCACCAATATGGCAACCTTTGCTTGATGCCTCGGTACTCTTCGTCTGCGCTTGCCTCCTTAGCACCAAAGAGGAAATGGGGACGCTGTGCGCACTGGCGCCCGCCTGCACCCGCCTGGCTCCGTTCGTCATGGCTTATGTCACGAATCCCTCGTGAGTTTTGCCCCACCTTGATATCTCCACTCCTTGTGAGGCCGCCTGACTAGGCCACTCCAAAGGAAGTCTTGCGTCGTCTGCCTCGCGAGGCTTGGACCCTCGCGAAGGTCTTGGATGCCTTGTTTTTATGAAGATGGGCCATACGGCCCGCTGCCTAGCCACGCTGTGGGCCACTGGCAGGCAAGTCTGGGGACCCCCGTTCTCAGAACGCCGACAGTATATGACTAGCTAATCTTAGTCTCAATCACAAAGACTTGCATGGTCTATCTCGATTTCTCTCGGGGCATCTTTCTATCGCGCACGCACCTCCCTCGATCTCCCACCCATATAGTCCCCTCACGATCTCGAGGGGATCTCTCTATCACAAACGCACCCTCTCGCCCTCCCCATGCGTCCATGTCCTCCATGTGTCCCTCTCGACCTTTGTTCCTTGTTGACCAGACCTCTATTGGACATGTGCTATAGGGGTGTCTCTATCTATTGCAAACAATCACACTCACTCTCTCTCTCCTCGCCTCGCTTTTCTACCTCGGAGATGCATGCGTGAGATGTTCGACTAAGAAACGAAAAAACACACTCTCTCTCGAATTTATCGTTTGTTGTCACTTTCTCTTTCACACACATACTCTTTTTGCACACTTACTCATTCTCCCTCACACGCACTTGATCTCTCTCGACTTAGGCACTCTCCTTGGTCCATAGCATATTGATTTATTGAAAAGTCAAACATCACAAAGTTTGACCATGTACGTGGAGAAAAACAATTACATCTAGAACGGCAAACATATACCATTAGATTAACCATGAGATGTAGTTTCGTATGATATATCTTTGGTATTGCAGATATAAATAACATTTGCGTAAACCTGATCAAAGTTTCCAAAGTTTGACTTCTAAAAAATTTACATGCACTGCATTATCGAGCAGATGGAATATCTCTTTCCCCTCTCAGCTATCTGACGCACCACTCAGCCTTATCTGCGCTCCTCAATCTCTCTCAAACTTTATATCTCCCTGGTTCGCACATACACATGTCTCTCTTGCGCTATACATATAGACCCATCCAACACTCTCCACCCTTGTTCTCTCTCTCTCTATTTTACACCCCCCCTAATAAGTACCATAATCCCTTACTCCATCATAGGCGCAAGCACTCCCCCCCTAAGTATGATTATCTCTCACTAGCCATCAGGAACACACGTATTGTCTCCTTCCATCCATACGTCTATCTCGATATCCCTCGGGGTATCTTCTATCACGCACACACCTTATCACTCGATCTCCCACCCATGTAGTCCCATCACGATCTCCAGGGGATTTCTCTATGACAAACATACACTCTCTCCTCCCCATGTCTGCATTTTCTTCGTACGTCTTTCTCGACCTCTCTCCCTTGTTTGTCAGACCCCTCTCGGCCACGTGCTAGGGGTCTTCTCTCTTGGTTTCAAACAAGCACACACTATCTCCTCACCTTGCTTCTGTTGTCGAAGATGCATGTGTGATATGTTTGCATAAGACACACACGTTTTTTCTCGACTTTTATCGAGTGTTTTCCATGTCTCTTTCACACATGCACACACACTTTTTTACTCACTCTTGCTATTTCACTCTCTCTCTATCCCTCTCTCTCTCTCTCTAGTTAGGGACTCTCTCACGTCCATAAGCATATGGATGTTTTGAAAAGTCAAACCTCAGAAAAGTTTGACCAGGTATATGTGGAGAAAAACATTTACATCTGGAACGATCATTAGATTCATCACAATACTTCATACTATCACTTATCTTTGGTGTTGTTGATATAAGTAATTTCTTTATAAACTTGGTCAAAGTTTCAAAAGTTTGACTTTTAAAAAAATGTTGGGACTACATTATCGAACGGAAGGAGTAGCTCTTTTTCTTTCTCTGCTATCTCTCACAGGCCTCCCCTCTCACTCGAACACTCTATATCGACGGATTATACGCTCACTATGTCAGCGTATAACTCCGTATATTGTTTAGTTGACTGGTCAACCAGTCCACATGCTGCCTTGTCAGCTCGTGTTCTGTATCTTCATGTGCTGGCCCATGTGGCAGTGGGTGAAAATAAGTAAACTAGAGGCCCATCTGACATGCGGTGAAGTAAATAAAGTTGAAACCACTCGGGGTAGCACCCTGCACGCTAGTAAAATTAGGGCGCATTGAGGACACACTTCTTCCACGTGAAGGACGCACTCGCGCACAATTTACCACTGCGCGGCGGCATGCACAGAAGGACGCACTCGCGCACCCCCAGCACGCAACACACACCAGCACACGTGTACACCGGCATCGCCGCCGGTTGAGATGGACGGCGAGGCAGCCAACAAGCGGAGGTGGCTCGAGCCAAAACCGCATCCGGCGAGCCTGGACTTCATCAGCAGCCTCCCCGACGACATGTTGCTCGTCATCATCGGCCTCCTCCCCGCAAAATCTGCCGTACGGACCGCCCTGCTCTCCCGGTGGTGGTGCCCCATCTGGCGCCGCGTCCCCCTCAACCTCACAGTTGACAGCTGCCTCTGCGAAGAGGATTGCAAACGCATGGCCGTAGTCTCCAAGATCCTTTCATCGTACCCTGGGCCAGCCAGACGCCTTGACATCCGCATGTTCAGTACCAACTGCAAGGTCCAACCCAAGTTTGACGAGTGGTTCTTATCCCCCGCCCTAGATCAGCTCGAGGATCTCAGCTTTGAAGCTGGAGGATGTCGCTCTCTGCCGCCATCCGCTCTCCGCCTCACGCCAACGCTGCGCCGCGCCAGCTTCAGCTCCTGCTATCTTCCCCAGATTAATGTTGCGCCCACCCTTCTTCTCCCTCAACTCAAGCAGCTCGAAGTCTTCGATGTTGTCATCTCGAAGAAGGCTATGGAGCACCTGCTCCACAGCTATACTGTGCTCGAGTACCTTCGTCTTGAGCAGATACACGGGTTCATTAGCCTCCACATCGCGTCGACGAATTTCCGATGGATTTATGTGTCTTGCTGGCCCCGCAACAAGACATCAATTGGGAAGAGATCACTCCAGCTGTTCCACGTTATGGTCATTGAGAATGCGCCTTTCCTTGAGAGATTGCTTGTATCGGATATAGAAGGTCCAACAAAAATCAGGGTCATTGACGCGCTAAAATTGACAGCGTTGGTGCACTCGTCTGCCAAATTCTCTGAACTATTTATTGGATCCATAATCGTTCAGCTACAGTACTCATCTTCTTCTCCGTCTTCTTGAAATTCACATTTTTTTAATTTCTTCTTGATGTATTCACGACCGTCTTCCAGAAAATGATTCCCACAAGCTTGACCCAGTCTATGCGCACAGTGAAGATCTTGGCAATAAAATCTATCGGCCCCAATTTGGATCAAGTTGTTGGATTCCTTACATGCTTTCCGTGCATGAAGAAGCTACCCATCTAGGTGAAACTTCTTTCCTATTAGTAAACGGTAAGCACAACGTAGCCCAATTTTCTCGTAATTTTCCCAAATTACGATGACAAGTGTAGCCTAGGCTAGGCTCTTAGGGTAACCATCTACGCACTGCACTGAAAGAAATGTTTTTAGTATTTTTTTCTCACGTGATCACCTGCATCGTTTTTTTGTTGTACTACTATAGTAGCCTAGGCTAGTTCTAGTGGAAAGTAACTTAGACTACTCCGGTAACTCTATGGTTACCCTAAGAGCAAGTACTACCTTCGTCCTGGTTTACTCTTCCTATTTTGTAGTATCAAAATTTGACCATAGATTTAACTGACAAAATGTTAATGCATGTCACTAAGAACTATATCGCTGGATTCATATATGAACATAATTTCAAATTGTGTAATTTTTAGTGACATGCATTGGCATTTTCTTACATAAATTTATGGTCAAAGTATTATACTAAATAAGAGGTAGTACAAAAGTGGGCTATAACGCCCTCCACTATGTAGGCCAAAACACGTGCCAAATTCACTTGTGATGCATTTGGCATTGATGCCCCTCCATGCTCACCTGGAGCCCCAATCTGGATCACCTACTTTGCTCCAGTGCCAAATTAACTCACGCAATGAAAAAACAATTGTGTGGAATAGAGAGAGGACTGAGGCAATAAAAAAACAATTGTTTGGGAGAGTGAGAGGCTGGTGTAGTTGGTTTGATTGATTTGTTTATACATGTGGGTCTGTGTGCACAACGGTGCCAACTCTCTCACATCACGAGAGCGGTGCCAAAATCTTTTGATTTGACATCGATGCGTATTATGTGGTATACTTTTGCGAAATATGGCATCAACCACATAGTGGAAGGCAACAAGTGCCCAAGCTCTTCACGTACTCCTAGGTAAATGAGAGGAAAGAGAAAGAGAGAGAGAGTGTGTGTGTGAAAAAATATCACTAGCCAGCCAACCCTATCGTATGAGCGAATGATATTGGTACCTCTTGATGACACGACAATCTTATACAGCCAACTGCTCTAATATTTTCTTTTCTTTTGCAGATAAAAAAGACCCGAAAGTGAAAAATGTGATGCACTATAACAATCTCATCGAATGCCTTGATCTCCATCTTACAGAAATTGATTTGATCGACTACCGAGGCAGCACATCCGAGATTAAATTGGCCAGGTTCTTTGTTCTGGAGGCAAGTGTGCTCAAGGTAATGAGGTTTGGCATTCTCTGGTGCAACAATTAATGGCGTGCTGATCACCGCAAGCGTCTAAGGCTAAATGACAAAGTCTCCGCAGAAGCTGAATTTGTTTTTGAAACATCAAGTGGCCAGAGACTCGAAAACTTATTTGCCCATTAGTGACTTGTCAGGGCGGTGGATTTTAATTTGTACGATAATGCTACATCCACCTAAAGTAACGAAAGTTCTTACTAAACTTCCTAGTAATTCCCTCTTCATAGGTGCAACATTACTCCTAACATTTGTAATATCAGTTTGAAACGTCTAATATTGCCATGTCCTATTCCTGCATTTTCAAAATCCTGCGAATCAAACAGGTCCTGAGTTGGTGATGATGTTGTTCCTGCCATCTTTCACCAATAGCCGTCGGATCTAGATCCGACGCATACAAACCAAACTTCTCTAGTTTTGCAAAAAGATGCTCGCACTTGTTCCCTATTTACAAACAACTCCTTGTCTCTCATAATCAGCCTTATCTCCTCCCCACCACATCTAGAAGGCCATGGAAAAATATGGCGCGATGGCCGCTGCCGGCGCCGTCCACCCCCCAATCTTGGTGTTCCGTGCAATGCACGGGCATCTACGCACGGGAATTTATGTCGAACACGGCTAGTTGTAAACAGGCTAGGTCTACAGCCATGATGATAGTGAATGCAGATGGTGAGGATGACTATGGTATGCCGAACACGACGCCTATACTCAGGTGTCATCTCTGGCATAAGGTCTTGTCACTTCATTGTGAGGAGCAGCACGTAATAATTTGACCAACGGGTAGTACAGTGCTACTACATTGGTAGTACAACTACTAGTACTAGCACCACCGTATGGATTTAGTAGTACTACCACGTCCATCTGGATTTAGTATTTGACTAGCAATATCTAGTAATGAATGTCACAAAAATGTACTACTCCCTCTGTAAGTAAATACATGGTGTATTGTTTTATTCCTATCGGCGAGATAACTTAATGTCTTTTTGTTACTTAATAGGATTACATGCAATGAACTAACCACCGCATGTGATGTTTGGTAGTCTCAAGTCATTGAAAGCATGCACGGGCCACATCTCTCATTGGTTGATATGTCATGAAATAAGAAACGAGGAGGGAGTTAATGTACAGTGCCTAAGTGTTTTGGGATTATTTGGTTTTGATAAAGTGACTTACACAACATTTCTGGTTACATGCATTAACATTTTATTAGTTAAATCAAAAGTCAAAACTTGGCGCAAAATGCAAAGGGGACCAATAAACCAGTAAACATCAAAGTTCTCTCGTTTGGCCCCAACTAGAGGTCTGGTGAGATGACTATACTGCACCGGCATGGAGGGGGACGCAGCTTCATTGACTTACTGCACCTGCCTTTGGGTGTATGACACGTGGGCCCAATGGATGGATGGCCAACCTGTCATACAGCCAAAGGCTGGTGCAGTAGAGGGGAGAGGAGTAGATGGCCAACACGCACGTGAATTCAACGCAGTCTGCACTTCTCATATAAAGGCTCCCGCCATTCCAATCTACGAAATCCTACGCACCTACGCACCCAAGGGCAAGAGTGATCACTCCAATCGCAAGATCAGTTGACTAGAAGCTAGACCCATGGAGGCGATGAGCGCGAGCATCAGCAGGTTATGCCAGATGGTCCACGACGCCGGCCTGCGGCCTGGCACCGAGGAACGTCTCCAGGTAGTGCTTGAGGCCGCCAGGGCGAGGGGCCGCTTGGACGACAACTTCGTCTCCTTGTTCGACGAGGTCCTCGTCGGCTTCCTCGACAAGTTCACCATCGTCAAGAAGCTTGCAGACGACATTGACGTATGCCTCCAGCCCACGCGCCCAGGCTCTGCTATGACTACCACCCTCAATAGCCTCTATGGTGACAACCTTTTCGACGCACTGGTGGCCCTGCGACTGCCCGCCGTCACGCCGGAGAATGTCCACCTCGAGGTCGCGCTCGCTGCGCAGCGCCTGGCGCAGCAAGACACCATCGACATAATCACCCACGTCTACGTGCAAATCGTCCACAAGGACTACTACATGCAAGAGGAGGACGATAGGACACTGGCCTTCTTGGACCACAGGGCAACCTTGGATGGCATTGTTCAGAAGCACGTTGAGTTTGCCGCCAACGCCGCTGCTCCTCACACGTCGGTTGGTGACCCGGTGCACTAGGGCGTGACGATGTCGTTGATGGATCCGTGTGTATCTTTATCTTTCCGTCAAATCCATGTAGTAGTAGATGGTACTACTAGTAATTATCTTACCTTTTGCATCAACTTCATAATTTTCGTATGTACTCCATGCATGAACCGCGCCAGAACCAAACTTCTCATTACTCTAGGGAAAATCGTTATTTCTATCTATCGGCCGCGCCATGGAGTAGAACAAAATTTTACAAGTTACAATTTCAAAAGGAAAAGCCTGCCGTGTTCGGGTCGCACCCCCACACGGTTGGTCCGGCACGCCGCTCAAGGGTGAATGTGTGATGTGTTGCATTTTCACTTACAAGTGGGACCGCAGTTGATAAAACCGACTATCGGCAAACCCCCACCCAGCCCACCGCGCGATGGCTGAGAAAACAGGAGGGAGAAGAGATGGCTGTAGCATGGACTCCAAGAAAATTGGTGTTAGATGGAACTCGTGTGGGTGGTGTGTGTTGTAATGCTGGACATGAATGCTAGTTATGGCCCATGCCACCCCACTATATCGAGGTGCTGGTTACGTAGAACAAATTTCCTAGAGTCCGTGCTCAGCCCTCCTCTATCTCTCTTCTCAGCCAGCCAGCAGACGCGCGGAGCCCATCGTTTGGTTGCTCATATGCGGTCCCACATGTCAGTGAAAACGCAAGAGGACCCACTGAACCTGCACATCTTTCACCTCCATGTGCTGGTGATGAAAAACAAATCCAATAAAGATCTTCGGTGGCCGCTTTTGGAGTTACTCAAGAGTAGTAAGATTCTATTTACAGTTTAACCCAAGATGCACATCACGTGGCTTCAACTACCACTCTATTTTCTTGCATGACACGACCTGGATGCTGGATGTCCCACGTGTCGGCAAAAGGAGGAAGAACTCGACCAAATCTTCGGTTGTGCTCTCAGATTAGACTAGTTGTGCTAACATAAAATTTTATTGTGTAGAATGGATGCAAGTTTTGGTATTGGGAAGAAGAGTACAACGATATATTGATAGAGCGCAATTTAGTGGATGTTCTAGCACTTTTAGCTAGCATAGAGGCTAGAGATGAGACTAGTGCACTTGTTGATAGAATAGAGGCTAGACACGTCTACTTCTTTACACCCGAAGAAGAAAGAAGCACGCAAGATCGAGCCTCCGTAGATCAACAATGAATGCATCGAGAAGGCACTAATCCAACTTACAGGAGCAGTTATGGAAGTTGGATATCTTCTAAAATGTATTCTTGTGGTTCTTGTTTTCTTTGGTCTTGCTTTTCTAGTCAAAATTTTGGTGATGTATTTCCATGTACCAAAAAATCAATGATGAAAAAAGATATGTGTTTGCAAATAAAAATGTACGCGGCCAGGATGCGTCCGCGCGTTCGGCGCACGGCCACCACATCCAAGAAATGGCCCGGACACGACCCCATTGCCCTACCCAAACGGACAGAATCCAGGCAAAACGGAGGTACGTTTGGGGTCGTGCGTTGGAGTTGGCCTAACAAGTGGGACAGCAGTTGAGGAAACTGACTATCGGCAAACCACCACCTCGCCTGCCGCGCGATGGATGCGTTAGAGAAATGATGTGGTTGAAGAGATTGTTGTAGCACGGACTCCAAGAAATATGGTGTCAGATGGAAGTCGTGTTGGTGGCGTGTGCCGTACTCCTGGACGTGAATGATTGTTCTTGCCCATGCCACCCTACTACTCCTACTACTTATAGTAGTAGTATCGAGGATTCGAGGTGCTGGTTACGTACCGCGAACACATTAACATATGGCCCACCTCACACTGTGGCCAAATTTCCTGGAGTCTGTGCTAGGTTAAAAAGTGTTCTTTGTGAGGATGGGTGGCTGGTCTCAAGTTTTAAACTTGTTGTATTACATACGTAGAAGTAGAGATAGTGCAGCATGTGAAGCTAGTACAAATAGTGTACTATTGTTTATTGGCCTCATCCAATAACCTGTTGCAATGCACGTACAATTATGTATTCGGAAAATATTTTTGCCTCGTTGCAGCACCCACTCAGAGAAGCGACTCGAAAGCCATTCATAAATTTAGTAAGTTTATCACAGACATATCATTTTATTACATACAACAGGTCATCAACCCACAACGACAACGAGAATACATTATAAATACTAAAGTTTTCATCACACAACAAATAACAAGCAAAGAAATGAACCTCAACTCAACCAATCCTCGGCGTTGGAAACGCTTGCTTTGAACATCAAGTGATTCTCTAGGAAGGGCCAGCTACTATCAATCTTGAGACCTATGCAGGACTGATCATCCAGGCTGAAGCGGCCTACTATATCACGACCAGGGTAGGGAACCACCGCAATGTCCGACGTATAGATACAGTTGCTTCTCATAAATGGTAGTAGTAACAATGTGTCAACAGAAGTTGGATCGCCTTTCACCATCATTGGATAGTTTTGTCCAAGGAAGAGCGAGTTTTCTCCAAGACTAACAATACTGTACCAGGGAGATGGTGTTGGCACTAGCACACTAGTATCCATCCCGAATACCATGCAACGGGTGTTGGAATAGGTACGGAGTGTGCGACCATGGGAGAAACACCTGCTTCCTTAGTAGTAACATCAGCAGTGGGTTGTATACAGATAAGAAGGGGTGATCCATCGGAATTAGTTGCCAGCCGCCACTGAGTGTATGGGCCCCGCTCGTCCTCATGCTCGTGATCATCACCATCGTCATCTCCCCCTTGGTTATAAAAATTTTCAAGTATAGGTGGTGGAATGTTCACAGGACCTGGGAAACACAAGAGGAAGGTTAATTAGTAGAGAAGGGAAACTTGCTAACTCGCATGCATGTGGATGAAACAATTATAATTATGGTGGAAGAAAAACGTACCGAAACTACGAGGATCCCATGAAAAACAATGCCACGAGTGGTGGCAGCAAACACACGAACCTCGTATTGAATTGCATCATAGTACACATCCGTGTATAGAAACTGATTTTTGAGCAATATCCATCCAGTCGAACCACGAAGGACGGCAACGAGCTTGTCGAAGATAGCAACAACTTCATAGTTCTTGTAATTTCAAGAGCGGTTGGTAACTTGACAAATTGCTATCTTCCATAGACGACAGCCACCATGATCGTATTTGAACGTACGTAGATCATCTGTGTGCTCAACCTCAGGGCACTCTGAGATCTTTGGAAGTGGAATCCGCTGACGAGTGTACACATTCACAAGTTCCCACTCGCAATTGTACCCAATATAAACAATCGAATCTCCATTTGCGCCAGCCCGGCCGTTACCCTTAAGCGATGGCATCTTGACATCAGACGTATCATTATCAAGAGGCATCAACTTGCGCAAGGCGAGGCCTCCGTCGTCCGCGCCCATGCGAACAGGCTTATAGCAAAGAAGATAAGGGAGATCAAACCGCTCCTGGACCCTTGGGTTCCTTGTAATGATGTTATTAGTTGAGTCGAGAATGGTCTTGAACGAACCTACCATGCTAGCCGAGGTGATGACGTCGCACCGATCAATGAGTTCCCCCACCACATCATCTTTCAGATCGGGGCAAGAATAATGGGGTCGTTTCCGGCTTGTTCCCTCCATGGAGAAGATGATCGAACAATGGCAGAAGGAAGGGTGAAGCCAAATGGAGGAGGGAGGAAGAGCGTGCGACAGCAGTTCCAAATCGAGAGGGAAAGGCGAAGAGTCGGTGGATGGTTGCCAGTTTGCCACGGTACACGAAGAGGAGCCCCGGCCTACACGTCCTTTCGGAAATTGTACAAAAGGGCTCGCCGTCGTCTCACTAACATGTTGGAACGGGACCACATCTCAAGGAAACATGGTGTGTAATTTCTCGTGCAAAATGCGATCTGGCCGCATTGGCCCGAGGTGCCGCATTAGTTATCGACCTTTATTTTTTTAACATACAATCTGACTGGATAGCTCCTGTAGTCATCACGACTAACTGGTACTGTTTGCAGAGAAAATATAAACTACTCTACCACTACTCCACCTCTAGTACTAGTAGTATAAAAAAGATATATAGGTTGGAGCTTCAGAGCTTTCTTGCTAAGGGCTGCCCACTTGCTTCTCACACTATCACCCTCTCTTCAGATCTAAAAAAGAAGGCCTCTCTCGCCCTCCTCACCGGTGGTCACAGATCCGCCGGGGAAGAAAAGGACGTGCAAAGTTGATGCACTCCTCGTCGGCGAGCGAGGTCACGCACTGACGACAAGGCCGTCCTCTCAGACCTAGCGCCCGCGCGGGATGGCCTCCGTCCCCAAGCTCACTACCGTAGTGCGTGCGGAGGATGACGAACACGAGCAAAGCCACTTCCCGTCGACCGTCAGGTATGCTACCTCTTTTCGAACCATACCCTTCTTCTATTGCCCCATCTGCCACCTCGCTGCATGTGGATCTTTTTCCACTCCACCATCTTCCCAATTTCCTATCCTCTGCTCTGCTGGTCACGCAGACGAAAACCTTAATTTGCACTATTAAAGGAAACCCTCCTTCATGCAAACTAATCCATGTCTGGGTTGAATAAGGAAAGGAAGGGAGACTATACTGTCCAAGAGAGTAGGCATCGAACCCGCATCTAGGTTGAAAAGGGGAAAATCAGTAGCTAAGGAACGAGTCTCGTGTCTCTTGGTTGAAGAAGGGTAGAAAGGCATGACAACGCAATAGAGAATGACCAGGTCGATCGGTTTGTTTTCCTCACATAGGAAAAAGGTGGATAAAGAGAACAAAAATGGGACGTAATCCACATATGCTGCCTGGATATTTGTTGCTCTGGGCAACCATACCTCCCTCACCACTCTATGCGTCCGTGGAGGTACATCGTACTGGTGCGCCCACTGTCCGTATGGGTCTCCCATGCTCTTAATGCCACTTTTTTGCTGTTAGTATAATGCTAGCGGTAAAGTCAACCAATGCTACTACTAAAGTGATGCCACATTTAACTGATGCCGCACTCAGTCTAATGCCACCAATAAATTTTAGCAATGCCATTTAATGTCTCTAGATTATTTCAGGGTTAGCTATTGATTGTGGATGTATTAAAGATTTTTCAGCTAAGTCATTCTAATGTTGTTGCACAGCCAGTATACCAACGATGAAACTTGTTACTACCTTCAGATTTATGCAATGTTAAAGCTTATAGATTACATACCTCACTTTCATGAGATAAGTCAATTTTTTTGTATAGTGTCACCAAAATGCCAGGGCGCTGATGTCATTTTATTTTGGTTAAACTGCACAAAAAATTATGAAGACAATAGGAAAGGTCAGGAGTGGTCACCTCCTCCTTTGGCTATTGTATTGATTCGTTCGATCAAGTTTTTATGTTTGATCGATTATCAAGATTGGGATAGCAATTTTTCATGTCCACTCAAGTTCGAAATGATATTTACCTTGAAGGTACATGGTTTGCAATTTTTTAATATTGTCATTAGTTAATAATGCTAGTTACCTTCAGACTTTTGTATTTGGTTTAATGCTCTTGCACAGCTAGTATACCAATGCTGAAACTTGTTACCTTTACATTTTGTATAGTTAATTCTTATAGAAATCTTCTAGTGCTAGAGCTTATGGAAACCTGTTCAGTAAAACCATTGTACTGTACCCTATAATAAAATAACTACTCTATTGTTGCACTAACCACTGGATTAGTGTATATTTGTACTATTCGAATGGTGTTGCATTAGCGTATGGACATATATAAAGTGTGGCAAGCTTTCCCAGATATGTGCTCAAGAAAACTACTACCTATTTTTCTAAATATTGGACGTTTGGGTACATTAAATTGAACTGTGAAAATGTCTTATATTAAGGAACAGAGGGTGTAGAGTTCACTCAAATTATCCTGGTAAAGCTAGTCACACCTTTGTTAAAATTAATGTTCATTATGTTATCGAAGGAGGTCTGTATGTTTGTCTCTAATGCCTGTCGACTACATACCTAACATCATGATGTAATGTTAAGTCATTTCCTTTTGTACAGTGTCACTGAATTGTCAAGGCGGTGATGGCATTTTATTTTAGTTGAACTGCACAAAATATGCTTAAAAGAAGAGGAAAGGTCAGGAATCGATCATTCTTTTAGAAAGAACTATATATGCCTTTCTGACATCAGCCGTTGTTGCCTTATTTATTCCTTCAAAAAGGTGGTTAGTAACAGTCTTGCTACCTTTTCCCATTAAGAAATTGGAATGCTTATATTTGTGAGTCTATGCTTCTACTAGTGCCACTTTTATAGTAATCACACTTTCAATATTTATGCAAACAGGGATGCTTGATTTTAGTGGAACTGCACAAAAAGTCCAACTGGTTCAACATTAGGAGCATGTTTTCTTCCAAACCTTTATATCCAATTGGTGGCACTATGATCTGTCCATTACGAAGGTACATGGTTTGCTACTATCTTGCTACTCTTTTTGTACTGTCATTTGATAGTAATACTAGTGGTTTGCATGTGAATTTATTGGCAGGGTGGACCTACATTGGAGGTGCAGGACATGATTCAATGATTGGATGCTCAATTTCGGTTGTATCGATTTCACCTCTTCCATCACTCCGAACATGGATATCCTTGGTCTGATGAAAAATAGGCGCTATATTTCTGCTCTGAACTAGCAAATCAATTCAGTATGAAATTGTCCAGGGCAAAACATGACTGTATCGAATTGTCCAGTGCAAAACATGACAGATGCTAAGCAAAAGAGACATGTTTAAACCGAAAATACAAGGTGGGGCATATATTTACTAGCTGCTTGACATTTGTGCAGACAGAGATGTCTGCCCATTTCTATTTGGCAAACACACAAAGTGACCGCAATTTTGGTTGAACTGCACAAGAGAATAGTATAGTCACTTCATGCAGTGCCATTTGAAAATAGACACAAAAAGATTGGATAGTCACTTCATGGACTGTAGAAAAGTAGTACTGTACTATTTATTGGCCAACACTAGGTGCTTCATTGCTTTGGTGTTATTATACAATGGGCATCATTTTGCCTAAGTTAAAGTTTGTATTCCGAAAATAGTCTCACCGTGTGATCGAGAGAAGACCAAATCATATTGCAGTGGATGTTCCTCCATCATGTGTGGTTTATTCTCATGGTTCCAGCTGTTGGTGAAACCACTTACGTTTGCAAGAGGAATTGTAGACTTCAAAAACAAATTTGTCTTTTAATGTGTACTGAATGTTGGCCAAGAGAAGCAATTTTAGTATGAAGAACAGATGTTTTTTCTAGATCTTTTCTCTTGGAGATACATATTTATAAATGATCTGTGAATCATTGAGATGCATTAACATGTTGATCTTATGTATGGGAACCGTACTAGCTGGTTTTGAATTTGGGCTACTAATGTGAACATATTACAATGTCGGGCCCGTGAGTCTCGTGAGAACATTTTGAACGGATCGTCTCTTACTGCTGTGCACATCATGATCCTTATTTCTATGTTCTCAGTGTTTACAAGTTACTAACAATTCCTTATTTCTGTTCGCTCAGTGTTTACAACTTACTGATCGATCACTAGCTAGCCTACTAATGCGCTCCTGGCAGTGTTAGTTCCGACGCAAGATCTGAAGTGGTAGTTTTTTGAATAAAAATGCCTACCTCTGAAGAAACTGACAACCTGCTCTGAAGAAAATGCCATGCGAATTGGAAGAAACTGCCAGCAAAAACATTCGCAAATGCCTTATCTCCCTATGAACGCTCATCAGCTAATGCGATCGTACACGTAGACCATTCGACCTACTCGATCCTACACGTACACTATCCGACCTACTCGATCCTACATGGATAAATAGCAGATCACACACGTACTACCTCCTTTCCGGTCTGCAGGCTCAATTCAAAAAATGACCTACTCGATCCTACACGAATAAAGAGCAGATCACACACGTACTACCTCCTTTCCGGTTTGCAGGGCTTAATTCAAAAATCTAACCAACCAAGGTAGATGATGAGTGGTGGAATCTTTTTTGATAAGGAGGGAGTACCTCATCTGGATGATTCGAGTGCACTTGTTTGACCGTCATGCCGGCGTGCGACCCAGCACGGACGGGATGCACCACTGACGGGATGGCCCAGTCATAATTTCAGTTTTTCTAATTTTCCACGGCAACCTGGCACGCTAAGCCATGCCTGCTTATGCATTGAATTCCGATGACAGCGATGAACGTCGTGTTTCCCGCGACACGCTAGTTAGCCTACCTTCCGCCTATAATTACTGTTTCCCGGGCTTCTCCGGTGGCACCATCACCCAACTCGCCCTATCCTCATAAGCCCCCACGAGCCCGACATCGCTCGCCACTTATCCTCGCTCTCGCCACGTCCGCCATGCCCCCGCCCATCCACGATAGGCGACACCGAAGGCGGTCACCGCCGGAACTAGTGTTCGTTTTTTCACCGGAAGGCAGACGGAGGGAGGAGGCATTCTATCGGTCTTTAGATGGCAATGCGGAGATCGAGGACTTGTTGGAGCGCGACCGCCTGGCAGAGGAGCAGGAGTTGTTGGAGCGCGACCGCTTGGCGGAGGAGCGGCGTATCGCCGATTTGCGCCGCCAGTGGGACATGGAGCAGCAGCGCACCGACGCTCTGAGTCGTGAGCAGAGCGCCCGCAACTGGGCCGACTACATGGAGGCTGGCGCCCGGCAAATAGCCCTGGAGGCTGTCGGGCATGCACGCGTTCGCGACGCCGATTTTTACTACCAGCTCATCAAGTGGGTTTCTCGCTTAGAAGCCGAAGCTTCGGTGGACCACGCCGGCATGGAAAGGGCCAACACGCGCGAGCACCACACCCTATCGCACCTCTGGCAAGTCCGAGGCGAGGCGGAGGACGCCAGTGCTGGCATTTAGCGTGTACTGCAGATGGCGGCCGACATCGTCTAGTTAGCTAAGAGTAAGTTAGTACTTGTATGCTACTAGAGTATTAGTGGGAGTAGATAGTTAACTTGGCTATGATGGTTGTCAACGTGGAAGTTCAAGATACTTATATGTGGATCGACTGTTATTTTGCTCAATGTTGAACTTTCCGTTTGAACGTATGGAATGGGCTGTTATTTTTTTAAATGGGTTGTATTTGTCCTCCACGGGTTTAGAGACTGACTTGTGGGCTTACCAAGTTGACGCGTACACAATCAGGAGATGATTGTACATGGAGAGGATGACAGCAGGGACCCGCCAAGGTCATGGCAGTACGCAAGCAAGTGCCTCCTTATTTCAAGCCAATAAAAAAATGGCTCCTCCTAATGGATTTCTGAAATCTGGGTCCCACGCCATAGCCAACATAGTCAATAAACAAGAGAATTGCACAACGAGCGGCTGACACCAGGGACCCAGCAGCTCGCCCAGTTATTTTTGTTTTGGGTTAATTTGATAAATGCCACTCCAAATATGGTGTTTCCAAGAAATGCCACTGCTATTTCCAAACTTTAAAAAATGTCATTTCATGCCATTTCTAGTGGCATTTCATGGTTTGCAATTTTTTAATATTGTCATTAGTTAATAATGCTAGTTACCTTGAGACTTTTGTATTTGGTTTAATGCTCTTGCACAGCTAGTATACCAATGCTGAAACTTGTTACCTTTACATTTTGTATTGTTAATTCTTATAGAAATCTTCCAGTGCTACATCTTATGGAAATCTGTTCAAGAAACCATTGTACTGCACTCGTAATAAAATAACTACTCTCTCGTTGCACTAGCCAATCGGATTAGTGTATATTTGTACTATTCAATGGTGTTGCATTAGCGTATGGACATATATAAAGTGTGGCAAGCTTTCCCAGATATGTGCTCAAGAAAACTACTACCTGTTTTTCTAAATACTGAACGTTTGGGTACTTTAAATTGAACTGCGAAAACGTCTTATATTAAGGAACAGAGGGTGTAGAGTTCACTCAAATTATCCTGGTAAAGCTAGTCACACCTTTGTTAAAATTAATGTTCATTATGGTACTGGAGGAGGTATGTATGTTTGTCTCTAATGCCTGTCAACTACATACCTGACATCATGATGTAATGTCAAGTCATTTCCTTTTGTACAGTGTCACTGAATTGTCAAGGCGGTGATGGCATTTTATTTTAGTTGAACTGCACAAAATATGCTTAAAAGAAGAGGAAAGGTCAGGATTCGATCATTCTTTCAGAAAGAACTATATATGCCTTTCTGACATCAGCCGTTGTTGCCTTATTTATTCCTTCAAACAAGTGGTTAGAAACAGTCTTGCTACTTCTTCCCATTAAGAAATTGGAATGCTTATATTTGTGAGTCCATGCTTCAACTAGAGCCACTTTTATACTAATCACAGTTTCAATATCTATGCAAACAGGGATGCTCGATTTTAGTGGAACTGCACAAAAAGTCCAACTGGTTCAACATTAGGAGCAAGTTTTCTTCCAAACCTTTATATCCAATTGATTTGTTGTTCATTACGAAGGTACGTGGTTTGCTACTATCTTGCTACTCTTTTTGTACTGTCATTAGATAGTAATACTAGTGGTTTGCATGTGAATTTATCGGCAGGGTGGACCTACATTGGAGGTGCAGGACAGGATTCAATGATTGGATGCTCAATTTCGGTTGTATCGATTTCACCTCTTCCATCATTGCGAACATGGATATCCTTAGTCTGATGAAGAATAGGCGCTATATTTCTGCTCTGAACCAGCAAATCAATTCAGTATGAAATTGTACAGCACAAAACATGACTGTACCAAATTGCCCAGTGCAAAACATGAAAGATGCTAAGCGGAAGAGACATGTTTAAACCGAAAATAAAAAGTGGGGTATATGTTTACTAGCTGCTTGATATTTGTGCAGACAAAGATGTCTGCCTGTTGCTATTTGGCAAACACACAAAGTGACCGCAATTTTGGTTGAACTGCACAAGAGAATAGTATAGTCACTGCATGCAGTGCCATTTGAAAATAGACACAGAAAGATTGGATAGTCACTTCATTGACGGCAGAAAAGTACTACTGTACCATTTATTGGCCAACACTAGGTGCTTCCTTGCTTTGGTGTTATTTTACAATGGGCATCATTTTTCCTAAGTTAAAGTTTGTATTCTGAAAATAGTCTCGCCGTGTGATCGAGAGAAGACCAAATCATATTGCAGCGGATGTTCCTCCATCATGTGTGCTTCATTCTCATGGTTCCAGCTGTTGGTGAAACCACTTACGTTTGCAAGAGGAATTGTAGACTTCACAAACAAGTTTGTCTTTCAGTGTGTACTGAATGTTGGCCAAGAGAAGCATCCATGTCAGTAGGAAGAACATATGTTTTTTCTAGATCTTTGCTTTTGGAGCTACATATTTATATATTATCTGTGAATCATTGAGGTGCAGTAACATGTTGATCTTATGTATGGGAATCGTACTAGTTGGTTTTGAGTTTGGGCTACTAATGTGAACGTATTACAATGCCAGGCATGTGAGTCTCGTGTGAACATTTTGAACGGATCGGCTCTTACTGCTGTGCAGAGCATGATCCTTATTTCTGTGTTCTTAGTGTTTACAAGTTACTAACAGTTCCTTATTTCTGTTCGCTCAGTGTTTACAAGTTACTGATCGATCACTAGCTAGCCTACTAATGCGCTCCTTGCAGTTTTAGTTCCGATGAAAGATCCAAAGTGGTAGTTTTTTGAATCAAAATGCCTACCTCTGAAGAAACTAACAAGCTGCTCTGAAGAAAATGCCATGCGAATATGAAGAAACCGCCAAAAAAACGTTCAAGAATGCCTTATCTCCCAAAGTGAACGCTCATCGCCTAATGCGATCGTACACGTACACCATCCGACCTACTCGATCCTACACGTACACTATCCGACCTACTCGATCCTACACGGATAAATAGCGGATCACGCACGTACTACCTCCTTTTCTGGTTTGCAGGGCTCAATTCAAAAAATGACCTACTCGATCCTACACGAATAAATAGCGGATCACGCACGTACTACCTCCTTTCCGGTTTGCAGGGCTTAATTCAAAAATCTAACCAACCAAGGTAGATGATGAGTGGTGGAATCATTTTTGACAAGGAGGGAGTACCTCATCTGGATGATTCGAGTGCACTCGTTTGACCGTCATGCCGGCGTGCGACCCAGCACGGACGGGACGCACCACTGAAGGGACGGGACAGCACAGTCATAATTTCAGTTTTTCTAGTTTTCCACGGCAAGTTGGTCCGCTAAGCCATGCCTGCTTATGCATTGAATTCTGATGACCGCGATGACCATCGCGTCTACCGCAACACGCTAGTTCGCCTACCTTCCACCTATAATTACTGTTTCCTGGGCTTCTCCGGTGGCACCATCACCCAACTGGCCCTATCCTCATAAGCCCCCACCTGCCCGATGTTGCTCGCCACTTATCCTCGCTCTCGCCACGTCCGCCATGCCCCCTCCCGTCCGTGATAGGCGACACCGGATGCGGTCACCGCCGGAACTAGTGTTCGGTTTTTCACTGGAAGGAAGACGGAGGGAGGAGGCGTTGTATCGGTCTTTAGATGGCAATGCGGAGATCGAGGAGTTGTTGGAGCGCGACCGCCTGACGGAGGAGCAGGAGTTGTTGGAGCGCGACCGCTTGGCGAAGGAGCAGCGTATCGCCGATTTGCACCGCCAGCGGGACATGGAGCAGCAACACACCGACGCTCTGAGTCGCAAGTAGAGCGCCCGCAACTGGGCCGACTACGTGGAGGCTGGCGCCCGGCAAATAGCCCTGGAGGCTATCGGGCACGCACGCGTTCGCGACGCCGATTTTTACTACCAGCTTGTCAAGTGGGTTTCCCTCTTAGAAGCCCAAGCTTCGGTGGACCACGCCGGCATGGACAGGGCCAACGCCGCGAGCAACGCGCCCTATCGTACCTCTGGCAAGTCTGAGGCGACGCGGAGGACGCCGGTGCCGGTGTTTAGCGTGTACTGCAGATGGCGGCCGGCATCGTCTAGTTAGTACTTGTACGCTACTAGAGTATTTGTGGGAGTAGATAGTTAACTTGGCTATGATGGTTGTCAACATGGAAGTTCAAGACTTACATGTGGATCGGACACATTTTGCTCTAAATGTTGAACTTTCCGTTTGAACATATGGAATGGGCTGTTATTTTTTTAAAATGGGTTGTATTTGTCCTCCACGGGTTTAGAGGCTGACTTGTGGGCCTACTAAGTTGACGCGCACACAATCAGGAGATGATTGTACATGGAGAGGATGACAGCAGGGACCCGCCAAGGTCATGGCAAGACGCAAGCAAGTGCCTCCTTATTTCAAGCCAATAAAAATGGCTCCTCCTAATGGATTTCGACATCTTGGTCCCATGCCATTGTCAACGAGTCAATAAACGAGAGAATTGCACAACGAGCGGTCGACACTGGGACCCAAAGATCTCGCCCAGCTTATTTTTGAGGGCTTAATTTGATAAATGCCACTCCAAATCTGGTGTTTCCGAGAAATGCCACTGCAATTTCAAACTTTGAAAATGCCATTTCATGCCATTTCCAAAGGGCATTTTTGAAGTCTAGAGTGGCGTTTTTCAAAGTTTGCAAATTGCGATGGCTTTTCCAAAGTTTGCAAAATTGCAAGGTAGTTTTCAAAGTTTGGAAATTGCAGTGGCATTTTTATGAATCGCCATAATTGGAGTGGCACTTATCTAATTTGTTTTTGAGACGGAAGCAAGGTGTCAACTGGGCTATGCAGGGAACTCTGGCCTGTCTAGACAACCTTCTCTTTTATGTTTACCACAGACCAGCCCAGTAGTTTTTTTCTTTCTGAAAATGGCTAGCCCAGTTTTTTGTGATTTGCCAAGTAAGTCGCTTTGTCAGGCCTGTTGGGCTGCAAATCTTTCAAGACGAGGAGAGCTTCATTCGGCTGGCCGAGAAAATGGCCTATCAGTAATGAGAAATGGGATGTACATTTTTAAAACACATCAAACCGGCAATTAGTTTCAAATTTCTTTTTTTCATTTCGAGATTTTAAATTGCATTGATTTTTATGCTTGGAAAATTTGTTGGATTTTATATTGATATACATTTATTTTTAAAATCAGTTTGAATGTGACTCGAAATTTCGGGATTAAAAATAGTTCGGACCGCACCGAAATATGCAAATTTTCGTACAATTTTTTAACCGTGGCCACGATATGGGTTGTAATGCTAACAAAAAGAATATGGGCTCCAAAAAAACCTTAAGAATTAGCAAATGGCCTGTAAATTATTAGAAATAATGGCAGATGGGTTGTATGCCGTTTTCCACAGATTTGAGGCTTTCCTAAAAAGGTTGACCTGACAGCGGTGGATCTGTTGGATGTCCATCCAACGACCGTCGTGCTTCTTCAATCTCTCCTCTTCCTACTTCAGCCGCTCAAACAAGCGCCAAGGTGGACTGCCTGCGCCTCCTCCTCCTCGGCCGGTTGTCTGCCAAGACAGCCTCACCGCCCCACCGTACTCCCATCGCTCGCCATCCAACGGCTGTAGTGCTTCTTCAACCTCTGGTCTTCTTGCTCCAGCCGCCCAAACCAGCGCCGGTCGTGCCTCGTGCTCCTGCCTCCTGTGGCCGGCTGCGATGCCGCGTAGGCCTCACCGCCCCCTACTACTCCCACCGTTGGCCAGGCCATCCCTCTACTCACCCGCACCTGCTGTTATTCTCCGGTGACGGCAGACGAACCAGTAAACCCTTGTACAGTCGTACTGCCCTCCGCGTGGGAAACAACTGTCGAGTCTTCCCTGGCTCCGTGTCGTTCCCTTCCTAGGTCTCGCCGTCGTCCACCGCCCTGGTGCTCTTGGTGCGGCCTGGTCAACGTGGTCAACAACCGACATGCATCTGAAGTGGACTGTACATGGAGAGACTGATAGCTGGGTCCATGGCCGCACGCAAGGAAATGCCTTGTTATTATGCGCAAAATAATGATTCCTCCACCCGACATCTAGGACCCGCCGGAAGGGCCTCTGTATTTTGCGAAAAAAACGTTACCTCCGCTGACAGCTCGGACCCACCAGCTATATCTTCGCATGCAAGGAAGTGCCTCCTTATTACGCACAAAAAAAATGAATACTCCCCCTACTAGCAGGGAACCAGTATAGTGGCAGGCTGACTTGTGGGCCTACTAAGTTGACGGGGACGGAGGGCTTTGTCAACTTAGTCAATATGCACGATTCTAGCTCCGGTGACCGTCACGATATCCATCGAACGGCCGTGAGTGCTTCTTCAACTTCGTTCTTCTTGCTCCAAATTACCCAAACTAGCGCCGGTCGTGCCTCGTGCTCCTGCCTCCGTGGTCGGCTGCGATCGGCGGAGGCCTCACCGCCCCCTACTACTCCCACCGCTGGCCAGGCCATCCCTCTACTCACCCACACCCCCTGTTATTCTGCGGCGACGACAGCCTCACACCGCAGGGACCCAGTGAACCCTCATACTCCTCTAGGTGTGAGCATCCACTACCGCGTCTTCTCCAGCTCTGTGTCGTCCCCTTCCAAGGCCTCGCCGTCGTCCACCGCCCTGGTCCTCTCGGTGCGGCGTGGTCAACGTGGTCAAGGAACGGCTTCCATTGGACGTGGACTGTACGTGGAGAGGCTGACAGCTGGGTCCACGTCCGCAGCAAGGAAGTGCCTCCTTATTACGCGCAAAATAATTATTCCTCCACCTGACAGCGGGGACACACCGGACGGGCCACTGTATTTCTCGAAATAAACGTTTCCGCCTGACTGCTGGGACCCACCAGCTACATCTTCACATGCAAGGAAGTGCGTCCAGGCAAAAAAAAACAATTCGCCCCCTGACTGCTGGGACCCACCAGCTACATCTTCGCACGGAAGGAAGTGCGTGACAGTCAGGACCCACCTGGTCGAAGCGTAAGTAGCGTTGTCATTCAGGTCGCGAACGTGTACGTACATACTGGTCGATGTAGAGGCGCGCACGTCTCGTAGTAGAGGCGCGCACGTAGCATGTACACGTACGTACAGCGGCCAGTGTGCAAGAAAGAAAATACGGCCATGTACATACATACGGGCGGGGTCTCGAACGCCTACTCACGCATACGTACGACCAGGGCTCGTGCACATGGTTGGGTCGGAATGAAGAAACTGTGTCGTCGTCATGTTCATGGGGAGCCAACCGGCTGGGTCGGAACGAAATGCATCGTCGTATTCATCGGGAGGGCTTGGACGGAACAACCGATGGAAACGAGGCCTGGCGTACCGCAGAACGGAGGAAACGGCCTTGTGTTCGACCGGCCATGTTCGAAACGGGATCCTGTTCATCGGGAGGGGTCTGGCGTATCGCAAAACGGAGGAAACGGACCTCCTACGGTCGAAACGGGGGTCCTGTTGATCGGGAGGGGTGTGGCGTACCGCAAAACGGAGGAAACGGACTTGTGTTGGAGCGTTACGGTCGAAACGGGGGTCCTGTTCATCGGGAGGGGTGTGACGTACCGCAAAACGGGACTCCATGGGATATTGTTCATCTCCACCGTCGACCCCCTACAACCTCCACGGGCTACTGTTCATCCACCGTCGACCTCCTCTAGCCTCCACCTGCGACTGTTCATCCACGGGCTCCTGTTCATCCAGCCTCCACCGCGCACTACTCCAACGGCTACTGTTCAACCAGCTCTCTCCATGGGCTCCTGTTCAACCACCCGTCCACGGGCTACTGTTCATCCAGCCATCCACCTTCTACTGTTCATCCAGCCCTCCACAGGGCGGTCCTGTTCATCCAGCCCTCCATAGGGTCCTGTTCATCTAGCCCCAACCGGCTCGATCGATCGGGGTCCTGTTCATCCAAAGGCAACACCACGGTGTCCTGTTCATTCCACCGGGAACTGTTCATCCGAACCCCTCCAGCAATGCTCACTGTTCATCCAGAGGCAGCATCGATTGGCTTCAGTTAGCAGCAGTAGCGAAGGAATCGCTCGATCGGGTTCAGTTAACAGCCATCGATCGATCGCTCGGGTTCAGTGACGCGTGGCCTGCAGTGCAATTGCTCGGGTTCAGTTAGAGCCCAACGCCTCGCTCGGGTTCCGTTAGAGCCCAACGCCTCGCACCCATGCGCGTGCATGTACGAGAGAAACGCGCATCGCTCGGCCCCGACCACCCGCCGTAAGCGGGAACACCCGATATTTTCCTCGCCCTCGCTTCTACCACGGTTTTTTCCGTCATGGACGACCAAAAGAATGTCATGCAGCTGCGTCTTCGGCCCGCCCAGGACGAAAAGCCCATTTTCTGTCATGATTTTTTGTCATAGAAATGAGCCCACCACATATATGATGATACCGGGTTTTGTCACAATTATCGTCATAGAAGTGTCATAAGTAAGATAGAATTTTTTTTCGTTTGGCCCAAAATGTCACGGATGTGTCTTTTTTTGTAGTGTTGAGTGGAATCCACCGAGGGTGATTCCCCGGGTTTTCCCCTTGATGTCTGGACACACAGTTACATTGACTTTACTTGATACTGTTGTGAATGCTGGGCAGGCCCGGAGAGCAGCCGTGCGATGTGACAGTGGCGGCTGGCTGTTTAGCGGTATCACCCAGAAGGGGTTTATAGCTCCGGACTTGTCCCGACAGCCGTCACTACTTTAATTGTTAATGCACTAACAGGTTTGGGTATTTGCTCTGAGTTGGCCTTTGGCCTTTACGCACTAACCACCACGCGAGAATAGTTATGGGCCTCGACATCGCAGTATCAGCCGAATCTTGTCAGACATCTAGTTCAGCATTGAGGCACGGCTGGGCCAGCACCATCCTCTAGTGGTGGAGCCTCGTCCGTCCTGCTCGCAACGACCCAAAGTGCAACGAGCGATGGGCCCAGACCTCGGAGTGCTTAGGATGTTATCGGCGTTCTGGGAACGAGGGTCCCCAGACTTGCCTGCCTGCGGCCCATGGCGTGGCTGTGCTGCAGGCCTGTACGGCCCATCTTCATCAGCGAAGCATTCAAGACCCTCGCGAGGGGCGAAGCCTCGCGAGGCGTACGATGCAAGACCTCCTCAGGAGTGGCCTCACCAGGATGCCTCGCGAGGAGCGGAGAAATCAAGGCGGGGCAAACCTCACGAGGCTCTCGTGATGTGAGCCATGACGATCAAGACCAGGCGGGCGCTAGCGTGCGCAGCGTCCTTATTTCCTCTTTGGTTCTAAGGGGGCAAGCGCAGGCCGGAGTACCGAGGCATCAGGCAAAGGTTTCCATATCGGTGCAACAAGACCAAGACCAGCCGGACGGCAGGACGGAGGTCACCATGGAGCCCAAGACGGCGTCATCACTAGAGCCTTTTGCAGGCGAAGACTGCTTTTGTTAGGATAAGCTGTACTAGTTGTCCCCTTTCAAATTGGCCACCGTTGTTGGCTCCCTTCCCGCTCAATATTTGGGGAGAGGACCAGGGCCTATATAGGTAGAACTAGCCACTGCAGTAGAGGCATCTAGTATTGAGCCAATCCTTAGCCACACAACGAGCCCAAGAACACCTCAACCTCAGGAGGCTATTATTCCCCTTGTACTGTTGATCATCAGCCCAAGAGGCAATCCACCACTACTACACTGGAGTAGGGTATTACACCACAACGGTGGCCCAAACCAGTATAAATCTTGTGTCTTTGTGCCGTGAGTTTGTCGAGTTCGTCCATGAGATCTCAGCGAGCTAGGGCGTAGATCGGTAGGGAGGAAATCTTCGCACGCACCCCAGTGTTCGAACCTTAAGGGTTTTGCCGGAACCCGTGATCCGACATTTGGCGCGCCAGGTAGGGGTGCGCCGGAGATCCTCTTCCGTCGATCTGCGCTCCGCCCGCATGGCATGCGCTCAGCCATCGACTCCGATGGCCAGCGACGTCGACGGGACCAGGGGGCTCCGAGCCCTGGCCCTCGCCCTGCGGCGGGTGCGGTGGCCAACCAAGTTCAAGCCAGAGATGCCGCCGCACTACGACAGCGCGGCGGACCCGACGGTTTTCCTGCTAGCGTACGAGGAGGCTGTCCTCGAGGCCGGGGGTGATGACAAGGTCATGGCCAACGGGCTTCCCATGGCCCTCGCCGGCGAGCCGTGTGCCTGGCTGCTCAACCTTCTCGGATCCACGGTGGCGTCTTGGGAGGAGCTGTGCGACCTCTTCATCGCACGCTACGCGGCACCGGCGCACCACGCGGTCGCGGCCCTGCTAGGAGGCTCTCAGGCTCCGCCTTCGGATCGCCACGTCAAGCCGTTCCTCCGCCAGATCGGTGCCGCTTCCAGGCACATGGGGGCTCCGCCCGGCTGCGCTGCGCCTGAGGCCGACCTCACCTTCAGCTCAGAAGACCACCCCGTCACCACCGCCGGCTCGGGCATGCTTCCGATGCTCTGCATGCCTACCATCTGCCACGTGGCCGTCACCAAGACCCTCATTGATGGTGGCGCCGGCCTCAACTTGCTCTCCGTGGAAGCCTTCAGCCTCCTTCATGTGCTGCTCGAGCGGCTCAGCCCCAGCAAGCCTTTCTCAGGAGTTGGTGGCGGCGCTGCCCACTCCCCGTCACCTTCGGCACGCGCGACAACTATCGCACCGAGCTGGTCTACTTTGACATCGCCCGCATCGGCCTCCCGTACAACGCCATCCTCGGGTACCCAGTTTTGGCCCAGTTCATGGCAGCGACTCATCCGGCCTATAACCTCATGAAGATGCCTGGAAGCAAGGGTGTCCTCATCATAAAGGGGGACACCAAGGAGGCCGTGATGGCACTCAAGCTTGCCTTTAACACCGCGGCGGCGGCGCAGCCCGTCAACGCCGGTACCCCCCAGGCCAAGGAGGCCGCGCCTACCAAGAAGAAGCAGCTGTTCACCCAAGACAAGGCAGAAACCAAGCAGGCGGGAGACACCTTCACCATAGGTGCCGGCCTCAACCCCAGCCAAGAAGAGGCGTGGTGAAGTTCTTGCGCGCAAACAAGGATATATTCGCATGGGAGCCCAATCAGCTGGTGGGGGTTCCGAGAGAGGTGATCCAGCACCACTTAAGGGTATGCCCTACCTGTTAAGCAATGGGAAAGACGACAGTCTACAGAGAAGCAAGCCTTCATTGTCCAGGAGACCCGCAAGTTGGAGGCCGCGGGTGCCATTCGGGAGGTTCGATACCCCGAATGGCTCGCGAACCCCGTCGTAGTACCGAAGAAAGGCGGGAAGGAGCGAATGTGCGTCGACTTCACCAACCTCAACAAGGCGTTCCTGCAAGACCCGTTCCCTCTCCCATGCATCGACCAGATCGTCGGCTCCACTGCCGAGTGCGACTTGCTGTGCTTCCTGGATGTGTTCTCGGGGTATCACTAGATCAAGATGGCGGTGGAAGATGTAGAGAAGGCAGCCTTCCTGACCCCGTGTGGGGTGTACTGCTACACCTGCATGCCCTTCGGACTGCACAACGCGGGCGCGACCTTCCAGTGGCTGATGCACATCGCCCTAGGGCGACAGCTCGGGAGAAACACAGAGGCCTACGTCGACGACATCGTGGTGAAATTCGGGAGGCAAGGACCCTGATCCATGACCTGGAGGAGACCTTCGAGATCCTGCGCTAGGTGAACTTGCGGCTTAACCCAGAGAAGTGTGTGTTCGGTGTCCCTTCCAGCAAGTTGCTGGAATTCCTCGTGTCCCACAGAGGGATCGAGGCGAACCCGGAGAAGATCAAGGCCATTGAGGACATGAGCCCACCGCAGACCCTCAGAGAAATGTAGAAGCTGGCTGGTCAAGTGACTGCGTTGGGACGCTTCATCTCCAAGCTAGGAGAGCGCGCCTTACCCTTCTTCAAGCTGATGAAGAAGAAAGGCCCATTTGAGTGGACCCCACAGGCCGACCAAGCCTTCCAAGACCTTAAGAGATACCTGACTAGCCCTCCGGTGATGGTGGAGCCGCGACCTCTCGAGCCTCTAGTGCTCTACCTTCCCGCCACCCCATACTCCGCCAGCGCTGCAGTAGTGGCAGTTCGGGAGGAGCATCAAGTCAAGGGTGCACCGCGCCAAGCTGCACCGCCAGCTGAGGAGACCCAAGATCATGGAGATGTAGCAAGAGCCGGGGCTGCATCAGCAGAAGGCCAAGCTCGGCAGGACGACGTCACGGAAACCCCCGTTAGCGACCAGGCACTGGGAGTTTCACCACCTCAGGGGACGTCCCAGCTTCCGCAAGACACAAGCCCCACCGATGCGCCAGCCCTCGTCGAGAACCCGGTGTATTTCTTCAGCACGGTGCTGCGGGACGCAAGGCCACGATACCCCATGCCTCAAAAGCTCCTCCTCGCGCTCCTGGTAGCCTCACGCAAGTTGCCGCACTACTTCCAGGGCCACCCCATCAAGGTCGTCTCAGCTTACCCGTTGGAAAGAGTCCTTAGGAGCCCAAACTCTGCTGGAAGAGTCGCTGAGTGGAACATCGAGCTGCAGGCATTCCAGTTGGAGTTCAGCACCACCAGGGTCATCAAGGGAGCTGCGCTTGCTGATTTCGTGGTGGAATGGACGGATGCCCCGGCGTTGGAAATAGGCAAGGACCGGTCCACCTCACCAGGAAGCAAGGCGCCAGACGGCTGGGTCATGTATTTCGATGGCGCCTTCGCGCATCAGGGCGCGGGGGCTGGAGCAGTACTCATCTCGCCCACTCAAGACATGCTCTACTACGCCATGCAGTTCTGCTTTCAGCAGGGCAAGAAGGTCTGCAACAACATTGCAGAATACGAGGGCCTCATAGCTGACCTGAAGGCCGCGACAGCTCTAGGGGTGAAGCGCCTTGCTGTTAGGGGCGACTCGCAGCTCCTCGTCAACTTCTCCAACAAGGTGTACGAGCAAAAGGACGAGCACATGGAGGCTTACCTCGCATAAGTGCGTAAGATGGAAAAACGGTTCATGGGACTGGAGGTGCAGCATGTGCCCCGGGGCACCAACAAGGAAGCCGATGACATCGCCAGGAGGGCATCCAAGCGGCAGCCCAGGAGCCTAGCGTCTTCGAGGAGCGGCTCTTCAAGCCGTCGGCGACGCCAACATTTTCAAGCGCAGTTCAGCCTCGGGAGGAGCTCCCACAACCACCTGCCACGGGAGCCCCATTCTGTGGCCCGACCTCAGGAGCTCGCCTGATCTTGGCGCTCGAGCCCCAGGAGGAATGCTGGACCAAGGAATTCAAGGAGTACCTGATGCAAGGGACGCTACCGGAAAAGGAAGAGGACGCAGAGCGCGTGGCCCGGCAAGCCACGGTATATGTATCCAGGACAGTGAGTTGTACAGGAAGCGACCGAACGACGTTTCACTGCACTGCATTTCCAGTGACCAGGGAAAGGAGTTGCTGGTTGACATACACGGCAGGGACTGCGGACACCACTCATCATGACGGACTCTCGTCGACAAGGGGTTCCGCTGTGGCTTCTACTGGCCCACGGCGCTCAACGACGCAGCCGAGTTGCTGAAGTCCAGCGAAGCTTGCCAGTTCAACGCCAAGCAGATACATCAGCCAGCTCAGGGCCTCCAGACCATACCACTCACGTGGTCGTTCGCAGTCTATGGGCTGGATATCTTGGGCCCCTTCCCTCGGGCGTCAGGGGGCTACCGCTACCTGTACGTTGCCATCGACAAGTTCACCAAGTGGGCGGAAGTGGAAGATGTTCGCACCATCCCAGCCGGATCCGCGGTCAAGTTCATCAGGGGCATCGTTAGCTGTTTTGGAGTCCCCAACCGCATCATCACCGATAACGGTTCGCAGTTCACCAGTAACCTCTTCAAAACATACTGTGCTAACCTTGGAACGCAGATCTGCTACGCCGGATGGCGCACCCGGGAGCAATGGTCGGGCGAGCAGCCAACCACGAAGGTCTGAGGGGCCTCAAGACCAGGACCTTCAAGAAGAAGCTCGAGGCCTGCAGCAGGGGCTGGTACGATGAGCTCCAGTCCGTGATGTGGTCCATCCGCTCCACCGCCACCAAGCCGACGGGCGACACCCCGTTCTTCCTCGTCTACGGAGCTGAAGTGGTCCTCCCTCACGAAGTCAAGCATCGCTCCGCACGGGTCCTGGCGTTTGATGAAATGCACCAGGACGCCATGCGGGGGATGGACCTCGTGCTCGGGGAGGAACACCGCCACGAAGCTGCACTAAGGGCGGCTAGGTACCAGCAGGCGCTGCAGCGATACCACTGCCGCAACATCCGCTCCAGGACGCTCGGGACGGGTGACCTCGTCCTGAGGCGGGTCCTCTCCAGGGAAGGGCTGCATAAGCTTTCATTCATGTGGGAGGGCCCGTTCAAGGTTGTCCACATCTCCAGGCCTGGCGCTGTGCGCCTGGAGACGCAGGACGAGGTGCCCATCCAGAACGCCTGGAACATCCAGCAGCTCCGGAAGTTCTACCCATGAAGTGTTGGTGTTCTGGGAACGAGGGTCCCCAGACTTGCCTGCCTGCGGCCTGCGGCATGGCTCAAGTGGGGGCCCAGCACGGCCCAGCTTCATCAGCTCAAACTCAAGACCCTCACGAGGGGCCAAGCCTCGCGGGGCGGACGACAGGAATCTTCCTCAGGAGCAGCCTCGTCAGGCAGGCTCGCGAGGAGGCGGAGAGATCAAGGCAGGGTACCTCGCGAGGGTGCCCTGTGACGCAAGCCATGACGATCAAGGCCAGGCGAGCGCCAGCCCGCGCACTGTCCTCATTTTCCCTTTGGTGCAAAGGAGGCAAGCATAGGCCATGGCATCAGGCAAAGGCTACCGCTTCGGTTCAACAAGAACAAGACCAGCAGAACGGCAGAATGGAGGTCATTGTGGAGCCCAGGACGGCGTCACCATCAGAGCCTTTGGCAGCCGAAGGCCAACTTTAGTCAGGATAAGTGTACTAGATGTTCCCCTTCAAAATGGCCAATTGTTGGTGCCCTTCCCGCTCATTATTTGGGAAGAGGCCCAGGGCCTCCCTCTATAAATAGAGCTAGCCACCACCAAAGTAGAGGATCGATCTGATAGAGATCACAGAGAGAGATAGATAGATAGAGAGAGAGAGAGAGAGAGAGAGAGAGGCGACTGAACTCACCCAAGCAGTTCATCGCACCAGCTCAAGAACAGCCCCTCGCGAGGCTGTTCTCCCTTGTACTGTTCTTCATCAGCCCCTGAGGCAATCCACCACACCACACACTGGAGTAGGGTATTACACCACAACGGTTGCCCGAACCAGTATAAACCCCGTGTCTCTATGTTGTTCATCGTGAGTAGTTTAGATCCCTCGCAATCCTTGCACGCATGAGCTGGTAGGGGAAAGATATCCGCGCGCACCCCAGTGTTCGAACCTCAAGGGTCTGCCGGAACCCGAAATCCAACATTTGGCACGCCCGGGTAGGTGCGCGGAATCCTTCCCCGCTCCTCGCGTTTAAATCGCCTCGTCGTTCCATGTCAAGCGACCCGGCAGCCGACGCCGACGGCTGGCGGCGTAGCTACCACGCCATGCCGCCAGCCAGCCAGGCGACCTCAACCTTGCACCTCGGGCAGCCAGCGCTCCGCATGGCGCTGCGGCGCGGCGACGGGTACCAGACACCACGCGGCCCTCACGCTGGCGGCGGTGCGGTCAGCGGCAAGAGCCTCAAGCCATGCCGCGGCCACGGCGCCGCACACCCGACGGGAGCAGGCGAACTCCAGGGCCGCGCTCATGGTGGCCCGAGAACTACTACGGTGCCGGCTTCTAGAGGGCGGCCGCGACGTGCTGCTGGAGCGGGTGGCCGAGCTCCTGGACGCCGCCGCCTCGGGAGCACCTCCTTTCTACGTCAGGCTACCACCTCTGGCCCAGAGCGCGCCATATGGCGGCCCCATGCACGCCCATGCAACCTCAAGCGGGTCCCTGGGCCTACTCAACGCCAACCTGGCCAGTAGCACCAGGCGGCAAGGCGCGTAGGCCCCATCTCCGGCCAGCAAAGGAGCGCACGCCATGACCTTTGGCCTCGGCGGACCACCGCGTCACCACTCTCAAGACGACGCTCCGGGCCGGACTGCGTGGCATGTGGGGCACTAAATCGAGGCCTACGGGGCGGCGTCCCCAGAAGCTTATGTACTCCGCATGATGGATCGAGAGTGCGCACAGGAAGAAGACCATGGATCGTTCCTTGGGCCAAGCTGGGGCGAGGAGACACCGAAAGCAAAGCTCTTTCAGGAACCCCAAGATGGCCTCGACAACCGCGTCGGCGGTAACAACTATCTGGTACCATTAATTCCTCGGGAGCAAGCTTATGCTAACCATGTGCCACAGGAGGAACAGGTCGCTACAACAGGCGGCTGCCCCAACTCTGGAGCCTCTTACCCCTCAGGAGGAGGGCATCGGGGGCTGCAGGAGAGGGGCCGAGATCCGGGTTCGTCCCTGCGGCGCTCGGCACCAGATGTTCTCAGGAGGTAGGCCCTCTGCCGGGGAGGTGCCTCAGGGCCTGCCCCCGGCAGAGGACCCGTGGTCGTCGGGGGAACCGCTGGCGACCGCTCTACCCCATTGGCGTTGTCCTTGGTCTCCGGCCGCCGTTAGTGGTTGTAGAGTGTGGCGCAAGGCGGGGCCCTCGTTTGGCGATATGAAGCAAGGCCGGTACCTGTGAAGAAGGCCCATTGCCTGTAAAGCTCGCCGCCCCTTTACACTTTCACGTAATAATGAGTGGGGCTGTACACGCCCCGGAGTCTCAGGAGCGCTGGCCTCAAGCCCTGGGGCTCCCTCCCACGCCCAGTGGCAGAACTTTGCTCCGCGCTGGTGAGAATACATCGAAGATTAGACTAGGTGCCAGACGCGGCCTTTTGCTTTTTTGCCTTTTCTTCTGTTGACGAGTTTCTTCGATTTGAATTTAATTTGGATTTGAATTCGAGCCTTGCGTGCGTTTGGGGAAGGGGTGTTTAGTCTCGTTCGAGAAATCTCTCGTGTTCTGGTTTCGTCTTTGCGTCCAAAGCTAGCGTCAGCTGCCCCCCCCCCCTCGCGAGCCCCTCGCGAGCCGGGCCGGGCCAATCGCGTCCACAGCTCGGACGGCTGTCGGCACTCCCTCTCCGGAGGTTCTTATCACAGGATCAATGGGTCCGCCCAGAAGACACACATGGCGCTATGGTCCCCGCAGCCCCACTCGGGGCTCCCCAGGGCCAAAAGGTAAATGAGGTAGCTGACCCACCAACGGGCCTGGCGCTGAGCTCTCGCGCAGCGTTAAGGTTACAAATGCATCTATCGCAAATCCTTACATGAGGGGCTTCCCCTCCCAAAATGCTCTCACAGTCTTTAGGGCCAAGCCCGAACTTCTTTTGTACAGGATAAACAATGGCGACAAGCAATCAGTTGGACATGTTGCTTGCTACGCCTTCTGGGTCGCCTCCGGAGGCGTCGCTGACGTCGTCACCATCACCAGCACCTCCGCCGGCGCCAGGACCATCCACCACGCCGCCTTCATGGGCGGCCAAGATGACGCCTTCATCATCAGACGTGAAGGCCCTTACCAGGCCGTCCACATGGCCATCCACCCATTGCGCCAGGTCGCCCCAGACGGCTATGGGCACCGGTGCGATGGCGACATCGAAGTCGAAGTGGGGATCCTTGTCCCATAGATAACTGAAGACATGGGAGAAAGCGCGCCCAAGCAAGGCTCGGCTCCACTCCTCAACAAGCCAACGAGACCTCTAGGCGCGGTTCTCCAGAAGCGTCACCACATCAGTGAAATACTGGAGGTTGCCGGCGTAGTTGGTCTCATGCGGCTCCTCAGCGGCGGCCTCGCAGATGTTGCCAAGGGCCGTGTTTGCCTGTTCCCGCCAGATGGAGCATGGGGCGTGCTCATGCTCCAGAACCCGCCTTGGCGGATCTCGGCCCTGTTACGTCAGTACAATGGCCTCGGCGCCGTCAACCCTCTGCCGAAGAAGAAGCAGTTCGACGCGAGAGGAGGTCAGCTCCTCCTGCGCTGCGCGAAGGGCGGCCGCGGAGGCGTCCGCACCCCGCGTCACTTCATCTAGCTTGGCCTTGAGGGCCGCGGTCCAGCCCTCAGCTTCGGCCCTTACCAACTCCAACTTCAGCTCATCTCAAGGCGCTCAGGCCTGGCGAGCCACACTTCTGGGCGGTCAACCTCTTCTTGGGCTCGGGCCTCGCGCGCGGTGACTTCGTCCTCCGCCCGAGCCACCAGGCGCTCCCACGTCTCCAACCGCTCAAGGTCGAGGTTGCGCTCGGCAGCCTCCAGCAACAGTGCTTCCTCGTGCTTCTGAAGCTCCGCCTGGTCGACGGAAGCCCGCTTCAACGATGCAAGTGCAGCCTGGCGCAACTCCACCTGCTCCTCTAGAGAGTTGCTCCAGGCTTGGAGCTCCCACGCACGCTCCTCCGCGTCCCTGCGCTGCCGATCTGCCTCCAGGGCCTCCTCGACGGCTCGGGAGCAAGCCTCTCGCGAGGCCGCCAGTGACGCCTCAGCCTTCGCATTGTCAAGGTCACGCTGGTGATGTGCAAGGGCAACGGCCACCTTCAGCTTACGCCTCTCCTCGGCAAGGCGCAAACCTTCTGCTTCAAGACGCGCATCTTCCCCGGCGAGCTCCGCCCCAAGCCGGTTCACCGCGGCCATCGCCCCTTGGAGAAGCTCTTGACGAAGGGCACGGCATTCGCGAGCACGCCTGAGGACGTCTCCCTCGTCACCGTCTGCTGCTGGTGAATGCGGAGGACCCGGAGGTGACGCGCCTCCTCCCGCAAGGCAGGGGGCTGGTGCCCCAACAATCGCTGGACGGGCCTCGCCAGGAGTAGGGCCTGGCGCCGGCCCATTCCAAGAAGAAGGGCTCAAAATCGACCTCAACCAATCACCGTCCACGACCAAGGAAGGAGCACGGGGCAAGATGGCTGTGCCCCGGAGGAACTCGTGAAGGGAAGATAGCAGGCGCATAGGCTCGGGACGCTCAGCTGAACGGATCACCTCCCCGAACGTCTGAGCGATGAGGGCGCTGCTTGAGCTCGATGCACCGAGGACCGGCAACGAGGGCGAAGCCTGGGGAGATGGATCCTCGGTCGTCTCCGCGAATTCCGCAGGAAGGGCCCCGAAAGGTCACGATCAGCTGCAAGAACCAAGAAGTAGAGGAGCAGGGAGAGAAGAGGACTTACTCGTCCGTGGCGAAGTACTTCCTGCACTTCCGCAAGCGGCAAGGGCGATCGTCACCGCCCGGGGCCTCCTTGCTCTTGCGGAGGGCCGCGAAGTTTACGCGGAATCGGCCTAAGCGCTCAGCGCAGGGGTGGTGCGTGGCATGGAGGAGGCGGCAAGATGATCAGCGCCGGCGGGACCAGCCTGGGGGACACCCCCAGGCGCCACCTCATGAGGAACGACCAGGACCTCGGGAGCCCCAGCCTCGGGAGCCTCAGCCTCGGGAGCCCCAGCCTCTGGAGCCAGAGGCCACGACCCCTCGCCTGTCACCATTCTGGAACGAGCTCTGGGAGATGCCGCCCCTGGGGCTCCGTGTGGCGTCACCACCTCAACGTCATCTCCTTCAACTACCGATGGTTCTCGTCTCCCTGCTTCATCACCTGAGGCAGAGCCACGTTGGGCGACTTGAAGAGCTGCCACAGCAACTGGGTTCTCGTGAGGTCCCCTGAGGCCAACCGGGCGCAACCCCCACTCGTCGAAGCTGGGCATCTGCCTCACGAAATCGGCCCTGCCCGAACAGAGATACAAGAGGGCACCATCACGATGAAGGCTGCCTGGGGAAGGGTCGCCAACCAAGACCCTGAGCACCGTCTTCAGCACCTCAGGCGCCAAGTCCTCCTCCTGAAGCCGCATGCGGTCTTTATGCCCCGCAAAGTCCCACATCCGGTGAGAGTGGCGCTGGAGAGGAGCAATGCGACATTGGAGGAACTCCTTCACCACCTTGCGCGCCATCACGTTGAGCGCCCTCAAGCTCTCGAAGCGGCGCCAGACGAATGCAAGCCGGTTGTCCGCGAGCGTCTCGTGACCCTAGCCGGAGTTGGGAACAACATGCGAAGTAGGATGCGAGAGTAGGGGGCTGAACACCCCAACATCCATGTACAACCATCGCTCTCTGAACTTGGCCTCAGAAGGAGGGAGTCCGTAATCAATCCCTGAAGCAGCCGTCTCTGGCACCGCAAGGAAGCTCACGCACCCCAAGCATTGAGTGGGATCACTCAGGCGCAAGGAGAAGAAGTGACGCAGCAGAGCAACGGAAGGAGGGATGCCCACCATTGCGTCGCAAACGAAGGCGAAGACAGCCAGGAGGGTAATGGACTCCGGCCCGAGATGCATCATGTGGATCTGATAGTGGGAGAGCACCGCATTGAAGAAAGCCGAAAAGGGGGGAACCAGACCCGCCCACAAGGCGTCAGCGAAAAACCGGACCTCTGTGACAATCCTGTCGGGGGAGGCATGGGACGCCGGCCATGCCGTGGTCCTGCCGCAATCGTTGAAGATGGTGGCAAAAGCAGAGCGGACCTTGCCCAAGGCCTCGGGGTTGAGTATAATAAATCGATCGACGGCGGGAGCCACCGCCGGTGGCGAGCGGGATGAAGACGCGGGCTTCTTCCTCTTTTCCTTCTTCGTTGGCGCCATGACGACAGGAAGGGTGAGAGTCCGAGTTGGATTGAGGGCAGAAGTTGGAGCCAGAGGAAGAAAGAAGCACCGGGAGTGCGCGGATGGCAAAAGGGGAATGGCTGTGTTCAACCCCGGGTCCGCTTAGCCGGGCACGTAATGAGGCATCGTGGGGAAGTGGAGATGCCCACGACCAACCAATCGCCACGCGGCGCCCAAGGCCGCAGGCTATTGTTGCCCGCGGCGCTTCGCACTTGCCCTTCGCTTCTCTGCTAAGCCAAGTCCGGGCACGCCTTGGGCCCAGGGGCTACTGTCAGCGTTCTGGGAACGGGGGTCCCCAGACTTGTCTGCCTACGGCCTGCGGCGTGGCTCAAGTGGGGGCCCAGCACGGCCCAGCTTCATCAGCTCAAGCTCAAGACCCTCATGTGGGGCCAAGCCTCGCGGGGCGGACGACATGAACCTTCCTCAGGAGCAGCCTCATCAGGCAGGCTCGCGAGGAGGCGGAGAAATCAAGGTAGGGTACCTCGCGAGGGTGCCCTGTGACGCAAGCCATGACGATCAAGGCCAGGCGGGCGCCAGCCCGCGCAGTGTCCTCATTTCCCCTTTGGTACAAAGGAGGCAAGCACAGGCCAAGGCATCAGGCAAAGGTTAGCGCTTCGGTGCAACAAGACCAAGACCAGCAGAACGGCAGGATGGAGGTCATCGTGGAGCCCAGGACGCCGTCACCGTCAGAGCCATTGGCAGCCGAAGACCAACTTTAGTCAGGATAAGTGTACTAGATGTTCCCCTTCAAAATGGCCAATTGTTGGCGCCCTTCCCGCTCATTATTTGGGAAGAGGCCCAGGTCCTCCCTCTATAAATAGAGCTAGCCACCACCAAAGTAGATGATCGATCTGATAGAGCTCACGCACACAGAGAGAGAGAGAGAGGCGACTGAACTCACCCAAGCAGTGCGTCGCACCAGCTCAAGAACAGCCCCTCGCGAGGTTGTTCTCCCTTTGTACTGTTCTTCATCAGCCCCTGAGGCAATCCACCACACCACACACTGGAGTAAGGTATTACACCACAACGGTGGCCCGAACCAGTATAAACCTCGTGTCTCTGTGTTGTTCATCGTGAGTAGTTTAGATCCCTCACAATCCTTGCACGCATGAGCTGGTAGGGGAAAGATCTCCGCGCACACCCCAGTGTTCGAACCTCAAGGGTCAACCGGAACCCGAAATCCGACATGAAGCAAGGCCCAGTGCCTGTGAAGAAAGGTCCAGTGCCTGTGAACAAGGCCCGGTGCCTGTGAAGAATCGCCGCCCGTAACACTCTCATGTAATAATGAGTGGGGCTGTACACGCTCCGGAGAGCTGGCCTCGGGCCTCGGGGGCTCCCGCCCACGCCTAGTGGAAGCACTTAGCTCCGCGCTGGTGAGAAGACTTGAAGACTAGATTAGGTGCCGGACGCGGCTTTTCATTTGCTTTCCGCAGTTGGCTCGTTTTCTCTTAATCGAAGTTGCTTCCAGCATTCCTTGTTGATTTGGTTCCGTTTGCTGCTATTCCCAACTTCAGTTCGCCTGTGTTCTCTCTCTCGCGAGGGGGCTAGGCAGGTGCCCTCGCGAGCGTTTTTCCCTTCTGTCCCTCTGCCTACGGTCTGTTTTCTCGCGAAGCACCCTCGCTTGAGCCCATAGGCTGGCACGCCTCTCCTAATCCGTGCCCCTCGGGTACCGTGATATGAAGTGCTTGGTCAAGGCTCGGGTGAACGATGAGTCTCGTAGCGAGCTTCCTAACGAATTTTCTGCATATCTTGAGCAACTACTAAGCCAAGATAAGCACAAGGAAACAAGTGCCCCGCGAAGAGGAGGCAGCTTCGCGAGGCAGCCCCGAACACGCCAAGCTAAGTTATCTCGGCACCAAGCAAACGACACAGCACGGAAACAACAAGCATAGCGCGATAATCAAGGAACCACAGTTCGATACATGCCCCACCGGGCCCATACTGGTTTCATTTTTATGCAGGAAAGGAAAGAATAGCAAAACAAAAGCAGCGTTGCAGCGATCCACGGGGGCAGGCCCCTGGCGACCTCCCGAGCCTAGCCGGATCCCTCATCGCGTTTCACGGAGGCGCGATGATGGGACGACCCGCTACCACCTTCGAAGCGAGCGCGGCGGCGTGGTGGCTGGTCGTAGCCGCCGCTGCTGGAGCTTTCGCTGAGAGAAGAGCCCCCGTAGCTGGACGAGGCGCGGCCGGCAGTCTCACCCTCGCCCTCGTCACGGTCGTCGCCAAGACCAAGCACCTCCTCGCCGTCGTTCATCTCGGGGTAGCACCCGGCGCGGCGACCATCTTCCCCAAACACCCTCATGTAGTGGGTCGCATCACCATCGTACTTAAAGTGGAGGGTGCACCGCCTGCCCAGGCCGCGCATGCGAGCGAATGTCTGTCAACCGCGGGCCAGGACTATGTTGCCCGCGCCGGAGACCTCGACCACGACCCAGGAGGCCCTGCTGCAGCAACCGTCCCCCTGCAGCCAAAGCCTGCCTGGACCAGAGGCCAGCAGCTCGTCGATGAAGGAGGGCGGGACCTGAAGCCGCTGCCGGCCGGATCCTCCAACCAGACGACGAACTCCGGCAACACCTCCACCGAGTGGAAGCGCGGCCGGGGAGGCCGCGCCACCACGGCACGCCTCCCCACATCGATGGGGCTGCCGCGGCCAGAGCGACCCCCACCATGCACAGCGGAGCCGCCCCGAGAGCGGGGAGCCGCGGCAGGAGTCAAGTTATGCTTGCAGGGATGACCGCGTCCCCGCTTGGGCGCCGGGGAGCCGGGCCCTTCGCGAGGGGCCTTTCCTTTCTCTGCAGCGAAGAAGCTCTTCGACGACACCATTGGAGTCGGCGATGGAGCGGAGAATAAGAAGCAAGCGAACAAGGAAGAGATGGGCAATGGGGGATCTGCCCCCTCCCCATTTATAGCGAAAGAAGGCCAACCGGCGCCCCCACGATCATAGGTAATACTGATTTTCCTTTCATGTCGCACGGACTTGTCAAGTCGAGCAGTTGCCGAGGCAGCATGGGGAAGCGGAGACGCCCACGTCCAATCAACCGCCACGCATCAACCGAGGCCGCGAGCTTTTGGGTGCCAGCGGCGCCTGCGTTGACCTTTGGCTTCGCCGGGTTAAGCCAAGCGCGCCTTGGGCCCGGGGGATATTGTCGGTGTTCTAGGAACGGGGGTCCCCAGACTTGCCTGCCTGTGGCCCACGACGTGGCTGTGCTGCACGCCTGTACGACCCATCTTCATCAATGAAGCATTCAAGACCCTCGCGAGGGGCCAAGCCTCGCGAGGTGGACGATGCAAGACCTCCTCAGGAGTGGCCTCACCAGGCTGCCTCGTGAGGAGCGGAGAAATCAAGGCGGGGCAAACCTCGCGAGGCTCTCGTGACGTGAGCCATGACGATCGAGACCAGGCAGGCGCCAGCGCGCGCAGCATCCTTGTTTCCTCTTTGGTGCTAAGGGGGCAAGCGCAGGCGCGGAGTACCGAGGCATGAGGCAAAGGTTTCCATATCGGTGCAACGAGACCAAGACCAACAGGACGGTAGGATGGAGGTCACCATGGAGCCCAAGACGGCGTCATCACCAGAGCCTTTTGCAGGCGAAGACCGCTTTTGTCAGGATAAGCTGTACTAGTTGTACCCTTTCAAATTGGCCACCGTTGTTGGCTCCCTTCCTGCTCAATATTTGGGGAGAGGACCAGGGCCTATATAAGTAGAACTAGCCACCGCAGCAGAGGCATCTAGTCTTGAGCCAATCCTCAGCCACAGAACAAGCACAAAAACACCTCAACCTCAGGAGGCTGTTCTTCCCCTTGTACTGTTCATCATCAGCCCAAGAGGCACATCCACCACCACCACCACACTGGAGTAGGGTATTACACCACAACGGTGGCCCGAACCAGTATAAATCTTGTGTCTTTGTGCTGTGAGTTCGTTGAGTTCGTCCACGAGATCTTAGCAAGCTAGGGCGTAGATCGGTAGGGAGGAAATCTTCGCACGCACCCCAGTGTTCGAACCTTAAGTTTTTTGCCGGAACCTGTGGCCCGGCAGATGAAGACCGGTGGGGATCTCTCTGTTGAGCCTAGGTAGGGCTACGACGTGTTGATCTTCCGAGGCCGGGCATGACCCAGGAAAGTGTGTCCGGCTAGAGTGATCGAGTGTGTTGGGCAATGTGGTGCACCCCTGCAGGGAAGATATATATTCGAATACCGTGTCAACGGTAATGTACGCTCAGACTTGTATCCTGATCTTATACAAGTAGAAATGGACACTTGATATGTGATGGATAGGTGGCCCCGGGATTGCTTTCTCGCAGGGAGTCGAGGAAGGATCTCTGGGCATTAATGTTACAACATGCTTGTCAGTTATAAACTGCTATTATTTACTCTTCTACATGTTGCAAGATGCCTGGAGCTTCTAGAACATGCTAGTCTTTGATAGGCTAGGCCTTTCCCCTCTATTCTGGCATTCTGCAGTTTAGTCCACAAATACATCCCTTCCTTTGATGCCAATGCATAGTTAGTATAGATCTGATGCTTGCGAGTACTTTGTATGAGTACTCACGGCTGCTTTGCTCCCCCTTTTCACCCTTCTTTCTTCTTTCTGGTTATTGCAACCAGATGGTGGATCCCAGGAGCCAGATGCCACCCAGTCGACTACTACTACCACCCCGAGGGTGCCTACTACTACGTGGAGCCTGCCGATGACCTGGAGTAGTTAGGAGGTCCCAGGCAGGAGGTCTTGCCTCTTCGATCGTTGCTTCGTTTGTGCTAGCCTTCTTAAGTCAAAACTTGTTTAACTTATGTCTGTACTCAAATATTGTTGCTTCCGCTGACTTGCTTATGTATCGAGCTATGTATTCAAGCCATAGAGACCCCTGGCTTGTAATATGGAGCTTGTATGACTTTTATTTGGGTTTAGAGTTGTGCTGTGATATCTTCCCGTCAGTCCCTGATCTTGATCGTACACGTTTGCATGTACGATTAGTGTACGATTGAGTCGGGGGCATCACAAGTTGGTATCAGAGCCAACTGCCTGTAGGAACCCCCTTTCCAACTCCTTGGCTGAAGTTGAATTTAAACTTTGAAAAACGGTTTTACTAACATGGCTGTGTGGCTTGCGGGCCCATGTCGCCATTGGTGGTATTAGGATCTTTTACTCCTCGTCTATAGTCTGGGATTCTGATCTCTCTTCTACTCGGGTTAAATGATTTTACTAACTCCCACATTAGGATCTCGTAATCACATTCAGCCGGAGAGCTGGATTATCTACAACTATTCCTTTGAATTGTATTTTGAATAATACTCACATCGTCATTTGACATCCTTGAACTTCCTTATTTCAGATGCGTCCCGCAATGCAGATCGTCCGCTAGACCATGGCGGCTGGCACGCCTGGGTTCCAGGCCATTCTGGTCGAACTCTTGACCCTGCTGGGATATCGCTGGTATCCTCAGTACACTGTGTACGAGATCTACCGCGAGTTCAACCAGGAGATGTATCACGCTAAGGTTGATATCTATGATCGGCAGAACTACTCCACTCCTGAGTTGCATACCTTTGAGGGTATTGGAGTGACTGTCGTGATGCCAGTACATGAGGTTGCCTATGTTGCTATCACCAGCCTCCGTAGAGAGCATCCACGCTTGGAGGAGACTGGGTTCAGATACTTCCCGTATCCACCAGCTGGGGATGATACTAGGTGCTACACTACTGTCTGTACCCCCTACGTGAGTCGTCGTTACGAACCTCAGTATATGGTTTGATACATTGAGGTTCTAGATCGCACTGTTCGAGCTTTGATTGTTGAGCTATACGCCACGCATGCACACCCCTACGCCACTCTGCAACAGATGCGTCCAGTAGGCACCACGGCGGTTCTTCCTCCGTTCATTACTTACCTGCGCCGGACGGAGATGCCACCAGGTCTTGTGTGGCCTGAGGTTGAGGGTGATACACCTGCTCGTGGACCTCTTCTTCTGCCTGGAGATCAGCTGGTACACCAGAGCTGCCACGACATGCAGCCTCCTTCCCTCGAGCACCGCCATGCTTTCCTTCACCGACAGCTGCCTGACTTCAGAGGTTTTCCCCGACGTTGATGTAGCATATTGCTATGTCGCGTTGTTGTATCCTTCCACCGCGTGCCTGCGTGCCGCCTAGTTGGTCTAGACTACCTTTCCTTTTCTGAACTCATACTTATGGCTTGTAACCGAACTTATGTATGGATCTGTATGTTGTGTTTGGCTACTATATTGTATCCATCGAACTTCTTTCAGTATGTATGTTTCATTGTGAATGATTCCTTGTCTTTGCAAAATTTCGTCATGTTGAACTACCCCTATTACATGTTAGCAGGATGGTTAGACCCGCTGGTCGTGGTCGTGGTGGCAACGCCCCACCACCGCCTGAGTACATGGCTGGTATGATCCAACAGTTTGAGCTGAACCGCCAGTTCATGGAAGGAGTGATAGCTCAGTTTCCTCACCCCAACTTGAACCAACAGCCAGCCACTGTGACACTGAATGACTTTGCACATCTCAATCCAAGCATCTACCGCAGCTCAACTCAGCCACTTGATGTTGATGACTGGCTCCGTGACATCACTTTCGAGCTAGAGTCTGCTGGTGTAGCCCCTGCCAGCAATGTCACCTTTGCAGCATATTATCTGAAGGGTCCAGCTACTAAATGGTGGGACAGCCACAGGCGTTCACTACCTGCTGGAACGGTCATCACTTGGCCGGGTTTCCAAGCTGTTTTCCATACCCGCTTCATTCCTCCGGGAATTATGGACAGGAAGAAGCGCGAGTTTCGCAACCTCACCCGAGGCAACAAGACTGTGGATGCCTATCAGTGGGAGTTCCTTGACCTGTCCCGCTGTGCTGGAGATGACATTGCCACTGATGCATGTAAACAGGAAAAGTTCCGTGATGGACTTCGAGCTGATATCAAACTGGCGCTCCTAGTGCATGACTTTGCTGATTTCACCACCTTGGTGAACAAGGCCATTCATGTCGAAAATGGTCAGCAGGAACACCTCGGATCCCTCAGGCACAACCGTGATGTGGGTTCATCTTCGGGCCCATCATCGCAGAAGCGTAAGATATGGATCCCTCACAGCATGTATCCACCAGCTGCCCCTGCACCAAGACAGTCCCCTACTGCATCTCGCGTGCCTCCTCCACCGCCTGGACATCCAAGACTTCAAGCTGCACCACCCCGAGCTCCTGCTCCCCATCCCAATGATGGGCTATGCTTCAGGTGTGGTCAACCAGGTCACCGTGCCTGGGACTGCTCTCAGAATCAGTACCAGCTTGCACCTCCTCCAACTGGCCATGGTAACAACCAGCCCCGCAACAACAATGCCAGACCTTATGGTCGTGGTCAGGCCAACCACATTGATCTGAATGAAGCTCAAGACCAGCCTGCTACTGTGTTGGGTACTCTTCTTGTTAACTCAATACCAGCTTCTATTTTATTCGATTCAGGAGCATCGCATTCATTCATATAAGAAGATTTTGCATCCAAGCATGGCCTTAAGTTCGAAGAGATGAACAATCCGCTAGTGGTGCACACCCCTGCGGGCCAATGTCGAACCACCATGGTTAGCCTCAATGTCCCTGTTGAAATTGAAGGGCTGGAATTCCATGTTTCCCCCATTGTTCTGAAGTCGTCCAATATCGACCTCATTCTAGGAATGGAAGGGTTGAAAACACATACCACTTATATCATTTGCGCCACTAAAACCATGCATCTACTACATCCATCAAGTGAGATAGTGAGCTACCATGCTCACCTTGTTCGGAATGCCGAAGCACGGATTTATTCCTGGGATGCGTGAATAACACTACTTCGAAGCCTGAAGTTTATGTCCGGTCCGCGTCCTCGGTCAAACTGAACATCGCACCGTCAGAAGGCTTTCAATATTCTAAAAAGTTCAGTGGTCAAATCCTTCTGAAGATGAAGCCACTTGGGAACTCGAGGATCGTCTTCGAGATGAATACCTCGCTTTTGTTTCCTTCTACCCCCTAAATCTCGGGACGAGATTTCTTGTAGTGGGGGAGATTTGTAACGCCCGGATAATTATGCTATATTAATCCTCTTCTAATGATGCCACATCACCACAATTACTATTGTTAAACTCCTGTTGATTCGAAAACGATTCAAATTTAAAATATAAAGTCAAAAATAAAAGTTTTCAAATGTCAAAACTAAAATGTGCAAACTATGGTAAATAATTGCTAAATATTGTTGGTGAAGAAACCAAAATTTTATAAAATGCTTAAGTGCTCAAAATGATTAAAACAGTGGCTTGAACAATCATTTAAATGCCTTTTATAATTTATAAAAATGGTAAACTATTTTATTTGTGAGTGAAACTTTTGTGGCAGAGGTATAAATGTTATTACTACTTTAAAAACTAGTTTTGTATTTTACTTAAACTAAAATATTGTGGAAATTGAATTAAACAGTTAAAGGTTAAAGATAAAAGTTTAATAAACAAAAGGATGAAATTAAACTAAACAACCCCCTCCCCATGGGACACTTGGCCCACTTAACCTCCAGGCCGGCCCACTTCCCCGCTACCCCCTCCCTCCCTGTTCACGGGGGGAATCGTGGGCAGTGTTGATGCCTGCCACGGCACCGGACGTCGCTGTGGTGCCCATCCGCCACCCCCCCTCAGCGCCTACTTAACCGGCGCCCCCCTCTCCACGCGAACCCTAATCCCCACTTCCCCCCTTGTGCCCCCAACCCCTCGAGCTTGAGCTCGAGCCCGCCCGTGGATGCCCGGAGCCGCGCCGCCGTTGGTCCTCGCCTTCCCGTCGCCTCGTTGTCCCCTACGTCCACTACGACCAACGACTGGTGTTGGGCGTCGCTAGATCGACGCCGTCGACACGTCTTCTTCCGCCATAGACACCAACACTCGTCGTTGATTGGCTTCACCACGAGTCCCTCCGGCATCACCAAGCAGCTCCTCGTCAACGATGTGAGCAGGCACCCGAAACCCCTCTGTTTCACCATCTAATCCGTGCCCGTAGCCTAGCTAGACGTCACGTCCGAAGCTCACCGTCGCAGTTCATGTCGCCATCATGCCACCGCCGTGAACTCGCAACGAAGCTCCGCCGTGTTCCCGGAGTTCTCGTGAACCGTAGCACCCAACCCCGCCGCTTCCGTGTCCTACATCGCGCTTTGAGTTCGCCATGGCGCCATAGAAGCATCTTGCGTCCGCTCCTCAAGGCTGCGTTCGCTGCAGCCTCGCCTCGCCATTGCCCCACACACATCCTCGCCTCCCCGACCGCTGCTGCTTGCCGCTGCACTTGTTCACACGACCTGCGCTTCGCCCTCGTGATCGCCGCGCGACGCCGCCACAAGCCACCGCTGCCCGCTGATGCCCCGCCGTCCTCACCCCGCTCGCCACCACCCGCTCGCGCCGCCCTGCCTGCGCTGTCCTCCACCGCAGCCCATCGCCGCGCCCGTGACCTCCTAGGCGTGCGCCCGCCTCGTCATTGCCGCACCCCTCTTGGGCTCTCGCCGCTGCTGCTCTGGCGACCCCTCGCCGGTGCCGAGCCAGGCCATGCCCATCGCTGCCTTCGCTGTCGCCGGGCGTGCTCACACTGTGATCACACGCCCGCCTCACACGCCTGCTTTCACCTGCTATGTCTGGCTCGATTGGCCCTCGTGCACTTTGCACATGGGACCCACCCCCTGTAATAAATAAAAAGGAAGATTTTAAAAAATTATATTAAAAATAATAATAATTAATTAATTAGATTAATACTGTTTAATTAGGCTAATTACCTAGTTTAACTAATTGAAACTGTTAGTTAGTGAGAAGTCTCAATGACATGCGGGCCCCACCCCCTGTTGACTAGTCAAACATTGACTGGTCAACTGGGTCCCCCTGGACCACATGTCACCCTCTGGTACACTTCTGTGTACACAGTTCTGGGTGCACATAGCATTTTAGCTATTTAATTTCGAATTAATAACAAATTCAGAATATTGTTTAAATCTTTGAAAAATCATAGAAAATAATCCGTAACTCGGATGAAAAAGTATTATACATGAAAGTTGCTCAAAACGACGAGACGCTTTGGAATACGCTCTGCGTTCATCTGTCACATGCCCCTAGCTTAGAGGACATGTTACTTTCCCCCTCCGGTCCGCCTGTGCAAAAATGCCGAACACCGGGGATACTTTCCCGGATGTTTTCCCCCTTCGCCGGTATCATGTAGCACCATATTAAAACACCCCTAGCCCTGCGCGTTATCGCCGTCATGCATCTGTATTGCATTATATTTATTGTTTCTTCCCCCTCTTCTCTCCGGTAGACCCCGAGACCGCTGCTGATGCCCCTGTGATCAACTAGTTCGATGACGATCCTTCTTCCCTTTCAGCGGAGCTTCCAGGCAAGCCCCCCCTTTGATCATCCTGATATCGCCCAGTCCATTCTCTCATGCTTACATTAGATTTTGCTACTTTATTTGATTGTTCCTATTCTGATGCATAGCCTGCTTTTGTACCTGCTATTGTTACCTACCTGCTTATCCTAAATTGCTTAGTATAGGTTGGTTAGTGATCCATCGGTGACCCCCACCTTGTCCTTGTTGCCCCTGCTTCATCATCGACGACTCGATTAACGTGATCGACGACTTGAGCCCGACACCTCACATCACATTACGCCCCTTTTTGTTGATCGACTCGGCAGAGTTAGCATCGAGTGCCGAGTGTGGAACCTCATACATCACTCCTGATGAGATCTCTGTAGTGTAGCTATTCGGACGTGGTCAATGAGGGTGATTTCCTCCTTCACCATTCCGATACGGCTCTAACGTGCAACACCTCAAGTGTGAACCTCGAGGGTGGTCCCACTTACGTTCACCTTGATGATTAAATTGAGTGGAATCCACCGGGGGTGATTCCTCGGGTTTTCCCCTTGATGTCTGGACACACAGTTACACTGACTTTACTTGAGACTGTTTTGGAAGTCGGGCGGGCCCGGAGAGCACCCGTGCGATGTGACGGTGGCAGCTGGCTGTTTAGAGGTATCACCAGGAGGGGGTGATAGCTCCGAACTTGTCCTGACAGCCGTCACTACTTTAATTGTTAATGCACTAATAGGTATGGGTATTTGTTCTGAGTTGGCCTTTGGCCTTTACGCACTAACCACCACGCGAGAATAGTTATGGGCCTCGACGTCGCATTTCAGCCGAAGCTTTGTCAGACGTCCAGTTCAGCATTGTGGCACGACTGGGCCGGCACCATCTTGTAGTGGTGGAGCCTGGTCCGACCTGCAAGCAACGACCAGGAGTGCAACGGGCGATGGGCCCATATCCGGAGTGCTTAGGATATAGACCGACGGGGACCTCTCTGCTGAGCCTAGGTAGGGCTACGACATGTTGATCTTCCGAGGCCGGGCATGACCCAGGAAAGTGTGTCCAGCCAGAGTGATCGAGTGTGTTGGGTAACGTGGTGCACCCATGCAGGGAAGATATATATTCGAATACCGTGTCCATTGTAATGGACGTTCAGACTTGTATCCTGATCTTATACAACTAGAAATGGACACTTGATATGTCATGGATATGTGGCCTCGGGATTGCTTTCTCGCAGGGAGTCGAGGAAGGATCTCTGGGCATTAATGTTACAACATGCTTGTTAATTATAAACTGCTATTCTTTACTCTTCTACATGCTGCAAGATGCTTGGAGCTGCTTGAACATGCTAGTCTTCGATAGGCTAGGCCTTCCCCCTCTATTCTGGCATTCTGAAGTTTAGTCCACAGATATATCCCTTCCTCTGATACCAATGCATACTTAGTATAGATCTGATGCTTGCGAGTACTTTGGATGAGTACTCACGGTTGCTTTGCTCCCCCTTTTCCCCCTTCTTTCTTCTTTCTGGTTGTTGCAACCACATGCTGGATCCCAGGAGCCAGATGCCACCCCAGTCGACTACTACTACCACCCCGAGGGTGCCTACTACTACGTGGATCCCGCTGACGACCAGGAGTAGTTAGGAGGTCCCAGGCAGGAGGCCTTGCCTTTTCAATCGTTGCTTCGTTTGTGCTAGCCTTCTTAAGACGAAACTTGTTTAACTGATGTCTATACACAGATATTGTTGCTTCCATTGACTCGCTTATGTATCGAGCTGTGTATTCAAGCCCTCCAGGCCCCTGGCTTGTAATATGGAGCTTGTGTGACTTTTATTTGTGTTTAGAGTTGTGATGTGATATCTTCTCATGAGTTCCTGATCTTGATAGTACATGTTTGTGTGTACGATTAGTGTACGATTGAATCGGGGGCTTCGCAGTGCCCCCTCCCCCGTATATAAAGGAGGGGAGGAGGCGGTTGGCCGGCCACAATGGGCGCGCCAAGGGGGGAGAAATCCTATATATGAATCTTTACCTCTCGACCATTTAAAGACTCCTCATCATGTCCGTGATCTCATCCGGGACTCCGAACAAACTTCAGTCATCAAATCACATAACTCATAATACAAATCATCATCGAACGTTAAGTGTGCGGACCCTAAAGGTTCGAGAACTATGTAGACATGAATGAGACACATCTCCGATCAATAACCAATAGCGGAACCTAGATGCTCATATTGGCTCCTACATATTCTACGAAGATCTTTATCGGTCAAACCGCATAACAACATACGTAATTCCCTTTGTTATCGGTATTTTACTTGCCCGAGATTTGATCGTCGGTATCATCATACCTAGTTCAATCTCGTTTCCGGCAAGTCGCTTTAATCATTCCGTAATGCATCATCCCGTGACTAACTCATTAGTCACATTGCTTGCAAGGCTTATAGTGATGTGCATTAACGAGAGGGCCCAGAGATACCTCTCCGATACATGGAGTGACAAATCCTAATCTCGATCTATTCCAACCCAACAAACACCTTCGGAGACATCTGTAGAGCATCTTTATAATCACCCAGTTACGTTGTGACGTTTGATAGCACATAAGGTGTTCCTCCGGTTTTCGGGAGTTGCATAATCTCATAGTCAGAGGAACATGTATAAGTCATGATGAAAGTAATAGCAATAAAACTAAATGATCATTATGCTAAGCTAACGGATGTGTCTTCTCCATCACATCATTCTCTAATGATGTGATCCCGTTCATCAAATGACAACACATGTCTACACTCAGGAAACATAATCATCTTTGATCAACAAGCTAGTCAAGTAGAGGCATACTAGGGACACTCTGTTTTGTCTATGTATTCACACATGTACTAAGTTTCCGGTTAAAAGAATTCTAGCATGAATAATAAACATTTATCAGGATATAAGGAAATATAAATAACAACTTTATAATTGCCTCTACGGCATATTTACTTCAGTGTGTTTGTTAGGATCTGTTGAACTTCGAGTTTATGATCATTATCATTTTATATCCATGAAAGTTATTTGAGTTTCTTTGATCTCTTATATGCATGATCTCTCACTACAGAAGGAGACTGCTAACGCGACACTACGATCAGAGACCCTTTGCCGAAACTGTGTGCGATGCAATAATCGCCAACGGTGGTGTAAAAAAACCGTCAAAAAAGGTGCAAAACGTTTGGGATGATGTATGCATCAAACACGGTTCAGGTTTTAGTTGCGTGTGCGATGCATGTCATACGGATAATCCATTCAATCTGTTTGCGGTGAGGCAGAACAACAGAAACGGGCAGCCATAACAATGTGTGTGCGATGCAGGACACACAGTTAATCAATTCGAACTATTTCCGATGAGGTAGGACAACAGAAATGGGCAGCCATATCAATGTGTGTGCGATATATGGCACACAGTTAACTCGGACGAACTATTTTCAATTAGGGAACACAACAGAGACGGTTCAACTTAACAAGAAGTGTGTGATATTGAAGGACCTTGAGAAGAGGTGTCTAGAGGGGGGTGATTAGACACTATGTACCAAAGTTGCAGTTTTTAAGTTTCTTTAAAGTTTGAGTGGAGTTTAGCCACAAGTTTAACATTCACAACATATAGCAAGCAAGCATGCCAAGAGTATATGAGCAGCGGAAAATAAAGCATGCAACTTGCAAGAATGTAAACGGAAGGGATTGGAGGATTCAAACGCAATTTGGAGACACGGTTGTTTTTGGCATGGTTCCGATAGGTGGTGCTATCGTACTTCCATGTTGGTGGAGACTTCAACCCACGAAGGGTAACGGTTGCGCGAGTCCACGGAGGGCTCCACCCACGAAGGGTCCACGAAGTAGCAACCTTGTCTATCCCACCATGGCCGTCGCCCACGAAGGACTTGCCTCACTAGCGGTAGATCTTCACGAAGTAGGCGATCTCCTTGCCCTTACAAACTCCTTGGTTCAACTCCACAATCTTGTCGGAGGCTCCCAAGTGACACCTAGCCAATCTAGGAGACACCACTCTCCAAGAAGTAACAAATGGTGTGTTGATGATGAACTCCTTGCTCTTGTGCTTCAATTGATAGTCTCCCCAACACTCAACTCTCTCTCATAGGATTTGGATCTGGTGGAAAGATGATTTGAGTGGAAAGCAACTTGGAGAAGGCTAGAGATCAAGATTCATATGGTAGGAATGGAATATCTTGTCATCAACACATGAGTAGGTAGTTCTCTCTCAGAAATAGGATGCTGGAAGTGTAGGTTCAGTCTGATGGCTCTCTCCACGAATGAAGAGGAGGTGGAGGGGTATATATAGCCTCCACACAAAATCTAACCGTTACACACAATCTACCAAACTCGGTGGGGCCGAATATTTAAACTCGGTCAGACCGATTTAGCAAATAATGTGACCGTTAGGGTTTTCGGTGGGACCGAAATGCAACTCGGTGGGATCGATTCGGTTAGGGTTAGGGCATAACGTAATCTCGGTAGAACCGATTACACAAACTCGGTGGGACCGATTTTGGTAATAAGCTTTCCAGAGAGTTGGTCAGGCAAATTCGGTTTGACCGATTATCAAAATCGGTGGGACCGATTTTGATAATAAGTTAGCCAGAGAGTTTGCATTGTAATCTCGGTAGTACCGATTGCTCAAACTCAGTGAGACCGATTTTGATAATGGACATACACAGAGAGATTACAATCCCATCTCGGTGAGACCGAGATCCCTGTCGGTGAGACCGATTTGCCTAGGGTTTGTGGCAGTGGCTAAGGCATCCAAACTCGGTGGCGCCGGATAGAAAGAATCAGTGGGGCCGAGTTTGACTTTAGGTTTAGGACATATGTGTGGAAGTGGGAAAGTAGTTGAGGGTAATTGGAGCATATCACCAAGCACATGAAGCAAGAGGCTCATTAAGCAACACCTCATCCCTCCTTGATAGTATTGGCTTTTCCTATAGACTCAATGTGATCTTGGATCACTAAAATAGAAAATGAAGAGTCTTGAGCTTGAAGCTTTAGCCAATCCTTTGTCATTAGCATCTTGAAGGAGTTCCCACATCCTTTAGTCCATGCCACTCCATTGTTGAACTTATCTGAAACATACTAGATAAAAGTGTTAGTCCAACAAGAGATATGTTGTCATTAATTACCAAAACCACCTAGGGAGCACTTGTGCTTTCAATATCCCCCTTTTTGGTAATTGATGGCAACATACATCAAAGCTTTAGATAAAGATATAAAGAATAGCAAGTAAAGCTTTGGAAAGACATGTAACAAGCATAGGCTCCCCCTACATGTATGCAATCATGTGAATATGAAATATAGAAGCATGTGTTAGCATAACCATGATAGAGCAGGCAATGTGTTACATGTATCTTGGCTATATGCATCAGAGCAAAAAGTATTAAAGAGAATACCTTCATGCCCATGAGTCCTTCTTGCAAACAATATGTACATCGGCAAGAATTCCTCAAACACATGATTGTGATGCATATACTTACCTTGTGGTCTTGAGTTGGCTTAGGATGGAATGAACCTGCGTAAACAAGATTAGATAACACAGATGCATCTACTAGCCAGAGCAAACAGAAGAAACCACAAGAATTCCAACACTGGGATGACATGTAGAGAGTGAGTACTGAGTACCACATTGGATTAGACATGTCCCCAAGAGTAAAGATATGCAATGAATTTAAATGATCTCTTTCCCTTAGATGTCTTGCTCCCCCTTAATCTAACATGGGATACTGGGAGAAGATAGGGAACAGAAAATCAGAGCTGAAGGAAAATAGAGCTGAAAGATATGAATGATGATCAGAGCTAAAGTTCAGAGCAAATGTATGCTAATGCAGAATTTAGCACAACAGATCATATGAACACGTCTCTCCCCTCAAGAAGACATGTGGACATCTCTCCTCTTTGAACACCAAGCATCTGGGATCCTTGAGAAATACTTTCTACTAGTATTCTCTCCCCTGGAGATCTCTCTCTCCCCCTGAAGGATCTCTCTCTCTAAATGATAAGCTTTGATGTGATCTCTCTCTCCCCCTTTGACATCAATTTCCAAGAAGGGCTTGATAAAGATGTAATCTCTCTCTCCCTATGGAATTTGTCGTGTATGGGTTTGATCCTTGAGTCACAACATAAAGCAATGATGAAAATGTGATGCTTGTAGAGGACAAGATTCATTGAGTGGAGCTGGATCAGACGAAACACAGAATATGTGGCAAAGTGTTTTTCCTGTTATGAAATCGGTGGCACCAAGTTGTAGGCTTCGGTCGTACCGAAAGGATTCGGTTGGACCGAAAAGAACAAATCGGTTGAACCGAGTTCATCGTAGAGAAAACACTTGTCACCTCAGCTCACTAGACTAGTAAGATCTCACAAAGATTTGCAAGGAATTAACTGAAAGATATGCAAGGAATTAGATGCAGAATATGCAGAGAAATCAGAAAGAAATCTAGATGAAGTTTTTTTTGAAAGGGGAAACACAAATGCAAAAACTCAGAAAAGAACACATGAGAACTTCATCTAGATATGGTCGGCGACAAAGTCACCTATGTTAGAGTATATTGACTTAGGAGTCAAGTGAGATCACTTGATCATAGGCCATACTCATCGTTTAAGCTCAAAATAGGGTTGCCATTTTTCGTTTAAGCATCTTGATGTATTCTCATCTTGTCGACTTGCTTTAACTCATGACTCGGAGTAAAGCTTCTCTAAGATGGAATAACATACCTTGGTTGGTGGTGTTGTCCATGTAGTTGAACTTGTGTGGGTTGCTGAAAGTTGATGTAGCTCATCAAGAATTTGGAGCACCACTTGGAATTTGAGTCCATCCACCTACATGGGTTAGTTCTTGCAAGGAAGAGCACTTGTATATCCAAAAACGACAATCATGAAACTCAACATAGAATTTGTCAAAGGATATGTTTGATTGGTTTCGTGCTTCCTTGTCTTCAACCACCTTGGGTAGAGACTTGGTGATGTAGAGATTGCTCAAGATATGGGTAGGTTTCAACCTCATGGAATTTGATTCAACCAAGTACCTACATGGGTTAGATAACATGCAAGATACAAATATATCCAAGACATAAGTTTTTCATCATAAGAGAAATATCAAGGATTAGTCATAAGCTCATGTCTTGCATGTATCCAATGGAGTTTCTACTCCAAGTTTGAAGCATCAATGATGTTCAATTCTCCTCTTAACCTGCAAAACACTTTCTCATCAAGAGGTTTAGTGAATATATCCGCTAATTGCTTTTCGGTGCGAACATGCTTAAGATCAATGTCACCCTTAGCAACATGATCTTGAATGAAATGATGACGAACTTCAATATGCTTAGTTCGAGAATGTTGCACAGGATTATGACCAATTTTGATAGCACTTTCATTATCACAAAGCAATGGAACATGTTTCACATATATCCCATAATCTTTAAGAGTTTGGGTCATCCAAAGTAATTGAGCACAACATGAACCAGCGGCAATATATTCAGCTTCCGCGGTGGATAAGGATACCGAGTTTTGTTTCTTGGATGACCAAGACACAAGAGGTCTACCAAGAAATTGACAAGTACCCGAAGTGGACTTTCTATCAACCTTGTCTCCGGCATAGTCCGAGTCGGAATAGCCAACAAGATCGAAAGAGGCCCTCTTAGGATACCAAATGCCAAAATTTGGTGTATGGATTAAGTATCTCACTATCCTTTTCACGGCCTTAAGATGACATTCTTTAGGGGCAGCTTGATATCGTGCACACATGCATATCGGGACGTGAAGCACATAGATATAACAATGAACCAATCATAGAGAGATAAACCTTTTGATCAACCGGTTCACCATCTTTGGTTAAGTCAAGATGTCCACTAGTAGGCATGGGGGTAGTCATACCTTTGCATTCTTGCATATTGAACTTCTTGAATAAGTCCTTAGTGTACTTCGTTTGCGAGACAAAAGTACCTACCTTAGTTTGCTTGATTTTCAAACCGAGAAAGAATTTGAGTTCACTCATCATAGACATCTCAAACTTCTCCGACATTAGCTTCCCAAACTTTTCACTAAAATGAGGGTTAGTTGAACCAAATATAATATCATCAACATAAATTTGGCACACAAAGAGTTCACCATTAACCCTTTTAGTAAAAAGAGTAGAATCAATTTTCCCAATTTCAAAGCCTTTTTCAATAAGGAACTTGGTCAAGCATTTATACCATGCTCTAGGAGCTTGTTTAAGACCATAAAGAGCTTTGTGAAGTTTGTAAACATGATCAGGTTTCTTAGGATTGACAAAGCCGAGAGGTTGTTTAACATAAACTTCCTCCTCTATTTCACCATTTAGAAAAGCACTTTTAATGTCCATTTGGTACAAGGTGATATCATGGTGATTAGCATTGGCAAGTAAGATGCGAATGGACTCAAGTCTAGAAACGGGGGCGTAAGTCTCACCATAGTCCATACCTTCGACTTGTGTGTAGCCTTGGGCGACGAGACGTGCTTTGTTGCGAACTACTTGTCCATCTTCATCTTGCTTGTTGCGAAACACCCATTTGGTACCGATGATGTTGTGGTTGTTGTCGGGCTTCTCAACCAATGTCCAAACTTGGTTCCTTTCAAAGTTGTGTAGCTCTTCATGCATAGCATTTATCCAATCCGGATCTTCCAATGCTTCTTCGACCTTCATAGGTTCAATGCTAGAGATTCTCCCGGTTTTAGAGTGAGTGATTCTCCCGGTTTGAATATCATTGTAGATTTGCTCGACGGGATGTGTTGGGGATATTACTACTGGGCGTAAACCGGCCTATCTGGGCCGGGTTAACTTCATCAGTAGTTCAACGACAAAAGCCCAAGAGGCATGAGAGTAAGGGCCCAAGGCCTGTAGTCGGTTTAGAACCTGTAGCCGTAAACCGGCCTGGTATGTAAACTTGTTGTCGGTGTCAAAACCGGCGGATCTCGGGTAGGGGGTCCCGAACTGTGCGTCTAGGCGGATGGTAATAGGAGACAAGGGGCACGATGTTTTACCCAGGTTCGGGCCCTCTTGATGGAGGTAAAACCCTACGTCCTGCTTGATAGATATTGATATTGTGGATGTTTACAAGAGTGGATCTACCACGAGATCAAGGAGGCTAAACCCTAGAAGCTAGCCTATGGTATGATTGTAAGGGTTGTTGTTCTTGCGTCCTATGGACTAGATCCATCCGGTTTATATAGAAACCGGAGAGGGCTAGGGTTACATAGAGTCGGTTACAATGGTAGGAGATCTACATATCCGTATCGCCAAGCTTGCCTTCCACGCCAAGGAAAGTCCCATCCGGACACGGGGAGAAGTCTTCAATCTTGTATCTTCACAGTCTTTGAGTCCGGTCGATGACGATAGTCCGGCAGATGATAGTTCGGCTGATGATGGTAGTCCGCTATCCGGACACCCCTAATCGAGACTCCTCGGTAGCCCTGAACCAGGCTTCAATGACGATAAGTCCGGCGTATATTGCTTGGCATTGCAAGGCGGGTTCCTCTTCGAATGATAGAAGATTGTGAACACCAGGATAGTGTCCGGCTCGCAAAATAAATTCCACATTCCACCGTAGAGAATAATATATACACAAGTTCAATCTGCGGCGTTTTCCGTGGCATGACGTCACACCACTACCAAGTCATTACTTGAATTGTTTTTACTTTACCACCTCAGCGAATTTACCGAAGCGGTTTCCTTGGCACGTCTTGTCGAAGCGTAGATCGTGTTTCCCTTAATCCGGATTCTCATCAATACGGACGTGGGTAACCCAACAGCGCCATTGATGGTGGCGCTTGGGGATAAGCGAGTTTTACCGGGCAGGTGGGGGCGCGTAAACTTCGTCCGCCTATATAAGGGATAAGGATTCACCTTTTCACCTACGCCTTCTTCCTCCTTCGCTTATCCATCTCCGCGCATTCGAGCTCCAGCGCCCAAGTTCGCGCATCTCATCTCAACCTTCTCCGACCATGTCCGGAGCGGGAGGTAAATGGTTGGCCTCCACCGTTAAGGAGGAGCACATTGCCAAACTGCACGGCGGATACCTCTCCGGCGACATCAGCGCACCGGCTGCCCGACGAGGGCAGCTCATCCCACCCCTGTGCCCCATGAGAGGTTGTTTTCCTTCCCCACTTCCTCCGCGGACTGGGCTTTCCACTTCACCCCTTTGTCCGGGGTCTCATGTTCTACTACGGCCTGGATTTCCATGATCCGGCGCGAACTTCATCCTCAACATCTCGGTGTTTATCGTGGTGCGAGGCCTTCCTCTGCATCCAGCCCCACTTGACTTGTGGCTCAAGACCTTCAATGTCAAGCCGAAGGTAGTGAAGGGCACTCAAGCGGAGTCTTGGGCGCCATGTTGGGCAAGATGCCCAATGTCCTTTAGTTGAAGGGGCCTTCGTGGAATCCGTCAAGGGTGGCAATCGGGGTGGTTCTACATCACCGAGCAGCGTGACCCTACATGGGCGGCGGCCCCGAGTTCAGATCTGGTATTCCCACGCAGCTCACCTCCCGGAAAGAGAAGGGCTTGCTGTGGGGTAGTTCGGAGGAGCCGGGACTCCAAGCCTGTATCCGAAGCTGGTGAAGAAGCTCGGGCTGGTTAACGTGGTCCAAGTCATGCTCGTCCGCGGATTCTCCCATGCCAAGAGGGCATTCAATCTGTGGAGTTCAATCCGGAACAGCACCAGCGCTGAGCGGGCTCTTGACCTGACGTCTGAAGGCGCTGGAGGGTGCTGTTCAAGGCGCCGAAGCCCCGCATCCGCGATCAAGATCGCGGATTTCGCCGCAGCGCCAAGCCAACGAGGTAAGTGATTCTACCCCTTCTGGGACACTTGCTTTTCATAGTTTGACTCTATCGGGTTTTAATTTCCCTTTCCTTTGACAGACTGGATGAGGAAGGCGGAGCAGATTATCTGTCCGGCTCCTATGCCGAAAAATCCGATGACGCCTGTCTAGCGGGGCTGCTGGTTCGGCACCGCACGTGGTGCCGGAGAAGAAGGCCAAGAAGGAGGCCATGGGTGCTCGAAAGAGTTCCCGTTTTTAGGTGTCCTACGACTCCGGGGCGGACTCCTCCCCCGAAAACGAGGAGGAGAAAGAGGACTCTCTCCCAGAGGAGGGAGAGAGGAAGAGGAAGGCTTCCCCAACAGGGGAGGCCGAAGGGTCCAAGAGGGGAAGGACTATTCCCCCGGACAGCTCCGCCAACATCAACGTTGGCGAGGAAGAATGGCCTTCATGGGCCAGGCCTCCGGTGAGATCGTAAGTATCCGGATTCCTGAATGATTTATAATTTCTTTTCTGCGTCACATAGCGTCATTCGATGCCGCATGCTGCCTGTAGTCCGCCGGTGATGATCTCCCGCTTCATCGAAGCGGTCGTTGGCTCCGTCGGATGTAGACTCCATCCCGACCGCCTCCACCCCTCGCGACACCGAGGGCGCCGAGGTGGGATCCCAAGAAGGGACCCATCGGGGAGGCTCGGGCGCCACAAGGCGTCCTCCCGGACTTTGCGCCGGACTCCAAATCAGAACCCGCAGTGGTTCCGGGGTCCGGCCGGCTGCCCCTTCGAATGAAGGGAAAGACGGTGACGCCGGCGGCTTCCGTCCAACCGGAGGCGCCGAGCAATTTGTTGGAGGCGCTACAGAGAGCTTCCATCGAGGAAGAACACCGCACTATTATGAGTGCGGTGATTCAGAAGGTGCAGCTTGCCAAGAGCGGGCTGACCAAAGCCTGCAGTAGCCTTCTATCAGGCTTTGAGGTAAGAAGTTTAAAATTATGCAAAGTAATACCGCATAGACAGTAGCCCCGATGCTCGGTTCGGTGTTGGGAAGAAAAGCGGATGAGGATCTAAAAAAGAAGATATACAGGGGTTGCTAAAAATTATGTCAATATGGGTTGCAGGCTGCGCTGCTGACCTCTGCCACCTTATCATGGAGGTCGGTGCTTTGAAGCAGAGCTTGGCGGTCCGAGCAAGAGCTCGGCGCGCCAGAAGCAGCTCAGGACAAAGAAGGTGAGTAACACCACTTTGAACTTGTACCTTCAGAAAAGGATTTAGGTTGCAACAAAAATAACAAGGATAACATGGATGCTGCGGGGCCCGCGAGCGAGGTGGCGACCACGAAGGAGGCCGTGTCATGACGAGCATAATGCGCCACGGAACAGGCAGAGCGAGAAAAGCAGGAGGCGGGTGGCGGTGGTTCAGCAAGAGCTCCGTGCTCTCATGGAAAAGCATGAGAGTTTGGGCGTGACTCAAAGACTCGAGAGTCCGAGCTTGCCTTGGCTCTCGAAAGTGCCAAAACTGCAAAGGCCGATGCCCATAAGTCCTTCAGAGATTGAGTTGATGAGGAAGATAGCGGCGGGTAAGGCATTTTTCATGCAAAGCAAGCATGTGAATGTAAATTACGTGTTACTTACCCGGTCGGAGCTTTCGAGGCGTTTGCAGATCTGCCTCGCAGCGTGTCTCGATGCTTGCCGCATTCTACCGAGCCGAGGAGGGAGCTCAGCGGAGAAGGTCTTCGGTCTCGAGATCTTTGAGGCCGGCCATCCGGTGCCCCTAGCGACCAGTGAAGCAGCTGGTCGAGCTCCTAAGGTGGCGGCAGGCAATGAAGGGCCTCATAGTCCGGTGTGGCTCGAGAGGCCATGCACAGGAGCTACTTCGCCTCGTCGCGACGGTTGGTGGATCGTGCCCCAGGTGGAGGTTATCAAGCGCTCTGCTGTATTGAAGGTGCTCGTCGGGCCCTTGCCCGCGCAAAGGTGCATTGGGGCAAGCTGGATGCGGAGAAGCTAATCAGCGACGCGCCACCGGCGGGCAAGGAATATCGTCGCCGAAATGTACTATAAGGCTGTCTGAAGGGTGCCCGCAAGATTGCGGATGAGTGCCCCAGGATGTAATTATTGAGTAAATTCGCAATGTGTTATCACATGCGCTGAAAACATTGTTCATATCGCTAAGCAATGCTTGTTAATTTAAAATATTACCTTACATGCGGCCGTTTATTAAATCGAGAGATGGCAAGTCGTCGGCTTCAGCCCCATGCCACGAGTCTTTGGGGTGTTCGGGATAAACTTGAGCACTCTTGTTCCCATCTTTGGGTCCATCTAGGAGGCGCTCAACACAACGAACAAGGCAACCGGACTTATAGTGCTTGAACACTCTCACTTAGCCATAGAATTCTATAATTTTAAATTTGGTGAAGCCCCTAGTATTCGAAAGACCAATTAGGGCGCTATCCACGCCTTCGTCGGACATTATCCGAACTTCGCTCGAGCGGCGTAGGTCTTTAAGGACCGAAAGGACCTCTCGAACAGCGACCAGTCTCGCCTTTATCATGACAATCAGTTTTAGCTTTCTCCTCGAGGCGTTAACCCGGCTCAACCGGGCGCAATCGCGATGGTTCTCCAGTGCTACCTTAGCCGATAGAGCGGGCGTAAGGTGCCAAACATGGGAGCCGGGCAAACCCAACTATTGACCCAAGACATGATTGAGCCGATTCATATAATGCTATAAGTTCGGGTGCCGCACTTGTGAAAGTGTGCGGACTTTATCACACCATAATGCGGAGAACATAAGCCCCTGGTGTATTTGGCCGTACCAAGATGTACGGATGCAACATGTCGTGAATGAACATATATATACATATAAGGTAATGCAATTATAGGCAAAAAAGTGCTGCATTTTATTCAGGAAGATATGCTATGAGTGCGGAATGATACAAATAGTGCGGAAAGCAAGGGATTGGACGAGTTAAAGGCGTCTCCCTCGTGGGTAGGCCACGGAATGTTGTATTTAACAAATTTAATGCTCGTGATGGAGACCACACGAGTGTTAAATGCGCCTTTGTCCTTCCCTGGCTGTTGCATCATGAGTTCGGCAAGTTCGCCGGACGAGAGTTCTGTATAAAAAGAGAAAATAAAAGAAAAAAGCGACACACTTGGGAGCCCTGGTGTGGTCGAACCGCACTGGTCTGTTGTGGTTGTGCCTTTCCCCTATGCCCATGGTATCTCCGGGCGTAATTATGTCTGTGGAGTTTGTCTTACAATTTTGCGAGGGCTGGGGTTGAGACCGCATTGCTCTGGCGTGCTCGGGCGTGCTGTGGTCTTGGTTGATGTTGCTCCGGCGCGTTTGGCGTGTCCGGTCGTTTAACGGCGGACTCGAAATTGCCTTAAAAGGCTGCTCAGTACCGCCGCGAGAGCCGCTGTATGTTCCTCCGTTCGGAGGGAGCGTTCCGTGTTTCCATTGGCCGTGATGACTCCACGAGGGCTGGCATCTTGAGCTTAAGGTATGCATAATGCGGCACGCGTTGAATTTTGCGAGCGGTTCGTCCGAAAGCGAGCGTGATAGCCGCTGCGGAGCGGGACTATGTCGAAGATTAACTCCTCGCTTGGAAATTATCCGGGATCCGAAGACCACTTCGATGTAACGAGCCTGTACAATTGGCCTCGACACCTGGTATGGCGCCTTTGAAGGTTGTCTTTGTAGGTTTAATCCTTGAAGGGTCTATGCCCATCTTGCGCCCGTATCCCGATAAAGCAGGTTCAGCTCTGCCGCCGTCCATCGGGACTCGTGAGGTGAAATCCATCGGCGATTGGGTCTAAAACCAATGCGGCGAATCCGCCATGGCGGATATCTGGTCGGATGGTCTCTTCGATCGAAAGTGATCGGGCAAGAGGACCATGGGTTGAATTTTAGGCGATGGCTCCATCAGCGTATCGTCCCTTAGTGCACGCCGCTCCCTCTTGGGAATATCGTTGCGTATATCATATTTACCGTCCGGACTTGAGGGGGAATCCTTTGGTCCTCTGTTGTTCGGCGGCGGGTCTCTTCCTCGTCATCGCTGTAGCCCTTGTCACTGTTTTCATGATTAATTTGCCTGCTGCTTGAATACCCAACAATCTCTGTTGGTGTGGTTAGCTGGCTTTTCGAGGTTCCATGTATTTGACAGAGCGATCGAGTATTCGGTCCAAATTGGGCCGGGCCGGAGTGGTTCTTGTGAATGGCTTCTTCCGTTGACGGGCTTGGAGCCTCGGAATCCGGCGTTGACTGCCGTATCCTCATTCTTGTCGCCGTTAATGCGGTGTTTGTTTTGTTTCGACGCAACCTGCCATTGCGGTCCTTGGTATCCGGACTGCCAGCGTTTTTGCCGAGGTTGTTGCTGCGAGCTAGCCAGCTATTCTCTCCCGCACGAAGCGGGTCATGAGTGATGTGAGGGCTGCCATGGATTTGGCTTCTCTGTCCTAGGTGCTGGGCCAGCCACTCGTCGCGGATGTTATGTTTGAAGGCAGCGAGTGCCTCTCGCATCCGGACGGTCGGCGATTTGATTTTTCTTTGTTAAGAACCGTGTCGAGAATTGCTGGCGATTCGTGCGGCTGCTGGATTATGTGGCTTAGGTCATCTCGTCCGTGGTCGCTTTACGCGTGCCACGGAAGTTGTCGAGGAATGCGGCTTCGTGTCTTCCCAAAGATCAATTGACTCTGCGGGCAGGCTGTTAAGCCAATGCCGACCTGGTCCTTTGAGCTTGGCGGGAGATATTTGATGGCGTGAAGATCGTCGCGCGGGCCATATGTATATGGAGGAGATAATCCTCAATCCAAACCGCGAGGTCTGTTGTGCCATCGTGGGATTCGATATTAATGGGTTTAAACCCTTGAGGATTTGATGATCCATTACTTCGTCGGTGAAGCATAGTGGGTGTCGGGTGCCTCAGTATTGAGCAATATCGCGGCGTAGCTCGAGAGGCGTTATGCTGCTGTGTTCGGCCCGGCGGAGTATTTGTATCCGCGCGACGGTATCCATCGTGGGTCTTAGAAGCTTGCGTGATCCATAGATAGATCTGGATTGTCTCGCCTTGTCCTCAATATATCTCGCAAGTCCGTAGCGTTCCCGTGGCTTCATGCTTTTTGAGCGATGCCGGAATACGGTTTTGGTGGAGGGCTTACACGCCTCTCTGTCGCGGCCACGAGGTAGTCGGTCTGCCGTATTGTGCGCTGGTGATGCAGGTTTGTACGCTTACTCCTCTAATCGGGGAAGCGACTTGCATTTTGGGTAACTTTTGGAGGGGCAGTCATACTCTTCGGCCGCGAGGACCTCGGTCCATCTGTCAGCCAGTAGGTCTTGATCAGCTTGAAGCTGTTGCTGCTTTTTCTTTAGGTTGTTTGCCGTGGCCATTAGCCTGCGTCTGAAACGCTCTTGTTCGACGGGATCCTCAGGCACGAAGAATTCGTCGTCGTCGAGGCTTGCCTCGTCTCCGGAGGGAGGTAAGTAGTTGTCATCCTCGACCTCTTCTTCTGCCGCCCTCTCGTGAGGGCTTGCTTCTGCCTCCTCCTGCCTTTGGATCGTCTTTGAAGGAGGTTGTCTTCGACACTTTCGGGGTGTTATTATCTCCTGTGCGGAATCTCCATTCTTCTTGTGGCGGGATTTAGAGCGGCGCCGCTGACGTCGGCGCTTGGGCTGTTTCTTTAAGGAATCGGCCTCCGTTGCTTCTTCGCCGTCCCCATCCTTTGGGGTGTCCACCATGTATATGTCGTATGACGAGGTGGTCTTCCAGTGTCCTGTAGGCACTGGTTCTTAGTAGTCTCCGGCATCGTCGTCCATACCGTCGATGTCTTCGGAGTCGTAGTTGAGTACGTCGGTTAAATCGTCGACGGTGGCTACGAAGTGGGAGGTGGGTGGGCTCTGAATTTCTTCGTCATCCGCGTCCCAACCATCCTGGCCGTAGTTCGGCCAGGGCTCCCCGGATAGCGAGAGATGCTTCAATGAATTTATGATATCGCCGAAGGGCGAATGCTGAAAGATGTCCGCAGCGGTGAATTCCATGATCGGCGCCCAATCGGATTCGACTGGCAGGGGCGCAGGAGGTTCGGAGTCCGGCAGAGAGTCCGGTACCTCGGAGTCATGAGCTTTATGCGGGACAAGGTAAGTGTTCGGCTCCATCGCCGTAGAAGTTACAGCTCCCGAGGCGGTGTCCAACCATCCGTCCTCGATCCGGCGATCGGCTCCGGACTATGGGTCGGGCGGATTAATGTCTTGACCTCAAGGTCTGTCCGGCGGCAGAGTTAGGTCATGCCCATCGTGACAGCGCAGCACGCTTCGGTGTGGCTCAGATCCATCGAAGATCAAGTCCCGCGGATATCGGACGTGAAGTTTAGGCTTCAAACCTGACACGGCGGCCAGGCGTAGCTTCGATATGCTCGGATGGCCAAGTGAGTTGGCCCGCGATCGGCGGCCGCCGAATCTGAAGATCTGTCCGGGAGAAAAGTCTCACCGGGACTGCGTCGTTGTTGATTGAAGAGGCCATCAAGCCTATCGGTGGCGACACGAAGGAACTCTCAATGAAAGCACCAATGTCGGTGTCAAAACCGGCGGATCTCGGTAGGGGTCCCGAACTGCGTCTAGGCGGATGGTAACAGGAGACAAGGGACACGATGTTTTACCCAGGTTCGGGCCCTCTTGATGGAGGTAAAAGCCTACGTCCTTCTTGATTGATATTGATATTGTGGATGTTTACAAGAGTGGATCTACCACGAGATCAAGGAGGCTAAACCCTAGAAGCTAGCCTATGGTATGATTGTAAGGGTTGTTATTCTTGCGTCCTACGGACTAGAGCCATCCGGTTTATATAGACACCGGAGAGGGCTAGGGTTACATAGAGTCGGTTACAATGGTAGGAGATCTACATATCCGTATCGCCAAGCTTGCCTTCCACGCCAAGGAAAGTCCCATCCGGACACGGGGAGAAGTCTTCAATCTTGTATCTTCACAGTCTTTGAGTCCGGTCGATGACGATAGTCCGGCAGATAATAGTTCGGCTGATGATGGTAGTCCGGCTATCCGGACACCCCCTAATCCAGGACTCCATCACTTGTATTGTAAGTTAGGAATAGAGAGAGACCAACCCGGACACGAGTATGAACCGGAGATTGGGACTCTCTGAACCGACGGGCGTCACCCGTGTATATAAGGGGACGACCCGGGGCGGTTCAAGAAACAGACAACAACAACTCGAGGCCTAGGCGAAGCTTATTCGCTCCCTAGTCATCGAGACCATATCAATTCCATCACAACTAGACGTAGGCTTTTACCTTCATCGAAGGGGCCGAACTAGTATAACTCTTGTGTCTTTGCGTCCGCTTTAACCCCTTCAAGTTAACCCGTAGCAATGGCTCCACGACTAAGTCCTTTCATGAGGACATCTGCCGTGACAAAACCACGACAGTTGGCGCCCACCGTGGGGCTATCGCACGATGGTTTGATGATCTTGGAGGGCAAGTTCGAAGGACTCGAAGGCTACGCTGTGGGCCGGATGACCAAGAGTCGTCGCGACAAGCTCTACATCGAAGATGCAGGCTGGGGCCCCGAGGCTGGCTCAATTGAGTACGGGTACCGGGTCCCGTTTGGTGGCATACACGTTTTCATCGGCAAGATCGGTGAGCCAGGGCCTGAGACGGACATCTGCACCGACCTCGTCGAGATGGCTCAGCGTACGAGACCTGCCCAGGTTAAACCGGCCGTGAAACGTGCGTTTGTGGGAGTCATCCACGGAGGAAGCTATGAGGGCGGATCAGAATCTGGTGGCGAAACCGTCGTCTATTCTGACGATGAGTCGTCGACCGGAGAAACTGAATCTCTATATCAGCTACAAGATGACCGGATTGGGGGCTGTTCCGATGGTGACGATATTCGGACCCTCGATCTGCCCAACGGGTTGGAATATTCATGGCGGTACACAAGCGGTGCTTCACTCTTCAACCGCTGCGACAATGGTTGCGGTTCAACAGCGGCGGCGGCTGCCGGGCGAGGAGGCCTGTCGCCCGCCGCTCAAGTTTTATAAGACCTATTCGACGTTGGCTGTGCTCATGGCGAGGTTAACCCGGCGGACCAGGGCGCTCATAGCGGAGATTGCGAAGGTGAAGGAACAAATCACTCGAGGCTAAAGCGGATCTGGCATTGCGACGCCAGATGATGGCAGAAGCGGGCGCTTTAGATCGCGAGCTTATAAGCTCATCTTTGGATCGAGCGCGTCGCATGAAGTCATGAAGAGAAATACAGATCCGTTTGCCTTGATCTTGAGGAAGAGATCTCTTCAACACCCGAGGCGGGAACCAGTAATCCGCGGTGGCAAACGGGCGGAAGCACTGGGGCAGGCGCGCCAGTTCAGCCCAGCGTAATAGATCTACCTCGCCATAATGCCGATGCGCCTCGGGCTGTGCAAACACCTCGGTCACTACTCCAACCCGATGGATAACCTTGTTGCAGCTGCGGCACGGCTGGAGGCTATTCCAATTGAAGGTGATTCACCACAAGCAGTAGAGACGCGTCGGGTCAAGGAGCTCCCTAGGACAGCTTTGGTCCAACAGGAAGCGTATTCATACAGCCGCGACCGGATCCACTCTACCCCCCGCCCAAGCCGGAGCTATAACAGGCACGTGGATGAACCAGCCGTATCAAGTAATGCACGACGTGGTGTGCCCCGTGGCAACAACCCGACAGGTGGCGTCGATAACGCTCAGGAGGTGGTGGACCGGGCCCGAGCACGCAGGGAGGCCGAGTTAGCAGCACAACATCAGGATTATCAGCTTACGCCGGTTCGTCCGACCATCTCGTTCGAGCCTGGGGTTACCTCTAGCTCTTTGGGGGTGCCTTGCCTCGTCCCCGCTTTACGCAATGTGCGCTTGCCCAAAGACTTCAAGGGTCCACGCAAGGTGCCAAATTACACTGCCGATTTAGCTCCAGAAGCATGGATAGAAAGTTATGAGATGGCCATGGAGATGCTGGATGTGGATGAGGCCGCGTGTGCAAAGTACTTCACCATGATGCTCGAAGGCACGGCCCTTACTTGGTTGAAGAGCTTGCCACCCAATTCTATCAATTCATGGGCCCAGTTGCGGACCCGGTTTATCCAGAATTTCAAAGACACTTGTAAGCAGCCCATGTCCGTGGTGGACTTGGCGGCTTGTGTCCAGGGTGAAGGAGAGTCAACAACCCATTGGGTACGCCGCGTTTCGGAAATCTTGCACTCGTCAGACCGGATCAACGTTGACTCTGCGATCTTAACCCTGGAGGGCAACTGCCGGTTTAAGCCTTTGAAGTTGAAGTTAGGGCGCATGAAGCGGTTTTGTAATGACATGGGCACTCTCATGGGCGCTTTAGTGAAGTATGCTGATTTTGATAGTACCAAGGATCCCGAGTCTGATGATGACGAGACAGGGAAGGAAGGAAGAACAGCAACTCAAGGGCCAACAACATCACTCGGCGAAAATGGTGGGGGCAAGCGTAAAGCGAACGACAACATGGACTTCATAGCTAACACCAACGCGCAAGACAAGTGCCAGCGGCGCAAAGGCAAACAGCCAAATCGAAGTGGAGCGCCTAATCCCAATCCGGACCGCTTGAACTATCTGTTGAATCAACCTGTCCAAGCATGGGGCGAAGGAGGCGCCAACAAACCACCTCTGGAAGGATTGCTACATTATGCAAGAGTTCAAGAGTTCTAATGCTTTCGGTATGATCAAGGTTACGCGGCGGTTCACGATCCGGGCAGATTACGGCGGAGAAATTCGGTTCAGGATTTAATGGTAATCCGAGGCGGACATAACAATCGAACAATCGAGAATAACCGAATTGGTTACAACCAGCAGCAGCAACAGTCGGGTTATCATAGCAACCCAAAGCAGTTGAATAGTGGGCAGTACCATGTCTTCACCACCAGCTTAGATAAGCAAGACTGGAAGCTTCAGAAGCGAGCAGTCAACGCTGTTGAACCGGCCGTGCCTCATTACCTACGCTGGTCAGAGGAGCCCATTGTATGGAGTAGAGAGGATCATCCTCCCCGTGTTGACAATCCGGGTCAACTAGCCTGGTGGTGGCACCTCGGGTGGGAGGTTATAAGTTCACCAAGGTGCTCATGGATGGAGGGAGCAGCATCAACATCTGTCTTGTGAGACCTTCAACATCGTATGGGGTTAACGGATAAACATCTCAAACCGTCCAATACGGTGTTCCATGGTGTGGTACACAGCAAGTCAGCATATCTGGTTGGTAAAATAGCTCGGAAGTGGCCTTTGGAGATGAATATGACTCGGATCGGAAACATTGGCGTTTGAAGTGGTGAAAATCAAAGTCCATATCACGCCTGTTTGGGCGGCGGCTTATCCAAGTTCATGGCACGACCTTGTTATATCTATTTGCAGCTCAAGATGCGGGTCACAAGGGACAATAACGGTTCATGGGAGCCGCAAGATCGCTTTGGAATGTGAGGAAGGTGATGCGGCTTACGCAGAGTCGGTTTGTGCCACCGAGGATCTGAAGTATTATAAGGACAATGTTGATCCGGCGGACATGACACCGTTGAAGAAGCCAACTACAGAGCATGATCCGGCCCTGAAATTCAAATCGGCAGCTGAGACTAAGCTTGTTGACTTCGTGCCTGGCGATTCGTCCAAGCAGTTCAGCATCAGTGGCAACTTGGATCCGAAATAGGAAAGCGCGCTCATCGAGTTCATCCGTGAGAATCAGAACATTTTTGCATGGAAGCCTTCTGACATGCCAGGTGTACCGAGAGAACTTGCTGAGCACACTCTTAATGTTGATCCCAAGTACAAACCGGTGAAGCAGTTTCTCCGCCGGTTTAACGAAGAACGATGTAAGGCCATTGGAGAGGAGGTGGCCAGGCTCTTAGCAGCTGGTTTTATTGTTGAAGTTTTCCATCCAGAGTGGCTTGCTAATCCGGTGCTGGTTCTTAAGAAAAACGGCACTTGGCGCATGTGTGGATTACATGATCTTCACAAGGCTTGTCCAGCGGATCCTTTTGCCCTCCCGCATTGACCAAATTATTGATGCCATGCGGGTTGTGGCGTTTGAGCTTTTGGATGCGTACTCGGGTATCATCAGATCAAGATGGCGATTAAGGACCGGAGAATTTATCACTCCCTTTGGAGCCTTACGCTATGTGTCTATGCCTTTTGGGCTCAAGGCGCCCAAGCAACTTATCAGCGCTGTATGCAAATTGCTCGCATAAACAGATCGGCCGTAATGTACGCGCTATGTGGATGATATTGTGGTCAATTCAAGGAGAAGGAAACACTGATTGACGATTTAAGGGAAACCTTTGACAACCTGCGGGTTTACAAGATGATGCTCAACCCGGCCAAATGTGTTTTTGGTGTTCCGGCAGGGAAGTTATTGGGTTTTCTCGTGTCCAATAGGGGAATTGAGGCTAATCCGGAGAAGATTACGGCTATCACCTCCCTGGCTAAACCGAAGTGTATTAATGATGTCCAGCGTTTGGCAGGCGGATTGCCTACCGAGCGGTTTATCGGCCGTCTCGGAGAAAGGCCATCCCTTTGTACCGATCTTTGAAAAAACGGATCGGTTTATGCGAGTCCGGCCGCCGATGAAGCGTTGGAGGACTTAAGCGGCAATTGGCCAACCTGCTCGTGCTCGCCGCTCCCATTGACAAGGCCGCTCCTGCTATATGTTGCTGCTAATGCCGGGCGGTCAGCGTGGCCATTGTGGTGGAAGCGAAGGAGGCGGGAAGGAGCATCCGGTTCAACGTCCGGTTTATTATATCAGCGAGGTACTTATCGAATCTAAGCAAAGGTATCCGCATTGGCAGAAGCTGGTATATGGAGTTTTTATGGCAAGCCGGAAGCTGAAGCAGTATTTCCAAGGGCACCCCATCACGGTGGTCAGTTTTTCTCCCTTAGGTGATATCATACAGAACCGGGAAGCGACTGGCTGGATTGCCAAGTGGGCTATAGAGCTTGGGCTGCATGGTCTGAAGTACGTGCCTCGGACGGCGGTGAAGTCTCAAGCACTTGTGGATTTCATTAATGATTGGACGGAGTTGCAAGCACCTGAAGAAAAGCCGGATCACACATATTGGACCATCCATTTTGACGGATCCAGGCAATTGGAGGGCTCGGGGGCTAGAGTCGTACTAACTTCCCCATGAGGTGACAAGTTTTGTTACATTCTCCGCTTAATGTTCCCTTGTACTAACAATGCAGCTGAGTATGAAGCCTTGCTCCATGGTCTCTGGATGGCTAAGGAGATGAATCTAAGCCGGGTTAAGTGCTTCGGTGACTCGGACCTAGTGGCTCAACATGTGTCTGGCACTTGGGATTCAAAGGACCCATTCATGGCTGCATATCGTCGTGAGGCGGATATTGTCGCAGGTCATTTCAAGGGCTATCAGGTAGACCACGTGGACCGTCGAAAGAATGAAGCGGCGGACGCTTTAAGCCGGTTGGGCTCTCAGCGCAAACCGGTCCGCCTAATGTTTTTCGGGCGTCTTTGCACAACCCATCGGTAAAGCTCCACGGTGAAGCGGTTTGGCTATTCCTGATCCGGAGGCTCAATTGGTGGCAGTTCTTCACGTCACTCCGGATTGGACGCTTCCTTATCTGGCGTACATGAACCGGGGCGAGTTACCAGAAGATGAGACGTTGGCCCGGCAAATAGTTCGGCGATCTAAGTCCATGACCATTGTTAATGGCGAATTGCATCATTGCGATGTGTGTCGAGGCGTTTCAACGCTGTGTGTCCCCGAGGAAGGCTGTGAAATATTGCGTGAGATCCACGAAGGAGATTGTGGTCACCACGCGGTTCCAAATCCTTGGTGGCTAAAGCATTCCATACGGTTTCTATTGGTTGACTGCCCATGCTTGATCGGAAGATCGATCGACGGTGTGATGGTTGCCAAAAGTTTTCGGATGTGCTCATGTACCAGCCCAAGAATTGAGGATGATTCCAATTACTTGGCCGTTTGCGACTTGGGGGCTGGATATGGTTGGACCTTTTAAAGGTCCAAGGACAAAAGACCCACCTCTGGTGGCGGTTGACAAATTTACAAAGTGGGGAGGCGTAACACATTAGCAAGTGTGGCGCAGCTCGGCGGTTCAATTCATCAAAAGGTGATTTTCGGTTTGGCTTTCTACGGTATAATCACGGATAATGGTACCAATTTGTCGAAAGGTGCCATGAAAGAGTTCTATGACGTGAGCACATCCGGCTTGGCGTTTCTTGATAGCCCACCCACAGTCCAATGGTCAAGCGGAAAGGGCTAATCAAGAGATCTTGAGAGACATTAAGCCCCGGCTTATGGTCCCTTTGCAGAGAAAACCGGGTTGTTGGGTAGAGGAGCTGCCGTCTGTGTTATGGAGTATCAACACTACGCCTAACAGATCCACGGGATACACGCCGTTCTTTATGGTTTATGGAGCGGAGGCGGTTCTCCCCAGTGACATCCGTCATGACTCACCTCGTGTGGCAGCTTATGTTGAAGCGGACAACGAGACGGCATGGCAGGACGCTTTGGATCGGTTGGATGAAGAGCGTGACATAGCAGCTGCCCGCTCGGTGATTTACCAACAGGATCTTCGTCGTTATCATAGTCGCCGGGTCAGAACCAGAACTTTTCAAGAAGGAGATTTGGTGCTTCGGCTCATCCAAGACCAGACTAATATGCACAAGTTATCCCCACCTTGGGAGGGACCTTTCGTGGTCAGCAAGAATCTGCACAATGGGTCGTACTATCTGATTGATATTCGAGAGCATAAAGACTCACGCACATCAGAGGAGGAGACCAATAGGCCGTGGAACATAGCTCATCTTCGGCCTTATTATACCTGAGCCATCGGCTCTACTTATGTACATATTATGACAGTGTATATATTATGAATAAAGTAATAAGCAGACCTCAAATGAACAGGGTATCTGTTACATTACATCATGTGTGGTTACATGGGTTGTTACGTCTTAAAAGCGGCCTCGGTTTACCCCTGAGTTTGCTTTTCAAAAGCTTTGTGATATCACTTGGGGGCTTGGTGGTGTCGAACCAATGCAACACCTTTTGATAGGCGAAAGCCACCAGATCACTTGGGGACATGGTCAAGTCTGAACCAGTCCGCCTCTTGATCGGCCTAAGGCCATAGAGTCACTTGGGGCTTGGTGAATCCGAACCATTGCCACGCCACTTGATCGGCATAATGCCACGGTTTGATTGGGGACTGGCTGACTTGAACCATGGCTACACCTTATAGGGAGCTTGGTGGTGTCCGACCATGGTAACACCATCGATCGGCTCGATAAAGCTTTCCTTTTTTGCAAGCGGTTTATCATTGCCTTTGCTTCCATGTTTTTTCATAACTATCAGTTGATTTTTGTTGCGTTTCTTAAACCGACAACATTTTTAAACCGGTTCAAACTGTCAATTGACGGAATTCGGTCCATTTTTAATCCGGAGATAATTTCACCGGTTTGACTTTTTTCTGTTAACATCCCATTATGGAGTAACAGGGGGCTTATCATGACCCGGCACGGTTTACATGGTAAACCGGCGTTATAAACACATGAGCTGTTCTACTTTGACGGTAAGGGTTTTATACAACCTCCGCTTCAAGATTGGCTAAGCCAACTTTATGCCCAGCGATGGCAGGTATTTGGTATCATAAATTTCGATTATATACCTCAATATTTCATCTCATATATATATGAATGTCATAAGCCGGCTGGCGGCACAAACCGCCGTGGCGGTTTAAAATTTTATGACTGCAGGAAATATAGATTGAAAGTTTCGATCATTCAAGCAAAAAGTATCAGCACCTATGCACGAAGGCATATTTAAAGCAAGAGTGTTGGCTATCCTATTACAAGGCAACATGGTGCCCAAATAAGATCATTGTTTCTTGGCGGAATATAATGAAGCAGCTCTTCAAACCGGCTTCGGTTCATGCTTGCTTCGCCGCCCGGTCCGATGGTTGTGGGTCGTCCCCGCCGCTTGACTTCTTCATCTCTACCCAGCTCTTTGAAGTCAACGATGGTCGATCGATTCCCATTAAAGCTTGAAAGACAGCCTCCTCATGGATCAGGGAAGTTGGTTCAATATCGGGAGCGTAAGTATGCTTACGGATCGGAGGAATCAGGTTCTCCGGTTCGGGAATAGGTGCAGCCACTAAGCTTTTCGATCGTCATATTGAGCTTGATAATGCGACAAGTTTGCCTCTTGACCAATTGGCAAGCCGAGAGGTGCACTTGCCGGTTTATCGCTCTCAGATCATCTTCGTTGAACTCTGAACCATCTTCCTTCAAACTGGGATAGCCTTGAGCTGCCTCAACCGGATCGAAATCTGGCACCCATGCCTTTGCGGATTAAGGCATTAATGGCGCCCGATTCGAGCAGCAGATTTCTTCAGCTCTTCAATCCGGGCGGGAAGCATTGACAACCTCCTAAGAGTATCTTGGATTAAGGAGGTGCTGGATTGTTATGTGATGCGATGGAGATGATCCGCTGCGCTCGATATCTGATTGCTCTATTAAGGTATAGGCAGCCTTCAATTTCTTCCGAACATCTGACCCCAAATGACCAATGCGTGTGCCTACAACATTACAAGAGAAATCACAAACCGGACTTATCATAAGAAGGTCAGGATTATCATAGAAGCCAAAGGAAGCTTACCGAAGATGGTAGCAGTCATGGAATGCACTTGCCGCTTCACACTGGTTAGCTCATCTACCACCGGTTTAAGGGCAGCCTCAGCATTTTCAACCTTTTTGGTTAAAGCGGCCTTTTCAGTATCCCAGCCGGCCCGCTCAGACTTGAACCACTCATTGAGCTGCTCCATGGTAGTCAAGGCGGTTTTCAGCTCATCCTTGGCCTTGGAGGTTTCTGCTTGTTGAGACTTGATTTTCTTGAAGATCATTGATTTGGGAGGCTTGTTGGCGTATCTCATTCTACAACAAAACGGGAACATGTTAATATCTTCATTGCAAGTCCCAAATGCATAACCAGTCATACACATGGCACTTGGGGGCTAATGCATATTTGATCTTCGTATGTCAATAAAATCACAAAGTCCCAAGTTCAATACAGGTATTCAACTTGGCACTTGAGGGCTAATGGCTATTTGCTCGAACATGTTACGATCTTGGCGATATAAATTACAGTCGGTTTAACTATGCTAAGTTGAACCGGCCCTTGAGGTTACATCGATGGATTTTGAGCGTTAAGTTTATGTTAAGTCGGTTTAACTATGCTAAGTTGAACCGGCCCTTGAAACTAGGAGAGTTAACAAAATTGAAATATCAAGCAGGAAAATAACATGGAAGTTACCTCAATTTTCTTTCATCATCTTCACCGAGCCAGCTTCATAATCACGGCTGGTATACAGCCGTTCAAGTAGCCGAATGAAGGTCTTGGGGGTTCAGAGCGGCGTAAGTTCCCAGATCAACATCCCACTTGCCCTTGCTCATAGTGGCAAACTCTTCTTTGGCAGAATGTTTGGATAAAGCGACTGGATTACCTGGTTCGCTGTGGCCAAAACCAGTAATCACAACGTCATCGTCCTTGGTATCACCGGTTTGACCTGGGGCAGTCGGTTTGTCAGCAGGCTGGACTGGACTGGTGGATTTTTCAATCCGGGTCGGGCTTCTGGGCTGGTCAACAGGAAGGGCGGTGTCAACAGGCCTTTCTTCAGCAACAAAATCGTCATTTTGCTGTGGCGGATCATTGGGCGTGTCTTCACAGATGGCCGCTTCAAGATTTGGGGCGCTGTCCGGTTCAGGGCGATCTCTTCGTCGGCCGCTTTATCCAGACGAGCCTTTTTGTTCGGCCTAGGCTTGGCCCTAAAAAGGCACAACAACAGTCAAATACGGCATATACTACACAATGATGCAGTAGAAACAATATGAAAGGTATAACTTACCCAAGCACCGTTTTAAGTGGTGGCAGCTGAGTGGTGATGACTTCGCCGGATGAGGAGTGGGAAGTGACCTAATAATCGGTCGAGACGGATTAAGGGGTCGACGAAAACAACCTGCTTTAGGATAAGCAGCGACAAGCAAATTAGAGACCTCGAGCAGCGTTTCGAACCGGACTGTTCGGTAAACCGGTGGAGGTAACTACACACAGCTGTCGGAGTTGTGCTGGCGAGCTTCATGTTGTTGAGTCTTCATACGAAATTTGGGATCCAAGTAAGCAAGGGATGAGAAAATTTAATTTTCCGGTTTGCCCGACGATTTTTAGTGAAGGCAAAGTTTGAGTCGGAGGAGAGAATAGTTACCTCTACAACATCAGCATTCTGGTTTCAGCATTATCGACAAACATCATCATTAATTAGGCGTGTGAAAAGTAAGCCAAGTGAAGCAAGTTCTACCTCAAGGTCGGATTACCCACATCATCGTCCACAGCCGGATCAGAAATGCAGTGGTTTTCCTCTTATGAGCAGTCTTCTTGACAGCTTTGGTCTTTTGCGGATTGTTTTTCCGGTTTATGCAGCTTCTCTGGTTTCTCTTGTGGACATTTCTTACTCCAGAATGGATCATCACCCTGATTAAGCAGCATTTGATGTTAAAAATGATGCCAGAAATAGCAGTAATATATTCAGTAAAAATAATCGAAGTCTTACGGATGGCGGTTTGTTGGTAGCACGAAGGGGAGCAGACCGGTTAAGACGCGAGAGGTGTTCGGTTCATTCAACATTTTCTTCACAGCCTCGGTGACCTCATCATCGGTGAGCTGGATATTAACGTGTCGGAGGGTCGTCGACACTACCGTCTACTCACACATTAAATCGGAGCGCCGGGAGAGGCGGTATGCTCCATGATATCCAACAGCGTCTTGAGATCAATTCGGTTAAACCGTTGGCCATGAAGGCTCGAGCTTGAGAGTTGAGGAGCATATTTACTTCTCTCATTGGCAGTTAATCTTTGCGGAAAGGATGTGTATTCTTGAGTTGCTCGGGACGAAAACCGGGCAAAGGATTCTCATTGGCGGTGAAGTGTCTCGCAATAAAACCATGTTTGATTCCATTCCTTGGGGTGGCTATGCAGTTTGACATGAGGATAAGTGACCTCCTTTCTTTTTGAATCGCCACACCACCCAATTCTGTGTTGGGCCCGTCGGTGAATTACATGCGGCGGTTTAGATGGAAGCAGTCTCTAAATAGTTCAAGCTGTAGGTTCTTCTTGAAAGTATGCCTCACGAGCACTTGGAAGTAGCAGATATTAGTAGCAATTGGGGCCGTATCTTGTGGGCGGAGTTGAAAATTGGCTAACACATCCCGGTAAATTTTTGAACCGGGCGGATTGAAACCGGGCTAGGTGATCTCGAAAACTACAACCTCTCCTTCTTGAGGTGTGGGTGGACATTCTTTGCAGGAACCCTCAATGGACAGTATTTTTCTGCCTAAAGCGCCGTCAGGACCAGATTGTTTAATTGAGTTTTGGTGACACGGAAGGAGCCAGTTGCACTCATATACTTGTTTGGCCATCTACAAAAAAAATATAAATCCGGTTCAAGAAATGTGTTGGGTCAAAGAGAGAACGGTGTACAATGCTAAATCGGAGACAAATACATCTAAACGGAGTTCTATGAAGCGGCGATTATGCGGTTAAGGAGTTACGGCGGTTCAACAAGGGACTAATGGTGTATACGGTTTATCTAATTTTTCTATGTTAAGTTAAACCGCTTTGGTCTAAGGTTTAATTATTGAAAACAATTGAGGTTTGAGCGGCTAAGTGTGCGAAACAGATTTCGCAAGTTTTCTCTACAACGAAGGATCTGAAGCTAGATCAGAAAAGAAGAAAAATATCCAAAAAGGAATACAGCAGAGCAGTATTGATGCAATGAGCAGAAATGATGTGCGAGATCTATGGACGTGAGCACGAGACTACAAACGGATGCTAAAAGCTACTACTAGTCGAGCAAAGGTGTCACAGATCTATCCGAGTCGATATGAGCATGAACAGTTCATGGAGCCTTTGCAAGAATAGGAAACCCTAGAACGGATCTAGGTCGAGGGAACCGAGGACCTACGAGTTGAGGAGATGCGGAGAGTGCTGCGTTTCTCAGGCGCGTTCAGGTTGATCAGCGACTCAAGGCAGTGCAGAGGTCGGCGGCGGCGGGAGCTCGAGGCTAGCGGCGAGGAAGACGAAGAGAAAGGGGACGGAGGGAGAAAAGGAATGACCCTTGGTCCTATTTATAAGGCAAGATACCGTGTCGGTAGCGGAAATCAAGGAACCACAAACCTAGGAAGCGGAGCTGTCGCCTCGATTATTGCGGATCTATTAAACAAAGAAGATATCGTGAATGCTATCTTTATGGGGACGTCATGCCGGTTTACAGCAACCGGAGAAGGTGACATCACGGCGGTTCAATGATTTCAAGAAGGTATTGAAGATGAAGGTTTTTATCAAGGATTGACATGAACCTGTTCAAATCAATCTGGGGCCTAATGTTGGGGATATTACTACTGGGCATAAACCGGCCTATCTGTGCTGGGTTAACTTCATCAGTAGTTCAACGACAAAAGCCCAAGAGGCATGAGAGTAAGGGCCCAAGGCCTGTAGTCGGTTTAGAACCTGTAGCCGTAAACCGGCCTGGTATGTAAACTTGTATTGTAAGTTAGGAATAGAGAGAGACCAACCTGGACACGAGTATGAACCGGAGATTGGGACTCTCTGAACCGACGGACGTCACCCGTGTATATAAGGGGACGACCCGGGGCGGTTCAAGAAACAGACAACAACAACTCGAGGCCTAGGCGAAGCTTATTCGCTCCCTAGTCATCGAGACCACATCAATTCCATCACAACTAGACGTAGGCTTTTACCTTCATCGAAGGGGCCGAACTAGTATAACTCTTGTGTCTTTGCGTCCGCTTTAACCCCTTCAAGTTAACCCGTAGCGATGGCTCCACGACTAAGTCCTTTCATGAGGACATCTGCCGTGACAAAACCACGACAGGATGGACTTTAGCAATTCTTGCTCGAACTCTTGAAAGCTTTTGCTTGGGTCTTCGTTGAACATCTTCTTCGTCTTATTCGTCTTGTTGGCCTTCTTCATTGTTGGCATTGTCGTTCTCTTGTCGTGGTGGAGAAGGAGGTTGTTGACGTTCATCTTGATGCACTTCCTCGTTTTCTTCATCTTGGTGTGTCCCACTTGTGGATGCTTCCGTATCAACTCTTGGTTCACCTTGTCGTGAAGTAGAAGCTTCCACTTGGACGGACGAGGTACTCTCCTTCACCTCCGTTGGACGGACCTTGCCAATAGACAAGTCTTGGATTGCTTCCGAAGGATCTTTGTCTCCTACATCAATTGGCAATTTCTCTACTTGCGAGCCGTTAGATTCATCAAACTTCACATCTACCGTCTATTCAACCTTTGGGTGAAATTGTTGTGAACACGGTAAGTGTGAGAGTTTGAGCCATAACCTAGTAGGAAACCTTCATGAGACTTAGGAGCAAATTTAGAACGACGATGCTTATCAAGAATGTAGCACTTTGAGCCGAATACTCGAAAGTATCCAACTTGGGGTTTGTTACCGGTTAGTAGCTCGTATGCCGTCTTGCCGAGTAGCTTGTGAAGATACAAGTGATTTGTTGCATGACAAGCTGTCTCAACCGCTTCTGCCCAAAAGTGCTTCAGCGTCTTGTACTCATCAAGCACCGTTCTCGCCATTTCGATGAGCGTCCGGTTCTTCCTCTCAACAACTCCATTTTGTTGAGGTGTGTACGTAGCCGAGAACACGTGTGAAATCCCTTCTTCGTCAAGAAAGGTGTCCACATTTGCGTTCTTGAACTCCGTTCCGTTGTTGCTGCGAACCTTCTTGATCTTCACTTCAAATTGGTTTTGGGCCTTCCTAGCGAAGTTTTTGAAGATATTTTGGACCTGCGATTTATCATCGAGAAAGAACACCCACGTAAATCTGGAAAAATCATCAACTATGACTAGACCAAAAGAATTTCCACCGAGACTCTTGTAAGAGTTGGGACCAAAGAGATCCATGTGAAGTAGCTCGAGTGGCCTCTTCGTGGTCATGATGTTCTTCACGGGATGCCTTCCTCCAACCTGTTTACCTGCTTGACAAGCACTGCAAAGTCTATCCTTATCAAATATGACATCATTAACTCCAAGGATATTATTTCCCTTAATAAGCTTGTCAAGGTTTCGCATACCAACATGACCTAATCGTCTATGCCATAACCAGCCTTTTGAGGATTTAGCAATGAGCCAAGTTTTAGGTTGAGCCTTTTTTAGTGAAATCAACAATGTATAGATCACCTCTACGCACACCAGTAAAGACCATTTTATGATTGTCTCGACAAAACACTTGGCAATCTACTTCAGTAAATAGAACATTGAAACCGAAATCAGCAAGTCTGAATCTTTGAAAGTAAGTTGTAACCAAGAGATTCAACGAGCATAACATTTTGTATGGAGCTATCATGTGAGATGGCCACCTTACCGAGGCCAACCACCTTACCCTTTGAGTTGTCACCGAAAGTGACAAACTTTCGAGGACCATCATTTTCAGCAAGCTCACGAAACATGTCTTTATCTCCGGTCATGTGATCGGTACATCCACTATCAAGAACCCATTCCTTTCCTCCTGACATATATCCCTGAAGATTTTCATAAGACCAAAATGTCTCATTGCATCATCAAGATCGAAGTCACTATCATCATCCTCATCATAGTATCCATGTTCAACATCGTCATGTGGTGGATCAAGTCCTAGAGAGGGTGATTAATTAGAATGAGTTTGACAATAATCTTGTCTATGAATTCTTATAGCTTCGGAAATAATGTCGCTAATAATACCAACATTTCCTTTGGCACGCATAAGGTTTGTAAGCTCAAAGAGACGATCACCAAACATAGGATCACTAGTATTCATTTTACTCAAGGCAACAGACTTATGGAGAATTTCATCAAGATTTTTCAAAGAATAATCAGGAAATCGTTCCTCAAGAAATTTCCAAATAGTGTAGGCACACTCAAAAGTAGGCAAGATTCTAATCAAGTTTCTAGGCAAGCCTCTAATGATAAGATTAACAGTTCTAAGATTCCTAGTCATGTCAATAGCTTCATCAAGGGTAGGATGCATAGGATCAACACAAGGTGCACAAGGACTAGCAATGTACTTGTTAAAATGATATTGATTGAAAATAACAAGCATCTCATTTTTCCACTCACGAAAATACTCTCCATCAAGAATAAGCACTCTATGACTAAGACTCCCCAAAGTAGACTCATCCATCTTCCTCCAATGGTGATTAAACCAAAGCAATGGAGACCAATGCTCTGATACCACTTGTAGGACCTTGAGAAGAGGTGTCTAGAGGGGGGTGATTAGACACTAAGTACCAAAGTTGCAGTTTTTAAGTTTCTTTAAAGTTTGAGTGGAGTTTAGGCACAAGTTTAACATTCACAACATATAGCAAGCAAGCATGCCAAGAGTATATGAGCAGCGGAAAATAAAGCATGCAACTTGCAAGAATGTAAAGGGAAGGGATTGGAGGATTCAAACACAATTTGGAGACACGGATGTTTTTGGCGTGGTTCCGATAGGTGGTGCTATCGTACTTCCACGTTGGTGGAGACTTCAACCCACGAAGGGTAATGGTTGCGCGAGTCCACGGAGGGCTCCACCCACGAAGGGTCCACGAAGTAGCAACCTTGTCTATCCCACCATGGCCGTCGCCCACGAAGGACTTGCCTCACTAGCGGTAGATCTTCACGAAGTAGGCGATCTCCTTGCCCTTACAAACTCCTTGGTTCAACTCCACAATCTTGTCGGAGGCTCCCAAGTGACACCTAGCCAATCTAGGAGACACCACTCTCCAAGAAGTAACAAATGGTGTGTTGATGATGAACTCCTTGCTCTTGTGCTTCAATTGATAGTCTCCCCAACACTCAACTCTCTCTCATAGGATTTGGATCTGGTGGAAAGATGATTTGAGTCGAAAGCAACTTGGGGAAGGCTAGAGATCAAGATTCATATGGTAGGAATGGAATATCTTGGCCTCAACACATGAGTAGGTAGTTCTCTCTCGAAAATAGGATCTTGGAAGTGTAGGTTCAGTCGATGGCTCTCTCCACGAATGAAGAGGAGGTGGAGGGGTATATATAGCCTCCACACAAAATCTAACCGTTACACACAATCTACAAAACTCGGTGGGGCCGAATCTTTAAACTCGGTCAGACCGATTTAGCAAATAAAGTGACCGTTAGGGTTTTCGGTGGGACCGAAATGCAACTCGGTGGGACCGATTCGGTTAGGGTTAGGGCATAACGTAATCTCGGTAGAACCGATTACACAAACTCGGTGGGACCGATTTTGGTAATAAGCTTTCCAGAGAGTTGGTCAGGCAAACTCGGTTTGACCGATTATCAAAATCGGTGGGACCGATTTTGATAATAAGTTAACGAGAGAGTTTGCATTGTAATCTCGGTAGTACCGATTGCTCAAACTTGGTGAGACCGATTTTGACAATGGACATACGGAGAGATTACAATCCCATCTCAGTGAGACCGAGATCCTGTCGGTGAGACCGATGTGCCTAGGGTTTGTGGCGATGGCTAAGACATCCAAACTTCGGTGGCGCCGGATAGAAAGAATCAGTGGGGCCGAGTTTGACTATAGGTTTAGGACATATGTGTGGAAGTGGGAAAGTAGTTGAGGGTAATTGGAGCATATCACCAAGCACATGAAGCAAGAGGCTCATTAAGCAACACCTCATCCCTCCTTGATAGTATTGGCTTTTCCTATAGACTCAATGTGATCTTGGATCACTAAAATAGAAAATGAAGAGTCTTGAGCTTGAAGCTTTAGCCAATCCTTTGTCATTAGCATCTTGAAGGAGTTCCCACATCCTTTAGTCCATGCCACTCCATTGTTGAACTTATCTGAAACATACTAGATAAAAGTGTTAGTCCAACAAGAGATATGTTGTCATTAATTACCAAAACCACCTAGGGAGCACTTGATCTTTCAGATATGCAGCATACAGTTCACATGGATGAACTGTTTGTGATGAGCCGAAAGAACACAAACGAGTCGTGTAAACAAGATGTGTGTGATACGTGGCAAACAGCCGACTCAGATGAACTGTTTGCGATGAGAAATTACAACACAGACGGTCAATACAATTAATTCGTGTGTGATTCCGTGTGTACAAAAAATTTGAAGAATGCAAACTAGTTGCTTGCGGTGGCTAGGAGTATCGCACATGATGCGTCTACGAGTACTCGTGTGCGATGATTAGTATGTTACACATACGTTTCCTTATGTGAACATGTGTGTGAATTTGCAATATGGACAATTAATATGCAAATGCCTTCAGGACATCGGGCACACGCTTAAAATCAATGAATTGTGTACGATACTAATACTTTCCATGAAAATTTATGAACTTGGGTAACAACATTTGAGTAACATATATATAGTGGCTACACTATTCGACAAAAGGAGGATCTTCATAACACGGTTTTGACAACCATATGGTCTATATCTACATAACATAGTAACAACTATCATATTTTAAGAGGCTAAGGGCCAACAGCCATATGGTCCATATCTACATACTTAACATATATATTAACAGCTAGCACATTTTAAGAGGCTGAGGGACAACAACCACAACTATCCACTGGAAGCAGCTTGATCACGGCGACTCGACATCTCGTCAATGAAAAGGAAGAGCCCTCCTGTGCCTTGGTAGAGCAGGAGTAGAATAGTGTCTCCAATTTTACAATATGGATGCATTGCCACGAGAAGCGAGAACTTGTTAATTTGAATGGTTCCATTTTTGCGAGAAATGCAGTACCTTGCAATCACTTTGGCGTTATTAGCAGGCACAAGTGTAATTCGACCACGCCGGGAAATCGATCCATGAATGGCTACAGGGGGCAATTTCTGTTGACATGTAGAATAAAAAACAATTGTAACATATCGTTTAAGATATGTATAGTTTATGAGCATCAACATTGAAATAAGACTTTTTACCAGCTCTTTGTGCACACAATTAGTCTTGTTCAGTGTGTGCACCATAGGTCTAATTAATCCCATCCAAAATCCAGCGTCCATACGATGTGCCATCTCTGTCAGATTATCAACAGTGTTTATGACATGCTTCAAGTCCTTCCAGTGAAATTTGGTACGCTTAGTAACATACAGATCATTCACTATGCATCCAACATATCATGCTTAAAAGGTGGAAAGGTATTATTTATTCAGAACATGGCAGAAGAATATATAGTGCGCATAAATTGGTAAACAGAATTTGTTATTGCCTAGGAACGATGTCAGAATATGATATCACAATTGGTTGCCTAAATAGTGATCAATTGGTTGCTTAAATAGCAATATGACAGCATGGAGAAAGTTGAAAGGACACTAACCTCGATCGACTTTGATCGGTGATGGCGTTAGGAAGTAAACATCCATGTTAATTAGACCAGGCTATGGCGCACGCACTAGAATTTTATTGCCAGCTTTCAGTTCATAACACTTAGACATTTTTCTCCAAAGGTCTGCATTAAAACAGGAGTGACCATCTTCATCAAGTATTATGCTAACCGTCATTGTAAGCCCATGTTGCGTTGTCAATATGACATCCTAGGAGTCATCAGCGAAGTAAAGCCCAAGATTTCGTTCTACTCCTGTTCTTCCAAAGCAAGGGATGTACTGCTTGAAATGAAAATTAAGATCGTAAATTAGATGTATTGAAATAGCCGAGAACGATGCAAATAATGGAGTAACTGATAGAACATATCCATATATAGATGCAATCAAAGTACAAAAATATAGAAATAAAATAAATAATGTAACAAAGATTTGATGCAAATATATAGATAATGTAGCAACAGATGGTCTATGTTCACAAATTTAGGCCATGCCGACCGTTTTAGGTTGAGATTGAACATACCGAGCGCTCCCTGAAGTCATCCGAAATGGTGAGATAGAACTTCGTTTCCGACTGGCCACGACCACAGTTGCCCGACTTGTGCTCGCACTGCCACACATGAATGAACACCCACGAATCAGCTAGAACAAAAATGATTCCACGGTGATTTGCACCGGTTGATTAACAGCGAAGGACGGGATGCGATAAGAGATGAGTGAATATTTTGCTAATTAAATTGATTACCTTCTCCATGAGAAAAATCCCCGGCCCAATCCTGTAGAAAACCCCAGTCTAGAATGTCGATGCAGATAGGCGGCCGACAGTGGTGGAGGCGAAATCCGGTGCCGTTTGGAGCGCGACCTACGGCCGTCGCCAACAACCGTTGAACTTAGAGTGCAGAGTTGCAGAGGAGTCCGTGGCGAGTGAGTGTGGGGACGAAGTGGGTGAGAGTTTCCTTTTCCTTTTGCATGTGTGAGTGAACACACACAGTTCGCAGAGGCGACGAACATGAACCGTGTGCGATAGTAAATCACAGAGATTGAATGGTAATCCAAATTTCCTTTGTCTTTCATCCATGAGTTTTTTTTCTATGATGAACATAAACCCTGCTAATCACCGTGTTCAAATTTGACACTTTTCCTGGTTGATTTACAATATTTAGGGGATTATGTGCATTTCGTAGGCATTAATGCATGTAATTCAAATTCAAACAATTGGTGCATGAATGGGTGCACAAGAACGGTCTGGAAAAACCATACTCATGTTATTTAGTAATTTCTCAAGCCTTTTACAAGGAATGGGAAGTGATTTTCAATGGAGTGAACCACAAATGTGTCATTTACTGGGTTATCAACTATAGAACAACGAAATATGTGCTTGAAAAACATGACGGCTGGCATGGTGCCATGGTATGGCCTCACCATACCCTGGTTAAAAGCTAAGAAGGTTTGATTTGTGTCGTCATGCACGCCCTTCATAAATCGAACCATCACCAAGGAAGTTCAATGCTTTCGAGAGGGAAATCACCAATATTGAAGGGGAATCCAAATTTCCGTCCTAGTTTGTCTCTCAGTTTTTTTCCAACGATCAACATACAGCCTCAAAATGAAATGTGTTCAAATTTGACATTTTTTCGAACTCATTTACCATATTTAGGGGATTGTGTGCATTTTCTAGGCATTAATTATGCACATAATTCAAATTTGAACAATCGGTGCATCAAAAGGTGCACCAGAATGGTCTGGAAAACCATGCTCGTGCTATACAAAAAATGAAACACATGGTTGGAAAACATGACGCCTCGTGTGGTGCCATGGTATGGCCTCACCATGCCCCTGGTAAAAATTGGAGGATGTTTTCCTTATGTCGTGATGCACGCCTTTCATAAAATGAACCATCATTCGAGGAAGTTTCATGGTTTCGAGGGGGAAATCACCAAGATTGAAGGGGGGACCAAATTTCCTTTGTCCTTTGTCCATGAGTTTTTTTTCTATGATGAGCATACAACCTGCAAATCATCGTGTTCAAATTTGGCACTTTTCCGGGTTCATATGCAATATTTATGGGATTATTTGCATTTCCTAGGCATTAATGCGCATAATTGAAGTTCAAACAATCGATGCATGAAATGGTCCACAAGAACGGCCTAGAAAACCATGCTCGTGCCATTTAGTAAATTTTCTCATTCCTTTTACAAGGAATGGACAGATATTTCGATGAAATGTGTGGCAATAGTCAACCACAAATGTTTATTTGTTGGGTTTTCAACTATAGAAAAAATGAAATAAATGCTTAAAAAACATGACGTCTAGCATGGTGCCATGGTATGACCTCACCATGCCCTGGTAAAAATTTGAGAAGGTTCGGCTTATGTCGTCATGCACGCCCTTCATAAATCGAACCATCACAGAGGAAGTTCCATGCTTCCGTCCTAGTTTGTCATTCAGTTTTTTTCCAACGATCAACATACCGCCTCAAATGCAACATGTTCAAATTTGACATTTTCCCGGGCTCATTTACAATATTAAGGGATTATGTGCATTTTCTAGGCATTAATGGACATAATTCAAATTCGAACAATCGTTGCACAAAAACGTGCACAAGAATGGTCTGGAAAACCATGCTCGTGTTATTTTGCACATTCTCATGCCTTTTACAATGAATGTGCAGATATTTCAAGGAAATGTGTGGCAATAGTCAACCATAAACGCGTCGTTTACTCTGTTAACAACTATACAAAAAATGAAACACATGGTTGGAAAACATGACGCTTGGCTTGGTGCCATGGTATGGCCTCACCATGCCCTGGTAAAACTTGGAGAAATTTTTCCTTATGTCGTGATGCACACCTTTAATAAACTGAACCATCACCGAGGAAGTTTTATGGTTTCAAGGGGCAAATCACCAAGATTGAAGGGGATCCAAATTTCCTATGTCCTTTGTCCACAAGTTTTTTCTATGACGAACATACAACCTGCAAATCACCATGTTTAAATTTGGCACTTCTCTGGGTTCATTTGCCATATTTAGGGGATTATGTGCATTTCCTAGGCATTAATGCGCATAATTCAAGTTCAAACAATCGATGCATGAAAGGGTCCACAAGAATGGCCTGGAAAACAATGCTTGTGTCATTTAGTAAATTCTCATGCCTTTTACAAGGAATGGACAGATATTTCGATGAAATGTGTGGCAATAGTCAACCACAAATGTCTGTTTGTTGGGTTTTCAACTATAAAAATGAAATAAATGCTTAAAAAACATGACGCCTGGCATGGTGCCTTGGTATGACCTCACCATGCCTTTGTAAAAATTTGAGACGGTTTGGCTTATGTTGTCATGCACGCCCTTCATATCGAACCATCACTGAGGAAGTTCCATGCTTTCGAAAGGGAAATCCTCAAGATTGAAGGGGAATCCAAATTTTCTTCGTTCTTCGACCTGGAGTTTTTTTCTACGATGAACATACATCCTGCAAATCACCGTGCTCAAATTTGGCATTTTTCCGGGCTCATTTACCATATTTAGGATATTATGTGCATTTTCTAGGCATTAATGGACATAATTCAAATTCGAACAATCGGTGCATGAAAAGGTGCACAAGACCAGTCTGGAAAACCATGCTCGTGTTATTTAGCACATTCTCATGCCTTTTACAAGGAATTTGCAGATATTTCAAGGAAATGTGTGGCAATAGTCAACCATAAACGCGTCGTTTACTCGGTTAACAACTATACAAAAAATGAAACACATGGTTGGAAAACATGACACTTGGCTTGGTGCCATGGTATGGCCTCACCATGCCCTGGTAAAAATTGGAGAATGTTTTCCTTATGTCGTGATGCGCACCTTCAATAAACTGAACCATCACCGAGGAAGTTTCATGGTTTCAAGGGGGAAATCACCAAGATTGAAGGGGATCCAAATTTCCTATGTCCTTTGTCCACAAGTTTTTTCTATGATGAACATACAACCTGCAAATCACCGTGTTCAAATTTGGCACTTTTCTGGGTTCATTTGCCATATTTAGGGGATTATGTGCATTTCCTAGGCATTAATGCGCATAATTCAAGTTCAAACAATCGATGAATGAAAGGGTCCACAAGAATGGCCTAGAAAACAATGCTTGTGTCATTTAGTAAATTCTCATGCCTTTTACAAGGAATGGACAGATATTTCGTTGAAATGTGTGGCAATAGTCAACCACAAATGTCTGTTTGTTGGGTTTTCAACTATAAAAATGAAATAAATGCTTAAAAAACATGACGCCTGGCATGGTGCCTTGGTATGACCTCACCATGCCTTTTTAAAAATTTGAGACGGTTTGGCTTATGTTGTCATGCACGCCCTTCATATCGAAGCATCACTGAGGAAGTTCCATGCTTTCGAAAGGGAAATCCTCAAGATTGAAGGGGAATCCAAATTTTCTTCGTTCTTCGCCCTGGAGTTTTTTTCTACGATGAACATACACCCTGCAAATCACCGTGTTCAAATTTGGCATTTTTCCGGGCTCATTTACCATACTTAGGGGATTATGTGCATTTTCTAGGAATTAATGGACATAATTCAAATCCGAATAATCGGTGCATGAAAAGGTGCACAAGAACGGTCTGGAAAACCATGCTCATGTTATTTAGCACATTCTCCTGCCGTTTACAAGGAATGTGCAGATATTTCAAGGAAATGTGTGGCAATAGTCAACCATAAACGCGTCGTTTACTCGGTTAACAACTATACAAAAAATGAAACACATGGTTGGAAAACATGGCGCCTGGCTTGGTGCAATGGTATGGCCTCACCATGCCCTGGTAAAAACTGGAGAATGTTTTCCTTATGTTGTGATGCGCGCCTTTCATATATCGAACCATCACCGAGGAAGTTTCATGGTTTCAAGGGGGAAATCACCAAGACTGAAGGGGGTCCAAATTTCCTTTGTCCTTTGTCCACGAGTTTTTTCTACGATGAACATACGACCTGCAAATCACCGTGTTCAAATTTGGCACTTTTCCGGGTGCATTTGCCATATTTAGGGGATTATGTGCATTTCGTAGGCATTAATGCGCATAATTCAAGTTCAAACAATCGATGCATGGAAGGGTCCACAAGAACAGCCTAGAAACCCATGCTCGTGTCATTTAGTAAATTCTCAAGCCTTTTACAAGGAATGGACAGATATTTCGATGAAATGTGTGGCAATAGTGAACCACAAATGTCTGTTTGTTGGGTTTTCAACTATAAAAAATGAAATAAATGCTCAAAAAAAATGACGCCTGGCATGGTGCCATGGTATGACCTCACCATGCCTTGGTAAAAATTTGAGAAGGTTTGGCTTATGTTGTCATGCACGCCCTTCATACATCGAACCATCACCGTGAAAGTTCCATGCTTTCGAAAGGGAAATCCTCAAGATTGAAGGGGAATCCAAATTTTCTTCGTTCTTTGCCCTGGAGTTTTTTCTACGACGAACATACACCCTGCAAATCACCGTGTTCAAATTTGGCATTTTTCCGGGCTCATTTACCATATTTAAGGGATTATGTGTATTTTCTAGGCACTTAGCGCATATAAATCCAATCTAGCTACAGGTGCACCGGTGTGATGTGAGGGACGTGGATTGTCGTTCGATCACGGCGCATCCAACGGTGCACACGCGTGGCCGGGGTTCCGACCAATCATAACGCAACACACAATAGGCTCAGTGCACACTGTTTCCGGAAGCGACGGAGATGAACCATGTGCGATAATGAACGAGCAAAATAGTAAGGGAAGCCAAATTTCTGTTGTTGTTTGTGGTTGAGCTCTTGAATATCACCGCACTGTACAGCTGCCCGGCCCGTCCGTCCCAGAGCTCTCTCCAAGCGTCGTCCATGGCACCGCGGCGCACAGTAACTGGTAAGGAAGCGATGGCATCCCGCCGCGCCGCGTTCCTCGCTGCCCGCGACCGCGCACATGGTAAGGAAGCGATGGCATCTCGCCGCGCGGAGTTCATCAATGCCGGCGGCCAGATAGTTACATGGGCGGACTTTCAGGCTGCCATGGCCGAATGGGTGGTGGATCTAGAGGTGGCCAAAGCCGCACAGAAGGAGCGGAAAAGGCAGAAAACAGTCAAGAAAAGAGAGTCCCGCCGCCGCAAGAAAAAAGAGGCCGCACGCCGTGGTGATCGAAGCACGGTGGGCTGCCGCCTACAAGGCCGGGAAGGAGAACGGCGGCGTCTGGCCAGCATGCCCTGATGGCAGCATGTGAGAAGTAGTTTAAGTTTGTAGTATTAGAGCAAATTACCAGTAGTACTTTATGTTTGTAGTATTAACGTACAATGTCGGTAAGGGTATCCTTTGAGAGCTTTGAGCGTTGATTAGCATGTGTGCCCGTGTGCGTTTTTTTGCGTTAATTATTAAAAATCATAAAACACACGGTTTCTATGTCGTACCCGTCTGCGTTTTTTGCGTTAATGTCCCATAAGTCAGTTACCCTTGCGATATTTCCTAATAAACCAGGCGTACCATTAACCGCAAAAAATTAAGTACATGTGTACATTTTTTTGGAGACGGGATCTGCCAACTTTCTTTTTTCACACACACAAGTATTTTACGCGCTTCGTGTGTGTTGTGTGTTTCCCCCGCCCAAGTTTCAAATTTCGCAAAGAAATTTTCATTAGGCGCACGATTTCAGAATTTATTCCTCCAACCACATCCCCCTCCCTGGCGCCTTCCCCTACCGGCATCTCAAACCGCCGCTGCCGCAACCACAGCTTCAACCACATCTACGTTCTACTTGGATCCAGTCAGGTAACCAACCGATCTCTATCACGTCCCCGGCCTAATTACTTAAATGGCGCCTGCGAAACATCCTCATGCCTCAAAATCCCCGCCAGGAGCTTATGGCGGTCCATGGCCGATGGCCGTTGTGCGTGTTAACCCGGAGGAACACCTCGCCTCCGCCACTGCCGACATGGTGCAGGCTCTGGCCCAGATGAAATCCCCCAGCGACTACCCCCCAGGACTTAACATGTAAGATCTGACCAGCTAAATCTTACCAATACCACATGCAACGGCTATAGTTTGTACGATTGATGTATTAAGCATGTTCGTGCCTTGTTTATTTCAGCACTACACACTATGTGATGTTCAAATATTACCGTGTCCAACTCAATTTCACCAATACCAGCAACAAACTTACAATACATGACTCAAGAAATCACTGTAGATGTTGCCCATTTGCTATTTTTAGTGGATGCTAACCCTGTTGCACTTAACATGCCTATCCATGTACTTACGCAGGGTCATAATAGCCGATGCTTTTGTTTGCCGTCGAGGTGAGCTGCATCCCATGTCTTACAGTATTTCACATAACTTGTGCAATAGCAGTTTAACTTCTACCCATTTACTGGTTTCCTATAGGTACACATGTCAGTGGCACTGATCCATGCTTCGACCCGGAGGAACAGCTCGCCTCTGCCGTAGCTGACTTTGGACGAGCTCTGGCAAAGATGAAGTGCCCCAGCAACTACCTCTCAGGACTTACCAAGTATGTACTCACCAGTTCAATCTTACCAATACTAGTTGCAATTAATGGCTATGTTCTGTACGGCGATGTATTAAGAATGTTCTAGTAAACATGCCTAACGCGCTTTTGCTATTATCCCTACCTTTTTATAGACATCTGGGCCATTCTCTTCTCTGGCAGCACTTGCCTTGTGATGTTTAACTATGCCAATTGCATTTTTATCAGTACCGGTTTCAATGTCTATTAAGCCAGTTGCAATTAACAGTTCAATCCATTTTTAAACAGTTGCATTTCAATGGCTACAAACTTACAAAACATGACTTGTGATGTTTAACTATGCCATTTGCTATTTTTGGTGGATGCTAACCCTGTTGTACTTAACATTCTTGTCCATGTACTTACGCAGGGTCATAACGGCCGATGTTGTTGTTTGCCGTCAAGGTTAGCTGCATCCCATGTCTTACAGTATTTCACATCATTTGTGCAATTGCAGTTTAACTTCTACCATTTATTGGTTACCTGTAGGTACACATGTCAGTGTTACTGATCCACGCTTCAACCCGGAGGAACAACTCGCCTGCGTTGCCGCTGACTTTGGGCGGGCTCTGGCCAAGATGAAGTGCCCCAGCAACTACCTCTCAGGACTTACCAAGTATGTATCCACCAGTTCAATCTTACCAATAACAGTTGCAAATAATGGCTATGTTTTGTACTGTCAATGTATTAAGCATGTTGTAGTAAACATGCATGTTTGAGCTATTTTCCCTACCTTTTTATAGACAACTGGGCCATTATCTGCTCTGGCAGCACCTGCCCTGTGATGTTTAACTCTGCCAATTGCATTTTTATCGATTACGGTTTCAATGGCCATTAAGCTGTTGCAACTAACGATTGTATCCATTTTAAAAGAGTTGTATTTCGCTGGCTACAAACTTACAAAACATGAATTAGGATGTTGTTAAGCCTGTTGCAATTAACAGTTGTATCCATTTTTTAATCCGTCCCTTTGCTACTGTGCTACTCTTTCGAAATGAAGATATCAGTACAGATGCTGCCGTTTTATTACCATTTGCTATTTTTGGTGGATGTTAACCCTGTTGTAGTTAACATTGGCTTTCCATGTACTTGCACATGGCTACAATGGGTGATGTTGTTGTTTTCCGTCAAGGTTAGCTGCATCCCATGTCTTATACACCATCTATTCCTAAATATAAGTATTTTTAGAGATTCCAATATAGACTACATAAGGAGCAAAATGAGTGAATCTAGATTCTATTCTAAACTATATCTATAATTCTATATACATCCGTATGTAGTTCATATTGAAATCTCAAAAATAAAATACTTGTACTTAGGAACATAGGTAGTTGTATTTTACATCATTTGTGCAACCTCAGTTTAGCTTCTAACATTTACTGGTTGCTTGTAGGTACATATATGAGGGGCACTGATCCACGCTTCGATCCCATTTGCGTCTGGGGAAATGAGATATTCATGAACAACCGTAAAGTGAGGAAACTAAGAAAGATTGTTAGGCGAAAGAACGGGTGATTGGAATTAAGCTCTTTATTTACAATTTGACGAAGACAAAAGTGAACTTTAGGATGGTAAGTAATGTGTTGCCTTTTCCCCTGCCCACAACAAGTTACTCTATTAGACCTCAGTATCCGATACTTTTCTCTTTTCAGTGGTTTCCGAAGCTATTTACTGATGATTACCTTGCAAACTACATGACCGGAGTGGAGGCAACTAAGGTTAAAGTATATAATTCATGCTACCATGATAATGCTCTAGAAGTCTTCCTGAAGGAGGTGAAGGATGGGCGGGCGATTGTCACAAGGGGTTGGACAAAAGTGGTTCATGCCTATGGCATGCAGGAAGGCACAATATGGGCATTCCGCTTCTTCAACACCGTCGGCAGTCAAAATGATTTACACTAGTCTCTTCACCCTTACCGCCTTTAAATACTGCGGTTCATCATAGTTAATAGCTGCCTAATCCTGTAACTACTGAACATATTGTACTGGCAATTTTATTTATGGATTCGCTGTTGAACCATTGTGCTGAGAATTTGAATTTCACGTTTCGTATTTCAAAATTTCCAATTAGAATAATAAATTACAGGCAAAAATAAAAATAGGACAGACGGTCATGGACCTTTGCAAACGGTTCTAGCAGTAAAAATGCTTGCGATGGATAGCCCAATGCCACACAATTTTCTACATCAAATCGTGTGTGACATAGTTAATGAAAGCAAACAGTTAACCAAGGCAGAGCGTGTGTGATAGTTACACCTTTCACACACGAGCGTATACATAAAACCGTGTGGGATGTACATCCGAATGGAAATGTTTTCCCTGGATTGACTGTGTGGGATGTACATAAGAACGGAAACGTATTCCTTGGATTGACTGTGTGTGATATACATACGAACGGAAATGTTTTTTTGGGATTCACCGTGTGGGATGTACATACTTACAGAAATGATTTCTGGGATTCACCGTGTGGGATGTACATACCTACCAAAATGATTTCTGGGATTCACCGTGTGGGATGTACATACCTACAGAAATGATTGGGTTTCGATGCCTCGCCCGATCGCACACGGTCCCAGCCTGGGTCCCAGGAGGGCCTATCCCCGATGATTTCTGGGTCGTGTGGGAAGGACACCCTATCGCACACACTCACTTGGCGACGGTTCCAAATGATGTCGAGGAAAGGGGTTTAAAACCGTTTGTTTAGGACCGACGCGCGCCAGTGTCTTATACCATCGTACTTCTCCAATATTTGGGTTTTGTTTGGCCAACTTGATCTATCTATCTTGCAATGGGAAGAGGTTCCCGGTAGTGTGTTCGATCTTACAGTGCTCGATCCCAGTGACAAGGGAAACAACACGTATGTATCATTGCTAATAAGGATAAAAAGATGAGATCTGTATCTACCGCCATATAGATAAACGGTTCCTGTCTACATCATGTTGTTGGATTACAGGTTCCAGCAAACCCTTGAGGTTTGGACGCTGGGGTGCTCATGAAGAACTCTCTCTCTCTCTCTCTAGCTCGCTCACACAACGATCTCAAGGCCTAGCTCGACGAACCCAAAGAACAAGAGACACGAGAGTTTATACTGGTTCGGGCCATCGTTGTGGTGTAATACCCTACTCCAGTGTGGTGTGGTGGATTGCCTCACAGGCTGAGGATGAACAATTACAAGGTAAGAACAGGCTCCTGAGGAGAGGTGTTCTTGGGCTCGGTAAGCTGGTTGGATGGCCTTGGTGGAATGGATCCGATCCAAGATGAGTTGCCTCCTGTGGTGGTGGCTAGTCCTATTTATAGAGGCCTTGGTCTTCTTCCCAAATGTTAGGAGGGAAGGGATCCCACAACGGCCAATTTCAAAGGGAGGGAGCTAGTACAAGCTATCCTGACAAAAGGTGGTCTTCGCCGGCCAAAGGCTCTGGTGGTGACGCCGCCGTGGGCTCCGCGGTGACCTCCGTCCTGCCGTCCTGCTGGTCTTGGTCTCGTTGCACTGATATGGAAAACTTTGCCTGACACCTCGGGACTCCTCGCCTGTGGCTGCCTCTTTAGCACCAAAGAGGAAACTGGCACTCTGCGCCCGCTGGCGCCCGCCTGGCCTTGATCATCATGGCTCACGTCACATGAACCTCGCGAGGTGCCCCTTGCATAGATATCTCCGTTCCTCGGGAGCCAGCCTAGTGAGGCCGCCCCTAAGAAGGTCTTGGTATCGTCCGCCTCGCGAGGCTTGGCCCCTCGCGAGGGTCTTGAGTGGTCACTGCTGAAGATGGGCCGCACCAGGCCGTTGGTGCAGCCGCGTCGTGGGCTGCAGGCAGGCAGGTCTGGGTATGCCCGTTCCCAGGTTGCCGACTGTAGCCCCCGGGCCCAAGGCGTGTTCTGACTTGTCTTCTAGGCGAAGCCAAAGGGCAACTGCAGAGTGAGGGAGTCCTAGATTAAGGGGTCCTCGGGTGTCTGGGCTATGTGACGTGGGCCGGACTAATGGGCCATGAAGATACAAGATAGAAGACTTCTTCCCGTGTCCGGATGGTACTCTCCTTTGCACGGAAGGCAAGCTTGGCGTTCGGATATGAATATTCCTTTCTCTGCAAACCGACATTGTATAACCCTAGGTCCCTCCAGTGTCTATATAAATCGGAGGGTTTAGTCCGTAGAGAAATAATCACAATCATACAGGCTAGACAGCTAGGGTTTAGCCATTACGATCTCGAGGTAGATCAACTCTTGTAAACCCCATATTCATCCAAGATAATCAAGCAGGAAGTAGGGTATTACCTCCATCAAGAGGGCCCAAACCTGGGTAAACATCGTGTCCATGTCTCCTGCTACCTTCGATCCTCAGACGCACAGTTCGTGATCCCCTGCCCGAGATCCGCCGGTTTTAACACCGACATTGGTGTTTTTATTGAGAGTTCTGCTATGTCATCGCCAGACAGTTCGATGGCTCCATCATTCATCTACAACAATGCTGCCCTGAGGGAGATCTTTCTCCCCGGCCAGATCTTTGTGTTTGGCGGCTTCGCACTGCAGGCCAACTCGCTTGGCCATCTAGAGCAGATCGACAGCTACGCCCCAGGTCACCAGATGAGTTTTGGAAATCTGGATTATGTCGCTGATATAAGAGGAGACTTGATCTTCCAAGGGTTCGCGACCCCAACCTCTGCTCTGGCTTTAGATCCGGAGCGCATCACCAAGTCCGAAGATGGGATTCCCGAGCCCACCGGACTCTCTGCGGCTATCGAGCCTGGTACAGGAGAGCCGGAGGAAGTAGCGCCACCGGCAATCACCATGAAGCCATACTCTTCTCCGAACACTGGCTCCTAACCCTCGGATCAAGGAGTTTTCTTCCCGCCGTACTCCACGGACTCTTTTCTCCCTGACCAAACCTCCCCTTTAAACGAGGCTCTGGACTTAATGCGATCCCTCGTCATTACAGCGGGGCAACGTCCGAACTACGCTAGCCCGGACTAGGGGCTGAGAGCGGGGAATTTTACGTCCCACCCACCACCCACTTCATAGCCACAGTCGAGGACTTAACCAACATGATCGATTACGGCTCCGAAGACATCGACGGTATGGACGACGATGCCGGAGAAGAGCAGGCCCAAAACCCGCCATTTATCGGACACTAGACGGCCACCTCTTCGTATGCCGTGTACATGGTGGATACACCCAAAGAGGGTAATGGCAATAACGAGAAAAACCCAGTTGATGATAAACCTCCTGAGACACAACCAAAGTGCCGACGTCAGCGACGCCGCTCTAAATCACGCCGTGGAAAAGACAACAATACCGGCACCGGGGACAACAACACTCCGCACGACGCCCAAGACCAAGAAGACCCCATCGAGCCAACCTCCGAACAGGATGATCGGGAAGATGGGCAAATTGGCCCTGATGAACAGGCTGTAAATGAAGACTCAGAGGATAGTAATTATCTTCCACTCTGTGAGGATGAGGTGAGCCTCAGGGACGAAGACTTTATCGTGCCTGAGGAACCCCTTGAGCAGGCGCTTTAAGCGCCGGCTAATAGCCACTGCAAGGAGCCTGAAAAAGAAGCAGCAGCAGCTTCAAGCTAACCAAGATCTGCACAACGACACGTGGACTAATGTCCTGGCAGCCGAGGAATACGGCCTCAGGCGCCCAACCAAGAGTTACCCGAAGCGTAAGCTACTACCTCAATTCGACGACGAGGGGCTGGAGCCCGTACCATCAGCGCATAACGCGGCCGACCAACCACCACACGGCCGTGACAAAACAACAACTCAAGCTGAACACCAGCTCGTACCACCTCGCCGAAAAGATAGAGACACAATAGCTTGGGGATATACGTACGACCTACTGCAGGACTTGGAAAATAGAGCAGGTCAGACCAGATCGATCTACGGATCACGGGGGCATGCCCCGACACGCAAGGACGGCTATCTAGCCGGGCGCGACAAGCATAACCACCTCCGGGCCGAAAAAAGCAGACAAACTCCATCCAAGTTGCATTGTGCTAGGCCCAATATAGAGGCGCCGCACACCCCCTCTGCTTCACTAATGAAATAATGGAGCACGAATTCCCAGAAGGGTTTAAACCCATGAATATCGAATCATATGATGGAACAACAGATCATGCAGTATGGATTGAAGACTTTCTTCTCCATATTCATATGGCTCGCGGTGATGATCTTCATGCCATCAAATACCTACCGCTAAAACTCAAAGTACCAGCCCGACACTGGTTAAACAGCCTGCCAGAAAACTCCATTGGCAGCTGGGAGGACTTGAAAGATGCCTTCCGCGACAACTTCCAGGGTACATACGTCCGACCTCTGGATGCTGATGACCTAAGTCACATAGTTCAATAGCCTAGAGGATCGGCCAGGAAATTCTGGACTAGGTTCCTACCTAAAAAGAACCAGATCGTCGACTGTCCAGATGCCGAAGCCCTAGCGGCCTTTAAGCATAGCATTCACGACGAATGGCTCGCCTGGCACCTCGGCCAAGAGAGGTTGAATTCCATGGCAGCCCTCACGGCACTTATGACCCGCTTTTGTGTGGGCGAAAATAGTTGGCTAGCCCGCAACAACAAAATGCAAGCGAACCTGGCACCTCTGAAGCTAGAAATAGAAGCGGCAAACCCCGACGCAACAGGCACAAGCGTCGGAATAACGGTGACAATGCCGATGACACGGCGGTCAACGCTGGATTTAGTGGCTCCAAGTCCGGTCAGCGGAAGAAGCCATTTAAAAGAAGCAATCCGGGCTCATCCAGCTTGGACCGAAACCTCGATCGACCATGTCAGATCCACGGCACCCCCTATAAACCCGCCAATCATACCAACAGAAGCTGTTGGGTCTTTAAACAAGCCGGTAAGTTAAATACCGAGAATAAGGAGAAAGGGTCGCCAAGTGAGGACGACGATGAGGAGCCCCGTCCACCGAACACAGGGGGACAGAAGAAATCCCCACCCCCCAAGTCAAAACGGTGAACATGATATACGTTACTCATATCCCCAAGAGGGAGCACATATGCGCGCTCAGGGACGTCTATGCGATAGAACTAGTAGCCCCAAAATTCTATCCATGGTCATCCTGCCCGATCACTTTCGATCGCAGGGATCATTCGACCAGTATCCATCACGGCGGATTAGCCGCACTGGTCCTCGACCCAATCATTGATGGATTCCACCTCACGCGAGTCCTCATGGACGGTGGTAGAAGCCTTAACCTGCTCTATCAGGACGTAGTCCGCAAGATGGGCATCGATCCGTCAAGGATCAAGCCCACAAAAACTACCTTCCAAGGAGTAATACCAGGTGTAGAGGCACGTTGCATGGGATCAATCACATTGCAAGTCGTCTTCGGATCGCCGGACAACTTCCAAAGCAAAGATTTGATCTTCGACATCGTCCCCTTCCGAAGTGGCTACCACGCACTGCTTGGACTAACTGCATTTTCTCGCTTCAATGTTGTGCCACACTATGCCTATCTCAAACTTAAGATGCCCGGACCACGTGGTGTCATAACAGTCAAGGGAAACATGGAACGCTCCCTTCGTACCGAGGAGCACACCGCGGCCCTGGCAGTGGAAGTACAGGGCGGCGTTATCAAGCAGAACATAAATTCGGCGGCCAAGCCCCCGGACACTATTAAACGAGTCTGGACTACTCCGCAGCATGACAGTCCAGCTCATCAGGAGTTCGACTAGCAATTCGTCCTCCATCCCAGTCCCGACCGGCTTGCAGCGTACATACCGCGCGTACATAACTACACACTAAAAATACCTTTGGCAAAGACGGAGGCATAACTCGATCATGGTCCACAATACGGCTCGACCTCATCTGGGCACTCATACTTTCCCTTTTCTCTCTATCCTTTTCAGGTTTATTTTCCACGGGCCACTCACGACGGCCTGGTCGTCGATCCTTTCGAAGGATAAACATACCAAGGAAGCAAGTATCATAGACGTGTGGCAGAATACCTAGATGAACATCTTGACGATCACTTTACCTGTTTTCAGGACCCACATGCAGCTTCCCCTTGGTCTTGGCATGTTAAATAGCCCTATTGCTTATCGCATTACCTGTACAAAATACGCTTTGACGTATCAATCAGATTATAATGGAAATAGTTTTCGGCCCAACATACATGGCACTGGCCTACTCCTTCATTATATTTCACTATTTTTATCGATTGTACTCGTACACATTGGTCTAACTTAAATCGCCAGGGGCTCCATTGCACTCCATACGTTTGCAACAAGTCCAAACACTTTTTACAGTATAATTCGGTGCCCCGAATATAGCATTATATGCATCAGCTCCGAATCATGTCTTTGGTCAATAGTTGGGTTGCCCGGCTCTTGTGCTTGCTACCTTACGTTCCGTTTTATCGGCTAGGCTAGTAAAGGGAGAACTACTGCGATTGTGTTTCTGGTTCATCCGGATAAACACCTTAGTAGAGAAAGCCGAAAACTGACTGTCATGATGCGGGGAGAGCTGGTCAGCTATTCGGTGGCTAAAATCTCTTGCAATTTTTTCCGACTTATATGACGGATCGGCCTCCACCTGATCAGGTGTCTACAGCGCCCTAGTCCAGATAAACAAATACTAACTAGGGCATGCGCCTACATTCCTATTGTCAAACTCCTATGGCTAAGTGAGGGTGATAAAGCCACATAATCCAATTGCCCGGTTTGACGCACTAAACACATCCTTCAAGGACCAAACTCTTGGGTCAAGTGTGTTTAGGTTCCAACCCGAACACCCCCGTACTACCTACGTGGGGGCAGAAGCCGATGACTGGCCAACTCTCATATTTAATAAACGGCCGCACAGGAGGAAACATTTTCACAAAACAACAAGAAATATATTACACATAGGCTTTGTTCCATAATACAGGACCGGATAACACGAATACATTCATTTAGAAATAATGTCCTTCGCACACTGGCCCTCTGCAATGCGGGATACTTCTAGGACATCATCAAAATACAGCTCGGGCGTGCGGTGCTCTTTGCCCACAGGAGGTCCCTCGGTCGCAAGCTTGATGGCGTTCATCTTCGCCCACTGTACCTTGACACGGGCGAAGGCCATCCGCGCACGTTCAATGCAGACCAATCGCTTTATGGCATCAAGCCGAGGGCAGGCATCGACCAGCCGCTTCGCGGGCCCGAAGTGGCTGTTGGGTATGGCTTCGGCAGGCCACAGACGGATTATCAAATCCTTCACGGCCAATCCGGCCACCCTATGCAGTTTGGTCAGCTGTTTCAGCTGATCGCTAAGGGGCACTGGATGCTCTGGCGCAAGGTATTGTGACCAGAACAGCTTCTCCATTGAGCTCCCCTCTTCGGCTTGAAAGAACTCCGCAGCATCAGCAACACTGCGAGGCAGATCCGCAAACGCTCCTAGAGAACTCCAAATCCGGGTCAGTAAGAGGTACCTTTTCTTCACAAATTTGCTCTGCATAATAAAGGCATTACCCGCCGCAATCTGCTTGGCCTCCTGTATTTCCCGGAGGGCGCCCTGGGCCTCAACCCGGGCCTCTTGTGCGCTTTGCCGGGCCTTAGCAAGTTCGAACTCTTGGTCCGTAATCTTGCGATCCAAGGACTCACATTTCTTTATGGCGTCCTTGAGATCCTGCTGAACCTCCCCAAACCTTGACTCGTGTTTTTTGCGGGCGGCTTGTTCCTTTTCCGCTTTCTTCTAGGCATCGGCCAACGCGTTCTTGAGGGACTCCACCTCGGCCCCAGCTCCTATGAAACATCATAATAACATGATTAACAGAAACAATTCATATCATTTTAGATCTGAACAGGCCATTGCATACCTTGCTTGTCCTCTAGTTGTTTTTTGACACAACCGAGTTCTTCGTCGGCCTGCTCCAGAATCTGCTTCAGTTTGGAGACTTCGGTAGAATGGTAGGTCGCAATCAACATCGACGCCTGCTTATTCATATAGACATATATGATTAGTCTCCTGCGAAAATTATTTGATCCTCTATCCGACCTTTCTTTTCGAACACCGGACAGAGTCTCAGGGGCTACTGTCTATACTACGGCATTATTTTTGCATAATTACGTCACATACATCAAAGCCTGTTAGAAGGCTGGAGTAGGCTTCGGTCAGTCCGCTCTCAGCAGACTGAACGCTCTCAACCACCGTACCCATAAGGATATGGTGTTCTTCTATAATGGAAGCACCTTGAAGCGCTTCCAGTAGAGTATTCGGTGCCTTTGGATGGACAGAAGTCACCGGCGGAATAGGTGCACCTCCTTCTTTTGAAGGAGGTTGCTTACCTGATTCCGGAGCCGTATGGGCCTCCAGAATAGTATTCGGCTGGGGGCCGAATTGGGTATGGCCCCCATCGCCAGTTTCCAGAGGGATCTGCTCCCCCATGTGTCCGGCGGCCGAGGTATCGTCCTCTGGCACCGTCTCGATGGCCTCCTGTACCTCTCCCTGGCCTGGGAGGGTCCTTCGGGATAACACCTCGGCGTCATCCGTAGCCTTGGGGGAGGAGGCTGGAGGAGGCGACCCACTGTCCATCACATTTGCATCCAGCGAATTCCCCGAAGATGAGGATCGCTGGAGGTGGATGTGAGCCGGACTGCAGCGCATGATTCAACATGTTGAAACCACGAAGTAGAGGAGCTGGATATATATGTGCATGAGTGCCTTTTAGTACTTACGATTCGGCCAGGGGCTTCTCCCTGGGATGCCACTCAAAGCTGCTATCGGTATCCGGTTCGGAATTGTCCGCAAGGGAGACCTTCCCTTTCTTGGACGCGTCCGCCTCTGCCTCCATATCCCTGGAGGCCTCCCTTTTCTTCCTTCCCCCCTTGGGGGGAGAATTGCTTTCCTCCTCCTCATCGTTGTTCTCGGCGGGGGAGGAGTGGGTTCCGGCGTCTTCGGATGTTGTGTCCGAAGTGCCTTTACGGCGGAGGGCGCTTCTCGCCTCCTGACCCTTCTTCTTGGCCTTCTTCTCCGGCGCCTGGTAGGGCGCCGGAACCAGCATCTTCATCAGAAGTGGGATAGCTGGGTTTTCAGGTAGCGGAGCTGGACACTGGATCCACTCCGCCTTCTTAATCCAGCGCTGAAAAGACAAATGGAAAAGCTTAGACATCTTCCTTGACTGCATAGGTAGAGGATATACCTTGAAATATGAGGAACTTACCGAATTGGCGGGATAAGTCAGGTTATAGCCGCGGTCCTCGGTCGTCTTTGGCCAAGTCTGATTGGCCTTGAAAAGCACCTTCCAGATACCTTCGTGCGTGGCGCCGAAGAACTGTTTCAAGGTCTGGTGCTTGGCCGGATCGAACTCCCACAAATGTCAAGTCCGGCTTTGGCAAGGAAGGATCCGGCGAAAAAGCATCACCTGGATCACATTGACAAGCTTGATGTTCTTGTCCACCATGCTCATGATGCGCATCTGCAGCGCTGACACCTCGTCCGACGACGCCCAGTCCAGGCCCGTTTTTAGCCAGGAGGTAAGCCGCATTGGGGGCCCGGACTTGAATTTGGGAGCCGCGGCCTAGGTGGTGTCACGGGGCTCTGTGACATAGAACCACTGGTTGCCACCCTTTGACGGTCTCCACAAAGGTGCCTATGGGCCATGTGACGTTGGACACCTTGCTCACCATGGCGCCTCCGTACTCTGCATGCTGACCATCCACCACTTTTGGCTTCACATTGAAGATCTTTAGCCATAATCTGAAGTGGGGTGGGATGCGGAGGAAGGCCTCGCACATGACAATGAATGTCGAGATGTTGAGGAAAGAATTTGGGGCTAGATCGTGGAAATCTAGCCCGTAGTAGAACATGAGTCCGCGGACGAAGGGGCGGAGGGGAAATCCTAACCTGCGGATGAAGTGAGGAATGAATACCACCCTCTCGTTGGGCTCCGGGGTGGGGACGATCTGCCCCTCGGCCGGAAGCCGGTGGGTGATTTCCTGGGCCAAGTACCCCGCTTCCCGGAGCTCCGTGATGTTCTCCTCCGTGACGGAGGAGGCCATCCACTTGCCCTGTGTTCCAGATCCGGACATGGTCGGAGTGCTTTTTGGGGGTGGAAAGGATGGAATCTTGGGCGCTGGAGTTCGAGAACAGATGGGCAGAGAGGAAGAAGGTGTGGGTGAAAGAGTGAATTCTTATCCTCTTATAAAGGCAGCGAATACCAAGCGCCTCCCCACTCACCTTAAAACTCGCCTATTCCCCAAGGGTCATGCGGACGGCGCGGTTGGATTACCCACACCCGTATTAATGAGAATCCCGTGATAGGCGGACACGATCTCTGCTTCGACAAGACGTGCCAATGAAAACCGCATCTTGAAACATGGAGCGGGAGGCTAAAAAACGGGACGAAATAATGACCGGGCAGGGACGTAACGTCTCGCTACAAAGGTTGTCAGTAGATGGGACTTGCGAAATATTATACTCTTTGCGGTTGTGTGTGGTGCCTGTTTTGCAGAGCCAGACATGTTTTCTATGTTCGAGGACTACTTTGAAGTATTCGGAGGAGGAACCCGCCTTGCAATGCCGAAGACAATCTGCGCGCCGGACACATCGTCATTGAAGCCTGGTTCAGGGGCTACTGAGGTAGTCCAAGATTATGGGTTCCTTGGGCGTCCGGGCTATGTGACGTGGGCCGGACTAATGGGCCATGAAGATAATGGATAGAAGACTTCTTCCCGTGTCCGGATGGGACTCTCCTTTGCGTGGAAGGCAAGCTTGGCATTCGGATATGAAGATTCCTTTCTCTGCAAACCGACTCTGTATAACCCTAGGTCTCTCCGGTGTCTATATAAACCAGAGGGTTTAGTCCGTAGAGAAATAATCATAATCATATAGGCTAGATAGCTGGGGTTTAGCCATTACGATCTCGAGGTAGATCAATTCTTGTAAACCCCATATTCATCCAAGATAATCAAGCAGGAAGTAGGGTATTACCTCCATCAAGTGGGCCCGAACCTGGGTAAACATCGTGTCCCTGTCTCGTGTTACCTTCAATCCTTAGATGCACAGTTCGGGACCCCCTACCTGAGATCCGCCGGTTTTGACACTGACACGGAACACTGCGGGCCCCAACCACCTGCGGCCTTGACTAACGCGTGGCGACTGACGGGACATGGGCATCTCCACTTCCCCATGCCGCCTCGGCAACTGCCCGACTTGACGAGACCCTGCTGCATGCAGAAGAAAACCAACATTACCTTAGATCGTGGAGGTCGGCGGTTGGCCTCCTTTTGGCTATAAATGAGGAGAGGAGCGGAACCCCCGTAGCTCAACTTTTTCTCCACTTCGCCTGCTTCTTCTTCTTTCTCCATGCTCCAACGTCTGGCTGCGACACCCATGGCACCGAGAAGGAGGTTTTCCGCCGCTGAAAAAGGAAAGGCCCCCATGAAGAGCAGGGGCCACTTCCGCCGAAGAAGAGGTTGGCCCGCCCCTGCAATGTCATCGTGAGGCAGGAGGTGACAAGGCCTTGGCACGAGCAGCCTCCCCCTGGCTACCCGCTGCCCTTGTACGCCCTGGCAGAAGGCTCCAGAGGAGGGGGCAGCGGGCCGTGCCGCTCGCGCCATGGCCGTGGTTGCCGAGCTGTGGTGGCCTGCACCGCCAGCCCACGAACTCATGCCGAGGGCTCCTCACGTGAATTAGTGGTGTGGCCGGCAATGTCCCCATGGACGTGGACCAGATTCCCGCAGTTCTTCGCTGAAGAGATGCCACCGAGGAGGCCACTTGAGCTGTGGCTGTAGCACGCCGTGTGTGGCACGCCGGCGACGAGAGTAGAGGTCAAGGTCGTCTCCCCGGGCAAGATCTTCATGACCCGCGGATGGGGTGAGGTCACCCACGCCTGCTATGCGGAGGGGGCCCTCGCCATCCACTTCGAGTACGACGGCGCCTCCACGATGTCCTTCATGGTCTTTGACGAGGAAGGTCGTCGCCTGGAGTGCTGCCCTGGAGGGGGTCGCCTAGACGGTGCGAGGGCTGGCGCTGTACCCGCCCTTGGCCCTGCTGACAGCTCCTCCAGCAGCAATGATGGCGCCTGGGAGTCGAGCGACCCTCCGAGCCTGACGAGACTCTAGAGACGAGGGACGACAGCTATGTGCCTCCGAGCTCTCGGCGTGCACGGAGCACAGCAGCGGCGTTCGCTGGTCGTTGCCGTTGTTCTGGATGGGGTTGGCGCTGGCCTCCCGTGGCCCACTGTTGATGATGGCATCAGCGGCGATGCCTGTAGATATGGCTCCTGGAAACCTTCTTCTTTTGTTCCCTGCAAGGAATCAAGATGAACCCCATGGGGGTGTGTAAAGGATCTGTAGTACTTTCGTAGCGATGTTAATCCTATTATGAAATTTGTTATTGCACTCCTTGCTTCGGCATTGTTCCCCCTTTTCGACCTCGTGGCAGCTTAGTGCGTACGCCGACAGCTCCCATTCCCCGGGTAGGCTTCAGCCGTCACTGGTATACCAGGTCGCGATGCCATGGTCAAGGCCAGGAGGTGAACGGCCCAGGGTCCGTTAAGAGCTCCTGAGGCACGATGCTCAAGAGGTCCCCCTTGGCGTGCAAGCAGCTTCCTAAAGGTAGAAAGGAAGGCGACATTGCTGGAGTAAGGCTGCAGGAGCCAAAAATCATAAGTCACGTGCTGGGTTAACTTGATTACGTGACTTATCTTGTCAAGCCTGAGGCGGTTCCCTGGTGCAGTGCCCGATTCATGCACTAGTGGGGGTGGTATGGCTGGGGTAGGCCCGCGCCAGCTTCCCTCTCTTTTTCACGCCCTTCTAGGTGCTCTGCGTCCTGGGTCCCGACCCTCGAGCGAGCTCAGCCGCCGCTGGTATGCGAGGCTGCGGTGCCGTGGTCAAGACCAGGGGGTGAGGGGTGTAGAGTCAGTAAGAGCTCTTGAGACGCGATGCTCAGGACCCCCCTTTAACGCGCAAGCGAATTGCGTGAAAAAGGAAGGAGCCTGTGGCGCTGCCCGTTGTCGGTCTCCGGAGGTTCCTGCAGGTTAGCGCAAGGGAGGAATACATATTGCAATCGCGTTCGTTGGCCTGCCGCTGGTCTTTCCGCAAGAAGATGAAGGCACTGAGGGCCTGGTGAGGTGACGTGCGCGGGGCATGCCACGAGCCAGAGCTCGACCACTCAGGTTTGTCAGTGTTGCAGGAACGGACCCAAGCACAAGCGACGTGCCAGCATGAGTAGCCCCCGTTGCGGGATGAGCAGGAGGCCGGTCAGCAACGTGGGCGGCCGCGAGGGGTCAAGGGCAAGCAAGTGATTATCATGAAATGACTCAAGCAATGAGGCAAGTTAGTACCGGACAGGCAAATGACAATCATAGGGTGAATCATGCAAGGAGGCAAGCTAGTTCAGATAGATGAAAGAATGATACATGTCACTGGGACGGACCCGAGTGGCCTGGGGATGATGCAGCCCGAGGGTCGCCCCCAATTAGAGTAAGCTAAAGATGCAAAAGGATACACGTCGCAGGGATAAGCCCGTGCGACTTGGGGATGATGTTGCCCGAGGGGCGCTCCCAATTGAAAGAACCGGAAAGAGTCACCTGACACTGTTGCTGGAGTGGTGTTGTAGTAGCTGAAGATGAGTCCTGGAGAAGTTGCTCCTCAAGAGTCGCTAGGGTCCTGAGCCTCGGGAGGTTCTGGGGGCCCAGGCGGCTCATGAAGAACTGTCGGCCTCTCTGCCAGGACCACGTGATGCCTGGCCTCCTGAGCCTCCAGAATGCTCTGCAAGTGGCACTAGAAGGTGACAGTCGTGTTCGGCAAGCCAAATGGCATGCGAACATAGCTGTGGGGTGGACCCTCGCACCGTCCAACGCGTGAATGCTAGAGATGCCCCTGAGATGCGGCCATGGAATGTCGACGCAGACGCGCAGCCCGCCGTCCTCGCTAGGATGGGGAGCTGCGCGGGGTGGTGGGCGGCGGTCGCCGCGTATGGTCCTTGCCTCTTGAAGCTCCTGGGTTGCCTTGGTGATGAACTCCTGAGCACTGGGCACTCCATGCATTGTGCCCTCTTGAGGGAAACATGCAGTGAAGCACGCCTCCACGTGGTGCCCGAGAGCCTCCCTCGTGACGTTGGCTAAGTCTGAGGCCTTCCAGAAGAGAGCCCCCGAGCCCAGCCTGAGGAAGGCGCTGGGCGCGCCTTCCTATGCAAGGGAGGGAGGCGCCCCATCCGTGGGCGCAAGTCCTGAGGTGGTGCCACTGGAAAATGCTGCTCTCCTGAGGCCCTTGGTGGAGTAGTTGCTTCTTCTACTTGGGGATGGCCTCAGGAGGGTACAGGGCAACTTCGTTGTCTGGGTCTTCGGCTGCTGCCGCCTGGTAAGTGCGCTCGAGAGAGAACACCGCATCCCTTTCCTCACAGGAAACCATGATGACGCCACCGCTCCCTGGCATCTTGAGGACGTTGTAGCCGTGATGGGGCACCACCATAAACTTGGCCAGGGCTGGATACCCAAGGATGGCTTTGTATGGCAGGCGGATGTGGGCGACGTCGAAGTCAACGAGCTCGGTGCGGTAATTGTCACGCTGGCCGAAGGTGACAGGAAGGCAAACCTGCCCTATCGGTGTGGTAGAGTCGTCGGTCACTCCTGAGAAGGGCTTGGTAGGCTGTAGCTGATCTTATGGCACTTGGAGGTGGTCGAAAGTCTCAACGGACAGAACATTGAGCCCTGCACCGCCATCGATGAGGGTCTTGGTGACTTGGACATTGCTGATGATGGGCGAGCAGAGCATCGGGAGGGCGCCGACAGTTGCCGCACACTTGAGCTGGTCTGCCGAGCTGAAGGTAATGGCGCACTTGGACCACCTAAGCGGGTGCGTGGCCTCGAGCCTGGGAAGGGCCGTGTTCACCTCACGAGCAAACTGCTTGAAGCTACGCTGAGAAGCTGGGGCCCGAGCGCCACCCAAGATGCAGGCGATGGTGCGCGGCTCCTGGAAGCCCATCGTCCATCGTCCTGATGATGGTCGTCATACCTTCTTGGTGGTGGTGGCAGCGGAGGGAGGCCAGCATTGCCCTGGGGGCGATCCTCACGAGGCTGGTCTCTCCAGGCGCCCTCGCAAGGCTGGTCTTGCCAGCGGTCCTCAAGAGGCCGGTCGCGCCACTCCTGGCAGGGCCACGGTCGTCCCAGCGTCCCCCACTTCGTCCTCCTCCTCGGCCATAGCCCCGGTCGTTGCACTCGGGGCGTTGACCAAAGCGCCCATCGCGGATGGCCTTGAGCTCCTGACAGTCGTTGGTGTTGTGGTTGTGAACGTTGTGGAAGGCGCAGAACGAGTGGTTGACCTTGGATGACTCGGGGTGGTCACGACCGCGCTTCATCTCCGGCTCCGCCGCGAGCACGGCAACCCCCTTGCGCTTCACGTCCTTGATCTTGGCTTTCTTGTCCTCCTGATCACCAGCTGGGAGCTCGAGGAGAGAAAGGCGCCCTTCATCGGCCCTCGCGCACTTGGTTGCCATGTTGAACATCTCCAGGGCCGTGCATAGGTCTTTGTGGATGGCAAGCTCCTCCTTCATCTTCATGTCGCGGACGCCATCGGAGAACGCGGAGATTATGGTCTCGTCCGTCACCTTGGGGATCTTGAGGCGGACATTGTTGAAGCGCTGGATGTACTTCTGCAGGGTCTCCCCTAGCTGCTACTTGATGCACCGCAGGTCACCTGCGGCCGGTGGGCGATCACGAGTGTCATGGAAGTTGGCGATGAAATGCTCGCTCATCTCACCCCAGGAGGAGATCGATCCCACGAGCGCGCGCCATCCTTGAGGGCCATGGGAAACCAGTTTTCCATGACCTTCTCGTCCCCGTTGGTCGCCTCGATACTCAGTTCATAGAGCTACAAGAACTCTGCAGGGTCGGGGGTGCCGTCATAGCACGGCAGGTCGGGCTTGAACTCGTCGGGCCAGACGACGCTGGGCAGCTCGGGAGTGAAGGCACGACAGCCTGATGTGGTCACCGGAGCCCGTCACGGAGGCGGAACCTGGTCCTGGTATCCACGCGCCGCCGCTGCAGGCGGTACGCGGTCTTGACACGGTTGTGCTAGGAGCGCGGGATCGTTTTCTTGCGGCCGAGGGACTTCTTGGCAGCTTCCTTCTTCGTGCGCGGGTGCCCTACACGGTGAGTTGCGCTACGAGGCCGCGCATCTTGGTGCGAGGGCCGCGTCTTGATGAGGAGGTGGTGGAGGCGCTCCATGGGCTACGTCGCTCGCAGCTAGCGGTGGGCGAGGTAGCAAGAGAGACGGTGCAGGAGAGCCTCCAGCGGTGCTGACGAGCTCGACGATGCGGTCCAGCCAATCTTCTTAGAGGTCGTCGACCTGGCGGTAACGTAGGAGCTCACGTGCCATGATCAGCGTGGCCTGTGCATCCGTGGGCGCACGACGTGCGTGGGACGACGAGCCGGCCGGAGTCAATGACAGGGTAGCGGTGCGTCCGTCCTGCCGCACAGAGGGGTGCAGCGACGAGGCTTGCTACTCTTTCTGGCCGGGCTGGTGGCAGCGTTGGCAGTGGGTGATGGAGAACGGCGGGGAGGTCCGCTGACGGGCGCCGTCTGAGAGACGCAAGAGGCAAGGGCGGCCCGGTGCTCGGCACGGGCTCGGCGAGCATCAGCCATGGATGCGGCGGAGTAGCAGAGTGTGGATCGACGAAGGGAAAGCTCCAGCGCACCCCTACCTGGCACGCCAAATGTCGGATTACGGGTTCCAGCAAACCCTTGAGGTTCGAACACTGGGATTCGCACGAACAACTCTCTCTCTCTCCCCCTAGCTCACTCGCAGAAGGATCTCAAGACCTAGCTCGACGAACCCAAATAACAAGAGACACGAGAGTTTATATTATTTATACTAGTTCGGGCCACCATTGTGGTGTAATACCCTACTCCAGTGTGGTGTGGTTTGGTGGATTGCCTTGTAGGCTGAGGAAGAACAAGTACAAGGTAAGAACAACCTCCTAAGGAGAGGTGTTCTTGGGCTCGGTAAGTAGGTGGGATGGCCTTGGTGGAATGGATCCGATCCAAGATGAGTCGCCTCCTGTGGTGGTGGCCAGTCCTATTTATAGAGGCCTTGGTCCTCTTCCCAAATGTTAGGCGGGAAGGGATCCCACAACGGCCAATTTCGAAGGGAGACAACTAGTACAATCTATCCTGTCAAAAGATGGTCTTCGCCTGCCAAAGGCTCTGGTGGTGATGGCGCCGTGGGCTCCGCGGTGATCTCTGTGCTGCCGTCCTGCTGGTATTGGTCTTGTTGCACCGATATGGAAACCTTTGCCTGACGCCTCGGGACTCCTCGCCTGCGCCTGCCTCTTTAGCACCAAAGAGGAAACTGGCACTCTGCGTCCGCTGGCGCCTGCATGGCCTTGATCGTCATGGCTCACGTCACGTGAACCTCGTGAGGTACCCCTTGCATAGATATCTCTGCTCCTCGGGAGCCAGCCTAGTGAGGCTGCCCTGAGGAGGTCTTGGTGACGTCCGCCTCACGAGGCTTGGCCCCTTGCGAGGGTCTTGAGTGGACGCTCTTGAAGATGGGCCGTACCAGGCTGTTGGTGGATCCGCCTCGTGGGCCGCAGGCAGGCAGGTCTGGGTACCCCCGTTCCCAGGACACTGACACATGTCATCGTTCTTATTGCATTACTTCGTTTTTCCGTGAACTTAATACACTAGGTGCATGCTAGATAGCGGTCGATGTGTGGAGTAATAGTAGTAGATGCAGGCAGGAGTCGGTCTACTAATCTTGGACGTGATGCCTATGAAATAATCATTTCCTGGATATCGTCATAATTATTTGAAGTTCTATCAACTGCCAAAGAGTAATTTGTTTACCCACCATTTGCTATTTTCTCGAGAGAAGCCACTAGTGAAACTACGGCCCCCAAGTCTTCTTTCTCATTTATTTCCCTTGCGATCTACATTTCCTTTGCATTTTTATTCAGATCTATTCAACCAAAAAATACAAAATACCTTGCTGTGTTTTATATTTATTTATTTTATTTGGCGTTCGATCTATAAATCTACTACAATTTACCTCGTGTCTGCTTGCCTATCTTGAGGCGCCGTACCCCGGACGGGATTGACAACCCCTTTAACTCGTCGGGTTGCGAGGTGTTGTTGTTTGTGTGCAGGTGCTGTTTACGTTGTGTTGCTTGGTTCTACTACTGGTTCGATACCTTGGTTTCATAACTGAGGGAAATACCTACCGTCTATGTGCTACATCATCCCTCCCTCTCCGGGGAAATACCGACGTAGTTGCAGCTACCATCAAGGAGAATTTCTGGCGCCGTTGCCAGGGAGGATATTCAACATAACCAGGTTCCTAATCACAAATCTCATCTCCTTGCAATTTACATTATTCACCATTTGTCTCTCGTTTTCCTCTCCACACTTCACAAAAAATTGCCGTTTTATTCGCCTCTCTTTTTCGTTCGTCGTTTTCTTGCCCGATCTGATTTTGAGTGCAATCTTGTTGTGTGGTCATCATGACTCAAGAGAACACCAAATTATGTGATTTCTCAAATACCAAAAACAATGATTTTATTGGCACTCCGCTTGCTCTTCCCGCCACTAGTGCGGAGACTTGTGATATTAATACTACTTTGCTGAATCTTGTTATGAAAGACCAATTTTCTGGTACTCCTAATGAGGATGTCGCGTCCCATCTTAATACCTTCATGGAATTATGCGATATGCAAACAAAAAAAGATGTGGACAATGATGTGGTCAAGATGAAATTATTTCCGTTCTCCTTGCGTGATTCTGCAAAAATTTGGTTCTCTTATTTGCCTCGTAATAGTATCAATTCTTGGAACAAGTGCAAAGATGCTTTTATCACTAAGTATTTTCCTCCCGCAAAAATTATTTCCCTTAGAACCCAGATCATGAATTTCAAGCAACTTGAACATGAGCATGTTGCACAATCTTGGGAAAGGATGAAAATGATGCTAAGGAATTGCCCAACTGATTGGTTAAATCTTTGGATGATCATTCAAAAATTTTATGCGGGATTGAATTTTGTTTCTCGTAATCTTTTAGATCCCGCCGCGGGTGGTACTTTTATGGAAATTACTTTGCGTGAATCCACAAAATTTCTTGATAATATCATGGCAAATTATTCACAATGGCATACCGAAAGAGCTCCTACCGGTAAAAAACTTAATTCGGTTGAAGAAATTTCTTCATCGAGTGATAAATTTGATGCTCTTATGAAATTGGTTGCTAGTAAAAGTGCTCCTATTGATTCTAATGATATGCCTTTCTCTACTTTGATTGAGCAAAATAGTGATGCCATTGATGGAATTTTATCTCTAGAAATAATTTCAACAACAATGCTTATAGAGGTAATTTTAATCCTAGGCCTTTTCCTAGTAATTCCTCTAATAATTATGGTAATTCCTATGGAATTCAATCTTATAATAATAATAGGAACACCTATGATCTTGAGAATAATATTAAATAATTTATCAATACACAAAAAGTCTTCAACACTTCCATAGAGGAAAAGTTGAATAAGATTGATGATTTGTCTAGAAGTGTTGATAGAATTGCTCATGATGTGGAAAATCTCAAGATGAAATTTTTTGTGCCTAAAGTAGATGAAACAATTAAAGCTCTTTATGTTTCTATGAATGAAAATAAGAAAAGAACTTCTATGTGTGATGCCCCCGATTCAATCGTACACTAATCATACACGCAAATGTGTATGATCAAGATCAAGGACTCACTGGAGGATATCACAACACAACTCTAGACACAAATTAAAATAATACAAGCTTTATATTACAAGCCAGGGGCCTCAAGGGCTCGAATACAAAAGAGTCAGCGGAAGCAACAATATCTGAGTACAGACATAAGTTAGACCAGTTTGCCATAAGAAGGCTAGCACAAAAGTAGCAACGATAAAAAAGGCAAGGCCTCCTGCCTGGGAGCCTCCTAACTACTCCTGGTCGTCGACAGTCTCCACGTAGTAGCAGGCATCAACGGTGGCATCTGGCTCCTGGGCTCCGACATCTGGTTGCATCAACAGGAAAGAAGAAGAAAGGGGAAAAGGGGAAGCAAAGCAACCATGAGTACTCATCCAAAGTACTCGCAAGCAAGGATCTACACTACATATGCATTGGTGTCAATCAAATGGGTAGTATATGTGGACCGAACTGCAGAATGCCAGAAGAGAAGGGGAAAGCCTAGACTATCGAAGACTAGCATCTTCTGGAAACCACCATCTTGCAGCAACAGGAGGCAGTATAGTAGTATAAAGTAAAGTAGTAGTAGTGTTATCAACCTCGGCCAGAGATCCTTTCTCGAATCCCTGCGAGAAAGCAATCCCAGAGCCATACTATCCAAGTGTCATCACAATCCAATTCTCATCACCATCCAGTTCTCATCACAAGTATCTATTTCTAGTTGTATCGATCGGGATACAACTCCAAGTGTCCATTACCGTAGGACAGGCTATCGATAGATGTTTTCTTCCCTACAGGGGTGCACCAACTTACCCACCACGCTCGATTAACTCCGGCCGGACACACTTTCCTGGGTCATGCCCGGCCTAGGCCAAACAATACGCCGCAACCGACCTAGGCTTAATAGAGAGGTCAGCACTCCAGACTAAACCGATGCCCCCAGGGGTCATGGGCCATCTCCCCGGGAACTCCTGCATGTTGCGAGGGCGGCCGGTGAGCAGACCTAGCTACCTCCTTAAAAAAAGGCAGGAGCTTACAAGTCCAACCTGGCGCGCGCTGCTCAGTTGCTGACTTCTATTAAGCTTCAGCTAATGCATATGACACAGAACGCCCATACTATGCCCACGTGATGGTTAGTGCTATCAGGCTAGAGGCCCCTCGGATCAAATATCCAAATCGTAGTGGATTAGGAATGCGCGGTAACAAACAGAGACTCACTAAAGATGTGACCCCGTTGCTCCATCTCGAGGACTTGCAGCGACCGGGGAGGGGGAGTGGGCCAGCCTGCTGGGCCAGTTGGCTCGGGCCGGGCACTGTGCACTTGGCCCAGTGCATAGTGGCCTGTGCTCTTTCTCTTTTCTTTTCCTTTTTTAACTTTTGCTTTTTCTTTTAGCAGCTTTTGCATTTTCTTTTAGCCACAATTGACTTTGCAAAAATATGCCACTGGCCAAAACAATTTTAAACAATTATTGGGCACTGTCACAAAAAGTTTGGGGCCATCAGGAGTTGTCCAAGAATTTTAGAAAATGAAAAGGGCATCTTAAATACTGCTGGACCAGATAATAAATTCCCAGGGGCAAATTTGGGAATTCCAAAGATGTTGGCTTCAACATGACAAATATCTAGGGATTATTTGCCATAGGATGAACTATTTTATTTGCATGAAAGAAGACGCAAATATTTGACATGCAATTTGAATTAGAATTTGAAGCAGATTTTGGACAAGTGGCACTTTGGCATGATGATCATGATGACATGACCTTCATTATGGGGAGATTACTGTAGTATGATGCTGGGGATGTTACAAATCTCCTCCACTACAAGAAATCTCGTCCCGAGATTTAAGTGGGGAAGTAAAGAGTAACTTCGGGTGAACCGACCCTTATAGGGTTAATTCTCTGGTGAACAATACAGGGAATGTGACAGAAGTATCTCTCGAGTTGAAATTTAAGAAAACGTCGAGAGCAAAATATGAAGGTACAATAAGAAGTTTCAAGCGAATGGACAAACGATCGATACCTGAACAGAGTGTGAGAAAGGGGGTTCAGAGCATCGGGAATAGATCATCTCTCGGAGGGTGGCTCGCGATAACACACATAGCCAAGAGCATAAGATACTTCGGTATCAAGGTTGTACAGGAGAGTCAGGCTTCGATCCTGTGGAACTGTGGGTTATGGGCCCACCATGTGTGTTAAAAGTAGAAGGAGTGTCGGGGATATACCCCGCGGCGTAAACCGGCCGGAAGTATAACCCGGCCGGACTTGGCGGTTTATTTGAGACCCCGCTGACTCTTGGCGGTTCACCGGCGACCCGTTTGGACCTGGCGGTTCATGACTCATTGGTAATCCGGCAGGCGGGTGCGAGGAGCGACAAGACCCGATGGCCCAACGGGCTGTTCATGAAGGCCGGTTCATACTATGGTGGGCCGGTTTAAGAGGAAAGGCAAAAGGAATATTTGTCTTACAAGGAGTTAAGACCTGGACTTGTATCCGGTTTGTATTAGAGATAGACTAGTCCTAATCCTAATAGGACTCCACATGTAACCCGCCCCTTCAACATATATAAGGAGGGGCAGGGCTCCCCAAAAGGGGGACAAGCTACAAGCAAGAAACAATCTCTAGGGCTAGACACAACTAGAGGAGAGCCGGTTTACGGCGACTCCCTCGTGATGATAATGAGAACTAGCCTCAAACAACATGTAGGGTTTTTACCGGATGATGTTTCCCGGGGCCTGAAGCTGTCTAAATCCCTGTCTTGTGTTGCGTCTCTCGATTCCGCTCAACCCCTCTCAAGCTACCACATAGATGCGTTGGCCTCGCGACTAAGTCCTGACACGAGGACATCTGCCGTGACAATTCCATGACAGTTGGCGCCCACCGTGGGGCTCGCGCACGGTGGTGTTGAGTTCTTGAAGGGAGCTCTTCAGGGATCGAGAAACTCACATTTGGCCGGATGACGAAGAACCGGCACGAGACAGTCACATAGGGTTTACTTTGGATCGGGACGTCCAAGATTTGAGTTGAAGGGAAATTAGGGTTGCAGGAGGCGCGCCACTATGATTAGACGATTCGTCGAAACCGGATCAATTTTTACTGGGTTGCCGAGACGGACAAAAGTTTTTCTGCTACAATACCTCGTGCTCGGCGCCGAATCGCTTCAAGGAAGATCCTCGTTTTTTAAAGGAAATTATGCATGGAGTAAATCGCATCTAGGGTCACAGATGTGAGCAAAAGCAATCAATGCTGAAGCTGATCGTGATGGCGACGAGAAGGACCAGAGTAACAGCCCTCGTTTTGGATTACGCGGGGTTCAAAAAAGGGGAAAAGACCCACGATGGAAGTGGATAAGGCCACAGACTTAATCTACGCCTCCTTCCATCTTCGTCTTCAAGCCGCCGCCACTGGACGTGCTTCCAACTACCACTTGGTCGCGGTCCCACCGTGTCGACGCCGTTCCGGCCTGCCGCTGTGGCTGCAGTTGCGCCTGGCCGGTCGCTGGCTCTCCTCGAAGCCGGCGTCGCTTCTCCCCGGGGCCGCAGCTGTGCCTGGCCGGTCATCGGCTCTCCTCGAAGCCGGCGTCGCTTCTCCCTAGGGCCGTAGCTGCGCCTGGCCGGTCGCCGCCTCTCCTCGAAGCCGGCGTCGCTTCTCCCCATGGCCGCAGCTGCGCCTGGCCGGTCGCCACGGTCTTAAATCGCCCGCCTCCGTGGCTGGCCTTGATCTCGCCCTCGCCCAGTCTCCAGGCTCAGACCGCCTCCGCTGTTGCTGTTCCGGACGAGCTGCTTCCACACGCGCCGGATTACCACCAGCACACGCACCCTTGTCCTGTTCTGCCGTGCGTCGCTGCCGCCGTGAGTCGTCCGCCCTCACTTCGCCTTGACCCGCCAAGGTTCACCTGCCGTGGTCGATCTGCCGTTGCTCAGTCCGAGTCAAACCGACATGCTGCCGCCTAGTCCGAGCCGCTGTCGTTCATGCAGGCCGAGTCCGCCCGCGAGCCGGCCGACCTCCGCGTCACCTAGTCACCTCGCCGTCCGAGATTCTGCCCGGCTGCTAAAGTCGCCATCACCATACCGGCTCGCTGCTGCTCACCTCGCTGACAATGAACCAGCGCCGGGTCGTCCTGGACGCACCCGTCATACATACCGCCACGGTGCCCTGCCTGGCACGCAAGCCACTGCTGTTGCCTCACCGGGTTACCACTGCCGCATCCTCTATTACGCCGGGGAGCCGCCTATGGCTGACCAGAGTCACCCTGTAGGAGCCCACAAGGCCGTGTTTGCCTTCGTCTTAAACCGGTCCACGCATCCGCCCTCGAGCTGCTACCTCTGCCGGGTCAGAGTCGCCGCTTTGGTTCCGCCTCTGTCGCTAGCACTTTGAGCTGCCCGGGCCGTGACCCGTCGGTGCCCATGCTGAGCCGCCGCCGGATTGCCCCATGTTGTGAGCCGCCGGACCAAGTGTTGTTTATTGGCAAGAGCACCTCTAAGCCAGCCACGTCTCGCTGTGACCTGCTGCAGCAACGTTTCTAAGCCGGCCACGCCCTTCCAAGCCGCCGCAATGGTCAAAGATGCCACAGTCGGCCCGCCATGCCACTGCCTTTACGTCTCTGAGCCGCCTTGATCAAAGATGCCAAGCCTTATTTTGATTTAAATCGCCGCTCTGTTAACCTGCATCGGCGACACGGCGCGGTGTGTCTCTAAAATTGACCGCATCAAGCCTTGCCGGTCTGCCTCGCGAGGGACTCCGCTGCTAAAACTTGCCGGGCGGTTCAGCCTCCTGCTTCCGTTAAACCGTCGGGTGCTGACTCGCCGCTCGCCCAGCTTCCGTCAAACCACCGGGCGCTGACCCGCCGCTCGCCCCGCTGCGTTAATCCGCCGCGTCAGCGTTTAAACCCGGCGGCTTGCGCGCGCATTGTTTGGGTCTCGTCTCCACTGTGCTACTCCAACTTGCCGCGGCAGCGGACATACCTCGTCAACCCGCCGGAGTGCCCTCGATGTGGCCAGTTCACCTCTGTGCCCTAGACGCGCCTCTGACCCACCAACGGCTCGCCACAGCTCAGCTCGGTCCTGCGGCCTCAAGACCGGTTCATTAGCGCATTGGTCAATTGCATGCACCTACAGCTCAGTTCAGCTCGGTCCTGCGGCCTCAAGAGCGCTTTGGTCAATCGCATGCACGGAAGACAGGAAAAGGCAAAACAGCAATAGCACATTGTTTATTGGCACATGAATTAAGGTTTGACAAACACTAGGCCTAATGGATGGCCATACGTGAAGTCCAAGGAGCCGGGGTATCGTCCAGATGTTCTAAAATTGATACTCAAAGATACCAGTGGTCAAGGTTTGACTGAATCGTAATGGCCAATGTTGCATCTGCTACGTACCTGACCGCTGATTGGTCATTGTACAAAAGAAAAGAGGCAATTATTACTCAAAAAAAGAGAGGGAGGAAAATACAAATGAAGACCCACGTGGGTACTAGTGCCACATTAGACGTGCATCCATCCGATTATCTTTTTCATCCGAGATTATCCAATAAATTACCAGGTGCTATCCTTTCTACGTATTTTATAAGTACACGTTAAATTTTTTGAGAACAATTACTTGGTCTTGCAATATTTTTACGCGGGATAATTATTGATGACAAAGGGGTTGTTATACCTTGGAGATGGAGACGCGCCAACATCATTCGGCACCGGTGATTGTCGTTACTTAACGGACTCCGGCACCGGTTTACAACGCCGTGGACGTTTCTCACGTCCGCGCCGGCTTACAAAGTGGAGGACAACTTGCTCGTCCGCGCCGGCTTACAACCCCGCGGCCGTCTTTCTCGTCTGCATCGGTTTACAGCACCGCGATTGACTCACCCGCCCGCACCAGTTTACAACACCGCGGCCGGTTCATCTGTTCGAGCCACCTCTGATACTGTGGACGTCTCTACCATCCGATTATTGCGGCCTGGTTTACATCGACACACCAGGGCCGCACCTGTCTGCATGAGCTGCTTCTTGATTATGAGCAAGTCACTGCTTGGGTAGCCCGGTTTTATTCCAACAAATTGGAGGCCAATTATCATCAACCTCTGTCTGCGCTGGATGGCTCAATGGACATACGCACAAGTCGCCTCCACTACAGTTAAGTTAAAACTCAAACAACCAGTTGGAAGGAACCATTGGCCGAGTTGCTCACACGGCTCATACGGGATCATTTATAATCCGTCGCAGTCATCTCAACCTTCTGTGGATTTACATCGCATTATCAAACCAATGATATATACCTTCTGCTATGGTCAAGTACGGAGAATCTCAAGACAACTCCTTGAGTCATCTTAAGACTCGGGGGCTACGATGATATGATGCAGCAAGTCTTGCCAGTTTCAGCAAATTCAAGTGCCCCAGGATGTTGAAGGGAAACCCGGTCCCGGAGGCTGCTGTTATATTCATGAAAATTTAAAGGCCGCCAGAAATATTCCGGCTCACAATGATGTTTCCGGTTTATAGTCCGGTTTAAGGGGAATCCCGTCTCCCACACAAAACTGAAGCCCTTAGTATCTGGTTCAAATCCGGTTTAAAAATGTCCGGTTCAAAAAGGAATTAACTTCTCGCAAGTCCTTTAAAGGCCGTCCGAAAATTTCCGGCTGAAAATGAAGATTCCGGTTTAAAATCCGGTTCAAGGGAAAGAAGTCTCCCACAAAGCTTTGAAGCTCTCAATATCCGGTTTAATGTCCGGTTCAAGAAGGATTTGTCTCTTGCAAAAAGTTAATGGGTGCCAAAGAGGATCTGCTGCCATGATGCGCGGTTCAAACATGGGTATCCTGCCTTATTGGCTTATCATATTATTGATCACTTGGGGGCTTGGTCGTATCCGAACTATAGTCACACCTCTTGATCGGTGCAATGCCACAATATCACTTGGGGGCTTGGTCGCGTCCGAACCATAGCAACGCCATTTGGTAGGCGAAAAGCCACAACATCACTTGGGGACTTGGTCATATCTGAACCATAGTCACGCCACTTGATCGGCCTAGTGCCACAACATCACTTGGGGGCTTTGGTCGAACCCGAACCATCGCTACACCTCTTGATCGGCGTAATGCCAACACAACATTTGGGGACCTGGCTAACTCGAACCATAGCTACGCCTGTTGGGGGCTTGGTCGTGTCCGACCAAGGTAATGCCTCTTGATCGGCTTAAAGCCTCATTTGCAAATGATTTTATCTTTTCCTTTGCATGAATTCTGTTCTTTTTTGCTAAAGACCTTTTACTTTTGTTGCGTTTTTAAACTGACATTGTTAATCCGGTTCGACTGTCAATTATAGATTGGCGGAACACGGTCAAATCTTAATCCGGAGACTATCTGCCCGGTTTGATTTTATGTTACCATCTTATTATGGAGTAAACCGGTGTTCATTAACCTGGCTTGACTTTCAATTAGAAGTTGTCAGTACATGATCAAATCATAATCGGAGACTATCAGCCTGGTCTGTTTTGACTATGAGTCGCCAGTATTATATATGGTTAAACCGGTGTTTATCACAACCCGGTACGGTTTTATCATAAACCGGCACAGTATGAAAGGAGTTATCATTACTCAAGATTGGGGTTATCACCCTTAATACAAAAAGTTGGTAAACCAATGATGTGATTCAATGTCACAGGTATGATATATTTCATATTTGATTATTCTTAAGTGCAGCCTTGGTTATAAACCTGGGTTATATGTTGGGCATTATGACCCGTCCGTGATAAACCGCCAGACACTTTAAACTTGTTGTATGCAGAAACAGGTTGAATAAAGCATGATGATAAATTGTCCGGTGTTTATTAAACCGGCCTGGCTTTAAGACGATAAGTCGCCAGTATATGATGAGAAATTATCCGGTGTTTGTTAACCCGGCCTGGCTTTGGACTATAAGTCGCCAGTACATATTTGGATTGCGCCATTGGAATCACGCTTATAAATCATAGGGTTATTATTCAAATAGCCAAACTTGGCTGAATTTTCATTATGATATTGAATGAATAAGGTTTTTCATACCAGATTATATTATCTTGAATAGCCAACATGGCTAGATTTTTATTATGGTTATTAATAACCGGTATTATTGAGGTTTTCGAAGTCGCTTTAGCGCAGTGGCTATTATTTTATCAAAGGATATGATTTATTCTACAATTGAAGGAATAGTCCCGAGTTGCTGCAGGCTTACAACCCGGCACTTGGGGGCTACATTATTCAAATTGAGATTACATCAAATATGCAAGTCTCATGTCGCTGCAAGCATGCACCATGACACTTGGGGGGCTAAAGCAAAGTCATTGTTTGCTCACCTTATTAAAGACCCGACTCATCACATCGTAATGAGCCGTCCCTTGGGAGCTACCAATTGCTCATGTTAACAATTCGAGGTACACAAATTTTCATTTATCATTGAAGGGTCCACTACTCAGTTGGTAAAGCACAAGGCTCTTAACCTTGTGGACATGGATTCAAGCCCCATGATGGGGGTTACATCATATGATGTTATTTTCATTGAAGTATATATCAAGTCCCATCTCAATATTATCTTACTGAGCCGACCCTTGGGGGCTACACTGTTGCTGTTCAAAGTTTACATGATTATATTTACAAAGTCCCTGCTCATTATTGCATAATGACCCAGCACTTGGGGGCTACATATATGGAGTATTCAGTTTTTGCTAGTGACTGATATGAGATCTCTTCAAAGTGGCAGTAATTATATGGAAACAAGTCTTAAGCCATCACTTTGTTCTGCTCAAGACTTGGAGGCTACAGGTAATATGGATATAAGGGAGAAAAATCTTCAAATTCTCAGTTCTGAGCAAACCAGATTGACCCGGCAACTTTGGCAATGATAAACCGGCAAGTTCTACATTTTCAAACCGGCTGATATCAGTTGAATATTTGAAGACCAATATTTTTGTCAAATCAGAGCATTGAAGGCCGACTCAAGTGGATTATTCTTCACAAATTTTCTCTGTGAGAAACCAATGTCAGCAAATTGAGTATGAAGCTGGCTTGTTGACCCGGATTTTCTAGAAGGAGGAAATGACAAGGATTTAAGGATGATCAGATGCCGGTTTACAAGAATTCTTAAACCGGAGCATAATCTGTCAAGTTTGTTCTTGTGTTTATTTCATAGGATCAGTTTAACATGGATAAATCCAGATTAAACTAGGGGCTAATGTCGTGGGATATACCCCGCGGCGTAAACCGGCCGGAAGTATAACCCGGCCGGACTTGGCGGTTTATTTGAGACCCCGCTGACGCTTGGCGGTTCACTGGCGACCCGTTTGGACCTGGCGGTTCACGACTCATTGGTAATCCGGCAGGCGGGCGCGAGGAGCGACAAGACCCGGTGGCCCAATGGGCAGTTCATGAAGGCCGGTTCATACTATGGTGGGCCGGTTTAAGAGGAAAGGCATAAGGAATATTTGTCTTTCAAGGAGTTAAGACATGGACTTGTATCCGGTTTGTATTAGAGATAGATTAGTCCTAATCCTAATAGGACTCCACATGTAAGCCGCCCCTTCAACATATATAAGGAGGGGCAGGGCTCCCCGAAAGGGTGACAAGCTACAAGCAAGAAACAATCTCTAGGGCTAGACACAACTAGAGGAGAGCCGGTTTACGGCGACTCCCTCGTGATAATAATGAGACCTAGCCTCAAACAGCATGTAGGGTTTTTACCGGATGATGTTTCCCGGGGCCCGAAGCTGTCTAAATCCCTATCTTGTGTTGTGTCTCTCGATTCCGCTCAACCCCTCTCAAGCTACCCCATAGATGCGTTGGCCTCGCGACTAAGTCCTGACACGAGGACATCTGCCGTGACAATTCCACGGCAAGGAGCGATGACATGTTACTCGGTTATGATACAAGCTTTGTCGGAGGATAGTCTGTCAGTTATGTTGGCAACCATGTTGGTACAAAGGGCGAGGGACAAAGAGAACCATATTCCTGCACGTTGAACGAGGCGGACCAATCGGCAAGGTTCGCTTCCATCGGTGGTTACCGGAATGTCATCAACAATAGTAACAGGGTCTCACTGACAAGGTTGTACACGATGTTTTATAAGCAGGGAATTATTTCTGCTTATATCATATAAATCACAAGAAGGTTAAACAAACCAATGGAAAGGAAAATGAAATTATCAGATTAATCAGACCAATGGAAAGGAAATTGTGTTTACACACCAGAATTGGGAGTATATCCTTCCCAAGGGGAAGCGGAGCAGGATATACATGATATGACAGCAAGTTCAAAAGCATTTAGATAAAAGGGGGCGAGGGAAGAATCATGATATTACCCATACAACGGTGTTTGGACAATAGATCAAGAAACATTCGACAATGTGCTTCCAATGTTCTTGTTGATATTCGGAATACCTCAGTCATGCTTCGAGGTAGCATTAACATGGTGTTCCAAGTAGGGGTTGGAGTTGAAGATCACAAGAAATACTCAAAGAACAATTGCAGGAATAGCAAGGAGTCCAAGGTATAACCAAGACATGATCAATCATGTGTTGGAAAGAAGACAAGGGGGTAGTCGATGATAACTCAAATCATCATAAGTAAAGGATGGTATTTATCACCATGAATTCAATTGTCATTTCAACAGAAGTCAAAATGTTGATGCTGATCACGACGCATTTGTCGAGAGGCTCTATGAAGATGCCATCGAGCAGCGACTGTTGGGGAACGTAGTAATTTCAAAAATTTTCCTACGATCACGCAAGACCATGGTGATGGCATAGCAACGAGAGGGGAGAGTGTCCGTCCACGTACCCTCATAGACCGAAAGCGGAAGCGTTATAACAACGCTGTTGATGTAGTCGTACGTCTTCACGATCCGACCGATCCAAGTACCGAGCGTCACGGCACCTCCGAGTTACGCACACGTTCAGCTCGATGGCGATCCCGGACTCGATCCAGCAAAGTGTCGGGGATGAGTTCTGTCAATCGACCGACGGCGTGGTGGCGATGTTGATGCTCCACCGGCGCAGGGCTTCGCCTAAGCTCATGACGATATGACTTCTCCGGCGCGAGGCTTCGCCTAAGCTCATGACGATATGACCAAGTGAAATATGGTGGAAGGGGCACCGCACGCGGCTAAGGAAAGATCCGTAGATCAACTTGTGTGTCATGGGGTGCCCCTGCCCCTGCCCGTATATAAAGGAGCCAAGGGGAGGTGGCGGCCCAAGGGGGGCGCGCAAGGAGTCCTACTCCTCCGGGAGTAGGATTCCCCTCAATCCTAGTTGGATTAGGACTCGGGAGGGAAAGAGAGAGGGGGGCGGCCCACCTTTCCTAGTCCTAATAGGACTAGGGGAAGAGGCGGCGCAGCCACCTAGGGCTGGCCCTTTCTCCTTTCCTCCAAGGCCCACTATGGCCCATGTATTTCCGGGGGTTCCGGTAACCTCCGGCACTCGATAAATTCGATTTCACTCGGAACTCTTCCGATGTCCAAATGTAGGCTTCAATATATCAATCTTTATGTCTCGACCATTTGAGACTCCTCGTCATGTCCGTGATCACATCCGGGACTCGAACAACCTTGATGCATCAATACTTATAAACTCATAATGAACTGTCATCGAAGCGTTAAGCGTGCGGACCCTACGGGTTCGAGAACTATGTAGACATGACCTAGAACCATTCTCGGTCAATAACCAATAGCGGAACCTGGATGCCCATATTGGTTCCTACATATTCTACGAAGATCTTTATCGGTCAAACCGCATAACGACATCGTTGTTCCTTTGTCATCGGTATGTTACTTACCCGAGATTCGATCGTCGGTATCAATACCTAGTTCAATCTCGTTACGGTAAGTCTCTTTACTCGTTCCGTAATACATCATCTCACAACTAACTCATTAGTTGTAATGCTTGCAAGGCTTTAAGTGATGTGTATTACCGAGAAGGCCTAGAGATACCTCTCCGACAATCGGAGTGACAAAACCTAATCTCAAATCGCCAACCCAACAAGTACCTTTGGAGACACCTGTAGTACTCCTTTATAATCACCCGATTCGTTGTGGCGTTTGGTAGTACCAAAGTGTTCCTCCGGTAAACAGGAGTTGCATAATCTCATAGTTATAGGAACATGTATGGGTCATGAAGAAAGCATTAACATACTAAGCGATCAAGTGTTAAGCTAACGGAATGGGTCATGTCAATCAGATCATTCAACTAATGATGTGACCTTGTTAATCAAATAACAACTCCTTGTTCATGGTTAGGAAACATAACCATCTTTGATTAACAAGCTAGTCAAGTAGAGGCATACTAGTGACATCTTGTTTGTCTATATATTCACACATGTATTATGTTTCCTGTTAATACAATTCTAGCATGAATAATAAACATTTATCATGATATAAGGAAATAAATAATAACTTTATTATTGCCTCTAGGGCATATTTCCTTCAGTCTCCCACTTGCACTAGAGTCAATAATCTAGTTCACATCGCCATGTGATTTAACATCAATAGTTCACATCTATATGTGGTTAACACCCATAGTTCACATCGACATGTGACCAACACCCAAAGGGTTTACTAGAGTCAATAATCTAGTTCACATCGCTATGTGATTAACACCCAAAGAGTACTAAGGTATGATCATGTTTTGCTCGTGAGAGAAGCTTAGTCAGCGGTCTGTCACATTTAGAGCTGTATCTATTTTGCAAATATTCTATGTCTACAATGCTCTTGCACGAGCTACTCTAGCTAATTGCTCCCACTTTCAATATGTATCCAGATTGAGACTTAGAGTCATCTGGATTAGTGTAAAATGCTTGCATCGATGTAACTCTTTACGACGGGCCTTTTATCACCTCCATAATCGAGAAATATTTCCTTAGTCCTCACTAAGGATGTTCTTGACCAATGTCCATGATCTACTCCTAGATCACCATTGTACTCCTTGCCAAATTCAGAGCAAGGTATACAATAGGTCAGTACATAGCATAGCATACTTTATAGAACCTATGGTGAGGCATAGGGAATGACTTTCATTCTCTTTTCTATTTTCTGCCGTGGTCGGGATTTGAGTCTTACTCAATTTCACACCTTTGCAACACAGGCAAGAACTTTTCTTTGACTGTTCCATTTTGAACTACTTCAAAATCTTGACAAGGTATATATTTATTGAAAAAAACTTATCAAGCGTCTTGATCTATCTCTATAGATCTTGATGCTCAATATGTAAGCAGCTTCACCGAGGTCTTTCTTGGAAAAAACTCCTTTCAAACACTCCTTTATGCTTTGCAGAATAATTCTACATTATTTCCGATCAACAATATGTCATTCACATATACTTATCAGAAAGGTTGTAGTGCTCCCACTCACTTTCTTGTAAATACAAGCCTTTCCAAAAGTCTGTATAAAATCATATGCTTTGATCAACACATCAAAGCGCATATTCCAACTCCGAGATGCTTGCACCAGTCCATTGATGGATCGCTGGAGCTTGCACATTTTGTTAGCACCTTTAGGATTGACAAAACCTTCTGGTTGCATTATATACAACTCTTCTTTAATAAATCTATTAAAGAATGTAGTTTTGACATCCATTTGCCATATTTCATAAAATGTGGCAATTGCTAACATGATTCGGACAGACTTAAGCATCGCTACAGTTGAGAAAATCTCATTGTAGTCAACACCTTGAACTTGTCGAAAACCTTTTTGTGACAAGTCGATCTTTGTAGATAGTAACACCACTATCAGTGTCCGTCTTCCTCTTGAAGATCCATTTATCTACATGGCTTGCTGATCATCGAGCAAGTCAATCAAAGTCCATACTTTGTTCTCATACATGGATCCTATCTCAGATTTTATGGCCTCAAGCCATTTCATGCGAATCTGGGCTCATCATCGCTTCCTCATAGTTCGTAGGTTCATCATGGTCTAGTAACATGACTTCCGAACATGATTACCGTACCACTCAGTGCGGATCTTACTCTGGAAGACCTCACGAGGTTTGGTAGCAACTTGATCTGAAGTTTCATGATCATCATCATTAACTTCCTCACTAATTGGTGTAGGAATCACTGGAACTGATTTCGTGATGAACTACTTTCCAATAAGGGAGAAGGTACAATTACCTCATCAAGTTCTACTTTCCTCCCACTCACTTCTTTCGAGAGAAACTTCTTCTCTAGAAAGGATCCATCTTAACAACGAAAAACTTGCCTTCGGATCTATGATAGAAGGTGTACCCAATAGTTACCTTTGGGTATTCTATGAAGACGCACTTCTCCGATTTGGGTTCGAGCTTATCGGTGAAAACTTTTCACATAAGCATCACAACTCAAACTTTAAGAAACGACAGCTTAGGTTTCTTGTTAAACCATAGTTCATACGGTGTCGCCTCAGCGGATTTAGATGGTGCCCTATTAAACGTGAATGCAGCTGTCTCTAATGCATAACCCCAAAACGATAGTGGTAAATCGGTAAGATACATCATAAATCGCACCATATCCAATAAAGTGCTGATTCTGACGTTCGGACACACCATTATGCTTGTGGTGTTCCGGTGGCGTGAGTAGTGAAACTATTTCACATTGTTTTAACTGAAGGCCAAACTCGTAACTCAAATATTTTTCCTCTGCGATCATATCGTAGAAACTTTTATTTTCTTGTTACAATGATTCTTCACTTCACTCTGAAATTCTTTGAACTTTTCAAATGTTTCAGACTTGTGTTTCATCAAGTAGATATACCCATATCTGCTCAAATCATCTGTGAAGGTCGAAAATAACGATACTTGCCGTGAGCTTTAACACTCATTGGACCGCATACATCGGTATGTATTATTTCCAATAAGTCATTTGCTCGCTCCATTGTTCCGGAGAACGAGTCTTTAGTCATCTTGCCCATAAGGCATGGTTCGCAAGCATCAAGCGATTCATAATCAAGTGATTCCAAAATCCCATCAAGCATGGAGTTTCTTCATGCGCTTTACACCAATATGACCTAAGCGGCAGTGCCACAAATAAGTTGCACTATCATTATTAACTTTGCATCTTTTGGCATCAATATTATGAATATGTGTATCACTACGATCGAGATCCAACGAACCATTTTCATTGGGTGTGTAACCATATAAGGTTTTATTCATGTAAGCAGAACAACAATTTATTCTCTTACTTAAATGAATAACCGTATTGCAATAAACATGATCAAATCATATTCATGCTCAACGCATAACGCCAAATAACATTTATTTAGGTTTAACACTAATCCCGAAAGTATAGGGAGTGTGCGATGATGATCATATCAATCTTGGAACTACTTCCAACACTCATCGTTACTTCCCTTCAACTAGTTTCTGCTTATTCGTAACTCCTGTTTGAGTTACTAATCTTAGCAACCGAACAAGTATCAAATACTCAGGGGCTACTATAAACACTAGTAAAGCACACATCAATAACCTGTATATCAAATATACCTTTGTTCACCTTGCCATCCTTCTTATCCACCAAACACTTGGGGTAGTTCCGCTTCGATGACCAATTCCATTGTAGCAAAAGCACTTAGTCTCGTGCTTAGGTCCAGACTTGGGCTTCTTCACTCGAGTAGCAACTTGCTTGCCGTTCTTTTGAAGTTCCCTTCTTCCCTTTGCCCTTTTCCTTGAGACTAGTGGTCTTGTCAATCATCAACACTTGATGCTCTTTTCTTGATTTCTACCTTCGTCGATTTCAGCATCACGAAGAGCTTGGGAATTACTTTTGTCATCCCTTGCATATTATAGTTCATCACGAAGTTCTACTAACTTGGTGATGGTGACTAGAGAATTCATCAATCACTATCTTATCTGGAAGATTAACTCCCACTTGATTCAAGCGATTGAAGTACCTGGACAATCTGAGCACATGCTCACTAGTTGAGCGATTCTCCTCCATCTTTTAGCTATAGAACTTGTTGGAGACTTCATATCTCTCAACTCGGTATTTGCTTGAAATATTAACTTCAACTCTGGAACATCTCATATGGTCCATGACGTTCAAAACGTCTTTGAAGTCCCGATTCTAAGCCGTTAAGCATGGTGCACTAAACTATCAAGTAGTCATCATATTGAGCTAGCCAAACGTTCATAACGTGCATATCGCTCATATTGAGCTAGCCAAACGTTCATAACGTCGCATCTGCTCCTGCAATAGGTCTGTCACCTAGCGGTGCATTAAGGACATAATTCTTACGTGCAGCAATGAGGATAAACCTCAGATCACGGATCCAATCCGCATCATTGCTACTAACATCTTTCAATACAATTTTCTCTAGGAACACATATAAAAACATAGGGAAGCAACAACGCGAGCTATTGATCTACAACATAATTTGCAAAATACTACCAGGACTAAGTTCATGATAAATTAAAGTTCAATTAATCATATTACTTAAGAACTCCCACTTAGATGACATCTCTCTAGTCATCTTAAGTGATTACGTGATCCAAATCAACTAAACCATGTCCGATCATCACGTGAGATGGAGTAGTTTCAATGGTGAACATCACTATGTTGATCATATCTACTATATGATTCACGCCGACCTTCGGTCTCCGTGTTCCGAGGCCATATCTGTTATATGCTAGGCTCGTCAAGTTTAACTTGAGTATTCGCGTGCGCAACTGTTTTGCACCCATTGTATATGAGCGTAGAGCCTATCACACCGATCATCACGTGGTGTCTCAAAGACGAAGAACTTTCATAGCGGTGCATACTCGGGAGAACACTTCTTGATAATTTTGGTGAGAGATCATCTTATAATGCTACCGTCAATCAAAGCAAGATAAGATGCATAAAGGATAAACATCACATGCAATCAATATAAGTGATATGATATGGTCATCATCATCTTGTGCTTGTGATCTCCATCGCCAAGCAACGTCATGATCACCATCGTCACCGGTAGCGACACCTTGATCTCCATCGTAGCATCGTTGTCGTCTCGCCAACTATTGCTTCTCGACTATCGCTACTCCTTAGTGATAAAGTAAAGCAATTACATGGCGTTGCATTTCATACAATAAGCGACAACCATATGGCTCCTGCCGATTGCCGATAACTTCGGTTACAAAACATGATCATCTCATACAATAAAATATAGCATCACGTCTTGACCATATCACATCACAACATGCCCTGCAAAAACAAGTTAGGCGTCCTCTACTTTGTTGTTGCAAGTTTTACGTGGCTGCTACGGGCTGAGCAAGAACCGTTCTTACCTACGCATCAAAACCACAACGATACTTCGTCAAATAGACTCGTTTAACCTTCTCAAGGACCGGGCGTAGCCACACTCGATTCAACTAAAGTGAGAGAGACAGACACCCGCCATCACCTTTAAGCAACGAGTGCTCGGGCGGTGAAACCAGTCTCGCGTAAGCGTCTGCGTAATGTCGGTCCGGCCGCTTCATCTCACAATACCGCTGAACCAAAGTATGACATGCTGGTAGGCAGTATGACTTGTATCGCCCACAACTCACTTGTGTTCTACTCGTGCACATGACATCAACGCATAAAACCAGGCTCGGATGCCCTTTGTTGGGGAGCGTGTAATTTCAAAAATTTTCCTACGATCGCGCAAGACCATGGTGATGGCATAGCAACGAGAGGAGAGAGTGTCCGTCCACGTACCCTCGTGAGACCGGCGGAAGCGTTATAACAACGCTGTTGATGTAGTCGTGCGTCTTCACGATCCGACCGATCCAAGCACCGAGCGTCGGCACCTCCGAGTTCTGCACACGTTCAGCTCGATGGCGATCCCGGACTCCGATCCAGCAAAGTGTCGAGGATGAGTTCCACAAGACGACGGCGTGGTGACGATGTTGATGCTCCACCGACGCAGGGCTTCGCCTAAGCTCATGACGATATGACTTCTCCGGCGCAGGGCTTCGCCTAAGCTCCGCGACGATATGACCGAAGTGAAATATGGTGGAAGGGGGCACCGCACACGGCTAAGGAAAGATCCGTAGATCAACTTGTGTGTCATGGGGTGCCCCCTGCCCCCTGCCCCCGTATATAAAGGAGCCAAGGGGGAGGTGGCCGGCCCAAGGGGGAGGCGCACCAAGGGAGTCCTACTCCCTCCGGGAGTAGGATTCCCCCTCCAATCCTAGTTGGATTAGGACTCCGGAGGGGGAAAGAGAGAGAGGGGGGCCGGCCCACCTTTCCTAGTCCTAATAGGACTAGGGGAAGGGGGGGGGGCGCGCAGCCACCTAGGGCTGGCCCTTTCTCCTTTCCTCCAAGGCCCACTATGGCCCATGTATTTCCCGGGGGGTTCCGGTAACCTCCGGTACTCCGTAAATTCGATTTCACTCGGAACTCTTCCGATGTCCAAATGTAGGCTTCAATATATCAATCTTTATGTCTCGACCATTTGAGACTCCTCGTCATGTCCGTGATCACATCCGGGACTCGAACAACCTTCGTGCATCAATACTTATAAACTCATAATGAACTGTCATCGAAGCGTTAAGCGTGCGGACCCTACGGGTTCGAGAACTATGTAGACATGACCTAGAACCATTCTCGGTCAATAACCAACAGCGGAACCTGGATGCCCATATTGGTTCCTACATATTCTCGAAGATCTTTATCGGTCAAACCGCATAACGACATCGTTGTTCCCTTTGTCATCGGTATGTTACTTACCCGAGATTCGATCGTCGGTATCCAATACCTAGTTCAATCTCGTTACGGTAAGTCTCTTTACTCGTTCCGTAATACATCATCTCACAACTAACTCATTAGTTGTAATGCTTGCAAGGCTTTAAGTGATGTGTATTACCGAGAAGGCCTAGAGATACCTCTCCGACAATCGGAGTGACAAAACCTAATCTCAAATCGCCAACCCAACAAGTACCTTTGGAGACACCTGTAGTACTCCTTTATAATCACCCGATTCGTTGTGACGTTTGGTAGTACCAAAGTGTTCCTCCGTAAACGGAGTTGCATAATCTCATAGTTATAGGAACATGTATGGGTCATGAAGAAAGCATTAACATACTAAGCGATCAAGTGTTAAGCTAACGGAATGGGTCATGTCAATCAGATCATTCAACTAATGATGTGACCTTGTTAATCAAATAACAACTCCTTGTTCATGGTTAGGAAACATAACCATCTTTGATTAACAAGCTAGTCAAGTAGAGGCATACTAGTGACATACTGTTTGTCTATATATTCACACATGTATTATGTTTCCGGTTAATACAATTCTAGCATGAATAATAAACATTTATCATGATATAAGGAAATAAATAATAACTTTATTATTGCCTCTAGGGCATATTTCCTTCAGCGACGACAACAAACAAAAAGGGGTAATTGAAGTGAAAGGCCATGAGAACCACGGATTCGACACAAGCTCGAAATCAAACTTGTTATTCGAGATGAAATGATAGGATGAGGAAGATCGTCGTCGAAAGTTGTGCTCCGGGAAGAAGGACCGGGTAGCATAGTTAAAATTAGCGCGATGATAATATAGCCGATCAGGCTAGGAATAATGTGATGGAGTATCATTCCAATGAGACTTCACAAGAGGTAGTGCAATGACACAATATCCTCGAGATAAGAAGGGGCAATACTCCAGGTAGATCAAAAATAGAGGTTGGACAGATGAAATGATCTGCAGAAGACAATATTTTAACTTGTCCGAGAAATGGAATTAAGGAGAAACTATGGTCGGAACCACGGTTATGAATGATCAAACCACCTATACAAGATGAACTTATAACAAGGGGTAATCATTTTTGCGAGAAGCTTCCACGATAAGTTCCACATCGGGTCCATGGGCATGAACACAAAGGTTCAAGGTCGACTCCCACTTCTTCAATGCATAACCTTTTATTCACTCCTCGTTTTCAAAGAAATTGTAGTGCAGAAGATTTATCTGGCGAAGTACCAGAAGAGTAAGACTCACATCTCTTTTGAGTTCACACGGATTAGGGAAGGCATAGGTTCAACCCGTAGGGTATCTTAGGAACACCTACCACTAACTTCCAGAGCATATAACATCAGCTCAATAGCAGAGCATGGTTGACAATAAGCAGAGGATACAATTTACCAAAGGCAATATGTATCAGGGGAAGAGCGAATGAGATTTTGAATAAGAAGGACATTGCTGGATAATAATCCAACAAAGAACCTTGGGGTCCACAAGGGATCTGATGTGAGTATCGGTACTCACCGAAAAGAAGAAAGAATGCAAGGATATCAGATTATAGAAACAACTGACTAATTCAAAGTTCAAGTGCAAAGGAAATATGATTTCCAAAACAATGGATCAGAAGCAGAGGCTCTAATCAAAGACAAGTAAGTTGAATAGGCATAGATCGACTATCAATCAAGGTTTGAATTGTCGAACACCAGCTCACATCCAGGGTGACGTCTGAGCAGAAAGGAAGAATTCTAATTCGGAGTGATGATCGCGAGCATTCACAAACAAAATGAATCAAGTGCTCGAAATTACGATGACAAAGGGTGCTAATGAACTTTGGTAGACATATGGAAGTAACCATAATGTAAGTAGATAAGGATCAACAAGAGCAATAGGCTACTGAGGATTTTCGGAAGATCGAATAGTTGTCCAAAGAATTTTGTGAAACAAATGAACAGCTATGGACGAACGGATACTCGACAAGCACGAGTAATTATCCGTAGGGGTATTCATGTGGCAAAGAACTGCAAGGCAGTAGGCACAAAGTATTCTCAGAACAAAAGAGAGAATTTCGGGGTATCTTGTAGTAACAAGATCACCTGGGAATAGAAGCAAGAACGACATGTGTATGTATTTATCCATAGGGATATTGCGGTGGTAGGTTGTTGCAAAAGCAATGGGCTCAAAGTCTGGGGAGAACATCGGAGAGTGTCTTCGGAATCCTTTGATGCACCAAGCAATCATCTGGAGTGAGGGGCTCTCCGGGTGAAAGTAGTTACGAGAACCTAGAGTTAGAGTTAGAAAAATCATTTAGCCCGAATAGAAGAGAGATCAGAGTCCCATAGTATAGACGAGGAATAAAAGATCCTAATACCACCAATTGGCGACGTGGGCCCGTAAGCCACACAGCCATGTTAGTAAAACAATTTTCGGTTTCTAGACTCAACTTCGACCAAGGAGTTGGAAAGGGGGCTACCTACAGGCAGTCGGCTCTGATACCAACTTGTGACGCCCTTGATTCAATCATACACTAATCATACACGCAAATGTGTACGATCGAGATCAAGGACTCATGGGAAGATATCACAACACAACTCTAGACACAAATTAAAATAATACAAGCTTTATATTACAAGCCAGGGGCCTTGAGGGCTCGAATACAAAAGCTCGAATATACAAGAGTCAGCGGAAGCAACAATATCTGAGTACAGACATAAGTTAGAAAAGTTTGCCTTAAGAAGGCTAGCACAAAAGTAGCAATGATCGAAAAGGCAAGGCCTCCTACCTGGGATCCTCCTAACTACTCCTGGTCGTCGGCGGTCACCACGTAGTAGCAGGCATCGACGGTGGCATCTGGCTCCTGTGCTCCGACATCTGGTTGCATCAACTGGAAAGAAGAAGAAAGAGGAAAAGGGGAAGAAAAGCAACCGTGAGTACTCATCCAAAGTACTCGCAAGCAAGGATGTACACTACATATGCATCGGTGTCAATGAAATGGGTAGTATACGTGGACTGAACTGCAGAATGCCAGAAGAGAAGGGGAAAGCCTAGCCTATCAAAGACTAGCATCTTCTGGAAACCACCATCTTGCAGCAACAAGATGGAGAAGAGTAGCATAAAGTAAAGTAGTAGTAGTAGTAGTGTTATCAACCTCGGCCAGAGATCCTTTCTCGAATCCCTGCGAGAAAGCAATCCCAGAGCCATACTATCCAACTGTCATCACAATCCAATTCTCATCACCATCTAGTTCTCATCACAAGTATCCAGTTCTAGTTGTATTGATCGGGATACAACTCCAAGTGTCCGTTACCGTAGGACAGGCTATCGATAGGTGTTTTCTTCCCTGCAGGGGTGCACCAACTTACCTACCATGCTCGATTAAATCCGGCCGGACACACTTTCCTGGGTCATGCCCGGCCTCGGCCAAACAATACGCCGCAACCCGACCTAGGCTTAATAAAGAGGTCAGCATGCTGGACTAAACCTATGCCCCCAGGGGTCATGGGCCATCTCCCCGGGAACTCCTGCACGTTGCGAGGGCGGCCGGTGAGCAGACCTAGCTACCTCCTTAAAAAAAGGCAGGAGCTTACCAGTCCAGCCCGGCGCGCGTCCTTCAGTCACTGACGTCTATTAAGCTTCGGCTGATGTATACGACGCAGAACGCCCATACTATGCCCACGTGATGGTTAGTGCTATCAGGCCAGAGGCCCCTCTGATCAAATATCCAAATCGTAGTGGATTAGGGCGGCGGTAACAAGCGAGACTCACGAAGATGTGACCCGTTGCCCCGTCTCGAGGACTAGCGGCAAGGGCTAGGAATGCCCGGCCACGCCTCGTAATTATCTCGCGGGCACCCTCCAGGTCAACCCGTCTCCACATCACTCGCAATTAAGCTCGCGCGGGTACCCCTCAGGGCCGACCCGTCTTTAGTAACATGGTTTAGTGTAAAGTCAGAGTAACCATAGTAACTATGTGTCCAAACATCAAGGGGAAAACCCAAGGAATCACCCCCGGTGAATTCCACTCGATGTAATCATCAAGGTGAACATAAGAGGAACCACCCCCAAGGTTCATACTTGAAGGGTTGCACGACAGAGTCGTATTGGAAGTGGTTAAGGCGGAATCACCCTCGATGACCACGACCGAATAGCTACACTATAGGGTTAACATCAGAAGTGTTGTAGAGGTCTCACCCTCGGCACTCGATAGTAACCCAGTAGTGTCGAGCAACTAAGGGAAAGTGATGGACGGTGCCGGGGCCTAGTCTTCAATCCCGTTGATCGGGTCTTCGATGATGAAGCAGGGGCAACAAGGACAAGGTGGGGGTCACTGATGGATCACTAACCAACCTATACTAAGCAGTTTAGGATAAGCAGGTAGGTAACAATAAGCAGGTTACAAAAGCAGGCTATGCATCAGAATAGGAGCAATCAATTACACTAGCAAAATCTAATGCAAGCATGAGAGAATGGAATGGGCAATATCGGGATGATCAAAGGGGGGGCTTGCCTGGTTGCTCTGGCAAGGAAGGGTCGTCGGTGACGTAGTCGATCACAGGGGCGGCATCAGTCTCCGGGGCTACCAGAGAGAAGAGGGGGAAGAGACAGTAAATATAAAGCAAACGTAGCATCACAAAGCATAACATGTCAATATGTTGTGCCGGGTGTGACCTAACGTATGGCTACACGATAAAGGTGAAGGGGGAATTCAACTGGGAATGTATTACCGGTTCCGGACGTGTGTCAAAAAGATGATCGGAGGGGAAATGTTCCATGTTCAGATAGTTAGAGGCATCTGACAGGTAAACGGACCGTGTATTCGGATTCGTCTCATCATTCTGAGCAACTTTCATGTAGAAAACATTTTCATCCGAGTTACAGTTTATTTTCTATGAATTTTCAAAGATTAAACCATTTTCTGGAATTATTCAAATTAACAGAAACGAATTATTGCGTCAGCATGACATGGAGATGACATCAGCAAGTCAACAGACACGCTGATTGTCAAAGTTGACCAATGGGTCCAGTGGGTCCCATTGGTCAGTGACTGGACTAATTAACAGTGGTTAATTTAACTAAACTAAGTTAATTAGCTAGTAGGCCCCACCTGTCAGTGTCTAATTAGTTTAACTAAATAAGTTCTAATTATTAAAACGTTGATTAAAGGAATGGGGCCTGCCTGTCAGTGCCTCTGGGCTGCCCAGTCAGCGAGTTGACTGGGTCAAGACAGTCAACAGGGCCCCATGGGCCCACACGTCAGCCTCACAGGGAGGCCACGCGGCGCCACGTCGGACGCCGGCGACGGAGCGGCTCCGACGGCCAAAGAAACGGCGGCTCCTCGCCGGAGTTGGCCAGAGCCGCGCTACAGGGGGCCTCCGGACCTGCGGCTTGGACCTAAGGGTGCGGCCCGACACCGTGCACACGATGGTGACGACGACCGGCGTCGGGGACGACCGGAGCATCGCCGGTGGCGAGCGGAGGCGGCAGCGGCGTTCGGGAGCGCGTCGGGAGAAGCCTATGGGGCGCCAAACCGGCCGCGGCTGGTCGCGTTCGAACGGGGAGTGTGCGGCGCAGCTGGTGGTGCAGGTGGTTTCGCCAGAATCGGCACTGGTGACGAGCGGAGGCGGCGGCGTTCTCGGGCGCTCATCGAGCTAGGTGCTTAGGAGGCACGGGAAGGCGCATGCGCGTGCGTGTTGGTCTCCTGGGAACCCCAGGAACACAACGGTGAGCTCGGGCGAGTGTGTCAACGGCCACAACGATGGCAATGAGCTCGTCAGCGGCGACGCGTGCTAGCGGAGCGGTGGCTACGAGCGGCGAAAAGCTTCGCGGAGAGAGGGAAAAGGGGGAGAGGCTCACCGCGCGGCTCACACGTAGGCCCGTGACGGTTTAGGAGTTGTAGAGGTCGACGGATACCGAGAAGATCGCCGGAGCCCGATAAGAGAGGGGGCGGCTCGATCCGCGGCCTGAGGTGCTCCTTGAGCTCGATGGCGAGGCGTAGTCGAGGCAGAGGTTGATGGCGCATCTTGTGGACATGCTGGCGAGGCGCGGGGTGTGCGGTGGCCGCGGCTACGGCACAACCATGGCGACGGCGACGCTTGGTTGAGGTGGGGAACGAGGGGGGAGCAAGGAGGGATCTGGTGGGAGAGGGAGAGGCGGAGGGGGCGACAGTGGAGAGCGGGGGAGAGGACCGAGGCATCCGGAGCCTTATCCCCTCGTCGGTCGTCGCCGGCGAGGTGGTTGGACGGCGATGGGCGCGCGCTTTCCCGCCCGGTCAGAGGAACAGGAAGCGACCGGGGAGGAGGAGTGGGCCAGCCTGCTGGGCGATTAGCTCGGGCGAACATGGCACTTGGCCCGGTGCACGATGGCTGTGCTCTTTCTCTTTCTTTTCCTTTTTAACTTTCTCTTTTCTTTTAGCAGCTTTTGCATTTTCTTTTAGCCACAATTGACTTTGCAAAAATATGCCATTTGGCCAAAACAAATTTAAACAATTATTGGGCCTTTGTCACAAAAGTTTGGGGCCATCGGAGTTGTCCAAGCATTTTAGAAAATGAAAAGGACATCTTAAATCTTCTGGACCAGATAATAAATTCGAGGGCAAATTTGGGAATTCCAAAATGTTATTTCAACATGACAAATATCTAGGGATTATTTGCCATAGGATGAACTATTTTATTTGCATGAAAGAAGACGCAAATATTTGACATGCAATTTGAATTAGAATTTGAAGCAGATTTTGGACAAGTGGCACTTTGGCATGATGATCATGATGACATGACCTTCATTAGGGGGAGATTACTGTAGTGTGATGCTGGGGATGTTACACTATGCTTAGAGCTAAAAGAGAATTTTTAGAGAAAGATTTTTCTAGTGATTATTCTTGCAAAGATGACGAAGATCTTAAAATGATTGGTGCTTCTTCTATTGATTCCTTGTTTAGTAAAGTTAAGAATGATGAAAAAGGGACTGGAGAAGAGTCAACTTTAGGTAGAAGGCGTCCCAATATTTCGGTGGGTGAAAATCTTGTTGAGAAAATTGATAAAAGTGGGTTTGGCGAGGTCAAAACTTTAACTAGTGATGTGCCCACTCTTTTGGATTACAAAGACCTTAATTATGATAGTTGCTCTTTGATTGATTGTATTTCTTTGTTGCAGTCCATGATAAATTCACCCCATGCTTATGAACAAAACAAAGCTTTTACTAAACATATTATTGATGCTATGATGAACGCTCTTGAAGAAAAACTGGAATTAGAAGTTTCAATTCCTAGAAAATTGCATGATGAATGGGAACCTACTATCAAAGTAAAGATTAAAAATTATGAGTGTTTTTCTTTGTGTGACTTGGGTGCTAGTGTTTCTACAATTCCGAAATCTTTATGTGATGTGCTTGGTCTTACTAATCTTGAAAAATGTTCTTTGAATTTGCATTTGGTGGATTCTACTATTAAAAAGCCTATGGGAAGAATTAACGATGTTCTTATTCTTGCAAATTGGAATTATGTGCCCATAGATTTTATTGTTCTTCATATTGATTGCAATCAGTCTTGTCCAATTATTCTTGGTAGACCATTTTTACGCACTATCGATGTCGTGATTGATATCAAAGAAGGCAATACTAAGTTCTAATTTCCTTTGAGGAAGGGTATGGAACACTTTCCTAGAACAATAATTAAGCCACCTTATGAATCAATCATGAGGGCATCTTATGGATCTCGAACCAAAGATGACAAAACTTAGATCCTTGCTTTATTCCTAGCTAAGGGTGTAAAACTATAACGCTTGTTGGGAGGCAACACAATGAATAAAATTTTATTTTTGACTTTTGATTTCTGTTATTGAGCGTTAGAACAATTATTCTACTGTTATGATTGTGTTTTTGTGTCTTAATTAGTGTTTGTGCCAAGTAGAACCAATAGGATGTTCTTGGGTGATAGTTGTTTGATCTTGCTGAAAAAGACAGAAACTTTGTGCTCACGAACATAATTGTTAAAATTCACTGGAATGTGATAAAATGCTAATTCTTTTTGCAGCAGATCAATATACAAATTATACAGATTTTCCTAGTTTTTCAGAAGTTTTAGAGGTCCATAGGTATTCGAACAAATCAGATTTCTACAGACTGTTCTGTTTTGACAGATTCTGTTTTCTTTGTGTTGTGTGCTTATTTTGATGGCTCTATGGTTTTCTTTGATGAGTTTTTGCCATAGAAAAGTTGGAATACAGTAGATATAATACAAAAACAAAATAAGAATTGGTTTGATACATCACTTATAGTAGTGGTTTATTTTTCTTTCACTAACGGATCTCACGAAGGTTTTGTTGAGTTTTGTGTGACTGAAGTTTTCAAGTTTTGGGTTATCTTACGATGGATGAAGGAAGGATGTAAGAGCCTAAGCTCGAGATGCCCCGGTATTCCAAGCTATTATCCAAGAATGAGCAACCAACTAAGCTTGGGGTTGCACCCGAGTGGCATCCCCGCTTTCTTCCAACAACTATCGGTATTTTACTCAAGGCTATATTTTTATTCGTCACATGATATGTGTTTTGCTTGGAGCGTCTTGTATGATATGAGTCTTTTCTTGTTTTATTTTGCGTTTTAAGTCATCCATCCTTGCTGGACACACCTTTTTGAGAGAGCCAAAATTATAACATGACTTGTTAGAGTTGCTCTCTATGCTTCACTTAAATCTTTTATGAGCTAGGACTTGCTATACTGCTTCACTTATATCTTTTTAGCACGGTGTGCTTTGTTATTTTTGAAGAAATGCTCTCTTGCTTCACTTAGATTTATTTGAGAGTTAGTAAAATTCTGAAGAAATTCTCTCTTGCTTCACTTAAATTATTTTGAGAGAAAGAAAATTTGTTATGCTCATGATCTTCACTTATATTTGTTTGGGCTTATGAAAAGCAACACATAAAAGTTAGTCCCAAAGTGATAGATATCCAAGAAGGATAAAGTAAAAAGAAATTTTATGAAGATCACTGGACAAAATAAACTTGATTCTTAGTAATAGTTTTGAGATATGATGATGTGATATGTGAGTTATGTTGATGAGTAATTGTGCTCTAGTAAGAATATTGGTGTTAAGTTTTCTCATTCCCTATGCATGCACGAAAGTCAATAATCATGCAATGAAAATTATATCCTACTTCTGGTGCATTATTCGGTGTTAATTATGCTTAATGCTTGCTTATGAGATTATTCGTTTCTTAGTTGGTCGCTTCCCAATCTTTTGCTAGCCTTCACTTTGCACCAAGTATGATCTCTACTTGTGCATCCAAAATCCTTCAAACCAGTTTTGCCACATGAGTCCACTATATCTACCTATATGCGGTATTATTTTGCTGTTCTAAGCAAATTTGCATGTGCCATGTCTAATTTTCAAAATAAACTTCTCTTTTGTGTGTTTGTTTCGCTCGCGCAACGGTAATGGGTGGCTAATATTTTCCATGCTCGATGTGTTGTTCTCAAGATGAGTGTTTATTCACTTGTCATTGCATGAGAGTAAGGCAAAGGTTTTAGGGATGCCCTGTCTCGAAATGCAAAAAATATTTACTTTATGTTGTCAAATAATAAATTACTTGGAAAGTGTTGGTATGGAAGGCACCCATGGATACGGCTAGCCATGGAAAGTGAAAGAATGGTGGAAAAAGGAATACACTGTATTTTCTGTTTGGGAACCGCCTATGGTAAATCTAGCATGGAAAGTGTTGGGAACTATAAGTCGTTTTCGTTGGTGGGATGGATACAGCTCCAAAAATGTGTTTATATCTAATTTTTCGCTTTGAGCTCTGGCACCTCTACAAATCCCTACTTCCCTCTGCGAAGGGCCTTTCTTTTTACTTTATGCATTTTTTATTCTGAAATTTGAGTCTCCATCTTCTCTCATAAAAAGCACCAACTAGGAGGCAATATGATCGTGCTCAAGTATTGGGTGTAGTTAATATTCAAGTGTGTTTTATGAATGGATCAATGTTTGAGCATGATGGGTGGCACATGGACTCCCCGACGGTATCAAGCAGTGAGTAGCATCGTAACCCACCCTGTGGATATGACCTAGTGCGTGGTGGTGTTAATACTCAAGCCCAGATGGATCGGGATAGAGCACGTCGAGAGGTTGAGCTGGCGGCTCAGTACACAGATCATCAACCATCTCCGACTTATCCAACGACTTCGATGGAGGCAGTTGTGACCTCTAGGACCACGGGCGTACCATGTTTAGTACCGTCTTTGCGGAATGAGCGTTTGCCCAAGGATTTCAAAGGACCTCGTAAGGTGCCTAACTATACAACCGACTTACCCCCTGAGGCGTGGATTGAAAGTTACAAGATGGCCATGGAGTTGTTGGAGGTCAGCGATGCCGTGTGTGCCAAGAACTTCACCATGATGTTGGATGGGATGGCCCGTACTTGGCTAAAGGGACTGCCTGCCAATTCAATTGGATCGTGGGCCGAGTTGAAGGCCTGGTTCATCCAGAATTTTGAAGATACGTGCAAGAAGCCCATGTTGATTGTGGATTTGGATGCATGTGCCCAAGAAGAGGGTGAGTAAACGACCCATTGGATTCACCGGGTCAAAGCCATCCTGCACTCATCGGATAACATTAATGCCGACTCAGCTGTCCTAATGTTGTAGAAAAATTGCCATTTTTTGCCTCTTAAACAGAAGCTAGGGCGACTCAAGCGCCACTGCAATGACATGGGGGAGCTGATGGTAGCTCTGATTAAATATGCCGACTCTGATAGTACTAAGGACCCCGAGTCTGATGGTGAAAAGACGGGAAAGGGAAAGAAGAATGGCAACTCCAAGGGCCAGCTTCATAACCCGACGAATCAGGGGGGGCAATGGTAAGCGCAAGGCCGATGGCAATTCAGATTTTGTGGCCAACACCAACACACAGAATAATGGTCAGCGTCGTAAGGGAAATCCGCCTCCTCGGGTAGGAGGGACAGCTAGCAATCTTGAGCAGATGATGAATGAGCCCTGCCCAAAGCATGGTAGGCGGTAAAGACCATCCGGTCACCTTTGCAAAGACTGCCAAATTATGAAGGAGTTCAAAAATTCAAATTTGTTCCAGAACAATCATGGGCCGGGCGGCGGCTTAGGTTCTGGCTCTCATGGTCCGGGTTACGGTGGTGGCGGTTCTAATTCCGGTTTCCAGGGTCACCCAAGCAATCAAGGCAATTAGAGTGGTTATCATCAATAGTCCGGTCAGGGGAATCATCAACAGCAATTTGGGTATCAGAGTAACCCGAAGCAGTTGAATAGTGGGCTGTACCATGTCTTCACCACAAGTTTATGTAAGCGGGATCAGAAGCTCCATAAAAGGGTCGTGAATGCTGTTGAGCCAGCGGTTCCCCTTTACTTACGATGGACCGAGCAGCCCAATGTGTGGAGTCGGGAAGATCACCCGCCCCGGGTTGATAATCCGGGTCACTTGGCTTTGGTGGTGGCGCCTCCAGTGGGAGGATATAAATTCACTAAGGTACTCATGGACGGAGGTAGTAGCATCAATATCCTTTATTATGAAACTTTCCACTGCATGGGGCTGACTGATAAAAATCTTAAGCCATTGAACACTGTTTTTCACGGTGTGGTGCCTGGTAGGTCGGCGTATCCGGTTGGTAAAATAGCCCTGGAGGTTGCTTTTGGAGATGATTATGATTCCAGATCTGAGACGTTGACCTTTGAAGTAGTCAAGATTCAGATTCCGTATCACGCTCTGTTTGGATGGCCGGCTTGTGATAAGTTCATGGCACGGCCTTATTATGTTTATCTGCAGCTCAAAATGTCGGGTCACAAGGGAACTATCACAGTGCATGGAAGCCGGAAGATAGCTTTGGAGTCTGAAGAAGGTGATGCGGATTATGCTGAGTCTGTCTGTGCAACAGAGGAATTGAAGTTTTACAAAGATAATGTTGACCCGGCAGATATGACATCTTTGAAGAAGCCAACTACGGAGCATGATCCGGTCTTGAAGTTTAAGTCGGCGGATGACACCAAGCTAGTAGATTTTGTTCCTGGCGATTCATCCAAGCAGTTCAGCATCAATGCTAATCTGGATCCGAAATAGGAAGGCACACTCATCGAGTTCATTCGTGAGAATCGAGACATCTTTGCATGGAAACCTTCTGACATGCCGGGTGTACCGAGGGAACTCGCTGAGCACACTCTTAAAATTTATCAAAAGTTTAAGCCGTTCAAGCAGTTTCTTCATCGTTTTAATGAAGAGAGGCGTAAAGCCATTGGTGAAGAAGTGGCCCGGCTCTTGGCGGCCAGGTTCATCATTGAAGTTTTTCATCCTGAGTGGTTGGTTAACCAGGTGCTAGTGCTTAAGAAGAACGGTACTTGGCATATGTGTGTGTGGATTACATGGACTTAAATAAGGCTTGTCCGGCTGATCCTTTTTCTCTCCCTCGTATTGGTCAAATTATTGATGCTATGGCGGATTGTGAGTGTTTGAGCTTTTTGGATGCTTATTCTGGTTATCATCAGATCAAAATGGCAGTTAAGGACCAGGAGAAGATAGCTTTCATTACTCCATTTTGATCCTTCTGCTATGTGTCCATGCCTTTTGGGCTCAAGAGTGCCCAGGCGACTTACCAAAGGTGTGTGCAAAATTTCCTTCATAATCAAATCGGGCGTAATGTTCATGCTTATGGGATGACATTGTGGTGAAATCCAGAAAGAAGGAAACCCTGATTGATGATTTGAAGGAGACCTTTGATAATCTCCGGGTTTATAAGATGATGCTTAACCCAGCCAAGTGTGTTTTTGGTGTACCAGCTGGTAAGCTTTTGGGTTTCTGGTTTCCAACAGAGGCATTGAAGCTAACCCGGAGAAGATCAAGGCCATTACTTCCTTGGCTAGGCCGGCATGTGTCAATGATGTTCAACGTCTGGCAGGTCGTATTGGGGACTTAAGCCGGTTCATAAGCCGGTTGGGTGAAAAGGCTATACCGCTGTACCACATGATGAAGAAAACAGATCACTTTGTCTAGAGTGGTGCTGCTAATCAAGCATTTGAGGACTTGATGAAACAGGTTGCTGAGCCACCCATTCTGGCTGCTCCGATTGATAAAGAGCCTTTGCTGCTATATGTGGCTGCTAATAGCCGAGCTGTTAGTGTTGCCATTGTGGTGGAAAGGAAGGAAACAGGCAAAGAATAACCGGTTCAACAGTCGGTTTACTATATCGGTGAGGTCCTTATTGAGTCCAAACAGAGGTATCCACATTGGCAGAAGCTTGTGTATGGGGTTTTTATGGCTAGCCGGAAGCTTAAGCAGTATTTTCTGGGTCATCCTATCACTGTGGTTAGTTCTGCCCCCTTAGGATATATCATTCAAAACAGAGAAGCCACAGGTCGGGTAGCCAAGTGGGCCATTGAGCTTGGACCTCATGGTTTAAAGTATGTGCCCCGTACAGCCATCAAGTCTCAAGCACTTACGGATTTTATCAATGATTGGACAGAATTGCAGATGCCTAAGGAGAAGCTAGATAACACATATTGGACTATTCACTTTAATGGGTCCAGGCAGTTGGAAGGCTCAGGGGCTGGAGTTGTATTAACTTCCCCACGAGGTGATGAATTTTGTTATGTTCTCCGGCTGATGTTCCCTTGTACTAACAATGCAGCTGAGTATGAGGCCTTGCTCCATGGTCTTCGGATGGCTAAGGAGATGAGCTTAAGCCGGGTGAGGTGTTTCGGCGACTCGGATCTGGTGGGATTCTAAGGATCCACTCATTGCGGCTTATCGTCGAGAGATTGATGCTATTGCAGGTCACTTAAAGGGTTATCAAGTTGAACATGTTGTTCGCAGGAAAAATGAGGTGGCTGATGCTTTAAGCTGGTTAGGGTCTCAGCGTAAGCCGGTGCCACCTAACACTTTTCTGGATATTCTGCATAACCCTTCTGTCAAATTTCCTACAGAGGAAGATTTGGCTATTCCTGACCCGGAAGCACAATTGGTGGCAGTTGTTCATGTGATTCCTGATTAGACAGTTCCATATTTGGCTTATATGACCCGGGGCGAGTTACCTGAAGATGAATCTTCAGCCAGGCAGATAACCTGACGGTCTAAGTCGATGACAATTGTCAACGGAGAGCTACACCATTGCAGTGTTACAAGGGCGTTTCAACGTTGCGTTTCCCCAGAGGAGGGCCGTGAGATTCTACGTGAGATTCATGAAGGAGATTGTGGCCATCATGCCGGCTCTAAGTCTCTTGTGGCTAAGGATTTTATTGGCTGACGGCTCACGCTGATGTTGAGGATCTAGTCAGTAAATGTGATGGTTGTCAGAAATTTTCATGACGAGCTCATGTGCCAGCTCAAGAATTGAGGATGATTCCAATTACTTGGCCGTTTGCAGTCTGGGGGCTTGATATGCTTGGGCCTTTCAAAAGATCCAAGGATAAAAAGACACACCTCCTGGTAGTTGTTGACAAATTTACAAAGTGGGTTGAAGCAGAGCCAGTTAGTAAATGTGATGCGGCAGCGGCGGTTCAGTTCAACAAAAAGGTTATTTTCCGTTTTGGCTTTCTCCACAGTATTATAACTGATAATGGCACTAATCTATCCAAGGGTGCTATGAAATAATTTTGTCAACGTGAGCATATCCTTTTTAATGTGTCATCAGTGGCTCAACCCCAATCTAATGGTCAAGCCAAGCGAGCCAATCAAGAGATCATGAGAGGCATCAAGCCCTGGCTTATGGTTCCCTTGCAGAGGACGCCAGGTTGTTGGGTGGTGGAGTTACCCTCAGTCATAGGGAGTATTAATACTACCCCCAATAGATCTACGGGTTACACACCTTTCTTCATGGTTTACGGAGCTGAGACGGTTCTCCCTAGTGACATCCATCACGGCTCACCCTGGGTGGCGGCTTATGTTGAAGCTGACAATAAAAAAGCACGTCAGGATGCACTCGACCTGTTACATGAGGAGCGTGACCTTGCGGCAGCTCGTTCGGCGATTTACCAACAAGATCTTCGCTGTTATCACAGCCGCCGGGTTAAGACCAGAACCTTTCAAGAAGGTGACTTGGTGCTCCGGCTTATTCAGGACCAGACTGATATGCATAAACTATCCCCGCCATGGGAAGGGCCTTTTGTGGTCAGCAAGAATCTGAACAACGGGTCATACTATCTTGCTGATGTTCGAGACCACAAGGAGTCACGCACATCGGAGGAGGAGACTCGTTGGCCGTGGAATATTGTTCATCTTTGGCCTTACTACACTTGAGCCACCGGCTCTTACAATGTACATATCTTGACAATGTATATATTATGATGATTATAATAAAGATGGCACCCCTGCTGATACAGGGCCTCTGTTCATTTCATATCAAAGAATAAAGAGTATTTTCACTATAAATGGACATTTGGGGGCTTCCTGGTCATTGAGCATAACTATGAATATCCCTCTTGATCCAGTGCAATGCCACATCTTTAGATGGTCATTTGGGGGCTTCCTGCTCATATTTGAAGCATACCTGTGAATATCCCTCTTGATCGGCTCAATGCCACACTTATGGTCACTTGGGGGCTTCCTACTCATATTTGAAGCATAGCTGTGAATATCCCTCTTGATCGGCTCAATGCCACACTTATGGTCACTTAGGGGCTTCCTGCTCATATTTGAAGCATAGGTGTGAATATCCCTCTTGATCGGCTCAATGCCACAAACCACTTGGGGGCTTCCTGCTCATTGAGCGTAGATGTGAATATCCCTCTTGGTCCGGCTTATACGCCCTAAAGCACGTGGGGGCTTCCTGTTCAAACATAGGTGTATTGACCATAGAGAACATAGCGTTACTACCCTCGTGAACTGGCTTGGAACACCAGGTGTATTCACGAAAACCTTCTGGGTTATCCTGCTTTGTAGAATCTGCCACTCCGCCTGGGTAGTCCCAGAATGACAAGCCGAACTGTTGACAGTCAATCTTCTACAGACCCTGAACTTGTCAACGTTAAACCTGTGGTCATGTGAGGCCGAATTCACAAAGTGTAAAAGGTTAACTCAGTGGCTTCGCGGCCCGTGAAAGTCTTGGAGATTTAGGCTTGGCGGCCTATGAAAGCCTCGTTTTCTCGATTTTTATTTGTTATCTTTTTATGAGCATTTTTGGGATTCCTATATTTAAGCCGTATTCACATATGGCTTGAGACAATTCAGGCCATGTAGCCTTCGTCTCTATGGCTCATATTTGAGCATATCCAGATTTTATTAACCCAACCTGGCTTTAAGACTATATGTCACCAGGGTATGAGGATTTTTTTGCTTGGAAGCGTTATGCTCTAAGTTTGGGATATAACCACTTGCTGCATATAGCGTATTAAGCCGGTGGTATGTGTCAACTTGCACAGAGCTTGGTACGTTCCATCTTTTGGATTTTCACCCTTATTCTGCTGGTAAGGCGGTGGTGTATCACAGGTATGATATTTTTATTAAAGGTTATGATTAAACCGGCCCTGGTTATGGATTATCTTTAACCACTAGTGGTTCTTTGTAAGGTATTGAGACCCGTCCTGCAGTAAACCGCCAGGATCCTTGTCATGTATGTCTGTGCAGGTACAATAACTAATCTGGTGCTCATAGTTGATGAAATCATAAACATAAGTGGCAGATCTTCAACTTGACAGATCAGTAGTATCATAAAAAAACATGCACGATGGCATGGCAGATCAAGAGTTTAACTAAGTCTATTACAAAGGCATCTGATGCCCCACAGGAATAATTGTTTTAGCAGTTTTGCGGAAAGCAGATGTTAAGTCGACCTGCGAGTTATGACCCTTGACCTTGCTGAGTTGAAGGTTGCGTCTTGTCCAGCACCGGTTCATCTTCCTCCTCTTCACCCAATGGCTGGAAGTCAGTAGTCGACCAGTCGACCCCAGTTAAAGCTCTGAATACAGCTTCATCACTTATAAGTGTGTTTGGGTCAACGTCAGGGGCGTAAGTGTGCTTACGAATTGGAGGAGTCAGATCTGGAGCATCATGATTCGGAGCCTTCACCTTCTTGTTGTTGGCATCATAAACCAGTTGGTAATGTGTTAGATCAGTATCTTCAGCAAGTTTGCTAGCCAAAGAACACATTTCCCTTGTAAGGGCAGCGAAGTCATCTGCGGTTAAGGGTGACCCATCCTCTTTTATGCTTGGAGGCCGCCTGCTAGGAGTTGGCCCGTCTTGGTGCCGTCTTCTGGAGCTTGGCCGCCTTCCGGCAGCCGGCCCCCAAAAGGCGGCGCTTCATTCTAGATGTTTGTGGGGCACAGCCGGCCCAATGTCTTGAAAGGTTCAGGGACTCGGGTTAGGCTACTCGTGGCCCATTACTCCGATAGTAGTCCCCGAAGCTGGTGAGGCGTCGTGGCTGATAAGTCGAGAAGCCTCAGCAGTTTCCTTCTCCGAGTGCTTTGGCTGAGTGCCTTGTCCTCTCCTAGCGCGCCGCCTGTCGGGAGTCGAACGTGACCAGGCGGCTTCGTGTGATGATTTCGAAACGCCAAGGCAGGAACCAGGTGGCGTGCATGCTAAGCCTCCTGGCCTGCCACCCGCCACGCGGCGCCAGCCAGCCGGGCCAACCTGCCAACTGTTGGGGAACGTAGTAATTTCAAAAAATTTCCTACGAACACGCAAGACCATGGTGATGACATAGCAACGAGAGGGGAGAGTGTCCATCCACGTACCCTCGTATACCGAAAGCGGAAGCGTTATAACAACGCGGTTGATGTAGTCGTACGTCTTCACGATCCGACCGATCCAAGCACCGAGCGTCACGGCACCTCCGAGTTACGCACACGTTCAGCTCGATGGCGATCCCGGACTCGATCCAGCAAAGTGTCGGGGATGAGTTCCGTCAAGACGACGGCGTGGTGGCGATGTTGATGCTCCACCGACGCGGGGCTTCGCCTAAGCTCCGCGACGATATGACTTCTCCGGCGCGAGGCTTCGCCTAAGCTCTCTGACGATATGACCAAGTGGAATATGGTGGAGGGGGGCACCGCACACGGCTAAGGAACGATCCGTAGATCAACTTGTGTGTCATGGGGTGCCCCCCTGCCCCCGTATATAAAGGAGCAAAGGGGGAGTGCGGCCGGCCCTAGGGAGGCGCGCCTGGAGGAGTCCTACTCCCACCGGGAGTAGGACTCCCCCTCTCCTAGTTGGAGTAGGATTGGGGAGGGGGAAGAGGGAAGGGGGCGCCCCCTCCCTGTCCTATTCGGACTAGAGGGGAGGGGGCGCGGCCTGCCCCGGCCGCCCTTCCTCTTCTCCTTGTGGCCCATTAAGGCCCATATACCCCGGGGTTCCGTAACCCCGGTGTTCCAATAACTTCCTGTTTTCATTGGAACCCTTCGAAGTCAAACATAGGCTTCCAATATATCAATCTTTATGTCTCGACCATTTGAGACTCCTCGTCATGTCCGTGATCATATCCGGGACTCGAACAACCTTGGTACATCAATACTTATAAACTCATAATGAACTGTCATCGAAGCGTTAAGCGTGCGGACCCTACGGGTTCGAGAACTATGTAGACATGACCTAGAACCATTCTCGGTCAATAACCAATAGCGGAACCTGGATGCTCATATTGGTTCCTACATATTCTCTGAAGATCTTTATCGGTCAAACCGCATAACGACATCGTTGTTCCCTTTGTCATCGGTATGTTACTTACCCGAGATTCGATCGTCGGTATCCAATACCTAGTTCAATCTCGTTACGGTAAATCTCTTTACTCGTTCCGTAATACATCATCTCACAACTAACTCATTAGTTGTAATGCTTGCAAGGCTTAAGTGATGTGTATTACCGAGAAGGCCAGAGATACCTCTCCGACAATCGGAGTGACAAAACCTAATCTCAAATCGCCAACCCAACAAGTACCTTTGGAGACACCTGTAGTACTCCTTTATAATCACCCGATTCGTTGTGACGTTTGGTAGTACCAAAGTGTTCCTCCGGTAACAGGAGTTGCATAATCTCATAGTTACGAGGAACATGTATAGGTCATGAAGAAAGCATAAGCAACATACTAAGCGATCAAGTGCTAAGCTAACGAAATGGGTCATGTCAATCACATCATTCTCCTAATGATGTGATCCCATTAATCAAATGACAACACATGTCTATGGTTAGGAAACATAACCATCTTTGATTAATGAGCTAGTCTTGTAGAGGCATACTAGTGACTATCTGTTTGTCTATGTATTCACACATGTATTATGTTTCCGGTTAATACAATTCTAGCATGAATAATAAACATTTATCATGATATAAGGAAATAAATAATAACTTTATTATTGCCTCTAGGGCATATTTCCTTCAGCCTCCCACTTGCACTAGAGTCAATAATCTAGATTATACAAGAATGATTCTAACACCCATGGAGTCTTGGTGCTGATCATGTTTTGCTCGTGGAAGAGGCTTAGTCAACGGTCTGCAACATTCAGATCCGTATGTATTTTGCAAATCTCTATGTCTCCCACTTGGACTTGGTCCCGAATGGAATTGAAGCGTCTCTTGATATGCTTGGTCCTCTTGTGAAATCTGGATTCCTTTGCCAAGGCAATTGCACGATATTGTCACGAAAGATCTTCATTGGTCCCGATGCACTAGGTATAACACCTAGATCGGAAATGAACTCTTTCATCCAGACTCCTTCATTTGCTGCTTCGAAGCAGCTATGTACTCCGCTTCACATGTAGATCCCGCCACGGCGCTTTGTTTAGAACTGCACCAACCGACAGCTCCACCGTTTAATAAAAATACGTATCCGGTTTGCGATTTAGAATCGTCTCGGATCGGTGTCAAAGCTTGCATCGGCGTAACCATTTACGACTAGCTCTTTGTCACCTCCATATCGAAAACATATCCTTAGTCCTTTTCGGGTATTTCAGGATGTTCTTGACCGCTGTCCAGTGATCCACTCTGGATTACTTTGGTACCTTCCTGCCAAGCTTACAGCTAAGCATCGTCGGTCTGGTACACAGCATTGCATACATGATAGAGCCTATGGCTGAAGCATAGGAACATCTTTCATTTCTCTCTATCTTCTGCTGTGGTGGGGCATTGAGTCGACTCAATCTTACACCTTATAATACGTAAAAAACCTTTCTTTGCTCGATCCATTTTGAACTTCTTCAAAACTTTATCAAGGTATGTGCTTTGTGAAAGTCAATTAAGCGTCTTGATCTATCTCTATAGATCTTGATGCCCAATATGTAAGCAGCTTCACCGAGGTCTTTCATTGAAAACTTTTATTCAAGTATCCTTTTATGCTATCCAGAAATTCTATATCATTTCCAATCAATAATATGTCGTCCACATATAATATTAGAAATGCTCTGAGCTCCCACTCACTTTCTTGTAAATCAGTCTTCTCCAAAAGTCTGTATAAACCCATATGCTTTGATCACACTATCAAAGCGTTTATTCCAACTCCGAGAGGCTTGCACTGACCATAAATTGATCGCTGGAGCTTGCACACTTTGTTAGTACCCTTTGGATCGACAAAACCTTCTGGTTGCATCATATACAACTCTTCTTCTAGAAATCCATTCAAGAATGCAGTTTTACATCCATTTGCCAAATTTCATAATCATAAAATCGGCAATTGCTAACATGATTCGGACAGACTTAAGCATCGCTTCTGGTGAGAAAGTCTCATCGTAGTCAACCCTTGAACTTGTCGAAAACCTTTCGCAACAAGTCGAGCTTTGTAGACAGTTATATTACCATCGGCGCCGGTCTTCTTCTTAAAGATCCATTTATTCTCAATGGCTTGCCGATCATCGGCAAGTCAACCAAAGTCCATACTTTGTTCTCATACATGGATCCCATCTCAGATTTCATGGCTTCCAGCCATTTTGCGAATCTGGGCTCACCATCGCTTCTTCATAGTTTGTAGGTTCGCCATGGTCAAGTAACATGACTTCCGAATAGGATTACCGTACCACTCTGTGCGTATTTTACTCTGGTTGACCTCTGAAGTTCAGTAGTAACTTGATCTGAAGCTTCATGATCATCATCATTAGTTTCCTCACTAATTGGTGTAGTTGTCACAGAACCATTTCTTGTGATGAACTACTTTCCAATAAGGGAGCAGATCTGATTATCTCATCAAGTTCTACTTTCCTCCCACTCACTTCTTTCGAGAGAAACTCCTTCTCTAGAAAGGATCCGAATTTAGCAACGAAAATCTTGCCTTCAGATCTGTGATAGAAGGTGTACCCAATCTCCTTTGGGTATCCTATGAAGACACATTTTTCCGATTTGGGTTCGAGCTTATCTGGTTGAAGTTTCTTCACATAAGCATCGCAGCCCCAAACTTTAAGAAACGACAACTTTGGTTTCTTGCCAAACCACAGTTCATACGGTGTCGTCTCAGCGGATTTAGATGGTGCCCTATTTAGCGTGAATGCGGCCGTCTCTAAAGCATATCCCCAAAACGATAGCGGTAAATCAGTAAGAGACATCATAGATCGCACCATATCAAGTAAAGTACGATTCGACGTTCGGACACACCATTTCTCTGTGGTGTTCGGGTGGCGTGAGTTCTGAAACTATTCCACATTGTTTCAAATGTAAACCAAACTCGTAACTCAAATATTCTCCTCCACGATCAGATCGTAGAAACTTTATTTTCTTGTTACGATGATTTTCCACTTCACTCTGAAATTCTTTGAACTTTTCAAATGTTTCAGATTTGTGTTTCATTAAGTAGATATACCCATATCTACTCAAATCATCTGTGAAGGTGAGAAAATAACGATACCGCCACGTGCCTCAACATTCATTGGACCACAAACATCGGTATGTATGATTTCCAACAAATCAGTTGCTCGCTCCATAGTTCCGAGAACGGCGTTTTGGTCATCTTGCCCATGAGGCACGGTTACGCAAGTACCAAGTGATTCATAATCAAGTGATTCGAAGCCCATCGGTATGGAGTTTCTTCATGCGTTTTACACCGATATGACCTAAATGGCGATGCCACAAATAAGTTGCATTATCATTATCAACTCTGCATCTTTTGGTTTCAACATTATGAATATGTGTATCACTACTTGTCGAGATTCAACAAGAATAGACCATTCTTCAAGGGTGCATGACCATAAAGATATTACTCATATAAATAGAACAACCATTATTCTCTGATTTAAATGAATAACCGTCTCGCATCAAACAAGATCCAGATATAATGTTCATGCTCAGCGCGGCACCAAATAACAATTATTTAGGTCTAAAACTAATCCCGAAGGTAGATGTAGAGGTAGCGTGCCGACCGCGATCACATTGACTTTGGAACCATTTCCCACGCGATCGTCACCTCGTCCTTTGCCGATGCTCGTCTATTCCGTAGTCCTGTTTGAGTTGCAAATATTAGCAAGAACCAGTATCAAATACCAGTGCTACTACGAGCTCTAGTAAGGTACACATCAATAACATGTATATCACATATACCTTTGTTCACCTTGCCATCCTTCTTATCCGCCAAATACTTGGGGCAGTTCCGCTTCGATGTCGATCGCTTGCGGTAAAACACTCGATTTCAGGTTTAGGTCCAGACTTGGGTTTCTTCTCTTGATCAGCAACTTTCTTGCTGTTCTTTTGAAGTTTCCTTCTTCTTCCCTTTGCCCTTTTCTTGAAACTAGTGGTCTTGTTGACCATCAACACTTGATGCTCTTTCTTGATTTCTACCTCCATGACTTTTAGCATTGCGAAGAGCCAGGAATTGTCTTAGTCATTCCTTGCATATTATAGTTCATCACGAAGCTCTTGTAGCTTGGTGGCGATGATTGGAGAATTACATCAATGACACTATCATCCGGAAGAGTAACTCCAGGTTGAATCAAGTGATTATTATACCCGGACATTTTGAGTATATGTTCACCGATGAACTATTCTCCTCCATCTTGCAGCTATAGAACTTATTGGAGACTTCATATCTCTCAATCCGGGCATTTGCTTGAAATATTAACTTCAACTCTGGAACATCTCATATGCTCCATGACGTTCAAAACGTCGTTGAAGACCCGGTTCTAAGCCGTAAAGCATGGCACACTGAACTATTGAGTAGTCATCAACTTTGCTTTGCGGACGTTCACAACTTCGGCTCAGCTCTGCAGCAGGCTGTCACCCAGCGGTGCTTCGGGGCGTAATTTTACGTGCAGCAATGAGGATAATCCTCAAATTCGGACCCAGTCCGTGTAATTGCTACCATCATCTTTCAACTTTGCTTTCTCAAGGAACGCATTAAAATTCAACGGAACAACAAAGACGAGCCATCTATCTACAATAAAACATAGACAAGCAAAATACTATCGGTACTAAGTTCATGATAAATTTAAGTTTAATTAATCATATTAAAAACTCCCACTTAGACAGACATCTCTCTAGTTATCTAAGTGATTACGTGATCCAAATCAACTAAACCATGTCCGATCATCACGTGAGATGGAGTAGTTTCAATGGTGAACATCACTATGTTGATCATATCTACTATATGATTCACGTTCGACCTTCGGTCTCCGTGTTCCGAGGCCATATCTGTTATATGCAAGGCTCGTCAAGTTTAACCTGAGTATTCCGCGTGCAACTGTTTTGCACCCGTTGTAGATGGACGTAGAACTTATCACACCGATCATCACGTGGTGTCCGGGTACTCTGAACTTTGGCAGCGGTGCATACTCGGGAGAACACTTCTTGATAATTTTAGTGAGAGATCATCTTATAATGCTACCGTCAATCAAAGCAAGATAAGATGCATAAAGGATAAACATCACATGCAATCAATATAAGTGATATGATATGGTCATCATCATCTTGTGCTTGTGATCTCCATCGCCAAGCACCGTCATGATCACCATCGTCACCGGTAGCGACACCTTGATCTCCATCGTAGCATCGTTGTCGTCTCGCCAACTATTGCTTCTCGACTATCGCTCTGCTTAGTGATAAAGTAAAGCAATTACATGGCGTTGCATTTCATACAATAAGCGACAACCATATGGCTCCTGCCGATTGCCGATAACTTCGGTTACAAAACATGATCATCTCATACAATAAAATATAGCATCACGTCTTGACCACATCACATCACAACATGCCCTGCAAAAACAAGTTAGGCGTCCTCTACTTTGTTGTTGCAAGTTTTACGTGGCTGCTACGGGCTGAGCAAGAACCGTTCTTACCTCGCATCAAAACCACAGCGATAGTTTGTCAAGTTGGTGCTGTTTTAACCTTCGCAAGGACGGGCGTAGCCATACTCGGTTCAACTAAAGTGAGAGAGCAGACACCGCGGTCACCTTTAAGCAACGAGTGCTCGGGCGGTGAAACCAGTCTCGCGTAAGCGTCTGGCGTAATGTCGGTCGGGCCGCTTCATCTCACAATACCGCTGAACCAAAGTATGACATGCTTGGTAAGCGGTATGACTTATATCGCCCACAACTCACTTGTGTTCTACTCGTGCATATGACATCAACGCATAAAACCAGGCTCGATACCATTTGTTGGGGAGCGTAGTAATTTCAAAAAATTCCTACGAACACGCAAGACCATGGTGATGGCATAGCAACGAGAGGGAGAGTGTCCGTCCACGTACCCTCGTGAGACCGAAAGCGAAGCGTTATAACAACGCGGTTGATGTAGTCGACGTCTTCACGATCCGACCGATCCAAGCACCGAGCGTCGGCACCTCCGAGTTCTGCACACGTTCAGCTCGATGGCGATCCCGGACTCCGATCCAGCAAAGTGTCGGGATGAGTTCCGTCGACCTGACGGCGTGGTGGCGATGTTGATGCTCCACCGACGCAGGGCTTCGCCTAAGCTCCATGACGATATGACTTCTCCGGCGCAGGGCTTCGCCTAAGCTCTACGACGATATGACCGAAGTGGAATATGGTGGAGGGGGGCACCGCACACGGCTAAGGAACGATCCGTAGATCAACTTGTGTGTCATGGGGTGCCCCCCTGCCCCCGTATATAAAGGAGCAAAGGGGGGGTGCGGCCGGCCCTAGGGAGGCGCGCCTGGAGGAGTCCTACTCCCACCGGGAGTAGGACTCCCCCCCCCCTTCTCCTAGTTGGAGTAGGATTGGGGAGGGGGAAGAGGGAAGGGGGCGCCGCCCCCCCTCTCCTTGTCCTATTCGGACTAGAGGGGGGAGGGGGGCGCGCGGCCTGCCCTGGCCGGCCCTTCCTCTTCTCCCTTGTGGCCCATTAAGGCCCATATACCCCCGGGGTTCCGGTAACCCCGGTGTTCGATAACTTCCTGTTTTCATTGGAACCCTTCGAAGTCAAACATAGGCTTCCAATATATCAATCTTTATGTCTCGACCATTTGAGACTCCTCGTCATGTCCGTGATCATATCCGGGACTCGAACAACCTTGGTACATCAATACTTATAAACTCATAATGAACTGTCATCGAAGCGTTAAGCGTGTGGACCCTACGGGTTCGAGAACTATGTAGACATGACCTAGAACCATTCTCGGTCAATAACCAATAGCGGAACCTGGATGCTCATATTGGTTCCTACATATTCTCTGAAGATCTTTATCGGTCAAACCGCATAACGACATCGTTGTTCCTTTGTCATCGGTATGTTACTTACCCGAGATTCGATCGTCGGTATCCAATACCTAGTTCAATCTCGTTACGTAAGTCTCTTTACTCGTTCCGTAATACATCATCTCACAACTAACTCATTAGTTGTAATGCTTGCAAGGCTTAAGTGATGTGTATTACCGAGAAGGCCCAGAGATACCTCTCCGACAATCGGAGTGACAAAACCTAATCTCGAAATCGCCAACCCAACAAGTACCTTTGGAGACACCTATAGTACTCCTTTATAATCACCCGATTCGTTGTGACGTTTGGTAGTACCAAAGTGTTCCTCCGTAAACGGAGTTGCATAATCTCATAGTTACGGGAACATGTATAGGTCATGAAGAAAGCATAAGCAACATACTAAATGATCAAGTGCTAAGCTAACGAAATGGGTCATGTCAATCACATCATTCTCCTAATGATGTGATCCCATTAATCAAATGACAACACATGTCTATGGTTAGGAAACATAACAATCTTCGATTAATGAGCTAGTCTTGTAGAGGCATACTAGTGACTATCTGTTTGTCTATGTATTCACACATGTATTATGTTTCTGGTTAATACAATTCTAGCATGAATAATAAACATTTATCATGATATAAGGAAATAAATAATAACTTTATTATTGCCTCTAGGGCATATTTCCTTCACCAACCCACACCCACGATGGGACGTGACAGCGGGCCGGGCCCGCCACTACCGGGCCTCGGCGCGCGGGCGGGTCCGCTGCGGCCGAGGCGAGCGGTTGTGATTCCGATGGGAGTTACTGCGCAGTAACTTGCGAAATAAACGCGGGGTCGTGGGGTCGTGGGTGCAGTTAATCCCACAATCCCACGCCTCGCCCCCTCTTCTTCGTAGCCCGAGGGCTATAAGTAGGGGGAGGAGGGGGAGCGGTGGAGCACGCACGCCCTCTCCTTCCTTCGCCATTTCCATCTTCTTCCTCCTCTTGCTGCTGCCGCCCCTCCGTGGTCCATCGAGGCACCGCAGCAGCTCGCCGCCGTCAGGATCTTTCCGCCCCAAGCTTTCTGCTCGATCCCGCTCGGTCTTCATGGCGCGCGAGAGGGGAGGGGACTGTCGGATTTCGGGTTCCGGCAGACCCTCTAGGTTTGAACACTGGGGTGCGAGCGGAGATCTCGCCCTCTACCTACGTGCACCTCGCCGCCTCACTATGATCTAAACTATGAAAAGAACAACAAAAGAGACACATGGTTTATACTAGTTCGGGCCACCATTGTGGTGTAATACCCTACTCTAGTTTGTGGTGTGGTGGATTGCCTCTTGGGCTGATGATGATGAACAATACAAGGAAGAACATCCTCGCGAGGGTCTGTTCTTGGCTAGTGCGATGAACTGCTAGGGGGAGTTCAGTCGCTCTCTCTCTCTGCTGATTGATTTCTTGGCGCTGGATCAAGCTCTCTCTAGATGCCGGATCAGATGCCCCTACTCTGTGGGTGGCTAGTCTTCCCAAATATTGAGCGGGAAGGGCGCCAACAATTGGCCATTTTGAAGGGGAACATCTAGTACACTTATCCTGACTAAAGTTGGTCCTCGCCTGCCAAAGGCTCTAGTGGTGACGCCGGCTTGGGATCCACAATGACTTCCTTCCTGTCGTTGCGACGGTCTTGGTCTTGTTGCACCCAAACAGATGCCTTTGCTTGATGCTCTTGCCTGTGCTCGCTCCCTTTGCACCAAAGAGGAAAGGAGGACACTGCGCGGGCTGGCGCTCGCATGGCACCCTTGGTCGTCATGGCTTGCATCATGGGCACCTCGTGAGGTACCCCGCCTTGATCTCTCCGCCTCCTCATGAGCCAGCTGGCGAGGCCATGCACGAGGAAGCTCCACATCGTCCGCCCGTGAGGCTTGGCCCCTCGCGATGGTCTTGAGCTTGTGTTGGCGAAGATGGGCCATCTTTGGCCCTCCTTGAGCCACGCCGCAGCATGAGCAGGAAAGTCAGGGACCCCGTTCCCGAGCACGCCGACAAGAGCCCCCGGCCCAAAGGCGCGCTGGACTTGGCTGAGCAGAGAAGCGAAGGGCAAGTCTGGCGCCCTTGAGCCCTAACAGCTCTGACCTTAGGCGCTGCGTGGCGGTTGATTGGGCGTGGGCGGCCTGCTCCCCACGACGCCTTGGCAACTGCATGAGTTGACAAGTCCCTGCATGCAAAGCGGGTCATGATTACCTATGATCGTGGAAGTCGGCGGTTGGCCTTCCCCGGCTATAAGTACGGAACGGCGCGTGCCCTTCCAGTCCATCTCTTCTTGCTTCTCCTTCTTCTCCGTCCTTGCTCCATCTTGCCGCAATGGCTTCGATCCGCCGGTTCTCTGCAGAAGAGAAGGGAAAGGCTCCCTGAGAGGGTCCCGACCCGCTTCCGCCGAAGAAACGGCTAGCCCTATGATGTCAAGATGAGGGCGCCCGGCAGGAGGTGTCGAGGCCTTGGTGCGAGCGGCCGCCGCCAGGGTTCCCGCTGCCCTTGTCGCCCACCTTGAGGGTCCTGCTGGAGTTGATGCGGCGCCATGGATGGCCTTGCCGCCAGGGCGCCGGGCGTGTCCGCGGTCTGCGCGTTGTCCCTCCTGGAGTCCATGCCGAGGGTTCCTCCCGAGAGTTTGTGCTCCACGCCGCCATGCCTCCTCGGTCTTGGATCCGCCTCCCTCCCTCCTTCGCCTTCGGGATACTTGGAGCTCTGGTTGCAGCACGCCGGCTGCAACACCCTCGCGACCGAAGAGGAGGTCGCGGTCCTCGCCCCGGGCAAGGTCTTCATGACTCGAGGCTGGGGCGAGATCGCCCGGGTCTGCAGGACGAGGGGAGCCCTCGTGATCCACCTGGAGTACGACGGCGCTTCCACGATGCTCTTCAAGGTCTTCGACGCGGACGGACGCCGGCTGGAGTGCTGCCACGAGAGGCGGCGGGGCCCTGCCCTGGCGAGGACCAGCTCTCGATCGATCCCTCGGCAGCTCCTCAGGCGGCGGAGGCGTCGGAGGATCCAGCAACTCCGCCGAGCTCTTCGCGACTCCGGAGACGAGCGACGACAACTACGAGCCCCCGAGCCTGCGCCGCTCTCGGAGCAGGATGGGCTCGTCAGGCCACCGCCGCCTCTGAACTGGATGAGGTTGGCGCCGGTGCTTGACGGCCCACTGTTGATGATGGCATCGCTTGAGGAGGCACGCGTAGTTAGCGCTCTCTAGGATCTGTTCCCTGCGAGGAACCGAAAGAGCACGACCCGCTGGGGCTTTTAAGGTGCCTGTGGTTCTGTTTGTTACTATAGTCCTTGCCATGAAGTTGTGCGAGATGCTCATTTCGTCTTAGCTTAGTTCTTCATTTCGAACCTCACGAGGGCTTGGTGCTCTGCGCCGACAGGTCCCAGTCCCAAGGCAGGCTTCAGCCGTCGCTGGTATGCCAGGTCGTGATGCCGTGGTCAAGGCCAGGAGGTGAGCGGCCCGGGGTCCAGTAAGAGCCCCTGAGTCGTGATGCTCAGGAGGTCCCCTTTAGCGCTCAAGCAGCCATCGTTCGGTGAGAAAGGAGCGCGATGTTGCTAACACAGGATTGCATTGGGTGCGGGGACGGTTCTGCGGTAGCTAGTGTTTCCGGAGGGTGACTTATCTCGAGAGTCACGAGCCGCTTCCTGGTGCGGCGCTAGGTCCGCGCATTGGCAGGCGAGGGGTTGCTTGGCAAGGTCCCCACGTGCCTCTTCCCTCTCGCCTTTGCTCCCCTTTCTTCTCTACATCCTCAGGTCCCGGCCCTCGAGCTGGTCTCAGCCGTCGCTGGTATGCCAGGTCGCGATGCCGTGGACAAGGCTAGAGGGTGAGGGCTGGAGAGCCAGTAGGAGCCCTGAGTCGCGATGCTCAGGTACCCCCCCTTTAACGTGCAAGCGGTTCGCGCGGACAAGAGTGAAGAAGACGCCGTGAGGGCCTCGCCTGGCACTGCGCCTTGAAGGGATCCTGCCGGCTCACCACAAAAAGAACAAGAGTCCGCTATGACAAGCGACGGTCAGTCGTTGGTTGCTTTGGAGAGGTGACGAGGCACTGAAGGCCTGACGAGGTGGCGCTGTGCGGGGCTACCGCGGCAAGAGCTCATCCATTCAGGTTTGTCGGCGTTGCAGGGACGGACCCATGCGCAAGCACCGTGCCATTGGGGAGCAGATCCATCAGTTGGTGTCAGTTGAGCAGGCAACCAGGTCAAGCGCGTTAATCACGAAGAAGCAAGTTCATTTAGATAGATGCAGGGAAGGCAAACGTCGCTGGGTCTGGCCCGAGCGACCTGGGGATGATGCAGCCCGAGCGCGCCCATAAAAGTAAGCTAAGAACATGAAGTAGCGAGGATACACGCCGCAGGGGCGGACCCACGTGGCACAGGAATGATGCAGCCACAGGCGCTCCAGTGAAATGAAACTTGAAGGATGTCACGATAACGTTGAGGACGAAGGATGTTGAAGTAGCGGGCGTCGTGGGCTGCGGAAGCCGATCTTCACGAGCCCCGGGCCGAGAGCCTCGGGAGGCTCGGGAGGCGCCTGGTGGCTCCTCACGAACCATCTCCATCTCCGCCGGGACTGCGGAACACCTGGCCTCTTGAGCCTCAGGATGCTCCTCATGAGGCGCCGATCGTGGCTGCAGCGTTCGGCACGCCGTAGGGGCATCTTGAACATAGGCTGTGGGGTGGGCCTTCCACAGCGCTCCAGCGTGAGGGCCGAGCGCTCTGAGGCGGCTCGGTTGAGCCACAGGATGTCGATCTGACGCGTAGCCCACCATCCTCGCCTGGATGGGGAGCTACGGTGGGTAAGCGGCTGCTGCCACTCATGACTTTTGACTCCTGCAACTCCTGCGTGATCTGACTAACGAACTCCTGAGGGTTTGGCCCTCCTTGCCTTGCTCCTTCTTGAGGGAAGCGTGCTTTGAAGCATGCCTCCAAGTGGTGCCCAAGCGCCTCCCTCGTGACCTTAGCAAGGTCGGTGGCCCTCCAGGAGAGAGCCCCCGAGCCTTGCTTGAGGAGGGCGCCGAGCGCGCCTTCCTATGCGACAGAAGGAGGTGCCCCCTGGGCAGGCGTGGACCCTAAGGGGCCTGCCTCCCGAGGGGTCGGGCCTGGCGATGTCTTCTTCTTGGGAGCGGTCTCAGGGAGCGTCACGCTCCTGCGATCTGGGTCTTCAAGTGATGCGGCTTGAAAGGCTCGCTCCAAGGAGCACACTGCGTCTCTCTCTTCACAAGGCACCGTGATGACTCCGCCGCTTCCTGGCATCTTGAGGACGTTGTAGCCGTGATGAGTCACGGCCATGAACTTGGCGAGCTGGGTACAGGGGATGGCATTGTATGGCGGCGAATGTGGGCGACATTGAAGTCGATGAGCTCGGTGCGGTAGTTGTCGCGCGCCCCGAAGGTGACAGGGAGGCGGACCTGCCCAATCGGAACCGTGGAGCCATCGGTGACTCCGGAGAAAGGCTTGGTTGGCTGAAGCTGATTGTAAGGCACTTGGAGATTGTTGAATGTCTCTCTGGACGGGACATTGAGCCCTGCTCCGCCGCCGATGAGGTTCCTGGTGACTTGCACGTTGCTGATGATTGGGGAACAAAGCCTCGGGAGGACTCCCGCTGTGGCCGCACACTTGAGCTGATACGCTGAGCTGAATGTGATGGCGCACGCTGACCACCTGAGAGGGCGCGTGGCTTCGAGCTTGGGGAGGACTGCATTCACTTCGCGGGCGAACTGCTTGAAGATGCGTTGGGAGCCTGGGGCTTGAGCTCCGCCCAAGATGCAAGTGATATCGCGCGGCTCCTGGAAGCCCCCAGCCCCCTCGTCCTGATGATGGTCCTCGTTTCTCCTTGGCTGCGGCGGTAGAGGAGGGAGGCCTACGTTTCCTTGCGGGCGATCCTCGCGAGGCTGATCCCTTCAGTCTCCCTCACGAGGCTGATCCTGCCAGCGATCCTCACGAGGTCGGTCGCGCCACCCTTGGCGAGGGCCTCAATCTTCCCAGCGTCATGCGTTTCTTCCTCCTCCTCGGCCGTAGCCTCGATCGTTGCGGTCGGGGCGTCGGCCGATCCTCCCTTCTCGCACGGCTCGGAGCTCTTGACATTCGTTGGTGTTTTGGGTGTGGAGGTCGTGGTACACACGACCAGCTGCCCTTGGAAGACTCGGGCTGATCTCGCCCCCTTGGTGTCTGGTTACGCAAGCAAGCACGGCAGCCCCGTGCGCTTCCGTCCTTGGCCTTGGATTTCTTCTCTTACGGGTGCGGCGGCAGCTCGAGGAGGGAAAGGCGCCCCTCCTCAGCCTCGGCGCACTTGGTCGCCAAGTTGAACAACTCCAAGGAAGTGCACAGATCTTCATGCATCGCCAGCTCCTCCTTCATCTTGACGTCACACACACCGTCGGAGAAGGCTGAGATGATTGCCTCCTCGGTCACCTTAGGAATCTTGAGGCGTGCATTGTTGAAGCGCTGGATGTACTTCGCAGGTCTCCCCAGCTGCTTTGCTTGATCGGGCGCATGTCTCTTCTGGCAGGAGGCGGTCGCGATACCTTGGAAGTTGGCGATGAAGCGGGTGTGCATCTCGTCCGGAGGAGATCGTGCGGGAGCGAGTTCGAGGAGCAGTGTGGGCTCCGTCCTTGAGTGCCATGGGAAACCAGTTCGCCATGACCTTCTCGTCCCGTTGGCGGCTTGATGCCCAGCTCGTGAGCTGGAGGAAACTCGCAGGGTCGGCCGTGCCGTCGTGGCGAGGAGGCAGGTCTGGCTTGAACTTGCCGGGCCCTTGACGCTCTGCGCCTTCGGTGGTGAAAGCGCTGGCAGCTCTTTGTGGCCACGGGAGGCCTTTGGTGACGAAGAGCCTGGTCTTGTGGGTCCCCATGCGCTGCAGCTGGGAGCAGCGGGGGTCTTAGCGTCTTGGGAGCGGGGCGTGGTCGTGACGAGCCGGTGCGAGGAGCACTCGGCGGCTTCTTGGGGCGAGACCTCTTGACAGCTCTGCTCTTGCTGCGCTGGCGCGGACGGAGCGGAGTTCCGCCCAGGGCCCGCGCGCTTAGGGCCAAGCGCCTTCTTGAGGGGGAGGCGGCTGGCGCCCTGGAGCTTCATCGCCCAGCAGGGCGGGCGCGGTGCAGCGAGAAGGACGGGCGCTGGGAGCCCCTGCGGCAGCGGTCGAGCCACTCTTCGTGAGCGTCGTCGGCAGGCGGTAGCGCAGGAGCTCATTTGCCGCGATGAGTGCAGCTCGAGCCTCCATGGCGGGGAGCGCGTGAGGCGAAAAAAGCGGTGGGGCGCAGTGAGGGAGTAGCGATCGCGGCCGTCTCGCCTCCGAGCGGATCTTTGGGGCGATGCTTGCTGCTCGTTCCCAGCTGGGCGATAAGCGGCTTGACGGCAGCGACGGGAATGGCGAAGCGGCCGCCGACGGAGGCCGTCTGGGTGGCGCGGAAGCGAGGCGGCTCGGCGCTCGGCGCGCGGCCCGACAAGCGTCGACATGGATCGATGGTCGGCGAAGAACAGAGCGGCGAAAAGGCAATTCAGCGCACCTACAGCGCGCCAAATGTCGGTTGGTCGGCAGACCCTCTAGGTTCGAACACTGGGGGTGCGGCGGAGATCTCGCCCTCTACCTACCGCACCTCGCCGCCTCACTAGGATCTAAACTATGAAAAGAACAACACTATAGCGCCCCGATCGGCTATATCTCCCGTGTCGAGGCACGACTTAGAGCATAACCGCATTGAAAGCAATGTCGCAAGTGAGGTAATCTTCACACAACCCATGTAATAATTAAGGAAAGATACATAGTTGGCTTACAATCGCCACTTCACACAGTACATAATTAAACATACATCATTGAGTACACTCAAGGTCCGACTACGGAACCAAAATAAAGAAGATACCCCAAATGCTAACACAGATCCCGAATCGTCCCAACTGGGCACCACTCTGATCATCTGGAAGCGACACATAGTAACGACCACGTTCCTCGTCGAACTCCCACTTGAGCTCGGTGGAATCACCTGCAGGCCTCATCGGAACCTGCAACTGTGTTTGGAAGTATCTGTGAGTCACGGGGACTCAGCAATCTCACACCCGCGAGATCAAGACTATTTAAGCTTATAGGAAGGACAAGGTAGTAAAGTGGAGCTGCAGCAAGCGACTAGCATATATGGTGGCTACATACATAAAAGAGAAGCGAGAAGAGAAGCAAAGCACGGTCGTGAAACTAGTAGTGATCAAGAAGTGATCTGAACTACTTCGTCGGACATAACTCCAACACCGTGTTCACTTCCGGACTCCGCCGAAGAGACCATCACGGTTACACCTTGATTGATGTGTATTTTATTTGAGGTCAACTTTGGGTTTTCTACAACGGACATTAACAAATTCCCATCGCCTCATAACCGCGGGCACGGCTTTGAAAGATATTACCTGCGGGGTGTCCCAACAGCCCATTATAAGCTCTCACGGTCAGCGAAGGATTATTCCTTCTACCGGAAGACCGATCAATCTCGGAATCCCGGACTACAAGACATTTCGACAGCAATAAAACAAGACCAGCAAAGCCGCCCGATTGTGCCGACAAATCCCGATAGGAGCTGCACATATCTCGTTCTCGAGGCACATCCGGATGAGACATCCTCTGAGTAAAACCAAGCCTCGAGTTTCCCGTGGTGGCCCATGATCTACTCGTTTGGGCCAGCACTCGAAGGAGCACTGGTCGGGGGTTAAAATAAAGATGACCCTCGGGCTCGCGAAAACCGGGGAAAAGGCTTAGGTGGCAAATGGTAAAACCAAAGTTGGGCTTCTGGGCGAGTCTTATTCAAAGCGAACTGTCAAGGGGTCCCATAAATCACCCAACCGTGTAAGGAGCATAAAATCAAGGAACATAACACGGTATGGCGGAAACTAGGGTGGCAAGAGTGGAACAAAACACCGGGCATAAGGCCGAGCCTTCCACCCTTTACCAAGTATATAGATGTATTAATTATAGCAGATATATATATATTGTGATATCCCCAACAAGTAAACATGTTCCAACAAGGAACAACATCTCCATGTTCAACAAGGAACAAACTTCACTTCTGCAACTAGCAGCGCTATAAGAGGGCTGAGCAAAGCGGTAACATAGCCAATCAACGGTTTGCTAGGAAAAGGATGGTTAGGGGCTGACATGGCAATATGGGTGGCATGATATAGCAAGTGGTAGGCATCGCAGCATAGGCATAGCAAAAGAAGCGAGCAACTAGCATAGCAAAGATAGAAGTGATTTCGAGGTATGGTCATCTTGCGCAATGTTCTCGAGTTGTCGAAAGCTTGATCCTCGGCGTTCTCAACAGGCTCCTCGTTCACGTACTCGTCTCCGACTCTACCCAAAGCAACAACACAAACAAAGGAACCACAATAAATCACGGTGCAATGCACAATCAACATGATGCAAAACATGACATGATATGCATGATGAGATATGCAATGCTTATGTGCGCTCCGGAAGGTAAATGATGAACCAGGCATCAACTTGGCAAACCAAGCATGCCACTGGAAAGATGAGATGATTTCGGTTGAAATCGATATAAAGATCACCGGAATCGGATGCACGGTTTGCAAATGGCAAGCAAAACAAGAATGGCGCAAATCTGCCATTAACAGCATGATGCCACTTAGCAAGCAACAATTAATTAAGCTACTGCACCCAAACGTATCAACAAAGCACATGGCAGTGATCTACACATGATGCTCGACAAAAGATGAGCACTGAGCTACGGCTAGTTCACATCATAACAGGTTCAAACAAGCATAGCAAAAGAGCAATAATAATCAGGCTGGACATGGCAAAAACAGTAACAGGTTGCAATGTTCAGAGCATCAAAACTACATGCTACAGGAACTTAAAATAGCAAAACATGGCATGGCATGAATCTACTCAAAGCATATTACAAAAGTCCCTTACTGACCATAAGCCAAAAAGGACTAGAAAATATAGTAACACTCATGTCAATATTGAAAGTCTTGTTAACAGATTCAGCAACTTGACATGTCAAAAACTGATAACGAGATGGCATGTTAACAAGCTCAATGCACTCACTACAGAGCCTCAAATGATAAACTAAGCATACATACATCAAGAAGACATGACATAGAAGACATCCATGGCAAGAACACTAACATAGCATATATGGATCAACCACAACAAGCTAGGCAAAATTGAATAACACGTATACAATCTGCCAGGAAACATTTGATAGCAAAAGTAGAGCTCGATTGACTCAAGCTATGGCATCCCATAATTGCAAACAAAGGCATGGATGGATAGAGCAAGTCATGCTTTACAAAACACCCTTACTGAAGTATCTCAAAATATGCATAGATCTCTCGGTATCATCAAGCAAACATGGCATCAAAATCAGCTAAAACAGGGCTGAAATCAGCAACATTAGGACACCTACTTTGCATGCTTGTGCTAGTCACCACATAGATCACAAAAATACATGGCATATACCACTGGAAAGATGACATGGCATTTTACAAAACTCATGTAGGAATCAAATTCATAGGGTGCACATATTAATCATAGCAAAAATAACAAAAGTGCAACTCCTGATAAAAATCAGAAACTATCAGCACATTGCACTCTTCCAACAGCATTTCGGGCATCAAGATGAGCTCAAATGAAAATGATGCAATGGAATGAAATGATCTACTCTTGAGACGAACATTTTGACATATTATCGCGAAAAATGGATCTCGGATGCGAAGATATAGCATGATGAAAATTGCACAAAATTACAAAGATCTAAGACTTAGTGGAAAACAGGGGAGGAGAGAGTCAGCGGGTGGCGCTCGAGGCGGATCGGGCGGATCCGATCGGCTGGATCGAGGCGCGAGGTTCGCCGGCCTTGAGGGAGGAAGGCGGCGGCTCGGTGGAGGTCAGCCAGGCCAGCCCGAGGCGGCCAGCGGCGCAGCCCAGCGGCGGGGCAGCCCAGGCCAGCAGGCCGGAGCGGCCAGTGGCGCGAGGAGGCCGGCGGCGGCGGGCCAGATCGGCGGAGGCAGGCCGCGGGCCAGGAGGCGAGAGGCGCCGGCCAGGCGCGGAGGGCCTGGCAGGCCAGAGGCCAGCGGGCGGCAGGCCGGGCCTGGCGGCAGCCGGGGCAGGCGGGCCTGAGGCTGTGGGCCGATCCAGGCCCAGCGCAGCGGGCAGCCAATGGCGTGGAGAGAGGCCACGTGGCGGCTCGGGATTAGGCGGAGGCGGGCGGAAAATGTCCGTGGCCGGCGGGCGTGTCCGGCAGTGAGAGCAGATTTCTAGGGTTTGGGGAAGGGATGATCCGGATTTTTGGGAGGTGTTTAAATAGGCATAGAGGAGCTAGGAGAGTCCAAATGAGGTGTAGTTTTCGCCCACGATCGTGATCGAGCGACGGAGAGCATGGAGGTGACTTAGATGGGTTATTGGGCTGTTTTGGAGGGTGTTGGGCTGCAACTTAAAAGAGGCCTTTGCGAAGTCACGGTTAACCGTTGGAGTACCAAGCGAGCTCAAATGACCGAAACTTGACCGGTGGTCTCGGGTGTTATACCAAGGCCACTAGACAAACCTCGGTCCATTTCGAGAAGGTTTAATACCCTTTGCGGAAAAAGCGTAAAAGGACGCGCGGGGAGATAGGAGTGTCGGATTGCAAAAGCGGACAGCGGGAAAAATGCTCGGAATCATGAGGCGAACACGTATGCAAATCGATGCACATGATGACATAATATAAAATGCATGACATGGACAAAATGCAAAAGGAAAAAACCCAACCACGGAGGAATATCATATATCAATGCGAAAATGGCAAGAGTCGGAGTTACAAATATGGAAAGTTACTTCGGGGTGTTACAACACTCCACCACTACAAGAGGATCTCGTCCGAGATCTAGGACTGAAAGAACTCCGGATACTCGAGCGGAGGTGATCCTCGCGCTCCCGGTAGCTTCTCGGTGGAATGGTGTGACCACTTCACTTTCAGGAATTTGATTGACTTGTTGCGAGTCTTGCGCTCGGTTTCTTCAAGAATAGCAGCAGGTGCTCATGATAAGAGATCTTCTTGAAGGTCAATCTCTTGAAGTTGATAGTGCGTTCAGAGTCTTGAAGCACTTGCGAAGCTGTGACACGTGAAACACATCGTGCACGTTTGCAAAGTTGGATGGAAGCTCAAGTTGATAGGCGAGATCGCCTCTTTTCCCAATGATCTTGAAAGGACCCACGTATCTAGGGGCAAGCTTCCCTTTGATACCGAGCGGCGAGTGCCTTTCATTGGAGAGGCGGAGGTAGACATGGTCTCCGATTTCAAAAGTCACATCACGGTGCTTATCATCATAATAGCTCTTACGGCGCGATTATGCGGCTTTGAATTCTCACGAATGACTTGGCACATTTCTTACGCTTACGTGATCAAGTCATTGCCAAGAAGTTGGCGTTCACTGTCTCGAGACCAATTGAGAGAGTCGGCACTTTCGCCATAGAGAATTTGAATGGGGCCTTGCCGAACTTCGCTTGGAAGCTGTTGTTGTAAGAGAACTTCGGCATATGGAAGACAATCTTCCCACTTCATACGAAGGAAATGACACAAGCCACGAGCATATCTTCAAGAATTTGATTAACTCGCTCAACTTGGCCACTTGTTTGAGGATGGAAAGCTGTCTTTGAAAGCGAATGTTGGTGCCCATGGCCTTACGAAAAGAATCCCAAAACTTGGAGGTAAAGATGCTGCCACGTGCGAAGAGATCACTTGTGGAATGCCGTGCAAGGAGACAATCTGGAGGTGTATAGCTCTGCCAAGCCGAGCTGCGATGATGGATTCTTTGATAGGAAGAAAATGAGCCACTTTAGTAAGCTTGTCAATGACAACGAAGATAGCATCATTTCCACGCTTGGACTTTGGAAAGCCAGTCCACGAAGTCCATTTCAATATGATCAAACTTCCATTCAGGAATAGCAAGAGGTTGAAGGAGACCAGCTGGTCTTTGGTGTTACCTTTCACTCTTCTGCGGACATCACACTCATTCACGAATTGAGCAATTTCTCGCTTCATTCGAGTCCACCAATATGACTGCTTGAGGTCATGGTACATCTTCGTACTTCGGGATGAATGGATAGAAGCGAATTGTGAGCCTCGTTCATAATGACTTTTCTCAGATCACCCTTAGGAACCACAATCCGGTCCTCAAAGAGCAGTGTCTTTGTCATCAACATGGAAGCACTTGTACTTGGAAATGCCCTTGTCGATACCACGTTTCACTTTCTTCACCATGGTATCCGAAGTTGAGCCTCACGAATCTGATCTTCCAAAGTAGGAGAGACTATGAGGTTGGCAAGAAAGCCTTGAGGAACAACTTGAAGATTCAGCTTGCGGAAAGATTCACGAGAGATCCGGTGAAAGGGCTTGAGGATTAGGCTGTTGCGATAAGCTTTCTGCTCAAAGCATCTGCAATGACATTGGCTTTGCCGGAGTATACTCAATACTTGGGTTGTACTCTTGAATCATTTCGACCCATCGAGTCTGCACTGAGGTTGAGGTTGGGCTGAGTGAAGATGTACTTGAGACTCTTGTGATCGGTGAAAATGTCCACTTTCCTTCCCAACAAGAGATGTCTCCACGTAATCAATGCATGAACAACTGCCGCCAACTCAAGATCGTGAGTGGGGTAGTTCTTCTCGTTGGGCTTCAATGGCGAGAGGTATAAGCCACAACTCTCTTCTCTTGCATTAACACAGCACGAGACCTTGAAGAGAAGCATCACAGAACACTTCATATGGCTTGGATTCATCGGGAGGAGTCGAGCAGGGAGCTGTGACGAGTTTCTCTTTGAGGGTATTGAAAGCAACGTCACACTCGGGAGACCGGACATACTTCACATTACGGAGGAGGTTGGAAAGAGGCTTTGCAATCTTGGAGAAGTTCTCAACGAATCTTGACAATAGCTTGCAAGACCAAGAAAGCTGCGGAGCTGCTTGACATTCGAGGAGGTTCCCAATTCACAATGCGGACACCTTCTCGGGATCAACAGCGATGCCCTTAGCGAGAGATGATATGACCAAGATAAAGCACTTCATCAAGCCAAAATTCACATTTGGAGAACTTAGCATAGAATTGGTACTCTCTGAGCTTGTCTAGCACCAATCGCAAATGTTTGGCATGATCCTTCTTATTCTTGGAAGACCAAAATATCATCAAGATAGACCAAGGCGAATTCATTGGTGTAGGGATTGAATATGAAGTTCATCATCCGAGAGAAAGTTGGAGGAGCATTGACAAGGCGAAAGACATGACGGTATATTCATAAGAACCAAAGCTTGTTCGAATCTGTCTTGGGAATATCTTGTTCACGAATCGAATCGATGATACCCCATCTGAAGGTCAAGCTTGGAGAACAACATAGCACCTTTGAGTTGCTCGAAAAGCTCATTGATGTTGGGAAGTGGATACTTGTTCTTGATTGTCTTCTTATTCAATGGGCGATGTCGGCGCAAAAGTCGGTCCGTGCCATCCTTCTTCGGACAAAAGAACACCACAACCCCAAGGAGATGAACTCGGTGCGATCAAACCAGACGCTCTTGTTCATCGAGCTGCTTCTTCAATTCCTTCAGCTCATCAGGTCCAAGCTTGTATGGGCGCTTGCAAGCGGGTTGATGCGGGCTCAAGATCGATAACGAACTCAAGCGGCGATGAGGAGGCATACCGGAAGCTCTTACGGAAAGACATCTTGGTACTCACAAGCATTTGGAATCGAGAGATGGCATTCAATTCGCCCTTCTCATTGAGAGAAAACAACCGAATGGTTTCATCACGAGAGGCATAAATGATCACATCATTAGAAGAATGAGTCAATTGAATTTCCACAGCAGCACAATCAAGCTGAGCTTTGTCTTTGATAAAGCCGATCCATTCGAGAATAAGATCAATATCCGAGTCACCAAGAACAATTGGTTTAGAAAGAAATCTATAATCGCCCATCTTGATAGAAACATTAGGAACAACAAACTAGAATTCATAAGCCTTCCGGAGAAACAACTTGCATAACTTTGGAGAGAATCTCTGTGTCAACATTGTGCTTGATGCAAAAGGATATGACATGAAAGAATCGATGCACGGTATCAAATAAGACTTTTGCGGGAATATCATTAGCGAGAGATTACCCATTATCACATCGAAGACTCCTCTGCTTGAGCTGCATTCATCATATTGACCTTGGCATACTTTGGATTATGCTTGACCCTTTGCATTGCTGGAAGATTTCACGGGAGGAGGAGGCGGAAGGCGCCTCTGGTTGAAGCACTTGTTAGCATAGTGACCCTTCTGCGACACTTGTTGCAAGTGACCTCGAGAGAGCGGACGGTGGTAAGGAGCACTTGACCTTGGAGCTTGAGAATTAGACTTGTTACGATAGCTTGGGTTGGGTGGGTGGGAAGATCCACGGCCACCTGAGTTCTTCTGTTGGTAAGGCCGGCGGAGCGGAGGAGGGGCAGGTAAAACTTCTGCTGCTTGGCTGCCACTTGAGAGGACGAGGAGGACTGAACTGCATCCTGATTCTCTTCTTAGAAGCCTCGCATTTGAGCTGTGCAGCTTCTTGCTTGAGAGCCATGTTGTAGAAATCATCATACTTATCTGGCTCAAACAGCACAAGAGGTAATTGCAGATCTTCTCTCGGACCACCTCTGGCGATAGATCATACTCCTTTCATCGGTACATCTTGCTTAGCAAAGCAAGCGAGCTTACAGGCTGGATATTGTATTGATAGACAGACATGGTGCCTTGCTTGAGATTGCGGAACTCCTCACGCTTGCTCTCAACAACACTCTTGAATGTGATGAGCTCGGAAATCACGGCGGAACTCATCGAGTAATGACCGACCTCCTCTGGAATCTTTGTATTCTGGAACCACTCGGCAGCTTGATCCTTGAGTTGAAGCGATGCAAACTTGACAAAGTCCTCGGTCGACATTGCTACAGTCAAAGTGCTTGCAGATGTCCACTAACCAATCATCGGCGTCTGTGGCCTCAACACGAAGCCCGAAAGACTTGGTGATTAGCGAGGCCCGGTGAGAGTAGCAAAGTGTGGCTGATTGTTGCCTTGACCTTGATTGCCTTGATTGCCTTGATTGCCTTGCCCTGAGTGCGTTCTTGCAAGAGCTGCAAAATCATCGAGCATTGGCATTGGTGGCTGCCATGATAGCTTGCCGGGCCTCTGGAGGCGGAGGTGGAGGTGGAGGTGGAGGATTCGGTGATCCCCATCATTGCGATCCGGATTGAGCGCGTTGGCGGAGCCATCTGAAGAGGTGACATCCGTTAGTCCTTTGATAGACAAATGATAAGTAGAATCAGCGGATAGAAATTGCAACATATAGTCTTCACAATAAACATTGAACAAGAATGAGCGAATGAATTCAAAGTTAATCATCACACATCCATTAAGGTGAGAAGCCACTTAGATAAAGATATGGAAACAACATCATCTTAGAAACAAATCGAATATCACAATTGAAAACAAAAGGTTGGCTTCTAGAATGAGCGGAACAAACACATGATAGAATTTACGCTCAAAGTGTTAGTGGTGGGGCCCACACGGACCTGACGTATAGCGGGCGTCACGAATGACTAACAAGGCGTCCCGAATCAGCATAGCCAAGGATTCTTTAAGGCGTCTCGCGACCACTTTGTAAATCGACCGTGAATGGGCGGACCACTAAGCGTTGAACCCCAATCTCAAATCATACATCATCGGAAAGAATATCACATAAGCTACTAGAATTCCCACCTATAAACTCCGAAACTTTATGGTTATGCAATCTGGTGTTGGGGATCGGAGGGACACAAAATATATCACCCAAACTAACAATACCTAGATCCATTTGTATCCATCCGTCAACACATAACCAAGAAATCCTCGAAATCGTGTACCTCGACCTTGAAAAACATCCGTTATGCAAGTCATGGCAATACTCCCTTTTCGCCACGATCTTGGGCTATCGGGGTTATCTCACCAACAACTGCACAAAAGAGATTTCGATGTCGGCAAAACTCAGTATTCGAGCTACAGCGATAAAATTGTGGCGACAACACCTCGGAGCTCAACTCCCGGGACACTGCCACAACCCCTAAATGTCGGGAGGCACCAAGAACAATGTTCTCGTCACAAAACCATCGAACGATTCCAAGATACCCGTGATCCTAAAAAATTTTTTAGTGAAATTTGAGGAGAGAAGAGTCAAAACTCTCGTCGGGATACCTCACCGAGGCGGTCGAAGGGACTGGGAAGTAAAAAGAATCCTACTCTCCGATATATATAATCCTAAGACTCAAAACATTTTCCATTCTAGACTCAACAACGTCACAAACAATCAAGTAGGGGCTCCTAAGTCGGGAAGGCTCGATTACCAACTTATAACCCCGATGCGGCTATATCTCCCGTGTCGAGGCACGACTTAGAGCATAACCGCATTGAAAGCAATGTCATAAGTGAGGTAATCTTCACACAACCCATGTAATAATTAAGGGAAAGATACATAGTTGGCTTACAATCGCCACTTCACACGATACATAATTAAACATACATCATTGAGTACACTCAAGGTCCGACTACGGAACCAAAATAAAGAAGATACCCCAAATGCTAACACAGATCCCGAATCGTCCCAACTGGGCACCACTCTGATCATCTGGAAGCGACACATAGTAACGACCACGTTCCTCGTCGAACTCCCACTTGAGCTCGGTGGAATCACCTCACAGCCTCATCGGAACCTGCAACTGTGTTTGGAAGTATCATGAGTCACGGGGACTCAGCAATCTCACACCGCGAGATCAAGACTATTTAAGCTTATAGGAAGGACAAGGTAGTAAAGTGGAGCTGCAGCAAGCGACTAGCATATATGGTGGCTACATACATAAAGAGAGGCGAGAAGAGAAGCAAAGCACGGTCGTGAAACTAGTAGTGATCAAGAAGTGATCTGAACTACTTCGTCGGACATAACTCCAACACCGTGTTCACTTCCGGACTCCGCGAGAAGAGACCATCACGGTTACACTGCGATTGATGTGTATTTTATTTGAGGTCAACTTTGGGTTTTCTACAACGGACATTAACAAATTCCCATCTGCCTCATAACATGGCACGGCTTTGAAAGATATTACCTGCGGGGTGTCCCAACAGCCCATTATAAGCTCTCACGGTCAGCGAAGGATTATTCCTTCTACGGGAAGACCGATCAATCTCGGAATCCCGGACTACAAGACATTTCGACAGCAATAAAACAAGACCAGCAAAGCCGCCCGATTGTGCCGACAAATCCCGATAGGAGCTGCACATATCTCGTTCTCGAGGCACATCCGGATGAGACATCCTCTGAGTAAAACCAAGCCTCGAGTTTCCCGTGGTGGCCCATGATCTACTCGTTTGGACCAGCACTCGAAGGAGCACTGGTCGGGGGTTAAAATAAAGATGACCCTCGGGCTCGCGAAAACCGGGGAAAAAGGCTTAGGTGGCAAATGGTAAAACCAAAGTTGGGCTTCTTGGGCGAGTCTTATTCAAAGCGAACTGTCAAGGGGTCCCATAAATCACCCAACCGTGTAAGGAGCATAAAATCAAGGAACATAACACGGTATGGCGGAAACTAGGGTGGCAAGAGTGGAACAAAACACCGGGCATAAGGCGAGCCTTCCACCCTTTACCAAGTATATAGATGTATTAATTATAGCATATATATATTGTGATATCCCCAACAAGTAAACATGTTCCAACAAGGAACAACATCTCCATGTTCAACAAGGAACAAACTTCAGCTTCACCGCAACTAGCAGCGCTATAAGAGGGCTGAGCAAAGCGGTAACATAGCCAATCAACGGTTTGCTAGGAAAAGGATGGTTAGGGCTGACATGGCAATATGGGTGGCATGATATAGCAAGTGGTAGGCATCGCAGCATAGGCATAGCAAAAGAAGCGAGCAACTAGCATAGCAAAGATAGAAGTGATTTCGAGGTATGGTCATCTTGCGCAATGTTCTCGAGTTGTCGAAAGCTTGATCCTCGGCGTTCTCAACAGGCTCCTCGTTCACGTACTCGTCTCCCGACTCTACCCAAAGCAACAACACAAACAAAGGAACCACAATAAATCACGGTGCAATGCACAATCAACATGATGCAAAACATGACATGATATGCATGATGAGATATGCAATGCTTATATGCGCTCGGAAGGTAAATGATGAACCAGGCATCAACTTGGCAAACCAAGCATGCCACTGGAAAGATGAGATGATTTCGGTTGAAATCGATATAAAGATCACGGAATCGGATGCACGGTTTGCAAATGGCAAGCAAAACAAGAATGGCGCAAATCTGCCATTAACAGCATGATGCCACTTAGCAAGCAACAATTAATTAAGCTACTGCACCCAAACGTATCAACAAAGCACATGGCAGTGATCTACACATGATGCTCGACAAAAGATGAGCACTGAGCTACGGCTAGTTCACATCATAACAGGTTCAAACAAGCATGGCAAAAGTGCAATAATAATCAGGCTGGACATGGCAAAAACAGTAACAGGTTGCAATGTTCAGAGCATCAAAACTACATGCTACAGGAACTTAAAATAGCAAAACATGGCATGGCATGAATCTACTCAAAGCATATTACAAAAGTCCCTTACTGACCATAAGCCAAAAGGACTAGAAAATATAGTAACACTCATGTCAATATTGAAAGTCTTGTTAACAGATTCAGCAACTTGACATGTCAAAACTGATAACGAGATGGCATGTTAACAAGCTCAATGCACTCACTACAGAGCCTCAAATGATAAACTAAGCATACATACATCAAGAAGACATGACATAGAAGACATCCATGGCAAGAACACTAACATAGCATATATGGATCAACCACAACAAGCTAGGCAAAATTGAATAACACGTATACAATCTGCCAGGAAACATTTGATAGCAAAAGTAGAGCTCGATTGACTCAAGCTATGGCATCCCATAATTGCAAACAAAGGCATGGATGGATAGAGCAAGTCATGCTTTACAAAACACCCTTACTGAAGTATCTCAAAATATGCATAGATCTCTCGGTATCATCAAGCAAACATGGCATCAAAATCAGCTAAAACAGGGCTGAAATCAGCAACATTAGGACACCTACTTTGCATGCTTGTGCTAGTCACCACATAGATCACAAAAATACATGGCATATACCACTGGAAAGATGACATGGCATTTTACAAAACTCATGTAGGAATCAAATTCATAGGGTGCACATATTAATCATAGCAAAAATAACAAAAGTGCAACTCCTGATAAAAATCAGAAACTATCAGCACATTGCACTCTTCCAACAGCATTTCGGGCATCAAGATGAGCTCAAATGAAAATGATGCAATGGAATGAAATGATCTACTCTTGAGACGAACATTTTGACATATTATCGCGAAAAATGGATCTACGGATGCGAAGATATAGCATGATGAATAATGCACAAAATTACAAAGATCTAAGACTTAGTGGAAAAAAAGGGAGGAGAGGTCAGCGGGTGGCGCGGCTCGAGGCGGATCGAGGCGGATCGGCTGGATCGAGGCGCCGGTTCGCCAGCCTTGGAGGAGGAAGGAGGCGGCGGCGGCCGGGGCCGGCCGGCGGCCGGCCGGCGCAGCAGCCAGTGAGCCGGCCGGCAGTGGCAGAAGTGTGGCGGCGGATCGGTGGAGGTCGCCGGGAGGCGGCGAGGGGGAGGCGGCCAGCGGCGGGCGGCAGGCCGGAGGAGGAAGCGGTGGCGCGGGCGGCCCAGCGGCGGCCAGCCGAGGCCAGCGGCCGGGCGGCCAGGCGGCAGGCCTGCAGCAGCGAGCAGGCATGCGGGCCCAGGCGGGCCCCAGGCGGCGCCAGTGGCGGAGATAGCCCACGTGGCGCCTGCTGGATTAGGCGGGCGGCGGCGAAAAATGTCCGGCGGCGGGCGTGTCCGGCCAGTGTGGCAGATTCTAGGGTTTGGGGAAGGGATGATCCGGATTTTTTCGGGAGGTGTTTAAATAGGCATAGAGGGAGCTAGGAGAGTCCAAATGAGGTGTAGTTTTCGCCCACGATCGTGATCGAGCAGACGGAGAGCATGGAGGTGACTTAGATGGGTTATTGGGCTGTTTTGGAGGGTGTTGGGCTGCAACTTAAAGAGGCCTTTGCGAAGGTGCGGTTAACCGTTGGAGTACCAAGCGAGCTCAAATGACCGAAACTTGACCGGTGGTCTCGGGTGTTATACCAAGGCCACTAGACAAACCTCGGTCCATTTCGAGAAGGTTTAATACCCTTTGCGGAAAAAGCGTAAAAGGACGCCGGGGAGATAGGAGTGTCGGATTGCAAAAGCGGACAACGGGAAAAATGCTCGGAATCATGAGGCGAACACGTATGCAAATCGATGCACATGATGACATAATATAAAATGCATGACATGGACAAAATGCAAAAGGAAAAACCCAACCACGGAGGAATATCATATATCAATGCGAAAATGGCAAGAGTCGGAGTTACAAATATGGAAAGTTACTTCATCCTTCTGGGGTTACAGCGCTGCTGTCGCCTTAAATCACGGCGTGCAAGGGCTACCTCGGCATCCTCCCCACCATCAAGTTGTGGGGAGCCTTCTTCTACATCAAACTGGGCACCTCTGCCAAGGAGAAGGCGGCCCAGTGTGGTGCCTTCGTCGCGGTGCACAGGCCGTCGCCAAAGAATGTCTTCCCCGCCATCAAGCTGTCACAGTCGGTGAAACTGTGGCAAAAATCATATTTCTACGTGGAGAACGTCGACCCGACAATCGACTTCATCAACTTGCCACCCTACGAAGCCGGATCTCCGGCTGAGCCTCGGGCCAACTGGGGCTACAAGTCGAAGCCCATATCGGCCGCCGCCGCCCCTATCAACCGGCTCCCGGTGCTGGCGGAGGCGGAGGGCCTCGTGGCATCCGCCTTGCTGGTCTCCTTCGTCGAGCGCCGGGTTCTCCTGCTCCAAGGCCGGCCTCATCTGATCTGTCGGATGAGCCGGCACCGCGACCCGAGCCGGATGTGCACAAGGGACATGCCGACTGCTGAGGTGGCCCGGATGGTGAATGATATCGCCGAGCTCAAGATGTCGGAGGGGTCACGGCGGTTTGACAAGCGGCCATACTCCCGTGCCGACCCGCCGCCTGCGGTAAGTTTTTCAACTCTCTCTTTTTAGTACTTGTCTTGGTCTTGATCTTAGTCTTGAACTGTCGGTCTTTCGATCGTAGATCTATATGTCTCAGGCAACGGCCGCCGTCGTAGGGCCGGGTGGAGACTACCAGCCGGATCGGGAGGTGAGCGACGTGGACGACCCCGACTTGGGGGCGGCCTCCCTGGAGGACGACGCCATAGGCGGCGGTGACGGAGCAGGCAGCTCCGAAGAAGGAGGCGACATCGAGACTTGGCCCGATGATGACGATGAGGAAGACGAGTCGCGCCCAGCATGAGGCGCCGGCAAGGTGGACGCGGGCCCCTCCGCCGAGCCGACTGCTCGAGGCGACATGCGTAAGCGTAAACAGGGCGTCGTCTTGTTTGGCTGCGCGCCGAAGAAGGCCAAGAACCCGACCGCTGCGACCAGGCGGAAGGAGGCCGCAGCGAAGGCGGCCAAGTTTCAGAAGCTCCCGGAGGCGCCTCCCATGGTGTCGGCGTAAGTATATTTTCTTGTGCTTTTGTTTTCTTGCTGATTCTATCTAAGCTTCCTTGCTTTATTTTCCTTTACTTAGAGCCCCGCTCTCCCTTGAGAAGTCGACCGCCGCCTCCATCATTGGGTCGGCGGAGACCTCCACCACCACCCGACGAATCGATCCGGCCGCCGACCTCCGGGGGCTGGGAGGCAACAGCTTGAGGCCTTGAGGAGGCAGAGGCGGCCCTCCTGGAGAAGGCGGAGGCGGATATGGCAGAGGCCACCGCGCTGAACAAGCTGGCGGAGGCCGAGGCTGATGCCGCAGCGAAAAAGTGGCTTGAAGAAGCTGCGCGCCGCCAGGAGCCGCTATTCGTTGTTCCCTTGAACTCCGCGCCGCCTCCACCAGAGTTCACGGCACCAACTTGGGGAGCCGGTGACGAGCACCCGGTCATGGAGAGAGAAGGCGGTGATGTCGTCATGCCAGACGTGGTCATACCCCCACCACTGCCATCTGAAGGGGCGCGAGACAAGCAGCCAGCTGCCGCGCCAGCGCCACCAGCCGGAAACGAGATGGTGACGGGCCCGACTCCTGAAGCCCTCACACCAGCGCGTCGTCGTCTTGCTAAGGCGGCCTCAGCGCCACGACCACTGGAAGTCGGCGCCGCGAGCTCATCAGCCCCAGATGCCGAAGCAACCAGCGCCACGCCCGCTGACTGGGTGCGGGGAAGCGGGACAAGAGCCTTAAACAAGGCGGTCCTTGACGTCCAGGACAAACTCCGAGCTGAGGCTGACGCTCTCAAGCAGTGCAACAAGGCGTTCCTGGATTCGCGAGCGGCCATCTGGGTATGTTTCTTACTTCTCCATCTCTCATTCTTGTACTTCTCTGTGAGGCGGCGCGATGCACCTGGGTGTAACCCCGAGTTTTGGGCGGTCTTTGGCGGGCAGCTCAGCGATTAACCTTCTTGGCTCAGTACTAACTTTGGCTCATATCCCCGTTGTAGGATTATCACAACCTTCGCGCGGCCTCCTTCAACTCCAATTTCCAGGAGCTGGACCAATGGACCGCTGACTTGTCGGAAAGCCAGAGTAAGTCTTTGTTTTCTTTCTCTGTGAGTATGCTGGCGCTCCAGCAGGTTATAATCCCCAAGATTCGGGCCATTGCTAGCGGTCGGCGGATCTCCCATCAACTTCACTTCTTCTTTGCTGATCGTTGATAACTTCTTTCTCGGCGGGGGCGTGGCAGCGCACCCGCGGGCTGTAGTCCCCGAGATTCGGGCCGACTGCTGAGTAGTCGGGCCGGATCTCCCCGGCAACTGTACTTCTCCGTTGTTGACTATTGACGTCTTTTTCTTCCTCTACATTTACAGAGGCCTACGCTATCCTGCAGCAGCAGCTGGGTGAAGCCAACACCGCGTTGCGTGCTAAGGAGGCAGAATGCAGCAGGCTGGCCGAGGAGCGTGACCGGTTGGCCACGCAGCTGGCGGAGCAGGAGGAACTTCTTCAGAAGGCTCAGAAGGAGGCGGAGGTCAAAGAGTCAAATCTCCTCGCCGAGTTCGAGACCGAATGCTCCGCCTGGGCCGACAAAGAGACGCTGCTGACTGCTGGCTTTGGTAGTATTGAAGACATGGTTGATGGTAAGCTTCTTCTTTTTTGTTTCTTTGAGCTGCCGGCTGCCGACCAGGCCGGCTTCTAGCTTCTGACTTCTGCCTTACTTGCTTTCTGCTCATGCAGACTTCTTCCCTGGCCACTCTGGTGCCGCCAACCAGGCTATTGCGGCTTATCGCGAGGAACGGAAGGCGGAAGGCGCGCAGATCGCTGCCGATGCCCCCGGACCCTTAGCTAGCAGCTTCTCAGCATCCAGACCCACCTTCGGCCGGCTCATCGGATGTTGCGTCGTCTTCAGCGTGTCGGGGCCCAGGCGATCTCCGCCCTCTGGCCAAACATACGGCCTTGCCTCGGTCGGACTGCCGGTGGCGGAGGTGGCGGCCGGCCGCCGTGAGGCTTGGAAGGTTTGTCGGCCGGTTGGAAACACGCGGGCGTGGAGTTAAATCAAGAGCGTGTGGTACCCTGGGCTAAATCTAGCCCAGTTGACCATGTTTTGGCAGGTAGCCCAGGAGGAGTTGGTGGCGGTGGAGCGTGATCTTGTCAAACGGGCGGCGACGATCGCCGAGTACACCAACACCAATATATTTATCCCGAAGCTGACTGAGAATGGCTCCGAGGTGCCACCGGAGTGGTTTGGGCTGAACCTGGAGGACGACGAGGACTCGGCCAAGGTGATCGACTCCAGCGACGAGGGAGAAGGCGAGGAGGACAAGGAAAGCGGTGAATATGCGCCAGAGGTCGGAGTGAACGGCCAGCCTCAGCTTGACCGCGCCTTGAGCAACGAGCCGCGCTCGAGCGCGCCGACTGCTACTGGAGGCGACCAAGCGGAGACTGACCAGCTGTCCACTCCACCAACCGGCACCACCGACTCCGTCAACCAGCCGGCCCCCTCAGCTGCTCCCTAGGCTGTCGTCTTATCTTTACTTTTCCTGGTTTACCAGTCTCGACAAACTTTGTTAAATTTGCACAATTCCACCCGCGGGGTGTATTTCAAACTTTGTTGAATACTGGCCAAGGGCCTTTTGATATGTAAATATTTTTGCCGAGTTCTGTCTTTTCTTGCTTTCTGCTCTTTGGCTTTTTTCCTTTGCCGCCCTCCCTTGGTTGCCGCCTTGCCAGGCAAACAGCTGCTCTGCGGACTGTGGCTAGGTCAAGTACTTAGCTACTTTGGGAGGGCAAGTACTTAGCCGACCAGAGCGCTAGCAAGTTAAGTAGAAGCCGGTCGGCCGGCTGCTAGCAGCCGGTCGATGAGGCGGGAAGCCGGCTTGAACTATGTACGTGCTTTGGGTCCTTAGGAATTTTTCATGTGGGAACCCTTTTCTGCCTTTAACCCCTGCCTACCGGACAGTCGCTCTGCGAGCTGCGGCCTTGGCAGGAGAAGGTTTAAGTGCCAACACAGTAATTGTCCGGCTGGAGGAAGCACTACATAGTACAAGGCAGCGAGCCCCCGAGCCGACTGGTCGAACCCGGTGCCAGGCGGAATAATGAAATAACAAATTCATAGGCATAATACTTATCATATAGATAAAATAGGGTAGTCCCCAAGCTCTTCTCGGGGGACCCAGGGTCTTCGTACTTACTTAATACAAAAGGTAGCATGGTACATACTGCATCAACTGTAAAATCTTTGAAGGACGTTTGCATTCCATGGCCGCTCTGTCTCCTTGCCGGGGTCTTCTCTTTTGCGTGCTATGGGCTTATGAGCATCGATCGGGTAGTAGGAGTCGTTGCCCGAACTTTCTTTGATGATGAAGGGCCTTCCAGTGCAAAGCTTGTCTTTGGCCAGGTGTTAGCTGGATCAGCGAATACAAGTCTCCCTCTTGGAAGGATCTTGGCTTGACCTTCGGTTGTAATACAGGCGTAGACTCTACTAGTAGGCGGTGGACCGGTACTGTGCCAACAACCGGCCCTCTTCAATGAATCGGCAGCGTCTTCTCGTGCTTCTTTGGCCTCCTCTTCGGTGTACATGGTGACTCGAGGTGAGTCGAATTCTATGTCCCTCGGGATGATGGCTTCGGCACCCTAGACGAGGAAGAAAGGCGTGAAGCCGATTGACTTTTTCAGAGTTGTGCGCATGCTCCAGAGGACGGCCGACAGCTCGTCGACCCAGCAGCCGACCGAACGCTTCAGAGGTTCGACCAGCCGGGGCTTGATGCCGGACAAAATGAGGCTGTTTGCTCACTCTACTTGGTCGTTTGACTGCGGATGGGCAACGGATGCTAAGTCCAATCGGATGCCCTGCGTCGCGTAGAAACGAGCCAAGGCGCCTTTGGCAAAGTTTGTGTCGTTGTCGGTGATGATGTTGTGTGGTATGCCATACCGAATGGTGATGTCGTGATGAAAGTCTGTGATCGGACCATTCAACTTCTTGATTGGCTTTGCTTCTATCCACTTGGTGAATTTGTCCACGGCGACAAGCAAATGAGTCATGCCGCCGCGTGCTGTCTTGAACTGTCCCACCATGTCCAGGCCCCAGACGGCAAAGGGCCAGGCAATGGGGATAGTCTTGAAGTCTGAAAGTGGCGGATGTGGCTTGGCGGAACCGGCACCCACATTTATGAACCAAATCATTGGCATCTTCCAGAGCAGTCGGCCAGAAAAAACCATGGGGGAAAGCTTTGGCAACAAGTGATCTTGAAGCCGCGTGGTGACCACACTTGCCTTGGTGGATATCTTTGAGGATTGCTTGGCCTTTCTTTGGCTCCACGCAGCACTGGTACACACCAGTGACACTGCGCCTCACAAGTTCTCTGTTGACAATGGTGTATGCTGCTGCCCGTCGATGCATTTGTTGGGCCGAGATCTCATCAGTCGGCAACTCTTTGTTCAACAGAAAGTTGAGGATGGGCTGAGCCCATAAGGGTGCTGCTATTCCTTCAATTGCTAGGACTGCTACTTGCATGAGCGCGGTTGGGCCGGGAGGCGGCGGATTGGAGTCGGATGCTGCTTGCTGAGTCGGTGAAGTCCCCGGGCCGACTGCTGCAGTCCCCGGGCCGGGTGCGACTGTCAAAGTCCCTGAGCTGCTTGCTGAAGTCCCCGCGCCAGCTGCTGGGGTCCTCAAGTGGTCCATTGCCTTGAGAGGAGCCGCGAAGATGGAGTCTGATTCGGTGACAGCAGACAGACCAGTGCGAGGAGGCCTTTGTAGGAACTCTCTGGCTGGTATTGCTTGTCAGGTAGAGCCGATCCGTGCCAAGGCATCTGCTTGCTCATTGTCATTTCTTGGCACATGGAGGAACTCGCACCCTTCAAAGTATCCACTAAGTTGCTGGACGAGGAAGCGGTAGCTTGCCATATTTGCATCCTTGGCGTCCCAGTCGCCTGACGACTGCTAGACCACCAAGTCGGAATCACCATAGCACAGGATCCAGTGAATGCTGAGTTCCTTGGCAAGCTGGAGCCCGTGTATGAGTGCTTCATATTCAGCTACGTTGATGGAGGCGGCGAAGTGGATTTGCAACACATATCTGAGCTTGTCGCCTTTGGGAGAGCTGAGGACCATGCCAGCTCCCAGAACGGTACGCATCTTGGAACCATCAAAGTGCATTCGCCAATGGGTGGAGTCAGGCGCTGGCGCCAGGTACTGGGTCTCGGCCCAGTCGACGAGGAAGTCGACGAGTGCTTGGGACTTGATGGCGGTGCGATGCTGGTAGTAGATGGTGTAGGGGGCCAAATATCTGGCCCATTTGGCCACTCGGCCCGAAGCATCTCAGCTTCCAATGATCTAGGAAAGCGGAGCAGTGCAGACAACAGTGATTGGCTGCTCCTGAAAGTATGGCTTCAGCATCTTGGCGGCAAAATGCACGCCGTAGCACATCTTCTGATAGTGAGGGTAGTTCTGCTTGGAGGTGGACAACACTTCACTCAAGTAATACACCGGCCTCTAGGCTGGTAGTGCCTTGCCTTCTTCCTTGCGCTCCACAACTATGACTGTGCTGACCACCCGACTGGTAGCGGCGATGTAGAGAAGGATGGGCTCCTTAGCAGTCGGAGCCGCCAGGACAGGCGGAGTGGTCAACATCTTCTTGAGATGGAGAAAAGCTTCATCCGCCTTGTCATTCCACTCGAAAAAAGTGGTCTTCTTCATGAGCTGATACAGGGGAAGAGCCTTCTCGTCCAGCCGACTGATGAAATGGCTGATGGATGCCAAGTAGCCGGTGAATTTTTGCACGTCCAGCAGTCGGGTGGGCACCTCCATCCTCTCGATGGCCTTGATCTTCACATCGTTGCACTCTATGCCGCGCTCTGAGACCAGGAAGCCAAGAAGCTGGCCGGCTGGTACTCCAAAGACGCATTTCTCCGAGTTGATCTTGATTTGAAATCGACATAAGTTTTCAAAGGTTTCCTTGAGGTATTCTAGTAGCGTGCCACGCTTCTCCGTCTTCACCACAACGTCGTCCACATAGACATGGGCGTTTCTGCCGAGTTGCTTGAGGAGACACTTCTACATCCAACGCTGAAATGTGGCGTCGGCATTCCTCAAGCCGAACGTCATGGTAACATAGCAGAAGGCTCCGAATGGTGTGATGAAGGCAGTCTTCAGCCTGTCGGCCGGATTCAGCTTGATCTGATGATACCCTGAATATGCATCCAAAAAACTCAACAACTCGTATCCGGCTGTGGAGTCTATCACTTGGTCAATTCTTGGCAGGGCAAAGGGATCTTTGGGGCAAGCTTTGTTGAGGCTGGTATAATCGATACACATGCGCCACTTCTTATTCTTCTTCGGTACAAGGACTGGTTTGGCTAACCATTATGGAAAGAACACTTCCATGATGAAGCCGGCTGCTAGAAGCCGGGCTTTCTCTTCTCCAAGAACTCTTCTCTTCTCTTCTGACAGGCAGCACAAGTGCTGCCTGATTAGCTTGGCATCAGGTCGGACATGTAGCTTGTGCTCGGCGAAATCCGTCGGAACACCCGGCATGTCCTTGGGAGACCATGCAAAGATGTCCCAATTCTCATGGAGAAATCGGCGAGCTCGCTTTCCTATTTCTTTATCAAGGTTTGCACCTATGACGGTGCCTCTCAGTGCTCGAGGTCAAGGGTATCTTCTTTGTTTCTTTTGCCGGCTTGAGCAGGCCCTCGACTTCGACTCCTTGGGGTTGGGTGACATTTCCGACTGCTTTCCTGCCATTGCCACAACCCGGTCAAGGAGCCGCTTCTCTGCCGCGATTACGAGGGACTGGCTAGCCGACTGCTATCTGCTGCATAGGCGGACGACTTCTTGTAGTCTCCGGTTATGGTCAGGATTCCCTTGGTGCTCGGCATCTTCATCTTGAGGTAAGCATAGTGGGGGACCGCCATGAACTTGGCCAGAGCAGGCCGGACAAGTAGCGCATGGTAGGGGCTCTCAAGGTCCACCACCTCAAACCATACTAGCTCTCGGCGGAAGTGATCTTTGTCCCCAAAGAGGACGTCTATCTTTGTCGACTGGGCTGAAGCTGCCTCTGTTTGATTCCTAACTTCTCCATAGTGTCTCGGTAGAGGATGTTGATGTTGCCGCCACCATCTATCAGAACTCGGGAGAAGCGAGCAGCCCGCCTCTCTGTGGTGAAAGTGGCATCCAAAACCAGGGCATAAGAACCGGGAGAGGGCATCACCTCCGGGTGGTCAGCTCTGCTCCAACTGATAGGCTTCTTGGACCAATACACGAACTCGGGAGTCTCTGATGCTACTGCATGTACTTCTTGTTGCCGTTGCCGTCTGTTCTGCTTATTGTCGGCCACGCTGGTGAACACGACATAAGCTCCGTGCTCTTCAGGATACTCATCTTGTATGGCGCCGACTGGCTGAACCGCCGGCTGCTGGGGAGGAGGAGGAGGCGGCGGCCCGGCAGGCGGAGGAAGCAGGAGGCCGTCACCCTTGGCGATCCTGGTGAGCCAGTGTCACTTCCGAGTGGTGTGGTTGGACGGCTTCGCGCCGCTGTGAAACTTGCAGGGTGCATCAAGAGTCTGCTCGTACGAGAAGGTGGGCAGCCAGTTGGGCTTGCCGCCCTTCTGATGCTTGGGTAGAGGATGCCCTTCTGGCTGTTGACCTTCGACTGTCGCCACCTACTGGCTTGTGGAAGCCGGCTGCGTGGCCTTGTGCTTGTTGTCATTCGGTTACCGACGACTACTGGTGTCGCCAGCCGGAGTCCGAGGAGCTTGAGGAGCCACTTTGCCAGACGCATCAACTTGGATCTCCGCCTTCATGGAGGAGTCGGCTATGAAGTACTTGTCTGCTATGATCAGCAGTTCGTCGAGGGTCGCTGGCTCGTCGCAGAGAAGCTTGTGCTTGAGGAGGGTGCTTTCGCAGCACCCAACAGTGAAGTACTCGATGGCCTGCACCTCGTGCACGCCTTTGCAAGAGTTGCGCAGCTTGGCCCAGCGCGTGAGGTAGTCGCGAGTCAACTCGTTGGGGCCTTGGACACACAAGGAGAGCCGGCGAGGCTTGGGCGGCCGCTTGTACATGTTGGTGAAGTTGCGGATGAAGGCTTCGGTGAAATCAACCCAGCTGTTGATGCTGTAGGGCTTCAGGCTGTTCAGCCATGTCCGAGCTGTGCCTTGGAGCATGAGCGGAACGTACTTCACAGCAACGCGCTTGTTGTCGTTCGCGATGATGACGGATGTGGAGTAGTGATACGTCCATTTTGCATCATGCTTTTATATTGATATTTATTGCATTATGGGCTGTTATTACACATTATGTCACAATACATATGCCTGTTCTCTCTTATTTTACAATGTTTACGTGAAGAGGGAGAATGCTTGGCATTTGGAATTACGAATTTGGAAAAGGAGCAAATATTAGAGACCTATTCGCACATCTCCAAAAGTCCTAAAACTCCACGGAAGTTATTTTTGAAATAATAAAAATACCGGCGATAAATACGAGAGGGACCCACACCACAGGCACGAGAGGGTGGGGGCAGGCCCTACCCACAGGCGCCCTGCCTTATGGGCCCCACGGTGGCCGTCCGGTGCCCATTTTACGCTATATGAAGTCTTTCGGCCGAGAAAAATCATAAGCAAGCTTTGGGGCCAGACTCACTTGCATACAGTGCGGAACCTTGCGGAACAATCTAGGGCTCTGGCGGAGCTGTTACGCCGAGGACACTTCCCCTCGGGAGGAAATCATCGCCATCGTCATCACCAACGCTCCTCTCATCGGGAGGGGGCCAATCTCCATCAATATCTCTTGTATCCAATTCTTGTCTCTAAGTCTGAGATTGGTACATGTAGGTTGCTAGTAGTGTTGATTACTCCTTGTAGTTGATGCTAGTTAGTTTATTTGGTGGAAGATCATATCTTGGATCCTTTATGCATATTAATACCCCTCGATTATGAACATGAATATGCTTTGTGAGTAATTACGTTTTTCACGAGGACATGGGAGAAGTCTTGCTATTAGTAGTCATGTGAATTTGGTATTCGTTCGATAATTTAATGAGATGTATGTTGTCTCTCCTCTAGTGGTGTTATGTGAACGTCGACTACATGACACTTCACCATTGTTTAGGCCGAGAGGAAGGCATTGGTAAGTAATAAGTAGATGATGGGTTGCTAGAGCTACAGAAGGTTAAACCCTAGTTTATGCGTTGCTTCGTAAGGGGCTTGAGGGAGTCTCGGACTAGGGGGTGTCCGGATAGCCGGACTATCATCACGGCCGGACTCCAAGACTATGAAGATACAAGATTGAAGACTTCGTCCGTGTCGGATGGGACTTTCCTTGGCGTGGAAGGCAAGATTGGCGTCTGGATATGTAGATCTCCTACCATTGTAACCGACTCATGTAACCCTAACCTATCCGGTGTCTATATAAACGGAGGTTTTAGTCCGTGGGGCGAACAACAATCATACCATAGGCTAGCTTCTAGGGTTTAGCCTCCTTGATCTCGTGGTAGATCTACTCTTGTACTACCCATATCATCAATATTAATCAAGCAGGAGTAGGGTATTACCTCCATCAAGAGGGCTCGAACACAGGTAAAACATCGTGTCCCTTGTCTCTGTTACCATCCGCCTAGGCGCTTGATTCGGGACCCCTACCGAGATCCGCGGTTTGACACCGACATTGGTGCTTTCATTGAGAGTTCCTCGTATGCGTCACCCGATAGGCCCGATGGCTCCTTGATCATCAACAACGGCGCGGTCGGGGTGAGACTTTTCCCCGGACAGATCTTCGTGTTCGGCGGCCGCTGCTGCGGGCCAATTAAACAGCCATCTGGAGCAGATCGAAAGCTTCGCCCTGGCCATCGAGGTTAGATTTGGAAGTATGAACTATCGGCCGATATCGCGGAGACTTGATCTTGACGGATTCGAGCGCAACCAAGCAGCGCCGCCTTTGTCTCGATGGGCATGATCTAGCTCTGCTGCCGAGCGATTGCCACGGAGGCCGCACCGACATCCACTCCGACCCTTAATCCGAAGCGGATTCCCGATCGAGGGCGAGTGGTTGGACACCGCCTCGGGGGCTACAATCTCTACGGCGATCGATCCGAACTCTATCCCTGTCCTTTGCGAAGACCTCGACTCCAGGGTGCCGGACTCCTCTCCGGACTCCAAACCCTCCACGCCCCTACCAATCGAATCCGATTGGGCGCCCGTTATGGAGTTCCCTGCCGCGGACATCTTTCACCACTCGCCCTTTGGCGACATTCTGAATTCATTAAAGTCTCTCTCTTTATCCGGAGAGCCCTGGCCGGACTGCGGACAGGAAGGTTTGGATACGGACGAAGAAATTCAACGCCCACTGAGGGGGTGTCCGGATAGCCGAACTATCATCATCGGCCGGATTCCAAGACTATGAAGATACAAGATTGAAGACTTCGTCCCGTGTCCGGATGGGACTTTCCTTGGCGTGGAAGGCAAGCTTGGCGTCTGGATATGTAGATCTCCTACCATTGTAACCGACTCTGTGTAACCCTAACCCTATCCGGTGTCTATATAAGCCGGAGGTTTTAGTCCGTGGGGCGAACAACAATCATACCATAGGCTAGCTTCTAGGGTTTAGCCTCTTTGATCTTGTGGTAGATCTACTCTTGTAACACACATCATCAATATTAATCTAGCGGGGCGTGGGGTTTTACCTCCATCAAGAGGGCCCGAACCTGGGTAAAACATCGTGTCCCTTGTCTCCTGTTACCATCCGCCTAGGCGCACGATTCGGGACCCCCTACCGAGATCCGCGGTTTGACACCGACATTGGTGCTTTCATTGAGAGTTCCTGCGTATGCGTCGCCCGATAGGCCGATGGCTCCTTTGATCATCAACAATGACACGGTCTAGGGTGAGACTTTTCTCCCGGACAGATCTTCGTGTTCGGCGGCTTTGCTTGTGGGCCAATTAAGCAGCCATCTGGAGCAGATCAAAGCTTCGCCCCTGGCTGTCAGTCAGATTTGGAAGCCTAAATTATCGGACCGATATCCGCGGAGACTTGATCTTGACGGATTCGAGCCCAACCAAGCGCGCCGCCTTGTCTCGATGGGCATGATCTAGCTCTGCAACGAATAGTGCCGGAGGCCGCACGAGAATCCGCTGACCCTTAATCCGGGCGGATTCCCGATCGAGGGCAGTGGTTGGACACCGCCTCGGGGCTTTAATCTCTGGCGATCGAGCGAACTCCATCCTGTCGCTGCGAAGACCTCGATTCGGTGCGGGACTCCTATCCGGACTCAGACCCCCAGCGCCCTGCTGATCGAATCCGATTGGGCGCCCGTTATGGAGTTCACGGCGCGGACATCTTTCAGCACTTTTCGCCTTTTGGCGACATCCTAAATTCACTAAAGTCTCTCTCTTTATCCGGAGAGCCTGGCGGACTACGGTCGGGAAGGTTGGGATCTGATCGACGAAGAAATTCGGCGCCCACCCACCACCCACTTGGTAGCAGCCGTCGGCGACCTAACAGACATGCTAGACTACGACTCCGAAGACATCGGCGGTATGGGCGGCGATGCGGAGGCGACCAAGACCCAGCGCCTACGAGGGGCGCTGGAAGACCACCTCTTCATCGACATATACATGGTGGACATCCCAAAAGATGGGAGCGGCGATTGAACAATGGAGGATGACCCTCAAGAAGCAGCCCAAGCGTCGGCGTCGTGGCGCGCTCTAAATCCCGCCACAGCAAGAATGAAGATTCCGACACGGAGATAACAATACACGGACAACGCGAAGACAATCCACTCCAGCAAGATCCATCGCGGGGAGGATGAAGCGCCAGACCCTCAGAGAGAGCGGCGAGAAGAAGAGGTAGAGGATTATATGCCTCCCTCGAAGGCGAAGCAAGCCTTGGCGACAATGAATTAAATCGTGCACGAGAATCCCGTCGAACAAGGCGTTTTAGGCGCGGGCTTATAGCCACGGCGAACAGCCTAAAGGAAAAGCAGCAACAGCTTAGAGCTGATCGAGGATCGCTGGCCGCGGATGGACCAAAGTCCTCGCGGCGAAGAGCATGAGCTCGAGCGCCCTCAAAAGCTACCCTAAGCGCAAGCTGCTCCACCGATTAGAGGAGGAGGCTACGAACCCGCATCACTAGGAGACAATCGGTGACCGACCACCCGTGGCGCGACGAGAGGCCTCTAGGCCCTTCACTAGAACCGTACCCGGCATCGCTCAAAAAGCACTTGGCCAAGGGGAGCGCTCCGGACCTGCGAGATATATTGGAGGACAAGGCAAGACAATCAAGATCGATCTATGGATCGGCGTGGGCGCCCAGTGCGTGGCGACAACCGTCGCGCCGGATCTGATAAGTCGGCCGGGCCGAACAAAACAGACCAAGCTCTTTTGAGCTTCGTCGTGATGTCGCCCGATCTGAGGCGCCGCACACCCACTATGCTTCACGAGACGAGTAATGGATCATCAAATCCCGAAGGGTTTAAACCCGTCAATATTGAATCCTATGATGGCTGTGAGACCCAGCGGTTTGGATCGAAGACTATCTCCTTCACATCCACATGGCCCGCGGTGGCGATCTTCACGCCATCAAATACCTCCCCTCAAGCTTAAAGGACCAGCCCGGCATTGGCTCAACAGCTTGCCGCCAGAGTCAATTGGGAGCTGGGAGGACTGGAGGCCGCATTCCTTGCTAACTTCGGGCGCTTATGTGCGACCACCAGGCGGCGATGACCTAAGCCACATAATTCAGCAGCCAGACGAATCGGCCGGACAATTACGGACACGGTTCTTAACCAAGAAAAACCAAATCGTCATTGTCCGGATCGGAGGCCCTCGCGGCCTTCAAGCATAACATCCTGACGAGTGGCTTGCCCGGCACCTAGGACAGGAAAAGCCAAAATCCATGGCAGCCCTCACATCACTCATGACCAACTTCTGCGGGTGAGGACAACTGGCTAGCGCGAGAACAACCTCGGCAAAAAATTTGCGGTCCGGACTCCAAGGACCAAAAGCGGCAGGCAGCGTCGTAACAAAACAAGCGCCGCACTAACGGCAACAATATTGAGATCGGCGAGTCAACGCCGGATTCAAAGGCTCAAACCGGTCAGCGGAAAAGCCATTCAAGCGAACTACTCGGGTCCGTCAATTTGGACCGAATACTCGACCGCTTGTGCGGATACCGACACCCCGAAAAGCCAGCTAACCACACCAGCAGGGACTGTTGGGTATTCAACAGAGCAGGCAAGTTAATTGCCAAAAACAATGACAAGGGCTGCATAGCGATGATGAGGCGAGACCCAACTGCCGAACAATAGAGGACGAAGGGTTTTCCCCACAGTGCGGACGGTGAACATGATATCGCAACCCACATACCCAAAAGGGAGTAAGCGTGCACTCGGGGATGTCTACGCGATGGAGCAGTTGCCCAGTTCAATCCATGGTCCTCTGCCCGATCACTTTTGACGAAGGACCACCCCACCGACATCCGCCACGGCGGATTCGCCAAGAGTCCTAGACCCAATCGTCGATGGATTTCACCTAACGAGTCACGATGGAATGGCGGCGGCAACTGAACTGCTTTACCGGGATCTGATCGCGCAAAATGGGCACAGACCCTCAAGATTAAACCTACCAAAACGACCTTTAAAGGTGTCATACCAGGTGTAGAAGCCAATTGTACAGGCTCAATTACCTTTGAAGTGGTCTTGGATCCCGGATAACTTCGAGCGAGGAGTTAATCTTGACATAGTCCCGTTCATGGCGGCTATCATGCCTTGCTCGGACGTGCAGCGTTGCAAAGTTCAGCGCGTGCCGCCTCGCATACCTCAAGCTCAACATGCGGGCTCTCGAGGAGTCATTACGGTCAGCGGAAACACTGAGCGTTCCCTCGCGCGGAGGAACATACAGCGGCTCTCGGCGAAGTGCAATGCAGCCTCTTAAGGCAATTATCGAATCCGGCCGTTAAGCGGCGGACACAGCCAAGCGGCGCCGGAGTTACTTACAACAAGACCACAGCGCGTTCGAGCATGCGTGGCGATGCGGCCCAACCCCACTCTGCGAAACGTCAAAGCAGGTCCTTCGCACACACCATTACGCTCTGAAGATACCATGGGCATGGGGAGGGGGCACAACCACAATACACCCAGGCTGCGGCTCAACCACACAAGGGGCTCTCAAGTGTTTCGTTCCTTTTCTTTTCTTTTTACCTTTTACTTTTTAACCACAGGACTCCGTTTGTCGAAGCCATCCGGCGGCGGACCTGCCGAACTCACGATGCAACAGCCGTGAAGGATAAAGGCTACAACGAATATCTGGTGGTCTCCATTACGAGCATTTTCATACACCAATCTGCAGCCTACCCACGGAAGAGACATGTTTAACTGTCTCCTACCTTGCTTATCGCACTATTTATATCGTTCGCATTAAGTAGCAGCACTTATTGAATAAAACAATGCAACACCTTTTTGCTTATAATTGCATTTCTTTTTCATACATATGTTCATTCACGACATGTTGCATCCGTACACTTTAGTGCAGCTAATATACACCGAGGGCTTATGTTTCCAGCGTTATGGTGTGATGAGTCCGAACACTTTCACAAGTCGGCACCCGAACTTATAGCACTATATGCATCGGCTCGAATCATGTCTTGGCTCAATAGTTGGGTTTGCCCGGCTCCGTGTTTTGGTACCTTACGTTCCGTTATATCGGCTAAGGTAGCACCGGGAGAACTCACTGCGATTCGCCCAGTTCAGCTGGGTTAATGCCTCGATGGAAAGCTAAAACTGACCGTCATGATGAGGTGAGAGACGATCGCTGTTAGAGAGGTTTTCTGCGAGTCCTTAAAGACTTATGCCGCTTAGGCGAGGCGGATCTTGTTCGGCCAAAGGTGTGGATAGCGCCCCAAATTGACCTTCCGAAGACTAGGGGCTTCGCGAAATTTAAAATTATAAATTCTATGGCTAAGTGAGAGTGTTCAAGCATTATAAGTCCGGTTGCCATGTTACGTTGTGTTGGCGCCTCCTAGATGGACCCAAAATGGGAACAAGGCGCTCAAGTTTATCCGAACACCCAAGCACTTTCGTGGCATGGGGGCTGAAGCCGATGACTTGCCATCTCTCGATTTGATAAACAGCCGCACGAAGGTAATATTTTAAATTAACAAGCGTTGCTTAAGCGCATATGAACTAAGTTTTCAAGCGCGCGGGATAACAAAATCTTGAGTCTACTCAAATATTACATCTTTGGAGCACTCACCCGCAATAGTGCAGGCGCCCTTCACACACTCTTATAATACATCTCGGGCGTGCGATGCTCCTTGCCCTCTGGTGGCAGGTCCGTCCACGAGCTTGGGGCATCCATCTTTCCCGGTGCACCTTTGCGGGCAAGGGCCAGCGGGCACCCTCGATACAAGCGGAATGCTTGATAACTTCAACCACGGACGCGCATCCACCAGCCGCCGCGCAGGGCGAAAGTAGCTCCAGGCATGGCCTCCTTAAGCCACAGCCGAACTATAAGGCCCTTCATGGCCTATTCGGACGCCTTGTGGAGATCGACCAACTGCTTCACCTTGTCGCTAAGGGGCACGGATGTCGGCCTCGACATCTTGAGACCGAAGACCTTCTCCGTTGAACTCCCTCCTCGGCCCGGTAGAATCACGGCAGCATCGGACACGCTCTTGAGGAAGCTCTGCGAAGCATACAGAGCTCAAATTCAGGTAAGCAACAGGTAATTAACACTCACATGCTTACTCTACATGAAAAATGCCTTACCTGCTGCTATTTTCTTCACCGCTTCAATCTCCTGGAGGGCCTTGTAGGCTTCGGCCTTAGTGGTTTTGGCACTCTCAAGAGCCGTTGCAAGCTCAGACTCTCGAGTCTTCGAGTCACGCTGTAACACCCTGGATGTAAACTTTCCCTTTTTGAGCAATATATCAATTTGACCTCATCCAATTCTTGTGGGTTCTTGTCATGCTTGGCCTCTTTGGTTTGGTTATGTTGGGTTTTTCCCTTTTCTTGTTTTGCTCCTTTTGCCATATTGCATTTGTGCCCCTTGTCTTATTGCTTTCCCTTCTTATCATGTGATTGTGGTGTTCCCTTACTTGTCATATGGTTGTGGGTTTTCCCCTTGCATGTCATGTGGTTGCATGTGCCATTCCTTTTTGCATTACCATCCCCTCCTTCCCTCTACTTCTTTCTTTTTCAAATGCCATATATTCCCTCTCTCAATTAATGTTCATCTTCTCCCTAAAAATCTTGCTCTTTGCACAAATACCTCTCTGCCAAATATCTCCCCATTTGAAGTTGTTATGGTTAGGTTCAAAAATGGCACAAGTTTGAAATATTTTCAAACTTGCATTATTTTTCTACCTTTAAAAATGTCCATTTCAATTTATTTAAATAGAGGAGAATTCCAGGAGTGTGGGGATATTTTCCTTTCACTAAAAATCTTTTCTTTTCTTTCTGCACTTTCTTTTCTCTCCCTTTTTATTTTTAAAAAGGAAAAGAGAGAAGGAGGCTGCAGCAGCAGCGTGGCAGCCCAGCCCTCCTCCCCACAGGCCCGGCCTCTCCAGAGCAGGCCGGATCCTCGACCTCACAGCCCAGTGGGAAGGCGCCAGCCCGCTCGTTCCCTTCTCCTGCCTCCAGCGCACCACCTCGCGTCTACCCCGCTGGTTCCGCCGCGTGGCAGCGTCGGCCCGCTTTGGCGGCGACCGACCCACCTTCTCACCCACCTTTCCCTCTCCTCTCGCGGCGCCATGGGGACCCAGAGCTCGGAGAGCACGAGCACGATCCCGTCGCCCTAGCCCCTTCTTATCCCCTCCGCGTCAAATCGAGCCTAGGGTTCCCCTCTCCCTCTCGCCCGCCGCCCGGTGTAAGCGGATCCCCAAGCTCGCCGCCCCGCTCGACCTCGAGCGCATCTGGGAGCGCGTCTCCATCGCCGGCGTGCTCTCCGGCCACCACGACCCGGCGGCCCGTGTCCTTCTTCTTCCTCGTCGTCGTCTACGACCACGGCGTCGTCTCTGAGGCCGGTTCGCCAAGTTCACCGACGCCACTGCTCTGTCTTCTTCTCGGCGAGGAAATCCGGCGAATTTCAGAGCTCCAACTCGTCGCCGTCAGCCCGTCTCCGTCGCCGATCCTTTGTCCTAGGGTAAGGAGGTATAACCCCCTTCCTCCCTGCTTCTTTCCGTCGTCGCTAGTTCCCCGTAGAGTAGGCTCCGGCCGTGTCTTTGTCGCTCTCGCCATGCTCCGGCCTGGTGTAGTTTGTTTGGGTTCAGTGTAGCTTGCCGCGCGTAGATGCCGCTAGCCCGCTTCGGGTTTGCCCGTCGAGTTCCGTGGTGCTTCCCGTGCGCCCGGTCTGTCGAGGGCGCAGAGTCCTATGCCGCCGTTGCCTCGCCCGGCATCGTGCGTCTCCTCTGTTTAGATCAGGGCTGGGAGTTGTGTCAAGTTTGCGTCACCCGTTCCTACGAACTCCTTCCCTAGCCGAGCTGGTCATTGCCCGCTCTACCACCATGGCGACACAGGTTCGAACCCAGCCCCTCCCCTTTTTTTTCTCTGTTATTTTCGTTTTCCTTGGTTGCTTCTCCTCTGCAGCAGCAGTAGATCAGGGCCCGAGCCCTTCTTCTGTCAGTCTCCGCGCGCTAGCCCAGTGGTAGCAGGTGCGGGATTCCACCGGGGAGACCCGGGTTCGAATCCCCCCTGGGGCTCTTTTTCTTCCCCCCTTTTTAAACCTGTTAACCTCTGCCCCTATGACAGTGGGCCTACCCTGTCAGCCTCCCCATATGCATATTTTATTTCTTTTCCCCCATGTTTCCATTTTCAGCTTTGAGTCCTTTTCTGTTTTAGGCAAGTCCAAATCTGGACATTTCCAAATCTGGAAATTGCCACTTCTGTTAGTTTCCTTTTTAGGCAGGTTCTAACTTATTGTTTTGTGATGTTTTCCCTAATGCAACCCTAACATATTATATATGTTTTTGGGGTAGAAAAATCCCACCAACTCAGTGGTGGCATTAGTTTCAGCATTTGGGCAAGTTTGTGTTCATGTCTTATTGCATCATGTTTAGGTGTTGTCTTTCTTGTGCATACTTATTTGACTTGTGCTATGATGTAGTTTGCACACATGCATGGCTTGGTTTCTTCATGTTGTTATGTAGGTTTTCTCACCATTCTTGTTTTTGCCCGTCATATCCAAACCGTGCATCCGTTTCCGGTGATCTCTATATCGATTTCTAACGAAATCATCTCATCTTTCCGATGGCATGCTTGGTTTGCCAAGATGATGCCTGGTTTTCCATTTACCTTCGGTGCACATAAGCTTTGCATATCACGTCTCGCATATCATGTCATGTTTTGCATCATGTTGATTGTGCATTGCACGTGATTTATTGTGGTTCCTTGTTTTGTTGTTGCTTTGGGTAGAGCGGGAGGCGAGAACGCTACGAGGAACCTGTTGAGAACGTTTTCGAGGATCAGGCTTTCGACAACTCTGAGAACATTGCAGGCAAGATGATCATACCCTCGAAATCACTTCTATCTTTGCTATGCTAGTTGCTCGCTCTTTTGCTATGCCTATGCTGCGATGCCTACCACTTGCTATATCATGCCACCCATATTGCCATGTCAGCTCTAACCATCCTTTCCTAGCAAACCGTTGATTGGCTATGTTACCGCTTCGCTCAGCCCTCTTATAGCGTTGTTAGTTGCGGTGAAGCTGAAGTTTGTTCCTTGTTGGAACATGGAGATGTTGTTCCTTATTGGAACATGTTTACTTGTTGGGGATATCACAATATATAAATATATCTGCTATGTTTAACACATCTATATACTTGGTAAAGGGTGGAAGGCTCGGCCTTATGCAGTGTTTTGTTCCTCTTGCCACTCTAGTTTCCGTCATACGGTGTTATGTTCCTTGATTTTGCGTTCCTTACGGTTGGGTGATTTATGGGACCCCTTGACAGTTCGCTTTGAATAAGACTCGTCCAACAAGCCCAACATTGGTTTTACCATTTGCCACCTAAGCCTTTCCCCGGGTTTCGCGAGCCGAGGGTCATCTTATTTAAACCCCGGGCCAATGCTCCTCGAGTGTTGGTCCAAACTAAACCACTTGCGGTGCCACCACGAGGCAACTTGGGGCATCTTCGGTTGCCGTCGTCTGCTCATCCGGATGTGCCACGAGCGAGATATGTGCAGCTCCTATCGGGTTTGTCGGCTGTCAGGTGGCTTTGCTGGTCTTGTTTTATTCTGTCGAAATGTCTTGTAGTCCGGGATTCGAGATTGATCGGGTCTTCGGTAGAAGAATAATCCTTCGTTGACCGTGAGAGCTTATAATGGGCTAAGTTGGGACACCCTGCGGGGTAATATCTTTGAAAGCCGTGCCAGCGGTTATGAGGCAGATGGGAATTTGTTAATGTCCGGTTGTAGATAACCTAAAGATGACCTCAATTAAAATACACATCAACCGTGTGTGTTACCGTGATGGTCTCTTCTCGGCGGAGTCCGGGAAGTGAACACGATGTTGGAGTTATGTCGGCGTAAGTAGTTCAGGATCACTTCTTGATCAATACTAGTTTCACGACCGTGCTTTGCTTCTCTTCTCGCTCTCTTTGCGAAGTAGCCACCATATATGCTAGTAAACTTGCTGCAGCTCCACTTTAATACTATATCCTTCCTAAAGCTTAAATAGTCTTGATCTCGCGGGTGTGAGATTCTGAGTCCCGTGACTCACGATACTTCAAAACAGTTGCAGGTTCCGATGAGGCGGTCTGCAGATGATTCCACCGAGCTCAAGTGGGAGTTCGACGAGGCGTGGTCGTTACTATGTGTCGTTTCGGATGATCGTAGTGGTGCCCGGTTGGGACGATTCGAGGATCTGTGTTAGCTTTGGGGTATCTTCTTTTATTTTGGTTCCGTAGTCGGACCTTGAGTGTACTCGAATGATGTATGTTTAATTATGTCTTGTGTGGCGTGGCGATTGTAAGCCAACTATGTACCTTTCCTTAATTATTACATGGGTTGTGTGAAGATTACCTCACTTGCGACATTGCTTTCAATGCGGTTATGCCTCTAAGTCGTGCCTCGACACGTGGGAGATATAGCCGCATCGAGGCGTTACAAGTTGGTATCGAGCCTTCCCGACTTAGGAGCCCCTACTAGATTGTTTCTTGGCGTTGTTGAGTCTAGAATGGAAAATGTTTTGAGTCTTAGGATTATATATATCGGAGTAGGATTCTTTTTACTCCTCGGTCCTTCATCGCTCTGTGAGGTCTCTGGCGTAGAGTTTTGACTCTTCTCTTCTCAAATTTCACTAAAATTTTTTTAGGATCACGTGGGTATCTTGGAATCGTTCCGATGGTTTTGTGGCGAGAACATTGTTCTTGGTGCCTCGACATTTAGGGGTTGTGGCGGTGTCCGGGAGTTGAGCTCCGGGTGTTGTCGTCACAATTTTATCGTTGCAGATTCTGGAATACGAGTTTTACCGACATCGAAATCTCTTTTATGCAGTTGTTGGTGAGATAACCACGATAGCCCGATCTTGTGGCGAGTGCGGGAGTATTGCCATGACTTGTATAACGGATGTTTTTGAAGGTCGAGGTACCACGATTTCGAGGATTTCTTGGTTATGTGTTGACGGATGGATACAATTGGATCTAGGTATTGTTAGTTTGGGTGATATATTTTGTGTCCCTGTATCCCCAACACCAGTTGCATAACCAGAAAGTTTGGGAGTTTATAGGTGGGAATTCTAGTAGCTTACGGATATTCTTTCCGACGGATGTATGATTTGAGATTGGGGTTCAACGTCTAGTGGTCCGCCCATTCACGGTCGATTCTGACGGTGGTCGCGAGGCGTCTTAAAGAATCCTTGGCTATGCTGATTCGGGGACGTCTTGTTAGTCATTCGTGACGTCCGCTATACGTCGTGTCCGTGTGGGCCCCACCACGAACACTTTGAGCGAAATCTCTATCATGTGTTTGTTCCGGCTCATTTTAGCAGCCAACCTTTTGTTTTCAGTTGTGATATTCGATTTGTTTCTCAGACAGATGTTGTTTCCATATTCTTTATCTAAGTGGCTTCTCACCTTAATGGATGTGTGGTGTTTAACTTTGGGAATTCATTCGTTCATTCTTGTTCGAATGTTTATTGTGAAGACTATATGTTGCAATTTCTATCCGTTGATTCTACTTATCATTTGTCTATCAAAGGACTAACGGATGTCACCCTCTTGAGGATGGCTCCGCCAGCGCGTCGAATCCGGATCGCAATGATGGGGATCGATCGAACCCTCCACCTCCACCTCCACCTCCGCCTCCGAGCGTGGCAAGCTATCATGGCAGCCACCAATGCCAATGCTCGAGATGATTTTGCAGCTCTTGCAAGAAGCGTACTCGGGGCAAGGCAATCAAGGCAATCAAGGCAATCAAGGTCAAGGCAACAATCAGCCACACTTTGCTACTCTCGGTCGGTTTCTCGCTAATCGGCGAAGTCTTTCAATTTACGTGTTGAGGCAGCAGACGCGATGATTGGTTAGTGGATATCTGCAAGCACTTTGGTTGTAGCAATGTCGGACACGAGGACTTTGTCAAGTTTGCATCGTTTCAACTCAAGGATCAAGCTGCTGAGTGGTTCTAGCAATACAAAGATTCGAGAGGAGGTCGTGTCATTACAGGATGAGTTCGCCGTGATTTCGAGCTCATCACATTCCAAGAGTGTTGTTGAGAGCAAGCGTGAGGAGTTCCGCAATCTCAAGCAAGGCACCTTGTCATCTATCAATACAATATCCAGTTCGAGCTTCGCTCGTTTTGCTAAGCAAGATGTACGATGAAAGGAGTATGATCTATCGATTCGGTGATGCGAGAGAGGATCTGCAATTACCTCTTGTCTTTGTTTGAGCGGATAAGTATGATGATTTCTACAACATGGCTCTCAAGCAAGAAGCGGCACAGCTCAAGTCGAGGCTTCTAAGAAGAGAATCAGGGATGCAGTTCAGTCCTCCTCGTCCTCTCAAGTGGCAGCCAAGCAGCGAAGTTTTATCTGCCCCTCCTCCGTTCCGTCGGCCTTACCAAAGAGAAGAACTCAGGTGGGCGTGGATCTTCCCACCCACCCAACCCAAGCTATCGAGAACAAGTCTAATTCTCAAGCTCCAAGGTCAAGTGCTCCTTACCACCGTCCGCTCTCGAGGTCACTTGCAACAAGTGTCGGCGGAAGGGTCACTATCTTGAACAAGTGCTTCAACCAGGCGTCTTCCGCCTCCTCCTCTGTGAAATCTTCCGGCAATGCGGTGGTCAAGCATAATCCAAAGTATGCCAAGGTCAATATGATGAATGCAGCTCGAGCGGAGGATTCTTGAGATGTGCTCATGGGTAATCTTCTTGTTAATGATATTCTGCTAAAGTCTTATTTGATCTTTGGTGCATCGCTTTCTTTCATTTCGAGACCTTTTGTTGCCAAGCATGAGTTGGTGACGAAGAGATTCCTGTTCCTTTGAAGATCATATCCCGGGTAAACAGATGACTTCTAAGTTTTTCGTTCCGAATGTTTCTATCAAGATGGGCGATTATAGATTTCTTTCTAAACCAGTGGTTCTTGGTGACTCGGACATTGATCTTATTCTCGGAATGGGTGGCTTTATCGGCACAAAGCTCAGCTTGATTGTGCTGCCGGAAATTCAATTGACTCATTCTTCTAATGATGTGATCATCTATGCCTCTCGTGATGAAACTATTGGTTGTTTTCTCTCAATGAGAAGGGCGAATTGAATGCCATCTCTCGATTCGATCGTTTGTGAGTACCAAGATGTCTTTCGGAAGAGCTTCGGGTATGCCTCCTCATCGGCCAGTTGAGTTCGTTATCGATCTTGAGCCTGGCACTGAACCCGTTTGCAAGCGTCCATACAAGCTTGGACCTGATGAGCTGAGGGAATTGAAGAAGCAGCTCGATGAACAAGAGCGTCTGGGTTTGATCAGACCGAGTTCATCTCCTTGGGGTTGTGGTGTTCTTTTTGTCCGGAAGAAGGATGGCTCGGACCGACTTTGCGTCGATTACCGTCCATTGAATAAGAAGACAATCAAGAACAAGTATCCACTTCCCAACATCAATGAGCTTTTCGAGCAACTCAAAGGTGCAACGGTGTTCTCTAAGCTTGACCTTCGTATGGGGTATCATCAGATTCGCATTCGTGAACAAGATATTCCCAAGACAGCATTCAGAACAAGCTTTGGTTCTTATGAATATACTGTCATGTCTTTCGGCCTCGTCAATGCTCCTCCAACTTTCTCTCGGATGATGAACTTCATATTCAATCCTTACACCAATGAATTCGTCTTGGTCTATCTTGATGATATTTTGGTCTTCTCCAAGAATAAGAAGGATCATGCCAAACATTTGCGATTGGTGCTAGACAAGCTCGAGAGAGTACCAATTCTATGCTAAGTTCTCCAAATGTGAATTCTGGCTTGATGAAGTGCTTTATCTTGGTCATATCATCTCGCCAAGGGCATCGCTGTTGATCCCGAGAAGGTGTCCGCAATTGTGAATTGGGAACCTCCTCGAGAATGTCAAGCAGCTCCATGACTTTCTTGGTCTTGCAAGCTATTGCGAAGATTCGTTGAGAACTTCTCCAAGATTGCAAAGCCTCTTTCCAACCTCCTCCGAAGCAAGTGAAGTATATACGGTCTCCCGAGTGTGGCGTTGCTTTCAATACCCTCAAAGAGAAACTCGTCACAGCTCTGTTACGACTCCTCTGATGAATCCAAGCCTTATGAAGTGTTACTGTGATGCTTCTCTTCAAGGTCTCGGTCTGTGTTAATGCAAGAGAAGAGAGTTGTGGCTTATACCTCTCGCGATTGAAGCCCAGCGAGAAGAACTACCCCACTCACGATCTTGAGTTGGCGGCGATTGTCCATGCATTGATTACTTGGAGACATCTCTTGTTGGGAAGGAAAGTGGACATTTTCACGATCACAAGAGTCTCAAGTACATCTTCACTCAGCCTAACCTCAACCTCGAGCAGACTCGATGGGTGAAATGATTCAAGAGTACAACCCAAGTATTGAGTATACTCGGGCAAAGCCAATGTCATTCTGAGGCGCTTTGAGCGGGAAAGCTTCTGCAACATCTAATCCTCAAGCCCTTTCAGCCGGATCTCTGCGAATCTTTCCATAAGCTGAATCTTCAAGTTGTTCCTCAAGGCTTTCTTGCCAACCTCATAGTCTCTCCTACTTTGGAAGATCAGATTCGTGAGGCTCAACTTCGGATACCATGGTGAAGAAAGTGAAGCGTGGTATCGACAAGGGCATTTCAAGTACAAGTGCTTCCATGTTGATGACAAAGACACTCTGTTCTTTGAGGACGGATTATGGTTCCTAAGGGTGATCTGCGAAAAGTCATTATGAGCGAGGCTCACAATTCGCTTCTATCCATTCATCACGGAAATGCGAAGATGTACCATGACCTCAAGCAGTCATATTGGTGGACTCGAATGAAGCGAAATTGCTCAATTCGTGAATGAGTGTGATGTCTGCGAGAAGAGTGAAAGCGAGAACACCAAAGACCAGCTGGTCTCCTTCAACCTCTTGCTATTCCTGAATGGAAGTTTGATCATATTGAAATGGACTTCGTGGTGGCTTTCCAAAGTCCAAGCGTGGAAATGATGCTATCTTCGTTGTCATTGACAAGCTTACTAAAGTGGCTCATTTTCTTCCTATCAAAGAATCCATCACTTTGCAGCTCGGTTGGCGAGCTATACACCTCGAGGATTGTCTCTTTGCGGCATTCCACAAGTGATCTCTTGAGACCGTGGCAGCATCTTTACCTCCAAGTTTTGGGATTCTTTTGAAAGGCCATGGGCACCAACATTCGTTTCAGCACAGCTTTCCATCCTCAAACAAGTGGCCAAGTCGGCGAGTTAATCAAATTCTTGAAGATATGCTCGGGGCTTGTGTCATTTCTTCGGTATGAAGTGGGAAGATTGTCTTCCATATGCGAGTTCTCTTACAACAACAGCTTCCAAGCGAGTTGGGCAAGGCCCCATTCGAAATTCTCTATGGCGAAAAGTGCGTACTCCTCTCAATTGGTGCAGACAGGTGAGCGCCAACTTCTTGGCAATGACTTGATCCTGAAGCGGAAGAAGAAATGTGCAAGGTCATTCGTGAGAATCTCAAAGCCGCGCAATCGCGCCAGAAGAGCTATTATGATGATAAGCACCGTGATGTGGCTTTTGAAATCGGAGACCATGTCTACCTCGCGTCTCTCAATGAAAGGTACTCGTAAACCCGGTATCAAAGGGAAGCTTGCCCCTAGATCGTGGGTCCTTTCAAGATCATTGGGAAAAGAGGCGATCTAGCCTATCAACTTGAGCTTCCATCCAACTTTGCAAATGTGCGATGTGTTTCACGTGTCACAGCTTAGCAAGTGCTTCAAGGCTCTGAGCGCACTATCAACTTCAAGAGATTGACCTTCAAGAAGATCTCTCTTATCATGAGCACCCGTTGCTATTCTTGAAGAAACCGAAGCGCAAGACTACGCAACAAGTCAATCAAATTCCTGAAAGTGAAGTGGTCACACCATTCCGACCGAGAAGCTACAGGGGCGTGAGGATCACCTCCGTTCGAGTATCCGGAGTTCTTTCAGTCCTAGATCTCGGGCGAGATCCTCTTGTAGTGGTGGAGTGTTGTAACACCACGGATGTAAACTTTCCTTTTGGGCAATATATCAATTTGACCTCATCCAATTCTTGTGGGTTCTTGTCATGCTTGGCCTCTTTGGTTTGGTTATGTTGGGTTTTCCTTTTCTTGTTTTGCTCCTTTTGCCATATTGCATTTGTGCCTTTGTCTTATTGCTTTCCCTTCTTATCATGTGATTGTGGTGTTCCTTACTTGTCATATGGTTGTGGTTTTCCCTTGCATGTCATGTGGTTGCATGTGCCATTCCTTTTGCATTACCATCCCTCCTTCCCTCTACTTCTTTCTTTTTCAAATGCCATATATTCCCTCTCTCAATTAATGTTCATCTTCTCCTAAAAATCTTGCTCTTTGCACAAAACCTCTCTGCCAAATATCTCCTCATTTGAAGTTGTTATGGTTAGGTTCAAAAATGGCACAAGTTTGAAATATTTTCAAACTTGCATTATTTTCTACCTTTAAAATGTCCATTTCAATTTATTTAAATAGAGGAGAATTCCAGGAGTGTGGGGATATTTTCCTTTCACTAAAAATCTTTTCTTTTCTTTCTGCACTTTCTTTTCTCTCCCTTTTTATTTTTAAAAAGGAAAAGAGAGAAGGAGGCTGCAGCAGCAGCGTGGCAGCCCAGCCACTCCTCCCCACCTGGGCCCCGGCCTCTCCGAGCAAGGCCCAGATCCCTCAGCCTCACAGCCCAGTGGGAAGAGCGCGCCAGCCCCGCTCGTTCCCTTCTCCCTGCCTTCGCGCACCCACGCTCGCGTCTACCCCCGCTGGGTTCCGCCCACGTGGCAGCGTCGGCCCCGCCTGGCAGCGACCGACCCCTGCTTCTCACCCACCTTTCCCTCTCCTCTCGCAGCGCCATGGGGACCCCGAGCTCGGAGAGCACGAGCACGATCCCGTCGCCCTAGCCCCCTTCTTATCCCCCTCCGCGTCAAATCGAGCCTAGGGTTTCCCTCTCCCTCTCGCCGCCCGCCGCCGAGTGGCGGATCCCCAAGCTTCGCCGCCCGCTCGACCTCGGCGCATCTGAGCCAGCGTCTCCATCGCCGGCGTGCTCTCCGGCCACCACGACCCGGCGGCCCGTGTCCTTCTTCTTCCTCGTCGTCGTCTACGACCACGACGTCGTCTCTGAGGCCGGTTCGCCAAGTTCACCGACGCCACTGCTCTGTCTTCTTCTCGGCCAGGAAATCCGGCGAATTTCAGAGCTCCAACTCGTCGCCGTCAGCCCGTCTCCGTCGCCGATCCTTTGTCCTAGGGTAAGGAGGTATAACCCCCTTCCTCCCTGCTTCTTTCCGTCGTCGCTAGTTCCCCGTAGAGTAGGCTCCGGCCGTGTCTTTGTCGCGCTCGCCATGCTCCGGCCTGGTGTAGTTTGTTTGGGTTCAGTGTAGCTTGCCGCGCGTAGATGCCGCTAGCCCCGCTCGGGTTTGCCCCGTCAGGTTCCCGTGGTGCTTCCCCGTGCGCCCCGGTCTGTACGAGGGCACGGAGTCCCTGTAGCCGCCGTTGCCTCGCCGGCATCTGTGCGTCTCCTCTGTTTAGATCAGGGCTGGGAGTTGTGTCAAGTTTGCGTCACCCCCGTTCCTACCGAACTCCCTTCCCTAGCCGAGCTGGTCGACTGCCCGCTCTACCACCGCGGCGACCTGGGTTCGAACCCCAGGCGCGCCACTCCCCCCTTTTTTTTATCTCTGTTATTTTCGTTTTCCTTCGGTGCTTCTCCTCTGCAGCAGCAGTAGATCAGGGCCCGAGCCCTTCTTCTGTCAGTCTCCGCGCGCTAGCCCAGTGGTAGCAGGTGCGGGATTCCACCGGGGAGACCCGGGTTCGAATCCCCCCTGGGGCTCTTTTTCTTCCCCCCTTTTTAAACCTGTTAACCTCTGCCCCTATGACAGTGGGCCTACCCTGTCAGCCTCCCCATATGCATATTTTATTTCTTTTCCCCCATGTTTCCATTTTCAGCTTTGAGTCCTTTTCTTTTTAGGCAAGTCCAAATCTGGACATTTCCAAATCTGAAATTGCCATACATTAGTTTCCTTTTTAGGCAGGTTCTAACTTATTGTTTTGTGATGTTTTCCTAATGCAACCCTAACATATTATATATGTTTTGGGGTAGAAAAATCCCACCAACTCAGTGGTGGCATTAGTTTCAACATTTGGGCAAGTTTGTGTTCATGTCTTATTGCATCATGTTTAGGTGTTGTCTTTCTTGTGCATACTTATTTGACTTGTGCTATGATGTAGTTTGCACACATGCATGGCTTGGTTTCTTCATGTTGTTATGTAGGTTTTCTCACCATTCTTGTTTTTGCCCGTCATATCCAAACCGTGCATCCGTTTCCGGTGATCTCTATATCGATTTCTAACGAAATCATCTCATCTTTCCGATGGCATGCTTGGTTTGCCAAGATGATGCCTGGTTTTCCATTTTACCTTCCGGAGTGCACATAAGCTTTGCATATCGCGTCTCGCATATCATGTCTTGTTTTGCATCATGTTGATTGTGCATTGCACCGTGATTTATTGTGGTTCCTTGTTTTTGTTGTTGCTTTGGGTAGGCGGGAGAGGAAAGCGCTTACGAGGAACCTGTTGAAAACGTTTTCGAGGATCAGGCTTTCGACAACTCGAGAACATTGCGAGCAAGATGATCATACCCTCGAAATCACTTCTATCTTTGCTATGCTAGTTGCTCGCTCTTTTGCTATGCCTATCTGCGATGCCTACCACTTGCTATATCATGCCACCCATATTGCCATGTCAGCTCTAACCATCCTTTCCTAGCAAACCGTTGATTGGCTATGTTACCGCTTCGCTCAGCCCTCTTATAGCGTTGTTAGTTGCGGTGAAGCTGAAGTTTGTTCCTTGTTGGAACATGGAGATGTTGTTCCTTATTGGAACATGTTTACTTGTTGGGGATATCACAATATATAAATATATCTGCTATGTTTAACACATCTATATACTTGGTAAAGGGTGGAAGGCTCGGCCTTATGCACAGTGTTTTGTTCCTCTTGCCACTCTAGTTTCCGTCATACCGGTGTTATGTTCCTTGATTTTGCGTTCCTTACGGTTGGGTGATTTATGGGACCCCCTTGACAGTTCGCTTTGAATAAGACTCGTCCAGCAAGCCCAACATTGGTTTTACCATTTGCCACCTAAGCCTTTCCCCGGGTTTTCGCGAGCCGAGGTCATCTTATTTAAACCCCGGGCCAATGCTCCTCGAGTGTTGGTCCAAACTAAACCACTTGCGGTGCCACCACAGAGGCAACTTGGGGCATCTTCGGTTGCCGTCACGTCTGCTCATCCGGATGTGCCACGAGAACGAGATATGTGCAGCTCCTATCGGGATTTGTCGGCTGTCGGTGGCTTTGCTGGTCTTGTTTTATTGCTGTCGAAATGTCTTGTAGTCCGGGATTCGAGATTGATCGGGTCTTCCGGTAGAAGAATAATCCTTCGTTGACCGTGAGAGCTTATAATGGGCTAAGTTGGGACACCCTGCGGTAATATCTTTCAAAGCCGTGCCCGCGGTTATGAGGCAGATGGGAATTTGTTAATGTCGGTTGTAGATAACCTAAAGATGACCTCAATTAAAATACACATCAACGTGTGTGTTACCGTGATGGTCTCTTCTCGGTAGTCCGGGAAGTGAACAGTGTTGGAGTTATGTCGGCGTAAGTAGTTCAGGATCACTTCTTGATCAATACTAGTTTCACGACCGTGCTTTGCTTCTCTTCTCGCTCTCTTTGCGAAGTAGCCACCATGTATGCTAGTCGCTTGCTGCAGCTCCACTTTAATATTATATCCTTCCTAAAGCTTAAATAGTCTTGATCTCGCGGGTGTGAGATTGCTGAGTCCCGTGACTCACGGATACTTCAAAACAGTTGCGAGGTTCCGATGAGGCGGTCAGGGCGATTCCACGAGCTCAAGTGGGAGTTCGACGAGGCGTGGTCGTTACTATGTGTCGTTCCGGATGATCGATAGTGGTGCCCGGTTGGGACGATTCGGGGATCTGTGTTAGCTTGTGGGGTATCTTCTTTTATTTTGGTTCCGTAGTCGGACCTTGAGTGTACTCGAATGATGTATGTTTAACTTATGTCTTTGTGTGGCGTGGCGATTGTAAGCCAACTATGTACCTTTCCCTTAATTATTACATGGGTTGTGTGAAGATTACCTCACTTGCGACATTGCTTTCAATGCGGTTATGCCTCTAAGTCGTGCCTCGACACGTGGGAGATATAGCCGCATCGGGGGCGTTACACACGCTCCAAGTTCTCATGTTTTTTCACGAGATCCTGGAGCTCTTGCTGTACCTCCGCCACCCGCGCCTCCTGCTTCTCTCACTCGGTGCGTTCTGCGGCCGCATTACGCTCGGCCGCGGCCACCGCCTCCTTCAGGGTCGCCACCTCGTTAGTGGCCCCTACAATACCCACGTTATCCTTGTCATTTTCTTGCAACCAAATCCTTTTACAGAGGTACAATTTTCATAAGGTATTACTCACCTTCTTTTTCCTCGAGCTGCTTCTTGGCATGGCCGAGCTTCGTTCTTGGACCGCTCGAGGTTTTTCTTCAAAGTATTGACCTTCGCGATCGGTCTTGGCGGAGGTCAAGACCTGACAGCCTGCAATCCCATATTGACATATTTTTATGACTCCTGCGTTTATCTTTCTAAAGATCCTCATCCGCTTTTCTTTCCGAACACGAACCCGAACATAAGGGGCTACTGTCTATGCGGTACCATTTTACATATATTGAAATTCTTACCTCAAAGCCTGTTAGAAGGCTATTGCAGGCTTCGATCAGCCCGCTCTTGGCGAGCTGAACCTTCTGAATCACCGCACTCATAACAGTGCGGTGTTCCTCTTCCCTGGAGGCGCCATTGAGTGCCTCCAGCAAATTATCCGGCACCTCTGGTTGGACGGAGGCAGTCGGCGTCTCGGTCTTGACCTTCTGACGAAGGGGTCGCCCGCCGGACTCTGGAGCCACTGCGGCCTCCGGGGCTGAGTCCGGTGCACAGTCCGGGAGGGTGTCCTGCGACACCTCCGGGGCCTCCCCCTCCTGGTGGGTCCTTTTCTGGGATCCCACCTTGGCGTCGTCTGCGGCATGGGGGGTGGAGGCAGTCGGAAGGGAATCCATATCCGACGCACCCAAGGACCCGCTAGACGAAACGGTAAGATCATCGTTGGGCGGACTGCAGGGTTGTATGCGGCATTAGAAAGACGTTATGTGGCGAAAACAAAAACCTTGAGGTTATCCGGGAGTCCGGATACTTACGATCTCGCCAGGGGCTTGGCCCTCGTAGGACGATCCCCCTCTTCGTCGTCGACATTGGTGGAGAAGTCCGGAGGAAGGGTTCTTCCCTTCTTGGACCCTTCAGCCTCCCCAGTTGGGGCGGCCTTCCTCTTCCTCTCCTCCCCCGCTGGGGGAGCAGCTTCTTCTTCTTCCTCCTCGTCTTCAAGAGAAGATTCTGCTTCAGAATCCGACAGCACCTGGCATCGGGTGCTCCTTCGAGTTCCCGTAGCCTCCTTCTTGGCCTTCTTCTCCGGCACCACATGGGGTGCCGGAGCCAGCAGCCCCGTCAATCGGGCGTCCGCTGGGTCTTCTGGCAAAGGAGCCGGACAGTTAATCTGTCCGGACGTCTTCAGCCAGACCTGTCGAAGAATAGGGAGTTTTCAGAACCCACGTAGAGTCAATCTATGAAAAAGGAGTCCCGTAAAGGGTAAAATAACTTACCTCGCTGGCTTGACGCCGCGAGCTGTATCCGCGATCTTTGTTAGCGGATGCGGGGGCTTCGGCGCCCTTGAACAGCACCTTCCAGGCATCTTCGTACGTGGTATCGAAGAGCCGGCTCAAGGTTCGGTGTTGTGCCGGATCGAACTCCCACAAATTGAAGTCCCGTTGTTGGCATGGGAGAATCCGGCGGATGAGCATCACCTGGATTACGTCGACAAGCCTGCGATTCTTGTCCACCAGGATCCGGACGCGTGTTTGGAGTCCGGATAGCTCATCCGGATTCCCCCACTTCAGGCCCGTCTCTTTCCATGATGAGAGCCGTGTGGGGAATCCAGATCTGAATTCGGGGGCCGCCACCCATTCAGGGTCGCGTGGCTCGGTGATGTAGAACCACCCCGATTGCCACCCCTTTATTATCTCCACAAAGGAGCCCTCGAGCCATAGGACTTTGGCCATCTTGCCGACCATGGCGCCTCGGCACTCCGCTTGGATGCCCTTCACAACCTTCGCTTGACCTTTGAAGGTCTTGAGCCTAAGGCGAAGTGGGGCTGGATCACGAGAGGAAGGCCTGCGCACACGACGATAAACGCCGAGACGTTGAGGATGAAATTCGGGGCCAGGTCATGGAAGTCCAGGCCGTAGTAGAACATGAGCCCCCAGACAAATGGGTGAAGTGGAAAACCTAGTCCGCGGAGGAAGTGGGGGATAAATACCACCCTCTCATGGGGACTGGGGTTTGGAATAAGCTGCCCCTCGTCGGGCAGCCAGTGCGCGATATTGCCGGACAAGTATCCGGACTCCCGCAGTCTTGTGATGTGCCCCTCCGTGACGGAGGAGGCCATCCATCTGCCTCCCGCTCCTGACATGGTTGGAGAAGGTTGAGGAGGAAAGTGTGGACTTGGGCGATAGAGCTCGAGTGCACAGGAATGGATGAGCAAAGGAGGAAGAAGGCGTAGGTGAAAGGATGGATCCGTATCCCCTTATATGGGCGGACAAAAACATGTGTCCCCACCGGCCTGGTAAAACTCGCTTATCTCCCAAGTGCCACAATCAATGGCGCGGTTGGGTTACCCACGTCCGTATTGATGGGAATCCGGAATAAGGGAACACGATCTACTGCCTCGACAAGGCGTGCCAAGAAAACCGCTTAGCTAAGCGCGCTGAGGTGGAGCAGTAAAACAATTTGAATAAAGGCTTGGTAGTGGTGCGACGTCCGCCACCAAATATGTCGTGAGATTGATCTTGTGTAATATTATTCTCTCTACGGTGGTATGTGGAATTTCTTTTTGCGAGCGGACACTATCCTGGTGTTCACAATCTTCTATAAATTATTCGGAGGAAGAACCCGCCTTGCAATGCCGAAGACAATATATGCGCCGGACTCATCGTCATTGAAGCCTGGTTCGGGGGACTCTTGAGGAGTTCGGACTAGGGGTGTCCGCATAGCGAACTATCATCATCGGCGGACTCCAAGACTATGAAGATACAAGATTGAATACTTCGTCCGTGTCTGGATGGGACTTTCCTTGGCGTGGAAGGCAAGCTTGGCGATCTGGATATGTAGATCTCCTACCATTGTAACCGACTCTGTGTAACCCTAACCCTATCACGAGTCTATATAAACCGGAGGGTTTTAAATCCGTGGGGCGAACAACAATCATACCATAGGCTAGCTTCTAGGGTTTAGCCTCTTTGATCTCATGGTAGATCTACTCTTGTAACACACATCATCAATATTAATCTAGCAGGACATAGGGTTTTACCTCCATCAAGAGGGCCCGAACCTGGGTAAAACATCGTGTCCCTTGTCTCCTGTTACCATCCGCCTAGACGCACAGTTCGGAACCCCCTACCCGAGATCCGCCGGTTTTGACACCGACACCCACCCACCACCCACTTTGTAGCCACTGTCGATGATTTAACCGACATTCTCGAATTCAACTCCGAAGACGTCGACGGTATGGATGACGACGCCGGAGATGACCAAGACCCAGCGCCTACAGGACACTGGAAGGCCACCTCATCATATGACATATATATGGTGGACATCCCAAAAGATTAGAACGACGATGGAACAACGGAGGATGACCCCTCCAAGAAACAGCCGAAGCGCCAACGTCAGCGGCGCCGCTCTAAATCCCGCCACAATGAAAACGGTGATTCCGGCACGGGAGATAATAACACCCCGGATGTCAGGACCCCGATTCCAAGTCACATCGATCTAGCCGGTAGCACCTCATATCACATTGCGGCCTCACGCACGGTATTCCCACGGGTGCCGCCTTACCATGGCCCGGGACCGTTTGCGTCTTTTGGCTCACGTATATGATAGTGTCGCTAGCATCCATATGACAAGGAACCCGGGCCGACATGGCTAGTCGTGAACCCAAAGCGGCGCTAACCCATGGGGACATGCATACATGAATCACATCGAGCATGTCGGTCATCAACGTATGAATTCGGGCTGTAGCACTGGGCTAACAGGACTCCGGTATCCCGGGCTATAGCAGGCTAGGCAGGACTCCGAATATCACCGCGTGACATTTCCCCGAAGGGACAGACATAGGAACGAAGTGAAACACATGCCGGCCAGTCAAGTGTTCAAGCAGTAGTGCTGGGCTAGCAGGACTCCGGTGAACCGGGCTGTAGCGGACTACTATCGCTCAGGAAGCACTAGACTACATTTCCCCATATGAGAGGCTGCCAAGGATAAACAACTAGATTGTCGGACCCCACACATACCAAGCATTTCAAACATACACACAATATGCTCAATATGTGTAGATACAACATGGCATCACAACATAACTCTACGACTCGAATATTTATTCATTAGGCTCCGAGGAGCGAGATATTACAAACATGGGTCTCATGACCCAACACTCAAAGCATACAAGTCAAAGCACAAGCGGAAGCACTATAAATGAAAAAGGCTGAGAAGCCTGACTGTCTACCAGATCCTGCCGAGGGCACAAGATCGTAGCTGAGGTAACAAGCTAAACGTCGAAGTCCAAGAGGAACTACTAGCGAGACCGCGTCTCTCGCAAAACATAAAATAAGCAAGCGTGAGTACAAACCTACTCAGCAAGACTTACATCGAAACTATCTACATATGCATCATTATCAACAAAGGGGTGGTGGAGTTTGGCTGCGCAAGCCAGCTTTGACTCGGTGGCTATCCTGATCTCATTGCAAGTAACTCTTTTGAGGTGGCGCTACGAGTCCACATATTCACCATATCAATACACCACTATGGACCCGCTCCCGTATCCCTACGAGCACGCCATCCAAAGCACTCACGCTTATCTTCGCATTTTAGAGTATCCACTTTCACTTGTCTATGAACTGATATAGGCAACCCAAGTCCTTTTCATGGACACGGCTATTCGAATAGATCATATTAACCCTGCGGGTGTACTTCTTCACACGCTCTCACCACTTACCGCCGTTTACCGCCATGTACTCGGCAACCTTCAGCGGAAGCCCAACGTGGGTGTCGGCCACGGCCTACCTAAACACTCAAGTACCTAGTCCAGGTTTATCGCCTATTCGGGTTCCATCCATGAGAGTCGGCGAGGTTTCCCATCTGCCCCGAGCGATGTGTGCAGGGTTCCCGAGATACCAAGCGGGCATTGATTTTGCACCGGGCCACGGTGTATCTACCGCATCATAGCCCACCCCTAGGGTCAGCGCTCATACGGCCTCCAACACATATCCTACAAACACGAAACTAATTGCAACTCCTGGACGAGAGAACAAGGGTGGTTAAGAAGCCGAGAGGGTCCATTGGTTTCGGGCCCAATGCGTGGTAGTAACTGTTTCATGGATCACAAACACAGAACTCAGTTCCTGAGGACGGCTACAATGAGACAACCCACCATGTACTCCTACATGGCCTCTCACCGCTACCTTTACCAAATCGTGTTCAACACTTAGCTCACACACAGTAGGACATGTTCACACACCTCCGACTCATTCCCGATGAATCAGACCTGACTCAAATCTAAGCAGTAGCAGGCATGAAGAACAAGCATGAATGAGTAGGCACAACAGGGCTCAAACAACTCCTACTGATGCTAGTGGGTTTCATCTAATTACTGTGGAATGACAGGTCATGCAGAGGATAAAGGGGTTTAGCTACCGCAGCAAGTAACACATGAGTCGTTGTTGTCCTAATGCAGTAAAATAGAGAAGGAGAGAGATAGTGGGATTATATCGGAATGCACAAGGGGGTTTTGCTTGCCTGGCACTTCTGAAGATAATATAGTTCTTCTTCGGTGTCATCGAATTCATCGTCAAAACCACGTCTATCGAGAGGGGACAGACACCGGCAACTGTGAAAGAACACAATCAATGCAATGCTCATATATGATGCATGATCATGTTAAGGAACTGAATTGACCTAATGCAGCAGTAAGCCAAGTTAATTGAAGTGGAATTCAAACAAGGTTAAACTCCAACTCCAAATGCTAGTTCATAAATTAACCTAATCATGATTCATCCTATTCAGTGAGGTTAACTTGTTCAAACATGCATGATCATGGCATAAACATATTCTTCATATTTTTCTGATCATTTTTCATATATAATTTATTTGATTTGGAGTTACGGTTGATTTTATATGATTTTTGAAGTTTGGGGTATTTTCTGAAATTTATAAATCATTTCTGATTTATTTTAATTCCAGAAATACTTTCTTTGCGTCGACATGGCGCTTTATATACGTCGACAAGTCAACTGGCCGCCCCAGGTCAAACTTGACATGTGGGTCCCACGTGTCAGTGGCACAACTATTTAACCAAGTTAATTAGCCTTAAGTTAATTCTAACTAAACTGTTTGTGGGGCGGGGCCCACTAATCGACGACTAACTAGCTAACTAACCTAGGTTAATTAGTGTTAAACTAATACTAATTAAAAGTGTCGGGGGTGGCCCACGCGTCGGTGACCACAGGGGTCAAGCCCAGTCAAACAGTCAACCCGCCCGGCGTTGAGTCGCCAGCGAGGCCGAGGCGGAGGCCTTGGGTTTCTAGCTCCGGCGACCAAGCAGACGGAGGAGGGCTCTACGGATAGCTGGAAGAGCGTCGCGTCCGGGTGGTGCAAGTAGTTGGGCTCGGGTCGCGGAAAAGGCGCCGGCGGCGTGTTTGGCGGCAGCCGAGCTCAGCGAGCTTCGGGCACGTCTCTAGGAAGCACGGCAGGAGGTCGCAGATGGTGCTGTGGGCTCCACAGGAACACGGTGAAGTCGCGGTGAAGCGCTTCGGTTGCGGCTATAGGTCACGGTGGCCACGGCGCGACATGGCCGGCGAAAGAGCTCTCGATTCTGGCGGTTAAGCGCGGTTAGGGAAAAAATCGGCATCGGGAGAGGGAGGTTGGTGCGGGGGCTCACAGCGATGACGACAGGGCGCTAAGCGAGTCGGGGGCGATCCGGAGCCGGCGAATCGAGCGGCAGCGACAAGGGTCGAGGAGGGAAAAGCGTCGGGCGGCGCTCCAGGCTTCTCGGTCGCGTGTGACGGCGGGAGGGCGAGGGCGGCACGGCGGAGCTCGGGGGCAGCGTTGGAGGCGAGTGGTGGCTGGTGGCTGCGGTGTTTGCGTGAGCGGTGTCGGTGGCGGCGAGCTCCGCTTCGATGGTCTTGAGAGGGGAGCGAGAGGAGGATGGGGTCGAGGAGAGAGGGAGAGGGCGAGGGGTCGGGGGGTGTCGTGGCACCCTCGGGTGCCTCCAGCGAGCAGGAGGTGGCAAGGCATCGTCGGGGCGCCACGCCTCGCCTCGCCCCCTCTTGGCGAGAGGAAGGCAACAGCGGCGAGGGGGTTTGCGGTGGTGGGCTGGGCTGGCCAACTGGGCCGGCCAGGCCGCACAGGAATGGGCCGCGCAGGGAGGTAAGTGCCAGGTAAATCTCTTCTCCCTTTTATTTCCATTTTCTATTTCCTTTAATTATGTTTGGCTTTAATAAAAATGCGGGGCATTTCCAAAAATCATGAAATCTGGTCGATGTCCTTTGTTTGGAATATTTCCAACAACAAACATTTCAGTTTATGATTATTTGAACATTTAAACTATTTATTAGCATTAAATGCCCAAATGCAAATACTATATGATTTAATTCAAAAATCCAAATGTCATGGAAAAATATGCAACATCTCTGGTTACGGTTTCCAGCATTTCCAAAAATGGTGAACATTTTTTAAGGCCATTTGGGTTCATTGAAAAATATTTCTTAGTTGAACCTATTTGAATTGCTTTGGTGCTAGGGCTTGGTCATCCCCATTTCAAATTTCATGAAAATTAAACATGATGCATGGATGCAATGCCACTAGTTACAAGTAAGCTCTAGGGCTGTGACACCGGACAGCGCCGAAGAGAACCCCCTCCAGCAGGACTTAGCGCAGGAGGTGGGAGAAGCAAGTCCGCCTGACGGTCTGTGAAAAAAGAGGTCGAGGGCGACAATTATGGGCCTCCCTCCGAAGATGAGGCAAGCCTCGGCGACGACAAATTGGTGTGTGCAGGATCCCGCCGAGCAGGAGCGTTTCAAGCAGGCTTATAGCCACGGCAAGCAGCCTCAAGAAAAAGCAGCAACAACTTAGAGCTGATCAGGACCTGCTAGCTGACAGATGGACTGAAGTCCTTGCAGCCGAAGAGTATGAACTCGAACGCCCCTCCAAAAGCTACCCCAAACGCAGGCCGTAGCCTCGACTAGAGGAGGAAGCACCCAAGTCACCATCGCACGACATGGCAGACCGGCCACCCCGTGGCCGCGACAGAGAAGCCTCTCGGCCCTCCGTTCAAGCCACACCCCAATGCCGCTCAAAAAGTACCAAGGCATGGGAAAACGCGCCGGACCTGCGAGATATATTGGAGGATAAGGAAAAACATACAAGATCGATCTACGGATCGCATGGGCGCCCAACGACGCGGGATGATTACCGTCGCGTCGGATCTGACAAACCGGCGGGCTGAACACGATGACAAAGCTCATATGAGCTACGTCGTGATATAGCCCAATCTGAGGCGCCAAGACACCCACTATGCTTCACAGATGAAGTAATGGATCATCAAATCCACGAGGGCTTCAAACCCGTAAACATCGAATCATACGATGGTACCATAGATCCTGCGATGCGGATCGAGGACTATCTCCTCCATATCCACATGGCCCGCGGTGATGATCTACATGCCATCAAATACCTCCCACTCAAGCTTAAAGGACCAGCTCGACATTGGTTCAATAGCTTGCCAGAAGAATCAATTGGTTGTTGGGAGGACCTAGAAGCCGCATTCCTTGATAACTTCCAGGGCACATATGTGCGACCCCCAGACGCCGATGACCTTAGCCACATAATTCAGCAGCGGAAGAATCGGCGGACAATTACGGACTCGGTTCCTAACAAAGAAAAATCAAATCGTTGACTGTCCGGATGCAGAGGCCCTTGCAGCCTTCAAACATAACATCCGCGATGAGTGGCTTGCCCGGCACCTTGGACAGGAAAAGCCGAAATCCATGGCAGCCCTCACAACACTCATGACCGGCTTTTGTGCGGGAGAGGACAGCTGGCTAGCTCGAAGCAACAACTTGGCCAAACATCCTGATAGTTCGGATACCAAGGACAACAATGGCAGGTCGCGTCGCAATAAGAACAAGCGCCGCATTAACGGCGATAATACTGAAGGTTCAGGGACTCGGGTTAGGCTACCCGTGGCCCATTACTCCAACAATTCTAAAGTCCCAGTTTATATTTGCAAGTATAAACTGGCCCTTGGGGCTACTGGAGTTGATCTATGCAACTATTGAAGTTTACAATAGATGTTATTCTATCATGTTCAATAAACTCGGTGGCTAAGGGGAAGGATATTTATGTAACAACGAGCTGCAACGTTTACCTCATAGCGATCCTTCATCAGGTTCACTAAGCCGGCTTCAAAGTCACGGCTGGTGTACAGACGGTTTAAATAACCAGAGTGGAGATCTTGAGCACTAAAATGAGTATAGCTCTCCAAGTCCGTTTTCCATTTGCCTTTATCTTCAGTAGAAATTTCTTCTTTTGTATTGTGCTTAGATAAGACAGTCGGTTGACCTGGAGCTGTGAATCCAATGCTGGTGACAATAACATCATCAATCTTCTCCTCAGCAGGATTAATTGGGCGTGGCGGCTTAGAGAGAACTGGCTCAACATCCATATCATCTGGAGAAACTCCATGATCTTGTGGTGGAGGATCATTAAGGGTGGCATCAGCAATTGGGCTAACAGGTTCTGATTGTTGCTTTTTTGGCTCAGACGGACTAAGATCGTCAGCCGGCTTAGTTATCTTGGTTTTCTTGCTGGGTTTGGCTTGGCCCTTGAGAATCTGAAGTGTCAAGAGCTCAGTATAAGTATCAGAGTATAAGGTAGGAATGGTTAAAAGGTATCCTTACCCAGATATAGTTTTAAAAGCCGGGATTTGTGTCCCTGATGACTCGCCAGAGGAAGAATGAGGAGTCCCCTGCTAGTTTGAATCGGACGGGTTAAGAGGTTGTCGGAAATGACCTACCTTGGGATAAAATATATCAGAAATTTGAAGGACCTCTGGGCAGCATTTGCGAACCGGCGTGTTTGGTAGAAGTGATCTGACCACCACTATGCCGGGTGACTCGGCGAGCTTCGTGTTGATGTTTCTTCAAAAGAAAGTTGGGGTCCAAGTGATCTAGAGGGTGAGAAAAGCTTACTTTCCGGCTTGTTTGTCGGGCTTTCTGTGTTGGCAGAGGTACTGAGCCGGAAGAAAGAGTAATTACCTCTGCGTCACCTGCACGGCTGGGCTCTACGTCGTCCTGATAATAATCATTGTCAATGAGATGTATGAAAAAGGAGCCAAGAGAGTCAAGTTCTACCTCTGACTCATTATCCTCGTTCTCATCAGTGGACTCAGTAGTCTTCTTGGTGGACTTCTTGATGGCCTTGGTTTTGACACGAGCCGGTTTCGCCAGCTTATCCTGCATTTTTCGCTTCCAAAATGGATCATCAGCCTGTTAAGATTGAAAAGATCATAAGTAGACATCAAAATATGGATTAAGCACAAGATGTACAATTCTTACAGTTGGCGGCTTGTTGAAAGTACAGAACGGACTAAGTCCGTTTTTGCTGCCCTCCTTGACAAATTCATTTAGCAGTTTCTTGGTGGCTTCAGTGATTTCCGCATCAGACATTTGAATGTTACAATGGCGTTGAGGATCATTTACGTCACCAATGTATGCGCACATTAAGCCGGGGTGCCAGCTTAATGGCAAGATACTCCAAGATAGCCAGCACCAGGAAAGGTCGACGCCAGTTAAGCCGTTGACCATAAAGGCTCTGAGCTTTGAAAAGGCTGGTGCATATTTGGCCCGTTCCCTCGCATTGAGCCGTTGGGGAGTGGATGTGTGTTGCTAAGTCGGTGTTCACGGTAACCCGGCAGAGGATTCTCATCAACTGGAGATGTATCTTGACAATAGAACCAAGTTTGGTTCCAGTATTTGGGGTGACTATGTAGTTTACATGAGGAAAGTTGACTTCTTTCCTCTTCTCAATGGAGACTCAACCAAGTTCTTGACATAGTCCATCGACAAACTTTGTTTGGCGATTCAAGTAATAGAATTCCCTGAATAAATCAACTGTGGGCTCCTCTTGAAGATAAGCTTCGAAAACACTTGGAAGTTGCAAATGTTGGACACGGAGTTGGGTCCGATTTATTGAGGATGAAGTTGAAGGAAATGCAGCACATCACGAAAAAACTTTGAGCCGGGTGGACTGAATCCTCGGCCCAAGTGGTCAGCGAAAGCAATTATTTCTCCATCTTTTGGTTGAGGAGGAATTTCCCCACCCGGGGCTCTCCAATGGATGATTTCTTTTTTGGCTAAGGCGCCGGTGGCGACAAAGTTGTTCAAATCTTCTTCCGTGACCCCGGATTTGACCAAATTGCAAGACGTGTATGTCTTAGCCATTTTTGAAATGATCTAAAAGAAAGATTATGCCGGTTTAAGATTGCATGGTTAAGCCGGCTTATGGTTAAAAGGAAAACAATAATGAAGCATGCAGAGGTGTTAAGCCGAAGACTGCCGACTTAAGAGGGGACTGATGGTGTCTGGCAGGTTACGATTTAAAGTTAAGTCGTCCATGCAGTCAGTGGTTTATAGATCTACAAAGGATAAATTGCTAAGTGATGGAAAACTGGTTTCACAGATTGATATCATAATTTGGGATCTACGGACTGATACGTCTCCGTCGTATCTACTTTTCCAAACACTTTTGCCCTTGTTTTGGACTCTAACTTGCATGATTTGAATGGAACTAACCCGGACTGACGCTATTTTTAGCAGACTTTCCATGGTGTTATTTATGTGTAGAAACAAAAGTTCTTGGAATGGCCTGAAACTCCACGGAACATCTATTTGGAAAATAAGAAAAATACCAGAAGAAAAATCCATGTTAGGGGGCCCACACCTTGCCCACGAGGGTGGGGGGCGCGCCCCCTTCCTCGTGGGCCCCCTGACGCTCCACCGACCTCAACTCCAACTCCATATATTCACTTTCGGGGAGAAAAAATCAGAGAGAAGGATTCATCGCGTTTTACGATACGGAGCCGCCGCCAAGCCCTAAAACCTCTCGGGAGGGCTGATCTGGAGTCCGTTCAGGGCTACGGAGAGGGGGGTCCGTCACCATCGTCATCATCAACCATCCTCCATCACCAATTTCATGATGCTCACCGCCGTGTGTGAGTAATTCCATCGTAGGCTTGCTGGACGGTGATGGGTTGGATGAGATCTATCATGTAATCGAGTTAGTTTTGTTAGGGTTTGATCCCTAGTATTCGCTATGTTCTGAGATTGATGTTGCTATGACTTTGCTATGCTTAATGCTTGTCACTAGGGCCCGAGTGCCATGATTTCATATCTGAACCTATTATGTTTTCATGAATATATCTGAGTTCTTGATCCTATCTTGCAAGTCTATAGTCACCTACTATGTGTTATGATCCGGCAACCCCGAAGTGACAATAATCGGGACCACTCCCGGTGATGACCATAGTTTGAGGACTTCATGTATTCACTATGTGCTAATGCTTTGTTCCGGTACTCTATTAAAAGGAGGCCTTAATATCCCTTAGTTTCCATTAGGACCCCACTTCCACGCGAGGGTAGGACAAAAGATTTCATGCAAGTTCTTTTCCATAAGAACGTATGACTATATTCTGAATACATGCCTACATTATATCGATGAATTGGAGCTAGTTCTGTGTCACCCTATGTTATGATTGTTACATGATGAACCGCATCCGGCATAATTCTCCATCACCGATCCAAGGCCTACGAGCTTTTCACATATTGTTCTTCGCTTATTTACTTTTCCGTTGCAACTGTTACAATCACTACAAAACACCAAAAATATTACTTTTGCTACCGTTACTTTTGTCACCGTTACCACTACTATCATATTACTTTGCTACTAAACACTTTGCTGCAGATACTAAGTTATCCAGATGTGGTTGAATCGACAACTCAACTGCTAATACTTGAGAATATTCTTTGGCTCCCCTTGTGTCGAATCAATAAATTTGGGTTGAATACTCTACCCTCGAAAACTGTTGTGATCCCCTATACTTGTGGGTTATCACGGAGTGTTAGATAATGGAAAATATCTAAGAACTAAATTACGGTGCTTGAGCGGTTCATAAGATCCAGATCACATTTTCCGGTCAAAAGAAGACGCTCTGATAGCGAAAATAAGTGCTATGAATATTTCCGCGCAGGAAAGATGCTAAGTTCGAAGAAAAAAGGACTGCTACAGCCAAGAACGAGGATGAACTTTGATGAACTTTGAGAAACCCTAATGGGATCTATGAGAAAGGAGAGAAGTAAGGTGTACCAAGGCTGTTGGACAGCGAAGGTGCACGGATGAAATCTGGTCAAGATCAGGTCGATGCGGCGGCCGTTGTCGAGGCAGAGGCGAAGGTCGACGGTGGCGGCAGAGCTCGAGTGTTCGGGCGTCGCGAGGTGGAAGATGGAGATGAATAGGCAAGGGGGGGGAAGTGAAAGGGACCCCTGACCCTATTTATAAGTTGAGAGAATAAGTGACATGCGCGGGAATCGAGGAGGCCAAAAAATGGATATGACAGCGCATAAGCCTCGATTTTCGGAGTTTCATTAAAAGAGAAGATTTATTAAGATTCGGGCTTTGCGTGATATTAATGATAGGTGACATCACGGCAGGTTACCATGATCCCAGAAGTTGACGTCACGGCGAGTTACAAGGTTTCACAGGAGTAATAAGGAAGGATTGTTTTTTGAGGCGTCGTACCCCGGAAGGGATTGACAACCCCTTTAACTCGTCGGGTTGCGAGCTGTTGTTTTTTGTGTGCAATTGTTGTTTATGTTGTGTTGCTTGGTTCTCCTACTGGTTCAATACCTTGGTTTCATAAATGAGGGAAATACCTACCGTCGCTGTGCTACATCATCCCTCCCTCTCCGGGGAAATACCGACGTAGTTGCAGCTACCATCAGTGGTCCGCTTCAACAGTGGGTATCACACCATCCTCGGACGGGATGCTTTCTCATGCTTCCAAGCTATACCCCATTGCAGGTATATGAAGCTCAAAATTCCCGGACCCAACGGAATCATAACAATTTCGAGCGACCCGGACAAAGCCCTCCGTGTCGAAAACAAAACCGCATCCCTGGCCCTCGAGGCATTATTTGAAGCCCTAGTGGCCGAAGAATTTACAAATTTACGGTCCACGGTGGATAAGGACAATGTGATCCTTTATAAGAGACCTAAATCCACGTCTTTTAAGCCAGTTGAGGAAATAGTTAAATTTCAAGTGCACCCAATGGACCCTAACAAGACAGCATCTATCAGAGCACAGCTGGATCGGAAGTGGACGACGCTCTACACACATTCTTGCGAGAGAATTGGGATATTTTCTCCTGGCACCCATCAGACATGCCCAGCGTCACAGGTAGGTTGGCCGAACACAGTATCAATATAATCAAAGGCTTCAAACCCGTGAAGCAGACACTTCGGCGATTCTTGGAACCCAAGCGTCAAGCCATGGGAGAAGAGCTAGCCAAGTTGCTAGAGGCTGGGTTAATTAGGGAAATCAAACATCCGGATTGGTTAGCCAACTTGGTCACGGTACCAAAGAAGGACAAATCCTGGCACCTGTGCATCGATTTCAAAGACCTCAACAAAGCTTGTCCTAAAGACCCTTTCCCACTACCCCGCATCGACCAAATCATTGACGCGACTGCAGGACACGATTCTTTGTGTTTCCTCGATGCCTATTCCGGATAACATCAAACTAAGATGAAGGAATCGGATCAGGTCGCAACAACGTTCATTACCCCGTATGGTCCTTTCTGCTTCAATACTATGCCCTTCAGACTCAAAATTACCAGGGCTACCTACCAGCGTATGATCCAAACATGCCTGAAAAAACAAATCAGCAAAATAGTTGAAGCATACGTAGACGACGTGGTCATCAAGACGAAGCACGTTGAAACACTGGTGGACAATCTTCGTCTCACCTTTGGTAACCTCTGGGCATACGACATACGGCTTAATCCGGAAAAATGTGTCTTCGGACTCCCAGCCGGAAGATTGCTAGGGTTTATTGTTTCCCATAGAGGAATTGAAGCAAACCCAGCAAAGATCTAAGCCCTGTCACAATTGGCTATACCAACAGACCTAAAGCAAGTCCAAAAACTAGCAGGGTGCGTTGTGGCATTAAGTCGTTGTATCTCCAAATTGGGAGAAAAAGCATTACCACTCTACAAGCTATTACCACACACTGATAACTTTGAATGGACGAACGCTGCAACAGCCGGATTGGAAGAAATCAAAGCCCTACTTGCAAGCAACCCAATCCTAGCTGCCCTAGGTGTTGGCGAGCCAATGTTATTATACATTTCGGCAACTAACCAAGTAGTTAGTGCCGTACTCATCGTCGAACGAGGGGGGGAGGGACATAAATTCGCCACCCAAAAACCAGTCTATTATGTATCGGAGGTCCTTACACCTTGCAAATCCCGATGCCACCTACCAGAAGATAGCCTATACAGTATTCATGGCATCCCATAAACTGCCACACTACTTTCAAGAGTGTTCGATCACAGTGGCATCATAAGTACCACTTAACGACATTATCAATAACAGGGTGCCACTGACCGCATAGCTAAATGGGCCATTGAACTTTTACCGTTCGAAATAATATATGAGCCACGCTAGGCTATTAAATCCCCGGTGTTGGCCGACTTTGTCGCTAAATGGACAGAAGCCGAACTCCCTAAAGAGAACAGTTCATACTCCAATTGGATTATGTACTTCGGCGGCTCCAAAATGCTGGCTGGACTGGGGACTAGCGTCATCCTAACATCTCCTACCGGGGATATAGTCCGCTATGTATTACAAATTATGTATACGGACTCCAATAATGTAGCCGAATATGAGGCGCTTCTGCATGGTCTTTGCATGGCTGTCTCCATGGGTATACAACGCCTGGAGGTGAACGGTGATTCCAACCTCGCAATATCCCAAGTCAATGCAGAGTTCGACGCAAAGGACCCAAAAATGGCGGCATATCAAAATGCCATATTAAAAATATCAGCTCGGTTCGAGGGACTTGAGTTTCATTATGTCGCTCGAGACAGTATTCAGGCAGCCGACATCCTCGCTCGCATGGGCGCTAAGCGCGACCCTGTGCCACCTAACACATTCGTGGAAAGGCTCTTTAAGCCATCCGTAGTCTGGCAGGGTGAGACCAGAGAAGATAGTGCAGACCTGGTCATACCCCCAGCTGCCGAACACAATGCAAGACACCGTCGGAGGTCCGGATATTGAGATAACACCCTCTGCTCACGAGATCATGGCTGTTATCGCTCCCTGGACTGAACCATTCCTTTCCTACCTTAATAGGCTGGAGCTTCCCGACGATCAAAATGAAGCTCGGTGAATAGTTCGGTGCTCTAAAGCCTTCAAAGTGCATGAGGGTGAACTGTACAAAAAGAGCACCATCGGAGTCCTCCAAAGGTGTATCTCCGAAGAGGAGGGAAGGCAACTCTTGGCAGAAATACATGCTGACCTGGGTGGTCATCATGTCGCAGCTCGAGCCCTCGTAAGCAAGGCATTCACGACATGTTTATTCTGGCCCACGACTCGAGCAGATGCTCAAGACCTTGTCCAGCTTGTGTGGGCTGTCACCTTTTCGCCAATCAAAGGCACATGCCTCCCACCGCATTAAAAAGAATCCCCATTACTTGGCCCTTCACGGTCTGGGGGCTTGATATAGTTGGTCCCCTTAAAGCGGGAAGCCACAAAAAGAAATATTTGCCGGTAATGGTAAATAAATTCACTAAATGGATAGAGGCCAAACTAGTAAAAACAGCTGAGGCAGGGCCAGTGATTCACTTTATATCCGGCATAGTCCATCGTTATGGTGTACCGCACAATATCATCACTGATAATGGCTCCAATTTTACAGCTGAAGGGGTGAAAATCCGGTGCGCTAAGTTGGGCATTAAACTCGACTACGCATCCGTATACCTCCCTCAAACAAACAGCCAAGTCGAAAGAGCCAATGGTGTGATCATGAGTTGCATTAAGGCCAGACTAGTGCGCTCTTTACGAGATTCAGACAAGCACTGGGTTGAGGAACTCAATTCCGTACTTTGGGGACTCTGGACCATGCCCAATCGAATGACCGGATGCACACCTTTATTTATGGTGTATGGCTCAGAGGCCGTATTGCCCTGCGAGATTATTCATGACTCACCTAGAGTGCGCATGAATGAAGATGACCTAGACGGACTCGAAGAGGAGTGCGATGTTGCTAAAGCTCGCACTGCATTTTATCAACAACAGGCCAAGCATTATCAAAGCAGAGAAGTGCGGGCTAAGACATACAATGTCGGAGAACTTGTTTTACGCCTCCCGGAAAAGAAAAGGGACAAGCTCAAACCTAAATGGGAGGTCCCCTTCATCATAGATGAAGTCCTTACTGGAGGAGCCTATCGCCTTTGCAATGCAGCGGATAATCGCCTTGAGTCGAACTCATGGAACGCTGCCCGACTCTGAAGATTCTATGCATAGTTCTGCCTTCTCAGGTTTCACTTTGACTAGGTTTTTTCCTTTTTTTCTCTCATTTTTTCCTTTCCCTTCTCAATGTATGTTTGGATCAAACTGTATTATTCGAGCTACACATCTTTAAATGTATACACCCCACCATCCATGGGGGCTTCTCTAACAAAGCATATTATTAAAAGCTTATAAGCTTCCTTGTCCATGTAGGCTATTGCTATACAACTTCTGCCATTTTATGCACCTCTATAACCTAAGTTTTTGCCAAGCTGGGTTACCTCGCTCCTGTGTTTATACCCTACGTTCCCGATTGTTCGGCTAGGGTGTAAAGGGAGTACCTCTGCAATTGTTACAACCGGGTTATCCGGATCTGTACCTCAGACGGGTGAAGCCGAAGGCTAGCATTCTTAAGGGAATAATTGCCCGGCAAATAAGCGATAGACTATTTTCTGGAACAAATATGGGATTGGCTGCCTGTAAAAGCCTAGGCATGCATAATTTAGTATGCCAACCCAAGGAAAGGAATCCCTAACGGAACTATTTTCCTAGGAAGATGATTCTTATGTTAAACAGTAATATAACATAACTCCCCGAAACCATTTTTGTCTGTTCGAGCAATATGACCGGATTGCCTGGTTTCCAAAGATACTAATTGTTTCTTAGTCAAACATAGTATATGGAAACATTCCAACTTCTTGATTCAGAGGTGGAAGCCGAAGGTCTACGATGACAAATTTTTTACAAGTTCGGCAGGAGATAAGTTCGGTCATGAAGTATATTGATACATAGAATCGAATGCCTACTCTCTTTCTAGGACGTATAATGATGTCCAGCTTACAATAGTCTTGCGAACATTTTGCAGCTATCATTACTTGGTCACATACCAAGTTTACAGGAATTTCCTTCCCATCCGGTCCCTAAGGTCCAACTCAGGCCATGTGATTTGGATCGAGTCCGGTGTAGCATGTCTTCACCATGGCCCATGCCTCTCGCGCACCTTCCCGGCATGCGGACGTCTTCCATAGCTCGGAGCGACGCCGAGCACCCTTAAATAGGTCCGCCAACCCTTCCATACTCTCTAGAGGGACATCGGATGGCCATAAGGCTTTGGCCATATTCTTCATGGCTTTCCGGGCACGCTCGTGCAGCTTTGACTGTTCTTTTAGAATGTCACTTTCAAGCTTGGGCACTTCCTCTCCCTGACGGCCAGTTAACAGACCTGTATGAACCAAATTATAAACATTCTGTATTATATGATTATATCAACACTTCAGATGGTTCAAGAGTCATACCAAATATGCCGCCCTTCAGCTTTTGGTTCTCCTGTTGCGCATCCAAGAGTTGAGCCTTTAAGCTCTTTATCTCTTCGGCCTGCTTCCTCAGTTCCTCTTACATTTTTTTATCTTTTCCCCCGGTCATCAGGGCACTCTTCATTTCTTCAAGCTTTGTGACAGCAGCATTTAGCTGTGTCTGGCTTGCCTCGAGCTCCTAGGACAATGTCTTGTTCTTCTCCTTAAGGACCCGCGGTCATAAACGATCCTCAAATTAGTTGGCTCCTACCTCTTTAACTCTCGGGGGCTACTGGTATCTATATATTAAAAATTGCATAAGTTCTCACCTGTATATCCTTTGAGAACAGGCGAGCAACTCCAGTAAGTCCATCCCTGGTAGCTCGGATATACGCATCCACGGTGCCGAGAGCGGTAAACTCTTGCTTTGAAAAAGCTGGGGCGCGCATGGTCTCTCTTAGGCGACGGTGATTCATCATGCTCTCCACCTCGGAGTTAGTAACGGACACCTCATCCGGATCTTCATGAGGTGGATGAGACGTCGCCACCCCTATATGCGCCCTCGTCCTAGTTGACGAGTTCGGCATCACATAGGTTGTGGCTTTGCTTGCTAGAATCTTTGGTACGGTTCGCCGTATACCTCTCCTGAGATGATAGAAGAAGGAGGAAATGGCGATTCGGCTTTATGGTCAAACATGAAGTAACGAATATACCTCTTTGGTGATGGAGCAGGCTCAGCGGCTCTCTCGGTCCCATTTCGTTTCGCACGCTCACCCCGCGAAGGAGCCGTTTTACTTTTGACTGCTCGTACTTGGGTACGGCTCGCTGAGCACCGATCCTATACAACACGATCCAGTGTGGAGGGTAAGTTGTGAGCAGAAGTGTTTCCCCTTTTTGATTTTTGAACAGTTACCTTAACGAAGGGATAGAGATTGGGGTAATCGGCCATAATGGCTACCTCCGAGCCGTCACGGCTCGCCTGATAATAAAACTCCGTCTTCAAATTCTATAAATATATCCGGATCCTCATGGAATCCAGGGTCTTCATGGCGATCATGGTCCTCTGGTTGAGGAGGGGGGCAATAGATGTCCTCGACTACCATCCTCCATGACTGTTTTGAAGCAACTAGAGTATTCAGTTAATGCATCGCAATAATAAAGAAAGTAATGAATGACTAAACTAATCCATTCAATGGGGTTGTACATGGAGAAACCTTCCCGGCAATTTAAACGGGCAAAGTCCTCTTCTTCCCCCTTATAAAGGTCTACCAGCATGTCAGCCAATGTGGCTTGGTTATCCGGACCCTCTTGCCTATAGCGGGATGCGTCGTCCTACCCATTGTAGTTCCATAAAGGAGCCACTCTGGATTGAAGAGGCTGGATGCGTCGGTTTATTCTTATGGCCAAGACTTCAAGGGAGCGCTAAAGAATTTGGGAAGTCCGCGCCGGACAGGGTCCGGGAGAGGAACATCATCAACGTAAAACCATTCCGAAGACCATTCTTTGGACCCCCTCTTCGGAGTGCCGATTGCGTAACCGGACCCGGCTATGCGCCATACTTCAGTGCCGCCCACTTCAAATATAGGCCCTCCGCCCCGGTGGCGGGGGATGAGGCAAAATAACTTTTCCATAGTTCGAAATGAGCCTCGTAGCCTAAAAATAATTCACAGAGGGCGACAAAACCAGAAATATGCAGAATGGAACCTGGTGTGAGGTTGTGTAGCTGGATCCCGTAATATTCCAATAGACCCCTGAGAAAGGGGTGGATCGGGAATCCTACGCCCCTCAGAAGGAACAACATGAAACACACCCTCTCCCTTTGGCTGGGGTTGGGGAAATTCTCCGCCAATGCGCCATCACCGGTAGAAGCTAATCCTGCCCGTACGGAGACTAGATCCGTGGGGGGAAGATATCCTTGAGTCTGGAGATGATTGAGCTGAAGATGGGATACCGAACAGCTGTGCCAATCCCCCTCTTGAGGGCCATGAGGACGCGAGGAGGAGCCAGGGGCGCTAACCATGATTTGAGTTTTCTGTGGTTTGCTCTGTTGCTCTTTGGGCGATGAGAGATGGCATTCACGGATCGAACCTCGTTATATAAACAACGCCTGTGCCTATTAAAGGGTTAGAAGGTAAAGAGATAATGGACCGTTGGCATTCGCTCAGACGGAAATCGAGGCGACGACAGGAAGGAATCATAAAGACTGGACACAGAAGCCGATGCCGGACTATCGTCAATCCGGAGTATGGTGGAGAACGCGCCTTGCAAAGCCGATGACTTATATCCGCATACTACATCGTCATTGAAGGAAAGTTCGGGGGCTACTGAGGGAGTCCTGGATTCCGGGGTCCTCAGGTGTGTGGCCCAGGAGTATGGCCCGGGTTGGATGGGCTGTACAAGATCAAGCGGAAGACCCTCCAACGTGTCCGGGTGGGACTTCTCCATACGTGAACGGCGAGATTAGAGTCTGGGTGTATCGTTTCCTTCCCTGGTCAACCGACCTTGTAGAAACCCTAGGCCCCTATGGTGTGTATATAAACTAGAGGGGTTAGTCCGTAGAGGCTATCCTCATCACCATCATCGGAATATTCATAGGCTAGACATCTAGGGTTTAGCCGCCACGATCTCGAGGTAGATCAACTCTTGTAATCTCTATACTCTTCGAATATAATCAAGCAGGAGTAGGGTTTTACCTCCTTTAAGAGAGCTCGAACCCGGGTAGAAATTGTGTCCCTTGGTCCCTTGATACCATCGATCCCTAGATGCACAGCTTGGGCCCCCTACCCGAGATCTGCCGGTTTTGACATCGACAGTGGTAACAACCTGCCCTGTCGCTCCTCCACAAAGATCCACACAGAGGGCCGTCGGGAAAGTATGTCCTTTCAGCCCCCAATCCGTGAATCCACCGCGGGTACTCAACGAGCCGACCCATTTTAGTCACAACTCGTATCATGTGTAATGTGTATAGTATTGTCGGTGTCAAAACCGGCGGATCTCGAGTAGGGGGTCCCGAACTGTGCTTCTAGGCGGATGGTAACAGGAGACAAGGGACATGATGTTTTTACCCAGGTTCGGGCCCTCTCGATGGAGGTAAAACCCTACTCCTGCTTGATTGATCTTGATGATATGAGTATTACAAGAGTTGATCTACCACGAGATCGGAGAGGCTAAACCCTAGAAGCTAGCCTATGGTATGATTGTTGTCGTTGGTCCTATGGACTAAACCCTCCGGTTTATATAGACACCGGAGGGGGCTAGGGTTACACAGAGTCGGTTAAAAGGAAGGAGATCTACATATCGTATTGCCAAGCTTGCCTTCCACGCCAAGGAGAGTCCCATCCGGACACGGGGCGAAGTCTTCAATCTTGTATCTTCATAGTCCAACAGTCCGGCCAAAGGATATAGTCCAGCTGTCCGGATACCCCCTAATCCAGTACTCCCTCAAGTATATACCCGTGGTCACCTCCCGAGTGATCACGGCCCGATAGTATAGCATAGCAGACAGACAGGAATGTAGGGCCACTGATGGAATACTAGAATCCTATACTAAGCATTTAGGATTTCAGGTAAGGGTAACAACTGTAGCAACAATGTCGGGTAATGCAGCAGAATAGGTTTAACCGAAAGTAGTAACATGCTACACTACTCTAATGCAAGAAGCAGAGAGAAGGAATAGGCGATATCAGGTTGATCAAGGGGGGCTTGCCTGGTTGCTCTGGCAAGGAGGGGTCATCAACAACGTAGTCGATCGGGGCAGCAGCGACGTTTGCCTCATAGTCTACCGGAGACAAGAGGGGGAAGAAACAATGAATACAATGCAAACAGATGCATATCAATGCATGACATGAAATTAAGAGGTGCTAGGTTTGCCCTAACGCGGTAGTAGGTGATACAAGCGAAGGGGGGAAACATCCGGGAAAGTATCCCCGATGTTTGACGTTTTCGGACAGATGAAACCGGCGGTGGATTGTTGCACGTTCGCTATGCTAAGGACATGTGGTCAACGAACAGACTGCGTATTCGGATTCGTCTCGTCGTTCTGAGTAACTTTCATGTACAAAGTTTTTTCATTCAAGCTACTAATTATTTTATATTAATTTTTAAAGTTATAATTCATTTTTAGAATTAACATAATTAATTAAATCGAAAATCATTTTATGACGTCATCATGACGCCAACATGACGTCAGCGGTCAACTTTGACCGTTGACTGGTCAAACTGACATGTGGGTCCCACTGTCATTGACTAAGACTAACTAAACAGAGTTAATTAGTTTAACTAGTGATTAGGTTAATCTAAACATAATTAATTAAGTTAATTAACTCTTCAATTAATTAATTAATTAATATTTTCATTTTTATTATATATTTATTTATTTATTTTAATTTCTAAATGTTCAGGGGCTAGGCCCACCAGTCATTGGCACATGGGGGCTGGGCCCAGCTGTCATAGGCCCCAGTGGCCATAGCAGGTCAGGTTCCGGGCATGCGGGCATGGGCGCCCGTTTGCGTGCACTGTGGCACCCAGAGGGGCGCCGGCGGGCATGGCGCCGGCCGGGGTAGGGCGAGGCCGGGCCGGGGCACCAGAGGCAGCGGGCGCAAAACGCAGCAGTGTCGGGGGGCGAGCGGCACGGGACGGCGTGCAGCAAGCGGTGGAGTAGAGGCCGTGGGTGGGGGCCAGGCCACGGCAGATGCGGGCAACAGCGAAGGTAGTAGGGAGGCTGCGACGGAGGGAGGCAGCGACGGGCGAGGCGGGGCTCACGACAACGGGCACGGCAGACGCGAGCCCGTCCGAGTCTCAGGCGCGGGGCGTATGGGGAAGAAGCGCGCGCTGGCGCCGCGCCGGGCGCAACCAAGGAGGCGGGCCACACTGCGCCAGCGGAGAGGAGACAACGACTACGGGCGCGGGCGACGGCGAAGCGGCGAGGCGGCGTCGGCGAGGCGGACGATGGGCGTGCGTTGCGCGCACGCAGAAGTCGGCGCACGCTGGGGAGGAGTCGGGGACAGGCGCGTGCTCACACGAGCGTGGGCGTGCAAGGGAGGCGCGTGACGGCAGCAAGCCGCAGCGAGGGAGTAGAGAGATAGCGAGGCCAGGGGCCTCACCGCGGGGTCGTAGGGCAACGACAGCGGGTGTCGAGGAGGAGGACGGGTACGAGGCGAGTGACAACGGAGAGGACGGCGTGCAGTCCGGCGGGGAGGTCCTGCGAACGGCGGGGCTCCGGTGGCGGCGACGTCGATGTCCAGGGGGCGGCGATTCAATGGCGTCGAGGGGATTTTGTCCCCGATCCAGATCTGGATCGGGGGAGGGGGAAGGAGAGCGAGTGGGGGGGAGTGGGGCGGTTGGGTTAGGGTTTTCCCCTGGTTGGGGGATATGGAGGAGGGGAGTGGGGTGCCAGCTGTGCCGACGGGCTGGCTGGTTGTCTGTCAGTGGGCAGTTGGCCCGATGGGGGGTCCTTTTCTTTTTATTCTTCTTGTTCTTTTCTTTTAATTTATTTTCTTACTTTATTGTTTTCTCTAATTTTCAATATACTTTAGTTTCAGTAAAATACAAAAGTTGTACCTAATTTAGTATATGTAATTATGTCACACTCTGGACATTTAAGTTTTAATATTTGTAAACTTTTGTTGTTTGCCATATTTTGAATTTGAATCCAAATCTGTTCTTCAACTAACACGAGATTAGCAACAGTAACAGATGTTACGTGGCGTCATTAGTAGAGGTTCGTTGTAGCATAATATTTCGGGCGTTACAGAGAGAGAGAGAGAGAGAGAGAGAGAGAGAGAGAGAGAGAGGCGGGAGAGAGCCCCCTCTTTCTTCTTATTCCTTGGCCTCCCCCTAGATGGAAGAAGAATCCCCCCTCTGGTCCATGGCCTCCATGGCGGCAGAGGGGTGGGAGCCCCTCCTAGATGGGATCTATCTCTCTGTTCTCTCCTGTTTTGTGTTCCTGTTTTCTGGCCTTTCACCGTTTCTTAAATATTCGGAGATCCGTAACTCCGATTGCGCAGAGATTTTAACATGATTTTTTCCGGATATTATTTTTCTTGCAGCGAAAGAAGGGAAGCAACCGCCTTACGAGGTGGCCACTACCCACCACCGCACACCTGGGGGGGGCATGCCTTGGTGCCTAGTGGAGGCTGTGGACCTCCGTTTGCATTGATTCCACCTACCAAAAATATCATATATTCCAAAATAATTTTCTGTAAAATTTTATTGCATTTGGACTTTGTTTGAAATGGATATTTTGCGAAACAAAAAACATGTAACAAATAGGAAGTGGCACTGGGCACTGGATCAACATGTTAGTCCCAAAAAATAATATAAAATGTTTCCAAAAGTATATAAAAGTTTTATAATATTGGCATGGAACAATAAAAAATTATAGATACGGCGGAGAAGTATCAGACAACACTCATCCAATAAGCAGAAGTTAAGAACCTGTCAAGTTTGAGAAGTAGTGGACTTTCTTGCTTATTGCTCCAGCTGAATTGTCTGGCATGGATGGGAAGCTCAACTAAACTCAGACTGATAATTGCTTCATTAAACAAGAGCATCTCATTAAGATCACCCCCAGGTCTATTTCTATCAGTAGGAGCTCTTATGAAGTTCAAATCTCCCATTGAAATCCAGTCAGTATTAATGGGCATATGAATATTTGAGAACCAGTTGATGAACTCAAGCTTATGTTCATGCACACATGGGCCATAGATATTAGTAAGAATCCAATACCGTCTAGATTGCAAGCTAGTAAACTAGAGAGAAATAGAGAATCTATCCTGTGAAATTGTAAGTGCATCTAGTGCCCCTATGTGATTTTGGTGTATTGAAGACTTATAGTTTAAGGAATGGATGCGTTTGTGAGTGTACACAGGTCTATATATGAGGAGTTTGATATTTACAGAGAAAGTCGACCCCTAAAAATGAAGTTCTTCGACTGAAGACTTCGAATTTCTGAAGACTTTCTGAAGACTTAAAAAGTGAAGAAATAGGTGTGACCTTGAAGACTTGGTATTCATTCGAGGAACATGAAGCGTGAAGAATTTTGTTTTCGTAGTTTCATTTTCTCTTTCTTTGAGTCATAGGAAACACCGTACTGTTAAAGGGGGTCGAGGAAATACTAAGGAAAAATTTCCAAGTGATGCTCAACTCAAAATCCTACACCTACCATTCCCATCGAGTGAAGCCATTGGAAATCTCATACAGTTCAGTCAATTTCTTAAGTGATAGAGACGAAGTTCTTCTGGTCTCTGAGGAATTTGTTCTGACTGAGGAGTTAGGAATTCACCAGTGTGGATTGCCTACAAGTGAGGAACATGATAGCCCTGAGGAATTTGATAGTCAAATTTCTGACCGTTGCTGTGCTATGCGCCAGCTGTCCCAAAATATCTACCCAGCTAACGGTCATATCATTGAAGGGCATTTATGTCTTATCATGTCGGGCTGCTCCCTAGGCTATAAATAGCCGCCCCCTGCAACCACTAGCTGGTTGGCTGCTCCGAGAGAAACTGACACTTGTCATTTTAGAGCATCCCATCCTCCGAGAAGGTCAAGCGAAAATCATCAAGCGAGGAAACCAAAACCCAAACACCTACAAACCCAAAGTGATTGAGCATCACTGAAGAGATTGATCCTGCGTGGATCCGATGCTTATTACCTTTGAAGACTGTGCATCTTCCAGACGGTTAGGCGTCATGGTCTAGAGCATCCAAGAGGAAATTGTGGAGCATCGAGTGACCGAGTTTGTGAAGGTTTGGAATTCACCTAAAGACTTACCTTGAGTGATTGGGCGAGGTCTGTGTGACCTTAGCTCAAGGAAAATACGGTGAGGACTGTGTGTCCAGGACTATGTATCCTCAGGTTTAAATACCTAGACGCTCCAACTAGACGTACAACTGTCACAACAGTTGGAACTAGTCTACCAAATCATTGTCTTCACCAAGCCAACTAGTTCTATTTCCTCAACTCTTTCATTTCCTCATTACTATGTTGTGTGCTTGTTCATATCTGTTCGAAGACTTTGACTAAAGACTTTCCCAATTTCCTCAGTTCAATTTCTTCAGTCTGTTTGTCTTCATCCTATTTTATTCTGTGCTTACGCTTCCTATACTCTATGTTTGCTTTCATTTCATCATGATGTCCATGTTTATGTTATGTCATGTACGCTTCTGAGTACTTATTCCGCTACAAGTAGTTCTTCTCTTAGGAATTTCCGCACCCTGAAATTCCTCAGTGAAGAATTTCATAAAAATCGCCTATTCACCCCCCTCTAGTCGACTTAACGCACTTTCAATTGGTATCAGAGCAAGGTACTCCCTTGTTCTGTGTGATTTTGTTTTAACCGCCTGGAGTTTTAGTTATGTCGACCGCAGGTATGATCAAGGTCTCTACTGGGTGTCCTACCTTCGATGGGACGGACTACCCCTACCGGAAGAATAAGATGCGAATGCATCTTGAGGCAATTGATAACGATCTCTAGTATGTTGTGGAAAATGGTGTTCCCTCAGTCACACCTTCTCTGAATGTTGCTGATGTGAAGAGATTCAAGCAACTCGATTCTCAAGTGAAGAACATCATATGTGGCCATCTGAGCAAAGGGCAGTATGGCAGAGTGAGTGCTTTGGGAACTGCTAAGCTTATCTGGGATAGGTTGTCCAACGTGAATGAAGGAGTCTCAACTCAGCGTGACTCTCGAGTTGACGTTCTTCGCAATCTCTTCAACCGCTTCAAAAGACTTGACAATGAGAATGTCCAGCAAACCTTCGATCGCCTCACTGACATATCAAATGAGCTTCAAGCACTTGGTGCCACTGACATCACCGACCATGAGGTGGTGAATAAATTGCTGATATCGCTTGATTCCTCATTTAATACTCTGGCACTGATGATACAAGAACGTGGAGATTACAAGTCACTTGATCCCGCTAATATCCTCGAGAGGCTAAACACTCATGAGTTCCAGCTTGCTGAGAAGAGAGATCTCTATGGTTTGAGCTATCCCAGATCACGTGCCCTGAAGGCCAAGGCTGTCTCTGAATCTGAAGGTGAAGATTCTGGTAGTAGCCTTGGTGATCCTGAAGAACTGAGGCAGGAGCTAGCACTGCTCGTGAAGAAATTTCAGAAGTTCTCAAGACGTGGTCGTTTTGGAAAATCCTCAAGGAGTAATGATTCCTCATCCAGTTACTATAAGAAGAGACTATGCCACAAATGCAAGAAACCCGGTCACTACATTCAAGACTGTCCTCAGTGTGAAAAGGAATCAAAGAAGAAGAAATACAAGGATTACAGTTCTGATGACTCAAAGAAGAAGAAGAAGAAATCTTCAAAGTCTTCATCATCAAAATCCTCGAAGTCTTCATGTCACAAGAAGAGAAGCTCCAAGAAGGCTTGGGCATTCATTGGCAAGGAAATGGACTCTGAAGCTGAATATGAGGAACATGAGGAAGAGGAGGCATCTGAGGAGTCAGAATCTGGTGTGGCAAGACTACCTCTCGCTACTGCGTTCGTCAGCAAGTCCATCTTCAACTCTGAAGAAAATGGCTTCACCAACAAGGCTGATGAAGGCGATGATGATTATGCTCCCACCTATTGCTTCATGGCAAAAGGTGCCAAGGTACTCAAATATCCCTCCTCTGAGTCAAGTGAGGATGAATCTGATGAAAACCTCAAGCCTAGCTACTCTAAACTTGCTAAGATTGCTGTGAAATAACAAAAGGCTTTTGAAAAGGTTCAAAACATGCTAGACAAAAGTGATGATATGTTGGGTGAAGAAATGGATCGGACTAAAACCTTGACTGAAAGTCTTCAGAGACTTTAGTCTAAGTTTGACAACCTTCAAAGTCATCATAACACTCTCTTATCTGATCATGAGAAGCTTTCTTATGAATTTCTTCAAATAAAGCAAGATCTTGAAGGATGAGTTTTGAAGATCTTTAGAAGGAGCGCGATTCATTACTTGCTCAACAAATCAGCGCTGCTCAGGAAGAATTTGTTCCTCCATGTTTGAAGTGCATTGAACGTGAATCTGCTAATTCTTCACCTTAATGTTCAAGTGCTTCTAATGTTACAAATTCTTCACCTGTCTCTGTCATCACCAATTCCTCATCTGAGGACACTTCTAGTATCACTGATGATGCAGGGCTAAAGGAATTGTACATGACAGGCATGTACAAAAGCCTCAAAGGGCATCAGGCTCTTTGTGATGTGCTTAAAAAGCAGATCCTCAACAGGAACCCCAGGAAAGAGGGTATTGCCTTTGAAAAGAAACTCAATGCTGATGGAACATACTGGAAGCCTGAGCAGTACCCCAAAACCTCATGGGTTGCTGCAAAGGGACCTCCAGTAGATCCATCTACTCCATCTGGCTTTACATGTGAATCTCCTCATTCTTCTGATGAGTCATTTGACTCCAACTATAAATTGTTCAAAAATCAGAATGGTGATGTATTTGCTAGATATGTTGGCACTAACTGCAGGAACGGTTCTCCTATGAAGAAAATCTGGGTTCCCAAAAGGTATCTTGAAAATCTTCAGGTAAATGTCATGATGACACCACCTGTGAGGAATAGGAACCCCAGATCAAACTCTTCATATGGACCAAATTCTTCATATGGATCCAAGTCCTCTTACAGACCAAATTCCTCACGAGGATCAAATTCCTCAAAAGGATCAAAGTCCTCATATGAACATCATCGTGCTAACACTTCTGTTTCGCAAGGAAGAATTAAGGGGTATGTATATGAGCATTATTCTTCTAAACATTATGTTCATAAGTCCTCGAAGAATTTCTCTCCTTTTTCATATGCTTACCCTAACTCCTCTTATGTGAGACGAAGTGGACTGGCTTCAATGCCACCGTTTTCTTATGGAGCTCGCAGAATGATGAACTCTTTGCCACCCCTTCAGATGTGGGTGGTGAAGAAAAAGAACTAATCTCTTATGCAGGCTCAGGTCTCCAGATGTGCTTAAACGTCTGAAGAATTTGCTGGAAACCTGAAATTCCCTGAAAGGACGCATGCTAATCATGAAGAAATGAATCCTCATTTCTCACGTCCTCATACTGCTGTATCTGTTTTACTGCTTGATGAAATTGATCTGATGATATTGATGTCATATTCTTCACTGATGAAGTATATGAGTTCGTAAGCTGGACTAATTCATCTGCAGGATGATCAACCCAAAGCAAGTGAGTGGGTCCTTGATAGTGGATGTACAAATCACATGACTAGTGACAAGAATCTATCTATGGACGTTCCCTTATCTCCATCGCATCTGAAACATATCATCTTCGCTGACAAAGGCAAAAGAAAGGTATTGGGTCTAGGTAAGGTTGCGATCTCAAAGGATCGACACATGGACAAAGTCATGCTTTCCGAGTCCTTAGGATACAACCTCATGTGTATCTCAATACTTTGTGATCTTGATATGGTTGTTATCTTTGGCAAGTACCGTTGTGTTGTGATCATGGAAGCTGACAATTCCAAAGTCTTTGAAGGCTTTAGGAGAGGAGATCTGTATATTGTTGATTTCTCTACAGGACCACAACCAGCTATATGTCTAATTGCAAAAGCTTCAGAAGGCCGGCTGTGGCATTGGCGACTAGGTCATGCTGGGATGAAAAACTTGCACACGCTCGCAAAGAAGAAGCATGTCATTGGCATTAAAAATGTCAAATTCCTCAAGGATCACTTGTGCGGAGCCTGTGAAGCTTGAAAGATGACCAAGGCCAAACATCCAGCGAAGACTATCATGACTACCACTCGACCATTTGAATTGCTTCACATGGATCTCTTTGGTCCTAACCATTACTCTGCATTCACTAATGAAGCATCTCTATATGGCTTTTTTATTGTTGATGATTACTCTCGATACACATGGGTGCATATTGTCACGTATAAACATGAGGCGCAGGAAGTCTTCAAACGATTTTCCTCGAGGGCTTCAACCAACTTTGGTGTGAAGATCAAGCACATCAGAAGTGACAATGGAACTGAGTTCAAGAATTCTGGTCTTGATGACTATCTTGATGAACTTGGTATTACTCATGAGTTATCTGCTCCTTATACTCCTCAGCAGAATGGCATTGTGGAGCGCAAGAACATGACTCTTGTTGAGATGGCTCGCACTATGCTTGATGAATACAAGACACCTCATCATTTCTGGATTGAGGCAATTGATACTGCATGCCACATCATCAACAGGGTATACCTTCACAAGTTCTTCAAGAAGACAGCATACGAACTCCTCACTGACAAGAAACCCAATGTGAGTTACTTCAAAGTCTTCGATGCTAAATGTTGAATTAGAGATCCTCATCACAATTCTAAATTTGCACCGAAAGCACATGAAGGTTTTATGCTTGGTTACGGAAAGGATTCACACACTTACAGAGTCTTCAACAACGTTCACCACAAGGTTGTTGAAACTGTAGATGTGCGGTTTGATGAAACTAATGGCTCGCAAAGAGAGCACCTACCTCATGTGCTAGATGAACAATCACCTGAGGAAACTATCAAGTTCAAGGCTACTGAGGATGTCATTCCCACCGAAGAATCTGTTGAAGAAATCATTCTAGAACGTGAAGAACATCATGCTGATGCACCTGAAGAAAATGGTGCTGAAGAAAATGCTGATCAAATTCCTCGACGACAACCCGCTCATCCTTGTGTTGCAAACAAAGTCCAAATTGAGAAAATCATCAGCGACACCAACATTCCAGGTCCTCTCACACGCTCAAAAGCTTCACATTTGTCTAACTTTTGTGGGCACTTTGCTTTCGTCTCTATCACAGAGCCCACTAAGGTAAATGAAGCATTTCTGGAGCCTGAGTGGATTCAAGCTATGCAAGAGGAATTACATCAATTCGAGCTCAACAACATCTGGGAACTATTCAAACGTCCAGATCCTCGCAAGCACAATATCATTGGCACAAAGTGGATCTACCGCAACAAGAAAGATGGAAATGGCCTTGTGGTGAGGAATAAGGCACGACTTGTAGCTCAAGGCTACACACAGGTTGAAGGAATTGATTTTGATGAAACTTTTGCACCTGTTGCTACACTTGAGGCTATTCGCATATTTCTTGCTTATGCTAACCATCTGATATCACTTTATATAAAATGGATGTCAAAAGTGCATTCCTCAATGGTAAGCTTGAGGAAGGAGTATATGTTGCTCAACCCCCAGGTTTTGAAGATCCAAAGCATCCTGACAAAGTCTTCAGACTCAATAAGGCCCTCTATGGCCTCAAGCATGCCCCTCGGGCGTGGTATGATACCTTGAAGGAATTCCTCATGAAGTAAGGCTTCAAACCCGGTTCACTTGACCCAACTCTTTTCACTAAATCTTATGATGGTGAATTGTTTGTGTGCCAAATATATGTTGATGATATCATTTTTGGTTGTACCGACCAACGTTACACTGACAAATTTGGTTATATGACGAGGGAGGAATATGAAATATCTATGATGGGAGAATTGAAATTCTTCTTAGGTCTTCAAATTTGTCAACAACACAATGGCATATTCATATCTCAGGAGAAATACCTCAAGGACGTATTGAGGAAATTCGGCATGCAAGATTGCAAAGGGGTCAAAATTCCTATGCCCACAAAAGGCCATCTATGCACTGATGAAAATGGTATTGACTTCGATCAAAAGGTATACCACTCCATGATTGGTTCTTTATTTTATTTATGTGCATCTAGGCCAGATATTATGCTTAGTGTTTGCATGTCTGCCCGATTTCAAGCTACACCAAAGGAATCACATCATAAGGCTGTGAAGCATATTCTTTGATATCTAGCTCACACACCAACACCTAGATTATGGTATCCCAAGGGCTCAGCTTTTGATCTAATTGGATATTCAGACTCTGACTATGCTGGTGATCGTGTGGACCGCAAGTCAACATCAGGCACATGCCATTTCCTCGGACGATCCTTGGTCTGTTGGTCCTCGAAGAAACAGAACTGCGTATCACTGTCTACTGCTGAAGCTGAGTACATTGCTGGTGGTTCTTGCTGTGCTCCATTGCTATGGATGAAGCAAACTCTCAAGGACTACGGCGTCAACATGAAGAATGTGCCTCTCTACTGTGACAATGAGAGTGCCATCAAGATTGCTCATAACCCAGTTCAACACTCGAAGACAAAGCACATTCAAATTCGTCATCATTTTCTTCGTGATCATGTGTTGAAGGGTGACATTTCTATTGATCATGTGAAGACTGAAGAACAACTAGCCGATATCTTCACAAAGCCCTTGGATGAGAAGAGATTTAGCAAGTTGCAGTGTGAGCTAAATATCCTAGAATCTTCGAATGTCCTTTGAAAAGGACACACATCCTAACACTTATGCAAAATTGATGACTTAGATGTACAACACACGAAGAAAAGTTTTTCTTCAATCAATGAAGACTAACACTCTAAGTGTGAAGAAACTAACGAAGAATTTGATTCTCAGAGCCCTACGACAATTGTACGCGGTGTCTGAAATCATCATTCTTATACGGTGGGTCACGCCACCACCAAAAGTTGAAAATCTACAATTTGAGTTTTTCCACACATAAACACTATTCTGATCATGGGATGAGAATAATATTCTGATCACAACCTGGCCAGCCCCGCTAGTAGTACGTTGAACTTCCGTGTGAACTAGGTTGAACTTCCGCTAACATTGCCCAAATGGGGCTTGCGATATACCATTGGAAAGCTATGGACACCAGTATCATGACCGAACTTAAATTTTTGGCAAAATGTAAGCGGTTTAAGAGCAGTTTTAAAAACCGATTTTTCTTCACACAAAAAACGTGAATCGTATTTTCGATCGCATTTTTAAACCGTTTATCGGAATGAGGTATATAATATGGTGTTGGAAATCTGCTGCAAAACCGCTACTTCCACATGTTGAAAGTTTTCTCTAATTCTCAATGGTTAAAGAGTAATTTGAAAAAACGTAAAATTTCGCAAACCGAACAGCCGAGTTCTTATTTTCGACGTTATTTCTAAACGGCTAATCCAATTGAGGCATAGGATATGGCGTTGGAAAGCTTATGAAAATGCGCTACTCTTTCATTTTGAAAGTTTTTCCTAATTTTGAACGGTTTAAGAGTAATTTATAAAACAGTACAAGTCCTACAGAGTTCGTATTTTCGAGCTAATTTTTTAACCGAGCTCCCGAATGCAGCAAATGATATGGCATTGGAAAGCTTGAACAAATGCGAAACTTTTTGGTATGTATTATTTCTCCCAATTCTTTACGGTTTTAAGTCAGGTTCGAAAATGGCGGAAAAAAGTATTTTTGCCGTATTTTCTACAAACTTTATCGGAATGGCGCAAATAATATACTGTTGAAAAGCTACGGAAAATGCGAAACTTTTTCATGTTGACAGGTTTCTTTGATTCCCAACCGTTTTCAAGTAATTTCAAAAATGGCGAGACCATTCGTTCTGCCTTTATCGCGAAACAGATTCGCCAAAAATGCATCGCGTGAAGTACCTGAACTTCTCTGTATGAAACCTTGAACTTCACTTTGTTTTTCACGTGCTTTTTTTGCCCGTATCTCTCCAGCCATGCACCGGAACACTCACCGGAATTGAGCAAGTGATATACCGATGGAAAGCTGTTGTAGACACGCAACTTTCCCATGTTGATCATTTTTTCATAGTCGCAACGGTTTTAAAAGTTTTTCATCTGAAATTCATTCAGTGTAGTAGTTGAACTTCCAGCTGTTTTCACGTCGAACTTCCATGACGTATTTTCTTTTGTAATTTTCTCATACATTCGTCAATTTCACACAAATGATATTTCTTTTGTACAAACCTCTCTCACAATAAACTTTTTAACTTTCATCGACCGAGGACTTGAACTTACACAAATGATTTCCTACTGTTCTGAAGTAAATTGTAAAATGATGAGATCATGATTTCTTCCTTCATCGCAAATGGAAATACACTGTGTGAAGTAGTTGAACTTCTTGTGCATGTCTGTTCGAACTTCACACTGTTTTTAACGTGTTGTTTTTTGCACTGCGTGAAAGTAGTTGAACTTCTAGGACGTGTCGGTTCGAACTTCACTCTGTTTTTTACATGCTGATTTTTTACGTGGTGTTTTTTGCACTACGTGAAGTAATTGAACTTCTGGGGCATCTCTGTTTGAACTTCACCCTGTTTCACTTTTTTTGTATTTTTTCTTATATGAAATACACACCATGTAGTACGTGAACTTCCGGTTGTTATCACTCTGAACTTCTCTCTGGTTTGAGAGAATTATTTTAAAACACAAAAAATAACATATTTTTTATGTATTTTGGACATCTAAATACACGGTGAACCTCTCTCAGAAGAATTTTTCAACTTTTCCTCGCCGAGCACTTGAACTTCTATCAACCATTTTTTCGTTTATGAGTTGTTTTTAAAAGTGCAAAAAATGGTGTTGTGTTTTTTATTTTTTGAACAGGTAAATCCTATGTTTTAATAAACTCCGAACTTCTCTGTTATTTCAATTTGAACTTCACCTTTTTATATTTTTGAGTAAAGAAGAAAAAATCGAACATGCAAATACAAGGTGAACCTCTCTCGCAAGAATTTTTGAACTTCTCCGGACAGAGCACTTGAACTTCTTTCAACAATCCTTTTAAGCTTTTTATTTTTCTATACTTTTATTCTCTCCTAAAATGCATTCCTTGCAGTATTGAACTTCTCGTTGTTTTCACCTTGAACTTCTGTCACGTATTTTTATTCAACCTCTCTCACAAGAATTTTGGAACTTTCTCAGGCCGAGCACTTGAACTTCTAGTAACAAAACTTTAGGCTTTGCATTTTCATTCTTTTTTAATACAAAATGCACACTGTGTAGTACGTGAACTTCTGGCAGTTTGTCAACCTCAACTTCTGAGATCATGCATTCTGCCTTCATCGGGATTTTTTTTATAAATATCGAACTTCTCAATTTTTGTAATTTGGACTTCTTGGATTATTATTTTCGTAACGGGAAAATCATAGGTTTGTAATAAATATTGAACCTGTCCGTTACTTAAATTTGAACTTCCCGTGTTTCTTATTCAGAAATGGTGAAAATCCTTTCTTATGAATTTTTGAATTGCTCTATTTTGAAAATTCGAACTTCTTGTTTTTTTATTTAGAAAGGTTTAAGTATCTCCTTCAAAGTTTTATGTTTTTTTTTGAATTAGTCAGTTATTTTTGTTTGAATTTCTTGTAATGTGCCAATCAGGAGATTTGGATTTTTCCAGTTTTATTGATTTATCAACACACCATTTCTGAACATACAAAAATTAATTTTTGTGTGAATATGGCCTTTGTTCTATACACTAACTTCAACGGTAAAGGTTTTGGACCTCTCCATCTTTTTTAATGTTAAAAGATCGAATGGTGTATTTTTTTATAAATGGGAAAACCCATTTTTTATAACTTTTTAAAATGCACTATTTTTTTACTTTGACCTTCTTTCTTTTTCATAATAAACATTTGAACTTCGCTGTTATTTATATTTGAACCTTTGTGCCTTTTTATAACCGGGGAAATCATAGGTTTGTAATAAACATCAAACCACTTTGTTTTCTAAATTTAAACTTCTAAGTATTTGTTTAGAAATGGTTAAACATAAAAAACAAAATTATGGTTTTTTCCATTTTTCTAGAAATCACTATGTTACATCTTGTGAGCTTTTGATTTTTTTGTCGCAACATTCTATTCATTTTTTGCTTTGGTGAAATGGCCTAGGCGGTCCCTTTTTCTCATTTGATGAATTTCTTCTGTATGTGGTACACGTGAACTTCGGAATTTCTGAAACATGAACTTCGCGTGCTATTGAAAATCAAGAAAATTATGCACAACAAAACACATACACTTCGCGTGCTACATGCATGACCAACACATACATTTCCTAGAAACAGAAATAATTTAAGACCAAAAAAACCTAGGACAACAGCAGCAGCTAATCTGTCTTAGAAATCTTTTTCCTCTCGCACTCAAGCTGAACTGCAGTAGCAGCGCACCAACAACAGTTCGACAGTGCCTGAGAGGACGCCACGGACAGCAGCTTGGTGCTGGGCGAAGCTTTGTCACTGCGGGCGAAGAGAGAGGTCGGGAGGAACAGGAGGCAGTGTTGCCGACACGAAATTGTGCATTCTGTCAGTTAACAGCGGTGTAGGATGGTACAGAAAATAATAGCCTTAAGGTGTGTCTTGTTATATACTCTCATAGGCTGACCACAACACAAGTTTAATCATAGTGCTCGTTTCTCTTATAATGTACAGTACAACTTTCATGCTGTAAATGTTGTAAAGTATCTACTGTAATTGTCAACTACAAGTTTCTGATCCACAAGAATCATCATGAAGACATGGACAATCACAACCAGAAAAACCTCAGCACAAGAATCGTCCACAGAAGGTTATCATTCAGCAAACATGACATCCAATCACAGAACTTAATTGACAAGATCTGAGAAGTGGAGATAAAGTAGATCACATCCATTGCAAATTTCCAACTAGCTGAAGGTCAAGTGGCGACATGTTGATGTGATGCAGGATTCAGCTTCAGCTAATTCAGCCCAGCCAAGTTCAGAATCACATCGAACAGAGCCGAGAGCCCAAATAAATTCAGCAATTGTCTGTAGAAACATGCAAAATTAGATACAAGAAAACTGAATCACACAGCGACCAATCAGAAATAACAGAGCAAAACATTGCAGAATCATGGAGTAATTTATAATCAAACATTGACACTACAGTACAAAATTTGCACCAGATCGATAATTGAACTTTCCGTTGCCATTGCCATTTCACTCGAGCATCACAATACAAAGGAGACAGAGGAGGCAGAGGGGCTGAGAGGCTCGGTGTCAGCATTCTGTACAAGAGGTGGCAAAGGCGACCTGCTCCTGCTAGTGGCTGGCGATCCAGTAGCTCGTCAGCCCTCTGGCCGGAGGGCCGCGTGCAAGATCCGTCACCCAGCGGCCCCTCTCCTCTCTGCCAGATGTGGCCACCAAGCAGGAGGTCATGCCCTCCTCTTGCTGCAGGCCGAGCCCTCCTCGAGGTGCAGGTGGATGGCAGGTAGGCACGGTGGACGGCGAGAGAGAGAGGAGCAGTACACGGCGACGGTTGGGCGCAGTCCACGGCGACCACAGTGCCCACGAAGATCATCCCTAGCCTGGTCCGACCTGGATCTTGTCGGATCCATGCGTGCAGGCGGTCGCGGAGATAGCAATTGCGGCGGCGGCGTGCTGGATGTGGCAGCCACAGTGATGCGAGGGTTGGTGGAGACGGCGACGCGCGGGGTCCGGGGCGGCGCCGACGAGCTGGGGTGCGTGGTGGCGGCGGCGTCGCGTGGGGTCGGGGCGGCCTTGCGAGCTCGATGGCGGCGGTGGCGCGAGGATGAGGGGTAGCGGCGGCGGCGCAAGGATGAGCGGCGGCGGCGCCCAGACGGGTCACAATGGGGCCGCTGTCGCTCGGCAGGGGTTTCGGGATGGAGGACGAGAGGTGCGGGAGGTGGGACAGTTTGTTGGGATATGTTTTCTCTTCTACGTGATCTTAGGAATAGCTAATCGGGCCCTTATAGGACGCACCGTAATCCAAATAGCTATTCTTATCCCGGGATTAGAATAGTGCTACTCTCTCTCTATATATATAATATATATAGTAACGCTAAACTAAGCTTGAGTGTAGAATAGTTTATTCTACACCCCTAGTAACGCTCTATACAAAATATAGTAACGTAACATGTAAAATATAGTAAATTTTTTGATCATGTAAGAAATCAAAAACTTGGATAGTAAAATATATATCTGATAATTACTACATTTTACATAGCTTTTTACTAGATTTTGTACATACCGTTACTGGGGTGTAGAATAAGCTATTCTACACTCACGCTTAGAATAGCGTTACCCTATATATATACATCCCAGCTATTTTGCAACCAATTTCGGAATAAGCTATTCAGGAACCCATCCTAACTGCTAGAGAACACAAAGCTAACTGTTCGTACTACAGAAGCTAACTGACGGACGGTCTTTTTCTGGCACTGTTCGATGAAATAATGCATATGATATTACGTTGGTTATATATGCAGTTTTCTAAACACTACATCATTTTTGACATTTCTTGCACGGACTGCTACAGTACACGCTACCTGCTCAACTTGACTACCTAACTGCCTCATGCTGAGCAAGCTAACTGGTGTAGCGAATAAACCATTTTTTATTATTTTCCCCCAGTTCAAGTTAACTGCTAGGTCTGAAGTAGCTAACTACCGGAGATCGGGCAGTTAATATGTTGTTAACTGCCGGACCAAATATACTAAAAACAGTTCATTCTTTTTTTCTGGGTCGAGCTAACCGCCAGTACAGAAATGGCTAACTGTCTGGATTGCACACCAAGTTAACTGTCGGACCTAGTTTTTTTTATTTTTTGTGGTTCGAGCTAACCGCCGGTATTGAAATTGCTAACTGTCGGGATTGTCACAGTACACCAAGTTAACCGCCGGACCAAATATGCAAAAAATAATCATTATTTTTTCGCAGGTGTCACAATAACTGCCGTAACTTTTCAGAAGTTAATTGCTCAGATTGTGAAAGTTAATTACACCTAGTTAACTGCTATGAACAAGCTAACTGCTCGACCGGAATAGCTAACTTCCGTGACTTAAGAGACTTTATTTTTTGTTCCTCCCTGGGTTCTCCCGGATCAAGCTAACTGCCGTTATTGAAAATAGCTAACTGTTGGGATTGCGGCAGTTAACAGTAAGCTAACTGCGGGACTGTAGGTACTTTTTTCACTGGGGTAATCCCAACTGCGGGGCCTGAAATAGCTAACTGTCGGGACTTCGACAGTTAAGAACTAGCGAACTTACTTTCGTTATTTTTTATGCCAAGGTTAGGCTAACCGCTCGAGTGCGCATGGCATTTAAGTGTTCAAGTTAACTTCTACAACTCGCCCACTTAACTGCCATAAGCAATAAAAATTAGTCTAAATAGTATAAGTGTTATATTGTTATAGTTTTGTAACACTCAACTGATGCACTTCGTGCACTTAACTGACACGTCACGGAAAACCAACCTCCATGACACGAATTTGCTATGAGAAAAAACAAGATCAAAACAGAAAACTAAAATTAGAACCTTTGTGCTTGCTAGGCGTTTGTTTATGTCTCTTAAGAACCAAACAAAACTAGTAACATCCCTATATAGGGCCGTGAGTATGCTTTTAGGTTTGTTGATATGTCTCGAGGACAAAAATACATCCTTTTCAGTGCACCTTCATATGCATTTTCAGTTCATTTTACATGTCAAGGACAAGTAAATTTAGTGGCATTGCTAAAATCACAGAATAGTTGGTACATGTGCAAAAATATCGTCAGTGCGAGTTTCAAAATTCTGTAACTTCAGATATATCACCTAAATAAGTAATGATTTGCAGCGAGTTTCTTCAAAATTCTGTGAAGTTTAGATATATCACCTAAATATCGCCGATGCAAGTTTCAAAATTCTGTAAGTTTCTATATATCATAAAAAAGATGAGTCACCATCTGCTTTATATTCATGTTACATGCAGCACAAGTAGCAATGGGGCTAGCGAGAGTGATCCTGAACCATTTCATCAAAGGCCATGGTTTCCAATAATGCTAATGCTACTAGAAAGGAGCTAGAGGCCATGAAGCCTCTTAGCTTCTCCAATTAGCATGTTTGGCCAGTCTGGCGCCTTCTCAATCTCTTGACGATAGCTGGGCGCCCATCGAGGACGAGAGCTACCGCATCCTTGTTGACACCATACTGGATGGCAAAAGCAATGAACCAATACCTACCACTACCCGTCATGTAAAAAATGCTACTTCCATTTGTTTGGTAGCCTTCCTTAATTACCACTTGATGCTCAACCCTCCCCGCCTCCTGTGCAGTACAATGCCGCCCTTCTACAAGGTTCAAAGACCTTATACTGAGAAGGAAAAGGAGATGCTACGGTCAGCAGCTTCCGCTGCCATCGCGGTATGGTGTGTGTCCCTTGTTCATCCTCTGCCATTCATTTTAGTAACTAGCAGCAGCATAACCCCACCTGCACATTTTTTCGTAAGTTCTACAAAATTTAGAGCTTCAGTCCAACTATGTTGCTTCTGCGATTATCCGTACAAAGAAAATCACACTAAAGATTATTTTGTTCTATGAACATAAACACATTGTTCACAAGGTCAGCCCTTTATGTTCAATTACTAACTTATCTACTTGCCATTTCTCAATGTGCGTCATTTTTGGTTAATATCTTGTATGATCCATTTGGCAGAAAAGATTCATATGATTTGTGAAGCTTATATACAACACTTCTGTAAATAAAATCATTTTTGCATGTCAATGGTTGAGGTGCAAAAAAAGTACATGTACATATACGGGGGAGGTTCACCCCCAATTAAAGAGTTCACTTTGGTTAAAAAAATGTTTTATAGAGAAATGTGCTTGAAGTTCAATTACTATGGTCTAAAAAATCAATTACATCGCTAGTGCATTCAGAATTGCACATTTAAAAAAACGGAAGTTCCTGTTTCAGGATTATGTAAGTCCAAAAATATTGTATGATGTGTGTGCCGTAGTTATCTGAACTTCAATTCGACTAATATTCCATTATAGTACTACTTCTTACTGCCACTATTTTTATCATGATTTTGTGTGTGCACCCAAGAGTGTTTTGTTTCTCTAGGTCATATGCTCAACAACAGAAGCATGTACCGCTCAGTACATGTATTACTACTGGGAAGGTTCAAAAACCAGAACTCAACAAGTTCAACGTTGATGGTACTGTGCACATGCAAATTAGATCAATAGTATTGTTGAACAATTCCCGGTCCTCAACTTCGGCGACATCCCTCCATCCCGCACTGCCGCCTCCCCACCTCGCACAACCCTGCCACCGTCCTACACTCCCTGTTATGTCCTTGGCCACCCTCGCGCCACCGTAGCGCTCAGGCCGTTGATCGCCAGCACCACAGTACGTTCACTGCCGACACCCAAGGTCGTACAACGACGCAACGATGAAGTTGGCCTTCCCCCTTACCCTTGTCATGTAGCATATTCTGCAAAAATATCAGACACTCTCAATTGAATGGGAAGTGTGTCCCACAACTGCAGTATAACCACTGCAGGAGTTCGAAAATCTCAACAAATAAAGCTCAAACCAAAGTTCAAGAACTGCTTCCTTCATAAATTAGTTTTATTTTTTTTAATTCGTTGTTCTGGACAATACATATGTACATTCTTGTGTAGTACATGTGCGTATTGTATATATTGGTTTTAAGTTCTGAATAAGATATAACAAAAAAGTTCATAAAAAACCCAGAACACTCTAGTTCTGGAATCTGGGAGTTCAGGAAAAATGATCCAAAATGAGCATCGGGAGAGTTTGAGAAATACATCATGAGCAAGGATTTATTTTACGCTCACTAGTTCGGTTATAACTACAAAAGTTGATCTCTGTACTTATTCGTCCTATCACTCGATAGCTCTATGGCTGTTATGATGTGACTTGGCATGCAATCACTCTTGGCCTTATTCCATAAATAATGAAGGGAATGCTAAAAGGAGGGTATGTTTTCCAAGCTGACATCTGCAAGCCCTCATTAGGATAGGCAAAAATGCAGAAGATAAGTTCTGACACTGAAAACTGGTAAGTTCGAAGAAACAAATTCAGTGTTATACATGCTCTGTACTAGAACTCTTGGATGACTACATTTTTCTGAAGCTCTATAGTGGACCTTATGATTGCAGCAGACTTGGACGCGCCGCCCCCCACCTTCCGGTGCCGCACCGCCCCCACCTCCCGGCCACGCACCACCCCCACCTCCCGGTCACGCACCGCCCCACGCCAACTAACCGACGCCCGCCCCATACTCCGCATGGCCAAGCGCCACCGTGCCACCAGCCTGCTCACCGGCGAGGCCCTCCTCCCCCACTGCCGCCATGGCCGTTCGACGCCATCACTGCAGGCCGTTCTACACCACCACCGCATGTCGTTCATCGCAGCAGCACCCTGGATCCGCACCGACTCCCTTTCCCAATAGCGCCGCCCCGCCGGCTCCCTCCCCTAGGCGTCGTTGCGGCCCCAAATTTCATTCCTTGCTGTGTCACAGCACCATCATTCGCGCCGTCCCCATCTTCCCTAGTGCCTCTGGTGGAATCAAGGGAGGCCAGGCCGTTCACAGACGCCACCCCCTCAGTCCGTTCAGCACCGCCAACCAAGGCCGTTCAACGAGGAGTCGTTCAAAAGCAGCGGTCAGAAGCTTTCCTCTCGTTTTCTAACGCCTCTTTAACATTTTTTTCAATTTTGGGGACTAGTTGAGTGCATTTCAACTAGTCACCCTGTCCGCGGATCCCTGCGGCGCAACATTGAGGTCATGGAGGTCGCCACCTCCCGCGGCCATGGCGAACACCTCCGCCGCTGGGCTAGCTCTAGCGCCGCCCCCTCACCTGCCCTCTCCCTCCAGCAACTCTACTAGCGCGCCCGACGCTCCCTCTGGCGAGCTGCTCCAAGCCACACGATAGTCCCCCCCACGCCCACGGTCCTCTACATCCAGCACCCGGTTTCTCTTCATTATGACATTCAGTTGCGGTTCAACAAAAATAACAGTAGCAGTACATACATCTCTTTTCTCTCTATTGCTCTTTTCTCTCACTAATTTGTTTCTCTCTGTACTGCAGCACGAGGGAGGTTGGACGGACTGCAAGAAAAAAAGCTCAGTTCTACAGACAGCCCCCGCCGCCCACATGGATTACTTCCTCCGGTCCTCATCCAGGTATGGGGCTCACATCAGTCCAACTATTCCTCCCTTATCCGTCCAAGCTCGTCCTGCCATGCTCCTTCACGTATGAGCTTTTGCCGGCACTGGTGCACACCGCCACACATTCAAAAAGTGTATTGGAAAAGGTTCATTGAAAAAGTTTGGTTTCATTTGAAAATATGTGATTTTTGGTTGGAAAATCATTGAGTAAATAGTTCACTTTTGCTAACTCCTGCAGTTCTCTGGTTGGAAAATTAATGGTTCAATTTGCTGAGTCCTTTGGTCTACAAATTTATTTCTATTTGTATGTAAGTGGCTTAGTCAACAGAAAAAGCGAGCAGTTCTGTTCAAGGGAGTTCAAAAATTAACATACAGGAAGTTCTTGATTATTTGGGTTATTTTGTATGATTTATTTTTTGCAGAATCTTTGTGTCATTTTACCTTGCAGATAAAATTCTTCTTGAGTGTCTTGGGTCCCAATGGCAGTGTGACTTACTTTCAAAAACTGAACCTTCTTGTCTCCAGTTAGCATAGAAACAAGTTATTACTTTCTTGGTTAAAAGAAGTGTATACATTTTACTATTTATAGATTTAGATTGTCGGAACAAGTTCTCATACATGCCTTTTGGCTCTGTTACAACTTGCTAAAAGGGTTAGAATGTTATTGGTGTTGCAAAAATATCAAACGCTCTCAACTGGATAAGAAGTGTGTAGCGCAAGTTCAGGTATAACTACTGCAAGAGTTCAAAAATATCAATGAACAAAGCTATAACCAAATTTCAAGAATTGTTTCCTCCATAAATTAGTTTTCTTTTGGTTAATTTGTTGTTCTGGGCAGTACAGACGTAGAGTCTTGTGTAGCACATGTGTGTATTGTACATTGTATATTGTTATCACTTACCATAGCATCATGGACAGTACTAAGAGAGATACATAGAGTCGTTCTATTAATCAACTTGCTAGCAACACTAGATACATTTCATCTTTGCAAAAATGTGATATATTTGGTGCAATTTATGAATGATTTGATTTCGATTTTGAGCTATCATGCAACTTAATTAAAGACATGCATTTTAGTTCAAACACTAAGTTTTGGACCACAGAGTTCATGTTTTAAAAGTTTTTATAAATTCCAAACTAGTCTGTGTAAATTCCCATGGAGTGGGTGGGCGTGTTGAGCGGCTACTGAACTTGTGCTGTTGCTGCTTTTGGACTGCCCAGGAAGCACGTCATTATAGAAGGCAAAAATATGTAACCTATATAACTCCTGTTTGTTCTGACTTCTTGTTTCTCTCTGAGCCAAATCCCGGCACACGATAGTTGAAACTTACACATGGCTCTGCGACCAACTCGCGCCTCTATTAGCTCCTCGGGAATGACTTGGTAGTAGTGGGATCCCCTTACAGCGGCAAAATCTGGCGCACCCAGCCGCCGCTCGTGATCCCTGCTCCTTCACTCGACTTCACCGGTGCCGTCAGGTCCACGGAGAGTAGGGCGTCATGCCGACAACAAACAAGAACAGAAGGTATGTGCTCGGAAATTTAAAATTCCGTATACATTTGCTGAAGTTACCTTATACTCCCATCAATCTTATGATTTAGAATAAATTTCAGCCATGATTTAGACTTTCTTTTTGCAATAAATAAGTTCACTATCTCAGTACAATTAGTTGACCATCATAGTACAACTATTATTGGGTGTGCCAAAACTAGATGCAAGTCTAAGGTAACTTCAGCAAATGAATACAGAATTAATGTGTAAACCGGTACATGCTCCTTGTTGATAAAATCTAGCCCATTCAAAGTAGTCATGGTTGGACTAGGATGCTATGCTTTATCGTTATCTAACGATGCATACATCGTTATCTAAGTGCGTACATCATTATCTTCTGTGCAGATCTTACGGTGTAGTACAATAAATCATGATCTAACATTTTACGAGGAACTGCACGCTATATCTGAAATTTCTCTGAAACTGCTGCGGATACATGACTTATGAGGCTACTAGAGGCTAGTACACCTCCAGATTAATGATAGCCTGCAACTTACTTGCTTCCAACACACTAGTAACACATTCTAAGGTTCGTGTCGGCTACTTGAGGCGTTGTTGCTATTACGTGGGTAAAGGTCCTCATTTTGTTGATGGTGGCATCTTACAAAGAAAAGGTAACCTGCTTTTACTTATTATTCTTGTACTTTGCCCTTCAAATACGGAAGTAGAATCAATGTCAATAAGCATTTTCACAACTTCTCTTATTGTCGATCGCTCAGAGGGTGCTCGAATAATTCAAGCAATGGCAAATGTTAAAGACCTTTATTATAACTTTTGATCCATAGTTGCTAACTTTTAGATCACAAACCGCTGTAGTATCCCGGTCTGAACATTGGGATCAAACCAATTTTGATCATGACATGATAAAAAATGGAATGGTGGGAAGTAGTAGGTCCAGTTTCTAGTAAATGGGATCGTGGGCAGATGCATAATAGTCCTATCCTACAATCTGCAGTTTTCAGGATAAACGGGATCAAACGGCTTCTTCCCCAGACCATACTCGGCTTTCTGCCTAGGCAAACCCCTTTTATTCCTCCCAGGCACAACCACAACATCCTTTTCAGTCCAAATTCAGCAAATAATTTTTTATTTCGATCCAACCTGGCCGTCCCAAGAAATTCACCGTTGCAGCTACTAGGCCGATTGCGTCGAGCCTCCTGCCACCGCCGGTGGGGCTCCATCGCCGTACTGCCCATACCGTTCACCGCCACCACACTGGATAGTTCAACGACACAACCCGAAGCAGTTCAACGCCGCGGCTCAGGAGGCACACATTTCGCCCCTCCATCCTAGGAGAGCAGTACATCTCCTTGTGCACGAGCAGTCCTTTGCCGATGTACACTCTGCTCTAAGCTCTTTGGCCACTTCTCCAATATGTCCAAAGACCGTCCCAGTCCAGCCCGTGGCATCCCGGCGGTCGAGTTCATGCCGAGCAGCGATCCACGACCGTCGGCTCCTATTTCCACTATAGTGGTTGGGTTGCCGTTTTCCTCATCCTTGCGGTCTTGCGACAACCCAGCCCACATCTTCTTTGTCGTTCGCCACCCCAAAATAGCTTCGTCTATGTAAATGCTACTAAATCAGTGGTTTGATTCAGCAGCCTCCTTCAGTTCAAACACATGAACTAAAGTAATTAGAGAAGAACAATATACTGAAGAACAATGTACTGAGTTTTTTGTTAACCAGCGAAGAAAATTATACTGAAATTACAGGGGATAACACAATACAGTGCTAGTCACTATCATTAGTACTTAATGTGAGTCAAAAAAGAAGTGTCGGACAATGGTTCGTTGTTAATTAGTGACCAGAACTAGTGTACTTTGGATTATACTAGTGCAAATGTAGCCTCAAATTCCTAGTACGTGTGAACATGCACACATCTGACAGAAAATGGGTTCATGAGAAAATGAGGTTCTTATGATCATGTTTATTGTTAACTTATTCAAAAGAAATGCTATTAAGTTATATCATTAGTGAAAACACAGTTATCTTATTAAAAAAATAATTGTATCAGTTCTGACTCGAGAGGGTGTAAGTGCAAAAGAAAAAATTGGTGGCTGTAAAGGGTCATCGATTGAAAAGGTTATAAGTTCACCACGACGTCTCAGATAAGTTCGTGAAAAAGATCAAACAAAAAATAAACCCCAAATGGGAATTCGAATGGTAAAAGTTCAAGTCAAAAATTTCTACTTGGCCTAGGTAGCTCATATATACTTCAATCTTGTAATTTAAAAGGTCAAGTCACAAGTTCGGAGATGATTGTTTGCAACTAGTTTGCTTTGATGATTCTGTAATTGCATCAGGCCATTACAGACAATGGCTCTAGTAGTTCATTATTTATTTCAATTCATGAAATTGATACAGTGCGCCGCGCCGCCCGCAATGTCGTTGTTGCTTGCTAGCTGCCGGTGGTTCGTGTGCCCTGGTCGCTGCTGCTATAGGGTAAGGTGAGTGATAAAGAGATTACTAAGAGGGATTTGCTGCTGCTATTTTTCCTTGTATTAATAGAGGATTGTCGAATCTAAAGCCAGCTGCACCTTCGCATCCTATGCACTGTCACATATGAGTTGGTGCTCCTGCAGTAGTGTTCTAATTAGCAAAAGAACAATGAGAAGGGAAATAAGATGGTGGTTAAATATTAAGTAAATAAGAACTGATAGAATGAGGATAACATAAAACAACGTGTGACTGAAAGAAACTAAATATTTTGGTGCGAAATGTTGTTGCTTTTCTCTGGTGCTGTAGTTCAATTTACTACAACCGTTCTGCTTGTAATAGCATCTTCTGCAGGAAGTTCGAGATGGGAACACTTGTTTCAAATGCTGTCCTCCCATTCGCAATGCTGCCAACAAGGAAAACCTCTGGGAAGCTCTGCTGGTAATGCAATCTCCTATCCATCCCAGCTCCAACTTACTGCTGCTAATCAATTGTATGCATGTAATAAAAAACAGGTGTTTGTTGCATAAGTTATGAACTTGTAGGTGTTTGTTGCACAAGTTCGAGTTGTCGCTACTCGGAGAAGCTACTACTATTGCTAGCTTTGGGGTTCACATGCTACAGCACATGGATCCATGGACAATGAATTAATATGAGAGAGATAATTTGGTTGTGTCATGCTCTTTAGTGTTTGTTTCTATTCCTGTTAGCACCAAATAGTGTTTGAATTTTTTTGTTTTGTGCTCTCACATATTTGTTTGGGCAGTACAAACACATCAGCACAGTGAGTAAGGATGTGGCACCTTGGGGAATAATGCCTACAAAGCAAGCCCAGGATGGCGACGCTGATCACTAGCATGAAGGATACCAAGCAGGCTAAGGACGAAGTACACGATGAAGGCAATGAGGACAATGAAACCATGCAATCCATAAACATAGCAGCAGCTGAAGTTCTTCTGTGTATGATAACATGATTGCTACTTTTTAAAAGAAAGTGTATATGATAGTTTGACGTTTCTACAAGAAAGGAAAAAATGGTTTGAATTAAAAACATTGATCGGTATGAATAAAAACAATTATCAGTTCGAGTGCTCTCTCCTTCCTATTTTGGTTGATGTCCATGAACAGACAAAAAATTGTATGGAATGTTTGATTACTACTAGTATATATGTTTAGATCATAAATAGCTGTCAATTTGAGAAAGTTCGTCTATGAACCTAAGGAATATATGCTCAAACAAAAACAAAGAAAAAGCATATCACATTTATTGTGGAAAATTTTATTTTAGTTCAGCTATATAAACTATGTTGGTTCGATGATGAAAGTTCGACTGTTGAACACAAAACACGCTTAGTATGTGAAAACACGCTCAGTACAAAACCATACATACATTCGTTCAAGTACTCTTTTTCCTGAATATATATTCGTCCGTTCTACAAAGGAAAAATGGTTGAATTAAAAATATTGATCAGTACAAGTTAAAAATGGTGGTCCGTTCGGAATAAAAAAATTGACAGAAATTCAACTTGTAAAAGTTCAAGCAAAAAGAAACCCCAAGCAATTCAAATGAGAAAAGTACAAGTCATAAAACAAGAGAAGTCTAGAAGATCGTTATAAAAAAAGTTTATTAAAAAAACATTTTCTTTTTGAAAAAATATCATTCAGTTTGATGACATAAACCATGCAAGTACAGGGCGCGACGATACAATAAACTATTGAAAACTTACGAGCAAAACAGAGCAAAGTCTAGTTACTGAAAACACGCTTAGTACAAACCCATGCAAGCATCAGTACAAGCACCCTTTTTCGGAACCATTCAAAATTACTCTAAAAAAATAGCTCAGTACAAACATACACATATATCAGTACGACTACTCTGTTTTTCAGACGAGAAAACAGCAGGATCCATCATGCCGTATTCAAAATTACTTTTAAACGGTTGCGAAGTAGAGAAAACATTCAACATGACTAAGTTTAGCATTTTGATAGCTATCCAGCGGTATATTATTTGCCATATTTAAACAAGCTTTTAAAAAATCGCGTCCAAAATCAAATTTGACCGTATTGAATTAGTTTTTAAACCGTAAGGAATTAGAAAACATTTCTATACAAAAAGTTGCGCATTTTCCATAGCTTTCCAACGCCGTATCATTTGCGTCAATCCGACAAACTGTTTGCAACAAATCGTGAAAATACGTTTCGCCCAGAATTTCACCGTTTTTCAAATTACTTTTAAATCATATAGAATTAGAAAAAACAATACATATATGGAAGATGCGGATTTTCATCAGCTTTCCAACGCCATCTTATTTGCTCAATTTCGACAAACCGTTTAAAAATTGAGTCCAAAATACGATCACGTTTTTTGTTTTGAAAAAAAAGTTTTTTCAAAACTGCTCTTAAACCATTATGATTTTGCAAAAATGTTCAATATACTTGAAATATGGTTGTCAAGAGCTTTCCAACGATATATTATACGCCCATTTCGACAAAAAAATTATAAAAAGTTTTTGAACTAAAGAAGGCGATCTTTTAAACACAACCGAAAGCATCAGTTCAACCGCTTGAAAACATCGGTACAACCACAGAAACCGTCGATTCGGAAAGAATAATGAGAATAATATTCATTACAGCGTATGAAATAGCCGAGATGTATATATATATATATATATATATATATATATATATATATATATATATATATATATATACAACGGTCTATTCAGATAGTATTATCAGAATAGTTATTCTGATAACACATTTGCACTGCATGCTTAACGCAAGTGCATGTCATTGTTTGAACCAAGTGTGATGCAGTGGTCAGGCGAGTGAACTTCGTGTCGAAAGAAACTGCATGCAGTGTTTTTTTGATACTGTATTTGCTCTAGTTTTTTAAACGTTTATCGGAACGATGCATATAATATACCGTTGAAAAGCTATTGATTAGGCGCAACTTCGCCATGTTGACCACTTTCCGAGATTCATCTCAGTTTAAGAGCAGTTTCAAAAACGGTATGGTGAACGACAAGTGGCAGCGAGCGTACTTTCGTGATTTTTTCTAAACCGCTCAATGGAATAAGGCAAATGATACGCCGTTGGAAAGATATCGTCGAGGCGCATCTTTTTCATATATATTTTTTTCTCTAACTCGTTACGGTTCAAGAGCAGTTTCGAATTTACTAAATCGCGGAATTCTATTTTTTTTTTTGAAATTTTTGCAATTTTCGATACTGTTTTTGCTCTAGTTTTTGAACGTTTGTCGTAACGAGGCGTGTAATATGTCTTTGGAAAGCTATGGACAAGGCGCAACTTTCATATGTAGAAATGGTTTTGATATTCCTTACAGTTTTAAGTTAATTTTCAAAATCGTGCGTCGGACGACGAGTGGCAGCGGCCGTTTTTCGCGAAATTTTAACAAACCGGTAGTCGAAATGATTCAAATGATATGCCGATGAAAATATATCGACGAGACGCAACTTTTTCATGTAGAACACTCTCTCTAATTCCTTACAGTTTAAGAGTAGTTTTAAATTTACCGAAATGCGGACACTCTGTTTTTCGCGACACCCAAATCGACGTGGGTACTTCAACCGACTGAAAACCGCACTGCATCGGACGAACAACCGCACTGCATCGGAGAGTCAAATGAACTTCATGATTTCTGTTGTCGGACATACATTTCTCAAACGAGTTTTTGTTGTCTTTTGTTTTAATTTTTTTGTGAACCAGTGGACCGCAGAGACGGGGCCAGTGAACCATGACATATATCGAAATGAACCGCATTACTTTTGTTGTTTCGCTTATTTTTTTGCATTTTCTTGTTGGGTAGAAGTGAAGACCATCACTTTCAAAAGTGGACCACATCGGAGGGCCAAACGCACTGCATTGTTGCATTTGATATAGTGAACAATGGAGTTTTATTACAGTGAACGCACTGCTTTAGACTGAAAACTGCACTGTATAGGACAGGCAAGCGAACTTCATGATTTATTTTATTCAGACGTAAATTTTCTCAGGCAAGCAAGTGGACCGCACTTCACAGCGGGCGTAACTCAACCGCAAAAGTATGGAGAAATGAACCACATTACTTTTTTTCATTTCGGTAATATTTTTTTCTTTACACTTACAAGGTGGACAACATCAGATGTCCAACCGCACTGCATTAGATGGGCAAGTGACCCACATTTTTTTGTTTTCCTAATTTTTTGCATGTGACACATCTTTTTTGGATGACAGGGTGAATCATTTTTAGGAATCGACTACGTTAGGGATTTTTTTTTTCATTTTTTTATAAACATATCCTTGAATAGATTTACAAAACAATCATCAAAACAAAAAATTCTAACTGAATCGCGCACGCCTCCCATCTGGGGCCATCAATACCGCTCACGTACGCGGCATTTCGAGTGTCGACAGCGAACTGCATGGCGGTGCTGCTGCCGGGCATAGCAACCCTCCGACAAACTTTTTCTATGACTGCGTCCAAACTACTAGACAAGACTAGTGAATTTCATTAATTTAACTGCATTAACGTTCTTTTTTATTAACGATGCTCTAACCATAATTTTTATCTCTGCATTTAAAAAACTGCATGCTCCCGCAATCCGTATTGCAGGATAGCACAAGGGAACCACAAACATGATGAAATTAAAACATACAAAAAAGATGAACCACAAACATGTCGCCGGCCAGCCTAGTGCAGTGCACTTCTCTCCCGCCGTGCACGAAAAAATGGAGGAGAGAGCTGCAGGTGAGGGCCGTAGACTACACGCTAGTTGAGCTGCACTACACGCCACGCTCGACAGCACTGCATGATGCGCTTGCTCGACAGCACTGCATGATGCGCTTTCTGGAAAGAGGCGCCATACCGGAACGACGGCACACTTCAGCTTTTTGTTGACCTCATTTGTGAATTGCACGGGTGCAGTCGCCGGGCTGGAGGGAAGGGGCGCCCGCACCCTCACGCTGTTTCGAGATGCTGTGGAGGAAGTAAACTTCAGTTTGAACGAAAAAAACCACCCGTACGGACGAAGTGAGCTGCATTGACACGAGTGCGCTGCCAGACCTGCATACTGGAGGAAGCATGAGGAATCAGAGAGTAGCCATCATGGCAGTTGGTGTGCTTGTTGTACAGTGCTACACTATGGGCCATCAGAACTGCACAGCACCGGAAGCAAACTACAGCGACTACCAAGACGAATGTCATTGAGAGAGGGAGTAGGAGGAGGATGGGGCCTATAATCTCCACTACTGCACCGAACTGCACTGCACCACGGCGGCCGTGCTGCTCCACCGGTGAAGAATGGGAGGCGGGAAGCATGGTAGTGCACAACTGAAAATCTGCAAAAAAAGAAAAGCAAAACAAGCTGTTCGGAACTGCACATGGGCAACTATGGTGTTGACTCCGGCCAAATTGGGTACTGTCGGGATTTTTGTAGTGAGATTGGACTGCGCCAGAGTGGGGCGTGGACCGCATGGGGGGGATGATCCCCTGTCCGGGGCCGGAGATGAGGCCTCGCTGGAGACCGCCACGAGGAGGAGAGAGCCCATCCTCGGCTCAATCCAAACCGGGATGAGGAGATAACCTCGACACCGGGGAGGCTTGGGAGAGGCACCCCGGCAGTTGGTGACGGACTGCTGGCGGCGAGGGTGCCCTGTGGTGGTGGTGGTGGTGGGGGGGGTGTCGGGAGGCGAGGTTCAGGGGCGCGACGCTCAGATCCGACGACGGGGTATGGTGGACGGCAGGGTAGGGAGGTGGAGGCGCATGGCCCAGATCCGCCACCGGGAGGCGCGCTGGGGCGGTTGCCAGCCCGGATCCACGCCGGGAGGTGGTTGCGGTGGGCAGGGGTGGTTGTGGCCAGCGCTTGGAGGTGGTGGCCCGACGGCACGGTGGGAGGTGGTGTCCCGACGGCGTGGTGGGGGTGGTCGGCCGCGCGGTGGAAGGTGGCTGGTCCGGCTGCGTGGTGGGAGGTGGTCGGCCCGGCGGCGTGGTAGGAGGTGGTGGCCACGGGCTGTGGATGGGGCGCGCGGAGAAAGGGGTGGGTGGGGTTGAAGAGAGGCCGGGGGTGAAGGTGGGTGCATGCATGCGTGCGGAGTGGGCAGGCCTGGTTTATTCTACTCCATTAGTTAGCACGGGTCGGGTGGCTGTGTGGCCAGGGTGTGTGCAGAATAAGGGTAGGTGTTATTAGAATAAGGTCTTGAGGGTGTTATCATAATAGACCTACCCTATATATATGTGTATATATATATATATATATATATATATATATATATATATATATATATATATATATATATATATATATGAGTTTATGTCCTCTACAACATTCACTTATTGCTATTTCTTCAAGTTGCTTTTTCCTGCTAAATGAGTGTGATCGGACCCTACCCCCTCTATGCTAAACTCAACCTAGTCTATTCACAAATTCTTCATGTGCGTTCTATTTGAAACTCGTTCGAAATCTTCACTGTGTCCTTGTCAGCTGAAGAATTGGCGAACGAAACTTTAAAACTTATCTTATCTGAATTTTCGGCTTTTTCCGCTCAAACCGTTCCACATTCCATGGTACATTATCCTATTCACCCAAGATCTCGCACAATTGCCACCTCTCAGTACGTGGGTGACACATGTCATGCGAATGAGAAGGGTCAGGGGCACGTTCGTCCAATTTCCTCGGGCGAGCAGTTTTTCACTTCGGCTATAAATACCCCTCCCCTTCCTCACCTCGTTTTTTACTCCGCTCGACCTCACTCCCACGCTCGAGCTTCCCAAAACCTGGCACGGTCGCTACTTCCATCGTCGCCGGTGAGAAAGAGCTTCACTGCCTCGACCTCGTCGCCGTCGTACTTGCGCCAGCTGCGGATTTCTTCACTCTGCTGCCGCCATAGATGTCTTCCTCAGCCAAATTAGGGCGTGGAAGATCTGAACCAATGAACTTCAAATCTACACTTCCCAGTTTGTTGTGTTCTTCGTCAAGGGTAATTAAAAGTTACTTTTACTGCCCTTGTTGATTCTGATGTTTTCTACAAAATCTTCAAAAGGTGTTTATTCTACAAATCTTCACACGCTAAACACCACACACATCATCTGTTCTTGATCTATTTCCCTAAGCATCATTTTTCTTCAAGATTCCTTAGTTCTGTGGATTTTTAATTTGTACAACTCTGGAACCTAAGACAAAGAATGCTTAGTGAAATTCCTCGAGACTCATCTGGTTAAATTCCTCAACATTTTCTTTTTGCAAAAACATCTGAGAACGCATATGACCTCTCCAAATTCCTCGCAAGTATATTCTGTTCACAGGTACACATGTCCGCTGCTGAATCACTAGGTTCTCATCAACTTAACTCATTTGCAGCGTTCCTCGAAGAAAAGTTGCACACCTCTTCAGAGAATTCTATTGTCCAAAATCATCAGCTGAAGAAAATGGCTGATGACAAGAGACCTTAGAAGGGAGGAAATAAATTGGAAGTCAACACCGCGTTTGAATTCCCTGAGGATATCTATGATGAATATTGCACAACTGATGAGGCTAAACATGGCAAGGAGACCAAAAATCACCGCAAGGTGCGCATACAGAAGATAGAGAGGAGATGGGCATGGGAATGGAGGGAATATCGTTATGTTACACCTAATTACATGAAGAAATTCGCTATACACCCTCCATGCCCAAGACCTCCATTGGCACCTGGCCAAGTTGCTGATCCCTCTAGCATCAGAACAGGTGAAGAATTTCCCAAGGAATGGGCCAAGCATCAAGCTAAACTGGACAAACTGGCAAAAGAAGCAGTGAAGAAATTTAACGAAGATTCTACTGCTGCCACTGCTGAGGCCTCTGCTAGTAAGCCTAAAAAGGCTATGCCCAAGAAGCTTACTCACAAGCCTAGTGCTTCAACATCTATGCCCTCACGGCGAAGCTGCTCAACAATGCCCTCACGGCCAAGTTCTTCAAAGCCCTCACGACCAATTCCTCAAGCTGCACCGGCTCCTCCGTCAAAATCCTCAGCACATCTGCATCTTGCCTCGTGCCAAAGGAGCCTCTGCTAGTTCTTCAGCTCCTCCAAATTCCTCAACGGGCCCCACACTGCTGAAGACAAAGGCCACTGCTGGACGAGGTTCTCGACCAAGTCCTCACAAGAAGCAGGTCGCCTTTCAAGTACCTTCCGAAGACGACGAAGATGATGATGAAGAACTCGCTGAAATCATCAGAGACAGGCAGCACAGGGCCGCTAGAGCCAAAGGCAGCAATGTGCCATTAATACTGGATCCAAAGTTGATCCTAGACTTCATCGACTTATGGCACAAGGACCCCAACACACCTCTGCCTGAGATGAACCTCACTCCTGGTCAAAGTCATGTATTGACTGCCTTCATTGATAAAGAGAAATGGAAATATGAACAGGGGAGGAGGGTGAAGAAAGCGCAGTACAAGAAAGAGCGCTTTCTAAAGCAAAATGTCTTGAAGCTTTCACCTAAAGAACTTATAGCTCTACAATCAGAGACCAAACAACTAAGTGATGAATTTGATCGCCATTATGCTGACTGTCTTGGAGCCAAGGTCAGATTTGTGAAGATAACTAAGAAGTTCACTACCAATGTTGCAGCCCCAACGCAACAGGAAATTCCTCAGGCTGAGGCATATGCTCAGCCTACAGAAGAACATGCCAGCACCGCTGATGAAAATCAGGCTGCTGATGAAACTGCTAGTGTCAGGGCTGATGACTGCATTCCAGCCGCTGATGAAATTGCTAGGGCAACATCTAGTGTTGCGCCTGAAGAATTTATTAGGACATTTGAAGCTTCAATGGCTGTGCCTGAAGAAACTGCAAATGCCAGGGCAACTGCATCAGTTGTGCCTAAAGTAAATGAGCCAATTTCCTCTGCTCCTCCTGCACCTACACCAAGTCCAATTATTCCTTCTGGATCAGATGTGAAGATGACCAAGGCTGCGGAGCGTGCAGCTGTGAAGAAAAGGAAAGCATCAACTTCATCAAATTCAGCTGCGAAGAAGATGAAGAAATTGACTAGCTCTTTTGAGAATCCGATTGATACTGTTCCAGTCTCAAGCATGCAATCAAAGGAACTTGTTCCTTTTGATGAAGAATACGTGATCCCAAGCGGATCCAATGATGATATTCCATCTGCTGCTTCTTCAGAGCAGTTGGATGAAGAAATTGAAGCGGATGCAATCCCTTCAACCCCAATCGTCTCATCGCCCATGCGTCAGTTCACAGCTGAAGAGGCCGGCATTGAAGAAAAGAGTGATGAAGATGACAATGTGGACATTGGGTGCACAACGCATGTGATGAACGATGACTTTTCGGAAAGTCAGCACCCCAATTCTGCTCTGTTCACACCTTTGCAACAAATTCCTCAGTCCCCAGTGAATACTGAAGTTCAAATGGGATCTAAAGAACCACACCCCACTCCATCTATTCATGAAGAGATTCCAGCCGCTAGTGCTGATGTTAATATTGATGAAGAATTGAAGACCCAGGGTGCCACTGAAGAAGAACCTGAAATTCCTCAGCCTGTCGATCCTGAGATTGCGATTCATGAGGTTGTGATGCAATTAACTGATGCACCTCAGCCCAAGCCAAAGGATCCCTTCTCGAAGAAGCAAATATTCAAGGCTGATGACTTCTTTGGTGAGCATGTGTTCTTCATCGAGTATAACCCATATGACTCTGCTCTTCTTAGAAGGAAGCGATTCTGGACTGCCAGCCAAGCCATCTTCTATTCTTCACTGCTTTTCCACAAGGACAAAGTCTTCGACCATGAGCATATTCCTCACGTGGACATGGAATCACTGCGTTGCTTTGCCCCAGTCCTCAGTGTGCTTCATGATGCAGGACTGCTCTACTTTTGCACTAACATTGTTGATTGGAATGAAGAGCTAATTCTTCAATTCTATGCAACGCTGCACATCATAGGAGATGCTAATGATGTGAACTCTTGGGTATTGGACTGGATGACAGAGAATACACACTACAAAGCACTGGCCTCTGAATTGCTTCATGCCCTGCCTGTCAGTCCTCCCCTTGAAGGTGCTCGTTTCCTATACCATGAACCTGAACTTACCGCTCTGTGATGCCCGGATAGTTAGGCTACAGTAAAACCCTGCTAATGATGCCATGTCACCCTTGTCACTGTTGCTAAAACACATGTTAGATCGAAACGTTTCAAAATCAAATTTGGATTTAGGCAAACAACAAAAGTTTTCAACATTAAAACTAAAAGTGTCCAAAATGTGTCAAATAAATCATGGATAATACTAGTGGAGAAACCATACTTTTATAAGATGTTTAAAGGCTCTAAAGTAATTAAAACAGCACCTATGACAATTAATTAAATGCCTTTTAAAAATAATGATAATACAAACTATTTTAATTAGGTGTCAAACTTTGGGGCGATGGGATAAATTATAACATTAATTTAGGAGAAGTATTTATATTTTATAAAACAGAAAGTAAAAGAATAAAATAGAAAAGAAAATAGATAAAGAAAAGAAAATGAAAATGAATAGAAAGAAAGGACCCCCATCGGGCCAACCAGCCCGACTAGTCGATCGGCCAGCCAGCCCACTACCCCTCCCAGGCCCGTCCCCACTCCCTTATCCTCTGGTGCCGAAACCCTAACCCCTACCCGATCCCCACTCGCTCCCCCCCCACATTCGCCTCCTCCTCCCCGATCCAGATCGGGATCGGGGGAACGGAAGCACGGGCGCGCTCGAGCCCGACGCGCTCCCGCCGCACGACGCCGGCGCCGACCCCACCCCTCCTGGACTCCTTCGCACCCCCTCCTCTCCCTCGAGCGGCGCTGCCTGAAGCCGCGGCCTCGCCTCGTCACCAACCCGACATCGTCGCCATCGCCCGACTACTTCGCCCTCCCCGCCGGAGCAACCTCGTCGGACTGCCTCCTCCTCCCCGCCGGACTGCCTCCTCCACAACGCCGTCGTCCCCGTCGCCCTCCTCGTGCCCCGCTGCCCTGACCCTACTCCTCTGTGAGCTCCCCCCTCCTCGCACTCCCTCTCCCCGCGACCATCGCCGCGCCTCGCCTCCCGGCCCCGTGCTGCTGCCGCAGGGCTGCGCCTGACAAAGCGGCACCGGCCGGCCTTGCCCGTCGTCCCGTGCCCTCTACCGCCCGGGCGCGACCTCCTCCCGTGCTAGCCACACCCCGCCATCGTCTGCGGCGTGCCCGTCGTGGCCGCATTAGCTCACCGACCACACCGCCTCGCTGCCCGTTGCCGTGCTCCGGCACCAAGCCCTACGCCCCGGCGGCCGGCTCTGCGCCCGTCACGTGTTCGGCCAGCGGGCCAGCGCCTCGGCGCGCTCACAGCCCCGCCTCCTCGTGCCCGCGCGTCGCCGTCCTGCCGGCCCGCGGCGCTGGCCCCCAGCTCCCTGCGTCATTGGCGCCCCACCGTGCCCGCCAGAGCAGGCCCCTTGAGATGGCACAGGCGAGTGCTGCTGGGTGCACCCTTTGGCGCCCAATACCGCTAGCAACCGTCCCACTGAGTAGGGGCCCCACCCCTTAGAACGAAAATTAAAAAATGGAATTTATATATAAAAAATATAAGAATAATAATTAAAATAACAATTAATTATTTACTTAAATAATTAATTAACTTAATTAATCCTGTTAGTTAATCTAATTAAGCCTAATTAATTAACCTAATCACTTTAATTAAATTGACTAATCCTGTTTAGTTAACTGTGTCAATGATAGGCGGGACCCACACGTCAGTTTGACCCAGTCAACCCCCTGTTGACTGCTGACGTCATGATGACGTCAGCAAACACTATTCTGGATAATGTTAGTTTAAATTAATTAAATAAATTCTAAAAATGAGTTAAAACTTTAGAAAATCATATAAATAAATCGTAGCTCAGATGAAAATACTTTCGACATGAAAGTTGCTCAGAACGACGAGACGAATCCAGATACGCAACCCGCTCGTCCGCCACGCATCCCTAACCTATCGAACCTGCAACTTTTCACCTCTGGTCCATCTGTTCGAAAACACGAAACACCGGGGATGCTTTCCCGGATGTTTCCCCCCTTCACCGGTATCACCTCATACCGCGTTAGAACACATCTAGCTCTGCTTGTTGTCCTGTTATGCACTTTCTTGCTATGTATTTATTGTTTCTTCCCGCTCTTCTTCCGCTAGACACCGAGACCGACGCCGCTACTACCCAGTACGACTACGTTGTTGTGACCCTCTCTCTTGCGTAGCAACGAGCAAGCCCCTTTGATCACAAGATATCGCCTATTCTTCTCTATCTTGCTTGCACTAGAGTAGTGTAGCATATTCTGCTTTCGATTAATCCTATCTTTGCATAGCCTATCCTTGCTACTACTGTTGTTACCTTTACCTGCTATCCTACTTCTTAGTATAGGATGCTAGTGTTCCATCAGTGGCCCTACACTCTTGTCCGTTTGCCATGCTATACTACTGGGCTGTGATCACTTCGGGAGGTGATCACGGGCATATACTATATACTTTACACTATTACATTACCTGTGATACGGTTCGGAGATGGGGGCTGAAAGGACAGGTGGCGCCATCCCGTAGAGGTGGGCCTGGGTTCCCACGGCCCCGATGTTACTTTGTGGGAGGCGGCAGGGCAGGTTGAGACCACCTAGGAGAGAGGTGGGCTTGGCCTGGTCGGCGTTCGCGGATACTTAACACCCTTACTTGAGATCTTGGTATTTGATCTGAGTCGGCCATTTGGTCTATACGCACTAACCAACTACGCGAGGAGCAGATTATGGGCACTCGGCGTCGTGGTATCGGCGAAGCACCGTGGCGTCAACGGTGGCGGCGGCGCCCGGATTGGAGCGTGGCCTGCTCTTGTATTAAGGGGCTAGTTCTTCTTCCCACAGCGTCACAACGTCTTGAGTGTGCTAAGGCGATGGGCCTGACCCTGTGCGCTTAGGTTTAGACCGGCGTGCTGGCCTCTCTGTTGTGCCTAGGTGGGGCTGCGGCGTGTTGATCTTCCACGGCGGGCATGACCCGAAAAAGTGTGTCCGGCCAAATGGGATCAAGCGTGTTGGGTTATGTGGTGCACCCTGCAGGGAAGTTAGTCTATTCAAATAGCCGTGATCTTGATAATGGGCGACTTGGAGTTGTACCTTGACCTTATGACAACTAGAACTGGATACTTAATAAAACACACCCTTCCAAGTGCGGATACAACCCGTGGTCGCTCTCTAACAGGGCATTGAGGAGGGATCGCGGGTAGGATTTTGCTATGTGATGCTACTTGGAGGACTTGATCTACTCTCTTCTACATCTTTGCAAGGCGAGGCATCAAAAGCGTAGTCTTGACGAGTGATTAGCTATCCCCCTCTTATTCTGGCATTCTGCAGCTCAGTCCACTGATATGGCCCTTTACACATATACCCTTGCATATATAGTGTAGCTCCTTGCTTGCGAGTACTTTGGATGAGTACTCACGGTTGCTTTTCTCCCCCTTTTCCCCTTTCCCTTCTACCTGGTTGCCGCAACCAGATGTTGGAGCCAGGCAGAGCCGACGCCACGGTCGACGACTCCTACTACTACTGGAGGTGCCTACTACTACGTGCAGCCCAGACGGCGACCACTGGAGTAGTTAGGAGGATCCCAGGCGGGAGGCTGCGCCTCTTCGATCTGTATCCCGATTTGAGCTAGCCTTCTTAAGGCAAACTTGTTTAACTTATGTCGTACTCAGATATTGTTGCTTCGCTGACTTCGTCTATGATCGAGCACTTGTATTCAAGCCCTCGAGGCCCTGGCTTTTATTATGATGCTTGTATGACTTAGTTATGTTTTAGAGTTGTGTTGTGATATCTTCCGTGAGTCCACGATCTTGATCGTACATTTGCGTGCATGATTAGTGTACGGTTGAATCGAAGTGTCACAAGTTAGTATCGAGCCATTGCTGTAGGAATCCCCCTTCCAACTCCTTGGCCGAAGTTGAGTCTAGTCATTGAAAAGGTTTTACTAACATGACTGTGCGGCTTACGGGCTCACGTCGCCATTGGGTGGTACTAGGATCTTTTACTCCTTGTTTATACTCTAGGACTCTGATCTCTCTTCTATTCGGGCTAAATGAATTTTACTAAATCTAACATTAGGATCTCGTTATCACTTTCACCCGGAGAGCCTCTTATTACTGATGATTGTCTGCTGCACGTGAAGACCCTGAAGATACTTTCCGCTAATAACCCGAGAACTTGTGTTCATCGCGTTTGCGATTCCCTTCCACCATCAACCCTTATGTATAACTACTTGCAGTTGTTATTCTTACATTCATCCCCAGTTGGTCTTGTTATTACAAGATACCCCGAAACACTCGTCGTTGTTTCGATAATCCTTTGAGCTTACCGCCTTGCTGTTTTTTGTCACCTGAATACCCAAACGGATAATTCCTCGCACTTGTCGACTATCCCCTCACCCCTAGCCGTTCATGTGTTTCACAATAGTCTTGAAAATACCATTCGATCTTCCGAAAATCCTGAGCAGCCTATTGCTCTTGAAATTCTTGCTGGCTTGCATTATGGTTAATCCCATAAGTCTCGTAATCTTAATGGCATCCATTGTCATTATCATTTTGGGTTTGTTGATTCAATATGTTGCGAATGCTCGCAATCCTCAATCAGATCCTAGAATTCATCCTTTCGGCTCAGACGTCATTTTAAACATGAGCTGGATCTCGACCAATCAAATTGTTGTCAATTTTACCCCTAAGCTTACTCAACCTATCCATCCTTAATCAGAGCGTTTGCTTCTGATCCCTTGATCAGAAATCATAATTCTTTTGCATTTGAGCTTTGAATTAGTCATTTGTTTCTATAGTCTGATCTCCTTGCATTGTTTATTCCTCTGGTTGAGTACCGATGCTCACATCAGATCCCTTGAGGACCACCGGATCCTTTGTTGGATTTTACCCGATAGTGTCCTTCATATTCAATCACCTTGTGAGTTCTTCCCCTGATACATAATGCCTCTGGTAAATTGTATCCTCTGCTTGGCCAACCATGCTCTGCTTTCGAGCTTGTGTATTTACTTTTGAAACTTGTGGTATATTTTACTAAGATGCCCGATGGGTTGAACCTATGCCTTCCCCTAATCCGTGAGAACCCGAGAGTTTTCACAATTCATACTCTTTCGGTGTTCTACCAAATAAAATTCCAACACTACCATTTTATCAAAGCGAGAGGTGAATGAAATGTTATGCATTAAAGAAGTGGGAGTCGACCTTGAACTTTGTGTTCATGCCCATGAAAATGATGTAGACCGTCTCGAAAGCCTCTTGCAAAATGATTATCCAGCTGTATGATTCTTTCGGTATTCTTGAATTGATTCCTTACAGTTATGGTTCCGACCATGCTGTCCCGATCTGATATATCTGATGGGAATTCATTCCAGTCCCTCGTCTATTTTTGTCCAGGTTGAAGTATCTACTGTCATAGGTCAATGACCCGGTTCAACTTCTATCATGCTCTACCTTTGAGTATTACCCCCTGGTATCTCAGAGATGTCTTGCCATTGCGCCACATCTTACTAACTTTGTTGGAGCAATGTCTTTCCTTGTCGTAATCAATCTACGGGTTCTGGGTTGTTATCAACCGAGGACACTGACTAGTGAAATTATTCCACCCTACAAATCAAATACCCCTAGTACTTTTACTAGGAAATTCTGAACTCGTTCTAGTCATTCCTAGACTATCTCCTGCATCCTGGTCTTGCTGTCTTTGACTGTGCTACCTCGTCCTTCTCTGGTGCACGAATTCTTCAGTGTGTGAGCATGACTTACGTCGAGCTTTCAACATCATGTTGCGTGTCTTGAAAGGCAACCTTGGTTCCGAGCTTGCATCTTATATATTTATCCTATAACTTGTCGCTTCGTCATTCCCTTGCTTGTTGCCGTGACGATTGATTGCATCCCCTTGAAACCTCCCGGCAAATGTGTCGGATCACCTTCAACACTTTGAATTCTTCCGAGATGTCAACTGTGTTCATGATGAGAAATACCCTCCTTGCCCTCGATGATTTTTATTATCATCGACAACACCCTTGACTTCCTTTCATCGCGACTTGTCCACATTATGAATACAACTTGCTCTCTAGCTAGTGTTGTGTTCTGCCTTGAAGTATTACTATCTTTTATGTCGAGAATATTGTGGGGATTGCTCCACCTCTTAGAAATACTCAGTATGATGATACTTCTCACCATCACCATTCTTCCTTGGTCCCCGTGTTGTTTTTAACCAGGATACCAATATGCTAACGATGTTGTTTGAGTTCTGTACTTCTAGCAACCCTATTGCTTTGAAGTTAACGATTGACAGTTCTTCCTTAGACTGTTGGTTATTGAATCGTCACTCTAACATTGAGCTTGCTGCCTAAGGTCATACTTCGGGCACAACTTTCAACTAATGATTGATGGTGTATGTTTTCCTAGAGCATACAACATTATATCATTTGAATTGACAAATGTTATCCCCTTGTTCACATAATTGTGGAAATCCGTCCTTTTTGGAAATGTCAATGGATTGTCGCCGAGTCAATCAGTCACCTCCTCACCTCTCCTTGATTTAATGGTGAACTCTTGTTTCGTAACTCGTTTCCATGGTTTAATTCCCGAGAATCATACAATGTCACCTCGACAATTTGTGTTGCACCTTTTCTTCTCAGACATCCTGAGTCTGAGGTATCCTGACACCAATCGGATCTGAATCTCGGTCAGATATGATGGTTGGGACATATTTCCAAGAGCTATAACATTGGTCTCTACATAACCTGGTAAGGTGGTGTCTTTGCTTAGCACCCTTGGCCAGAGGACCTATTGTTATAGTTTCCTTTTTAGCAAAGATAACCATTCTTCCATGAGGAAATTGTAAGGATTATTCTATAAGATGTTCCTGATGGATCCTTTGTGAATACAAAGTCTGACCTTTGCTTCCAAACCATGTCAGTGCTATCTCGAAGCATGTCCATGGTACTCCGATTTTCAACAAAAACATTTGAAGCCCAATGCTAAATGTTTCTTGTTGAAACTACCCAAACACCATTGTATGGGTAATGTCATGAAATTTCTCTCCCCTTACCTAAAGAGTTTTCTACATTATATCCTGTCATGGATATCATGCTCTGCTTATCCTTGGGAAGGGTATATCCCTGAAATGTGTGTTTCAACATATTTTCCTTTCCATTGTTCTGTCTAATCTCATGATCACGTTTTCCTTTCCATTGTTTTGTTTAACCTTTCTTGTGATCTATATGATGTAAGCAGTAATATTTGCCTGCTTAGGTAGGCACCTCGTTGCACCACTCTGTTAGTAAGACCTTGTTTCTACTGTTGATGACATTTCGGTAGCCACCGACGGACGGGAACTTTGCCTATTGGTCCGCCTCGTTTAACGAGCAGGAAAATGGTTCTCTTCGTCCCTCGCCCTTGGTATCGACGTTGTTGCTGACATAATCGACAGGCTAACCTCTGACATGCCTTGATTGCATGATCACGCAAGACGTCGCCGCCCTTCCTACTTTTAACCCACATGGTGGGCCCATAACCCACAGTTCCACAGGATCGAAACCTGACTCTCTGTACAACCACATTTCTTCTAATGGTTATTCCCCACGCTTGGCTTTGTATTTAATTCATGGGCCACCTTCCTAGTGCTCTATTATGGTATCAGACGCAATACTTACTCTCGCTACTCTGAACCCCTTTCTCACTCTGGTTTAGACTTTGAGCAACTATCTATCCGCTTGGAACATCTTATTGTACCTTTCTACCTTACTCTCGATGTATTTTATATGTTCAACTCGAGAGATAATCTTATGCTCATTCATGGGTTAACCCCAGAATGTTTCCCTCATAACCATTATGTCGTAGCCGAGCTGCCCCTTACCTATTCGTAAGTACGTTGGAGTTCCCGAGGAAAAGGACGACTTCACCATGATGACCTGAAGCAAAATAATGAAGACGTCAATGTAAGGGATCGACCTCTTCGAGAAGAGAAACCAAGGCCGAGAAGATCCGTTAGAATTTCATAACCAGATCCCTTCCCCCTTACTCCCGCTCCTAAATCTCGGGACGAGATTTCTTGTAGCGGAGGAAAATTGTGACGCCCAGATAGTTAGCTACAGTAAACCCTGCTAATGATGCCATGTCACCCTTGTCACTGTTGCTAAAACACATGTTAGATCGAAACGTTTCAAAATCAAATTTGGATTTAGGCAAACAACAAAAGTTTTCAAACATTAAAACTAAAAATGTCCAAAATGTGTCAAATAAATCATGGATAATACTAGTGGAGAAACCACACTTTTATAAAATGTTTAAAGGCTCTAAAGTAATTAAAACAGCAACTATGACAATTAATTAAATGCCTTTTAAAAATAATGATAATACAAACTATTTTAATTAGGTGTCAAACTTTGGGGCAGTAGGATAAATTATAACATTAATTTAGGAGATGTATTTATATTTTATAAAACAGAAAGTAAAAGAATAAAATAGAAAAGAAAATAGATAAAGAAAAGAAAACAGAAAATGAATAGAAAGAAAGGACCCCCACTGGGCCAACCATCCCAGCTAGTCAGTCGGCCCGCCAGCCCACTACCCCTCCCAGGCCCGTCCCCACTCCCTTATCCTCTGGTGCCGAAACCCTAACCCCTACCCGATCCCCACTCGCTCCCCCCGTTCGCCTCCTCCTCCCCGTTCCAGATCGCCATCGAGAGAAGGCTGCACGGCTGCGCCGAGCCCGCGCTCCCGCCACACGACGCCGGCGCCGACCCGGCCCCTCCTGGACTCCTTCGCACCCCCTCCTCTCCCTCGAGCGGCGCTGCCTGAAGCTGCGGCCTCGCCTCCACTAACCCGACATCGCTGCCAAGGTGCGATCAAGCGTCGCCGAGCAACCTCGTCGGACGCCTCCTCCTCCCTTGACCCTCCTCCACAACGCCGTCGTCCCCCTCGCGCCTCCTCGCGCCCGCTGCCTCGACCCTACTCCTCTCGTGAGCTCCCCTCTCCTCGCCTCCCTCTCCCGCGACCATCGCGCGCCCAGGCGCTCCGGCCCCAGCGCTTCGCCGGCGGGCGAAGCGCTTCTGACAAGGGCGGCATCGGCCGGCCTTGCCCGTCGTCCGCGCCCTCTACGCCCGGGCCGCGACCTCCTCCCGTGCTAGCCACACCGCGCCATCAGATATGTGCGCGTGCCCGTCGTGGCGCATTCGGTCACCGAACCACACCGCCTCGCCGCCGGTTGCCGTGCTCCGGCACCCAAGCCCTTCGCCTCGCGGCCTTGACCTCGCCACAGACGTGTTCGGCATGGCCAGCGCCTCGGCAGCGCTCACGCGGCCCGCCTCCTTCGTGCCCTCACGTCGCCCTGTCCTTGCCCGGCCCATGGCGCCGGCCTCGGCTCCCTGCGTCGTGGCGCCCACCGTGCCCTCGCCAGACAGGCCCCTGGTGGCTCAGTCAAGTGCCCGCTTCGGTGCACTCCGCACTGGCGCCCAAATACTGCTAGCAACCGCCCTGCGGTGGTCTTGTGTCCCACTGACTAGGGGCCCCACCCCTCAGAACGAAAATTAAAAAAAGGAATTTATATATAAAAAATATAATAATAATAATTAAAATAACAATTAATTATTTACTTAAATAATTAATTAACTTAATTAATCCTGTTAGTTAATCTAATTAAGCCTAATTAATTAACCTAATCACTTTAATTAAATTGACTAATCTGCTTAGTTAATCGTGTCAATGACAAAGGGGACCCACACGTCGGTTTGACCCGATCAACCCCTGCTGATCTTGACGTCAAGAAACACTATTCTGGATAATGTTAGTTTAAATTAATTAAATAAATTCTAAAAATGATTTAAAATTTAGAAAATCATATAAAATAAATCGTAGCTCAGATGAAAATACTTTCTACATGAAAGTTGCTCAGAACGACGAGGCGAATCTGGATACGCAGCCCGCTCGTCCGCCACGCATCCCTAACCTATCGAACCTGCAACTTTTCACCTCCGGTTCATCTGTTCGAAAACACGAAACACCGGGGATGCTTTCCCGGATGTTTCCCCCCTTCACCGGTATCACCTCATACCGCGTTAGAACACGTCTAGCTATGCTTGTTGTCCTGTTATGCAGTGGCTTGCTACGTATTTATTGTTTCTTCCCCCTCTTCTTCCGCTAGACACCGAGACCGAAGCCGCTGCTACCCAGTACGACTATGGTGTTGACGACCCTCTCTCTTGCCGTGAGCAACCAGGCAAGCCCCCTTTGATCACCGGATATCGCCTATTCTTCTCTATCTCGCTTGCACTAGCGTAGTGTAGCATGTTCTTGCTTTCGATTAATCCTATACTTTGCTGCATAGCCTATCCTTGCTACTCATGTTGTTACCTTTACCTGCTATCCTCTTGCTTAGTATAGGATGCTAGTGTTCCATCGGTGGCCCTACACTCTTGTCCGCCCCGCCATGCTATACTCTTGGGCTGTGATCACTTGGGAGGTGATCACGGGCATATACTATATACTTTACACTAATACATTACCTGTGATACTGTTCGAGATGGGGCTGAAAGGACGGTGGCTCCATCCCGTAGAGGTGGGCCCGGGTTCCCAACGGCCCCGATCGTTACTTTGTGGCGGAGCGACAGGGCAGGTTGAGAACACCTAGGAGAGAGGTGGGCCTGGCCCTGGTCGGCGTCATGGATACTTAACACGCTTAACGAGATCTTGGTATTTGATCCGAGTCCGGCCATTTGGTCTATACGCACTAACCAACTCGCTGAACAGCAGTTATGGGCACTTTCGACGTCGTGGTATCAGCCGGCACTTCGTGGACGTCACGATCGAGCGGCGCGCGCCGGATTGGAACGTAGGCCTGCTCTTGTATTAAGGGGGCTAGTTCTGCTTCCGTCCGCGTACGCAATGTGCAGGTGTGCTAAGGGCGATGGGCCCAGACCCCTGTGCGCTAAGGTTTAGACCGGCGTGCTGGCCTCTCTGTTGTGCCTAGGTGGGGCTGCGACGTGTTGATCTTCCGCGGCCGGGCATGACCCAGAAAAGTGTGTCCGGCCAAATGGGATCAAGCGTGTTGGGTTATGCGGTGCACCCCTGCAGGGAAGTTAATCTATTCGAATAGCCGTGATCTTCGGTAATAGGACGACTTGGAGTTGTACCTTGACCTTATGACAACTAGAACTGGATACTTAATAAAACACACCCTTCCAAGTGCCAGATACAACCCGGTGGTCGCTCATTAACAGGGCATTGAGGAGGGGATCGCCGGGTAGGATTATGCTATGCGATACTACTTGGAGGACTTCAGTCTACTCTCTTCTACATGTTGCAAGGCGGAGGCTGTCAGAAGTGTAGTCTTTGACAGGATTAGCTATCCCCCTCTTATTCTGGCATTCTGCAGTTCAGTCCACTGATATGGCCCTTTACACATATACCCTTGCATATATAGTGTAGCTCCTTGCTTGCGAGTACTTTGGATGAGTACTCACGGTTGCTTTTCTCCCGCTTTTCCCCTTTCCCTTCTACCTGGTTGCCGCAACCAGATGTTGGAGCCCAGGAGCCAGACGCCACCATCGACGACGACTCCTACTATGCTGGAGGTGCCTACTACTACGTGCAGCCCGCTGACGACGACCAGGAGTAGTTAGGAGGATCCCAGGCAGGAGGCCTACGCCTCTTCGATCCAGATCCCATTTGAGCTAGCCTTCTTAAGGCAAACTTGTTTAACTTATGTCTGTACTCAGATATTGTTTCTTCCGCTGACTCGTCTATGATCGAGCACTTGTATTCGAGCCCTCGAGGCCCCTGGCGTGTATTATGATGCTTGTATGAATTAGTTATGTTTTAGAGTTGTGTTGTGATATCTTCCCGTGAGTCCCTGATCTTGATCGTACACATTTGCGTGCATGATTAGTGTACGATTGAATCGGGGGGTCACACGCTCATTACATGCAAGTATTAATGAAGCCGCTGAAGCCCGGTCAAGCCCCAAGGACAAAATTCCTCGTGAAGGAATTGCTCTATGTGCCTCGGACTGTCTATCACATTCTAACTTATGTCTAATAAAAGGCCACGACTCGAATGATGAAGAAGTCATCGGCATCATGAAGAATCTGCTTTTCAACATCATACATGGCATTCCTGTCAACTATAATGATTTCTTCATGAGGACTCTGGCAAATGTTGCACTCTCTTCGTTCGAGTTGAAGCCTTACGCTCCTTGGATTATGAGATTCCTCAGAACAAGGTCTTCACTCAACTACAAGGCTGACACTCTCAACCATGGCAGCTACTTGCCCCCTATTGAAGTCCTCAAACGGACATTTTCCTCATCTGATGGAAAGGGCAAGGCCACTGTTGTTATTGATGAAGGCATTCGTCCATTGGATGGTCAGTTCCACAAAGCTGCATCTTGCTCCAACAATGATGACTCTGCCACTCATGACTCTGTCGCTCATGCTTCAAAGCAAAATCCTCAAGGCATAGCTCCAAGGGTGATGACTGATCGTGAGCTTCTCCTCAGTCTTCACCAGAAGGTCGATCGCAACCACAAATGGGTTAAGCGTCAGTCTGGTTCAATTCTTCACAACATGACTGCTACACACAATGCAGTGAAGAAAAACATTTACTACCTCCATGAAGTCTTCGGTCGCACCTGGGCTGTTCTGTCACATCTGTATGGTGAAGAATATCTAAAGGAAACGGGTCTCAAGCAGGATTTTGACTGGTCTCATCCTCCAGTGAAGAAATTCAAGAAGGTAAAAGTTCCCTCCTTGGTGGCCAGCTCATATTCTTCATCACGCGACACGGATGAGCATGAAGACTTGGACAACACTGCTGCAGGCCCTATACAACAACCCACCCCAACAATGCTAGCGCTCCTCCATCAACTTGATATTCTTTAGGGGCGTTAGTCCTCACTTTTCGATCCTTTTGGTCCTTCGATGACAAAGGGAGAGAAAGTTGAGTAAGTCTTCAAGCGGGTCTACATATATGGGCGTTTTTTTCTAAGTTACAACGCTTGTTTTTCTGAGACTTTATTTGATCGAGTTGTAAACTTAAACCTGATGGTGGTCTGATAATTTTGTTGTGTTCTTCTGCATGCTTATTCCTCATATATGTTAATGCACGCATGCTGCATTACATCAGTCACCATATTTCATCATGCATTTCAAATTCTTCATGTTATACACTACTGGAATCTGGCACTTTGCCATCTGCCATGGCAGATGGCAAAGGCATGGTCGGCAGATGGCAAAGGCTTTGCCATCTGCCAGCAGATGGCAAACAGTTTGTCTGAAACCCTGCCGGTAAAGGCTTCTTTGCCGTCTATTGGCCGATGGCAAGAGTTTCGTGCCTTTGCCATCACCGGCGATGGCAAAGCCTCTTAACGGGTTAGCCCGTTAGAAGGTTAACGGCATACTTTGCCGTCTGCCAGCAGATGGCAAAGGCTGCAGGCTCTTTGCCGTCTGCCCGCAGATGGCAAAGGCTGCATGCTTTGGCAAAGAGCCCAAATAGGCCAGCCCAAATTTGACATGTAGATGACACGTGGCCTCTTTGCCATCTGCCAGCTGATGGCAAAGCTCTTTGCCATCTTCCAGCAGATGGCAAAGTGACTATATTGCCCCATTTAATTTTGATTTTTCTTATATCAGTTCCTTTTCACAGAAAATCAAACACAAATATATTTATATGACCAATATAGCATATTCAACACATATTACCAATAGTCATGAACACATATATATATCCAACACATGTTACCAATAGTAACAAGTTTCATCCGTACATATACATAGTTTCATCAATATTACACAGTTTCATCCATAGGTAGCAAGTTTCACAAGGTCAAAACAAAAACTAAATACAAGCACTCCATCAACCCAAGCTTCCGTGATCTTAAGAAAATCTGTAAAATGGGAAAGAAGAAAGTTAGAAGAAGAAGACTAGAAGAAGAAGATTATTATGATGCGGAAATATGCATGGATTGTCAAAACTTGCATTATCCTACTATCACTAGTACAACAAAGCTGCAGGTTGGCATAGTTCATGAACCATGTACATCATGACAAATACAATATCATCCAATGCTTGACTATGAACAAAATTGAACAATTACACCTCACAAAGGTAGAGCATAGAACCAACAAGCAAGTAGGAGGGGTATAAGAGGACCTGAGGAGCTCACTGGAGGGGGTTCTAGCCTAGGCCGAGCTTCATCACCATGGATGCGGCTAGGGAAATCAGACGAGTCTACCATCATAGGAGCAGCAGCACCACCACCGCCAAAACTGGAATAGCCGGAGCGAATCACCATCATATGTGTACAACTACCAGTGTTGTAGTACTTGAGGAAGATGAATATAACACAGCTCACACACATATGTACAAAGTAATAGAATACATATGTACTAAGTGGAGTAGTAGTAGAAGGGACCTAAGCTAGCACCCATGCCAAGAGACATACTACTAGTAAATTGTTGTTATGGGTGAGACAAGAGCACAGGTGGTGCTGCTAGAGAGGGAACTATGGGCACTCGGAATAAATTAACAGAGTATGCATGCATGGGAAAACTCAGGAGTAAAATTGGGAGTAAATTGAGCCATCTAAACAATAAAAAAAATAGCACAAGCAAGAACAGAAGTTCAGCAAATAGCTGGAACCACTACGAACTGACTAGCAGTAAATCCTTCATGGCTAAAATATAATAACAGAGCAAAAGGATCGAGACGGCTCACGCATCACTCGCCAGATTAAATAAGATGTGTCAAGCTCGCAAACTACCTTCGGCTTTACTGTCAAAGGAGTTCCACCTCTTTCGATCTACAAATTTATCTCGCTGCCAACACTCTCATCAAGTAAGGACTCCATAGTGAGAAATTGTGTTACAATCTATAAATAGTTAAGAACATCGTTCAATAAGAAATTAATGTGGTATGACAAATTAACGTAACATGAAAAATGCATCATCGAAAAGAAATATAGTGAACAATAAGCAGCTGAGTTTTATAGTTAGGTTATGCACGTGACTACAAGAAACATTTAGTAACTTTCAGAGAACCAACACACCAAATTACAAAAACTGATGGCCTGTGGGTTGTGGTAAATACTAAATACACCATCTAAAAATGCCTAGGGAGAACACTGCTATGCATGGTGGACCACTTGGAAGGAAAGAAATGCGAGGATCATGAAAAATAAACAAACAACACCGGCCCAGGCTCTCTCTAGGATGTTAGCTGGGAGTAATAGGATCACCTGCTTGATCCACTGGCCATTAGAACCTCATTAGGCTTTTCAGGCATGGTTCAGTTTTTCCCGTGTGCGCCATCTCGGCACTTGGGCTAAGCCCTGGTTGTAGATGTATCTGACTGCTCTGCTCTTGTATTTCTACCCCTACCATTTCAATGAAAAGCTGCTGCACAGCCTTTTCATCAAAAAAATGCAGGTTTGGATTGTCCAAGGCATAGCCCCACCTCATGCCTTAACGCTTAATAGTTGGGGCACGGGTAGGGTGCGTCGCCTCTTCTTTACTGCCTTAAAAACCATGGTCAATTGGGTGTGTGCATTGTTTAATAAGTTTCCTGATCTTACATTTTGTGATACAACAAAACAGAGGGAATCAGGGATATTCGGGAACAGTCGTCCGCAATAGACGGGTATTCCAATTCAAGTCACTGCTAATGTAGCGAGAACAATTTGAAGAATACACACTAATAAACTAGTATGCTAAATCTTCATAACTTTCCGAAGGAAAGTCTTTTGGCATTCGATAACCTAGAGAAGAGTCCATATACAACAGCAACCAAGCATAATATTTTCTGAAAATCAAGTACAAGTTCTGAAATATTAATAACTTAAGTTTACAAAATCAAATTTATATCAGTGCAACTAATATAAATGAACTGTTGAAAGCCATGATGAACACCAACACGACCTTATTCATGATAATAGAGGTATCAAGAAGACAATCAATGGAGTCACAAGACATCAGTGCAAAGGTCAAAATTGTTGAAATATTATTAGTATACCATTTGAAAACAATCGCACCTCCCCATTCATGCGAATCAGCACGTCACCAGGTTTCAGATGTTTGTCTGCGAGTCCATCCGCACCTGCAATAACAGAATTACCTGTTTCCGTATGAGATAGAAAGGTACTACCTCAGAAAAAGAATATAAGAGCGTTTAATTCGCTACTTTAGTGATCTAAACACTCTTATATTTCTTTATGGAGGGAGTACAATGGAAGAAGCAACAAGCTGAGCATAAAAGAAAACATGTTTAGAAATAACAAAACTAAGAATCAAACATTACCAAAGAATCAACAACCAGCATTCCAGTCTCCTCTGCTGGAGAAACAAGTCGTAACGCCTGTCCTAGTAGAAATTTCAAGGTGCAATTAATCATGTAGCACACAGAGCTGTGAAAAGACAAGTGTACATCTTTCTCCAAACTAGAAAAAGGAGCACAGGAGGATCATACCTGCTCGGTTTCATTCCTCGTCTAAGACGCCGAAGTTTCTTCAAACCTTTGTGTTGAAAAGTCACCTTTGAAAAGGACAGAATAAAAATGGATCATGGATGATCTGAGTTCTGAATAATAGATAAAACAATTACTCCCCATCCAAAATGTAGGTTTCCATGGGATGAGTGCCATTAAACTTCAGTAATTAGCTCTCCAAAATAGAAAACTAAAATGGTAGCATCTAATAGAACAAAAGGATCATCGATGTAATGCACACCAAGTGTACCACGAGGAATATAAGCAGATTCGGCTTGCTACCAAATGTGTCCCAACCGCCACGTATCGATTGAGTGCTCTAACTACCGGAACAATTTAGGCAGATAATGTTAGCAAAGCTAAGAGGGCCCCAAACAATTAATGGATTAAGTAGCGATGATGATCTGGTTTCTATGATCCCGTAACTTCCTCGTGAGCATGAGGAAGTACTATATTAGTGTTCATACATAAACAACTTACACCGTCTAATGGAAGGTAGAAGGCCGAAGCACTGGAACTGCTGCTTCCTGCATTCAGTGCAACAACTCTTCCTTGGCAATCAACAACAGGGGAACCACTAGAGCCACCTTTAGTACCAGATGCAGCCTAAAGAAATAATATATTTTAACTTATGAGCACTGGCAGCGGAGCAAATCACCAAGCATTATTTTAGATGCATTGGCATCACCAATTGGAACAAAAAATACAGAATATTGGATAGCTGAAAAGAATTACCTGTATGTAGAATGTATTGAAATCGTTGTAGCCATCCCTTTTAGAAAAGTAAAACAAGGTTAGGACTTCGTATTTATGCAACAATACATAATGATCCATGGATTGAATATGCAAGCTTTGGTCATGTAAAGCAAGGCATACTTTTGGTAGTTTGGTGCTTCTCTATCAAGTCGAGCCAATGTTCCCGGCAAGATTGAAAACTATATCCAGTCAACATGAATCAACATGCAACCCGTTGTATTGGATAACTCTCTAGTAAGGGATGAAATCTCCAATTTTTAGGTGTACAACATGCATGTAACTCTATGGGCTACTTCAGAGCAGAAACTAAGCAACAGATTGAATTGATTTTAAGGGCAGAGATTTGATTTTCGGCCATCTCGGCCTGGGGCAAAATAAATCCTTTTCGGCCAAATAATTACAGCCCGGTGAATAATCCCTTTCCACCGTCTCCGAGGACACGGTCTCCATCGCCAGCTCGCCGCCAACCTCCGTGATCAATTGAAAGTATAGCGGGGTTTTTACGCCCCAAACTACGGATGTCGTGTTGTCCACAGGGACTAGGTGACGATGACTATGCTCGGCTAAAGCTAGGTAGCACAATTAAGAGATAAATGCAGAAAATAAGAATCTAAACTAACAATGATTGTACCCGAAGGTAATCCACCAAGAAAATGCAAAATAGCAAAGGGAGGTTAAGATATTACTCACTATCTTTTTGGTATTTTGTTTTATTTGAGGAATTAAAATACTAACACAAACAGGAGTCAATATCAAGTAAAGCTACAAGACAAGGACACATTAGTATCAAACATATAACAATAGGAAGAAGCGACAATATATGACAGAATATAATTGTTTCAAATCAAACACACACACGCACATTCATATATCACAGGTACATAACTGATACGGGGACTACAGAACACACAAAACCACACATATGCGAACAGGATACTACACCACGGTTCAGGTTACACAAGTGACAACAAAAACGAAATCTTACAAGCGACAAGATTAGTACCCACAGATCAACACAAGAGTATTTAACAACTAAAAATTACTGATAGAATTTAACTAGTACAGCGAGAAGAAATACACAGGGTGAACACACATATATGCTGACAGAACACTAATTACCAAAGTAACAAAATATTACATATTAGTTAGTTCCCAAAGCAACAAGAAATCCACTATTCAGAACATAGAATTTATGACATGATATTTAACAAGTACGAACTGAACAAACTAGTTGGTTGCAAACACTTATCAAAATCTGAACCTTACAAGTGCTACACATCTCAATTCTGAACATTTCAAAGTACTGAACATTACACTACTCAAGATTACAGAAAATTAGAGAATAGAGAGAGGAGAAGAAGCAGCAGTTTTGAGGTTTCAGAGAAGAGCAACAACAAGACGTTGAGAGGAGAGCAGCAGCAGTTTTCTGTTCGAGAAGATTAGGAGGAGCAGCGGAGCAAGAGGAGGCAGCAGAGGGAGGTTGGAGAAGGGAGAAGCAGCAGAGAGGCGTGGGGAAGAACAAGCAGCAGGGCGAAGCGGGAGGAGGAGCAGCAAGAGAGGGAGGGAGGAGGGAAGTGGTGGGTGGCGCCGGGTGGGTTCTTTGGTGGTCCAGGTTCGTGTGGCGGCGCTGATGGTGGATGGTGCAGCGGTGGCGCTGGGTGATGGATGGATGGATGGCGATGGTGAAGTGGCGGAGCAGCGGCTAGTGGTGGGGGGTGCTGTTGGCGCGGTGGCGCGCCGCCACGCCGGCCTGGCCGCGGCGGCCGGAGGTGGAGAAGGGGGTGTGAGGGAGAGAGTTGAGTGCGCCGCCGGCCGCAGGCGCCGCGACGGCAGTGGTCCCACTCATGGAGTCGTCCATGGCCGCCGCCGCGTGCATCTCCTCGTTGACCCCGACTATCGACCACCGGAACGCGAAGAGGAGGGATGGGCTCGCGACGCAGCAGGGCGGGCCGATGGAGGAGTAGCAGCAGGGCGGCGGCGGCGATCCTAGGGCGCAGAAGGAGGAGGAGGAGGTGGGAGGGAGCGGCGGCGGGTGAGGAAGGAAGGAGCAAGGGGCGTGGGGCTATGGATTGGGGCTAGGGTGAGGAAGGAAGGAGCGAGCGGCGGCGGATGTTTTTTTTACCTGGATGGATGGGGAGAGAGGAAGGGGATAACCCCACAGTTTTTTACTCGAAAAATAACCCCATCTCTTTGCCATCTGCCGCCAGATGGCAAGAATCTTCTTTGCCATCTGTCGCGCAGATGGCAAAGACGTAGGATTGGTACGCCGTTACACTCGTGACGGCCACAGATTTGTTAACCTCTTTGCCATCTGTGGCAGATGGCAAGATTATTTGCCATCCACTAGCAGATGGCAAAGAATTGGCTCACGGCAACCATGTTCTTTGCCGTCTGTCAGTTCTTTGCCATATGTTTTTTATAAGCAGATGGCAAAGACGTTCTTTGCCATCAGCTGGCAGATGGCAAAGAGCTGGCTGATGGCAAATTCCCTGTTTCCAGTAGTGATATGTCAAATGTGTGTATGAATTACAAGATATAGGGGAGATCTCCATGATTCTACTCTTCAAGTGTGCATTGCTTCAAAAGCAAATTCCTCACTATGCACATCTTCAGGGGGAGTTCTTCTATATCTTGCAATCAAATTCCTCAATATCAGTATTTACACTTCATATGTTTATCCCCGTTGAAAACTTAACCTATACTGTCATCAATCACCAAAAAGGGGGAGATTGTAAGTGCATCTAGTGCCCCTTAGTGATTTTGGTGTATTGAAGACTTATTGGTTAAGGGACTGATGCGTTTGTGAGTGTACACGGGTCTATAAGTCTATGGGGAGTTTGATATTTACAGAGAAAGTCGACCCTAAAAATGAAGTTCTTCGACTGAAGACTTTCGATTTCTGAAGACTTTCTGAAGACTTTGAAAGTGAAGAAATTGGTGTGACCTTAAAGACTTGGTATTCATTCGAGGAACATGAAGCGTGAATACTTTGTTTTCGTAGTTTCATTTTCTCTTTCTTGAGTCATAGGAAACACCGTACTGTTAAACGGGGTCGAGGAAATACTGAGGAAAAATTTCCAAGTGATGCTCAACTCAAAATCCTACGCCTACCAATCCCTTTGAGTGAAGCCATTGGAAATCTCATCCAGTTCAGTCAATTTCTTTAGTGACAGAGATGAAGTTCTTCTGGTCTCTGAGGAATTTGTTCCGACTTAGGAGTTAGGAATTCGCCAGTGCGGATTGCCTACAAGTGAGGAACATGATAGCCCTGAGGAATTTGATAGTCAAATTTCCGACCGTATCTATGCTATGCGCAAGCTGTCCCAAAATATCTACCCACCTAACGGTCATATCATTGAAGGGCATTTATGTCTTATCATGTCAGGCTGCTCCCTAGGCTATAAATAGCCACCCCCTACAACCACTAGCTAGTTGGCTGCTCCGAGAGAAACTGACACTTGTCATTTGAGAGCATCCCATCCTCCGAGGAGTTTGAGCGAAAATCATCAAGTGAGGAAACCCAAACCCAAACACATACAAACCCGAAGTGATTGAGTATCACTGAAGAGATAGATCCTGCATGGATCCGATGCTTGTTACCTTTGAAGACTGTGCATCTTCCAGACGGTTAGGCGTCATGGTCTAGAGCATCCAAGAGGAAATTGTGGATCGCCGAGTGACCGAGTTTGTGAAGGTTTGGAAGTCACCTGAAGACTTACCACGAGTGATTGGGCGAGGTATGTGTGACCTTAGGTCAAGGAGAATACGGTGAGGACTGTGTGTCCGAGACTGTGTGTCCTCAGGTTTAAATACCTACCCGCTCCAACCAGACGTACAACTGTCTCAACAGTTGGAACTGGTCTACCAAATCATTGTCTTCACCAAGCCTACTAGTTCTATTTCCTCAACTCTTTCATTTCCTCATTACTGTGTTGTGTGCTTGTTCATATCTGTTCGAAGACTTTGACTGAAGACTTTCCCAATTTCCTCAGTTCACTTTCTTCAGTCTGTTTGTCTTCATCATGTTTTATGTTGTGCTTACGCTTCCTGTACTCTGTGTCTGTTTTCATTTCATCATGATGTCCATGTTTATGTTATGCCATGTATGCTTCTGAGTACTTATTCCACTGCAAGTAGTTCTTTGCTTAGGAATTTCCTCACCCTGAGATTCCTCAGTGAAGAATTTCATAAAAATCGCCTATTCACCCCCCTCTAGTCGACTTAACGCACTTTCAGAAATCACCTCCCCGTCAAATAGGCAACCATTCCAAGCCACCAGTAAACCACCAGAAGCACCCACTGAAGGAAGAAAAGCAAACTTATTGATTCTGTTGGGGCAAAAATTCCTGATGTAAGCAGAGTAGTCTTATCTGTGATTTTCTTGTAAGCACAAAATCGAACAACCACTTTCTTCAACTTTTTGCCTCAAGGAAAGCCACTTACTTTGAGAATTAATGCCTCTAATATTCTAGTTAAGAATGTTCCAGCTCCTATTTGTACTATTCATGGGAAACCATTTTATCATAATACCATAAGTCAAGTACCATCACCTAACTATCATACATAAGGAACTAGAAATAGCACACACATATCCCACAAGAATCCAGCTGATACAGGAACACACAAATTCCACAAACATTCATTAAACTCTGGTAGCATAAAGTCATTAGGTTACTGAGGGTGCATAAGTCACAGTACCATGCATTACATAAATATTAATTACATCCAAACGTGGGGAAAATGGAATAACATTCTCTAATGCCCCTCCAGCCAACAGCAGAAGATGAATTGTTCACACTCATTGGGAACTAGGTGCAAGGTCTTCTTTACCATTGGCTAAGGACACCATAGCCAAATATTTCCCAGTCTTCCTTTTGGGTTTCTTGGAAAGCTTCTCCTCAAGCTCTTGGTCAGCCACCTCGCAAAAGGAAGCAGTAAGGTTTTTCACCGTAGTTTTTTGGAAAATGGGAGGATGTCGGGGTTCAAAAACGACACCTATGGGGATCACAAGGAATCCCTACTACCGTTGACGGGGCGCGGGGATGTAAAAGAGTGGGTTTAGAAGATCAACGCGGGGGAATTTTATCCAGGTTTGGGCCGCAAGCGATGCGTAATACCCTAGTCCTGCTTTGGTGTATATTTGGTGTTCTTGAGATCTTGAAATAGCTGCGGCGCATGCCTAGCCCAAAAAGTCTGAATCCTTCCTCAGTACGCCTCGGGCCTCCTTTTATATGTCAAAGGGGCTGCCACAGCGGCACACAGGAGGTGGAAAGTGTCTATAGTGTACGAGTTTATCTCCTGACATCATAGGACAAAACACATTTAATGCGCTGCCGACGTGTCCCCTTGCTTTATCGGGGACGACAAGGAAGCTTGTCTCGTCTGTCGCCGCCTCGCCTCGCTTCAACACGCGTCCAAGCTGACGAGGCATGTAGCGCCATGCTGGCTGGCTGGCTGGCTGCTGCGCTGGTGCGGTGGCAGGGTCTTCACGAAGATCTGCATGCCACCACGCATGTGCTTGCCTGGTTGGCCTAGAAGCTGCATGCTGCCACGTAGGTGCATGCCTAGTTGGCAGGCTGGCTGCTGCATCGGAACGGACATGGGGCAGCGAAGCTTTGGTAAGTGCGGGCCTAGTTTTGGCCTCGCAGATGTCCCCGACAAGGGTCTTGCCAAGGTCTTGTGAGTGTCCCCGGCAAGGGTCTTGCCGGGGGCCTTCGTCTTCTATTGCTCATCTAGTCTTGTAGGCCTTCAGTCTCCACAAAGATCTGCATGCCACCATGCAAGCGCCTCCCGAGCCTTGGTTCCAATGTTGTTGATGGTGTCGGAACTCTCAGGCTCAAGGGTGGTTGTCTTGCTGGTGCTGGGAAAGTTGCCCCGGCAAGTCCCTTGCCGAGGCAGCGTAGGTCGTTCCTGGCAAGGCTCTTGCCGGGGATAACCCACCTTTCCCCTTCGCTCTTCGCGCCTCTGGTCTCAGCGTAGCTCTGGTAGTCTTGTTCCTTGCTTCCTCTGCCCTGCCAAGCGTGGCCACAGGTGCGGCTACAACTGCCCGTGCACAAGTAAAGGGGTACATAAGGCCCCTACTTTTGTACACCGACAGGAGCCCCTGGGCCTGGGCCACACATAAGCGCGGAGATGCCCAGAACGGTGCGCGGGCACGCGTGGTAGAGTTTTGACTGTGGTAGCTCCTTCGCCAGTTGCGCTTCCCCGTGACCTGCATTGAATGTGTGACGTGGGGTTCATGCGTGGAATGACCGCAGCATGCTTGCGTCATCCCGCAGTGAAGAGTAAAGAGGTGGCTTGCGTCTCCCCCATAAAAGAGGGAAAACTGTAGGGTCGCTGCTCATTTACTCTCCCCACCTTGGAACCGTCGTTCCATGTTTCCCCCTACGCCTGCCCCTTTCGCCATGTACGCCACATGCAAGGCGTGGGGTAGGTGGCAGATGCACGGGATATGGGAAGGCGCGCTATGGCCGATACCCATGCGCCTTTGATTGGGCAGGGCGGGCGGTCAATGACCCCGCTTGTCCCCAACTTCATGAGCCGGATTTGAAACAGGCTCTTCAGAGGCGTAGGGTCAGTCTTTAGCCTTCCCCGCTCGACTATAAAGGAGGGACTCGGGAGGAGGAGGAGAGGCACCTTCTCGCATCTTCCCTTCGCCTCCGTTCTCCATCCATAGCCATGGCGAGAGGACACGGGCGCAGCCGTTCTTCCATGGAGGCGACCAGGTCTTCCTCCCGCCAGAGAGCCGCGGTGGTCAAGGAAGAGCCAGCTGCCCAAGGCGAAGGCCACGCTCAAGGTGGTGCCGCCGGACGGGGCCGCGGTCGGCGAGGCGGTCGAGGCAGAGCCGGCGCGGTAGGGGGACACCCGCGTCATCGCCGTCTTCGTTACCATCCCTGCCACCATCTCCTCCTGCTTCGTTGAGCGGCCACGTCGGGGACACGATGCTGGAGTTCATCCTGCAGCTACGTGAGCCGCCGCGTAGCCGCCTTCGCCTTCCCGAGGCGTTTGCAAGGGTGCTGGAGATGGACCAGCCACCGAGGTTGAGGCTCCACATGAAGGGGTGTTGCAACGGCGACATGTGGGTGAACACAGGGTTCCCCGTCCCTCACGTGATGCTCCTTCATCGGGGTGGGAAAACCTTCGCACGTGCCCATTGCTTGATGAAGGGGCATGTTCTCTGCTTCAAGTTAGTGGAGAGCGACCTGCTCTCCGTCAAGGTCTTCGGGCGCTTGGGACATAGGTTAGGGTGCTGCGCGAGAGCTCGACCGACGGCGACGAGGAGGGGACCAGTGGGGAGGATGACGGGGACGGGTCCGACTAGACATCGGGCGCCCCGCCCTAGGCAGCACCGGCAGCAGCACCATGTGCACCTGTCCTTCTCCCCGGCAGAGCGGTTTGCCGGGGAGGGGTGGTTCTTGGCGGTGGCTTCTCGAGCCAACTCCTTGAACTTCTCAGGGCCGTCGCTTCTGGCGGCTGGCGATGGAGGGCCGGAGAAGACGAAGAAGGAGGGCGGCGGGCCGTCAAGTCAGAGTACGATGAATTCAGCGCCTTCGTCGCGTATTGGCGGCCCGCTGCCTCATCGTCCAGCATCTTCCCCGGCAGCATCGTCACCAGCGGCAGCCGGGACATTCTCTTGGTGGCTTCTGTTTCTTGTGCCTCGCCTAGGCGGTCCTTTTTCCCTCCTGCTTATCCTGATCTGCTTCCTGAGGAGAGGAACAAGAAAAGGATTACGGGCATCTTATCTTTTAGATCTTAAGCCCGCGGGCACTTGTCAAATTTAGACCTTGTAACCACTTGCTCATGTTTACATTCCGTATGAATTGTACTTGCTTGATCAACATATTAATGAAAAGGGGGTTTGCCGGGCTCTTTTGTGCGTGAGCGAGGCCCACACAAAGGAGCGAGTCCTTGTTTTTTCTCCAAGAAAACAACGTCGCCTGACAAAAAGCCTTGCCGTCGTCCTGCTTTGCAGCCCGACCACACTCACGCCCTTGGCGGAGGTAGGGACAAAGCAGGATTAGGCCCCTCTCTCATTTCCCTTCCACCGCAACAACAACCAGATTCCGGCCTGAAAGTGATTTTAGGCATAGGAAAGAGGGAGCACGGCGGTATCGGAATGATCGACGTCTCGTACGTTCAAGTTTCATACGGAAACGCATGGCGGGGGAAATAAAACTTATCTGAATTCGCAGCCCCCAGTAACCTTTGCTTGCCGGGGTCAGGGGTGTCGATCCGCCTTCTTTCCTCCGAACGGCCCTGCAAAAACACCTGTGCAGCCTGCGAACCAAGAACAGACTGGAAGAGGCAGAAAGACATGACTCGACCTCTATGCTAGGGGTTAGCCGCTGCCAACACTATCAACCCTAACACAGAGAGAGACTCAACCTAGCATGCATGCTAATTTCAAGGGCACCAATGCTTCATTTATTTATCTATTGCTCAGGGTCTGCGCCTGGCTTTGTACAAAGGGTTACATGCCTTGCCGGCAAGGCTTGTACAAAAAGTGGTCTGCTGGGAGGCCCGGCAACCACGCCTTATGCGTAGAACTTGCGAAGGTGTTCGATGTTCCAGGAGTTGCTCACTGGAACCCCATCTTCGGTCTCTAGGCGGACTGCATCGGGCCTGGTGACTCGTATTACTCGATAAGGGCCTTCCCACTTCGGCGTCAACTTGTTGGAATTCTTGGCGGATTGAACTCGCCGAAGAACAAGGTCGCCATCCTCAAGGCTTCGGGCATGAATCTTGCGGCTATGATAGTGGCGCAAGGCTTGCTAATAGCGAGCAGCTCGCTCAGCAGCCCGAAGATGATCTTCCTCAAGCAGCGTCGCATCATCTTGGCGCAACTTCTCTTGCTCAAGCTCATCATAAAGCGAGCACTCGAGGTGACCCGTATATGAGTTCCATGGGGAGAACTGCTTCTTCCCGTATACCAGGGCAAAGGGTGTTTGGCCGGTGGCTCGACTTTGCGTTGTTCTGATCGACCAAAGAACCATCGACAACTCATCAACCCAGCGCCTTCCACACTTTTGTAGCTTGTCAAAAGTCCTTGTCTTGAGGCCTCGCAACACCTCTGCTTTTGCCTTCTCAGCCTGGCCGTTACTTCTGGGATGAGCCACATAAGCAAAAAAAACCTTGCCGCCGAGGTCTTGGATATACTGCATGAAGGTGCAGCTCGTGAACTGCGTGCCATTGTCGGTGATGACTCTGTTCGGCACACCAAAACGGCAGACTAGCCCCTTGAAGAACTTGACGGTTGACTGTGCTGTCATGTTTCTCACCGGCTCCACTTCCGGCCACTTTGTGAACTTGTTGATTGTGACGTACAAGTACTCAAAGCTCCCAACAGCACAGGGAAAGGGGCCCAGTATGTCAAGCCCCCAGACCAAAAATGGCCAGGAAAGAGGGATTGTCTCACTACAAAAAAATACACTTCCGTGATGGTACGTGTTTGTCACACTAGGTCACGTTTTCTGTCATGCATGTACATCCATGACAAATTTATGACAGAATCAAGATAGTCATAGCTGTGCTGTCGCAGAAGTGTTCCATGACATGACCAAAATTATCATCATGGAAGTGTCCACTTCCATGACGATAAATTGGATGTCACAAAAGTGCTTTCGTCAAGGGTGATCGACACGTGGAATCCACTGTAACGGAACAACATTAAGCTATCGGGTCCGATTTTGGATCCGATAACCCGTTAATAGCCCGGACCAATGGGGATTTTCCACGTGTAAAATTTTGATTGGCTGACGGAAACACGTGTCAGCTCCGCGTTGGCACAGGTGTCACTCATCCAATGGGCGAGATGCGCCTATGATATGCTGACACGTGGATCCGCCCAAAAGTGGCCCATAAAGTTTAAATGGGCCGGCCCAACTAAAGGCCCACAAGATTTTGCGGTCCATAATGGGCCAGCCCAGCAATGTTCAGAGCAAGCAAACAACATGCTACAGGAACTTATAATAGCAAAACAAGGCATGGCATGAATCTACTCAAAGCATAGAACAAAAGTCCCTTACTGACCATAAGCCAAAAAGGATCGGAAAATGCAATAGCACCCATGTCAATATAGCAAGTTCCGTTAACAGATTCAGCAACTGGGCATGACATTGACAGAATTATGTAGGCATCTTCGTGAGCTCGATGCACTCATTACGGAGCATTACAAGATAAACTAAGCATACATCCATCAAGAAGACTTGGCATAGAAGCTATACATGGCAAGAACAACATCATAGCATACACGGATCAACTACAACAACCTTGGCAAAATTGAATAACATGTAAACAATCTGCCAGGAAACATTTTATAGCAATAGTAGAGCTCGATTGACTCAAGCTATGGCACTCCATAATTGCAAACAAGGGAATGGATGGATAGAGCATAACCATATGTTCAAAACATCCTTACTGAAGTATCTCAAAATATGCATGGATCTCTCCGTAGCATCAAGTTAACATGGCATAAAAATATCAGCAAAACAGGGGCTGAAATCAGCAACATCATGAAGCCTAGTTTGCATGCTTGTGCTAGTCACCACAGAGATCAAAAAAATACATGGCATACACCCCTGTAAAGATGGCATGGCATAACACAAAACACATGTAGGACTCAAGATCATAGGATGCGCACATCAATCATGGCAAAAATGACAAAAGTGCATGTTCTGATAAGAATCTGAAACTAACATCACATAGCCCTCTTCCAACATCATTTCGGGCAACAAGATGAGCTCAAATGAAAATGATGCAATGAGTTGAAATTATCTACTCATCGAGGCGAACATTTTGACATATTACACGCACGAAACGGAGCAATATGCAGAGAGTTATGGCATGATGAAAATGCAACAAAATAATCACAGGTAAAAGACTTAGAGGAAAACGGGGGAGAAGGAAATTCAACCGGGTCGATCTAGGGTTCGTCGCGCGAACCGAGGCGGCGGCGCGGCTCACCGGAGTTGGTCGGGAGGACGAGGCGGGTCGGCCGGGCGGCAGTGGCGACGCCGAGAGGGAAGGGGCGGCGGGCGTCTGAGGCGGCGCGCGAGCTCGCCGCTCCGGGACGGCGGCGGCGACGGAGGCGAAGCTGCGGGTGGATCCGCCACCGCGGCGGCGGCGGCGGCGGCGGCGCTGGGCGCTGGCGACTTTCGGCGCGCGGCACGGGCGGCGGCGGCGGCTCGGAGGACGGACACTTGGGGCCGACGGCGGGCCTGGCGGGTTGCATGCGGCGACGCTGGCGCGGCGCGCAGTGGCGGCGTGCCATGTGGCGGCGGCGGAGCGACCCGAACGTGTCCGGCTGCGGCCGGACGTGTCCGGTGGCGGCGGAGGGGAAATCGTCTAGGGTTTCGTCCGGAATTTCGGTGAAGGGGTCTATATATAGAGGTAGAGGGAGCTAGGAGTGTCCAAATGAGGTGTAGTTTTCGCCCACACGATCGTGATCGAATGACCGAGAGCATGGAGGGGAGTTAGATGGGTTATTGGGCTGTTTTGGAGGGGTGTTGGGCTGCAACTTAAAAGAGGCCTTTGCGGATATGCGGATAACCGTTGGAGTACCAAACGAGCTCCAAATGACCCGAAACTTGACAGGTGGTCTACCGGTGCTATACCAGGGCCACTTGGCAAGGCTCGGTCCATTCCGAGAACATTCAACACCAGCACACGAAAAGAGACAAGAGGGGTGCGCCGGTGCATGTGGGAGTGTCGGATTGCGAAACGGACAACGGGGAAAATGCTCGGATGCATGAGACGAACACGTATGCAAATGAGATGCACATGATGACATGATATGATATGCATGACATGGACAAAATGCAAACATGAAGAAAAACCCAACCACGGAGGGAATATCATATCACAATGCCGAAAATGGCAAGAGTTGGAGTTGCAAATATGGAAAGTTACATCCGGGGTGTTACAAGATGCTCCATTTACGTTGCTGCAGAGGACCATCATCATCGCCTTCCTTACTCTTTTCCTTCCTCTTTCTTGATTTTGCCTTGTCAAGTCAAACCCACAAGAAAAAGGAATAAAATTTGCTCTTCAGAACTCATTGATGCAAGATACTGACAAACACTACTTTCATGTAAAGCAGCCGCATGATAGGAGGATGGAATATGTATGAAAAACAGGACGGTGTGACATATTGACATGTATGATGTATAAAGTGTAAACTAAGCACAAGGTGCTTGAACTTGTTAGAATCAATGCAAGCTAGAAACCATATGAAAGATGAAACCAATATCACTCTGCCAAATTAAAAGGGTGCCCTAACAAATGTATTTGACCAAATTAGAAGCAATACATGGCAACAGTCTAGAAATATTATGCAATATGCAACGAATAAAGGTGACTCATCGTAAGTGATTGATGCAGGATACAGAAGAGAGGTAGTTTCATGTAAGAACAAGGTTAACATATAGATGTAGTGTGTACCAAAAATAGGAAGGCATGCCATATTCACAGGTATAATATGTAAACTAAGCAGATGCAATTTACCCTAATTAGAAGCATTACAAGCTAGACACCGTATGCAACATGCAACCACATATCACACTATGAAGTTAGAGCAAGCACCTGTGATGGTGGTGTGGGGGAATTGAGGTCATCAACTAGAGAGCTACGTTGACTATCTTCATTTAGCCTTGCTGTTTCTTGAGAATCATGTGGGGAGGATGACACTGCACTCTTTAAACGAGTATGGCGTCTCACAGTAACCCACCCGTGTGACTGTCTCATCATAAGTGATTGACGTGGGATACAAAAGAGCATTTGTTTGATGTACGAACATGGTTAATAGACATATGTACTATGTATCGAATACACGAAGGCATGTCATTATCAAAGGTATAATGTGTAAACTAAGCAGATGCAATTTAACCAAATTGGAAGCAATACAAGCTAGACACCATATGCAACATGCAACCACATTTGACAAATGAAGTTAAAGCAAGCACTGGATGGTTGTGTGTGGCAATTGAGATCATCAATCTGCAGAGCTACGCCATCGCTCTCAACTGCGACATCGCATCCTTTAGAGCCCTGAAACGCTTAGTGCTTATCTTTGAACTACACTGGAGTGACTTCTGTCTTTTCTTTTCAGCATTCATCAACACTGCGTTAGAGTCTGAAATACCCATGCATAAAAAACAATAGTTTGAGTATGGGTGAAGTGTGTGCACAATTTGTACAATGTAAAGGTAGCAGATAGCAGGTCGGTGAGAAATAAATGACGGGAGACATATGATAGCTCTACAACATGCATGGCACACTAAATTACTACATGATTCTATGAAAATAACATTCGATTGAAAACAAATAGGCCAGTCCATTTTTTCTGCACCGTCCAATGTACAAACAACGGGCAGATCGCCTTCATCTACCTCCAGCCAGTCAGTGTTGACGATCTTCCTCAAAACGGCAGCGACCACCGGCCCAGTCCCCTGCATGCACCCTTCCCTCGACCTCACCGCACCGCCGTGCTTGGCACCGCCCCCCGGTAATCCATTCAAGCCCCGCCGACCTCCAGATCAGGCGCACGCAGCTCCTGCGCCCCACAGCCCTATGATAGACACCGATGCGCCGCTTCCCCGGCGAATAGGTGGACTAGGTGCTCCGCGCGCCTAAGCGGGTGCTGCTTCTTTTAATTGCAGTTCGACTGACCCTGAATTGAAATCCAGGCGGGCTACTGACCTCTAGCAAAGGTGAAATACTAAAGAGAGGAAACCTTGTGCATTTAGTATCACGAAGAAGATGCAGTAAGAAGCGCTCAACTAGTTTCTTTCGTGGGATGAATACGGTGTGAGCAGAGATGTAAGGTTTGCACAAATAAGGGAAGAGGAGTACCTCTTTCTACTGGCAGTGATGTGTCCTCCTTCTGTTTTTCCAACGATCTTCTTGTGGTTAGCTGGAAATGAGAAGTTGTGAGGACGGTGCAGCCTTTGACGAACCCATGGCAAAGTTGTTTAGTGTGGTGCGGTGGCCGTCTATCGGCGGCGGCGAACGACGGCGTAGCGGGAACAGCTCCGGTGCGATGGACGGTTGCGACAGTGGAGTGGTAGCAGTGAGGCGCAGGACGGCGTGGTCGGAGTGGTTCTGGTACGGCGCACGTCGGCGTCGGCATCGTGGAGGCAGCTCTACCTCGGCTTCAGCTGCTAAGTCCTTGAGGGCGTTGTGGTTGCGGTTGCGTTGGATGACGACGTCGGGGTACCGGCTCCGGCGTGATGGAGTTGGGCGGCGGTGGATTGGGTGCTATGGGGTGGAGGACGGAGGAGGCTGGGGTTTCGCGGCTGGTGGAGAGGATGTTTTGGCGCCCATGGAGTATGAATGGGGAAACGGAGGGAGGTGTCGAACTAAGGGGGAACATTGTTTCAGTTTGGGACGCGCTTGTTTGAAATTTGGGGAAAGTTACAAACTTTGCCCCCACCTAAGATTTCGGACATGTTGCGGGTTGGGGGTAGTACAGTAATCTTAGGTGTCCCAAATGTGGGCGGGATATATTTCGGCCGAGCGCATGGGTGTTTAGGCGCCCATGGCGTATGAATGCTTCTCGGAGGCGGTTGAGACTGGCGTCTTGGTGAAGTTACAAACCTACCCCTGTTTAGACCTTTGGACATCAGGCTGATAGGCTACATAGGCCAGAGTCAGGACAGTAATTTCCTACCACCAAACATTAGTCTCGCGCGGTTTCGGGTGACCAGAGGCCTATTTGGCGCTTCGTTCAATATTTGGGAGCAGAAGCATTAACGTTTTCGGTTCTCTTGAATTGAACATTCAGGATTTGTCAAACTTCACAAATCATTACTCTTGAAAATCTTGAAGCTAGGATTATTTTGGAATGGAGGTGGTACATTTGGATATACATTGTACACGAATATATATATTAAAAAATATGCAACTTACCTCAGTTCATGCATGGTTCCACATATAATCTCCTTGGTTGCAAAAAAAGTTAGACATGTGTATGAATATATATAGCTTGTTCGAACGCACAACAAAGATTGATGCCCCCGTTTACATCTGACTTACAAATGCCATTATCTCGGGTTCAAATAGATGAATGCACTTCCTATGAATTCGAATCTTCAAAACCCCCTTTATGTTGAATTCGACATGTATTCTATTTCGTAGCTAGCAGGAATGTATCCATGCAAGTGAAAAATGTATAAAGTGCTTCACACTAACAACATGGAGTGCACTAATTAATGTTTATATATGAATTGCAAAAGCATCCATTGCCTGTATTTCAAACCGCTCTCACTCTATGGATCAATAATATGAAATAAACACATGCACGTGCTAGAATTCAATAGAGTATGGGTGTCTGATAGACCGATTTTCATCCATACGCAATTTGCAAAATTCATGATCTCATCCAAAAATAATAATGCCATTTATACTTTAATTTAATGCGTAGAACCTCCTTTTACACGTACATGCACTATGCCTCGGCCTGTTCCCACAAATGCGCTATATATCTCTCTATCTACCGCATAAGTGCACACACTTTATATGCATCGGCATTTCTCTTTCACACATGCTCACAATCTCTCTCGGGTGTCGGGGAGTCTCACGCACATGCTCTCTCTGTATCTCTCTCTCTCTCTCTCTCCCTTTCTGACTACTATGTACCAGTCTTTTCACTAATCTAAGTTGGAAAACACTATTTCTCTCACATGCATATATACACACGCACGGTCTCTACTAGCCCTCTATACGCACATATATGTGCCTACATGTCTCCCGCACGCACATTATCTTTAGGCCTCTCTCGCACACATTCCCCCCCCCCCAAGAGACACCTCTCTCTAGTAGTTGGCAGATATGATTCCATCATATCATTCGGTGAGGATATCCCCGATCGTTAGATCGATGGTAATACGAGGCAAAGTTTTACCCTCGCTCGGACCCTTGCAGTTGAGGGAAAAGCCTACTCCTGGTACTGTATATTAGTGATAGGGGTGTGTACAAAGTACACGTGAATACCAGGCATTGTGCGTGTGTGTATACTATTGACGAAATAGCCCCCAAGCTTCTATAACATACTGGGGGCCTAGGGTTACAAATCATATATAGTCGGCTTATCACTAGTGGGGATAGAGTCCTCCACGACTCTGGTATCTAGCTTCGTATTGTACGCCGATTCCTCCACATGGGTCTTCGTATAACGCGTCTCGATCCAACCTATGTGGCGCAGGATATAACCGACCCATGAGTCCTCATGTTGACCCACCACAACTAGAAATGATGTGCCCACCACACCACACACGCAATCGGCCACTAAGAAAATAAGCATATACAATAGTACAATGTTATACATGAAAGTTAATTGCATGGTGCATCCAAAAATATTTGTTCTGCATTGTGGATGTTTATATATTCTCCTAAATTATTATTCACGGGAAAGAGAAACGAAGGGCATATCTCTCCTTGTATCCACCGGACATGCCCTCTTTCTACACCACTTTCACGTACGCACACAAACTATTTTTCGGCCCTCTAAAAGTATGCATGCCCACGACACATTCACGCATGACGGTCCCTGTATTTCAAGCTAAAGCACTATATGATCACTGGAATTTAGAATATGCTCATTACGGTCACAGCATACATTCTCGTGGTGATCATACGGTATCTAGCTCATGACACATCTCCGTATTTTCTTGATGACACTGACAGACTTTGCATTTGATGCGTGCTCCGTATTTTGTTGACAACACTTACGGTCATTGTATTTGAAGCAAAAGCACAATATGGTCACTGGACTTCAGAATAAGCTCATCACGGTCATTACATACATTTTGTCGTGCTAACCAACATGTGGTTGGATGGTTAGGATGACAATGGTCTCTCGAGCCCACCAAGGTTAAAGTCCAGGTGCTCGCATTTATCCTGGGTTAATTTCAGTATTTTCCGGCGAGGTGCGTTCAGTGGGAGGAGACGTCCCACTCGACTACAAGGCACCTATGGTGACTTCGTAAAATCTCAAGATCATATGCTGGCCCACTCTCTTGAAGGTTCTTATAGGGGTAGGGTCTACGTGTGTGCGCTTATAGCGGTGAGTGCTTGCGCATATATATGAGCCCTTGCGTCTGTACCGTGTTAAAGAAATACACGTCATGATTATACGGTCACTGGCTCACCCGTACAACTCCGTATTTTGTTGATGGCAAAATCAATTGACCAGTCAAATGTTCCACGTGGCGCAACTAGTGTTGCACCATCGGGGCGCGTAACCATGGGGCCCACCCGTTAGCCCATATATGAAAGAAAGAAATGGTAGTTTGAGTCTGTACTGTGTTAATAAAATACGGAGTACATTTTAGGGTGATCATACGGTCACGGGCTCACCATATAGCTCCGTAATTTGTTGATAACACAATAAATTAACCAGTCAAACAGTCCACATTCAGCAGTGCACATTACCATGGGGCCCACACGTCAGCGCGTATATGAAGGATAGAAATGGTAATAAATTAGTGGTCGGTAGGTACTCGAAGTCGTGAGACCTCTGGTTGGCAGTCGTAGGCGGTGGGGGGCGCGTTGAGTGGGCGGTGGGGTGGGGATCGTCGGAGAAAAATCTCGACGCGGGGAGGGCCTAGAGGGATGGCCGGTGCGGCGGCGGACCGGCGGTGAGGAGTGGTTTCGGGCGGGCGGGCGGCGTGGCGGCGCGGGCCAGCCGCTGGCGCGGGGCGGGCGGTTCGCCGGTGGTGGCTGGCGGCTCGGGGGTGGAGTTTGGTGATAAACTGCAGGCCCTTGATTTCGTATCCAACGGCTGGAAAATCTAATGACAAGAGATGAAAAAGTCACCGACCGACATGTAGCCTCACCCGCGACGCATACATGCACGCACGCAAGACACGCGACGCATGCAAAGCGCAACACCGACGCTGCATACATATACGAACACATGCACGCATGCAGGCGTGCAACACTGACGCGTACACATGCACTCACGAACACACGCACGTACGCACACATGCATGCAACACTGAAACGTACCCTTGCATGCATGCAATAGTCGCACGCCTGCATGCACACAACACATGACGCAAGACACACGCTCAACCTATACGTGCATGCACCCTTTGCTAAGGACATGGATTGTTACGGGTATTAATCAATCTTATCTGTGATAAGAAGAATATTGATGTTTGTAGCGGTCTTTATGAATCACAACGTATCGAATGGGCTATCAACACAGTAGGCTTATCTACATGAAAAGGATGACATCACACTCAATGAACAATCATCGGTTTATGAAATGCCTGCTTCTGACCGCCCTGGCCCACCAAAGGTTCCTCTGCTGTGTGCTGCCTGCGTTGGGTCACTGACATGCAGGCCATGTACCCAAAGAGCCCACACGTCAGTGAAAGAACGGCACGCTGTCCTACGTCAGAGTCGAGGGCGCCTCTCGCCGCACGCCCGGCTGAACACGCCTCCTTGCCACATTCAAACGCCTCCATGAAACCCGCCCGTGTGGAAGCCGAGAAACCCACTCTGGACACACGTCCGTTCATGACCGGGACGGAATTAAACGCAACGCTGGCCGAGCTCCTCCCCTCCGCTGACTATTTAATCTCCTTTTTAAACGAGGCCAATCGCTGTCCAAGAATCGCACACCTCCGCCGCTCCCCTATCTCGTCCTTCACCATTTTGTCCACTCTTACAATGGCTTACGAAGAGTAGTTATTCCGCATCCAAGCCAGCTGGGTGGCCCGCCGAGCCTGCCGTATACGAGCTATGTAGCTCGCTGATCCACCTCCCTCCCCTCGCCCCACGGATCTAGTTGCCGCCCCAAGCCGGCGCACGGTTCAGCAACTCGCCGCTCCAGGCCAGCTCGAAGAGGAGCGGCGCATGGGCGTCGTTGCTGCCGTCCACGCCGCCGCCTCGTACCGCGTCTCACGTAGGTGGGGGACGTGCACGAAGAGAAGAGGTGCATGCACGGCGCAGGTACTCCCGTCTCTTTCCCAACCACACCCGTGCGGGTACACGGTGGAGCTCATTTCTGTATGAAAAGGCAGCCCATGTGGTAACGTGACACGTGTACTGGTTGTCCACTAGATGGAGGGAGGATCGTCTACCACGGGTGAACAAACAAATTGCAACTTGACGCGTTATGTTAAAAAAAGAGGAAAACCATGTGGGGCCTACCTTAGAGGCAAGGCTCTATACACTGGAATACTTCTGATGTGTCCCGTCAACTCGCAGAACGAGGAGAAGCTTGCTTAGTACGCCGTCTCCCCCGCCCATGGGCGCGGTGGCTCGCAGGATGAGGTGAAGCTTGCTTACTACACATTACGCCCGCTCCCTCGCCCACGCGCGCGGTGGCTTGCAGGACGAGGAGAAAATTTTACTAGTACTCCCTCCATTTACTCCTCGTCCCTACTACCTTGGTTAGAGAGATTATCATATTGTTTGGAATATATATGTCCTTTAGTACTCCCTCCATTTACTTATACAAGGTCACTATCAAAAAATACATTTTGCATCTATGCAAGGCCACAAATAGTAATCGAGACAAAAGTTACTACTCCCTCCTTTCCAGTTTATGGCTCAATTTCAAAATCTCTCCAACCAAGGTAGACGGTGATTGGTCGAATTAATTTCGTACTCCTAGTTTGCACAAGTAATTAGTACGCTCGTTTTTCTCAAGAAGTAATGTTTACCGAGGCATTAATTAGAACGAATGCATGAATGACCACTAAATTTCCATGAACGTCTACATGCATTGGTGAGTTTCTCTTGACACTGCTTGCATCGGGTGATCTAACGCACCTCGAAATCCAACATGTGATGGTACTACTACTAGTAGTAGAATTTAGACTTATAAAACGAAAAAACGAATGTTTTGTAGATGAGCCCTATAAACCCTAGTGGGTACGTACTCCGTAAAATCAGATTTTCCCAAAACTAAGTCGCTCAACCTTTATTTGCTTGTTTCCCTTCCTGCCTCCTTGCCTCGAACAGACTATGCCAACTCCCCTACCTGCCGCGCGGCAAAAGACCTGCCCTCGCCTTTTTTAGTCCGGGTTTGTATCGATGGATCGCGCGAAGCAGCAAAAACCCAAGTCGTGTCTTGTACTCCTTCGTCGACGCTCGCTTTCATGAATTCTGTACTTCCTGTCGCCGACATGTGGGACATATAGCAACCGGGTCGACGTGTCAAGCACCAAATAACAAAGGTAAACAGCAGGGGACGCACCCTACCGTCGTACCGCCCAAAGAGTAGTAGTAAGGAGCAATGAGAAGTCAAATCACAATGCCGCACCTTCCCAGACGGACGAAGCAACCATTATTTCACACTTCGGTTCGCCATCATCTCAAACCACGTAGTATTGCTTCTGCCTCAAGAGGGACACACACATCACCTTCGTACATCATGACACGTGGGACCACATGACAGGCCATGCTCCCCCGCCGATCGCTCGGTAAAATCACCTCATTTTTACTACTATACTTCCTCCGTATCGGTTTATGGCATGCACGTCGTTCTAGGTTGAGAATTTAACTGGCTATATATGTGATGAACAATATATGTTTAGAAACTACATCCGCTTAATAATCCAATGATATACATTTTTTGACATAGTAACTCAGATTTAGTTAGTCAAATGGATGACCTAGAACTATGTGCATGCCCTATAAACCGAGTCGTCTAAAAAAACGAGACGGAGAGGGTAGTTCAGTACGTATCTTTTTAGATCAATATAGTCGGGATTCACCAAGGAGCAAAACCAAGTGGTAGGCTGCACTGTCGTGTTGGCGTAGGGACTCAAGCGGTCATCCGCTGCGAAATGGCGACACACTTAACAGGACCCCTTTGGCCGACATGTGGCTCATCCACCGTCTTGTTCCATGTGTGATGCACCAAATTACAGTTCGGAGCAGCGGTTGGAATTGGAGGCACCCCGGTCGTAGCGCCGCAGTAGTAGAAAATGAGCGATGAGGGGTCAAATCACAAAGCCGCACCTTTCCCGCATTAAGCTGGACGGACGAAGCAACCATCATTTCACTCTAGGGCACAAGAGCATAAAGAAAACAGAAAACCAATGATGTGTGCGGCAGCTACCTAGGGCACCCTAGGGTAGGGGTCTCCACTACAGATCAATTTCTTTTGAAAGCGCCTCCACTACAAATCAGGTTCTCCCTCGTCCTCTTGAAGAAAACCGATGATGCGTGCGGCGGTAGGGTTTGTAGGAGTACTACTAGGGCGTGCGGGGCCACGTCGTAGTAAACGGGAGAGGGATTGAGTTTGAGTCGACACCTTAAATATGTGTGGGCCGCTTGGTTTTAGGGGAACAAGGCAGCATTTTGGGTTCGGGGACCAGTGGAGATATAGTACGTACAAAAAATTGTGGACGTAGGTTCGACCGAAAGGCAATGATGCATGGGCCCTGCATTTTGATATACTCGAGGCCGCGTGAAATTTGCTACTCTACTCAAAACTAGTAAGGTACACATGCATTGAACGCATGATATTTCGAAACCAAATTATGAATAAATACACACTATAGCATGTAAAGCTTTGAGTCATATATGCATGATGTAGATGTTCGTTTAGTTCTTATATTTCATCTCATTCAAAATCAATTAGTTTTATAAAAAATGTTAAGATTCATGGGGTTGTGCATTGTAAATCATAAAGTAAAATAATAATAATGGCATTTGATTTAGAAAAAAAATCAATTATGATACGGAAGATTCTAGAACAAAGGAGAAGTGCATGTTTTGAGTTTGTGCATTATGCTTAAGTTCAACCATGGAGTCTTCTAAATTGTAATGTGGCAGATCTGGTGGAATGTTCATGATATCCAACGGCCAGTAGTGCTCGGATTTGCCATCTCTAGACTGTCGGATTAGCTTCATCCAACGACCATCTTTCAAGTTATTCGCACACTATATAGTTCTTGTGCCATAGTTGCATGTCTTGGAAAAAAGCTACTAGTGGGTTGTACTAGCTATTTAGGAATATAAGATGTATACATGGAAGTTATAGGGAAAGAGATGACATGGAGTATCTCAATTCCTATGAGTAGGGATTGGAAAAGAGATGTGATAACCCACAAGTATAGGGGATCGCAACAGTTTTCGAGGGTAGAGTATTCAACCCAAATTTCTTGATTCGACACAATGGGAGCCAAAGAATATTCTCAAGTATTAGCAGTTGAGTTGTCAATTCAACCACACCTGGGTAACTTAATATCTGCAGCAAAGTATTTAGTAGCAAAGTAATATGGAAGTAACGGTAACGGTAGCAAAAGTAATATTTTTGGGTTTTGTAGTGATTGTAACAGTAGCAACGGAAAAGTAAATAAGCAGAGAACAATATGTGAAAAGCTCGTAGGCATTGGATCGGTGATGGAGAATTATGCCGGATGTGGTTCATCATGTAACAGTCATAACATAGGGTGACACAGAATTAGCTCCAATTCATAAATGTAATGTAGGCATGTATTCCGAATATAGTCATACGTGCTTATGGAAAAGAACTTGCATGACATCTTTTGTCCTACCCTCCCGTGGTAGCGGGGCCCTAGCGGAAACTAAGGGATATTAAGGCCTCCTTTTAATAGAGTACCGGACCAAAGCATTAACACATAGTGAATACATGAACTCCTCAAACTACGGTCATCACCGGGAGTGGTCCCGATTATTGTCACTTCGGGGTTGCCGGATCATAACACATAGTAGGTGACTATAGACTTGCAAGATAGGATCAAGAACTCACATATATTCATGAAAACATAATAGGTTCAGATCTGAAATCATGGCACTCGGGCCCTAGTGACAAGCATTAAGCATAGCAAAGTCATAGCAACATCAATCTCAGAACATAGTGGATACTAGGGATCAAACCCTAACAAAACTAACTCAATTACATGATAAATCTCATCCAACCCATCATCGTCCAGCAAGCCTACGATGGAATTACTCAAGCACGGCGGTGAGCATCATGAAATTGGTGATGGAGGAAGGTTTATGATGACGACGGCGACGGATTCCCCTCTCCGGAGCCCCGAACGGACTCCAGATCATCCCTCCTGAGAGAGTTTAGGGCTTGGCGGCGGCTCCGTATCGTAAAACGCGATGAATCTTTTTTCTCTGATTTTTTTCTCCTCGAACGGTAATATATAGAGTTGGAGTTGAGGTCGGTGGAGCTCCAGGGGGCCACGAGGCGGGGTGGCGCGCCCCCCACCCTCGTGGAAAGGGTGTGGGTCCCCTGGCCTTGATTCTTTCGCTAGTATTTTTTATTATTTCCAAAAATAATCTCCGTGTAGTTTCTGGTCATTCCGAGAATTTTTGTTTCTACACATAAATAACACCATGGCAATTCTGCTGAAAACAGCGTCAGTCCGGGTTAGTTCCATTCAAATCATGCAAGTTAGAGTCCAAAACAAGGGCAAAAGTTTTTTGAAAAGTAGATACGAGGGAGACGTATCAACTCCCCCATGCTTAAACCTTTGCTTGTCCTCAAGCAATTCAGTTGATAAACTGAAAGTGATAAAGAAAAACTTTTATAAACTCTGTTTGCTCTTGTTGTTGTAAATATGTAAAGCCAGCATTCAAGTTTTCAGCAAAGATTATGAACTAACCATATTCACAATAACTCTTAGGTCTCATGTTTACTCATATCAATGGCATAATCAACTAGCGAGCAATAATAATAAATCTCGGATGACAACACTTTCTCAAAATAATCATAATATGATATAACAAGATGGTATCTCGCTAGCCCTTTCTGAGACCGCAAAACATAAATGCAGAGCACCTTTAAAGATCAAGGACTGACTAAACATTGTAATTCATGGTAAAAGAGATCCAGTCATAGTGGCACCCAATATAAATTAATAGTATAATGGATGCAAATGACAACGGTGCTCTCCAGCTGGTGCTTTTTAATAAGAGTGTGATGACTCAACATAAAAGTAAATATATAGGCCCTTCGCAGAGGGAAGCAGGGATTTGTAGAGGTGCCAGAGCTTGATTTTAAAGAAAAGATAAATAATATTTTGAGCGGCATACTTTCATTGTCAACATAACAACCAAGAGATGGCGATATCTTCCATGCTACACACATTATAGGCGGTTCCCAAACAGAATGGTAAAGTTTATACTCCCCCTCCACCAACAAGCATCAATCCATGGCTTGCTCAAAAAAACGAGTGCCTCCAACTAACAAGAGTCCCGGGGAAGTTTTGTTTGCAATTATTTTGATTTGGTTTGCATAAAGCATGGGACTGGGCATCCCGGTGACCAGCCATTTTCTCATGAGTGAGGAGCGGAGTCCACTCCTCTTGAGAATAACCCGCCTAGCATGGAAGATACAGACAGCCCTAGTTGATACATGAGCTATTTGAGCATGCAAAACAGAATTTCATTTGAAGGTTTAGAGTTTGGCACATACAAATTTACTTGGAACGGCAGGTAGATACTACATATAGGAAGGTATAATGGACTCATATGGCATAACTTTGGGTTTAAGGGATTGGATGCACAAGCAGTATTCCCGCTTAGTACAAGTGAAGGCTATTAAAATACTGGGAAGCGACCAACTAGAGAGCGACAACAGTCATGAACATGCATTAAAATAAATAAACATTGAGTGCAAGCATGAGTAGGATATAATACACCATGAACATAAATATCATGAAGGCTATGTTGATTTTGTTTCAACTACATGCGTGAACATGTGCCAAGTCAAGTCACTCGAATCGTTCAAAGGAGGATACCACCCCATCATACCACATCACAACCATTTTAAGAGCATGTTGGCATGCAAGGTGAACCATTATAAACTCCTAGATAATTAAGCATGCCATAAGCATCTATAATCTCTAATTGTTATTGCAAACATGTTTATTCATAATAGGCTGAATCAGGAATGATGAACTAATCATATTTACAAAAACAAGAGAGGTCGAGTTCATACCAGCTCCTCTCATCTCAATCAGTCCATCATATATCGTCATAATTGCCTTTCACTTCAGGACTGAACGATGTGAATAATAATAATAGTGCACGTGCATTGGACTAAGCTGGAATCTGCGAGCATTCAATAAACAGGAGAAGACAAGGCAATATGGGCTCTTGGTTAAATCAACAATAATGCATATAAGAGCCACTTCAACAATTTCATTATGGTCTTCTCCTATCGACCCCCAAAGAAAAGAAAAGAAATAAAACTATTTACACGGGAAAGCTCCCAACAAGCAAAAGAAGAACAGGAAATATTTTTGGGTTTTCTTTTAATTATTACTACTAGCAAGAAAGTAAACTAGCTAAAAGCTACTACTAATTTTTTTAGTTTTCTTCAAATTTTGCAAACACACAAGAAGAAAGCAAGAAAAATAAAATAAACTAACATGGATATTACAATGAAAAAGTATGAGCACCGACATCTAGCAATGAGTGTGTGAACATAAATGTAATGTCGGGTGAGAGATACGTACTCCCCCAAGCTTAGACTTTTGGCCTAAGTTGGTCTATTGCCACGGATGGCCTGTCGGATATCCATAGTTGTAGTTGGGGTCGTACTGAGATGCAGCAGTCATTGCATCGTGGGCTGTAGCTTGGAGGCGAGCTATCTCAGCCCTCCTCTTATACTCATTCGCCTCCTCTCTGGTTATGAAATATCTCCCCTTTGCCTGAAAGTCAAAGAAAGTAGAAGCATGGAGAGCGACGTGATAGGTACGTCGTCTGTCAAAGATTAGTCGATATTGGAGGAACTGATCATTCCTCTCAAAAAAACGATGACGAACCATAGCCTCATAATCTAAATAAGAACAAGGTAACTCAATATCATCCTCACGTATGGTTACACCAAGAAAATTAGCTAAACGGGTTGCATAAATTCCACCAAAGAAATCTCCATTAAATCTATTATGAAGCAACCTACGTACAAGAATGGCTCCCAAATTGTAATGTTTATCTCCTAACACAGCACTCCTGAGAATACTGAGGTCAGGGACACACATGTGACATGCTTCATCCTTATCATTTATGCACCTACCTATGAAGAGAGCAAAATAATGTATAGTAGGAAAATGAATGCTCCCTATGGTAGCTTGTGCTATGTCTCTAGATTCACCCACAGTTATACTAGCAAGAAAATCTCTAAACTCATATTTGTGAGGCTCACTAGTACTACCCCATTGTGGAAGTTTGCAAGAAGTGGTAAAATCCTCTAAGTCCATAGTATAAGAATTTTCATAAAGATCAAACTGGACATTTTGAGAATTGCGTGAAGATGAAAATTCAAACCTCCACACAGAGGAACTAGTGAGATAGTGGTACTGACGGCACTTTTCTGCCTCGAAGCTCACAAGATCAGCGTTACGCAAATATGCGTTAAATTCTTCCTTAATTCCTGCTTGATCCATGAAGTCCTCTGAAGGCCATTCACAAGGCCATACTGGAGCGTCCCTTGGTGGTTCATCATCAGCATCACGCATTGCAAGCCTGGGTCCTTGGTTCCTTGAAGGACCACCTTGGCACATTTTCCTAAACATATTTCTTCCTCTAAAAACTTTCTGAATTTTTTAGTAACTTCAAATAAAAGTGAACCAAGCTCAACAAAATTGATAGCAACTACTCCTACAAGGGCCTAGAGCCTATATCATGCATTAGAACTACTTGGAACCATATAAATTTGACATGAAAGCTCAAGAACATGGTCACCTAGGAAGCAAAAATTTGCAATGTATGAAGCACTACAACAAAAACTAATTGGACCAATGGAGTAGTCACATACCAAGGAACAATCCCCCGAAGCAGTTTTGTGAGAGGTGCTTTGAGCAAGGAGATCGAAAATCGCAGCAAAATGAGCTAGAACTCGTGCTTGAGCTGGATGGAAGAAGAAGTGTGTGGGTGCAGCAATAAGTGGAGGGAAGCCACCATGGGCCCACGAGGTGGGGGCGCCTGGGGGGGGCGCGCCTGGACCCTCGTGCCCAGGTGCTTGCTCCCCCTGCTGTGTTCTCAGTGCCAAATATTCTCAAATATTCCAGAAAAAATCATATTTCTATTTCAGGTTATTTGGAGAACTTTTATTCTCGGGGTATCTTTATATTGCACGGATAATTCAGAAAACAGACAGAAAAATACTATTTTTACTTTATTTCAACTAAATAACAGGAAGTAGAGAGAGGGTACAGAAGGTTGTGCTTTCTAACTTCATCCATCTCACGCTCATCAAAAGGAATCCACTAACAAGGTTGATCAAGTCTTGTTAACAAACTCATTCCAAATAACATGGAACCGGAGAAAGTTCGAATAACACTATGTTACCTCAACGGGGATATGCACGTCCCCAATAACAAGAATAGCATATCTCTTTTTGGCAGTAGGAAGAGGAAATTCAAAACCTCCAAAAATAATCGATGGAAATTTTCCAATAGAATTGATACTGTGGACTTGAGGTTGCTTCCTCGGAAAGTGTACCGTATGCTCATTACCATTAACATGAAAAGTGACATTGCCTTTATTGCAATCAATAACAGCCCCTGCAGTATTCAAAAAAGGTCTTCCAAGAATAATAGACATACTATCATCCTCGGGAATATCAAGAATAACAAAATCTGTTAAAATAATACCGTTTGCAACCACAACAGGCACATCCTCACAAATACCGACAGGTATAGCAGTTGATTTATCAGCCATTTGCAAAGATATTTCAGTAGGTGTCAACTTATTCAAATCAAGTCTACGATATAAAGAAAGAGGCATAACACTAACACCGGCTCCAAGATCACATAAAGCAGTTCTAACATAGTTTCTTTTAATGGAGCATGGTATAGTGGGTACTCCTGGATCTCCAAGTTTCTTAGGTATTCCACCCTTAAAAGTACAAGTAGCAAGCATGGTGGAAATTTCAGCTTTCGGTATCTTTATTTTATTATTAACAATTTCTTTCATATACTTAGCATAAGGATTCATTTTGAGCATATCAGTTAATCACATACGCAAAAAGATAGGTCTAATCATTTCAGCAAAGCGCTGAAAATCCTCATCATCCTTTTTGTTGGATGGTTTGGGAGGAAAAGGCATGGGTTTCTGAACCCATGGTTCTCTTTCTTTACCATGTTTCCTAGCAACAAAGTCTCTCTTATCATAACGTTGATTCTTTGATTGTGGGCTATCAAGACCAACAACAGGTTCGGATTCTACATCATTATCATTGCTAGGTTGAGCATCAACATGAACATCATCATTAACATTATCACTAGGTTCACGTTCATTACCAGATTTTGTTTCAGCATCAGAAATAGAAATATCATTTGGATTCTCAGGTGTTTCAGCAATACGTTCACTAGAAGCATGCAAAGTCCTATCATTTTTCTTTTTCTCCCTTTTAGAAGGACTAGGTACATCTAAATTATTTCTCTGAGAATCTTGCTCAATTCTCTTAGGATGGCCTTTAGGATACAAAGGTTCCTGAGTCATTTTACTAGTTCTAGTAGCCGCCCTAACTGCATAGTCGTTATTCTTATTATTAAGTTCATTGAGCAAATCATTTTGAGTTTTAAGTACTTGTTCTACTTGAGTGGTAACCATAGAAGCATGTTTACTAATAAGTTTAAGTTCACCTTTAACTCTAGACATATAATCACTCAAGTGTTCAAGCATATAAGAATTGTGTTTCAATTGTCTAAAAACACAAGCATTGAAGTTTTCTTGTTTGATAATAAAATTATCAAACTCATCTAAGCATTGTCTCGCAGACTTGTAGTGAGCAATATCACCTTCATCAAATCTATAGAGATAATTCAACTTTACTACCTGTGTCGGGTTATCAAGACCATGTGTTTCTTCGATAGGTCATGAATTAAAACCATGTATTTCTTCAACAAGTGGTAAATTAAGACCATGTATTTCTTCAATAGGAGGTAAATTCTTAACATCTTCAGCTTTTATACCTTTTTCTTTCATAGATTTCTTTGCCTCTTGCATATCTTCAGGACTAAGAAATAGAACACCCCTTTTCTTTGGAGTTGGCTTAGGAGTTGGTTCAAGAGTTGGCTCAGGAAGTGTCCAATTATTTTCATTGGTCAACATATTGTTCAATAGAATTTCAGCTTCATCCGGTGTTCTTTCCCTGAAAACAGAACCAGCACAACTATCCAGGTGGTCTATGGAAGCATCTGTTAGTCCATTATAAAAGATATCAAGTATTTCATTTTTCTTGAGAGGATGATCAGGAAAAGCATTAAGTAATTGGAGAAGCCTCCCCCAAGCTTGTGGGAGACTCTCTTCTTCAATTTGCACAAAATTATATATTTCCCTTAAAGTAGCTTGTTTCTTATGAGCAGGGAAATATTTAGTAGAGAGGTAATAAATCATATCCTGGGGACTACGCACACAACCAGGATCAAGAGAATTAAACCATATCTTAGCATCACACTTTAATGAGAATGGAAATATCTTAAGGATATAATAGTAGTGAGTTTTCTCATCATTAGTGAACAGGGTGGCTATATCATTTAATTTAGTAAGATGTGCCACAACAGTTTCAGATTCATCGCCATAGAAAGGATCAGATTCAAATATCAGGATCAACGGAGAATTCATAATCCTTATCAGTAACAAAGATAGGTGATGTAGCATAAGCAGGATCATATTTCATTCTAGCATTCAGAGTTTTTTGTTTCAGCTTAGCTAATAATTACTTAAGATCACTTCTATCATTGCAAGCAAGAAAGTCTCTAGCAGTTTCTTCATCCATAACATAACCCTTAGGCACAACAGGCAATTCATATTTATTGGGAGAGTCTTCATCGTCACTTTCATCAATATTATCAGTTTCAATAATTTCATTCTCTCTAGCCCTAGCAAGTTGTTCATCAAGAAATTCACCAAGTGGCACAGTAGTATCAAGCATAGAAGTAGTGTCATCATAAGTATCATGCATAAAAGAAGTGGCATCATCAATAACATGCGGCATATCAGAATTAATAGCAGAAGCAGGTTTAGGTGTCGCAAGCTTACTCAAAACAGAAGGTGAATCAAGTGCAGAGCTAGATGGCAGTTCCTTACCTCCCCTCGTAGTTGAGGGATAAATATTCGTTTTCGCGCCTTTCAAGTTCTTCATAGTGACCAGAAGATATAAATCCCAAGTGACTCAAAGAATAGATCTATGCTCCCTGGCAACGGTGCCAGAAAATAGTCTTGATAACCCACAAGTATAGGGGATCGCAATAGTTTTCGAGGGTAGATATTCAACCCAAATTTATTGATTCAACACAAGGGGAGCCAAAGAATATTCTCAAGTATTAGCAGTTGAGTTGTCAATTCAACCACACCTGGATAACTTAATATCTGCAGCAAAGTATTTACTAGCAAAGCAATATGGAAGAAACAGTAATGGTAGAAAAAGTAATATTTTTGGGTTTTGTAGTAATTGTAACAGTAGCAACGGAAAAGTAAATTAGCAGAGAACAATATGTGAAAATCTCGTAGGCATTGGATCGGTGATGGAGAATTATGCCGGATGTGGTTCATCATGTAACAGTCATAACATATGGTGACACAGAACTAGCTCCAATTCACCAATGTAATGTAGGCATGTATTCCGAATATAGTCATACGTGCTTATGGAAAAGATCTTGCACGACATATTTTGTCCTACCCTCCGGTGGGAGCGGGGTCCTAGCGGAAACTAAGGGATATTAAGGCCTCCTTTTAATAGAGTACTGGACCAAAGCATCAACACATGGTGAATACATAAGCTCCTCAAACTACGGTCATCACCGGGAGTGGTCCCGATTATTGTCACTTCGGGGTTGCCGGATCATAACACATAGTATGTGACTATAGACTTGCAAGATAGGATCAAGAACTCACATATATTCATGAAAACATAATAGGTTCAGATCTGAAATCATGGCACTCGGGCCCTAGTGACAAGCATTAAGCATAGCAAAGTCATAGCAACATCAATCTCAGAACATAGTGGATACTAGGGATCAAACCCTAACAAAACTAACTCGATTACATGATAAATCTCATCCAACCCATCACCGTCCAGCAAGCCTACGATGGAATCACTCGCGCACAGCGGTGAGCATCATGAAATTGGTGATGGAGGAAGGTTGATGATGACGACGGCGATGGATTCCCCTCTCCGGAGCCCCGAACGGACTCCAGATCAGCCCCCCCCCCGGGAGAGTTTAGGGCTTAGCGGCGGCTCTGTATCGTAAAGCGTGATGAATCTTTTTTCTATGATTTTTTCTCCCCGAACGTGAATATATAGAGTTGGAGTTGAGGTCGGTGGAGCTCCAGGGGGCCCAAGAGGCAGGGGGCGCGCCCATGGGGGCAGGCGTGCCCCCCACCCTCGTGGAAAGGGTGTGGGCCCCCTGGCCTTGATTCTTTCGCCAGTATTTTTTATTATTTCCAAAAATAATCTCCATAAAGTTTCAGGTCATTCCGAGAACTTTTGTTTCTGCACATAAATAACACCATGGCAATTCTGCTGAAAACAACGTCTGTCCGGGTTAGTTCCATTCAAATCATGCAAGTTAGAGTCCAAAGCAAGGGCAGAAGTGTTTGGAAAAGTAGATACGATGGAGACGTATCAAGATGTCATTTGGTTGACATCATAGGAACTTTTCTATTGAATCTAGAGATGACATGTATCTCAATTCTTATGAGGAGGGATTAGAAAAGAGATGTAATTTGGTTCATATCATAGGAACTTTTCTATTGAATATACGCTAATGTTTATTTTCCTTTGAAATTATGGGAGTATAGGAATCCATTCATATGAACCAAGTGGCTCTAAAGCTATAGAAATGATATCATGTTTATTTCCTTTGAAATGTGGAGTATATGAATCTATTCCTATGAACCAATTGGCTCTAAAGGAAAAAATCCTATAAAAATCATATCATATAGAGTTCCTATGATATTCCTCCAAACCAAAGGATGGTTGAAATTGCTGCAGGTGATATGATGGTATTTCTTTGTAGACTCATCCCCCATCTTTATAGTTACCTCTCGAAGATGAATGAAATGATATATACAGGGTATTCTACATGTGCAATTTGGTACACGAAAACTCGGTAAAAGTTTGCGAGGTTCGAATTTTCAATAAAGCTATATGCGCTGCATTTTGGAACGGAGGGAGCATACGGCAGTTGCTAACACTCACGTGGAAGATTTGTGTGTAGGAGGAGTGGCTGTTTTGTTAAATTACATGGCAAAATTGTCACTGTCGGATGCTGATCTAACGGTTCTTACGGCGTTCATCAGGAAAAGGCTTGTGGCGAACGTTTGTCGAATAATGATTTACGAACACATGCATTGCATTGATACGTGCCCCCTCTCTCTCACGCACACGCACCCTCCCGAGTCCTCTCGCACCCACCGTCTATCTGCAGGTAGATGTCACACACATATGTGCTCTTCACACCCTACCCTCAGAACTTCCAAAAAGCAAAAGACGCCGCGCACATATTATTTTAGCTCACACGTCACACACTTATACTATTACTCTTGTGGCGAATGTTCTTTGGGCATAGTATATTGTACTCTCACGAAGAGAAGCGGTGCACGCACGCACTAGTTCTCTCACACCCACTAGTGGGTACACGTAGGAGCGCATTTTTTTGAGGCTGGTACAACAAAATCACTCCACTACATATATAAGCAGGAGCCTTAGCGCTTGCTTTACTAGTGTTCCTCTCGTTCACTCTCTCATGCTCTCCAGATCTAAGCAAGACATAGGTGGCCACACTCTCTCTCAGCTCACGGCTGGTCACAAATCCGGCAGGACAACCTCGACCGGGGCAGGGGTGTAGGTGCATCGTTCACGCTGTCGTCGGCGGCGAGGGAGGAGACCAAAGGCTGCCCGCGCGTCCCGATCGGCGGCCATGCCGTTCTCTCTGAGAGAGCACCGGCTCCGGAGGGCCTCCAACCCCTTCTTCCTCCCTACGGTATTGTCGCCAAGATGCGGCCTCCCGACGCTGTCTTTGCAACATGCCGACGACCCTCAGGTATATATTCCTTCGAAACCTGCCTTGCTCTACTGCCCCAGCTCCCCACTTGGCTTCGTGTGGATCTTTTTCTACTTCTGTCCGTTGTTCCAAAGCCACCTAGACTTTTAATATTATTAGAGGTAAAGCTAGTTCATACAGTCGACTCTAAGATTTGGTTCAAATAGGGAAGAAAGTGGGAAAGCTGTAGCATGAATCTAGGACTTGGTTCCAAGAGGAAATGGGGTAAAGTAGTAGACACTGGCTACCCAACCGGTCTCTTGGTTGAAAAGACGAACAAAGCATGGTGGATGGCGAAGGGTGGGGGGAAGTGGACCTATCTCTTGGTTGAAAAAGGAAAGAAAGTGACGGGTGTTGGGGGACAACGCAAATGAGAATGAGCAGGTATAGATTTCCTGTGCTCACATAGGAAAATGTCGCCGAGGATATAAAAAATGGGACAAATGCAGACATGCTGCCTGAGTGTTTGCTGCTCTTCGCAACCACATCTGCCTCACCACTTTATGCCTCTGCTGTCCCTACGCCCATATCGCTACTGTTAATGTAAAATCACATGAAGCATTAAGCAATGCCACCTAATGTCACTATAAGTAATGGTCTAGTGCCCTCGATAAATTGAAGCAATGCCACCACCATTTTATGAAGTGCTTCTGTCTTGCTTTATTTGCCATGAATTGTGTTTTTGCAGTTACACTTAAATCTCACACCGCTAACATTGCTTCATCCCAGTGGAACGGCACAAATTTGATTGCACATTTACTAACCATGTGCTACTCTCATGGCAGTAATACTAATGCTATTGTTCTGCATATTAATCTAGTGGCAGTGTTGATGTGATGTGATGCTACTTAAGGACACTTTCATACTGTCAATCTAGTGCCAATTATAACACAATAGATGTTGTTGTTAATCATACGCCACTTCAAATATCTATCACTTTTTAAGTAACCGTATTTCGTATTTGCGCAAACAGGGATGTCTGTCTCCATATCGTTTCGGGATGTCTGTCTCCGTATTGTTTTTATCCGCGCAATCAAAAGCACACACCTCAGTTTTAGTAGAGCTGCGCAAAATGAGATGGCTATCCCTCATTGTCGTCGTCTAACCACTCGTCTTCCAGGTATTCCTACATTGGTAGTTACTAGGCAGAATGACCAACGCAATCTAGAAGAAGCTGATTCATATGTTTTACTTCCTGATTGCAGTGCAGGGACGAGCGAAAACATCTGTGTCCTAGTCCGGAATGCACTTTCCTCCAGTTCATCCATGGACCGAGGACAAGCTGGCACGGCTGCACGGAGGTTTTTGGGACAGGTGCACGGACAAGAGGCATTGTGATCTGCTTATTTCTGCAAATAGCGGCGCTTGAATTTAGTGGAATGCACAAGACTTTCAGCTGGTCAGTACACTGCATAGTTCAGTTCAGCATTCCAGCTGAGAACACAATTATAATTGGTTATTCTGGAATGAGAGAACCTAACCCTGGATGGTGGCAACAAGAAAAAACCAGAGTGAACTCCAGGAAATTTAAGCCTGCCGGGAGGCCCTTTGCTCAGAGAAGCCTTGTTTGTTTTTTCCTGATTTGTAAACCTTCTCACAACTTTGTCTTTTTCTATTAACTAGTATATGTTTGTTATGTTCTATGAATCATTGAGATGTATAAAATTGCTTAACTTATGCTTTTCAAGTTTTTTATGAAGCCGAGTTTAATGTGAGTGTTCCACATGAACGCTGGACTAGCGTGTGAACGTTTGGAATTTACATTGTGGCCTCAGTTAACTGCATGAACCACTGTAACAAGATGCATAGTTGATTATATGTCAGATAGCAGATTGTTAATTGTTAGCTGGTCGATAGCCTAGTGTTGAAGCTAGCTGAGCCAATGTGCCGTGTTTTGCACAACTGCTTACAAGTGGGGTAGCACCAACAGTGTTTACAAGTACTTATGTATACGTCTGCGCACAGTTCGTGAACGAATACTCTATTTCATCAAAACACACACAGCTCGTATGATAATACTAGTGAGGACATTTCTATTTCGGCAACAATTACGATGATTCACGGGCACACAAAACTAGCAGTTGTTCCCATAGACAGATTCAAACAGAGTACTAGCCCCAGAGGGCTCGATAACAAGCAAGGTTCGGATAATTAGACAGAATCCAAACTACTATTAAACCCTAGATGGGCAAGTATTTCATGCCTCGATCTAATTTGGGCTGGACACAAGACGGACCTTGCCATGAACATCATCGAGGATGTCCGACAGCAGCTCAATCCTGTGAACCTTCATGAAGAAAACCTTGTGGCCTTGCCACTCATAAACTTGTTTGTGGAGGCATGCCACGTCATCTTCCTGCGTAAGCTTGACAAGAACAGTATGCCTCACAAACGAAGGAGTAGCTTTGAACTTCTTGTGCTTTGGTACACCCTGGACAACACGCCTGACAACAGTGAGGATGGAATACAACTCTTCATTGGTATAAGCGCAAATTGCTTCCAGGACCCTACAGCCTAAAAACTCTGTTTTCCCAGTGCGTATACTCAGGTCATCCGCCTCATAGCGAGTAACATGTACAACCACACAATCCTTGTCTGCATCGGGGCTCTAATCGAAACAGAAACAAATTCTGAATTATTTTCCAGCATAAGAAACAGAAGTTATTTAAACCACTATGTATAGCATGGCATCGAAGCTAATAAAATTTTGCATTATTAATCACCACATACTTAGATGAAAAACCACAATCGAGATTGGCAAAAAAGAAAATCACCTTGGGCAGCTCAGCGGGGGGGACACATCCTCGAATGGGGAAAACTGCTCCTGCGGTGCCACGGGGGCTGTAACCTCAAACGGGGCATTGACCATCTCATTAGTGGCCGTGAGCGTATCTGGGGTCGGCTCGGTGGCTGCCTCCATCTTCTTGGAGCTCTTTGTCTCGTGGGGATCAGCCTCCCGCGTCTGCTCCAATATCGGCAGATCTTTGCCTGGTTCTCCTTGGTCCATCATGAAACTGACGAATACTAGGAGACCACTGAAAGGAAAACACAATCGCAATGACAATGAAACAAAAAAGAGAGTGAGGATCGGTTACTGCTTTGCAAAAGTTCATTTTTTTCTCTGAATGAAAATATACCAACATCATGGATCCGCTTACCTTCCCTTCATTGGGAGAGAAGAACAGTGGCAGATGCGAGTGTTGCCTTTCTTCAAGACGGTGAGGGAGAAGGGGATTCAGCGAAGAGTGAAATGATGGTTGCTTCGTCCGTCAAACTTAGACTTGGGGGAGGTGGGTTTTGCGATACGACGGCTCGTTATTGCCGCGCTACGACCGGGTGACTCTCCGCCTGCATCCTGCCATCTAATTTGGTGGATGGCATTTGGGCCCGCGCGCTGCATGGCCCGCATGTCGGTGAACAAAAGTATAACGACATTCAGTAGAGGGAGATGTTTCGAAGACCTAGGAGGAGCCAGAAGCGGTATTGTATCCACTGTACTAGTAGTAATTGTTTTTCTGGGTAGCTGTAGAGTATCTCCACTGTACTAGTAGAAATTGTTTCTCTAGGCCCAAGACAAAACAGCCCATCCACCCTAGTAACTAGTAAAATCAATTCAAAAGTCCGTATATTTTCTGAATGAGAGGGACTAGCCACACCCAACACACCGCGCCCCAAAAAACCTGGGTGTTCTTCTTCCTCCTCACTCCCACGCACCTCACGTCAGCTCGCTCCAGTCGTACCCCCAAATTCCTCACCTCACTCCTACACAAAACCCCATCTCCCTTCTTCCTCACTACTACAGAAAAACCCCAGCTCCCCTTCTTCTTCACCCGCACTACAACTAGGCTCATCATTCGTTACTCTGCTCAAATCCGTGAGCGCGATGCGACGCCCTCGAGGAAAATGGAGTCGGCGGACCCCAGCGCCAAGAAGTTGAGGCTCCCGCCAGCGGCGACGCCTGTTGTAGATCCCGCACCCGGCAGCGCAGGGAGAAGCGGTGACTCCGGCCTCCCCGGATCCCAGAAACCTGTAGAATCTTGGGTGGACCGCATCAGCGATCTCCCGGATGCCGTCCTTGGGGAGATCATCTCGCTTCTCCCCACGAAGGATTGCTGCCGCACCCAAGTCCTCTCAATTCGGTGGCGCCCTCTATGGCGCGCCGTGCTTTAATCTCGATCGTCGTCGCCTATCTCTCTTCAATGATTTTGAAATCCCCAGAGCCATCATCTCCTCCCACCAGGGCTCCGTTCAAAGCATTTGCATCCCGTCATGCTACCTGAGCAAGCATACCATGCCCTGCACGGTGGACGCCTGGCTGAGATCCCCTGAATTCATAGAACTACAGTTGCTTGAGTTCTACTATTCCCCTGGAAATCACCTACCAGAGACCGAACGCCGTCTACCTGTGCCCTCAGTACCGATGTCCATTTAGCGGTTTTCGTCCTCTCTCCACACCGCCACCTTTGCGCTGTGCGACCTACCAGACAATCTGGTACTAAACCTTCGACTCCCATTTCTGAAGAAAATTTCACTTGTGCAGGTTCGTATTTTGGAGGCCTCGTTGCACATCATCATCCACTCTAGTTGCCCTGCCCTGGAGTGCTTGGTGCTTGTTTTCACAGTTAGAATCGGTCTTCTCCAAATAAAGTCGCCTAAGCTTGTAAGAATTGGAATTTGTTTTGACGGAAAGCAACTCATCATCCTAGATGCCCCTTCACTTCAAAGGTTGATCATTGATTCTAGTTATTCACCATTGCAAATAACCGTCCTCTCTGCGCCTAAACTGGAGACCTTGGGTGTAATACATGATCTCTGTGCTCATTTCAATATGGTGTTTGGCTCCACAGTTCTTCAGGTACTTTACATTATCATCTACACTTGTAACCATAAGCTGCATTTTAAATTTTTGCGCATAAGTTATATGTCATCTTTGAGTACACATTTTGTACTAATATTATGTTCTATGCTCAATGAAGAGTTTCTCCATGGATGGCCTATCAATGGTGCTAGATTCTGTCAAGATCTTATGTATCCGAATGAATAGTTTTGATCTGAACAAGATTATTGGTTTGCTGCAATGCTTTCCATGTCTAGAGAAGTTTTATATAAAGGTGATAATTTCACGCACATTGGAAGCCCACATATAGTGTACTAGAATTAACTGTTCAGCTGTTGCTCTTTCGACACTCCTTTTTTTAGACCTTAACTATTTTCAATCTTCATGTCTACTTAGGCAACAGGACGGGGTAAGAAATTTATAACCAATCGGTGGATATGTAAGCATCGGGATTTTCTCACTTCTCATGAGATTCGATTGAAGACAATAGCGCTAGAACGATATGTAGCCAACCATGCAAACACTAGATTTGTCACATTCTTCCTGCTGAATGCGAGGTTACTATTGTCCATCAGGCCTAAGTTTATCAGCAGCATGGTTTTGACGGATGGGTATGTGGAAGAGCAAAAAAAGGAGTTTCAGGTGGGCAAAAGAGCTTCCGAACATGCCGGGCTTCTATTTACAACATATTGTGGTCATAATCCAGTAAATTTTACGACCCAGGATGTTCATTATATGGACCTGACAGATCCATTTGACTGTGACTGCCAAAAACAGTGCTGGAGTTAGATGTTGTTGCCTTTTTCAACCTGATTTTTTTTTAAACCTGATGAAGAATTAACCCTCATGCTTTTGTACAGTTTCTAAGCTGGAGTTAGATGTTCTTGCCCTTTTCAACTCGGCTGTGACTATCATATTTTCTTTGAAGCAAGGCAAATGGATTGCCAGTCGTTTAATTTAGAGTGAAATATTGTAACAATTAACAAATCCAAAACCAAGGGAAATAACATCACTCTCGCCGGCTGCTTGAGCTCACTGTGCATTACAGAAGCCAAATGATTAGCCCCCACCATCACCCACAAACTTATTTCCAACTAGCACATCAAATGGGCTGTAAAATTTCATACGAAGGGCTGCATGAACGTGACAGATTTGGATTCTGACATTTGGGACCCGCGAGGAAATAGCCTATCCAAGGTGGTGTCGACTTACTAGCCAGTCATCAAAAGATTTTGCCTACCAGCCGTTGGATTGACATCCAACATCTGTCGTGTATCTTCTATCTCTTGTCTTCTTCTTCCTCCAGCCACCCAAACCAAACCACCCCATCGGCTCCACCTGCTCCCACTTCCCATGGCTGGCTACGCCTCCGCCGCCCTACCGTACATACCCTCCAACGTTGGCCAGTCCCTCCCTCTATTCCCCCACACGTCATGTTATTCTCCGGCGACGTCAGCCCCAACACGCACCCGCACCCGAACCAGTCAACCCTCGTACTCCCCTCCGCCTGCGACTGGACCGACGCATCTTCCACGGCTCCTGTTCATTCCGTCCGAGGCCTCGCCATCGTCCTCTGCCTTGCGGCCTTGGTTCGCTCGCCGTGCGCGGTGCGCCGCCCTCTTGCGTTGTCAACGTCGTCAACAACCGAGAGGAACAAGGAGATGAATGTACGTGGAGAGGATGACAGTAGGGACCCACCAACGTCATGGCAGTACGCAAGCAATTACCTCTATATTAGAAGCCCAAAAATATGGTTCCTCCTAATGGTTGGACATCTGGGGCTCACGCCATTGTCAACATAGTCAATAAACGAGAGAATTACACTACGAGCGGCTGACACCAAGGACCCAGCAGGTCGCGCAGTTTTTTTTTGAGGAACAAGCAGTTGTTATTTATACTAGTTTTAGCGACGGATCAGGGTAACAACGGGGCTGTGCAGGGGTTGTGGCCTGTCTAGCCAGGGTTTTATTTATGTTTACCACATCATGAGCCCAGTTGTGTTTTTTTCTTGCTAAAAATGGCTAGCCCAGTTATATATTTTTTTAAGAAATACCCAAACGTGGCCTACTTGCGTTATCAGCCCTGCTGGGCTGCAAATCTTTCAAGACGAGGAGAGTTTCATTCGGTTTGCCCAGAAATGGGATGTACATTTTTAAAACACATCAAACCGGGAATTAGTTTCAATTTTTTTCATTACAAGATTTTAAATTCCATTGATTTTTATGCGTGGACAATTATTTGGATTTTATATTTATATAAATTATTTTTCAAAATAGTTTGAATGTGAATCGATATTTCGGGATTAAAAACAGTTGACCGCACCGAAATATGCAAAAAAATGTATACTTTTTAACCATGGCCACAATATGGGGTGTAATGCTATCAAAAAGAAGATGGGCTCCAAAAAAAATCTTAAGAATTAGCAAATGGGATGTACATTATTAGAAATAATGCACACAAGAGCAGTGACTGTTGGATGTCCATCCAACGGCTGTCGTGCTTCTTCAATCTCTACTTTTCCTGCTCGAGCCGCTCAAACAAGCGCCGACGGGACTGCCTGCTCCCTCCTCCCGCGGCCGGCTATGCTGCCGCGCAGGCCTCACCGCCCCACCATACTCCCATCGCTGGCCTAGCCATCCTTATACTAACCCACACCTGTTGTTATTCTTCGGCGACGGCAGACGAACCAGTAAACCCTCGTACAATAGTACTCCCCTCCGCGTGGGAAACAACTGCCGAGTCTTCCCTGCCTCCGTGTCGTTCCCTTCCTAGGCCTCGCCGTCATCCACCGCCCTGGTGCTCTCGACGCGGCCTGGTCAACATGGTCAATGAACGACATCCATCAGAAGTGGACTGTACGTGGAGAGGCTGACAGCTGGGTCCACGGCCGCACGCAAGAAAATGCCTCCTCATTACGCGCAAAATAATGATTCCTCCACCTGACAGCTAGGACCCACGGGAAGGGCTTCTGTATTTCACGGAAAAAATGTTCCCCCCGCTGACAAGTCGGACCCACCAGCTATATCTTCGCACGCAAGTAAGTGCCTCCTTATGACACACAAAAAATGAATACCCCTGCTAGCTGGGACCCACCATAGTGGGTGGCTGACTTGTGGGCCTACTAAGTTGACGGGGACAGAGGGCTTTGTCAACTTGGTCAATATGAACGATTCTAGCTCCAATGACCGTACGATGTCCATCCAACGGCCGTAGTGCTTCTTCTAATGGTTGGACACCCACACCCCCTGTTATTCTGCGGCGACGACAGCCTCACACCGCAGCAAACCAGTGAACCCTCATACTCCTCTACGCGTGGGCATCCACTGCCGCGTCTTCCCCGGCTCTGCGTCCTCCCCTTCCTAGGCCTCGCCGTCGTCCACTGCCCTGGTGCTCTCGGCGCGGCGTGGTCAACGTGGTCAAGGAACGGCTTCCATCGAACGTGGACTGTGCGTGGAGAGGCTGACAACTGGGTCCACGGCCGCAGCAAGGAAGTGCCTCCTTATTACACGCAAAATAATTATTCCTCCACCTGACAGCGGGGACCCACCGGACGGGCCACTGTATTTCGCGAAAAAAACGTTTCCCCCTGACGGCTGGGACCCACCAGCTACATCTTCGCATGCAAGGAAGTGCATCCGGGCAAAAAAAATGATTCGCCCCCCTGACTGCTGGGACCCACCAGCTACATCTTCGCAGGCAAGGAAGTGCCTGACAGTCCGGACCCACCTGGTCGAAGCATACGTAGCGTTGTCATTCTGGTTGCGAACGTGTATGTACATACTGGTCGATGTAGAGGCGTGCACGTGTCGTACTAGAGGCACATACGTAGCATGTACACGTACGTACAGCGGCCAGGGTGCAAGAAAGTAAATACAGCCACGTACGTACATACGGGCGGGGTCTCAAACGCCTGCTCGCGCGTACGTACAGCCAGGGCTCGTGTACATGGCTGGGTCAGAACGGAGAAACAACATCGTCGTCGTGTTCATTGGGAGCCAACCGGCTGGGTCGGAACGGAATGCGTCGTCGTGTTCATCGGGAGGGCTTGGATGGAAAAACCGATGGAAACGAGGCATGCATACCGCAGAACAGAGGAAACGGCCTTGTGTTCGACCGGCCACGTTCGAAACGGGATCCTATTCATCGGGAGGGGTGTGGCGTACCGCAAAACGGAGGAAACGGACTTATGTTGGAGCGCTACGGTCGAAACGGGGATCCTGTTGATCGGGAGGGGTGTGGCGTACTGCAAAACGGGACTCCACGGAATACTGCTCATCTCCACCGTCGACCCCCTCTAGCCTCCACGGGCTACTGTTAATCCACCGTCGAGCTCCTCCAGCCTCCACCTGCGGCTGTTCATCCACGGGCTCCTGTTCATCCAGCCTCCACCGCGCGCTACTCCACCGGCTACTGTTCAACTAGCCCTCTCCACGGGCTCCTGTTCAACCACCCCTCCACAGGCCATTGTTCATCCAGCCCTCCATCGTCTACTGTTCATCTTGCCCTCCACGGGGTGGTCCTGTTCATCCTGCCCTCCACGGGGTCCTGTTCATCCAGCCCCAACCAGCTCGATCTATCGGGGTACTGTTCATCCAGAGGCAACACCACGGGGTCCTGTTCATCCACCCCCACTAGGAACTGTTCATCCAACCCCCCCCCTGCAACGCTCATTGTTCATCCAGATGCAGCATCGATCGACTTCAGTTAGCAGCAGTAGCGAAGGAATCGCTCGATCGGGTTCAGTTAACAGCCATCGATCGATCGCTCGGGTTCAGTAAGGCGTAGCTCGCGGCAAACGCTTCGGGTTCGATTAGAGCCCAACGCCTTGCTTGGGTTCGATTAGAGCTAACGCCTACGCACGCCAGCAGCGTCGTCTGAGAAAGCAGCGCATCGCTCGGCCCCGACCACCCACCGTAACGGGGACTCCCGATATTTTCCGCGCCCTTGCTTCTACCACGGTTTTTTCCGTCATGGACGGCCCAAAGAATGTCATGCAGCTGCGTCTTCAGCCCGCCCAAGGCGAAAAGCCCATTTTCTGTCATGATTTTTTGTCATAGAAGTAGGACCCCACCACATCTATGATGATACCGGGTTTTGTCACAGTTATCGTCATAGAAGTGTGATAAGTATGACAGAAAAAAAATTCGGTCGGCCCAAAATGTCACGGATGTGTCTTTTTTTTTGTAGTGTCTAAAGAGCTTGAGCTGGTGGATGGAGCTTCTTCGAATGGAACTAGCACACTTCACACCTAGTTACTAGTGCAGTTGCATCCTGGAGGGCGGTGGGCCAGAAGAAACCTTGCCGAAACGCTTTGCCGGCAAGGGCCCTCGACCGTATGTGGGAGCCACACACGCCTCCATGTATCTCTGCCAATAGCTCCAGTCTGTCCTCCCGAGGAATGCACTTCAATCTCATGCCGTTCGGCCTTCTCCTGTATAGGGCATCATCCACAAACTGGTACATGCTAGACCGTCGGGCTACCTTCTCTGCTTCTTCCTGTTCCTCAGGGAGCTTCGCTGTTTGGAGAAAACGGACGGTGTGCTAAGCCCATGCTGGAGCCTAGGGCTCGACGGCAAGGATAAAAGGCTCGTCTTCTACCGTAGGGGTAGCTGTCTCTAAGGCCAGGGCTTGAGATCCTGCCGGAGACTGCTTCTCCTCGGCAGGCTTGGGACACCCAGCAGCCCCCTTGCCAGTGGCTTCTGGGAGCTTGGCGGGAAACTACTTGCTGGGGCCCGCCTTCCTTCGCTTGTTCTATCCTGCTGATGGTTCAACGGATGGCTGAGTTAATTGAAGCACAAAGGTACCTGGTTCCACAGGCAACTTGAGGGCAGCGCGTTTCGACAGGTCGTCGACAATGATGTTCTCTGCTCGGGGAACATGCTCTGCTTGCAGTCCGTCAAAACGCTCTTCCAACTTCCTCACTTCATCCACATAGGCCTCCATCAATAGGCTCTGGTAATCCTTGTTAACTTGCTTGACAACGAGTTGTGAATCACCTCTGATGATGAGCTTCCTGATTCCAAGGTCTGCCGCGATCCTGAGACCGGCAAGCAGTCCCTCGTACTCTGCCATGTTGTTCGTCGATTTTTCCCGAGGGAAGTGCATCTGGACCACGTACTTGAGGCGCTCTCTGGTGGGCGCGACGAGTAGCACGCCGGCACCAGCACCTTGTAGTGAGAAAGCTCCATCAAAGTACATGACCCAATTGTGGCATGTCTCCTTGCCGGGAAGGGTGGTCTCTTGAATTTCTTTGTCGGGTGTTGCGGTCCATTCTGCTATGAACTCTGCCAAGGCTCGGCTATTGTTCAGGTGCTTCCAAACTTGACGCCAAAGCTTGACAGCTCCAACACCCACTCCACAATCCTCCCAGTTGCATCCGAGATGTGCAAGGTTCGTTGCAAAGGGAGGCGGGCGACGACAATGATCTCATGTGCTTGGAAATAGTGGTGCAGCTTTCCTAGTTGCAAAGGGAGTCTTCCTTGGCCTTCTTAGCGGCGCCGGGGTCGCCGGATCCCTCAATGGCAAGCATGGTTTTGCCCTTACGCTTCCTATTGCGGCGTCGGCCCTTCTTTGCTGGGCGGCGGCGTCTTCGTCTATGGACTCAGTTTCTGCACCGGCGTCCTTGTCGGGGTACTTCCTTCCTTCTTTTGCTCGAGCACATCTGTCAGCCAGAACATAAAGCTCAGCTACATCCTTGACCTTGTTCATCGCCAGCTCTTCACGCATCTTGCGGTAGCACACGTTCTGATGAAACGCACCGATGATGGCGGCGGGGTGAACATCTGGGATGTTGTACTGCACACGGCTGAACCTTTGGATGTACTTGCGCAGGTTCTCGCCATCCTTCTGGGTGATGACATGCAAATCACTTGCCTGGCCAGAAGCTTGGTGGCCTCCGGTAAAGGCGCCAACAAACTCGTGGCACAGATCCGATCAGGAAGAGATGGAATGCACTGGCAAGTGCATCAACCATGACATGATGTTGGGCTTAAGTGCCAACGGAAAGTAATTGGCAAGCACGTTGTCGTTGCGAGCCCCGGCGGCTTCCATCGCGATAGTGTAGATGCTGAGGAATTCCAACGGGTGAGTCTTGCCATTGTACTTCTCCCCAACATCAGAATTGAACATGCGGTGGGAGGGCCACTGGAACTGCCGCAGCTCATGGGTAAAGGCTGGAGAACCCACCTCGTAGGGTAGGTTGCCGGAACCCCCCGGTGCTTGGTGGTCCATAGTGGGCCCCACACGCCTATCTGACTGATAGCGCGCTTCCCGGCGCCGCTCCATGGTGGTCCGAGCATCCTCCTGGGCTCGCACCCGAAGGACTTGACGTTGGTCGCGGCAGGCTCGTGGCTCGGACGACACTGTGGAAACATCATCACAGGCATCGTCCCAACGAGCCGGCGGCTGTTGTTGCTGGCGTGGGGAGGAGAGTGCACCATGGTTGCAGCACCACTGGTCCTCCCACCATCGGCGTGTGCCGTCCCTACGGAGCGCCGACACGAGGGTTCCGCTGGTCGCGGTTCATCTTTGTTGGCAAAGCTAATGAGGCTCCGAATGGTGGCTCTCCACTCGTCGAGCTTCTCCGCAGCAGGAGGGAAGTCGAGGAGCAGCTGCGCGCGCCAACGCTTCCGCTGGCGTGGGAGGTGGCGAAAGCTGCGTGGACTATGACGCGCTTCGACTCCTAACGAGGAGCTCCATCACGGTCTCGCGGTCGTGCGCCGCTCCCGCCTGCATCCAGGTGCACACGCTGGCCGGCGTGTCCTGGTAATGACACAATGGGCTCTTCCTGCGGCAGCGCCCAGGGGCACCGTCGTTGCGGTGTTTCTCATCGCGCGCGGCCTGGGAACGTCATGGCCCGGGGGCGCCGGATGGGGCGTCATAGAGTTTGTCGCACCGCCCGTGGGGAGCAGGGCCCCGCCTCCCGACCCAGCGGCACGTGGCTCGTCGTCTTGGGCCCGAACGACGCCGCTTGCCTGGCCCCGATTGCCAGAGTGTCATGGATGCTCGCGGGTCGCGCCTCCGGCACCACCCGTGGCCACCCCGTCACATGCCCGTGCTGGTGCGGACGGGCCGGCTCCGGACGACCTGATCACTGTGATCCCCTTCTTCTTGGGGGCCATGGCGATGATGTAGTTGGTGAGTTGGCTTCAAAACCGGATTTTTCACAGCTTGCGCCCTCTACCTGGCGCGCCAAAGATCTCGGGGTTCAGAAACGACACCTATGGGATCACAAGGAATCCCTACTACGGTTGCCAGGGCGCGGGACTATAAAAAGAGCAGGTTTAGAAGATCAACGCGGGGGAATTTTATCCAAGTTCGGGCCGCAAGCGATGCGTAATACCCTAGTCCTTCTTTGGTGTATATTTGGTGTTCTTGAGATCTTGAACTAGCTGTGGTGCATGCCTAGCCCAAAAAGTCCGAATCCTTCCCTAGTACGCCTCGGGCCTCCTTTTATATGTCAAAGGGGCTGCCATAGCGGCACACAGGAGGTGGAAAGTGTCTACAGTGTACGAGTTTATCTCTTGACATCATAGGACAAAACGCATTTAATGCGCTACCGACGTGTCCCCTTGCTTTATCGGGGACGGCAACGAAAGCTCGTTTCGTCTGTCACCGCCTCACCTCGCTTCGACGTGCGTCCAAGCTGACGACGCATGCAGCACCACGCTGGCTGGCTGGCTGCTGCGCTGGTGCGATGGCTGGGTCTTCACAAAGATCTGCATGCCACCACGCAGGTGCTTGCCTGGTTGGCCTAGAAGCTGCATGCTGCCACGTAGGTGCATGCCTAGTTGGCAGGCTGGCTGCTACATCGCAACGGCCTTGGGGCAGCGAAGCTTTGGTAAGTGCGGGCCTGATTGTGGCCCCGCAGATGTCCCCGGCAAGGGTCTTGCCGGGGGCCTTCGTCTTCTAGTGCTCATCTAGTCTTGCAGGCCTTCAGTCTCCACAAAGATCGACATGCCACCATGCAGGCGCCTCTTGAGCCTTGGTTCCAATGTTGTTGATGGTGTCGGAACTCTCAGGCTCAAGGGTGGTGGTCTTGCTGGTGTTGGTAAGTTGCCCCGTCAAAGCCCTTGCCGGGGCAGCGTAGGTCGTCCCCGGCAAGGCTCCTGCCGGGGGAAACCCACCTTTCCCCTTCGCTCTTCGCGCCTCTGGTCTCGGCGCAGCTCTGGTAGTCTTGTTCTTTGCTTCCTCTGCCCCGCCAAGCGTGGCCACAGGTGGGGCTACAACTGCCCATGCACAAGTAAAGCGGGTACAGAAGGCCCCTAGTTTTGAACACCGATAGAGGCTTAGCATTGCAAGGCACACACTTATTATTGGAACAAGAACCTCTTTTAAAACTAGAATTATCTTTTTTGATTCTATCACTCCTCCTTACCTCAATTTCCACAAGAGGTGTTTTTCCTCTCCTTCATTTCTTAGTGTTTTCTATTCCAAAGGTTTGGAGAAGTGCCCTAGAAGCATCATCTTGCTGGTTGGAGGAATCCCCTGTATTCTCTTTGTTGGTCGCATCAGCTTGAGGATGCTCAGTAACAGCCAGCAGACAAGTACAGCCTGGGAAGAGGAGCACTTATCAGGAATATGAAATAAAATATCCTCCTCCTTTCCCTCCAATTCAGGTAGAATTTCCGATAGGTTGTGATGTTGCTCTGCCCCTCCAAAGGTGGACGAAATTCCTCACCATCATTCCAAGCTAGCTCCTCTTGCTCCACAACTTGCAAGAGTTCTTCCAGGGCAATATTTGCATTATTCTGAGCAGGAGGCTGCAAAGCCCAGTGGCCATCATCTTCATCCATATCAAACTGATTGTTGACACGTCTCCAATGTATCTATAATTTATGAAGTATTCATGCCATGTTTACAAGAATTTTATATGGTTTTGGTATGATTTGAATGGAACTAACCCGGACTGACACTATTTTTAGCAGAACTACCATGGTGATGTTTTTTGTGTAGAAATAAAATTTCTCAGAATGGGCTAAATTTTTTTATGATTTTTTTGGAACAAAAGAGATCCTCAAAGCTTCGTGGGAGAACCAGAAGAGTAATGAGGTGCCCACGAGGTACCAGGGCGCACCCAGGGGGTGATGGTGTCGTGGTGCCTCGGGGGCCTATCTTAGCCCATCTTGACGTGAGACCGACACAAAAAATTCTTATAAATAGAGAAACCCCCAGAAATTACACTAGAACTTTGACTCCGCCACCACAAGCCTTTGTACCTTCGAAATACCATCTAGAGCCCTGTTCCGGCACCCTTCCAGAGGGGAAAATCATCACCGGAGGCCATCTTCATCGTCTCGGCAGTCTCCATGATGAGGATAGAGTAGTTCACCCTCAAGGCTAGGAGTATGTACAAGTAGCTATGTGTTTGATCTCTCTCTCTCTCTCTCTCTCTCTCTCTCTCGTGTTCTTGATTTGGCACGATCTTGATGTACCACAAGCTTTGTTAATATAGTTGGATCATATGGTGTTTCTCCATCTCTATCTTGTTGTGATGAATTGAGTTTTTACCTTTGAGGTTTCACTATTACTGGTTTGAATACTTTTATGGATTTGCGAACACTTGATTTATGTGTTGCATATGGATACCCGTGGTGACAATGGGGTGTTCTATTGATTCACTTGATGTATGTTTTGGCACTCAACTCGCATATTCCCGAGGTGACATTGGGGGTAATCTATGCATAGGGGTTGATGAACTGGTAGAAATCTTGGGGCACTCTTCGAAGTTCTTTGTGTTGGATTGAATATTATGAAACTGAAGTTGTTTCATGCATATCGTATAATCAACTCACGGATACTTGTGTTGACATTGGAGTATCTAGGTGACATTAGAGTTGGTTGATGTGCATCATATGGTGTTATTTAAGTACGAACTCTTGGGTTGTTTGTGACACTTATAGGAATAGCTCAATAGATTGATCAAAAAGAATAAATTTGAGGTGGTTTCATACCCTACACACAATTTCATCTTATGTTCTTCGCTAGATAAGAACTCTGGAGTGATTCTTTGTCGCACATTGAGGGATTGTTATATGATTCAATTATGTTATGATTGTTGAGAGATTGCACCAGTGAAAGCATGAACCCTGGGCCTTGTTTCCAAGCATTGCAATGCCGCTTGTGCTCCGTTTTATCACTTTCTACCTTGCTGGGTTTTTTATTTTCAGATTACAAAAACCTATATCTACTATCCATACTACACTTGTATCACCATGTCTTCGTCGAACTAGTGCACCTATTCAATTTTCCATTGTATTGGGTGTGTTGGGGACACAAGAGATTTCTTGTATTTGGTTGCAGGGTTGTTTGAGGGAGACCATCTTCATTGTACGCCTCCCACATATTGATAAACCTTAGGTCATCCACTTGAGGGAAATTTGCTGTTGTCCTACAAAAGTCTGCGCTTGGAGGCCCAACACGAGTCTACAAGAATAAGTTGTGTAGTAGACATCAAGCTCTTTTCTCGCGCCGTTGCCGGGGAGGTGAGTGCTTGAAGGTATATATTTAGAACTTGCAATTGAATCTTTTAGTTTCTTGTTTTCTCACTAGTTTGGTTTACAAAAGAAAACTACAAAAATTGAGGTTGCCTCATATTCTTCATCTTTATCATGTCTTTCTTGAAAATGATGGATCGGAAAATTTTGCTCAATTGATAGAAGAAGAATTCGATAAAATGTTTGGCACAAAATCCATAAATGATAAGCATGATTGCAATGTTGTTAGTACGAATTCGGTGATATGCAAAATACTAACGATGATTGCACTAGTCATGACAAAATTATTTCTTATAAGCATGTCAATTTTTGCGGAGTGCATAAAATTTGTGAAGACATGCCTTATAGGGATGATAGATTTTGTAAGAAGCATAAACATGGTAAAACTAATTGGTGGCTTAAAGTGATAGATGAATTTGATACAAAATTATGCTCTCTTCATCACACACGTGATGTGATGAAGAAAAAGAAAAGAAGAAAAGGTAGAGGTAAAAAGGTATCCCTCCCAAATGATGTTGCTCCTATTATTGTTATGCCTCATGCTAATGAATCAGAAATAATTGTGGAAGATGATACACTTGATGATGATATTGCTTCTTTGTCTTATGGCACAATGTCTGAAGAAACTATTGAGGATGATTTTGTTATGCATATTACGTGTTGTGATGATTATGATTGGGAAAATAATGATACTTCTTACTCTTTTTGGCACCAACTTGGAAAACTATGATAATATTTGTTATACTATTAATGATGAGAGTGATTATGCTTATGATATGTCAAGCCACAAACTTGGGTATGCTATGTTTGATGAGAATGACATGTTTGGTAATTTATTTGCTGCAATTAATATTTTTCGCAAGATTGGGGATGCTATGCTTAATGAAGATGATATTTTTAGTCCCCCTACTTGGAATGATCAAATTTGTTATGATGATTGCATGCCTCCTATTTATGATGATTGCAATATTTATGAAAGTGGGTTTGGAAGAGTGTCAACTTTAGATAATAATCATCCCACTATTTCGTAGGGTGTTGAATCTTATTATAATGATAAAATTGCATTTGGAGAGGTCATGACTTTATTTATTAATGATTCCATTAATTCGGAAGAGGTTTCAATTGATTATGATGAGAACTAAGTTCTTACTTATGATGATTATTGTGATGATACTTATGTTATAAAAAGTAGTGATGATTATATTTATATAACTTGTCATAATTATTATTACCCTTTTACTAAAAATTACTCTTTTAATGTGGAAACAATTTATAGTATTCGAGTTTCATATAATACTCTCACTCATATTGATGAGAAGAAATTTGCCTATCTGGAGAGTAATCAAAACGCTATGCTTGTGGATGATGAAAAGAATGCCTTATGTGAAAGTTATATTGTTGAATTCATTCATGATGCTACTGAAAATTATTATCAGAGAGGAACATATGCTTTTACATATATCAATAATATCAAGTTTCCTCACTATGTGCTGAAAATTTTGAAGTCATGCTTGTTTCGCCTTCCTATGCTAGTTGATCCTTACTCCCATAAGTTGGTTGCCCACAAAATACCTATGCATAGGAAGTGGGTTAGGATTAAATGTTCTTGCCATGTGCTTCATGATTCTCCCGTCATGTTTCAATTCTTTACTTTTATGTGAGCATCATTGGAATTATCATGCCTAGCTAAAAAGACACGAAAGAAACGCGCTTGTTGGGAGACAACCCAGTATTTCTACCTATAGTTTTTGTGTGTTAACATTATTAAGCTATTGTAGTAATCATGTTTTACAGATTTTATTACAATAAAGTGCCAAGTAAAGCCGTTGGGATAGTGTGTATGATAGTTGACTTGATTCTGTGCAAAAATAGAAACTTTTATGCCCAGTTTTGGAATTACAATAATTCATCTGGATGTGATAAAATTCTGAAATTTTTACACATAATTGATATACAAATTTTAGTATGTTGTTCTAATGTTTCATAATTTTTGGAGTTATAGAAGTATAGCCATTGTTCAGATCATTACAGACTGTTCTGTTTTTGGCAGATTCTTTTTTCAATGCATAGTTTACTTGTTTTATAGTTTCTATGGCTTATATTGGTCAATGTAAATTGTAGAAATTGTAAGTAAAAGTAGGCATTGTGTGGGAAAAATTATTAATCTTGTCTTGATAATACCAAAGTGAATGATTTGCTCTTTATCATACTAACATATCTCCCGAAGTTCCGTTAAGTTTTGTGTGATTGAAGTTTTCAAGTTTTGGGTGAGATATTCATATGAGGATAATAAGGAGTGGAAACACTCTAATCTTGGGATGCCCATAGCACCCCAATTTAATATTCAAGGAAGACCCAAGCGTCCAAGTTTGGGGATGCCCCAGAAGGCATCCCCTATTTCATCTCCAATGTTGTCGGTAACCTCACTTGGAGTTATATTTTTATTCATCACATGATATGTGTTTTGCTTGGAGCGCCATTTTCTTTTATGAGGATTTTCTTGATGTTATTTAGAAGAAAGTTTTGTATCTTTTATTTCAATAAAAATGCCAAGTATAACCTTTACCATGCTTATTTTGCAAGTCTATATTTTGATGTTTCAAAGCAGAAAGTTTTCTATCATTGTCTGAATTCTTCAAAAAAGTTAGAATGTGACAAAATCTTGAAACTTTTACACAGTAAGCTATGATAAATTTTCTACATTGTGTTAAATTTTCAAATTTTTTGGAGTTGAATAAGTATGAATCTTCTTGCATCCTTTAGAGACTGTCCTATTTAGATAGATCGCTATTATGTTTGCATTGTTTGCATTGTTTACATATGTTTGCTTGTTTAATGATTATATTTGAGGATAGGAGTATTAAGTATGCAGAGGCATTTAGTATGCAATGTTAAATTATAATTTTAGTGATTTGCTACAGTAGAGAATGTTAAGGTTTTGAGTTGATTTATACTAACTTATCTCATGAGTTCTTGTTGAGTTTTGTGTGGATGATGTTTTTGAGATTTAGAAAAACCATGACATGAGAGGAATTAAGGAGACACAAGAGCTCAAGCTTGGGGATGCCCAAGGTATCATAAGTTAATATCCCAAGAAGTCTCAAGCATCTAAGCTTGGGGATGCCCTAGTAGGCATCCCACCTTTCTTCATCAACAATTATCGGTTAATATCGGTTGAGCCTAAGTTTTTGCTTCTTATCATGAGATGTGATATTCTTGAAGTGCCCTTTTATATTTGCTTGTTGTTTGAATAAAATACTTAAGATCTGAATTTTTTTTGAGAGAGCGTCCTCACATAGCTACTTAATTGTTTGAATAATCATTTGATCTTCACTTATATCTTTTTGAAGTAGTTTGTCGAACACTCTCATGCTTCACTCATATTATTTTGAGAGTTGATAATAGTGATGAAAATTTGCACAATCTATGAAATTGGTCCTAATATGATGCATATTAAAGAAGGATATAATAAAAACGTTCATATAGATAATTGAATCCGATGAATTTGATTCCTTTGCAATAGTTTTGCGTTATGAAGATGATAATATGTGAGTTATGCTAGGGAGTAATTGTAGTTTAGTAAGAATACTGGTTTTAAGGTTTGTGATTCCCTAGGCATGCACATAAAGTCCATAGTTATGCAAGGAAGTTATATCCTACTTCCGGTGCATTATTCAGTGTTAGTAATGTTCAATGAATGTTTATTACCGTTTCTGTATTCTGGTTGGTCGCTTCTCAATCTATTTGCTAGTCTCCATTTGTACTAAGCGGGAATGCTGCTTGTGCATACAATTCCTTAAAGCTAAAAGTTGTGCCATATCAGTCCACTATACCTACCTATATGCGGTATTTACATGCCGTCCTAAGTAAATTTGCATGTGCCAACTGTGATGCCCCCGATTGGACCGTACACTAATCATGCACGCAAATGTGTACGACCAAGATGAGGGACTCAATAGAAGATATCACAACCCAACTCTAGACAAAAAATAAAGATCATACAAGGTTCATATTACAAGCCAGGGGCCTCGAGGGCTCGAATACATAAGCTCGATCATCCACAAGTCAGAGGAAGCAACAATATCTGAGTACATACATAGGTTAAACAAGGTGCCATAAGATGTCTAACACAAATGTAGCAACGATCGAAAAGGAAAGGCCCCCAGCCTGGGACCTCCTAACAACTCCTCGAAGTCGAACTCCACATAGAATCATCCTCGGGATCCTCTGGCTCCTGGACTGCGTCATATTATCGCGATAACTGGGAAAGGGGAAAAAGAAGTAGCAAAGCAACTTTGAGTACTCATCCAAAGTACTCGCAAGCAAGGATCTATACTACATATGCATTTGTATCAATGAAAAGGTAGTATCTGTGGACTGAACTGCAGCATGCCAGAATAAGAGGGGGATAGCTAGTCCTATCAAAGACTACGCTTCTGGCAGCCTCCATCTTGAAGCATGTAGAAACGAGTAGCTGGTAAGTTCACCAAGTAAAAACGTATAGCATAATCCTACCGGGCAATCCTCTCCTCGTTGCCCTGTGAGAGAGCGATCACCAGGATGTATCTGGCACTTGAAAGGGTGTGTTTTATTAAGTATCCAGTTCTTGTTGTCATAAGGTAGGAACACAACTCCCGGTTGTCCTTTTACCGAGGGACACGGCTATTCGAATAGATAAACTTCCCTGCAGGGGTGCACCACATTACCCAACACGCTCGATCCCTTTGGCCGGACACACTTTCCTGGGTCATGCTCGGCCTCGGAAGATCAACACGTCGCAGCCCTACCTAAGCACAACATAGAGGTCAGCACACAAGTCTAAATCCTAAGCGCACAGGGGTCTGGACCCATCGCCCGTTGCACACCTGCATGTTGCGTACGCGGCCGGTGAGAAGACCTAGCAACCTCCATTACAAAGGAAGTAGCGTTACGTGGTCCAACCGGCGCGCGCCGCTCAGTCATAGACGTCCAGAATGCTTCGACAAATACCACGACGTCGAGTGCCCATAACTGTACCCGCGTAGTTGGTTAGTGTGTATAGGCCAGTGGCCAGACTCAGATCAAATGTCCAGATCTCGTTAAGTGTGTTATTTGAAGTATCTGTGGACGCCGACCAGGACCATGCCCACATGTCTCCTTGGTGGTTGCAACCTGCCCTGTCGCTCTGCCACAAAGTAACACTCGGGGGCCGTCGGTAACGCAGGCCCACCACTACCAGGGTGGAACCACCTGTCCCTTCAGCCCCCACATCCTAACAGTATAACAAGTGATGTAGCAGTATATTAGTATATAGTATATATCCGTGATCACCTCCCGAAGTGATCACGGCCCAGTAATATAGCATGGCAGACGGATAAGAATGTAGGGCCACTAATGAAGCACTAGCATCCCATACTAAGCATTACGATAGCAGGTAAAGGTATCAACAATTGTAGCAACAATGATAGGCTATAAAACAGAATAGGAGCTATTGAATCAACAACAATAGCAACCTAATGCAAGAATAAGGGAGAAGAGAGTGGGAGATATCTGGTTGATCAAAGGGGGTTTGCTTGCCTAGAAGCTCTGTTGCACAGGAAGAAGGGTCATCGGTGATATAGTCGTACTCAGTGGCATCAGCGCCGGTCTCGGGGTCTACCGGAGAAGAAGAGAGGGGAAGGAACAGTAAATACTTAGCAAATAAAGCATCACAAAATATAACAAGGCAATACGCGGTGCTAGCGGTGAGCTAACGCACGGATAGGTAATACCGGCGAAGGGGGAAAACATCCAAGAAAGTATTCCCAGTGTTTCGTGTTTTTGGACAAACGGACCAAAGGTGGATTTTTGCATGTTCGCTATGCTTGGGACGTGTGGCAGATGAACGTACTGCATATTCGGATTCGTCTCATCGTTCTGAGAAACTTTCATGTACAAAATATTTTCATCCAAGTTACGGATTATTTAATATTGATTTTAAAGTTTTAATTCATTTTTAGAATTAACAGAATTAAATTAATTAGAAAAATGCAATTATGACGTCAGCATGATGTCAGGGTGATTTCAGCAGTCAACGAATCAGTTGACTTAGTCAAACTGACATGTGGGTCCCACTATCATTGACTGTTAACAAATTAACCAAGTTAATTAGTTTACTGAACAGATTAATTAGGTTAAGTGAATTTAGTTAATTAATTAATTTAATTATTAATTATATTTTTATTAACATTCTGGTGCGCAGGGCCCATTTACCATAGGCCCATAGACCTAGCGGGGCGGGGCGTTAGCGGGTGTAGCCCGAACGGGCGCTGGCCACGGGGGTGCACCCGGTTGGGCACTACGGGCGGCGATGGCCACGGCGGCTGGCGACGGCGATCCAGGGTGTCGGGTGGTAGGTGCGGCATATGCCAACGGGTGGCTAATCATAGTGGGAGCCAATAAGACGTCACCGGTGCCAGGAAACGGGATGAGGCGAAGACATGCACGCCGGTGAATCTTACCCAACTTCGGGGCTCTCCGTGGAGATAACACCCCTCCTGCTGCTCTACGGGGTCTCCGCATGATCACTAGATGAACAAGTTGCTACAAGAGGCTCCTTGAGCTATTCGGCGAGAGAAATAATAAGGGCACGGCTAGCTCTTCTCTTCCCTCTATGTGGTGTCTAAAACTCTAAGAGATCAACCCTTTGCATGGGTGCCCTGGGGGGTTTATATAGGCCTACCCCCCAGGGGTACAATGGTAATCCGGCTAGGCTTGTCCCTAGCCGTCAGTGTCTTCCTCCGCCGGCTTCTCCGCCGACCGCTGGGGCTCGACTACTGGTGGGTCCCGCCGGCTGCCGGCTTCCTGGTCGACAAGCTGGCCCCACCGTTGAGGGCCTTGTCAGGGGCTGGTTACTGTTGCCTCAATCCTGATGACGAGGACTTTGTCGGGGTAAGCATGGCTACAGTGCCGCCGCCTTGGCGGTGATCACTGTATCCTCACTTCGTCTTATCTCCTTAATGAGGCGCTTCCTTCGAGGGAGGGAACAAGCCGGCTATGGGGAGCCGGCTATATCTCAGGCCGACTGGGGAAGGCCGAGCCGCCTTCGGGCATCTCTCTGACCAGAGGGGCCCGCCGCCCGTGGGTAGTACTGACAGCCTGTCGTGGGTGACGTCGTGGTCAACATGGCAACAGTGCCGGGCCGGACGGGTGATGGCTCCCTCGTACGGCGCACGGTAGCCACACGCGCTCCGGGATGCGGGGGTGGCAGGCTTCACTGTAGCCACGCCCCGTCTCATCACCGTTATGTGGGTGCAGATTCTGAGGGTGCGGCCTTGGCCGCCTGCGGGGTGCCCGGTTCCTTGGAGTCGGCCTTCTCGTGGCCGGCTACGTGGAGTCGGCCCTCTGGTAGCCGGCTCCTTGGAAGCCGGCCCTCTCGTGGCCATCTTCTGTGGGTCTTGGGGCCGGGCCGCCTCCCGATAGCCGGCCTGAATGACAGCCGGCCGGGGGAAGGCGGCCCAGCGTCTTGGATGTTGGATGGCTTGATTGGTTTGATTGTCTTGTAATTTTTCAGAAGCCCCAGTGGGAGCCGGCTAGGCTACCCGTGGTCATTTACTCCGACAGTAGTCCCCGAAGCTGATTGGGCTTGAGGTGGAAAGGAGGACGAAGCTCGATCAGCTTCCTATTTTGAGGAGCCGGCAGCTAGGAGCCGGCCTTGAATGGGTGTGCCATCTTCGGGGAGCTCCGCAGCTAGAAGGAGATAACACGAGCCGGCTTGCGCGTTGACCGCGCGTCACCTTGCGCGCCACGTGGCCAAAAAGGCCTGCCAGCCCACGCGCGCGACGGGACGTCACCGCAGGCTGGGGCCTAACAAACCTACGCCTCGGCCCATGCGCGGATCTGCTGCGGCCCAAGTGGACTGCTCGTCTTCCCGCGGCGGTTTCAACACGCCTTTAGGGCGCCATAATCGCGGGACGTGGGGGGAGTGGGTACAGTTAATCCCACGTTCCCCCACGCCTCGCCTCCTCGGCTCCGCTGCCCGAGCCTATAAGTAGGGGGAGGAGGGGGAGCAGCAGAGGCTCGCACGCTCACCCTCGCTCCTATCCTTCCTCCACTTCCTTCTTTATTCTTCCGCCGCCGCGGCGCACTCGCCACCGCGCCGTTCCGCCACGAGCTATCTTGGCTCGCCGTGGTTCCTTCGTTGCTTGGCCGTGCTCTCCGCCGCCGCGGATCTATTCTTCCACTCGCCCCCATGGCGCTGTCGAGCTCGTGGGATGGCTCCAACGTCCATGAAGATCACATCGATTGGCTCCGCTGGACGCGGCGGTTGCCAGGCGAGGACCTCGTGAAGACCCGCCTCGCGCCGGAGGCGGAGATTTCGCCGGCGCCGAAGGAGGGCGAGCGGGTCATCTTCCGCTCGCACTGCCTGCGTGGCCTCGGCTTGCCGGCGAGCGGGTTCTTCCGCTCCTTCCTCGACTTCTTTAATCTCCAGCCGCATCACCTCACCCCCAACACGGTGATGCTGCTATCTTCCTCGTCACCACATCGAGGTTTCTCGAGTCCTCCCCTCTGGGCTCTTGGGGAGTTCTTCTAGTGCAAGCTCGGCCTGTCTCCGTGGCGTGCCCGCCCTGGCGCCTTCGCCGTGGCGGAGGGCGGCCGACAACAACCCTTTTCCGCCTATCCCTCGATCCAGTCGGTGAAGCTTTGGCAGCGATCGTGCTTCTCGTGAAGAGCGTCGTCGTGCAAGAGACTACCTCAATCTGCCGGCTTCGTGGCGCCCGCCGCTGAAGCGGCGTCTTGGTCCTTCGAGCCCGTCGCTCACCTTGGCGGGAGCGCCGCCGTCACCCGGCTCCGGGTGATGGTCCAATCGGAGGCTTGGTGGGGGCCGACCTGGTGGCGCGCCGTGGGCGCCGGTGCTCCAGCTCAGCCGGCCGCACATGATCTGCGGATGGCGGCCGCTTGGACCCATGCCGGCTGAGCACGGAGAGATGCCTCGTGGCGGTATCTTATATAGTGAATTACATCTCAGCGCAAACTCACGGAAGAGTGGCAGTATGGTAAAACGCCGTACTCTCGGGCTGATCCTCGCGTGTGGTGAGTTTTGCTTATTTTCTTCTTCTTTGTTGCGGGTTCGCGATAGCCGACTCTTGACTAGTCGGCTTTGTCCTTGAAACGAGCCCTTTTCTTGACCGCCTTGGCGCGAGCCGGGCGCCAGATTCTGACCGACCGCACCATGGGCGACCCGGCGACCGGATCTGGGGGCGGCCGCCATGGGCAACGCCATAGTCGCAACGGCGGAGAGGCGGCGGCCTCGACCTTCTGCCGGCCGGGGGACTAGGCTGGAGGATGGCGGCGAGCCATCCCATGCCGCCAACCCGGCCCATCGCCAAGCGCGGGACCTTCGCCCGCGCCAACCGCTCTGGTGGCGCGCCAGCGTCGGGCGCGCCGGAGTCTCTTCGGCAGCCGGCGAAGAAACCCAAACTCTGGGCGGCGACCAAGCGAGGCGAGGCGACGCGCGGCCCGCTTCCGCAAGGTGGTGAAGCAGCCTGGCGGTTCGGTGTAGGTGTTGGGTGTCTTGTACTTTTGTTGTCTTCTTTGGTTGAGGCTCATCTAAGCCATCTTCTTGGTTTTGTTGAGCAGGCGCGCTTTCCCTTGGCGGGTTGGCGCGCCTCCATAGTCGGACCGGCAGGAGGGTCTTGAGCTCCCTTGAGTGGACCCCAGCGCCGACCTCATGGAGGCGGACAGGCGGAAACAGCAGGAGGCTCGAGAAGGCGGGAAGCGGCGGAGGCGGAGGGCCGTCCAGGAGGCGGCGGAGAAGTCGGCCGAGCCGCAAGCCCGGCCAGCGCGGCCAAGGCCCGGCAGAAATCGCGGCCATGGAGAGGGAGGCGGAGGCTTTGCGCAACCAGCCTCCGCAGCTCGTCATTCCCCTTGACACCATGGCTCCCGATATCCCCGTGCCTTCGTCGGAGGAAGCCGACCGCGACCAGCCAGTGATGGAAGGAGGGAGGGCGGCGTGGCGATCTGGGGGGCGCCACGATCGGCGCCGGGCTGGAAGCGAGCCAAAGCGACCGACCTGCTGCGGCGCCTAGGCAGCCAGCCGAAGCGAAGTCGGCGGCGAGCGGATCTCGTGGTGCGATCGGCGCCTCGCCCGGCGCGTGGGAAGCGTCCTCGGCGCCCGGGCCGCAAAACTGCGAGCGCCAGCTCGGCGGCACAGAGACTGGGCGGCCAGCGCCCGGCCGTCCGGCCCGGGCGCCCAGCGGCGGGGCGGCGAGCTGAGCGTGGTGGCACAGGGAGGTCCGCGCCCGGCTTGATCTCGGCTGGCTTGCTGTAGCAGTACACCAGGAGTTCCTTGCTTTCTGCGATCGTCCGGGTGAGTCTTGGCCTTGATCGATTTCTTTTTGATTTCTACCGTGGGGGCGTCAGTACCTGCTGGGTGTAATCCCGAGTTTGAGTCGGCTCTTTGGCGGGCTGAAACTTCTTAGCGAACCTTGATGGCAATCTCGTTCTTATACACACTCCATCTGATTTTCAGGAGTATCACAATCTTCGCGCGGCCTCCTTCAACTCCCAGGCCTAGGAGCTGAGCCAGAAGGCCGCCGACCTGACGAATAGCCGGAGTGAGTACTTGGTTTCTTCTATCTCAAGTGGGGGTGCGTCAGCGCACCCTTTGGTGTAATCCACAGATTCAGGCCGGCTGGCGAGCAGCCAGGTCAGATCTTCCTGACGACTTTTCCTTACTGCTTTTCCCTTTTCTCCATGCTTGCGAGGCTAATGCCGACTTGAGGGGCAGCTAGGCGAGGCCAGACCGCCCGCCGTGCCAAGGAGGCCGAGATCATCGCCTTAGCCAAGAAGCGACCGCTGGCCAAGAGGCTGGCCGACCAGGAGGAGAGCCACAAAGCGGCTCTGAAGAAGGCGCAGGACAGAGCCGCCCTTAAGGCGAGTTCGAGGCTGGTGGCGGGCTCGGCTTGTCGGCGTTCTGGGCAGGGGTCCCAGACTTGCACTGCGGCCTACAGGCGTGGCTCAAGGGGGCCCATCACAGCCCATCTTCATCAACACGAGCTCAAGACCCTCGCGAGGCCAAGCATCCGGGCGGACTGACAGGGAGCTTCCTCAGGCACGGCCTCATCAGGCTGGCTCGCGAGGAGGCGGAGAGATCAAGGCGGGGTACCTCACGAGCTGCCCATGACGCAAGCCATGACGACCAAGGGCGCCAGGCCGCGTAGTGTCCTCCTTTCCCCTTTGGTGCAAAGGGAGCAAGCGCAGGCGAGAACATCAAGCAAAGGCGTCCATTTCGGTGCAATGAGACCAAGACCAGTCCAACGGTAGGAAGGATGTCATTGTGGAGCCCAAGCCGGCGTCACCACCAGAGCCTTTGATAGGAGAGGACAAACTTTAGTCAGGATAAGTGTACCATATGTTCCCCTTCAAAATGGCCAATTGTTGGCGCCCTTCCCGCTCAATATTTGGGAAGAGGCCCAGGGCCTCTGCCTATAAATAGGACTAGCCACCCACGGGGTAGGGGCATTCAGGAAGATAGCAAGAGAACAAACGAGAGAAAGATAGAGAGAGGCGATTGAACTCCCCCTAGCAGTTCATCGCACCAGCCAAGAACAGACCCTCACGAGGCTGTTCTTCCTTGTATTGTTCATCACCATCAGCCCAAGAGGCAATCCACCACACCACAAACTAGAGTAGGGTATTACACCACAATGGTGGCCCGAACTAGTATAAACCCTGTGTCTCTTGTGCTGTTCCTTTAAATAGTTTAGATCCTAGCGGTGGCGGGGGTGCAGGTAGGTAGAGGCGAGATTCCGCCCACACCCAGTGTTGAACCTCAAGGGTCTGCGAACCCGAAATCCGACATTTGGCGCGCCAGGTAGGGTTGCGCCGTGATTCCTCTTCCGTCGCCCCGTTCTCCGTCGACCACCGCATCCATGTCTGACGCTCGTCGGGCCCGTGCCGAGCGCCGAGCCTCTCTCGCTTCCCGCGTCGCCCAGACGGCTCTCGTCGGTGGGCGCCCTCGTCGTTCCCGTCGCTGTCGTCAGCGCCACCACCGGCCGGCGAGAGCGAGCAGCAAGCATCGTCCAGCATCCTCCGTGAGGCAAGGCGGCGCCTGCAACCCCTCGCTTCGCCCGGCTGGTTCTTCGTCTCGCACGTTCCGCGCGCCCATGGAGGCTCGAGCTGCGCTCATCGCGGCAAACGAGCTCCTGCGCTACCGTCCCGTCGACAACGTCTACGAAGAGTGGCTCGACCGCGTCGCCGAGCTCGTCCACGCCGCAAGGGGCTCCCCTGCGCCATCTGTCCCGTTGCACCGAACCCCGTCCTGCGCGGGCGACGAAGCTCTGGGGGCACCTCGGCCGCCTCCCCCCCAAGAAGGCGCCCTGGCCCCAAGGCGAGTGGTCCCTGGGCGGAACCCACTCCGTCTAGCGCCAGCGCGGCAAGAGCAGAGCTGTCAGGAGGTCCCTTGTCCGCAAGAAGCTGCCCGAGTGCTCCTCGCTCCAGCTCGTCGCGACCACGCTCCTGCTCCGGCACGTCAGGACCCCGCGCTACTCCCAGCTACAGCGCACGGGGACCCTCAAGACCAAGCTCTTCGTCATCCAAGGCCTCCCGTGGCCACAGCAGGCTGCCGAGCCTTCACCCCCGAGCTGCGCAGCGTCGCGTGGCCCGGCAAGTTCAAGCCGGACCTGCCTCCTCGCTTCTGACAGTGCGGCCGACCCGTAAGTTCCTCCAGCTCTGAGCTGGGCATCGAAGCCGCCAGCGAGCGAGAAGGTCATGGCGAACTGGTTTCCCATGGCGCTCAAAGGCGGGGCCCTTTGGCTCTGAACCTGGCCCCAGGCATGATCTCCTCCTGGGGCGAGATCGTACCGCTTCGCCGCCAACTTCAAGGTACTCGCGACCAGCCACCCACCGTGGCGACATCGCCGCATCAAGCAGCAACCGGAGAGACCTGCGAAGTACATCCAGCGCTTCAACAACGCGCCTCAAGATTCCCAAGGTGACCGAGGCCATCATCTCCGCCTTCTCCGGCGGTGTCGCGGCGTCAAGATGAAGGAGGAGCTGCGATGCATGAAGATCTGTGCACTTCCTTGGAGCTGTTCAACTTGGCGACCAAGTGCGCCGGGGGCGAGAAGGCGTCTCTCCTCCTCGAGCTGCCAGCCCTTGAGACCGGAAGAGAAGAAACCCAAGGCCAGGGCGTGAAGCGCCAAGGGGCTGCCGTGCTCGCGGCGAACCCGGACACCAAGCGGGCGAGATCAGCCCGAATCTTCCAAGGCGGCGGTACTGCGTGTACCATGACCTCCACACCCACAACACGGTGAATGTCAAGAACTCCGAGCCGTGCGAGAAGGGAGGATCGGCCGGCGTCCCGACCGTGGCGACCGATGCTACGGCCGAGGAGGTGGAAGAGCGTGGGGCGCTGGGAAGACGCGGCCCTCGCCAAGGATGGCGCGACCAACCTCGCCGGGATCGCTAGCAAGACCCGCCTCGCGAGGAGGCTGGAGGATCAACCTCGCGAGATCGCCCATAAGGCAACGCAGGCCTCCTCCTCTGCCACCGCAGCCAAGGAGAAATGAAGACCATCATCGGGGCGAGGGGCTGGGGGCTTCCGAGGAGCAGCGCGTCGCTGCATCTGGGCGGAGCTCAAGCCCCACCTTTCAGCGCATCTTCAAGCAGTTCGCTCGTGAAGTGAATGCAGTCCTCCCCAAGCTCGAAGCCACACGCCCCCTCAGGTGGTCGGCGTGCACCATCACGTTCAGCTCAGCGGATCAGCTCAAGTGTGCGGCCACAGCCGGAGTCCTCCCGATGCTCTGTTCCCCAATCATCAGCAATGTGCTAGTCACCAAGACCCTCATTGATGGCGGGGCAGGGCTCAATGTCCTGTCCGTGGACACGTTCAACAATCTTCAAGTGCCTTACAATCAGCTCCAGCCGACCAAGCCTTTCTCTGGGGTCACCGACGGCTCCACGGTCCCGACCGGGCAGGTTCGCCTCCCTGTCACCTTCGGCGCACGCGACAACTACCGCACCGAGCTCATCGCCTTCGACGTCGCCCACATTCGCCTGCCATACAACGCCATCCTCGGGTACCAGCGCTGGCCAAGTTCATGGCCGTTACCCACCACGGCTACAACGTCCTCAAGATGCCAGGAAGTGGCGGAGTCATCACGGTGCCCTGCGAAGAAAAGGCGATGTGCTCCTGGGCGAGCCTTTGAGCCACATCCTTTGGAGGACCCGGATAAGCGGAGCAGGGGCTTCCCAGACCGCTCCCAAGAAGAAGAAGACATCGTCGGCCCGGCCCCTCGGGAGGCAGGCCCGCAGTCGCGCTTGCTCAAGGGAACCTCCTTCTATCGCATGGAAGCGCGCCCGGCGCCCTCCTCGAGCAGGGCTCGGGGCTCCCCTGGAGGGCCACCGACCTTCTGGGAGTCACGAGGGAGGCGCTTGGGCACCACTTGGAGGTGTGTTTCGAAGCACGTTTCCCTCAAGAAGGAGCAAGGCAAGGAGGGCCAAACCCTCAGGAGTTCGTTAGCAAGATCGTTCAGGAGCTGCAAGAGTCAAGAGTCATGAGTGGCAGCCGCCGCTTACCTGCCGTAGCTCCCCATCCAGGCGAGGATTGTGGGATGTGCGTCTGCATCGACATACCAGGGCTCAACTGAGCCGCCTCTCAGGAGAGCCTCTGGCCCTCTCGCGTGGGGCGCTGCGAAGGTCCACCCCACAGCTACGTTCGCATGCCTTACGGCTTGCGGCAGCGGCTGCCATACCAGCGCCTCATGAGGAGCATCACAGGAAGCTCAAGAGGCGGGCGCTCCGCAGCCCTGGCGGAGATGGAGATGGTCCACGAGAGCCTGACCCCTCCGAGCCTCCGAGGCCCACAGGCACAGGGGCTCGTGAGATCGGCTCCATGCCCCACGAGTCTGCCGCACCAACAACCTTTCGTCTTCAACGCTACCACGTGACATCGTTCAAGTTTCATTTCCAGCTGGGAGCGCCCCCAGGGCTGCATTATTCCCAGGCCGCGTGGGTCCGTCCCTTCGGCGTGTATCCCTTTTACTTCATGTTCCTAGCTTACCTTATTGGGGGCGCCCTTCGGGCCGCATCATCCCCAAGTCGCTTGGGCCAGGCCCGGCGGCATGTATCCCTCTTGCGTTTATTTCGGGTCATGTGTTCGACCCATTATGCTTGTTATTTGATGCCAATCCATGGCACCTTCTCTTCGTTCATGCCGACTGTTTGCACGTTAAAGGGGAGGTACCTGAGCATCGCGACTCAGGGCTCCTACTGGCTCTCCAGCCCTCACCCTCTGGCCTTGTCCACGGCATCGCGACCTGGCATACCAGCGACGGCTGAGACCAGCTCGAGGCGGGACCCGGGGCGTGGGCGCGGCATCTAACCAAATGTGAGAACACATCACAAGATAAGGCCCGGTGCCACGCGCAACCCGCCTTGAGGTAGGGCCCGTGAGTCCCAGCTGGCTCACGGGTGCCTAGATACACTCGTCGGGCCCTACCGTGCCATCCGCGTGTCGAGGCTGGGGCTGTACCCCGGGGCTCCTCCGGGGAGGCCCCTCTCCATGCACTAGTGGAAGCACCATGCTCCACACTGGCTGACGACACTAGCGAGGAGCGGCTATGCCCGTACACATATGGAAGCGCTATACTCCACGCTGGTGTTAAACAACTGAGGGTGCCCCCCGGGCTGCATCAACCTCAGGGGGCCCAGATCTCAGTGTCTGGCCTCGTCCCAACGCCTCCCCTCGGGAGTGGCCGAGGGGGCTGGGGCACGAGGGGCTGCGCTGGAATCACGCCAGGCGCACGCCACCAACAAGGCCCCTCGGGCCTGGTTCGTCAGCGTCCCTCCCGGCCGGAGCCAAGGTCGAAGGTCGTTTGGCGTCAAGGGGACTCCTGAGCATCGCGACTCAGGAGGCCCCTAACTGGTCATGTAGCCCCTCACTCCTTAGTTCCGAAGGCTAATGGCGGTTGAGGTATCATGCGGGGCCGGGCTCTGCGGGCGTGAGCGATAGATCCTCCCACATCTCACCTCCCTACTTGTTGTTCGTGCGCCAAGGGGACTCCTGAGCATCGCGACTCGAGAGCCTAACATCACGTAGCCCCTCACTCCTTGGTCTGTCCTGGTTTCGGTCGGGTCTAGCAGCCCATGGTGAGGTATGTCTTGGCCGGACTCTCTGCGGCGTAGAACATAAACATGTAGAAGCGCAAAATTCAAGGAATTCAAAAGCAAATATTACAGTCCATAACTGTTATCCTACGCATAAATGCAAGTTTAACGCCTCCCGAGGCATGATACATGTGCAGGAATCGAAAGCGAGCGAAAGGACATAGCGGAGTCACTTGTCGGGCGTGGAGCTGCACGGGCGGAGTTCACCTTGTGGAGCCGCGGGGTTAACAGCGCCCTTTTGGCTTAGTGCTGAAGGCCGGAACTTCCCAGTGAAAGTCTGCGCACGACCCTTCACCGCTTCAGCAGCGGTAGCAAGCTCGCCTTTCGCGGCTCCAGCCAGGCTGTCGAGGTCGGCGTTGGGATCTTGAAGGTAGGCGTGGGTGAGGACCAGCGTCGGTCTGCGAAGACAAGACCACGCACTCGGCCTCAGCCAGTGGGCCAAGACCAAGGCGACATCTTCAAGCCTTGAACCAGGAAAGGAAGCAACTTGGCGGGGCCGTCCTCTGCGCCAGCCCGGGCTCTCAGGTGTCGTTATCATAAAAGCTCCCTCGGCAAGGTGCGAGCCTTCACCTCCATATCTGTGAAGTCCACGATCCTCGGCAGGACCCGTGCCTTGCCGTCCACTCGACCTTCCTGCGCCTCCAACTCTTGCTCCAGCACGCCAAAGCGTTCACGGCGCTTCTTGAGCTTGACATCCCGATCCTTGGCAGCCACCTCACGAGCCTTCATGCCTTCCTCCTGCTCTTGGCGAGGCGGGCCTCCTTAAGCGAGCTGGTCCCGCAGGCCTGCAGGCTCGCTCTCCAGCGCCTTACAGCGACCTCGGACCTCGGCTACTT